>CM060681.1:187466823-188726819 GCA_030686995.1 Artemisia argyi
TTGCCTTCGAACAATTCTAGCACTCCCGACCGTAGGATCATGGAACTTGAGGACCAAGTCAAGTTTCTCATGAAATCTTACGATGCTCCTAAGCCTTCAAGCCAAGTGAACAAAATCACTTCTTCATGCGAATTATGTAGTGGTCCCCATGACACTCGTGATTGTGTGGAACTCCCCGGAACAGCTTTTGCGGACTACGCATCTACGCGTACCGACGAAACGGGAGATAAGTGGTACACTTTCAAGCCCGAGCCAAACACTTATGGTGATTCATACAACCCTTCTTGGAAAAATCACCCAAACCTTAGGTGGAAACAAAATCAACCCAATTCTTCCAATCCACCTAATCGTTACCAACCAAACGGTCCACCATCCAACCGTACTTTCAACAACAATCCTTCTAACAACTATGGTAGTACCAACAATCTTGAAGGATTAATGTCAAAGTTCATGGCATCTCAAGAAGCCCGCATAGCTAGGTTCAAAACCGAATTCAACCAACAACAAACGGAGATGACCAACAAGATTGACAACATGTTGAAAGCCCTCAACAACCAAGCCTTAATCACACCTAGGAAGGACACTAGGGACACCAATAGTGGAACCCAAATTAAGGACCCCTCATCATCCAAACATTTCCACTTTGTCAATGTTGTCACCATTAAGCCAATAGATAAGGAGATAGAGGAGAGTGACAAGGATGAAGTTAGAATAGAAACTGATAGTAAGGATGAGAGTAGGGAAGTTGAGGTTAATAAGGATGAGGAATTAGAGGAGGTAGAACCTATAAAAGAATACTTTGATAAGTTGCCAACCAAGGAAGAACGGGAATACCATAAGAATTTATTCGATAGTCCCGAGAGAACATATATCTTTGGCGACCCCCTTATCAAAATGGGAGACCCCTCTAACATTAACATCCCATGCAATATCGGGCACATGCATATATGGAAAGCTTACATCGACCTTAGATCCCCCGTGAACATCATGACTAGAACTTATTACAATTGGGTGATGAAGAAGCAACTCAATTTTAGGTTGATGCCCGGTAAGAATCTGATAAGTAATTTTGCAGGGAGAGTTAAGGGATTACATGTAATTATAGGGAATCTCACCTATGAAATCGATTTTATGATAGTAGAAGACATTCGTCCGGTGATAGATGCTTGCCTAAGTCAAATAGTATTCGGAAAACCATTTGTTGAGGCCACTAGGATGAGTTATGATCCGACTTTAGGGATAGTTAGATTCAAGAAAGAGAATGATGAGGTTGCCTATCAAATGCCCCCACAAGATTGAACAATACCGCCGTCTCTCTAACTTCAAAAAGGAACATAAGCAAGCGGCTTATTATAAGAATGAGGAGGATAGACGTAGAGGAGTAGAGTATGTTAGAAATAGGATGCTTGGTTTCTACAAAGAATGCTTGCAACTAGGTCCGGAATACAAAACTGGTTTAGAAGACGACCTAGAAAGTAGAACCAATGATGAAATTACGTAGTAACGCATGACCTTGAGTCTAGCTACAAGACTCGTAAATAAAGAAAAGCGCTTCTTGGGAGGCAACCCATGTTTTGTGTGATTTTATTTGTTTGATTGTTATTTGCTTCCGTATGCATGTTTTATTTTTATTGTTGGTAAATCATGTTTCTCAATTAAAATATGGAAATACTTTACTATGTTGTTTGGCCTAGTCTTAACTCCAACCTAAAAGTATTTTTGCAAAAGATAAGTGTAAGGGGAAACCCCAAATATGTTTTCAAGAAACAACCCGATCATGATTCTCCACAATATTAAATGAACATGTATATTCGTATTTGTTAGAGTCAAATGCTTGTATTGAGTCATAATGAAGTTTTGCAGGATTTTCCGGGAAGTAGGACCAAGTTTTTCTAGAAATTTTCCGGAAACTTAACATAAGAATTTCTGCAGGCCTATTCTGACGGCGTCAGAGTTTTACTCTTGACGGCGTCAGGAGTTAAAATCTGGAAATTTTACCGTTTTGTTTTTCTAACGGAGTCTTATGGTTTTTGTGAATTATTAAGTTTTATAATCTCCAGGAAATCTGCAAACTTCATTCCACAAGTATTATATCTTACTTTGTTTTCTAGGATTTAGTAACTTATATAGGATGCCGCCGATTTTACGCGAGGTTGTCTTGTCTATTTTTGTCAGGATTTACAGGTTATGTTCGACAAGGAGATGATTTATATTCTGGAAGGGAAGCTTTGATTGCTCGTTTTCTTGGAAGAAGATTTAACCTGGCCAACCTATAATCCATACCGAGCGAATCAGGAGAGTATTTGATTTCATTCTCTTTACTTTTTCACTTTTACATTCTTTACTTGAACATTGGGGACAATGTTCATCTTAAGTGTAAGGGGAGGGTAAAAAGATGATACCTTACATATGCACTTTCGCTTGAGTTTGTTTTGTTTAATAGTAGATGTGTAATAAAACTATGAGAAATACTTGTTAGTGCAATTTTAGCGCCAAATTTAAAATTTTTTACAACATTTAGGAGTGAAACTTTAGCCATAGCAAGCGTCTCATGGATAGGAGATTGTATGACTAGCACATAACCGTATATTCAGAAAAATTTTCCACCCAAATATGTGAGGTTCGCCTTTAGATTTGATAGGAAAAGCATTCATTATTAGTGCTTATGAGTGTACCGGTAGCATTTAGATTCTAGAACTTGCGTTAGTGATGCATCCCGAGACCGCTAGTGAGACTACATTCGTGTAGTAGGGTTTACTACATGATAAGAGGCATTAGGATCACCCTTGTGTTAAACCCGTATTATGATTACTTGACCATTTAAGTCATACTACTTGACTAGTTAAGTCAACTAATTTTTCCCACACCCTTAGCGTTGTACTCATTTTTAGTACACGAAACCCCTAGTACACCCCTTCGAGCCTATCTTTTCGTTTCTAACTTTAAGCATCTTACTTAAAGGAAGAATTTGTTACACCCCACTTAAATGTACAACCAAATCGCCTTAGCCTTCCGTGTATGCGCTCATTTTTAGTGCATTATTATTATTTGTTAAACCCTAAGTTAACTTTCTAATTGATTACATGGTTGCTAAGTCGAGTCATATCTTTGTACATATTGTTTTGGGACGATTGGGACTCATGGGTAAGTACTTATTTTATGAAGTAATGGGGAAGAACATCATTTATTACCCCCATACGTACGTTAATCTTAAAAGTGCTCCAAGTGTTTTGATTTTCTTAATTCGAGTCATTAGAATAGTTAAATGTAAAGTATGTAAAGATTCAAGTGTAAGGGGAATTCCCATTCCCTATGATGTATTATTTTGGATGGTAGGGTAAGAGTGTATGCAAAAAAAAAAAAAAAAAAAAAAAAATCGAAAAATCAAGAAAAGAAAAAAAGAAAAAAAAAAGAAAAAAAAAAGAAAAAAATAGTAAAAGAAAAGAAAAAGAGAAAAAACATACGGACTACCATCCCATTTCATTCTATGTTCATTTTATGTTTTTGTTATTTTTCATTTATTAGCTTAAGTCGAGTCTAGTCTTGGCTTAGCAACGCCATATTGTACATGTAATTAACCAAGATTGTTAACTCGCCACCAGTAAAACTTCCTTTATCCAACAAAACCGTGTAATTCATATCCTTATACCTAACGTTACAACCCTTTAAAAGACCTCTTTGATAGTTTATCCTAGGTGCTTACGCCATGTGGTGGAGGTTTGATCCTTTCCCAAGCCTATGGTAATCTATTTTGCTATGACAGGTAGTGAGAGATATCTTCCATTTCCATAATGTTATATTACTTTATTACACCCGAGAGATGTGAGTTTCTAAACACTATTTGTGAGGTGCTAGTGTATGACCTCCGTGCTTGTCTATTGGTCTTTTGTGGAACGATTATTTGTTGTAATTACTTTTATATTAGTGTTAAATGACCCCTAACTTGTCTTTTGAGTAGAATAAAAGCGCATTTTCTTGAGGACAAGCAAATCTCAAGTGTAAGGGTATATGATGAGGCGAAAAATGATCCGTTTTTAGGGGGTCATTTAAGCCCGAATCCGACTTTATTTGATCAAATATTGCCCTAAATCGTTCCTCTTGTGATTTTAGGTACTTGGAGAGTGAATTCTGGAAAAGAAGCCATTTTGGACGTTTTTGGAGCATAAAAGTGAAGAAAACGGCAAAGTCTCTATTTTCCATGCTGAGAACAGTGCATGACGGCATCAAGAGTAATTCCCTGACGGCGTCAAACATCAAGAATAAAAATCCGTAGTTCATGAAGGCGTCAAAAGTTTGCATGACGGCATCAAAGTCCCAAGAATAAAATACCGTGGTTGATGACGGCGTCACATAGGCCGTCATAAGTAGATCAAGGCCGTCCGAGGAAGTATTTGGCGGCTAGATGACGGCGTCACACCATTGCTCTTGACGCCGTCACCTCGGTTTTCCTATATATAGTTTTCTAGTTTTTTCATTAAAAAGGGGGAGAAGTTTTGGTGAAACCCTAAAGACGAATTTGGTGGAACTTTTACAGGTTTTTCAAGGGTTCCAAACCCTTGATACCTTGCATTGTAATTGAGATAAGTGTTCTTCTAATTCAATCAATATGTCTATGTGTTGGTTGTCTATATCTTGTTCTTGTCTCAATTCCATTATGCTAGGCTAGATCTCTTTTGTGTTTGCTTAGATCTAATGAAACCTAGATATTGATTATGTGTTGATTACTTGTTTATTCTTGTCTTGGATGAATGATTTTATATGTTAGGCTTAAGAAAACTGGCAGATCTCCAAATGGTAACATGCTTGAACGTCTTAAGAAACATGAACCGAGGCGTACTAGGTCTTTATTGGTTGTATTTAATGCATGAGCCACTGTTTACAATCCCTATAGTTGTGCTGGGTCATGGTGTAGGAGGAGATAAGAGCTCATAGAATTGGGGAGTTATGTATGCCACCCCATGAATGGTATTAAGGAATACAATCCGTCATCCATGCAATTATAACAAGTAATTAACGTGTAAAAAATATCTAGGGAGTAGTGAAGTCTAAGTAAACACAATTTTCTCCATTACTGCTCACAACCTTAGTTTAATTAGTTTATTTTCATTTTTATTATTTTATTTTGATTGCATATTAGTTTTTTGGGTTAGTTGAATAGCAACTAATTCCGCCCACTCTTCCAAAACCCGAGATTTTACTTGCTTTCAAAAAAATATAAAAACACAAAAATAATCATCCCTCACCTTTAGAACTAGTAATTAGGTTTTCTAATCCTAGCGACACTATTCCTAAGCTGAACGATCAATCCCCCGGTACTTGTCACTATATTGTACTACAACGATCAGGTACACTGCCTGGTGGGGGTTGTAAGCTTCTCGAGATCCCTCGAGAGGTAAAGCAAGGTGCGATTCCCACGCATCAGATCTCAAGGTGTAAAATGGACGATGCAGATTAGATAGAGTCAAGTGTTTTGTTTGCAAAGGTCGTGTGTGATGGGGATTGCCAACATGGCATACTCATTGTTTGTTGACATGTTAACTTGTTGCAACTTAAGAGCACAAGGGGAATGACGTTGTCTTAGCCACGTTAGAGTTACATCAGCTTTCACATTTAACTTTAACACAAAAAAATATCGCTTATCATAACTCAACTATAACATCACATTTTTTGCCTAGCTTTTCTTTAAAATGTAGCCGTTAAAGGGGGCCAAAATGCAATTTTCTTTTTTATTCACAACTGCTAACGCAATGTTAACATCATAACTCACCCCTTAACTCTAAGCCTTAACGCGACATGATTATATGGTAACTCATCCTTAACGCAGCAATAAGTTAAGCCATAACTCACCTTTTAGTTACCATACCGCATTGATGGGGCGAAAAATGATCCGTTTTTAGGGGGTCATTTAAGCCCAGAATTGAATTTATTTGATCAAATATTGCCCTAAATCGTTCCTTTTTTGATTTTAGGTACTTTTGGAGTGAATTCTGGAAAAGGAAGCATTTTGGACGTTTTTGGAGCATAAAAGTGAAGAAAACGGCAAAGTCTTAATTTTTCTTACTAGGAACAGTGCCTGACGGCGTCAAGAGGAAAAACAAGAGGTGAAGAGTATGGAGTCCATGATGGTCCAGAACACTTTTGCGCTAGGGCGTGACGGTGTCACCAAGGCCGTTATGACCCCTTAACACGTGACGGCCCATAGGAGAAATGCTCTTGACGGCGTCAGATCTGGATCTAGGCAATCCGATTTTATTATGGGCGGCGGGTTGACGGCTTCAGAATTTTCTTCTTGACGCCGTCACCTTAGGAAATCTATATATAATCTTTGTAATTTTCATTCAAAAGAGAGGACAATATTAGGGACGACTTGAATAAACCCTAGCTCGACTTTTACAGTATTTTCAAGGGTTTTCACCCCTTGAAACCTTTCATGTTCAATTAAGATAAGTATCCTTTCAATTCATTCAATATGTCTATGTGTTGTTTGAATACATCTTACGCTTGTCTTGATTTTAACATGCTAGGCTAGATCTCTTGTGTGTTTGCTTAGATGTAATGAAACCTAGATGTTGATTATAGGTTGATTGCTTGTTTATAGTTGTAATGGATGAATGATTTCGATGTTAGGCTTAAGAAAACTGGCAGACTTCCATAGTGTAACTTGCTTGAACGTCTTAAGAAACATGAACCAATGTGTACTAGGTTTTTATGGTTGTATTTAATGCATGAGTGAATTCTAGTGATCCCATGTTAGGAGCTTCTTGCAGGCTCGACATAGGAGTGAAGTAGGAGCTTATAGAGATGGGGAAGTACGTACGCCACCCCACGATTGGTATTAAGGAATATAACCCGTCATCCACGCAACTGTAACAAACTATCAACCTGTAAAAGATATCTAGGGAGTAATGAAATCTAAGTAAACACAATTTTCCCATTTATTGTTCACACCACTAGTTTAATTAGTTTTATTTACATTTTTGTTATTTTATTTTGATTGCATCTTTAGTTATCGGGTTAGTTGATTAGCAACTAATTCCGCCCACTCCTCCAAAACCCGAGATTTTTACTTGCTTTTATAAAAATATAAAAATACAAAAAGAATCATCCCTCACCTCTAGACCTAGTTTTTAGGCTTTCTAATCCTAGCGACACTATTCCTGAGTTGAACGATCAATCCCCCGGTACTTGTCACTATACTATACTACAACGATTAGGTACACTGCCTGATGGGGGTTGTAAGCTTCTCGAGATCCCTCGAGAGGTAAAGCCTGGTGCAATTCCCACGCATCAAGTTTTTGGCGCCGCAGCCCGGGGAATAGTTATTGTCTAGGTTATAATTTCTTTTTATTAGGTCTACTTGCTAGATTCCTTTCTAGTAAGATTTTATTTTTATTTTTAGGTTTTCTTTAGTCTATCTTATTTCTTTGTTTCCTTTGTTCGTAAACTATCTCGATGGATAACAATAACATTGATCGTTTGATTCCTGTTATTCGTGTTTTTCGTCGCAGGATTTTCCAATTGCCCGCCCCAATCCCTTTAGTGGAAAATGAGAACCCACCTAACCTATCGCCTAACCACCACTTTGATAATAATTCCGAAATGGAGGAGTCTGACCATGATGATGACCATAGGGCTAGTCCTTTTTACTATTCAGACTCCGATGAGGATCTAGATGATGGTGATGTGATTAACGAGGATAGGAAGGAAGATGAAGTGAACCCTCTTAGGTATGTCGACCCTAGAACAAGGATTGAGAGTGATAGCTCATTCAACATGCAAATTCCTTGTAAGATTGGATTTAGGAGCTTTAATGCCTACTGTTGACATAAATAATGTCTAAAAACATTGTTAGCATATTAACAATATCTCTATGTTTTGATAATTACAATGCATAAACTCATTAATCTAAAACTTATGACGTAAACAAGTTTTTAGTGCTTAATATTTGTCTTTGCATCCATATCACTTAAGGTATGAATAAACAAAGTGTTTATTGCATTTCATGATCAAAGGAAATTTTTCTAATCACTAGAATTTTTATAAAATGTATTAAACATTCTATATCTTTTACAAAATTACTTTTGGAATTAAAAGAATATGTTTAATTCATTATAAATATATGATTTCAAATTTCCAACAAAAAATGGCAAATTTTATCCAGAAAAAATTCCCCCACAAAAGGACAAGAAAATCTAACGTTCAGGAGGGCGGCCCCCTTAATTATACTAGGCGGAACCCCTTAATCATTAAGGGGACCGGCCACGCTCCAGAACAGTAAATTTTCTCCCTATAAATACTAGTTCATCCCACAGAATTTTCTCACCTATTGCACTCCTAAACTTTCTGTTCTAGATCCCCATTTCTATTCTCTTAATCCTTTGATCATAAATACACAATTCTTTGTTTCAAAGTGATTCAAACATCATCCTCTCAAGTGCAAGAGAAGAATACTTCTATCCTCCAAGACAAGAAGTATTACAACTTGTTGTGACCTCCACATCCAAGTTGTTGGTGCATCATCAAGATTATTTACATAATTCTTTGTGAAGATTGTTGTGAATATTTGATTGTAGATAGTTGTGCTAGGTATATTGATTGTGTGATTAGTTAGTTGTTTGGTGTGAAGAAGAAAAGTTAGGAATTAGATTGTAGTGAAGAAGCTAGGTGTGAAGTTGTTAGTTGTGAAGTAAATTGGTGTGAAGAAGATAGGCGTGAAGTAGTTAGTTGTGATGTAGATTGGTGTGAAGAAGTTATGTAGAAGTTGTGATTTAGTTGTGAAGAAGTTGTGGTGTGTAAATTGGTGTGTAAGGTTTTCTCCGCCATAAGGGAGCTTGTTGATATAGTGAAGAAAACTCTCGAGTTAGGTGCTCGTGGAGTGGAGTAGGGCAAGGAGGGTGTCCTTGTAGCCGAACCACTATAAATCTCTTGTCTCGCGGTTCGATCTTTCCATCTCTTATTTATTTCATTACTTATCATTGCTATATCTTACTTATTGATAGTTGTTTATATTGTGCAAGACTTGAGATCACATATTATCGAATCTAAATTTTAAAAACTAAGAAAACACTAAAACTATCTTTTATAACGAATTAAAAAGACGTAAAACTATTCAACCCCTCTTCTAGTTTTCCACAATTGGTATCAGGAGCCAGGTCGAGCAAGATTTTTAAAGTATATTGTATTTTAAAACTTGTAACGATCTATGGAATCTGAAAAATATTTAGAAGGACAATCTATGCAAAGACCACCACTATTTGAAAGTGATGGATTTTTATATTGGAAAAATAGATTCGAAACTTATGTGAAATCAAAAGATCTTGATCTTTGGCATATTATTACCTTTGGTGATTTTCCCCCTATTCAATATAATGTTGAAACTAAAATGGATGAAATTGTATCTTTTGAAAAACAAAATGATGATTTGAAAAAGAAACTAGCAAAAAATAATGAGGCTAAAATGGTCATTTATAATGCGTTACCACGCAAAGAATATGAAAGAATTTTTATGTGTAAAACCGCAAAAGAAATTTAGAATTCTTTACTAATTACTCACCAAGGTAATAGTCAAGTTAAAGATAACAAAATAGATATTCTTATATAACAATATGAACAATTTATGATTCCGGAAGAGGAATCAATTGATAATGCTTTTGGTAAATTTAACACTATCATCACAAGTTTAAAAGCACTTGATGAGACATTTTCTAGTAAAAATTGTGTTAGAAAATTTCTTAGGGCATTGCATCCAAAATGGCGAGCTAAGGTCACGGCAATTGAAGAATCAAAGAACTTGATGACGTTATCACTAGATGAACTCATTGGCAACTTGAAGGTCCATGAAGAAATTATAAGAAGAGATTCGGAAACGGTCAAAGTCAAGAAAGAACAAACCAAATCATTGCTCTAAAAGCCAAAAAGGAACCTAGTGATGATGATGATTCAAGTGACGAAAGTGAAGACGAAGAATATGCAATGGCCGTAAGAGAATTCAAGAAATTCTTCAAGAGACGAGGAAGATCCACTAGATCATCACGAGACGAAAGAAAACCGTTCCAAAGAAATAGAAGCGACAACTACGGGAAAAGAAAGTGCTTTAGATGTGGAAGTCCAAATCATCTCATTGGCGAATGTCTAAAGCCGCCGGGTTATGAAAATCAAGGCGCATTTGTTAGTGGAACATGGAGTGATAGTGACAAAGAAGAAGTAGAAAAACCAAGAGATGAAAAGTGTTTTATGGCAAAAGGAACCGACGAAATATGTTTGGGAATTGACTTGGAGCCTGATGAATGGATCAAGGATAGCGGATGTTCGAGGCACATGACGGGGAACCGCAAGCTATTCTCTACATACAAGGCATATAATGGAGGTAACGTTATTTTCGGTAGTGACTTACGTGGAAAAATCATTGGCAAAGGTACGATTTCTCAAGACTCACTTACTATTGAAAATGTAGAGCATGTAGATAATTTAACATATAAATTGCTTAGTATAGGACAAATATGTGACAATAAATGTAGAGTCACCTTTACCGAAGAGGATAGCGAAATAGTTAAGAATGGAAAAATTATAGGTAGAGGAATTAGGAAAGGAGGCATATATGTTATGAAATTAGGAAACAAGCCTGAGGATAGAATATGCCTAATGACCCTAGATGAAAACTCCACATTGTGGCCTAGGAGATTAGGACATGCTAACATGCAACAAATACAATCTTTAGCCTCTAAGGAATTAGTTAGAAATTTGCCTAATCTAAAATATGACAAGCATTTTTGTGATGCATGTAAAATTGGAAAACAAGTTCATGCTAGTCACAAAGCTAAAAATATAGTATCCACTACTAGGTGCCTAGAATTATTACATATGGATCTCTTTGGTCCATCTGCTGTGCTATGGAGGAAACAAATATACCTTAGTAATAGTAGATGACTACTCACGATACACGTTGAGAGAGTGAGGTAGTGAGTGAGTTGGCTAGCGCGCAAGATTATGGCTTGTGGTAAAGGTAGTGAGTGAGTTGGCTAGCCCACAATACCATATTTCACAATATTCAAAGTCCCGGCTATTGTTCCTCAACTCCTCATATCCCATAAAGTGAATGAGTTGGCTAGCCCGCAAGATTATGGCTTGTGGTAAAGGCAGTGGAAAATCCATAATTGGTAATCAGCTCACCAAGATGTTGACTAGGTCCATCAAGAGCTGGCTAGTCCAGGAGCAAAAGGCTCTTGGTAAAGACTAAACAAATCCGTTGAAAGCTGGTGGTTTGCTCAAAATCACACGGTTATCAGGTGTACCACAGTTCTCACACCTGGCTACTCCAGAAGTGATGGCTTTTGGTAAAGAGTTTTTCAAATCCATCAAGTTTTTTTAAAAGATTGCTAGGGACTAGCAATAGTTTAGTGTGGGGGATTGATGAGTGCTCAAACACTCATCGTTTTTGACGTATTTAAACTGCCAAAACATACAAAAACAATCAAAAAGATATCAAAATACTTAAATTATCCCAGGGATTGTGTTTTATGTGTTTTAAATGCAAAATGTGCAAAAACAAAGGAAAAACGATCAAAGTTTTCAATATTGGCAGTTTCAGTCCCCCAAGTTTCAAAACTTGTCAAAATTAGTCCCTATGCATTTATTTTGAAAGGAAAAGTCAACCCAAGGTTTTGAAAGTCAAATTTCACAAAATATTACACTTGGGTCATAAACTTTCCAAAATTACATGTTTAGTCCCTGAGTTTTCAAAAATGGCAAAATAGGTCCCTGGGGAATTTTGAAAATTGGAAAATGGCAAAAAAAAAAAAATGGTTTTTGGACTTTGGAATTATGACAATGTTGGTCCTTGGAATCAATTTGGAAAAACAACAAAATCAGTCCTTATGTTTTTGGAAATTGCAAAAATGGTCCTTGTGCTATCCTTAACTAACCGGACCCTTATTATTATTTCCAAATCAAATCCAAACCCAAAACTAAAACAAATCCAAATCCACTACACCCCTAAGCCCACTTACCCAGCCCAATCTCAAAATAATAAAAAGCCAGGGTCAAACGACCCTTTGACCATCTTCTTCCCCCAACATCACAGCGCAAAACCAGGGAAACTCTCCCCCCTCCTCTCACCTTTTTCACCAACTAGCCCCCACAATTAATTCCCCCTCATCTACCACACCAACCCACACCACCACAATTAATATCTCCCACCAGTTCCACTCAATTTTACCCCGACACGTTTTTGGCGCCAAAATCCCAATCAAAGGCTAGAAATGATATTGATGCAATTGAATGGCAGGGATTTGGTCAAGGAGTCAACATGAAGCTTGTGGGACACCCAGAATTCAAAAAAGAACCCATGTGGAAGACTTAAGTCCTAATTCTTAGCTCGTATTATATATTGAGCTCATATGAGCTTTAGATAGTGTGTAATATCTTTAATTTTATTGTTTTCAGCTTATTTTATGTATTGTAATCCTTTTTTATGAATGAAAGTTCTGCTTTAAAGTTTAATTCTCATCTTCAATTTTCAAGTTCCACTAAAATTTCTCAAGTGTTAAGTTAAGGTTCCAATGTGTGTTTAAGCTACTCATAAGCTCTTATAAACTCAGAAAACAACTTTTTAAAAGCTTTACAAGCTTTTATCAACATCCTAAACTCAGTTTGCATAAATACTAAAAAATTTCAAGAAAAATAAAAATAAAATAAAAAGAATGGACAAAGGTGGAAGCAGCTTGGGATTTGGTTGATTTCTGGAGTGCACAGGGTAATAGAGACTTGTGGAAGTCATATAGGATTGGTGCTTGTGGTTCTTTGTTACTTGGCAGCCTAGCTTGGAAGGCTTTTGTAAGCACAAATTTTATTTTCTTAATAACAAGTAGCACTAGTAGTTTATTTGTGTTTATTTTAGTTAATAATTAGTTATTAAAATAGTTATAATCAGCAGGTTGTATTGTGTCGTTGTTTGAACCAAAGTTTCATCAACAACTGTTTTTAAAGGGGTGTTTGGTTATAGACTGTTTGCATTGTTCCACTTGTCTCATTGCACAACTCTGTGCTTCATTAATTTGTTTGGGTGGATAAAGGCTCAGGGAAACCAAACTTTTGTTCACAAACACAACAAAAGTCAAAATCTTAGGAAAATTATCACCACAGTTAACTGTGGTGATTTTTGAAGTCCAAAACCCATAAAACCTTTTCATACTTTGCATTTTTACTTAAGTTAGCTTTTATATAGCTTATCATAACATTTTAAGTTACTAAATCAGCAAGCAAAGTTCATAAAAGTCAAAACCTAAAGTTTTTCAAAAAGTCAAAAGTGCAATACTCAGATTTTTCCAAAAATGGGATGATTTATTGTGAATTTTGTGGGTGGTTTTAGGTTCTAAAACTTGTTGTGCTCATAGTATACCAGTAGAACATTTGAATCATATACTTTGTGCATTTTTGTGATTTTTTCTAATGGACCTTTTTACCCCTTCAAAGTACTTGCAGGGCAAAGGTGTGCCCTGTGCACCAGCTGAGTCAGTCACAACCACCACTTTGGTGGTTCATTGTTACCAACTCAGCGGGTCTCACTGACCCAAATCAGTATCATTCAACCCCCTCCTACCAGGGTTGGTGTTTTGACCCTTTGTTTGACCATTAGACTTGTGGACCCCACCTAGAATTGCACCCAAAGTCTGTCCCTTTTCTATCTCAGAACCAAGCACCCAAAGTGCTTATTCTGAGTTTGTGGCTTATTCTGTTAGCTTATTTATGTGTTACTTGCTTAAACTTGTTCATTGTACTTATTTGCACCAGTTTTCACCAAGGTGGACCCCACATTAGCTCATTTGAGCTTATTTCCACTCTTGGTCAAAGAAAGTCAACTGTCAAGGGATTAAGCACTTGAAGTGCTTATTTCTTTGACCACAGTCAAACCCACTTCATAAAAGTTGCTTAAAAACTTATAATAAGCAGTTTTGAAAAAGAAAATCTCAAATAAGCCCAACTTAATAGAAGTGATAGCTTCTATTTAAGCCAATTGGCTTATTCTTCAGCTTATTAATAAGCAATTCCTATTTTTATAATTTTCCTAGGCTTCTGGTGTGTAAAAATAATTTCTGTAATGTTTTCAGATTTTTCTTGCATCATTTAGTATTTTTCTTAATTTAAAATAGTTTTTAGTAATTATTAAATAATTAATAATTAATAATAATTAATTAGAAAATCAGAAAAATATAAATTAAATTTTAAAATTAGTTTTTAGTTATTTTAGATTTTTGCAAATTTTATTTTCAATTTTCTAGTATAATTTAATAATTAAGTAGAATTTAGGTTAATTTAAATAATTAAAAAGTAATTAATAATTAGTAAATAATTTGTAATAATTAATTAAACAGTCTTAAAAATACATTTTCATTTCTAAAATTAGTTTTATAGTATTTTAGATTTTTCTAAGTTTAATTTTTTATTTTTCCTAGTTAATTTCATATTTATTTATAATTTAGGTTGATTTAGTTAATTAATAATAATTAGAAAATTAGTATTTAATTAATAGTAATTGTAAAATTAGTGTAAAAATTAATTTTAAATTTCCAAAAATTTTCTCTCATCATTAGGTTTGTAAAAAGTTAATTTTCATACCAGTAGCCTTTCCAGATCGCCTTATTCACTTTTTCGTACGTTTGTTCGCGGTTTCTGCAAACGTACAGGTTTTAAGTTTTAAGTGATTTCTTCTCAACCTCAATTCCCGTAATCATTCACATAGCTTTCCTAAGCTATTTCTGTTAATAATCTCCAAATAATTCTCACAACAAACCCTTTCTGTGAATAAACACCCGATCACAAAGCACGCTAAAGTTACAATTCACACCTCAACAGGATTTAACGACCCGGTGATGCCTTATATTACCCGGAGCATTGATTTAGGCTATTTGACTTTGTTGACCATTCCTTGGTCAATATAAGTTGGTGGTTTAGCATCAATCAAATTTTGGCGCCGCTGCCGGGGAGGTGTGCGCGTTTCTGCAGCGTCTTTCGAGATTAGTGTTATCTCACCTCACTCACTGTACAAATACCTCCACTTGTGTAAATTTTCAAAATCAAAAACACAAAAAAGTCATTGACACCTTTCCTAAAGTGTTAAAACACCAAAAAAAGTAAAAAACAACAAAACGTATCGTAACGTTTTCTGATTCGGTTTTCTTTTAAGGTGATTCTTAAGGAAAAACGATTCTAGATTACGGGAAGATAACAAAAATATTGTTTAAAAAGTTTTTATCCCTAGTGCATGCGCACTCGTTCTTCAAGGTCCACTAGCCCATTACGTGAGCTTGTCCGGAAACCTCGAAGACCTCGTAGACGTTCTGCACCAACAGTCGGATCTGAGATCCGAGCTGTTGCACCTTCAGCTGTCATCATGACGGCTGAACCCACTATGAATGAGCTTCTCCAAGCACCCGTCGAGGGTTACGAAGATGCTATCGTTGTTCCGGCAATCATGGCCGATAATTTTGAGCTTAAAACAGGGTTGATAAACCTGGCCACCTCACGTCAATTCTACGGTTTTGAGAGGGACGATCCTCAAGATCACATTCGATGGTTCAATAAAGTCACATCCACCATCAAATGTAAAAATGTCCCTGAAGAGGCAATCAAACTTCTTCTTTTCCCTTTTTCTATCGATGGGGCTGCCCGGGTTTGGCTTGATAAACAACCCCCTCGATCAATTGAAACGTGGGAAGATTTGAATAAAAGGTTCGTAAATGAATTCTTTCCTCCTTCCAAAACCACGAGTCTTAAGAATGAGATCATAAAATTCACGCAGAAATTTGATGAATCCTTTAGTGAGGCATGGGATCGTTACAAGGAATTGCTCCGAAAATGCCCTCACCACGGTTTCTCCGATCTCATGCAACTTGATACTTTCTACAATGGTGTGAGCCAATCCGATCAAGACTCTCTAAATGCCTCCGCTGGAGGTAATTTCTTGAATCGTACCACAAAGGATGCTTTAGCGATCATTGAGAATAAATCTAAGGTCCGCATTCCACGAAGCAAACCGATTGTTTCCCAAGGGAATGTTGTTCCTTCTACCTCATCGCCCGTGGCTCAATCTAGTACCGATGCTAGACTTGACAAACTCACGGAAGCTATCCATACATTGGTTCTCACCCAAAACTCAGTTCTGACTCAAAGCCAGAAAATTTCTTCTCCTCATTCTTCTCCACAAGCTGAAGTAAAAAAGATAGAAGTTTGTGTCACTTGTGGTGGTCCACACTCATATTACAATTGCACTGCCACCGAAGGCAATCCATTCGAAGTAAATGCAATAGCCGGCAATTCCAACCAAGGAGGTAACCAATACCGTCCTCAAGTAGAACCAAATTACCGGGCTAGCAACCAGGGTGGACCACCCGGTTTTCCTACACCTCAAAATCCAAATAGGTTTAATCCTAACCCACCAAGGGGGCCTAATATGCAAAATCAAAATCATGCCCCTGTCAATCAGTACCCACCCCAAAGGGGTAATCAAGGGTATTCAGCTCCGAATTATCAAGAACCCCTCCCAAACGAGCTCAATAACTACATCAAGGTTAATGAGACCAAAATGAGGGCAATGCAAAATCAAATCTCAAATTTGAAGAATGATTTCCAATCATCAATAGCCAAACAGGGTCATGAGCTGAAGAGTGAGTTGATGGCAACAAACAATAAAATGGATCAATCTCAAAACAAGATTGAGAATATGTTTGCTAGTCTTATGAGTCATCTCACTCCACCCTCTACCTCAGGAGGTCTCCCTGCTAATACAGTTGTCAACCCCAAGGGTGAACTCAAAGCTATTACTACACGCAGTGGTAAAGCTTATGAAGAACCACCAATTCCTCCTATTCCTCCTCCTCTTTATTCCGAGGAAGTGGAAATTAAGCCTGAGGCAACCACGGACAAGGTGCAATCTACTAGCCCACGAAGTACTGCACACGTCCATCCTCAGGTTGTACTAGGAATTGTACCAAAACCGGGAGTTGTATTTGAACCACCAACAACTCCTGGAGAGAACCCTAAATCCAAACCTTCACTACCATATCCATCTAGGTTACAAGACCAGAAGCTCCGCGAAAAAGCAAATTATCAAATGGAAAAGTTTTTTCAAATCTTCCGAGATATTCATTTTGATATCAGTTTCGCGGATGCTCTCCTGTTGATGCCTAAATTCGCATCGACAATCAAAAATCTGTTGAACAATAAAGAGAAACTATTTGAGATGGCTCGAACTCCGCTCAATGAAAACTGCTCTGCATTTCTTTTGAAGCAGCTTCCCGAGAAGCTAGGAGATCCGGGAAAATTTCTCATTCCATGTGTTTTTCCCGGAATGGTTGAGTGCTTCGCCCTGGCTGATCTAGGTGCGAGCATCAACTTGATTCCTTATTCAATATGGAAAAAGCTCGAGCTGGCAGACCGCTCAACAACCACCTGCATGACTCTCGAGCTGGCAGACCGCTCAACATCTCGTCCCCTCGGCATTGCCGAGGATGTATTTGTGAAGGTGGGAAACTTCCACTTTCCGGCAGATTTTGTGGTTGTGGATTTTGATGCTGACCCACGAGTTCCTCTCATTCTTGGGAGAGGATTCTTAAGGACGGGTCGTGCGTTAATTGATGTGCACGAAGAGGAAATAACTCTTCGTGTCGGTAATGAAGCAGTAACGTTTAACCTCGATCAAACTTCGAGGTACTCCTCTAATTATGACGCCGAAACGGTTAAGCGAATTGATGTCATTGATGTTGCGTCTGAGGAGTACGCTCAAGAGGTTTTAGGTTTTGTCGATGATTCTCCGAGTGAAAACTTCACTCCATCTTCTCACCCTATTATTACCAATTCTTCTCCTTCCCTCACTCCGTTTGAGGGAAGTGACTTCATGTTAGAAGAAATTGAGGCCTTTCTCAAAAGTGATTCGATCCCCGATGGAATCGATAACCAAGAGATTGACCCCGAGGGGGATGTTCTCATTCTTGAAAAATTATTAAACGAAGATCCCTCTCCTCTTCCTGTTCTACCACAAACACTTCATAAGGAGGAAGTCAAAAATGTTGAGAAAACTGATGACTTTCCCGCGGTTGAACTTAAGGACTTGCCGCCTCATCTTGAATATGCATTTCTGGAGGGTGATGATAAATTACCCGTCATAATTGCTAAAGACTTAAGTGTTGAGGAAAAGGCTGCTCTTATAAAGGTTTTGAAGTCTCATAAATGAGCAATTGCTTGGCGTCTCTCTGACATCAAGGGCATCGACCCTGAGTTTTGTACTCACAAGATATTAATGGAGGATGACTTCAAACCTGTGGTCCAACATCAAAGAAGGGTGAATCCAAAAATTCATGAGGTTATCAAACAAGAGGTTTTAAAACTGCTTGATGCCGGATTGATTTACCCTATCTCGGACAGTCCTTGGGTTAGCCCTATTCATTGTGTTCCAAAAAAGGGTGGCATTACTGTTGTCACAAACGAGGAGAATGAGTTAATTCCAACTCGTTTGGTTACGGGTTGGCGCGTCTGCATTGATTATCGTAAGTTAAATGACGCCACCCGTAAAGATCATTTTCCTCTGCCCTTTATGGATCAGATGCTCGAGAGATTAGCGGGGAATGAGTATTATTGCTTCCTCGATGGTTTCTCGGGTTACTTTCAGATTCCCATTGATCCGCAAGATCAAGAGAAGACCACTTTTACGTGCCCCTATGGAACTTTCGCATATAAACGTATGCCATTTGGCTTATGTAATGCTCCGGGCACGTTTCAAAGATGTATGATGGCCATTTTTTCCGACATGATCGGGAAAACTATGGAGGTCTTCATGGACGATTTTTCGGTCATTGGGGATTCATTCCAATCATGTCTCTCCCATTTAGACAGCATGCTAAAACGTTGTGAAGACACAAAGTTATGTCTAAATTGGGAGAAGAGTCACTTTATGGTCAAAGAGGGCATTGTCCTCGGCCATAAAATTTCAAAGAACGGGATTGAGGTTGACCGAGCCAAAGTGGACGTCATTGCAAAATTACCTCATCCCACAACCGTGAAAGGTGTTAGGAGCTTTTTGGGTCATGCCGGTTTTTACCGTAGGTTTATTCAAGATTTTTCTAAAATCGCCCGGCCTATGACCCATCTCCTCAAAAAGGATGCTCCTTTTATCTTCTCCCCCGAGTGCATCGAAGCCTTTGAAACATTAAAGAAAAGGCTTACCGAGGCACCGATTCTTGTTGCCCCCGATTGGGACTTGCCCTTCGAGCTCATGTGTGATGCTAGTGATTATGCGATAGGGGCAGTCTTGGGGCAACGCAAAACAAAACATTTTCAGCCTATACACTATGCCAGCAAGACTATGACTGAGGCTCAAAGTCATTACACCACCACTGAAAAAGAATTATTAGCTGTGGTGTATGCTTTTGAAAAATTCCGGCCATACTTGATTCTGACTAAAAGCATAGTGTATACGGATCACTCGGCTTTGAAGTACCTCTTTGCAAAACAAGATGCAAAGCCGAGACTCCTCCGTTGGGTTCTCCTCCTTCAGGAATTTGATATCATTATTCGTGATAAAAAAGGAGCTGAGAACCTAGCTGCTGATCATCTCTCCCGTCTTGAAAACCCTCACCAAAATGCTTTCGAGAAAAAGGAAATAAATGAAACATTTCCTCTCGAGACCCTCAATGCGGTTTCATTTCGTGGAGACTCGATTACCCCATGGTTTGCCGACTTTGCAAACTATCTTGCGGGTAACTTCATTGTGAAAGGGATGTCGTCCCACCAAAAAAATAAAATTTTCAAATATGTAAAACATTACTTCTGGGACGACCCGTACTTGTTCAAAATATGCGTGGATCGAGTCATCCGGCGGTGTGTATATGGTCAGGAAGCCGCTGAAATTTTAAAGGCTTGCCATGCTGGTCCCACGGGGGGGCTACCACAATCCCAACTACACCGCCAAAAAGGTGTTTGATTCCGGCTTTTATTGGCCCTCGATCTACAAGGATGCCCAAGAATTGGTAAAGTCCTGTGACGCTTGTCAACGTCACGGGAACATTTCACAAAAGAACGAAATGCCTCAAAATGCAATTCAAGTTTATGAAATCTTTGATATCTGGGGCATCGACTTTATGGGGCCATTTCCATCCTCTCACGGTAACAAATACATACTCGTGGCAGTTGACTACTTGTCAAAATGGGTTGAAGCGAAAGCTTTACCCACAAATGATGCCCGAGTAGTTGTGAAATTTTTAAAAGATCTTTTTGCTCGATTCGGAACTCCACGTGCCATTATTAGTGATCGTGGTACGCACTTCTGTAATGACAAATTCGACAGAGTCATGCAAAAGTACGGTGTAACTCACCGTCTTTCTACTGCGTACCACCCTCAAACGAGTGGACAAGTCGAAGTTTCCAATCGGGGCATTAAAAGAATATTAGAAAGAACTGTAGGTGAGAATCGTGCATCGTGGTCGGACAAATTAGATGATGCACTTTGGGCTTTCCGTACAGCTTACAAAACACCCATTGGGTGTACGCCTTATAAACTTGTGTACGGGAAAGCGTGCCATCTTCCGATCGAGCTTGAGCACAAAGCCTATTGGGCTCTCAAGCATGCCAATTTCGACCTCAAAACGGTGGGTGATCATAGAAAAGTTCAACTAAACGAATTAAACGAACTTCGTGATCAAGCTTACGAGAACTCTTTGATCTACAAAGAAAAGACAAAGAAGATTCATGACTCAAAAATCAAAAACCGCGTTTTTAACGTTGGTGAACGAGTCCTTCTTTTCAACTCTAGACTCAAGATCTTCTCAGGAAAGCTCAAAACCCGATGGACTGGTCCATTCACTATCGCTAAGGTTTATTCTTATGGGACCGTCGAATTATCTCAAAGTGACGGTCCAAATTTCAAAGTGAATGGACATCGTTTAAAGCACTACTTTGGAGAGGACATACCATCCATGGTTGTCCCGGATCTCCAAACTTTCCCCAAGGACAATTGAATTCGGGGATCGAGTCAAGCTAGCGACTCGATGAACAAAAACAATAGCACAATACGGGTTTTCACCCGTATCTCAGATTCTTTCTATTTTCTACCACCTAGTGTGGGGGAATGGCCAGCCCCCCGCTGTTTGAAAAAATGTATATATGTATATAAGTTTCAAGTAAAAAAAAAAAAAAAAAAAAAAAAAAAAAAAAAAAAAAAAGGGAGGAGTTGTATATATATAGAAATAAAGTGAAATATGGTATTGATGCGTGGGAATCGCAACAGGCTTTACCTCTCAAGGGATCTTGAGAAGCTTACAACCCCCACTAGGCAGTGTACCTGATCGTTGTAGTATAGTATAGTGACAAGTACCGGGGGATTGATCGTTCAGCTTAGGAATAGTGTCGCTAGGATTATAAAGCCTAAATACTAGTTCTAAAGGTGAGGGATGATTATTTTTGTGTTTTTATATTTTATGGAAAGCAATTAAAAATCTATGGTTTGAAGGATTTGGGCGGAATTAGTTGCTATTCAACTAACCCAATACTAAGATGCAATCAAAATAAAATACTAAAAATGAAAATAAACTAATTTATACTAAAGTTGTGAGCAGTAATTGGAGAAAATGTGTTTACTTAGATTTCGCTACTCCCTAGACATCTTTTACACGTTAATTACTTGTTATAATTGCATGGATGACGGATCGTATTCCTTAATACCATTCATGGGGTGGCACACATAACTCCCCAATTCTATGAGCTCTTATCTCCTCCTACACCATGCCCAGCACAACTATAGGGATTGTAAATAGTGGCTCATGCATTAAATACAACCAACAAAGACCTAGTGCGCGTTGGTTCATGTTTCTTAAGACGTTCAAGCATGTTACCAATTGGAGATCTGCAAGTTTTCTTAAGCCTAACATATAAATCATTCATCCAAGACAAGAATAAACAAGTAATCAACACATAATTAACATCTAGGTTTCATTAGATCTAAGCAAACACAAGGTAGATCTAGCCTAGCATGATGGAATTGACAAGAACAAGATATAGACAACCAACACATAGACATATTGATTGAATTAGAAGAACACTTATCTTGATTAAACATGCAAGGTATCAAGGGGTTGGAACCCTTGAAAAACCTGTAAAGTTACACCAAAATCGTACTTAGGGTTTCTCCCAAAACTTCCCTCTTTTAAATGTGAAAAATTAGAAAACTATATATAGGAAAAGGGGTCTGACGGCGTCAAGACAGAGCTTGTGACGCCGTCACCTCGCCGCCAAAACTATTCTCGGACTGCCTAGATCTACATTTGACGCCATCAAGACTTAATCATTTCCAGGCCGTCATGACTTTTACTCTTGACGCCCTACCTTCATGACGCCGTCAAATCTCTTCTGGATCGTCATGGAATTTTGCTCTTGACGCCGTCAGGAAGTTGCTCTTGACGCCGTCACCTACTGTTCCCAGCATGGAAAATTAAGACTTTGGCGTTTTCTTCACTTTTATGCTCCAAAAACGTCCGAATTGCTTCCTTTTCCAGATTTCACTCCCAAAGTACCTAAAATCACAAAAGGAACGATTTAGGGAAATATTTGATCAAATAAATTCGAATTCCGGCTTAAATGACCCCCTAAAAACGGATCATTTTTCGCCTCATCAGGTATTTCCACAGTTAGATTCGAATATTAGCTTTTTCCGATCAAAGAGTCGGCATAATAGCCGGGACTTTGAATATTGAGGACAATATTCATTTCTAAGTGTGGGGGGAAATTCTAGCGAATTTTATCAAAATATATCTTCTAGTACCCCTGTTTTTGGCCAAAATTTTCAAAATTTTTTCACTTTATTTCAAAATTTTTGTGGTAATCAGTCCGCCAGGTCTAACCGACAAAGGGATTGGCTAATCCAGGAGCAAACGGCTCTTGGTAAAGATAACTCAAATCCGTTGGCGGCTTGCAATTTGCCCAAAATTGTATGGTTCCTCAACTCCCCATATCCCATAAAGTGAATGAGTTGGCTAGCCCGCAAGATTATGGCTTGTGGTAAAGGCAGTGGAAAATCCATAATTGGTAATCAGCTCACCAATATGTTGACTAGGTCCATCAAGAGCTGGCTAGTCCAGGAGCAAACGACTCTTGGTAAAGACTAAACAAATCCGTTGAAAGCTGGTGGTTTGCTCAAAATCACACGGTTATCAGGTGTACCACAGTTCTCACACCTGGCTACTCCAGAAGTGATGGCTTTTGGTAAAGAGTTTTTCAAATCCATCAAGTTTTTTTAAAAGATTGCTAGGGACTAGCAATAGTTTAGTGTGGGGGATTGATGAGTGCTCAAACACTCATCGTTTTTGACGTATTTAAACTGCCAAAACATACAAAAACAATCAAAAAGATATCAAAATACTTAAATTATCCCAGGGATTGTGTTTTATGTGTTTTAAATGCAAAATGTGCAAAAACAAAGGAAAAACGATCAAAGTTTTCAATATTGGCAGTTTCAGTCCCCCAAGTTTCAAAACTTGTCAAAATTAGTCCCTATGCATTTATTTTGAAAGGAAAAGTCAACCCAAGGTTTTGAAAGTCAAATTTCACAAAATATTACACTTGGGTCATAAACTTTCCAAAATTACATGTTTAGTCCCTGAGTTTTCAAAAATGGCAAAATAGGTCCCTGGGGAATTTTGAAAATTGGAAAATGGCAAAAAAAAATGGTTTTTGGACTTTGGAATTATGACAATGTTGGTCCTTGGAATCAATTTGGAAAAACAACAAAATCAGTCCTTATGTTTTTGGAAATTGCAAAAATGGTCCTTGTGCTATCCTTAACTAACCGGACCCTTATTATTATTTCCAAATCAAATCCAAACCCAAAACTAAAACAAATCCAAATCCACTACACCCCTAAGCCCACTTACCCAGCCCAATCTCAAAATAATAAAAAGCCAGGGTCAAACGACCCTTTGACCATCTTCTTCCCCCAACATCACAGCGCAAAACCAGGGAAACTCTCCCCCCTCTTCTCACCTTTTTCACCAACTAGCCCCCACAATTAATTCCCCCTCATCTACCACACCAACCCACACCACCACAATTAATATCTCCCACCAGTTCCACTCAATTTTACCCCGACACGTTTTTGGCGCCAAAATCCCAATCAAAGGCTAGAAATGATATTGATGCAATTGAATGGCAGGGATTTGGTCAAGGAGTCAACATGAAGCTTGTGGGACACCCAGAATTCAAAAAAGAACCCATGTGGAAGACTTAAGTCCTAATTCTTAGCTCGTATTATATATTGAGCTCATATGAGCTTTAGATAGTGTGTAATATCTTTAATTTTATTGTTTTCAGCTTATTTTATGTATTGTAATCCTTTTTTATGAATGAAAGTTCTGCTTTAAAGTTTAATTCTCATCTTCAATTTTCAAGTTCTACTAAAATTTCTCAAGTGTTAAGTTAAGGTTCCAATGTGTGTTTAAGCTACTCATAAGCTCTTATAAACTCAGAAAACAACTTTTTAAAAGCTTTACAAGCTTTTATCAACATCCTAAACTCAGTTTGCATAAATACTAAAAAATTTCAAGAAAAATAAAAATAAAATAAAAAGAATGGACAAAGGTGGAAGCAGCTTGGGATTTGGTTGATTTCTGGAGTGCACAGGGTAATAGAGACTTGTGGAAGTCATATAGGATTGGTGCTTGTGGTTCTTTGCTACTTGGCAGCCTAGCTTGGAAGGCTTTTGTAAGCACAAATTTTATTTTCTTAATAACAAGTAGCATTAGTAGTTTATTTGTGTTTATTTTAGTTAATAATTAGTTATTAAAATAGTTATAATCAGCAGGTTGTATTGTGTCCTTGTTTGAACCAAAGTTTCATCAACAACTATTTTTAAAGGGGTGTTTGGTTATAGACTATTTGCATTGTTCCACTTGTCTCATTGCACAACTCTGTGCTTCATTAATTTGTTTGGGTGGATAAAGGCTCAGGGAAACCAAACTTTTGTTCACAAACACAACAAAAGTCAAAATCTTAGGAAAATTATCACCACAGTTAACTGTGGTGATTTTTGGAGTCCAAAACCCATAAAACCTTTTCATACGTTTGCATTTTTACTTAAGTTAGCTTTTATATAGCTTATCATAACCTTTTAAGTTACTAAATCAGAAAGCAAAGTTCATAAAAGTCAAAACCTAAAGTTTTTCAAAAAGTCAAAAGTGCAATACTCAAATTTTTCCAAAAATGGGATGATTTATTGTGAATTTTGTGGGTGGTTTTTGGTTCTAAAACTTGTTGTGCTCATAGTCTACCAGTAGAACATTTGAATCATATACTTTGTGCATTTTTGTGATTTTTTCTAATGGACCTTTTTACCCCTTGAAAGTACTTGCAGGGCAAAGGTGTACCCTGTGCACTAGCTGAGTCAGTCACAACCACCATTTTGGTGGTTCATTGTGACCAACTCAGTGGGTCCCACTGACCCAAATCAGTATCATTCAACCCCCCTCCTACCAGGGTTGGTGTTTTGACCCTTTGTTTGACCATTAGATTTGTGGACCCCACCTAGAATTGCACCCAAAGTCTGTCCCTTTTCTGTCTCAGAACCAAGCACCCAAAGTGCTTATTCTGAGTTTGTGGCTTATTCTGTTAGCTTATTTATGTGTTACTTGCTTAAACTTGTTCATTGTACTTATTTGCACCAGTTTTCACCAAGGTGGACCCCACATTAGCTCATTTGAGCATATTTTCACTCTTGGTCAAAGAAAGTCAACTGTCAAGGGATTAAGCACTTGAAGTGCTTATTTCTTTGACCACAGTCAAACCCACTTCACAAAAGTTGCTTAAAAACTTATAATAAGCAGTTTTGAAAAAGAAAATCTCAAATAAGCCCAACTTAATAGAAGTGATAGCTTCTATTTAAGCCAATTGGCTTATTCTTCAGCTTATTAATAAGCAATTCCTATTTTTATAATTTTCCTAGGCTTCTGGTGTGTAAAAATAATTTCTGTAATGTTTTCAGATTTTTCTTGCATCATTTAGTATTTTTCTTAATTTAAAATAGTTTTTAGTAATTATTAAATAATTAATAATTAATAATAATTAATTAGAAAATCAGAAAAATATAAATTAAATTTTAAAATTAGTTTTTAGTTATTTTAGATTTTTCCAAATTTTATTTTCAATTTTCTAGTATAATTTAATAATTAAGTAGAATTTAGGTTAATTTAAATAATTAAAAAGTAATTAATAATTAGTGAATAATTAGTAATAATTAATTAAATAGTCTTAAAAATACATTTTCATTTCTAAAATTAGTTTTATAGTATTTTAGATTTTTCTAAGTTTAATTTTTTATTTTCCCAAGTTAATTTCATATTTATTTATAATTTAGGTTAATTTAGTTAATTAATAATAATTAGAAAATTAGTATTTAATTAATAGTAATTATAAAATTAGTGTAAAAATTAATTTTAAATTTCCAAAAATTTTCTCTCATCATTAGGTTTGTAAAAAGTTAATTTTCATACCAGTAGCCTTTCCAGATCGCCTTATTCACTTTTTCGTACGTTTGTTCGCATTTTCGGCAAACGTACAGGTTTTAAGTTTTAAGTGATTTCTTCTCAACCTCAATTCCCGTAATCATTCACATAGCTTTCCTAAGCTATTTCTGTTAATAATCTCCAAATAACTCTCACAACAAACCCTTTCTGTGAATAAACACCCGATCACAAAGCACGCTAAAGTTACAATTCACACCTCAACGGGATTTAACGACCCGGTGATACCTTATATTACCCGGAGCCTTGATCTAGGCTATTTGACTTTGTTGACCATTCCTTGGTCAATATAAGTTGGTAGTTTAGCATCAATCAAATAAACAAAGTGTTTATTGCATTTCATGATCAAAGGAAATTTTTCTAATCACTAGAATTTTTATAAAATGTATTAAACATTCTATATCTTTTACAAAATTACTTTTGGAATTAAAAGAATATGTTTAATTCATTATAAATATATGATTTCAAATTTCCAACCAAAAATGGCAAATTTTATCCAAAAAAATTTTCCTCACAAAAGGACAAGAAAATCCAACGTTCAGGAGGGCGGCCCCCTTAATTATACTAGGCGGCCCCCTTAATCATTAAGGGGACCGACCACGCTCCAGAACAGTAAATTTTCTCCCTATAAATACTGGTTCATCCCACAGAATTTTCTCACCTTTTGCACTCCTAAACTTTCTGTTCTAGATCCCCATTTCTATTCTCTTAATCCTTTGATCATAAATACATAATTCTTTGTTTCAAAGTGATTCAAACATCATCCTCTCAAGTGTAAGAGAAGAATACTTCTATCCTCCAAGACAAGAAGTATTACAACTTGTTGTGACCTCCACATCCAAGTTGTTGGTGCATCATCAAGATTATTTACATAATTCTTTGTGAAGATTGTTGTGAATATTTGATTGTAGATAGTTATGCTAGGTATATTGATTGTGTGATTAGTTAGTTGTTTGGTGTGAAGAAGAAAAGTTAGGAATTAGATTGCAGTGAAGAAGCTAGGTGTGAAGTAAATTGGTGTGAAAAAGATAGGCGTGAAGTAGTTAGTTGTGAAGTAGATTGGTGTGAAGAAGTTGTGTAGAAGTTGTGATTTAGTTGTGAAGAAGTTGTGGTGTGTAAATTGGTGTGTAAGGTTTTCTCCGCCATAAGGGAGCTTGTTGATATAGTGAAGAAAACTCTCGAGTTAGGTGCTCGGGGAGTGGAGTAGGGCAAGGAAGGTGTCCTTGTAGCCGAACCACTATAAATCTCTTGTCTCGCGGTTCGATCTTTCCATCTCTTATTTATTTCATTACTTATCATTGCTATATCTTACTTATTGATAGTTGTTTATATTGTGCAAGACTTGAGATCACATATTATCGAATCTAAATTTTAAAAACTAAGAAAACACTAAAACTATCTTTTATAACGAATTAAAAAGACGTAAAACTATTCAACCCCCTTCTAGTTTTCCACACCTACCTTAACTCATCTCTCCTAATGAACATAAACTCGCGTAGTGAATATAATAAAATCATGGTAGATGAGTTAGAATACAAAGGAGATAATGTTATTGCTAGGGCAATGTCATTGCATGTGTTTGTAGGAAGCTTTGTTTATCTTGTTGAGTTCATGGTTATGGAGAATCTAGGAGAATTTATCGATAGTAAGTTGACCCAATTTGTGTTTGGAAAACCTGTCAAAAGGTTGACCAACCTTGATGAAAAACTTATGGAAGGGTTAATTAAATTCTCGGATGGGGATGAAGATTTTGTTTACCAAATGCCCCGTGCACACCCTAGGTTAAAGGATTTTTCCATGGAGAAGTGTAGTAGGTATCCGCCCCTAGAAATGCTAAGTGAGAATGATAAAAGAAAAGGGCTTAAATATCCTCATGAAATAAATAAAAGATACTATCGTGGATGTTTAGAGTTAAGTGATGATTATAAGAAAGATGAGGCGACTATTAGATGGCTCACCCTTGGATATGTGAGCATAAGCGACACACGGTAACCCATGACCTTGAGTCTAGCTACAAGACTCGTAAATAAAGAAAAGCGCTTCTTGGGAGGCAACCCATGCTTTGTGTGATTTTTAATTTGTTTGATTGTTATTTGTTTCCGTATGCATGCTTTATTTCTATTGTTGGTAGATCATGTTTTAAAACTAAAATGGTGAAAATACTTTATTTTGTCGTTTGGCTTTGTCTTAACTTCATCCAAAGGTATTTCGCAAAAGATAAGTGTAAGGGGAAACCCCAAATATGTTTTTAAGAAACAAAATTGATCATGATTCTCTACAATATTTGTTAGAGTCAAATGCTTGTATCGAGTCATAATGATGTTTTGCAGGATTTTCCAGGAAGTAGGACATAAGTTTTTCCAGAAATTTTCCGGAAACTTAACAAAAAGATTTCTGCAGATCACTTCTGACGGTGTCAGGAAGAAATTCCTGACGGCGTCATGTGTAAAACTCTAGAAATTTTGCTAGTTTTTTTTCTAACGGAGTCTTAAAGTTTTTGTTAATTCTTTAGTTTTATAAACTCCAGGAAATCTGCAAACATTCATTCCACAAGCATTATATCTTACTTTGTTTTCTAGGATTTATTAGTATATATAGATTGCCGCCGATTTTACGCGAGGTTGCCTTGTTCGTTTTCTCAGGTTTAACAGGTTATATATGACAAGAAGATGATTTATATTCTGAAAGAGAAGCTTTGATTGTTCATTTTCTTGGAGGAAGATCTAACCTTGTTACCACACTATCCACACCGAACGAATTAGGGGAGTATTTGATTTCATTCTTTTACCTATTTTACTTTTACAATCTTTAATTGAACATTGGGGACAATTTTCATCCTAAGTATAAGGGGAGGGTAAATGATGATACCTTATAGGATACACTTGCACTTGAGTTTGTTTGTTTGATGGTAGTTGTGTAATAAAACTAAGAGAAATACTTGTTAGTGTAATTTTAGCGCCAAATGTAAAATTTTTTACAACATTTAGGAGTGAAACTTTAGCCATAGTAAGCGTCTCATGGATAGGAGATTGTATGACTAGGACAAAACCGTACCATTCAGAAAAATTTTCCACCCAAATACGTGAGGTTCGCCTTTAAATTTGATAGGAAAAGCATTTACTTTTAGTGCTTATGAGTGTACCGGTAGCATTTAGATTCTAGAACTTGCGTTAGTGATGCATCCCGAGACCGCTAGTGAGACTACATTCGTGTAGTAGGATTTACTACATGATAAGAGGCATTAGGATCACCCTTGTGTTAAACTCGTATCATAATTACTTGACCATTTAAGTCATATTGCTTGGCTAGTTAAGTCAACTAATTTTCCCACACCCCTAGCGTTGTACTCATTTTTAGTACACGAAACCCCTAGTACACCCCACCGAGCCTATCTTTTCATTTCTAACTTTAAGCATCTTACTTAAAGGAAGAATTTGTTACACCCCACTTAAATGTACACCCAAATCGCCTTAGCCTTCCGTGTATGCACTCATCTTTAGTGCATTATTGTTATTTGTTTAAACCCTTAGTTAATTATCTAATTGATTACATGGTTGCTAAGTCGAGTCATATCCTTGTACATATTGTTTTGGGACGATTGGGACTCATGGGTAAAGTACTTATGTTATGGAGTAATGGGGAAGAACGTAATATTATTACCCCCATATGTGCGTTAATCTTAAAAGTACTCCAAGTGTTTTGATTATCTTAATTCGAGTCATTAGATTAGTTTATTGTAAAGTATGTAAAAATTCAAGTGTAAGGGGAATGTACATTCCCTGTGATGTATTATTTTGGATGGTAGGGTAAGAGTGTATGAAAAAAAAAAAAAAAAAAAAGAATCGAAACGTTAAGAAAAAAAAAGAAAAAAAAACATACGGACTACCATCCCGTTACATTCTATGTTTATTTTAAGTTTTTGTTATTTTTCATTTATTATCTTAAGTCGAGTCTAGTCTTGGCTTAGCAACGCCATATTGTACATGTAATTAACCAAGATTATTAACTCGCCACCAGTAAAGATTGTCTATATCCAACAAAACCGTGTATTCCATATCCCTAAACCTAACGTTATAACCCTTTGAAAGACCTCTTTGATAGTTTATCCTAGGTGCTTACGCCATGTGGTGGAGGTTTGATCCTTTCCCAAGCCTATGGTAATCTATTTTGCTATGACAGGTAGTGAGAGATGTTTTCCATTTCCATATTGTGATATATACTTTATTACACCCGAGAGATGTGAGTATCTAAACACTATTTGTGAGGTGCTAGTGTATGACCTCCGTGCTTGTATTTGGTCTTTAGTGGAACGATTATTTGTTGTAATTACTTTTATATTAGTGTTAAATGACCCCTAACTTGTATTTTGAAGAGTATGGTGTCCATGACGGTTCAGAACACTTTTGCGCTAGGGCGTGACGGCGTCACCAAGGCCGTCATGACCCCTTAACACGTGACGGCCCAAAGGAGAAATGCTCTTGACGGCGTCAGATCTGGATCTAGGCAATCCGATTTTATTATGGGCGGCGGGTTGACGGCGTCAGAATTTTCTTCTTGACGCCGTCACCTTAGGAAATCTATATATAGTCTTTGTAATTTTCATTCAAAAGAGAGGACAATATTAGGGACGACTTGAATAAACCCTAGCTCGACTTTTACAGTATTTTCAAGTGTTTTCACCCCTTGAAACCTTTCATGTTCAATTAAGATAAGTATCCTTTCAATTCATTCAATATGTCTATGTGTTGTTTGAATACATCTTACGCTTGTCTTGATTTTAACATGCTAGGCTAGATCTCTTGTGTGTTTGCTTAGATGTAATGAAACCTAGATGTTGATTATAGGTTGATTGCTTGTTTATAGTTGTAATGGATGAATGATTTCGATGTTAGGCTTAAGAAAACTGGCAGACTTCCATAGTGTAACTTGCTTGAACGTCTTAAGAAACATGAACCAATGCGTACTAGGTTTTTATGGTTGTATTTAATGCATGGGCGAATTCTAGTGATCCCATGTTAGGAGCTTCTTGCAGGCTCGACATAGGAGTGAAGTAGGAGCTTATAGAGATGGGGAAGTACGTACGCCACCCCACGATTGGTATTAAGGAATATAACCCGTCATCCACGCAACTGTAACAAACTATCAACCTGTAAAAGATATCTAGGGAGTAATGAAATCTAAGTAAACACAATTTTCCCATTTATTGTTCACACCACTAGTTTAATTAGTTTTATTTACATTTTTGTTATTTTATTTTGATTGTATCTTTAGTTATCGGGTTATTTGATTAGCAACTAATTCCGCCCACTCCTCCAAAACCCGAGATTTTTACTTGCTTTTATAAAAATATAAAAAATACAAAAAGAATCATCCCTCACCTCTAGACCTAGTTTTTAGGCTTTCTAATCCTAGCGACACTATTCCTGAGTTGAACGATCAATCCCCCGGTACTTGTCACTATACTATACTACAACGATCAGGTACACTGCCTGGTGGGGGTTGTAAGCTTCTCAAGATCCCTCGAGAGGTAAAGCCTAGTGCCACATTATTTTTAACATTCATACCTAAAAAAATACCATTCACTCACTATTTAGCCATTTGGGCTCCACTCACTTCTAATTTTATTTTCTTTTCCATTATTTCAAACAAACTAAATTCTATTAATTCAAATAAATACAATTTTTATTCATAAATTAATAATGTTACATAGATAATTAAAAATCTAAGCATATGAGATTAAAAAAAAAAAAAAAAAAAAAAAAAAAAAAAAAAAAAAAAAAAAAAAGATCTGAACTTTTAAATTGCTCTGTAATTGTTAATGATTTCTTTCTTGTCAGCAATTCAATTCTAGCCGCCACCAAGTTGTTTACGACACGCATTACTGCTCCAGTGGTCCTTTAGCGAGTATGCAAACCGTAGCAGATAAGGGTAGTTCGTCTCACATCATTAGGTTCAGTCCCTATAGTTTGTGATATGATAGTTATGAGAGTTTAAAAAGAAGTTGTGTGTGTGAGAGTTTAAAATAAAAAGTTCTGTGTGTGAAAGACTCACGAGCCTAATCGATCTTTATATATAAAGCTCGAGCTCGATTATTAAACGATCCCAAACTTAGGCTCGAACTCGGGCTCGAGCTCGTTTAGACTCGGCTCGTTTGAGCTTTTTACCGATCCGATCTCGAGCCTTTCACGAGCGGCTTAGCTCGTTTCCACCCCTACCTACCTCAACACAGGTCTGTCATTGAGCACATGATATGGCAACGCATTATACGTATCAGCCTTATGGTTTTTTTTTTGTCAGTCAAAGTGCGGTTATTGCTCCATGTTAAAGGATAACATCTCTAAGATCATCTCTAATGTTGGCACAAAGTGTACCTTTTGCAGTAAAAATAATGCAAAAACACCATACTATTTTAATGCAAGAGATAGTGAACACACAAAATGCACTAAATATAGTGCATTACTATTCATTGCACTAAACACCGTTCATTCTATTAAAACCTCTTATTTTTACTAAGACTATTTAATATAAAACATAAAAACTAGTTTATATAAAAAATATTTTTGTAAGTTTCGTATTAAACTAGTTTATATAAAAATATTTAATATATTGATATAGAGTACTTAATTTATTTTTCATATTTATTGCACTATCAAATATTTTATAGTGTTTAAGTACAATTAGTGCAAATATATTGAGTACTTAATTTATTTTTCATATTTATTGCACTACATATGTTTTATAGTGTTTAAGTACAATTAGTGCAAATATATAGCGTATACATTGTAACCCATTTTATTTGGTGCAAGCATATTTCAATATGATACCTTTTTTGCACTATTTTAGTGTAAATTTTTAATGTCGCCATTGGAGATGCTCTAAGAGCAACTTTTGGTGCTGAAATATAAGACTGTGTTATAAGACTATCTTCAACCCTCATATCACTTCACCTTTCACCTTAGTGCCGCAAAAACTTTCTCTCTCCTTCACCATCATCTCACTTTTCACTAGGTGTGAAAACGAGCCGAGCAGAGCCCGAGCCTGCCAGAGCTCGAGCTCGGCTCGTTTATATGTATAAAGTTCGAGCTCGAGCTCTTTTCGAGCTTAATATTTTGAGCTCGAGCTCGACTCGTGAAAATTTTCACAAGCTCGAGCTCGAGCTCGGGCTCGACTAATTTGTATGATGTTTTAAATAAAACAAAGTTAAAATGGAGCTCAGCTCGTTAATTATATAAGGGTCGAGCTCGTTTACTACTTTTAAGCTAGTTTATACGTATAGACAATATATATACATATATATTTCTAGGGCTCGTTTAGGCTCACGAGCCTACTCGAGCTTTTTGTATAGAGCTCGAGCTCGATTATTAAATGAGCCCAAACTTAGGCTCGAGCTCGGGCTCGAGCTCGTTTAGGCTCGGCTCGTTCGAGCTTTTTACCGATCCGATCCCTAGCTTTTCACAAGCGGCTCAGCTTGTTTTCACCCCTACTTTTCACTCCCAACCATGGTTCTGAAAAGCGAGCAAAGGCCTCACAAAAGCGTGAGGTTTGGTCATGCCACCACGCAACGCCTTATGCCACGTCTTTTTGTAAACTCGATATATATGAAATATGATATAAATCTATAAATATTTTCATATTTTGTGCTGCCTTATGCCACACATTATAAACGCAAAGTTTCGTCTTGACCGCTAAGGCGTGAGGCTTGGTCATACTGTCACGCCACTCCCCGCGCTATTTATAACCTTGCTCCCAACATCTCACACTTCACCTTTCAAACACTTCTTATTTTTTTTATTAAAATACCCCACTAAATATATCTAACATACTCACAAACTAAATTAAAAAAAAAAAGTAAAAAATAAATACCCACTAGCACAATGCCCGAAAGGTGAACTCTTCACCTCTTGCTGCACTTTTTCATCCTTGCCAAACCGTCACCTTGTTGAAGTAAAATCTTGCTTCTACTTCAGACAAGCGAAATGAATCCTCCGTACTGGTCCTTCGGATTCTAGGTGGTCCTTGCTTGCGGTATGTTCCTTCGGGTAACTACAAAACAGATACGTCTGTTAGTCTCGCCCCGGGAGTGTGTCCCAGGACCAACCTCCGGCATGAGAGTAAGTATATGTTCTTAGAGAGAAAAAGTGTAAATATAAATATAAGTAGAGTTTTAAGAGTGAGAGAGTTGGTTAACCTTGAGGATTTCTTCTCTATTTATAGGCTATTTTGATGAAGTACACGGCTGGTTAGTACTAATCCCTTAGTGGTTGCTTGTTTATGCTCCATTACCAAGTACTTGTGTACTTGTTTGTACTTTGGTTTACTTGACTATTGTGTGTCCGGAGTGTCAGTCCATCCGGAGGGATGTGATCCTTTCGGATGTCATCGCTTTGAAGATGTTGATCAGCCTTGTTCCGATGGTCTGTTCCGTTTGACTGTCGTTTCAAGCCGTCCGGTATTAATCCGGAGGGTATATACGGCAACATGTCCCCCCCAGTATCATAGTATTGGTTCTGCCAATGGTGTTGATGATGTACCCTCCGATTAGCTCGAAGGACATACCTTCGAGTCTAATCGTAACCTACATAATCGAAGGCTCTGGCTAGCCTCCTAAAACTTTCTTTGGCGTAAAACTAATCATCAGTGATCTAGTTACCAAGTGGGAATTCGCCAATCGAAGGATTAAGCCCTTCGGGGTATCTCTCGATAAGTTTCATGGACGGAACAATGCCAAGTCCAATATTGGGGAGACCAAGTCTTACCCACGTCGCCTCTTCCTCTTTAGCACCCCCGCTAAACCCGGAGGAATGGGACACTAACCCCTAGCGGTTACCATAAATCATGGGACGCCCCCATGATCTCTCTCAAACGTGTGACCACTCTCCAGGACCGTTTTCTTCACCTATAAATAGTCCTGGACGATGACAAATCTGGTATGCAATCTCTCACACCTTACTTTACTACGCTTATACTTAAACTCTCATACCGATCACTTATTCACACGTCGGAGGTGGTTCACAGGGCCCAACCCCTGCGCAATCACTTAACGTAGTGTTTTCGTATTTCTTATTTCAGGTTATATCCAAGCTTGGCGTAATCACAACACCCCTCGTTTCCTTTGATCACCATCGAAGGCCTGGTAGTGCAAAATATTGTACAATCAGTGGCGCCATCCGTAGGACCCGCTACAATTAGTCCCGTTATTTCCAAGTAAAATAACCAAGTCAAATACACCCACTATTATTCCGGCATGAATCCAGAAAGAGAAATTACACCCCCACCGGGTTTTTCGTCTTTAACCCCTTTACCCGCAACTGACACCAACGACCTTCCGCCAATCACGGCCTCCACCTTTACCACACGATCTCACCCTGAAATAACTCCCAACCATCACGCATCCACGTCAGCCAATCCAGAGCTCACCATTAGCCCCGCCTTTGTCGATGCTAATTACGAAGAGATAGAGTCCTTATTAAGAGCTCGAAGGAGACAAATCAGAAACACGGAGATGCGAAAGGAGTTAGAATATTCCAGTGACGAATATGATGAAGAAATTGAGATGGAGCCAAGGCCTTCGATAACTAGGGCTCAACACCCCATCCTGCGGATCGGGTCTCCTACAGGTAGAAGAGCTGGAGGAAGGAATGTGGGCTTCGAGGGAATCCCTGAAAGAACTCCTACGAGGAGAGAAGGGACTATTACTGAAGGTTCTCTTGGAAGAAGCCAACAGAGGGAGAACACAGAGGTGAACTTACCTCCCTTATTAGCAGCACATTTAGGGAGGACTGAAGGAGGAGTTCCATTGCAACCCTCCCACGCATACGGTGTGGGAGGTAACCCGGGATCGGTCAACACAGGAGGAAGTTCCCCCCCCCCCCCCATCAACCTGTATCCTCAGTTCCCGGTTCAAAGTTACCCCCCAAATGTTTATCCCTCCGTTAATGGACAACCTGGAAATCAGTATCCCTCACAAATGGCTGTACCCTACAATCATCCCATGATATACCCTTCGTACACCGTGTATAATGGTTACCCCCAAACGCGAGTACTCCTCACCCTTTTCACACTAATCCACCTTCTTCAGGGATACCCCTACTCATAATCCATATCATAGTATCCCCATGAACATACCACCTTACACCAACTCGTACGCAGAGCCCACTGGTCCTTCGACACCATTTGTGAGATGGATCGAAGACTATCCATTGCCGGATGGTCTAAAGATGCCTTCGCATATAGGCACCTATGACGGAAAAGGAGATCTGGACAATTTCCTACAATTATTCGAAGGAGCCGTTAGGATGCAGAAGTAGGTCATGCTCATAGCCTGTCACATGTTTACATACACCCTTCGGGATTCCGCACGTATTTGGTGGAATGGACAGAAACCAGAAAGCATCATCAACTTTGATGATTTGAAGGCTAAGTTTCGATCTCACTTCAGCCAACAAAAGAAGTTCACGAGGACGCACCTCACAGTGCACAACATTAAGCGGAAGGAGAATGAAAGCACAAGGAACTTCGTTACCAGATACACCGATGAAACTCTACAGATTCTAGGCTTACACAAAGAACAACGAATTTCTGGCTTCGTCCACGGCCTACGCAACCGGACTCTTGTGGAATTCTTATCCACAGACCTTCCGGCAACATATAAGGGCCTTATGGAAAAAACATACACATGGATAGAAGCCAAAGAAGTTTCCACCAATGGGGCTCCGATGGAGAACAACAAAGGAACAAAACCGTCTTCATGGGAAGGATCAAAGAACAAACATAAAATCCATAATAGGTTTACCCCTTACAATAAGAGTATTAACTCTGGTTTATGGGAAGGCCTGACGAAGTCCCCAAAGGAAATTCTGGCTACAGAAAAGGCGGCCAAAACCTTTGAACTCCCTCCTCGTATGACCAGCAATGGGAGGAGTCGAGACATGACCAAGTATTGCCATTTTCATGAAGACTTCGGTCATGAAACAAACAGCTGTAGAGAATTGAAGAAGCAAATAGAGGAAGCCGTTAAATCAGGGCAGCTGACACACCTAATAAAAGGTATAAGAAAAGGAAAAGAAAAGGTCACCGACACCAAAGACTATACCCATGAGGTTCCGATTCTTATGGTTCGCAGGGGAGGCCCAAGCCAGAAAAGAAAAGAAACTGAGGAAGGAACACTCAAAGTAGGAGAGGTTACTTTTCCACCCTTAAAGGGCCAGCCTCCCTCAGATGACCCCGTAGTCATAAAGGTCCTCATTTTCAATCGAGAAGTGAATGGTGCTTATATGGATTGCGGAAGTTCTTGCGAGATCATATACGAGCATTGTTTCCTGAAACTCAAACCCTTCATACGGACACAAAGAGTAGATTCGAAGATACCTTTAGTAGGCTTCTCGGGAGAACACTCATGGCCTCTGGGTGAAATACCCTTAGACATAACCATTGGTGAAGCAAGACTGGCAAGGACGGAAACCCTTACTTTCGCAATTGTAAGGTCAGATTCTCCTTATAACCTGTTGATAGGGAGAACCGCCATGCAGAAGATGGGCATTGTGGTATCCACAATACACGCAACAATCAAGTTCCAAACAGCCAATGGAATAGGGACCGTACTATCCAATTACAACAAACCAAGGACACCGGAAGCGGGAAAGAAGGTTAAAGAAAGTCCCCATGAGCCTCCGAAGGCTATCTTAAGCTGCGGGGACGCCGAAGAGCGTATTGTGATAAATAACCTTCATCCGGAGCAGACAGTAGTGATTGGAAAACAACTCCCTGCCACTTTCAAAGAAAACCTGAAACAACTCTTGATAGACAACAAAGACATCTTCGCTTGGACATACTCCGATATGATGGGGGTTCCAAGAAGCCTCGTAATTAATGGTAAGCCTTTCAGAACGGAACATAAACTCAATGAGTATAAGCACATTGAGCCCATCAAACAAAAACGTCGGAGCCTTGCACCAGAAAGAAACGCAGCGGCCTGTAAAGAGGTGGACGAATTAGTACAGGCAGGCATACTCAGAGAGGTCAAATACCAAACGTGGGTAGCCAACCCAGTTATGGTAAAGAAAAGTGATGGGGGATGGCGTATGTGCGTCGACTTCACTGACATCAACAAAGCATGCCCAAAGGATTGTTACCCTCTCCCAGAAATAGATTGGAAGGTGGAGTCCTTATCAGGATTCTGCCTAAAATGCTTTTTAGATGCTTACAAAGGCTACTATCAGATACAAATGGCAGTCGAAGACGAGGAAAAAACAGCTTTCTACACGGGAAAGGGCGTCTACTGCTATAAGAAAATGCCCTTCGGTTTGAAAAATGCAGGCGCAACCTACCAACATTTGGTGGATAAGGCCTTCGACAAGCAGATAGGAAGGAATTTGGAGGCATATGTCGACGACATGGTCATAAAAAGTAGGACGGAGGAGGATTTACTCTCCGACATTCAAGAAACTTTCAACCAGCTAAGAGCCATAAATATGAAGCTCAATCCGAAGAAATGCTCATTCGGCGTCGAGGAGGGGCAATTCCTAGGACACTTGATCACAAAACAAGGAATCAAAGCAAACCCTTCAAAAGTAAAAGCCATCAATGATCTGCAGGCCATAAAGACATTGAAAGAGGTACAAAGCCTTAACGGAAAGCTGGCTGCCTTGAGCAGGTTCCTGTCAAAAGGCGCAGATGGATCATTACGGTTCTTTAAGACTCTTAAAGGATGTATGGATAAGAAGATGTTCCAATGGAGTGTCGAAGCTGAAGCTGCTTTCCAAAAATTGAAAGACTTCATGGAAATCCTACCAACACTCACAGCCCCAATTATTGGAGAGGTACTGTATATGTATATCGCAGCATCACATGAAAGCATTAGTGCAGTACTTTTGGCAGAAAGAGAAAAAAGTCAAGTTCCGATCTACTTTGTCAGTCGGGTTTTGCAAGGAGCTGAATTAAATTACCCAGAATTGGAAAAGCAAATTCTTGCTCTAGTCCACGCCGCAAGGCGCCTCCGACGATACTTTCAAGCTCACCCCATCACAGTACTAACTGATAAGCCTATCAAACGGATACTATCGAAGCCCGAGAAATCAGGGAGGGTATCTAAATGGGCCATTGAATTGGGGGAACATGAAATAGAGTACAAGGGGAGAAACTCCATAAAAGGTCAAATACTCGCAGACTTTCTCGCTGAAACTCCTTCCGAGCTGGGTGACAATAAAGCAACTCCCAAAACAGGACCTTCGAAAGAAAAAGACAACTGGAAGTTATTCACAGATGGAGCCTCAAGCTCCGATGGCTCAGGGGCAGGGCTGATGTTAGTAAATCCAGGAGGGAAAGAATACACTTATGCACTGCGATTCGAATTCGAGGCAACCAACAACGAAGCAGAATACGAAGCTTTATTAGCAGGCCTACACCTAGCTAAAGACATGGAGGTACGCAATCTTTCGATTTTTGTTGACTCACAGTTGGTCGCCAATCAAATCAAAGGTTCCTACGAGGCAAGGCAGTCCACAATCAAACAGTATCTGGATAAAGCAAAAGAAATCCTACAGGGATTTGAATCCTATACCATCGAACAAGTCAGAAGGAACCAAAACAAGAAGGCAGATGCGTTAAGCAAATTAGCCTCAATGGCCTTCGCTCACTTAACAAAAGAAGTCTTGGTCGAGGTACTGGCTGAAAGATCTATCCAAAGGAAGGAAGTATCCGATATAATATCCGAAGAAGAAGCCAATTGGATGACTCCGATACGGGAGTACTTAATAAGCGGCATTTTGCCGGAAGATCCAAAACTAGCAAGAAAAGTCAGAGTTAAAGCTCCTCAATACAAGATAATAGGAGATCACCTCTACAGACGATCCTTCCTATCCCCGTGGCTTCACTGTGTCGGACCTATACAGGCTACTAACATAATCAATGAAGTTCACGAGGGATCATGCAGCCTACACGCAGGACCCCGCTCCGTTGTCTCTAAAATCATGAAACTGGGGTACTACTGGCCATCAATGCATAGAGATGCAATGGAAATAATACATAAATACGAAGCCTGCCAGATCCATTCGAAAGTCCCGAGACTACCTAAACAAGATATGACTTCTGTCACATCTGCATGGCCTTTTTCCCAATGGGGAATTGACATAGTAGGACCTCTGCCAGTAGCACCAGGAGGAGTAAAGTTTTTGGTAGTAGCTATCGATTACTTCACCAAATGGGTCGAAGCCAAGCCGTTGGCATCTGTGACAGGCAGGCACATGGAGAAATTCGTATGGGAACACATCATTTGTCGCTTCGGAGATCCCCACATCATCATCTCTGACAATGGAAAGCAATTTGCCGAAGGGGGATTTCCTACTTTTTGCAACGGTTTAAAAATCAAACAATCATTCACATCCGTATACCATCCCCAAGGCAACGGTCAAGTAGAGGTTACAAACAGAGACATTATCAATGGAATCGAAAGGAGGCTAGGACGAAGTCACCAAGGATGGGTAGACGAATTACCCCAAGTTCTCTGGGCTCATAGGACACATCCTAAGTCAAGTCACGGAGAAACACCTTTCAGCCTCACTTACGGCACATAAGCCGTCATTCCATCAGAGATAAGCGTGGAAACAGAACGCGTTATGAACTTCGAATCCTCAGAAAATAAGGAAAGGCTTCGAGAGAATCTGGATCTACTCGAAGAACGAAGAGAAATAGCCTATATAAGAGAAGCTACGTACAAACACAAGTTGGAAAAATATTACAACAGCAGGGTTCGACCCTCATGTTTCAAACCAAGTGAATATGTACTTTGACTTAACAGCGCAAGCAAAGTCGAATACCAAGGAAAGTTGGGACCAACATAGGAAGGGCCTTACATAGTAGCCGAAGCCTATGGTAACAGAGCCTATAAGTTAGCAACAATCTTCGGAGAAGAAGTTGACAGGACATGGAATGGCACCAACCTTCGTAAGTTTTACATATAAAACTTACAACCTTTTAGAGAATATATCTCTAACCAATTCACGTGTTGAACTCCTCTCATTTGGGAAAAAAGCATTAATGGTAGGCGTCTTAGTATTCATTTCATAAAATGATGTAATCCTCCCTACCCAATTAATGATACAACGTGTTTCCTTTGAATCTCTTGTTTCATTTTTTACAACAAAGATTTATTCAGCCAAGTACTACAAGTCTCAATGTTCGAAGGATGATATTTATGTCTCGCACATGACATCCATTATAATTCACATTGGCTTTCTGATTGAGGCAAAAGCAGTCAACTAAAGTCAACCACGGATGTGGTCAATATAGTCAAACTCCTTAGGCTCAATGCTTCCGGGTAATATAGGGTTTCCCCAGGTCGTTATGTCCCGACGAGGTGTGGATTGTATTCAAACGGGTTTGTGATCGGGTGAATTTGGACAGAAAGGGGGTTGTGATTGATTTGAACTAAGGAATCTACAAGGAAATAGATTAAATAAGCTATATGAACAAGATTGTAAAACATGAAAAACCAGAAACATTTTAAACCTAAAAACGTGTACGTTCAGTTTAAATTTACGTGAACGTACGAAATAAAAAGTGAAAACTGAAATCTGAAAACCCCCAGGGGGTGAAAATGACCTTTTTACAAACCTAAGGTTAAAAGAAAACTTTTGGAAAATTAAAATTAATTTTTACACTAATTATATAATTATTATTAATTAAATACTATTTTCCTATTTACTTTTAATTATTTAAATTAACCTAAATTATAACTAATTATGAAATTACACTAAAAATATGAAAATTAAATTTGGAAAATTCTAAAATATTATAAAACTAATTTTAAAATTAAAATTATATTTTTCTTACTTTTAAAATAATTAATATTAATTAAAAACTAATTATTAATTAATTTAAACTATTTTAAATTAAGAAAAATAGAAAATGAACAGTAAAAATTATAAGAAAATTCCTAAAATTATTTTATAACTTATAAAAGCTAGGAAAATTATAAAAACTAGGGTTTACTTAATAAAAGCTAATTTTGCTTTTTAAAATTTAAATATTAATTAATTACTAATAAAACTAATATTAAATCTAATAAATACCAAATGATAATATAAAAATCTGATAAAATTACTAAAAATACTTTAACCTAAAAGAAATTTAAGAAAAATATAAAAATGCAAGTTACTTAATAAATTACTAAAAATGAAAATTAAAAAGATAAATTAGATTACATAGAAACTATCACTTATAATTAAATTTGTTTTTCTGGATTTTTCTTTTACAAAACTCTTATAATACTAAAAACATGAAACTTTTGTGAAAACAAAATTTACAAAGCTTAAAAATAAGCCAAATTCAAGCTAAAAAGCTTGACAGTTGACTTATGTTGACCAAAAGAGAAATTAAGCTCAAATGAGCTTAAGTGGGACCCACTATGGGTGATTCTGGTTCAAATGAGTTGTGTGGAAATGTTTAAGCTAAAATATGCCAAATAAGCTCACAAGATAAGCTAATAAGAAAAATTAAGCACTTGATTACTTGTTTAAACACTGAAAATGGGACAAGTTTCATGGGTGAATTCAAGTGGGGTCCACTAACCCTAAGCTCAAATAAATGCTCAATCAAGCAAGGTGGCCAGGGGGGGTTGAAAGGAACCAAGTGGGGCCTGTGGGACCCACTGTTGTGGCCAGAAACCACCACCAAAGGTGGTGGTGTGGACTGTGTATCTGTTGCAGCAGGGGATAACCTCCCCCTGCAGGTGAGTTTGGAGGGCTGTGGGGCCCAGTGAAAAAATGGCAAAAATAAAAGGATGCTAGGACCTCAAAGATGAGGTGGGAGACTACATATTCTGAAAAGCTCAAGCTTTAAAACCTACTACACAATTCTAAACAAATCCCCCAAGTTTTGGAAAAACTGAGTTCATGCCATTTTGTCTTTTCAAGAAAAACTTGCAAATTGACTTTTTCCAACTTTGATCCTACTAATCTAACTGGAAATGATGTATTAGGCTATACTAACATGGAATTAAGCTATAATAACAACTGAGGAAAGGATTTGGGTGAGTTTGGACTCAACAGTTCCAATAGTGGAACTGTTATGGGTTTTTGGGTGAGATTTTGACTTCCTTGCTGTAAATACTTGTTATTATGGTTTCTATGACCTAAAACAACCTAGAGTGACATGTAATAATCATAAACATCAACAATAAACACCCTGAGCTTGTACTAACAGCATGAACTAAACACTCCTTAAAGTGGGAACTGTCATGAATTTTCAAAGGAAAATGGTGTTTAAGCTTTGAAAAAAGGAAAGACAAGTGCTAATTAGGCTATAACATGATTAATCAAGCAGTAGCAAACCCATAATAAGCATTTGTAATAAGCAAACTATCAATAAGCTTTTAAAGGAAAAATAAGCTATTGCAATGGTATTCTCTAAAGAAAGCCAACTATACTTCCAAATAAACCTACAAGGCACTCTTAATCACCAATAAGCATAAGATAAAAGTAAATAAGCAGTGAAATAATCTAATAAGCAGAAAGACAAATTTTGCAAAGTGACAAAAGAAGACTTTAAATTGTATTTAAACTGAATTTTAAGGAGTACAGTAGTGAAAGTAAAACTAAACAATACAAATTACAATAATTATAAGAACTAAATTACCCTAGAATCTATTCTAACAACTAAAATCCTACAAGCCTCTTCTGCTTCTTTTTTGTTTTCTTTTATAGTGAATCCTTAGGGTTTGTTTGACCCTTTGAACACTTCCCACCACACTCCTGAGCCGTTGGATGCTTGAAATCAATCTGAGCCTTTGAAATTTGTTTGGCGAGAAAAAGGGAGAAATAGCACTTGGGCAGGTTGGGTGTTACAGGTGAGGGCGATTAATGTTTGGGGGTGAGTGGGAGACAAGAGAGGGGGAAGGTGAGGAAATGGTGAAAAAGTCATGGAGTAGGGGGGAACACAGGTTGCAGGAATTAAGGGAAAGTGGGTGAGGATGGTGGTGTTGACTGGGGGTTTGACCCCGTTAATATTACAAGGGGTAGGGGGTTGGGTTGTTTGTATGTTGGGCTAGGGAATGGGATTAGGGGGTATTGGGTAGGGTAGTGGATGGTGGGCTGGTGTTTGGATTTGGTTTTGTTTGTTTATTTTCAAGCTTCAAAATCACAAGGACCATTTATGTAATTATTCTGAAATCCAGGGGATGAAACTTCAACTTTCCAAAATTTATTATAAGGACCAAAATTTCCACATTTGAATAACACAAGGACCAATGTTGCAATTTTCCAAAATTAGAAATCCCAGGGACCTTTTATGTCAATTTTCAAACTTCAGGGACTAAACATGTAATTTTCCTCAAACTTTCCACCCAAGGACTAAAATTGTTATTTGTGATTTCCCAAGGACCCAAAATGATTTTTCTTTCAAAAATATCCCACCAGGGACCAATTCTGCCAAAATTTGAAACTCTAGGGACTAAATTGCAAATTTCCAAAACTTTTGAGATTTTTTTCACCAAAGGACTAAATATGACAACTTATGATTTCAAAAGGACCTTTGGTGATAATTTTTCATATTTTGAATGACCAGGGACTAGTTTTGACATTTTATGAAAGTTGAGGTACTGAAACTGCCATTTTTGCAAACTTTGTACGTTTTTCATCTGTTTTTACTCATTTTGTATCTAAAACATATAAAACACAATTTTGAAATATTTTTAGTATTTTGATGCATTTCTGAGTGTTTTTATATGTTTTGCAGTTCAGATTTGACAAAAAATAATGAGTGTTTGAGCACTCACTTTTCTAAAACGTCTAAGGGCACTAAAGAGCCCTATAACTATAAGGATAAAGATGGATTGGGTCGCAACCCTCTGTCAGAAATTAAATTATACGATTGCTTAAAAATCTTGGTTCAAAATACACACAATAAGGATACTTGTCTACGGTAACCTTAGGTTGTATACTAACGTTGACAACTAACGTTGAGAGAGGAGAATGATATAATCAAAGGATGAATGAAAAACATCCTAGAGCAAGTAGATATTAAATAAACAAACAACCTAAAAATCAAAGTAGCAGAAAGGAAACATATTCGGAGGGTACAAACAACCCTCGGGATAAATCATTGCCAACAAGGCAGTTTTTATGTGTTCTTTGATAAGGAGGGATCTTCTTGACGAGCGGGAACCTTCACACCGGAGCCCCTCCTACTTGGCGAAGATGGTCGAATCCTACTAGGTTTCTTCGATAACAATTCCTCAATGGAAGCTTTCGGATCTTTAGTAACCTTCGAAAGAAAGGGAAAGTCTGCTGAAGCAAATGCATTGCTGGCATCATCATATTCCTTTCCATGTGACGTACGATAGTAAGGAACCTTCGATAGAATCACATGCTTACCAGTTTCAGCAATCTCCTCCAGGGTAGTATATTTCCCATGAAACATAGCAGCATTAACTAAGTTGGCCACAACCTGTCCGGCCTCATCACTATGGTACAACTCCATAGCAATATAAGGAATTACCGTGGCTACCATATCTTCCCTATCTTTCTGAAGACTTTCACATCGAAGGTTTAGAGCACCTGTCTCTTGTTGCAACTTGGTTTTTTGTTCCATAAGTCTGTTCTTTTCAGATTTAAGACCTGCATATTTCGACTCAAGTACAGATACTCTCTCTTTCAGCCCAATTGCCTTGGCCTCCCCCATTTTGAGCCTACCACACTCAGCTTGGGCTTCCTTTAATCGAGTAGCAAGTTTCATGACGTTGGATCGAAGATCTTTCACAATGGGATTCTTCTCAATATCCTCTGTAGCTCTGTCACACTTTGACTTCAAGTCACTAATTAACTGCTCTCTATGTTTTTCTCGAGCCAGAACTACATTCAACTCTTCTTTAGAATTCTTAAAAGTCTGTACCAGCTCCCTTGTTCGACTGTTAAGATGGTTGTCTAGCACAGCCTGCCTTGTGTAGCTTTTATCATGAAGGTCACACAGTCGCTCTATTGACATATTGTCAAGGGCTCCCTTCCATTGACTTGGAACAACACCTTCGACCAATCGGTGACAAGCTTGAGAATTGGGGAGTTCTTCAGTATTTGATAAACCTACACATTATCGAATTAAGAACGGTTTGAAACCTTCAAATAATTATAGAAGTATATGGATTGTAATGCGCTTTTACCATGAATATCTTCATCATCCGAGCTTTCGGTGGCAGCAACAACCTTCTCTTGGGAGTTTTTCTTCTTTGAAGCTCTAGATAAGAGAGTGGATATGTCAAGTTGTCTCTTGATTGGGGGCTTCGAAGCCTTCATGTCAGTCCCTTTCCTCTCACGTACACTGTCAGCTATACCGGAGGTGCCGGCATACGCTTTAGGGACATCATCCGAGGAAAGAATCTCCACGTCAGGAAGGGCTTTGTGTAACAACCGTGATTTTAGCAGGTTAGTTACACTTTTAGCCTCGAGTTAATCTAACTTTGTTTGGTGTGGTTTGAGTAGTTATATGTGTGTTATAGTGTGATTAGTATTTGGTTAGCACTAAATCCCTTCGCGTTGTGGTTGTTATTGTGATTTTTGATGATGTTGATTTTGGGAAGGTTCATTTTGATCACCCATGTGGTGTAGAAATGACTTGTGTATATTTGGCATTTTGAGATTTTGCGTAACGAGTCTTCGTTCAAGTTATTGAGCGTTAGTAAGTTACGGGAATGTTGTTTTTGTGAAGAAATTCTTATGGAGTGTGTGAAAATCTATTTTTGGAAACATTATTTTGAAAATGAATATTTTCCGGTTTGTCGTAAAATTAAGGTTTATCGCGAAATACGTTAGGTTTTGTTATGGGAATACATAAAATATGAAAAGTATGAGGTTTTGAGTGTAATAAATAAATTAATAAAAAAAATAAAAAAATAAATATAATTAAGGGGGGGGGGGGGCGATTATAGGGATTAGGGGGAAAAAGGAAACCAAATTTGATACCAAATACAACTCTAAGCCTTAAGGGTTATCCAATATAATTATAAATAGAAAATCAAAACTTCCCTACCTCTTTTTCCCGCAATTAAAGTCGACACAAGGGAGGAACAAGAAGAAAAAATTAGGGTTTCATAATTGTCTAGCAATAATCAAGAATCAAGGTAAAATATTTAACCCTTACGTGTAATTAATTAATTATTGTTATGATTCATGTAATATTTAATATGATGGGATCTAGGGTTTATATACTTCTATAAATTATTGAAGTAAAACATGTTAGGATGATTAGATGTCGATAATATGGTTAATGGTTAAGGGAATTGAGTGTTAAACGCGTTAGATTATGTGTTAGGGTTTGGACAGAAAATTATGGCTGTAAAGATGTGAGTATAAATAACAGATGGTGAAGAGTTAAGTCACGAATTTTAGGTCTAAATTGAAGTATAATGAAAAAGCTTTCCAAAAAGTCCAGCCACGATCGATTTTGAGGTCAGGAAGTCGGTCTTTTGATTTTTCTTTGTTAAGGTGTCAAAGCTGTCAAATCGGGACAGATTTTGGGTAAAAGTTTGAGGGTGTCATGTGGTTGTAAAAGTGGTATTTTGACTAGGCCTTCTGGAATAGTTAAGTATTAGGTTATGTTAGACTACCACGAAGAGGATTCGCGATAAAAACTTATGGAAATCAAAACTTTTTGGTGTGCGTTCAGATCCGAATTTGAGTAGTTGACAAGTTTGAATTTATTATGAGTATTTGTGTGTGTTATTGGTCCATGGCCTTCTGGGATTAGCTTTTATACTTATGAGAGACCATGGTGAATTTTTGGTGTGAGTTTTTAAGCTTTATTTGTTGTGATTTTATGTGGGTGAATGTACCCAAAAATTCTGCGTTTTCTGATTTTAAGAGTGCAAGGGATTTAGTGAGCATTAAGTTATGGTAGTGGTTAGTGTGGTGTCTAGGAGATCCATGGTGGGTCATATGAGTCTTAGACATCCATCATATGTGTATTACATGGGTTGTAGCTTTTAGCTTGGCCTTGTGTAATGTGGATTATTTTTGTGTGCTATAGATTGTGAGTTGTTTTTGTGGAAGCTGCGGAGTTTAAGGTGAGTTCATAGTCCCATATTTTACTTTGTTTTAAACTTGGGATGGGAATGATGCTTGTCTTAAATGATTTAAGTTACTGTGATTATGTGTGGTTTAAAAGCTTGGACTTATAATGTTATCGTAATAATGCTATGTGGTACATGAAAGTGTGATTCCGATTAGGTTAGCGACCTAATTGATGCTGTGTGATATGTGATTCCGATTAGGTTAGCGACCTAATTGATGCTGTGTGATTTCCAATTGGGAGGATGCTTATCCTGTTGCTCGCGCATGCGACCCAATTGATGATGTGTTTTGGAGCGGGGGTCACGTTCCGGCCCGATGGTTGCCTTTTGTGTGATGATTGGTTTATGGATACATGTAGCTTGTATGATAACTATATTTATTTGTCCAGGTATGTTTTTATAATCACAGTGAACTGGTTGCCTTGAGAGTGTAAGTGTGTCTAAACCTATGAATCTCACCAACGTTATGTTGACATTTTAAGCATCATTTTCAGTTGAGCATTCTAAGGCCAAAGTTGTGGGCAGCAATTAGGCGAGACTTAGTTGCATATGGAGACCTTACTTATGTTTTGAGATTTGACTTTATTTGGATTTGGTTTTGATACATTTATATTTTCTGTTTGGTACTTTCATATCTATTGAAGATACCTTTTGGATTTTGTTTTGGTTATTTATCTTGGGGTATTGTTACAACACTGTGTGTTGGTACATTGCTCTATTTATGTGCATGTAGTTGTTCTCTATGTTGACACCAGGTGTTGTGACGATATCCATGAAGTTACACCCGCGCGTTTCCGTCGTGGCGGGGTGTGACAGATTGGTATCAGAGCCTTGGTTATAGAGAATTAGGTGGTTTAACCTAGACTATAGCCTAGGAGTCCCTCATATAGTTGCATTTAGGACCTATGTGTAAGTATAATATCTTTACATGTCTTTTTTCCTAAATGATGAGTTATTTTACCGAGTTTTTGAACGTCTATTGAACCCTGTACTTAGCATCGTGTGTGTGTCATTTATAGAATGGCACCTCCTGCGCGAAAGACACTTTGTTGGGCCACAGTAGTTGCTAAGGGACGTTGGAGAATTGGGAAGATGAAGAGAACCAACAGGAGGATATTGGTCCCCGCTAGCATGGTACCATGTGTGATTGAAGAGAAGCTGACACTCGAGAATGTGAATGGGGAAATGGTGGAGAGATATGAGACAAAGGTAGCTGATAAGGAAGGTTTCACCACCAAGTACCCGTGCAAGTGTCCTCAGTTTCTGGAAGATGATGGGGTAGTTTGGGCTAGACCCCGAGGATTGTATGATTTTGTGGATAGGATAGATGAAGAGTTAAGAGATCGTGAAGATGATTTTTCAAAACATCCTCTACCACAGAATCATGGATGGGTGAGCGAGGAGGAGGAAGCGGATTCGGACTTGGAGTCCACTGCGCGTACACCGTTTTAGGTCTTAGTTAGGACTCGAACTGCGTACGACTTGTTTTCAATGTTATGTTTTAATGTTTTATGATTTTGTTGAGTTGTTTTGACACTGATTGTATGTTGGAATGTGAATTCCGTCGGATTTTTGGGATTTATCCTGTGTTTTAATGAGAAGCCTTGGGCGAGTTTGGATATTTTGGTGTGTATATTATGTGTATTATGGAAGTATATTTTGGTTAGTATTGATTGCGTGCTATTTGTTATAAGATGTTACTATTGTTAGGTGTGGCTTTGGAAGTAAGTACACATGTGGAAGGATACATCTAAAATTGTGGGTGGCCAACACAATTATAAATGTATCACGACATATGTGGGCCTACAGCTAATGTTACATTGAATCAATGGTGATATGCTTATGTGTGGTAGAGTTGAGTTTATTTGGTTATATGATTGAGAGTGTCTCATGTGATGGGAGGTAGATGATTGGGTATGATTACCGAAATTGTGGAATCTTGTGAATGGTCTCTAATGGTTCTATTGTCCTGCATGTTTAGGAAATGGCGCCAAGGAAACCAAGACGACCTATCACTAAGTCACCTATGAGTGGAGCTTTCCGGACACCGAAGAAGTCCAAGAAGTCGACACCCATTATTGGGGATAGCAACCCTATCTTTCAGCAAATGATAAATTAGCAGCTAGAAGCTTTAATGCCTGAACTTGTGACTCAATTGAGTGCGCAGATAGGCAGTGGAGCTCATCCTGATAGTGCTGGGAGTGGAGGAAGCAGAAATAATGGGTGTATTTATAAGGAGTTTATGGCTTGTAAGCCCAAGGAGTTTGATGGGAAGGGTGGGGCAATTGCACTCACTCGATGGATAGAGAAAATGGAGTCGGTGATGGACATAAGTGGATGTAGTGAGGGCTAGAAAGTTAAGTATGCGGTTAGTTCCTTGGTTAACAAGGCGTTGACCTGGTGGAACACGCAACTGCAAGCTAGAGGACGAGTTGCGGCTTTGGGTATGACTTGGGAGGACTTCAAAGCCATAATGGTGGAGGAGTTTTGTCCAACCAATGAAATGCAGAAATTGGAAGAAGAGTTGTGGAATCATACAATGGTTGGGGCTAATCATATGGGGTACACTGATAGGTTTCATGAGTTAGCTAGGATGGTTCCTCATCTAGTAACTCCTGAATCGAAGCGTATTGAGAGGTATATCCGTGGGTTGGTTCCACAGATTCGCTCGATGGTTAGGGCGACTGAGCCGACAACGCTTCTAAGTGCTATCCAAAAGGCTGGTGCACTGACAGATGAAGCGGTTAGGAGTGGAACACTTACAAGTCAGGAGAGAAGAAGCGAGAGGAGGTTGATACTACTAAGACAATTGGTTTTAGTGGTGACAATAAGAAAGCAAGGAAAGGGAAGGGGTTCGTAGCAACGGATCCTATGATGGCAGCAGGTTATGTCGGAACAGCTTTTACGGCTGTGACTGGTAATAATGAGAAGAGGGGATATGTTGGTAATGCCCCTAGATGTGCTAAGTGTAGTGGCAATCATCCTGAGAATACTGCTTGTCGTGTGTGCTTCAGGTGTGGCAAACCTGGACACTTTGCTAAGGACTGCCATGCAGTGATTACTCAAGCGACTCCAATAAACTCGGTTGGTGCAGGGGTTAATCGCAGGGCATGCTACGAGTGTGGTAGTACCGATCACCTGCGAAACTGGTGTCCCAAACTTGTTGGAATGTTTGGACGACCTGGGAATCAGCTGGCTATTGAAGGAGGACAAGGACAAGGGTTTAATAGAAATGCAGCTAAGGGAAAGGCATTTACAATGAATGCAAGCGAGGTGAGCCAAGACCCGAACGTTGTTACTAGTACATTCTCTCTCAATGGTCATTATGCTACTACGTTATTTGATACGGGTGCGGATTATTGTTTTGCTACTACTGAATTTGCTAGAATATTGGGTGTTGAGTTTAGTGAACTTAGACCTAGTATTTTGATTGAAATAGCTAGTGGTATAGAAATAGAAGTTGTTAAGGTTATTCGTGAGTGTGTTATCGTGTTAAAGGGTGTTGCGTTTAAGATTGACTTAATACCCTTAGGACATGGTAGCTTTGATGTGGTAATAGGGATGGATTGGTTGGCTAGGCATAAAGCTAAAGTAATATGCCATGAAAAGGTGGTTCGAATTCCATTAGAGGGTGGTGGTGTGCTGCGAGTACAAGGAGAAAGCATGGAGAAGAATTCAAAATCCCTTATGAGTGTGAAGTCTAGAGAACTCAAAGTGGGGGATATTCCAATAGTGTGTGAGTTTTCGAGCGTTTTTCCTGAGGATTTGTCCGAATTACCGCCGATACGACAAGTGGAGTTTCGTATTGAGTTAATTTCTGGAGCAACGCCGGTAGCGAAAGCTCCTTATCGATTGGCACCTACGGAGATGCAGGAGTTGGCTGCACAGTTGAAAGAACTTCAAGATAAGGGGTTTATTCGACCTAGTCATTCCCCGTGGGGAGCGCCTGTTTTGTTCGTTAAGAAAAAAGATGGTTCGTTTAGAATGTGTATTGATTACCGAGAGTTGAATAAGTTGACGGTGAAGAATCGGTATCCTTTACCTAGAATTGATGATCTTTCCGACCAGTTGCAGGGTGCTAGATTTTTCTCAAAGATAGATCTGCGATCTGGTTATCATCAGTTAAGGGTGTATGAGGAGGACATTCCCAAGACAGCTTTTAGAACTCGTTATGGACACTTTGAATTTACGGTTATGCCATTTGGGTTGACTAATGCACCAGCGGTATTCATGGATTTGATGAATCGTGTATGTAGGCCCTATTTGGATAAATTCGTAATTGTGTTCATTGATCACATTCTGATTTACTCTAAGTCGAAGGAAGAGCATGGGGAACACCTGAGGTTAATACTTGGCTTGTTGGAGAATGAGAGATTGTACGCTAAGTTCTCTAAATGTGAATTTTGGCTGCAAGAGGTGCAATTTCTTGGTCATATAGTGAATAGTGAAGGTATACATGTAGATCCTAACAAGATAGAAGCGGTCAAGAATTGGAAGGCTCCTACGACACCTTCTGAGATACGCTCTTTCTTAGGACTGGCAGGATACTACAGGAGATTTATAGCAAATTTTTCAAAGATTGCTAAGCCTCTCACTATGTTGACTCAGAAGAATAAAAAGTATGAGTGGGGAGATGAGCAAGAAGTGGCTTTTCAGACATTAAAGGATAGTTTGTGTAATGCACCTATTCTGACGTTACCTGATGGGCCAGATGATTTTGTGGTATATTGTGATGCGTCGGATCAAGGCTTTGGATGTGTTTTAATCAATGTTGCAAAAATCGTGAATCGGTAGTCGGGCGGTCGACCACCCTGCAGCCTGTAATCGGTCAAGGCGGTGATTAATCGGTGATTAATCGGTTTGGCATTTCCTGCATGTTTTGGGAATGTCTGGAGAGCAAACTAAAGATCTTAACTGATTCCAAGCCTTCTATGTTTACAAACCTCAATAAAAGGCTTCAATTCTGATTATGAGGCCCATTGTACGTTATAAGTGAAATAAACGATCCCCAAATTAAGTAAAATGCCTAAATTTCTATTTTTTTTTAAATTGACCGATTCGGCCGATTTTTGACTGATTCGGCCGATTTTTGACCGATTTTTTCTGATTTTTTTGCCTAGGCCGATTTTTTCACCGATTTTCGAAAATCGACAAGGTGCATCACCGATTAGCGATTAATCGGCCGATTCGGCCGATTTTTGCAACATTTGTTTTAATGCAAAGGGGGAAGGTGATAGCTTATGCATCACGACAACTCAAGGTTCGTGAGAAGAATTACACCACTCACGACCTAGAGCTTGGTGCGGTGGTATTTGCTCTCAGGAATTGGAAACATTATTTGTATGGTATGAAGAGTACGGACTATACTGATCATAAGAGTCTTCAGCATATTTTTAATCAGAAGGAGTTGAATATGCATCAAAGAAGATGGATGGAGCTGTTAAGTGATTACGACTGCGACATTCGTTATCATCCTGGAAAAGCGAATGTGGTGGCCGATGCGTTGAGTAGAAAGGAAAGAATTAAGCCAAGGCGTGTGCGAGCTATGAGCATAACATTGCAGTCAGGAATTAAGAGTAAGATATTGGCAGCACAAGAGGAGGCTCTCAAGGATGAGAACCTTGTGGCTGAAATGTTGCGTGGTTTAGATCAGCAGATGGAAAGGAAGGAAGATGGTGGACTATATTTCTTGGATCGAATATGGGTTCCACTAGTGGGAGATGTGAGAAAGGTGATCATGGATGAGGCTCATAAGACGAGATACTCGATTCATCCAGGGTCTGATAAGATGTACTATGATCTTAGAGATGCTTATTGGTGGCCGGGAATGAAGAGGGAGATAGCTGAGTATGTTTGTCGATGTTTAACTTATTTGAAGGTTAAGGCTGATCATCAGAAACCCTCTGGTTTGTTGCAGCAGCCGCCAATACCAGAATGGAAGTGGGATAATATAACTATGGATTTCATTACTAAATTGCCTCGCACAAGTAATGGACATGACACGATATGGGTCATTGTGGACAGATTGACAAAGTCTGCACATTTTTTGGTCATTCGTGAGGATTACAAGATGGAGATGTTGGCAGGGATCTATATAAATGAGATTGTGGCAAGGCATGGTGTGCCTGTGTCTATCATTTCAGATCGGGATAGTAGGTTCACCTCGCGGTTCTGGCAGTCGTTGCAAAAGGCTTTGAATACACGGTTGGATATGAGTACTGCTTATCATCCACAGACCGATGGACAAAGTGAGCGAACGATTTAGACGTTAGAGGATTTGCTTCGTGCTTGTGTTATTGATTTTGGAGGAAGCTGGGATACTCATTTGCCTTTGGCTGAGTTTTCTTATAATAACAGCTATCGTTCAAGCATTAGATGTGCACCGTTTGAGATGTTATACGGAAGGAAGTGTAGATCACCGGTGTTATGGGCAGAGGTTGGGATGAGTCAGTTAATTGGACCTGAATTAGTACAAGAGACTACAGATATGGTCTTTCGGATTAAAGAAAGACTTAAGGCTGCGAGAGATCGTCAAAAGAGTTACGCGGATAATCGCCGCAAACCTTTGGAGTTTAGTGTTGGAGATTTTGTGATGTTGAAGGTGTCACCATGGAAGGGTGTTGTGCGTTTCGGTAAGAAAGGCAAGTTAGCACCTAGATATGTTGGGCCATTTGAGATTACGGAGAGGATTGGACTTGTGGCATATCGTTTGAGATTGCCTGAGGAATTAAGTGGTGTGCATGATACGTTTCACGTGTCTAATTTGAAGAAGTGTTTGGCGGATGCTAGTTTGCATGTGCCACTAGATGAGATTAAGGTTGATAGAACACTTCACTTTGTAGAGGAACCGGTAGAGATTATGGATCGAGAAGTTAAGAGTATGAAGCATAGTAAGATTGCATTGGTAAAGGTACGATGGAACTCCAAACGTGGTCCTGAGTTTACTTGGGAGCGTGAGGATCAAATGAGAGTTAAGTATCCTAAGTTGTTTGCTGAGAAGTTTGATGATACGAGCTGTTAAATCTCGGGACGAGCTTTCCCTAAGTGGGGGATGATGTAACAACCGTGATTTTAGCAGGTTAGTTAGACTTTTAGCCTCGAGTTAATCTAACTTTGTTTGGTGTGGTTTGAGTAGTTATATGTGTGTTATTGTGTGTTATTGTGTGTTAAAGTATGATTAGTATTTGGTTAGCACTAAATCCCTTCGCGTTGTGGTTGTTATTGTGATTTTTGATGATGTTGATTTTGGGAAGGTTCATTTTGATCACCCATGTGGTGTAGAAATGACTTGTGTATATTTGGCGTTTTGAGATTTTGCATAACGAGTCTTCGTTCAAGTTATTGAGCGTTAGTAAGTTACGGGAATGTTGTTTTTGAGAAGAAATGCTTATGGAGTGTGTGAAAATCTATTTTTGCAAACTTTATTTTGAAAATGAATATTTTCCGGTTTGTCGTAAAATTAAGGTTTATCGCGAAAGACGTTAGGTTTTGTTATGGGAATACATAAAATATGAAAAGTATGAGGTTTTGAGTGTAATAAATAAATTAATAAAAAAAATAAATATAATTAAGGGGGGGGTAGCGGCCGATTATAGGGATTAGGGGGAAAAAGGAAACCAAATTTGATACCAAATACAACTCTAAGCCTTAAGGGTTATCCAATATAATTATAAATACAAAATTAAAACTTCCCTACCCCTTTTTCCTGCAATTAAAGTCGACACAAGGGAGGAACAAGAAGAAAAAATTAGGGTTTCATAATTGTCTATCAATAATCAAGAATCAAGGTAAAATCTTTAACCCTTACGTGTAATTAATTAATTATTGTTATGATTCATGTAATATTTAATATGATGGGATCTAGGGTTTATATACTTCTGTAAATTATTGAAGTAAAACATGTTAGGATGATTAGATGTCGATAATATGGTTAATGGTTAAGAGAATTGAGTGTTAAACGCGTTAGATTATGTGTTAGGGTTTGGACAGAAAATTATGGCTGTAAAGATGTGAGTGTAAATAACAGATGGTGAAGAGTTAAGTCACGAATTTTAGGTCTAAATTGAAGTATAATGAAAGAGCTTTCCAAAAAGTCCAGCCACGATCGATTTTTAGGTCGGGAAGTCAGTCTTTTGATTTTTCTTTGTTAGGGTGTCAAAGCTGTCAAACCGGGACAGATTTTGGGTAAAAGTTTGAGGGTGTCATGTGGTTGTAAAAGTGGTATTTTGATTAGGTCTTTTGGAATAGTTAAGTATTAGGTTATATTAGACTACCACGAAGAGGATTCGCGATAAAAACTTGTGAAAGTATTTTATGGAAATCAAAACTTTTTGGTGTGCGTTCAGATCCGAATTTGAGTAGTTGAAATGTTTGAATTTATTATGAGTATTTGTGTGTGTTATTGGTCCATGGCCTTCTGGGATTAGCTTCTATGCTTATGAGAGACCATGGTGAATTTTTGGTGTGAGTTTTTAAGCTTTATTTGTTGTGATTTTATGTGGGCGAATGTACCCAAAAATTCTGCGTTTTCTGCTTTTAAGAGTGCAAGGGATTTAGTAAGCATTAAGTTATGGTAGTGGTTAGTGTGGTGTCTAGGAGATCCATGGTGGGTCATATGAGTCTCATAGATCCATCATATGTGTATTACATGGGTTGTAGCTTTTAGCTTGGCCTTGTGTAATGTGGATTATTTTTGTGTGCTATAGATTGTGAGTTGTTTTTGTGGATGCTGCGGAGTTTAAGGTGAGTTCATAGTCCCATATTTTACTTTGTTTTAAACTTGGGTTGGGAATGATGCTTGTCTTAAATGATTTGAGTTACTGTGATTATGTGTTGTTTAAAAGCTTGGACTTATAATGTTATCGTAATAATGCTATGTGGTACATGAAAGTGTGATTCCGATTAGGTTAGCGACCTAATTGATGCTGTGTGATTTTTAATTGGGAGGATGCTTATGGTGTTGCTCGCGCATGTGACCCAATTGATGATGTGTTTTGGAGCGGGGGTCACGTTCCGGCCCGATGGTTGCCTTTTGTGTGATGATTGGTTTATGGATACATGTAGCTTGTATGATAACTATATTTATTTGTCCAGGTATGTTTTTATAATTACAGTGAACTGGTTGCCTTGAGAGTGTAAGTGTGTCTAAACCTATGAATCTCACCAACGTTATGTTGACATTTTAAGCATCATTTTCAGGTGAGCATTCTAAGGCCAAAGTTGAGGGCAGTAATTAGGCGAGACTTAGTTGCATATGGAGACCTTACTTATGTTTTGAGATTTTACTTTATTTGGATTTGGTTTTGATACATTTATGTTTTCTATTTGGTACTTTCATATCTATTGAAGATACCTTTTGGATTTTGTTTTGGTTATTTATCTTGGGGTATTGTTAAAACACTGTGTGTTGGTACATTGCTCTATTTATGTGCATGTAGTTGTTCTCTATGTTAACACCAGGTGTTGTGACGATATCCATGAAGTTACACCCGCGCGTTTCCGCCGTGGCGGGGTGTGACACTTTGATTGTCAAAGGCGCCTCCTCAACATTAAGAGGAACAACCTCTTCAATCATCACTGTTGGCTCTAGCGCCATAGCATCTACGTCATTATTGTTGACTGATGTCGATGGAGAACCCACACCGTAGCTGTACTCTCTAGGTTCCCGGGGAATGAAGCTAGCTTCCCTTGCACCGTCAGATACGATGAAGTTTCTGAATGCCATTACTGCAATATAAACAGATGCATAAATATAATTAGAGATGTTACTTATTTATGATAAGTTGCATATACATACTCTGGCCATCACAATGGATTTGTGGCGACAAAGGAGATCCTTCCCAATGGTCTACAATACCAGCCATAAAAAGGATGGGCTCTGGAAAAGTATGCACATTAATGGGATGTCTGGCAAGACGTTGATAAAGTGGTTCAGCTCGAACACATTGAACTTCTTGCGGTCAAAACGGAATGCTTCATTCAAGAGTGCTGGATAACCCGAAGGTATGATGGTATCTTGGACATAAAAGAATTTCCCTTTCCAGTTTGTTATATTTGTGAATGGTTTGGTGATTAGCACGGGCACATTTTCATCATTCCTCTTTGACAATGTCAACCAATCTCCCCCGGGACACAGGTTAAGAAAACCTTGAACCACATGTAGTGTAGGCTCATACCCATACGCCTTACACATTACTATGTAGGTGGTAAGTTTGGGAAGTCCAAACGGGTTAAACCTTGAAATAAGCACCTCATAATACTGTAACAATTCTAGGAACAGGGGGTGCAGAGGTATTCTTAGATTTGACCGGGTAAAAGCATGAGTATACAGGCCCACATACCCTTTAGGGGCGTCATAAATACTTTGATTATTTTTTGGGAGAATAACTTCGTGTTTTTTGGGTATGGGGTAATCATCTAAAAACAGGGCTAAGGCTTCTCTGGAAAGAGTACATTTTTGTTGTCTTATAATCCGTTTAGCATCCATACTCATGGTTACTCGATAATACCTAAAGGACCTAATTACAAGATGGGGGAAAAGATTACCTTTTGATCGTTGCCGATTAACAGGTCACAGCTTTGTGAAAATTGCAGAGTAAAGAGTTGTGATTTAGAATTTGCGGTGAACTGGTATTTATATTGCACATAATTACAGCTGCTCAACCCTTTAAATTCTGAAAGTTGGTTGCGCTTACCGATAATTATGCCATTGCATTCTTTTGTTGAATGGATAGCATGCGCATTTAATGCATTTTTGTACTTCAAAAACTTCACCTTATCCAATTTTCGAGAATATGGTGGAAAGCAATAACTATGATAGAGTTGAAAGCCACATATTCTTGTGCGCATATCTAACTTTCAACTGGGGGCTTGATGATGTACCCTCCGATTAGCTCGAAGGACATCCCTTCGAGTCTAATCGTAACCTACATAATCGAAGGCTCTGGCTAGCCTCCTAAAACTTTCTTTAGCGTAAAACTAATCATCAGTGATCTAGTTACCAAGTGGGAATTCGCCAATCGAAGGATTAAGCCCTTCAGGGTATCTCTCGATAAGTTTTATGGACGGAACAATGCCAAGTCCAATATTGGGGAGACCAAGTCTTACCCACGTCGCCTCTTCCTCTTTAGCATCCCCGCTAAACCCGGAGGTGTGGGACACTAACCCCTAGCGGTTACCACAAATCATGGGACGCCCCCATGATCTCTCTCAAACGTGTGACCACTCTCCAGGACCATTTTCTTCACCTATAAATAGTCCTGGACGATGACAAATCTGGTATGCAATCTCTCACACCTTACTTTACTACGCTTATACTTAAACTCTCATACCGATCACTTATTCACACGCCGGAGGTGGTTCGCAGGGCCCAACCCCTGCGCAATCACCTAACGTAGTGTTTTCGTATTTCTTATTTCAGGTTATATCCAAGCTTGGCGTAATCACAACACCCCTCATTTCCTTTGATCACCATCGAAGGCCTGGTAATGCGAAATATTGTACAATCAGGTGTGATACTTGAAGTTTTTGTTTTTTGTAGTTTTCCGGAGGGTATGTTGTGATTTTGTCGTGTTAAAGTCGTGTGCAAGGTGCCAAAAGTAATTAATGTGTCTTTTAAGGAGCGCCGTCGTTTTTACTGATCCTTCTAGATAGGGACATGTGTTTGTGTTTTGAATCGCATGGTTTGGGTAACGACACGTCAGCCCTACGTGTGACACGTCGTTTCGTGCGCATTTTTTCTTGCCTATAAATAGTTCACTTCGCTTCATTTTTTACCACCGTAATTTTTTCTCCTCTGACACATTTCTTGCTTCGAACTTTCCGAACGGGTTTCCGAACATTACGAATTTCCGAACGTTTCTTTATTAACGGTTCTTCCGGTGTGTTTATTACTAGGTACGTTTCGTTCTTCTTTACGTGTTTGTGTTGTCTGGCTATAGCTCTTCTCTACCCTTCCCTATTATGTCAGAATCTTCCGTGTCGGTGAATCTAGATGATACTCTAGCTGGTGGTGAGCTATCGGTTAAACAGGATATCCAATGAAGGACCTCCAAAACTCGTCCTTCGGATGTTGTTGCTTTAGTTGAGACCTTCAGAGTACCCAAAGATCTACATCCAAGGGTACCTCCGAAGGGCATGACCATGGATCAATTACCTACCGATGCCATAGGTCTCTATGTTCAGTATTTCTTTGAAGGAGGGCTCAATGTTCCTTTCTCCACTTTTCTTTTGGAAGTTATTAAATATTTTAAAGTTCATATTTCCCAATTGGTTCCCCTCAGCTTACATCGTGCCACCCTTTTTGAGGTATATTGCTGGAGCATGCATATTCCTCCGACCACTCCTTTGTTCAGGGTGTTCTATAAGTTAAGTAAGCAGGGTTCTTGGTTTTCCTTTGAAAAGCGAACTGGTAGTGGTAGGAAGGTGTGTTTTGGTGAGTTTCTGTCTTGTTTAAAAGGCTGGAAGGAGGAATTTTTCTTGATAGATAGGCGTAATATTCCTTTTGCTATGCCCTGGAGGCATCATGATTCGGATGTCTCAGATCCATTTCCGAATGGCGAGTTTATTGTGGCTCATGCTGAGAAGTTAGCCGAATGTGTTATTGAACCTTTTCAAGTTCCGCACGATTTTTTGTATCTGTTGGGCTTATCAACTTACTAGAAGTTTCCCGGTAATCGGGCGGCTTTGAGGGATGAGGAGGGATTGTTGTATTTTTGTCATACATATATATATTTTAGGTATATATATTATCATCTTTTATTTTCTCTTATCTTCGGATTTCCCTTCGCAGGTGTTACCATGTCTAACTATTTGAAGAAGCCCTATATCCGCAAGAATGTTAATGTTGTGAGGGGAGACAGACTTCGAGAAGGTCAAAGCGTGGATATGCATCTGACCCAACCGTTGGCTTCCAATTCTGAAGTTCCGGAGAAAACTGCTGATCTCCTTAGAGTTGAAGTTCGTGATGATAAAGTTGTTGCTGCCAAAGAGAAAAAGAAGGAGCAGGCGGCTCGGGCGGGGCTCCAAAAGCCTCCGGTTGGTGCTGTTAGCAAACCGACATCTTCGGTTAAGAGGTCTGGGGAAGACGTTTCTTCCCGTGTTCAGAAGAAGAGTAGGACTACTGATTCTCCAGTGATCGACCTAGATTCTTCCAAAAACATCCCCAAGCCTACTCCCATCCGTTCTCTTCCACCGAAGGACCAGTTTTCCGGAGGTGGGGAGGGAAGTAGTAGTCAGAAAAGAGGTGCTGGAGCTGATAAGCTTTTTCGTTAGTTCCTTCCGTCTATTGTTGTTTTGTTGTTGATTCTTATTTTGTCTTTCTTGTTATCAGGTAAGTTGAAGGGTGCAACAGCTAGTCAGGGTATGGAGACGGATGATAAGGATGTCGATATTGAGGGTGATTCATCTGATGAAGCTTTTGTTCTTGAATGGTCGGTTAAGAGAGGGACCAGGATGAACACTTCTTCTGTGTGTAGAGATATGATGATCCATCTGGCCACTCCAGGAGAGGAGAAATATATCGATGCTCATGACGATGGGGAAGCCACCAATCGTGCTTGGCTTCTATTGGCCAAAAATGCCACTGCCCAGGCAGATCTACTGTTCCGTTTTGAGAATTCCGTAGAAGAGTGAGTGAAAGCTGTCGCAGCTCATAAGGATTGTGATCGCAAGGCCAAAGACAGTCTCAAACGGTTTCAAGCTGTGAAGGGTGAGCTGGAGAAGCTCAAGGCCGAACATGCTGAATGTGCTTCTAATGAACCGGAGGAATTGAAGAGGTTGAAGTCTGAGCATGCTGGTTGTTCGGCTAAGGAGCTTGATTTATCTGGGAGGATATCTGATTTGGAGAAGGAGGAATGGAGAAAGGTTTCGAGCGATCAAGCCGAACAGATTAAATCCATGGAGGCTGAATTGAAGAAAACTAGATTGAGGCTGAGTGATGAAGAGATGACCACCCAAGAGCTTCAGAAGGAGAAGCAAGAGATCTCCATTCTTGCGGGGAATGCGGAGGTGGACCGCAACAAGATTGTGAATATTTTTATTCCGGAGATGCTTCGTCGATTATTGGGTAGTCATGAGTACAAGACAGCTCTGGCCGAACCTTTCAACTTATATTCACAATCTGGGTTTTTAGACCGGGTATCTCTGGGGAGGAAGCCGGAGGAGGTAGATAAATTGCTGGAAGATGTGGAGGGTCTTGACTTAGATGCTGATGCGAAATATCAACCTTTGTATGATCAGCTTTTTGCCATGGAGTATCCGTATGTCCAGAAGATCCACAAGACTATCTACCGTACTTTTTATGAGTTGATGAATCTTTTCCCTGATCCTGCTCTTGCTTCAGAGGTCGAAGGGACTACTGCTTCGGGTTCAGCTTCTGAGCCAGTGGTCAAGCCGCATATTGAAAATCCTTCTGCTCAGCATTCCACGGATCATAATACCTCCGCCTTTGTTTGAAGAAATTTTTCTGTTTAGGATTCGAATACCTCCATTTTGACTATGGGTTTAGGTATTTTGAATCCTTTGTGAAGCTTGTTCTAATCCTTGTTCTACGTGTCTCTCGGATTTGGGTATGCCGAGCCTCTCGAGGAGGCCTATTTTTAGGTGGTAGTTCAGTTTGTTCGGAGACTGATGGATGTCCGGACGATTTTTATTATTTTTAGAAAGATGTAATAGTTATTCCGGACTTTTGCTTTGTAAGGCCTTGGAGGTCATTTCCGGAACAGATATTTGTAATGGTCTTCGGACCTTTTGGGGCTATCTTAATGTACATCGTTTTACTTTTCTCTTTCAGTTATGATTATTTTTACTTGTTTTTATATCTTGAAATTATTATTAGTTCTCGTATGCTACTTGTTAATCTTTTGGATTACTTTGTGATGTTGTTTGGGCCACTTGTGCCGTTGGACGCCTAACCTCGTCATTTTGGTCCTTGAGCGTTATGGTCGTTGGGCACTTGGCCTTATAACTTTTGGCTCTTGGCCGTTACGGCAGCTTGTGCCGATGGGCACTTGGCCTTATAACTTTTGGCTCTTGGCCGTTAGGGCAGCTTGTGCTGATGGGCACTTGGCCTTATAATTTTTTGCTCTTGGCCGTTAGGGCAACTTGTGCTGATGGGCGCTTAACCTTTTGATTGGATGTTTTGAACAATAATATTAATCGAACAGCTCCATGTGATTTTTATTAGAAGAAGAGTGGCTTATGAGCCTTACAATTGATCTTTTGGACATTTCCGATTACATAAAACATTTCTTTAAGTTGATGGCATGCCATGTCCTGGGTACCGACGCGTCTTCCATGGTTTGAAGTTTATAGGTACCATGTTGGTAAGCTTCTATTATTCGATACGGACCTGCCCAATTTGGCCCTAATTTTCCTTGATCTTCTGCCCTGCTAGCTTCATTTCTTCGGAACACAAAATCTCCCACCTTAAATGTTTCGGGTCGCACCCTTCGGTTATAGTATTGTTCCACCTTCTTTTTGTATTTGGCTTCCCTTATTGCTGCCATTTCTCTTCGCTCTTCCAGCAAGTTCAAATTTAGGCCGATCTCGTCGTCGTTGCTCTCCGTGTTTGCCATCATGGTCCGGAAGGTAGGCATGCCGATTTCAGCCGGGATGACTGCTTCACTTCCGTAGGTTAGGCTGAAGGGCGTTTCTCCGTTGCTGGTCTTTAGAGTGGTGCGGAAGGCCCATAGTACGTTTGGTAATTCGTCAACCCATCCAGCCCTTTCTCTTCCTAGCCGTGACTTGAACCCTTTCATCAAACTTCTGTTGGCCCTTTCTACTAGTCCGTTGGCCTGAGGGTGTGCTACGGCTGTGTTGTTCTGGGTGATGTTCAATCTTTCACACCAACTTTTGAATGGGTCGCCAATTGTTGGATCGATATACTCTGACCAAACTACTTTGTAGCTTGTAAGGTTTTTAACAATATTGAATGAACTCAACACTATTAATATTGAAACACTGTTTTGACCTTGTAAAGTATGCGGAATCTACTAACACAAAGCTTAAGAAGAACTTTTATATTAAACCAAACTTGAACCCGCTTTGTTACACAGATTCACTAACAATCCCTAACTTGACTAATATCGACTTCTCTAACTTATATTTTAACAAAAAAAAAAAAAACTCATTACGACTAATACCTCTTAAGGCTCCTTTTATAGACACAAGGATATCCTTAAGTCGGTTTACAATACTTGAACGACAAGTAATTATCCCTAACTAATTCTAGAATATTCATACAATATTACATAATAATCCTTTAATCAATATTGCACTTAAGTCCTTATTCTCTTCGAAGTACTTTGAATAATCTTCAATATATAGCAGTACTTTGACCATGTTTGACTTTGATCTTCAAGCAGCACTTTGACACAGCAGTACTTTGAAATACAGAAGTACCTTGATCTTTATATCCCAACAATCCTCCCCTAACTTGAACTCCACTTGCTTGATTTCAAGTTTCTTTGTTATCTTTGATCTTCAATATCTTAATCATTCAAAAAGATTGTTCCTTTTTCTCTTTATCTTTTATCTTTCTTGTGTGTCAAAGTACCCTTTATCAGCAACAGATGATATCTTCTCAGCAATAAACCTTCACAGCTACTCAACAATATTTTGACAAAATATTCATCAAATCTTTTAAAGTTTCATACTATTCTCATCACTTCCAGGTGTGTAAACTCCTGTGAGAGGTGAATCATTGAAAATTAATGGATTTTGATGTCTCTTTACAAAAGCCATTAACTCTGGAGTAGCCAATGTTTAGGTTAGAACAACCATGGTACATTGATAACCATATGATTTTTAGCAAATCATCAGCTATCAACTGATTTGAATAGTCTTTACCAAGAGCCGTTTGCTTTTGGACTAGTTAGTTCTTTGATCTCAACCATGGTGAACTAATTACCATAAATGGATTTTCCACAGCCTTTACCACAAGCCATTTTCTTGTGGGCTAGCCAACTCTTCACTTTTACAGATATGGTGAGTTGAAGACCATACAATTTTTAGTAAATTGTCAACTAAAAATGGATTTGATTATCACATCAGAGTCGTACCCTCATGATGAGTCAAACTCTTTCTTGTCTGTTAAACATGGTGAGTTAATTACCATTTGTTGTGCAGTATTAATACTAACACCATGTGTTTCTCTTCAAATCCTTTTATTTACTTCACTTTAAACATCAAAAACTATTTATTTTATTTTACAAAGGACTTATACTGGTTTTATGCAGCAAGCAGTACTTTGATAAAGTACTGTTTGTCTTGCAGTACTTTGAAAAAAATACTTATTATACAAAACAAATCATACCAGTACTTTGCAATATTATTCTTTAGATTTAGTCCACCTGATAAATAGCTTAATCACATCCAAAGCTACATCAGATTCATCTTCAAGCTCCATTCCATGATCCAACATCCTGAGCATAATTTCTCTTATCAATGGATATCTTCTCTCAGCAAGCATGTGAATCATGGTACCATCTTCCATCTCAACTGAATGAACTCCTGATGACTCAAAAAATCTCCATCTAGTAATTTCCCAATTTTCTTGATCATTCCACAGAGTATCAACACTTGTTTCTTCTGTTTCCCAGATGGTTATCAAATCTCCAAGCAAGATTAATCCCACTCCTGTTGCTTCAATATCCTCATAGTATGTCTGCACTTGCAAGTATAAATCATATAGATCTTCTCTGGTAATAAAATGCAGAACATCCCATAACATAATAAATACTGTGAAGCTTCCATCTTCTCTGTTAAACATAAGATAATTCCCTTCTTTTGATTCAACCACAGAGAATGAGATAATCTTTGATTTCTTTCTAGAGTCTTCTGTTTTCTTATTCTCAAAATCAACCACTCTGAAATAATTCCTCAGTTCATCAATTGTATCTTCATGAATCATTTTGAGTCTCTTTGACAATTGATCAGCTTGAACTGCTTTCTTCCTCTTCAATTTTCTTGGCTCAACTTGTTCTTTCCTTGTATCTTCTAACTTCTTCTCCTTATCAGCATCCATGGGTACAAAACTTTCTAACTCTTTCTTAATAGACTCTTGTACTTCATCCCATAGAGCTTTCACTTCTGGATATCTCAATTTTTGTAAATTCTTGTATCCTCTTCCTTTCAAGAAACTAATCATCCAGTTTCTTTATTGAACAATTGTCATTGGCTTTCTTGTAATTGGCTTACTTATCTCTTCCAAATACTCTGCATCATACTCAGCATGTTGCTTTCTAGCAATCTCTGCATCCTCTGCTATCTTTATTTCTCTAAGCTGTGCAAGAGTAAATTTCTTCTTTTTCTTCTTAATATTCTTTTACTTCATGATCCCTTTACCTTTGTCTTTGGGATCTAGTTCTTCAGATTCAGAAGAAGATTTAGAAACTTGTTGTGCAGGCTCAGAAATATGTATACCTCCTGATGGTCTATCCAAATTAAGCATAATCTGAGCTATAGTTTCATCATCACTTGCTATATGCACCTTGACTTCTTCTTGCTGTATAGGATTGGAAGGACCAGCTTCATCTTCAAAATTCTTTGTTGGAAATTAAATAATCAGAAGAATCAGCATAAAGGCTTAAGGAAATACATCAAGTATGTTTCTGCTGATAAAGCACAAAGCACGTTTCCACTGATGGATTCTGCTGAAGAATGTTTTCTACTGAAGGTGTTTCTACTGATGGATTCTGCTGATACTACTATGACTCATACAACAGCTGTGTAGATAAGTACGACTTATTCTACTGATTCATATACAAGATAATATCTTTGTTGTAGTCATCAAATTGAACACTCCAAGTGAGTTGTAATCCTAGATACATGTTGTATCTTAATGACTAAACAAGATAAGTCATCATCTAGCTAGAATGAAGATAAGTCATAAGCTAGTGATTAGATAAGATTGTAAAAGATCTTTCCTTGGACTATAAAAGGAAGATCTTAGATATATCTTAAGTGTGCAAAAAAATATATGTATGTGTAGAGATATACATAGAGAAAAACAATAGAGCAAAAGCACAAGATTCAAGGTCTTTGTAACCCTAGTGATAGTGAAGATCACTCGTATTATTTTTTAAATAATATTGAATCATTTGGTGAAATACTTTCATTGTTCTTTGTTAAATAAACACAAACATCACAGTTCCATTTCCAATAAACATTCTAAGTGTGGTTAAAGTAGATTCCGCATACTTAATCATATTCACTCAAAGTATCATATTTACACATTACAAAGGTCCAACACCTCATAGTGTGTGATCAAATCAAGTGATCCTCTCAGTTGGTATCAGAGCTTCCAGGTTGATATCTTTGATTTAGAAGAAGAAGAAGAAGAAGAAGAAATGGACATGGAGTCTGTTCAAACAAATGTTGCTGCAAAGTTGCTAGTTCTCAAACAGAATGAGTTTGAATTGTGGAGGTTAAGAATAGAACAGTTTTTCCAGGTGCAAGATTACACTCTATGGGAAATCATTGAAGATGGAAACTCTTTTCAACCCACAACCACTACATCAACAGTTGAAGGTAAGGCTATAACAACTATTCAAACTATTCCTACAACTGCTGATGAAAGAATAAAGAAGAAGAATGACCTCAAGGCCAGAAGTATGCTGATGATGACCATTCCAAATGATCAACTAATAAACTTCAGCAAATTCAAAGATGCCAAGTCATTATTTGAGGCAATTGTTGCAAGGTATGGAGGGAATGAAGCCTCCAAGAAGACCCAGAAAACCCTTCTTAAGCAGCAGTTTGAAAATTTCTCATCAACCATGAATGAATCTCTTGACCACATGTTTACAAGGCTACAGAAAATTGTGAGCCAACTTGTTGTTCTTGGGGTTGATATACCTCAAAAAGATTTAAACTCAAAATTTCTGAGAAGCTTACCAGAAGAGTGGGCTATGCATGTTGTTGTTTGGAAGAATAAACCAGACATAGACACTATGGATCTTATGGATTTGTATAGCAACTTTAAAATTGTGGAACAAGAAGTAAAGAAAACTGGAGTCTCTAGTTCATATACTGGGAACATGGCTTTTATGTCATCTCCTAGTATCTCAAACCCAGTTAAAGATGAAAAGGTTGATAATGGAAATGGTGCTGCTAGTTCATCAAGCAGTACTTTTGGTATATTGAATGAAAAGGCTTGTTGTGCCTTTTTCACAAGTCAGAATGATGGGTCCATGCTCACTCATGAAGATATTCTAGAAATCAATGATGATGATTTAGAAGAGATGGACCTAAAATGGCAAATTTCTCTTCTTAGCATGAGGGCTAAGAAATTCTATCAGAGGACGGGGAAGAAACTCACCATCAGCAGCAATGATACTGCTGGTTTTGACAAGTCAAAGATAGAATGCTATAACTGTCATATGTTGGGGCACTTCTCAAGAGAATGTAGAAGGCCAAGGCAGCAAGATAGCAAGAATAGTGGTTTTGAAAGCAAGTCCAAACCAGGGGAATCAACCAATCCAAAGGCTATGGTAGCCATTGATGGATTAGGATTTGATTGGAGCTTTACAGCTGATGAAGAAGAAGAAGCTTCTCCTCAGACAGCTCTTATGGCTTTCTCTACAGAGGTACAATCTGATAAAGTTTGTTCAAATAATTGTTCTGCTCTTAAAAGTTTAGAAACCTTAACCGAACGTTATGAGAATCAAAGGACAGAGTTAATTGACACAGCTCATAGCTTAACAAATCATAAAAGAGGTTTAGCTATTCTAGAGGAACAAATCATACATTTTCAAACAAATGAATCTACCTTTACTGATGTCAAAATTCTTCTTGAAAGAGAAATAATGTTTAAAGATGTTGACATTAGTAACTTGAAAGCTGAAGTAGATAGACTTAGTAAGGCAAAAGAAAACATTCAAATGAGTGTAGAAACACTAGATTATGCATCTAAGGGTGTGACTAACTTAATTGAATGTCAAGTAATTAATAAAGCTAAGTCTGGTGTTGGATACAAATATGTTCCTCCACCATATAGAGGTATTCCTTCACCCCCAGGAATTGACCTAGAACACACAGGATTACCTGAATTTCAACTACCTGAATTCAAATATGGAGTTCAACCAAAGACTAATGTAGTTGATAATGAACCTTTGAAAGAAAGTGAAAGTTTAAGTAAAACTTCACTTCCTAAGGACAAGGTGTGTTCTTGTAGAAAGTCAGATGGTCCAATCATTGAGGACTCAACATCTGATGATAAAAAGTTTAAACAGGTTATGTCTAAACCTGAAATGGTTAAGAAAGCAGGAACAAGTGTTCCTAAGATAGTCAAACATAATACTGAACAGCCTAAAAACAATGTTAAACATGTTAGGCAACCAGTAAGATATTGTGAACAATATAGAACCATAAACAAGCCCGGAGGCAACAAAAGGAATTGGTATAGCCTCAAGTCTCTCCAATAAAGAGATAACAAAGCTTGTTACACATGTGGTAGTTTTGACCATCTTGCAACTTTCTGTAATCACTGGGTATATGGGTATACAAACAATAGAGTGAATCTAAAAAGGCAAACACCTAAAAGTCACTCTAACTTTACTAGAACAAAACCCAAAACAGTTCCAGTTCCTACTGATAGGAAAATGGTTTCTGCTGATAGACCATATCTGACTGTTTACCCAAAAACAACAGTTAAAAATGCTAAAACAACTTTCAAATATGCATTAAATGTTGTCAAAAGGCCCATTCTAACAAAGGCAGTAGTCCAAAAACAAGTTTGGAAACCAAAAGATACAAGTGCAAAGCCATCAGTTTCTGCTAATAGCCAAACAGTTCATATCACTGCTAAGGGAAAAAGGGCAAATGCTGTTAAGGCCTCAGCATGTTGGATTCTTAAATCCAATGTTGCATCAACTATTCTCAAAAGATTAAATTTCATTGATGCAAGAGGCGGATCCAAGTCAGAAATGGTTTGGATCCCAAAACAAAACTAATTCCTTTATTTATGTGCAGGGACATTCATCAGCAGATACTGAAGATCAAGGATTCTCAGATAGTGGATGTTCAAGGAACATGACAGGCAACAAGTCTTATCTCTCAAATTTTCAATCAATAGATGGAGGCTATGTTACCTTTAGAGGAGGAATTGGAGGAAAAATTACTGGTAAAGGTACTATTAAAACCGGTAAATTAGATTTTGAAGATGTGTACTATGTGCAAGAGCTTAAGTATAATCTTTTTAGTGTCTCACAAATGTGTGACAAAAAGAACAAAGTTCTCTTTACTGACACTGAATGTCTTGTATTTTCTTCTAATTTTAAGATGCCTGATGAAAGTCAAGCACTTGTTAGAATTCCAAGAAAAGGCAACATGTACAGTGTTGATATGAAGAATATTGTTCCAAAATATTCTCTTACTTGTCTTATTGCTAAGGCCACATTGGATGAATCTATGAAATGGCATAGGAGGCTTGGTCATATTAACTTTAAAACCATAAATAAGATTGTCAAAGATGGTTTGGTAAGAGGTTTACCTAAAAAACGGTTTGAAAATGATCAAACATGCATTGCTTGTCTTAAAGGCAAACAACATAAAGCCACTTGTAAGCCCAAAATTTTTAACACTATCAATCAATCATTGTTTATGCTACATATGGACTTATTTGGTCCTACAAATGTCAGAAGTTTGTTGCATAAGAGATATTGTCTAGTTATTACTGATGACTTTAGTAGATTTACATGGGTATTCTTTTTAGGAACTAAGGATGAGACTTCTAGCATCCTTAAGACCTTCATTACAGAGATAGAAAACCTAGTTAGCAAAAGAGTAAAAGTCATTAGATGTGATAATGGGATAGAATTTAAGAATAGAGTTATGGATGATTTCTGCAAAGAAAAAGGTATTAAAAGAGAATTTAGTGTTACAAGAACTCCACAACAGAATGGAGTTGCTGAAAGGAAAAATGGAACACTAATAGAAGCTGCTAGAACTATGTTAGCTGACTCTAAGTTGCCTATAACTTTTTGGGCAGAAGCAGTCAACACTGCTTGCTATGTTCAAAATAGAGTTTTAGTTGTAAAACCTCACAATAAGACATCATATGAACTTTTTAGAGGTAGAACTCCTGAAATAGGATTTCTTAGACCTTTTGGATGTCATGTGACAATTTTGAATACCTTAGATCATCTTGGAAAGTTTGATGGTAAAGCAGATGAAGGATTCTTAGTTGGATATTCTATCAATAGCAAAGCATTCAGAGTATACAACATAAGAACTAGAAGAGTAGAGGAAAATCTACATGTGAAGTTTTTGGAAAATAAAACCAATGTAGAAGGTCAAGGTCCCAAATGGCTATTTGATCTTGAATCTCTATCCAAATCAATGAATTATGTGCCTTTTGTTGCAGAAACTAATGAATTTTCAGGTTCACAAACTGCTGATGCAACAAATGGAGAAGGATTAGAGAATGAGGCAAATCAAGATTATGTGATGATGCCAATATGGACAAATACAAGTGTGGATTCAACTTCAATAAATGGTGAATCTTCTTCTAGTAAACCTAAAGAAGATGTTGAAGATGAATACAAGGAAGAAGGAACTAAGGAACAAGAGTTTCAAGTCAGAAGTAACACTGCTATTTCTGCTGATAAGCAAATCGTTCCCACTGATGAGCAAAATGTTTCTGCTGATGGACCATCAGAAGAAACATAAGAAAATCTCTCAGAAAATGAGGTGGATTTCAACAACCTTCCACCTGATTATCAAGTTCTTTCTACTTCACACTCAAGGATTCACAAAGTCCACTCCCTGGACAATGTAATTGGAGATGTACAATCAGGAGTGAAGACAAGACAACAATTGATGTCTTCAGATCAACAAGGGCTTCTTGATGCCCTTTATGCTTCAAAACAGCATGAGTTTTCAAACTCTTGCTTATTTGTATGTTTTCTCTCACAAGATGAACCAAAGAATATTCATAAAGCCCTAGAGAATTCAAGCTGGTTGGAGGCTATGCAAGAGGAGCTTCTTCAGTTTAAGATTCAAAAGGTATGGGTGCCAGTTGATTTACCTAGTGGTGTAAGCGTAATTGGCACTAGATGGGTTTTTAGGAATAAAAAGGATGAAAGGGGCATATTGATAAGAAATAAAGCAAGATTAGTAGCTCAAGGGTACACACAAGAAGAAGGGATAGACTATGAAGAAGTTTTTGCTCCAGTAGCAAGGATTGAAGCCATTAGACTCTTTTTGGCTTATGCTTCATTTATGGGATTCACAGTTTATCAAATGGATGTCAAGAGTGCTTTCTTATATGGTACTATTGAAGAGGAGGTGTATGTCTCACAACCTCCTGGTTTTGTTGATCCTGACCATCCAGACAAAGTGTACAAGGTTGTTAAAGCTCTATATGGCCTACATCAGGCACCAAGAGCTTGGTATGAAACACTGGCTTCCTACTTAATTTCAAATGGATTTCAAAGAGGCAAGTTAGATCAGACACTTTTCACCAAGAAGCATAAGAAGGATTTTTTCTAGTTCAAGTGTATGTGGATGATATCATCTTTGGATCTACAAGGAAGGAGATGTGTTTGGAGTTTGAGAAGCTTATGCACAATAAGTTTCAGATGAGTTCCATGGGGGAACTTACATTCTTTTTGGGTCTGCAGGTTAAACAATCAATAGAAGGAATCTTTATTAGTCAAGACAAATATGTTGCAGAGATTCTTAGAAAGTTTCAATTTGCTGATTCCAAAACAGCAAGCACCCCAATGGACCCTGAGAAGCCACTTCTTAAAGATGTAGAAGGAACTAATGTGGATATACACACATACAGATCTATGATAGGTTCTTTGATGTATCTCACATCATCAAGACCTGATATCATGTTCTCTGTTTGTGCTTGTGCAAGATATCAAGTAACTCCTAAGGTTTCTCATTTAACAGCAGTCAAGAGAATTTTTAGATATCTCAAGGGTCAACCTAGGTTGGGTTTGTGGTATTCTAAGGAGTCATCTTTTGACTTGGTAGCATACTCAAATAGTGATTATGCTGGTGCTAGCTTGGACAGAAAGTCAACAACTGGAGGATGTCAATTCCTTGGGTGTAGACTTATCTCATGGCAGTGTAAGAAGCAGACAATGGTTGCTACTTCAACAACTGAAGCTGAATATGTAGCTGCTGCAAATTGTTGTGGTCAAGTTCTATGGCTTCAAAACCAACTTCTTGACTATGAGTACAATTTCTCACATACCATTATTCATATTGATAATAGTAGTACAATTTGCATTATTAAAAATCCAGTGCAACATTCTAAAACAAAACACATTGAAATTAGACATCATTTTATTAGAGATTGCAATGAAAAAAGGTTAATTCAAGTAATGAAAATTGCTTTAGAACAAAACTTTGCCGATCTTCTTACAAAAGCTTTTGATGTTGGAAGATTTCAGTACTTGGTAGTAAGTATTGAAATGCTAAATCTTTAAATTTTTCAATATAATGTGTTCTTGTATATAGATTTTGTTAATGTATCTAACTTTGTCATCTAAAACTACTATTACCAACTTAAAGTTATTCATACAGTTAGTTCTATGATTATTCTAATTCAAGACAAGTACTTTGTACCTTGTTCTTTTGGTTTTAGACTAACAATTTCAGGTATGAATGTTTGAGCTCAAAGGCTATTTCAAGTGAAATCTATGATCATTGCTGCTGAATGCTGATCATTGCTGCTGATATAATAGGTTCATGATAGAAAGAGTTTGGGATTTCAAAACTCCTTAAAACTTCTTTCTTGGAACCTGATTATGATGTTTCACATTGAATTGATAAATTAGTTGATCAGTTAATATCTGATACAACTCACTTTCTATCATTTTATACGCTCAAGTATAATGTGACTAATCTACAGATATCTGATAGAAAGAACAGCGAGCAAAAGTGAATCTAACACTTGTGTTAGAGGTAACAAATGCCACGAGCTAGAAACCCTATAAAGAAAGCCTTTTGAATAGGTTTATCTGTACACAGGCAGTTATTTATAACTGAAAACATTGGTTCTCACACAACCAGAGGTTGCTTTCAACCGAAATTTTGATTAAGTGTTAGTTACTGTAGAATACTAACTATGTAGGAAACATGTTCAAGTGGTGATGTGTGAGGCGTAGAAGTGAGGAGAAGGAAAGAAAAGAAAGAAAGAAAGGAACCTTGAGAGAAAAAGAGAAATATTAGATTGAGGTTAAGTGAAAGGTTCAACCCTCTCCACATGTGGAGAGGGGTATTTATACTTACAATATTACGCCCACTCCCGGGCTGTGGATCAGGCATACAGTGGGTGAAGACCCGTCCTTCTTCCACGGTGTTACTTAAACTAAAACTAATTAACTAATAAATAGACTAACTACGAGCTAACTTAATGCTATTACAATCATTAGGTGACCGAGACTTTTACAGGAATATTTGTATTCCTAACAATCTCCCCCTAAGCGAGGTCACCTTTGAAATTAAGATATTTGGTCTTTAAGCATTCTTTAGTCTTTGTAGCTCGTAGGATCTTATTCTTCTCTTTGAGATCATCAGCCAAAGTAAATCTCCAAGCTCATCCATAGTAGTATCACCTTCATGTGATGTAGTGACTAAGGACCATCATGCTCACACCCTTCTGTATCTGGAGACGTTGCATTGGAGTTTGTGGATTAGGAGACCTTTTCATCAGAGTTGCGGAAACGTTGTTAGTAGTCTCTCAACATTTGTTGTAGCAAGTCTGTCATCTTCATTGATAGTGTGGAGGATGTGTGAGCATGAGGTATGGATTGACCCGATTCAGCTGGAAACTGGAGCCATCAACGCCATCTTTATATGTGTCCCTAAAATAAAACGGTTAGCAATAAAGATAGAGAACGAATATGGCTTTGTTATTCGTTCTACGAGGACAGACTACCCTCCGGTTTTGTGAAAACCGACCTGTGATCAGGTAGAGTCTCTTTTAAAGAAGACTCTCCTTGACAGGAATTTCCAGCTTGTAGTAATGAAATTTCCAAAGAATCCACTTCGGAATCTTCATACTTAGCATGTTCTCATACCGGAACGTCTCAAAGCAGACAGCACGATAGAGTGAATTGGTGAATAGATATTCACGGATTGATGAGAAATTGATTTATAGAAATCACTCGCGTGTCATATGATAAACATTTTTGAGACACGACGAGAGTTTTATACTTTGAACCACATTTCCATAAAACATACTTTTGTTTGAAAGATATTACACAATCAATGTGCTCAAAAGATAAGTTGGTGAGCACATTGAGAGGTTTTGGCAAAAGTATCCGTCAATCCATATCCTGGAACAAGTTTGATTCAAATTTGAATCGCACCATCGTTGCTTTCCAGTTGTCACTTGATCATTGATCCAAGATGGATCTCACATGTCACCTACCAAGAGCTTGAAAGATGTTCGCTCTAGAAGGATTTCCATCTTCATTGTGAATATTTTCATATCACTCGGATGTTCTGGCAATACCACACGGATAATGCGTAGGACTCTAAATATTTTATCTTATTTTCCACATTATGTGAAACAATAAGCATATTTGGAATGTGTCCTAACGAGATTTATGGATGATCTCATGGCTCTAGACTCAATAGTGCATTTTGATCCGCTCCTGGAGACTGGGGAGGCGTCTCCTGTTTTAGGTATCAACATAGCTCGCAATGAGCAGTCGATACATTGTACAGGGTCCCCGTGAGATTGAAACAAGCTCTTTTAAGAGAACTTGAGTGGTTGGGAAGTTTGGTGCAGTGCGTCACTGGGTCCATGACGTCTTGTCTTCAATACCGGTGTTACCTTAGTAACCGCCAGTAGATTATGCATTGAACCCGGTTTCTGCCCTAAGGTTGAATATATGGAGGGATATTTCTTTTCACCCTTTCTCATTTCAATTCTTTTTAATTCTTCAACCCCTTCAGTGCTTATCGAGACTTCACCACTAGAACCTTGTTGGGTTTGTTCCAGTCCTAGCTCTATCTCAGTCCGCACTCTTCCCTTTCTCACTTTTCTCCTTTTTTTTTTTCAATCATTCCTAAGGACTTCTAATCTATCTAGAGGATTGTCCCTGGGAAGATCCTTCCGGTTCTGGTGGATCATGGGAATTCATACCTAACCTTAACCAACCTTATAACTCCATGCATCTTTGGTATAACTTCCACAAACGCCTTTTGCTCCCCCTCAATATGTGCATCGATATTCGAAAGTGTTTAGCACATATGCGGGAGCCTTTTATTGAGTCTTAAAGATCACATTTGATTATCAGATTTCATATTTAAATCACATTCTCTCCCCCGATCAAAAATTTCAAATCTTTCGAGATTTTTGATCTCAATTGATTTAAATAAGTTAGAAAGCTTTTGGGAGAGAAATGCGGTCAATTTTAGTATTTTCTGATAAAAAAGGAACTTTTTCTTGCTCCCCCTCAAACTGTGAGGGAGGTTGTTATGTGTCAGATTTGAAGAGTTATCAAAATATTCGAAGTTTTAACGAAAAACTCTTTGAAAGTTTACTCATTCTGACACATAACCATCACAAATCTTTTTGTTGCAAGGTTTTATGTACGAAGTGTGGGGAGTTTTGATGATACAGAAAATTTTGAGAAATCACTCTCCCCCTCAATCAATGACGGATGTTAAAGCATAAATATTTTCATAAACTATTAACGTAATTGATTGAGTGAAAATTTTATTAAACTTTTGAGTTCAATTTGATTTTCATTCAAAATTTCATGGTACCACCAAGTTTTGCACAAGCACTTTCCGGAAAAATCATAGAAGGGAAAGTATTTGGCGAGAAAAAGAAGATTTCTCTTCTTTATCAAGAAATAATGCACTGAAGCGTACAATAGATCGAGGGTGCACGAATATAAAATAAATTCACGCTCGGATGAACGGCACCCTTTGTTAGGAACAACCGTCTTTTTGGCGACGTGTTTTCCTCATTTTGAAAACCGGGTTGCTATCTGAAGTAATAGCAAGCCATAATTTTTGAAGTCCGGGTTACAGTCTGAAGTAACTGTAAGCCATAGTTTTGAGTACGGGTTGTAGCCTGAAATGACTACAAGCCATTTTTGACGACCGGGTTACAGCCTGAAATGACTGTAAGCCATAGTTTTGAGTACGGGTTGTAGCCTGAAATGACTACAAGCCATAATTTTAAGACCGGGTTACAGCCTGAAATGACTGTAAGCCATATTTTTAAGAATGTTTTGAGATACGACAGGTTTTTGAAAAGAACTTTATTTGAAACCGAAAAACTCTTGCTTAAGCATATGTATGATTCCGTGTCATTATTGAATGACATTTCTAGAAACGTACATAATATTGATTATACAAGAGACATGTCGTGAGAAGAATATTTTTAAGTTTTTGTGATTTTTATGGTTTTTATAGGTTTTATATTTTTCTATTTTCCTTTTTGATTTGATACTATACAAGGATATGTGAAGCAACCCCTTTACTCCTCTTGATCTTCCTGAAGACAACTGAGATCCTCAGGTGTGAGACTCTTCATACCCAGGCGTGGGAGGATGAAGTGAAACCGTTCCCTAGAAAGTGCTTTGGTGAAGATATCGGCTAGTTGGAACTCAGTCCTCACAAAGTAAAGTTCCACAATTCCTTTCTCAACTTGCTCCCTGATGAAGTGATGTCGAATGTCAATGTGCTTTGTTCTTGAATGCTGGACATTGTTGCAGCAGAGTGCAATTGCACTTTTGTTGTCACAGTACATAGGAATCTTATTGCATATGAAGCCATAGTCAGAAAGTTGAGATCGCATCCAGAGGATGTAAAACCCGAAATTTTTAAACTTATTAAATACCCAAAATAACCTCTAAATTCGAACTTATGAAGCGACGATTAAAAATCTAAAACATTAAATATCGATTATAACCTAAATCTTAAAACGTTAATACTTAAATTTTGCGCAACATTTTGAACCTATAACTTATGATGACATTAAAATTCACTTATCTTGTATATATTAATCATATCACACGTACAAATGTTACAAGGGTCGATTTTGTTCTTTTGTTAAAAACATATGAAGGCTAGTAGCAAGTCCAAGTTCGTGATTGATCCTATATTGATTTGGTCTCCCATTTAATCCCTTAAATCACGACATTTCTTTTTTTTCTCACCTCCCCACTTGTTTATTTTTTTTTACCGAACAAATATTAAACACACACACCACACAATTCTTAAAACCCTAAAACACGCAAGTGACGGCTAGTAGGTTTTCTTCTTTTCTTGTCCGATTCTAAGAAGTGCAAAGGAGGGTTCGGTTGTAAATTCTTGGGCGTCTAGATGTAGTACGATTGTGGTGTTTTAATCGTGGGTTGGTTGCTGGTTCGAGGTTGAATTAGTCGTGGTTAATTTCTGTTCCGAAAGGGTGTGAAGCTGTTTGGTTCGGCGAGGTTTTTGGCTAGTGTTCGATCGTTCTTGTGCTCTTCTTTTGTCACACTACAAGGGTAATGGTCATCCACCATATTCGATTTCTCTTTTCTGTATTTCGATCAGACCATGTCATTTTTGTATCTCATTTAATCGGCTTACATGTTCTACCAGAAGAAGCTCACATAAAATCATATAAATACCACATAAAATCACGAATACGTAACCTAACATAATCAACTAAAACATGTGTGTTCGTATTACTTAGTCACGACTGTTTTGAATAGTTGGCTCAACCTACAACATTAAACTTATTTTTTTTCACATACTATAATGTTAAAGTAACGATTAGGATCATGTTTGGGCTTCTCTTTTATTTCGAATGGTATATAACTATGGTACTTGTTTTTCTATTTTGAATGGTGTAGTAGCATGTCCAGGTTTGTTTCGGCTAAAATGAATGTGTAAACAGATATTAGTCACAAAAAATCATAAAGAATATTATCGCATGAAATAACGATCTTTGAAACCTTAAACTATTCGATCAACATGTTGTGTCTCGTTAAACTTGATTGGTCTCGCGAGGGTTTGTGGCGCAATTTTGGTCTCGCATGTGTGTCTCGTTAAGACCATGTCTCGCGAAGGGTGTGCGTTCGAACCTATGCATGCTCCATTTTATGGTCGTGTTGACATAAATAATGCCTAAAAAACATTATTAAGTTTTTATCAATATCTCTATGTTTTGATCATTACAAAATATAACCTCAAAGAACTAAAACTTATGACATAAACAAGTATTTGGTGATTAATATTTCTCTTTACATCCAAATCACTTAAGGTATGAATAAACAAAGTGTTTAGTGCAATGTATGATCAAAGGGGTATTTAATTAACTAATACAAAGTTTATTTAATTATATAATCTTAATATATATTTTTGAAAAACACTTTTGGTAATAAGGAAAAATGTTTTAATCATACTAAATATATGATTTCAAATATTTAACCAAAATCAGTTAGTTTTTCACCAAATAAACTTTCCCCACTAAAAGACAAAGTTTCTGGCCGTTTCAGCTGGGCGGCCTCCTTAATTATAAAGGGCGGTCCCCTTAAAATTAAGGGGACCGGCCATGATTTAAGGGGACCGGCCACGCTCCTCTGTCAGAAACTTTTGCCTATAAATACCACCTTAAACCTGGATTTTTTCCCCACCTTTTGCACTCCAGAACTTTCTGTTCTAGATCTCCATTTCCAATCTATAAATCCTTTGATCATACATTCTTAAATCTTTGTTTCAAAGTGATCCATACATAATCCATTCAAGTGCAAGAGAAGAATACTTCTATCCCTCAAGACAAGAAGTATTACAACTAGTTGTGATCTCCACATCTAAGTTGTTTGAGCATCATCATTGATTATTATTTCATAGTGTGATTAGTTATGAATATTTGTTAGAGAATAGTTGTGAAAAAGATAAGTTAGGAAGAAGATTGGTGTGTAGAAGAATTGGTGTGTAGAAGTATTGGTGTGTAGAAGATTGGTGTGTAGATTAATGGTGTGTAGAAGATAGGTGTGAAAGAAGTGGTGTGATTAAGTAGTGAATTGGTGTGTAGTAGTTGTGATCTAGGTGTGAAGATATTGTGGTGTGTAAATTGGTGTGTAAGGTTTTCTCCGCCATAAGGGAGCTTGTTGATATAGTGAAGAAAACTCTCGAGTTAGGTGCTCGGGGAGTGGAGTAGGGCAAGGAAGGTGCCTTGTAGCCGAACCACTATAAATCGCTTGTCTCTCGGTTTGATCTTTCCATCTTTTACTTATTTCATTACTTACATAATTATTGCTTCATAGTATATATACTTAGTGTTGTTCATATTGTGTATAACTAGATTTCATATACCATCGAATCTATATTTTATAAATCAACGAAAACTTTTAAACAATTTGTTTTATAACAATTAAAACGACGTAAAACTATTCAACCCCCCTTCTAGTTTTCCACAATTGGTATCAGAGCCACGTCTAGCAAGATTTTTAAAATATATTGTATTTTAAAACTTGTAACGATCTATGGAATCTGAAAAATATTTAGAAGGGCAATCTATGCAAAGACCACCACTATTTGAAAGTGATGGATTTTTATATTGGAAAAATAGATTCGAAACCTATGTGAAATCAAAAGATCTTGATCTTTGGCATATTATTACCTTTGGTGATTTTTCTCCTATTCAATATAATGTTGAAACTAAAATGGATGAAATTGTAGATTTTGAAAAACAAAATGATGATTTGAAAAAGAAACTAGCAAAAAATAATGAGGCTAAAATGGTTATTTATAATGCGTTACCACGTAAAGAATATGAAAGAATTTTTATGTGTAAAACCGCAAAAGAAATTTGGGATTCTTTACTAATCACTCACCAAGGTAATAGTCAAGTTAAAGATAACAAAATAGATCTTCTTGTACATCAATATGAACAATTTACGATACCGGAAGAGGAATCAATTGATAATGCTTTTGCTAAATTTAACACCATCATCACAAGTTTAAAAGCACTTGATGAGACATTTTCTAGTAAAAATTGTGTTAGGAAATTTCTTAGGGCATTACATCCGAAATGGCGAGCTAAAGTCACGGCTATTGAAGAATCAAAGAATTTGATGACATTGTCACTAGATGAGCTTATTGGCAATTTGAAAGTCCATGAAGAAATTATAAGAAGAGATTTGGAAACGGTCAAAGTCAAGAAAGAACAAATCAAATCCATTGCTCTAAAAGCCAAAATGGAACCTTGTGACGATGATGATTCAAGTGACGAGAGTGAAGATGAAGAATATGCGATGGCCGTAAGAGAATTCAAGAAATTCTTCAAGAGACGAGGAAGATTCACTAGATCACCACGTGACGAAAGAAAGGTGTTCCAAAGAAATAGAAGTGATAATTACGTGAAAAGAAAGTGCTTTAGATGTGGAAGTCCAAATCATCTCGTTGGAGAATGTTAAAAGGGCCGGGTTATGAAAATCAAAGCGCATTTGTTAGTGGAACATGGAGTGATAGTGATAAAGAAGAAGTGGAAAAACCAAAAGAAGAAAAGTGTTTTGTGGCAAATGCAACCGACGAAATATGCCTTGGAATTGACTTGGAGCCTGATGAATGGATCAAGGATAGTGGATGTTTGAGGCACATGACGGGGAATCGCAAGCTATTCTCTACATACAAGGCATACAATGGAGGTAACGTTATTTTCGGTAGTGACTTGCGTGGAAAAATTATTGGCAAAGGTACGATTTCTCAAGACTCACTTACTATTGAAAATGTTGAACATGTAAATAATTTAACATATAACTTACTTAGTGTAGGCCAAATATGCAATAATAAATGTAGAGTTATCTTTTCCGAAGAAGATAGCAAAATAGTTAAGAATGGAAAAATTATAGGTAGAGGTATTAGGAAAGGAGGAGTATATGTTATGAAACTAGGAAACAAACCTGAAGATAGGATATGCCTAACGACCCTAGATGAAAACTCTACATTGTGGCATAGGAGATTAGGACATGCTAACATGCAACAAATACAATCTTTGGCCTCTAAGGAATTAGTTAGAAACTTGCCTAATCTAAATTATGACAAGCATTTTTGTGATGCATGCAAAATTGGAAAACAAGCTCATGCTAGTCACAAAGCTAAGAATATAGTATCCACTACTAGGTGCCTAGAATTATTACATATGGATCTCTTTGGTCCATCCGCTGTGCGGAGCTATGGAGGAAACAAATATACCTTAGTAATAGTAGATGACTACTCACGATACACGTGGACTAGGTTTTTAAGTGACAAAACCCAAGCCTTTGAAAAATTCGAAATATTTAGTAAAATGATTCAAAATAAATTAGGATGCTCAATAGTTGCCATTAGGACGGACCATGGTAGGGAATTTGATAACGAAATACAATTCGGAAAATATTGTGAGTTAAATGGAATATCTCACAATTTCTCCGCTCCTCGTACTCCTCAATCAAATGGGGTAGTAGAACGAAAAAATAGGTCACTACAAGAAATGAGTAGAACTATGTTAAATGAACAATCCATTCCACAAAAATTTTGGTGTCACGCCGTAGATACATCGACTTATATTTTAAATAGGGTATCAATTAGAAGAATTCTAGGAAAAACTCCTTATGAGTTATTAAGAGATAGAAAACCAAAGTTAAGCTACTTTAGGGTATTTGGAAGTAAATGCTATATTTTAAACACTAAGGACTACCTCACTAAGTTTGATCCAAAATCATATGAAGGAATATTTTTAGGATACTCACAAAATAGTAAAGCATATATAATACTTAACAAACACTCCATGAAAGTAGAGGAATCACTAAATGTAACATTTGATGAAACACCACCACCTCCTAAAACGCTACCTTTAGAAGATGATAATTTAGTCGAAGATGAAGCCATTGAGGTTAGTAAAACAAAACCCATAGGAAATAATAATGAAGACATCCACTTAGAAAATAACGAAACTATTAATATTAAAGAATCTAGATCACATCCATTAGATAATATAATAGGACATCTTAACCAAAGAACCCTTAGGTCACAAGCCCAAGATAAAAACAACTTCTTTTGTTTCCTTTCAGCAATAGAACCTAAGAATATTAGTGAGGCTTTAAAGGATGAAAGTTGGATTATAGCTATGCAAGAAGAATTAAATCAATTTAAGGCAAATGATGTTTGGGAACTAGTCCCAAATCCAAAGGATATGACCATCATAGGAACCAAATGGGTATATAGAAATAAGTTAGACGAGAATGGAATAGTTACTAGGAATAAAGCTAGGTTAGTTGCCCAAGGTTATAATCAACAAGAAGGAATTGATTATGATGAAACTTATGCCCCCGTAGCTAGACTAGAATCAATTAGGATATTACTTGCCTATGCTTGCGCCCTAGATTTTAAGTTATTTCAAATGGATGTGAAAAGTGCATTCCTTAACGGTTTTATCAATGAGGAGGTATATGTGGCACAACCTCCAGGATTCATTGACTTCGCAAAACCTGATTATGTTTATAAGTTAAAGAAAGCTTTGTATGGACTCAAACAAGCTCCCAAAGCTTGGTATGATCGATTAAAAGCTTTTCTTATTAAACATGATTATTCCATGGGAATGGTAGATAACACTCTTTTCACTAAAAGGAAAGACCCAAATCTCATCATTGTTCAAATATATGTTGATGACATTATATTTGGATCGACTTGTCAAGACATGTGTGATGAGTTTGCCAAAATCATGCATGATGAGTTTGAGATGAGTATGATGGGTGAACTCAACTTCTTCCTAGGATTACAAATAAAACAATTAGATGATGGAATATTCTTTAACCAATCTAAGTACATTAAGGAAATGCTTAAGAAATTTGGCCTAGAAGACTCAAAACCCATGAAAACACCCATGTCTACGGAGGTAAAGTTCACAAAGGACGATGAAGGTGAGTCCGTAGATAACACCAAGTATAGAGGAATGATAGGTAGTTTACTATACTTGACGGCAAGTAGACCCGATATCATGTTTAGTGTCTGCCTTTGTGCCCGTTTTCAAGAGGATCCCAAAACCTCTCACCTAGAAGCGGTTAAGCGTATCTTCCGATACGTTAAAGGCACTATACACTTAGGATTATGGTATCCTAAGGAATCCGGCATAGAAACCATTGTCTATGCGAATTCGGATCATGCGGGAGACTACATAGATAGAAAAAGTACTAGCGGTATTTGCACGTTTATGGGATGTTGTCTAACGTCTTGGTTTTCGAAAAAGCAAACCGCTCTTGCTATCTCTACCACCGAAGCCGAGTATGTAAGCGCCGGAAAGGCATGTCAACAAGCACTATGGATGAAACAAGCTCTCGTAGACTATGGCATTAGGTTAGAAAATGTCCCCATTATGTGCGATAACAAAGGTGCGATAGATTTAAGCAAAAATCCGGTACAACACTCTAGGACTAAACACATAGAAATACGTCACCATTTTCTTAGGGATAATGTACAAAAAGGAAATATATCTATAGAAAAGGTTGCATCGGAAGACAATATTGCGGATATATTCACAAAACCCCTTAAGCGTGAATTATTCAACCACTTGCGTTTAGGATTAGGAATGATGGAACAAGTTGACTAAATTACATTGAATTAATTCTAAGTTATACTTGCATGAAAATTTATTTTTCTTTCATTCCATCTTCTCTGAGTCTAGGAATCTATTTCGCACAAAACTTAAGATTGAGAAGATTTATTTTCTTTGCATAAATTTAAAAAAAAAAAAAAAAAAAAAAAAAAAAAAAAAAAAAAACTCAATCAATTCTCTCTAATCTTTATTCTCACAATCTAGGAATCACATGAAAATCATTTTCATTGCATTGTTGACTAATTCTAAAAACATTGTATTTCAAAATCATGCATAAACTCTCACATAAATTGTCAAGGTATATAATCTAATATATGTCTTTGACATTCATGATCGAGCAAAAATTGAATCAAGGAGATCATTTGGATTGTTTCTTAGGATCGTTATTTCTTTTTGCTTCTAGGTGTCGAAACAATCACAACTCCACATTTGTTGCATATAGACACTCACTAGGACAAATTCACTAGTAATGGTGTCATCTTGATCCATCATTAGTCTTTCACTCACTAATTGCCCTTGCCTTTAATTCAAGATAGGTGCCTTAGGAAGCTTAAGTGTGCTTGCATTTACTTACCTCCTATTGCTTATTATGTGTTGATTATTTGCTCTTGTGCCTATGTGTTTTTGCATGATATCTAATGTTAGATTAGATGCTATATTGCCTAAAGGAATTGAACTTGCTTGAATCCAAGTCCAAAAACACAACCTTTCTGCAAATTTTCTGCCAAAAACCCAATTCTGGCAATCTGGAAATCACCAGATGGGCGGCCCCCTTAATTATGTAAGGCGGCCCCCTTAATTTTAAGGGGACCGCCCCCTAATTAAGGGGACCGGCCATCTGATGGACGGGTTTACAGAATCTTTTCTGCTTTTTAGCCCACTTCAACCTACATTTCCCATTTTTCACCAACACATTTTGTCCTAATCCTCCAAACAAACCTTATCCATCCTTAAACACACAAATCCTACACTATAAATATCCCCAATCCTCAAAACTCTCCACTCATTCCATCATGAACTCTCCAAACAAACCAAAATCAAAAGCCTCAAGGCTAGCAAGGATGACGGAAAAACCCGTTTGGCGAAGAAAAAGCCCTCGAAACAAATCCATCACCATTAATGAAGTTGGAAGTCATTCCACACCCCCAACTTCTTACTTCCCAAACTTTGCATCAAACCAACAAGGTCATTCATTTGATCCTCTCTACAAACCATACAACATTGGTCAAACATCTTCCTTCAAACCAAACTACACATCCCAACCTCCAACCACTTATAATGATCCATACAAGTTTGATCAACCATCAAACTACAATTCCAACTACACAAACCCAACTCTTCCATACCAAACCTATGATCCCCTCCACATTGCCACGGAAAAACAAAAATTCCGTGATGAAATTAACCAAATCCATGATCTTAGTGATCTCCTTGCTATGCATCTTGCACAACGCAACAAAGGGCAACCCCCATCATCACCCTATGCTAATTGCCTTCCCCACTCTATCAACTTGGATCAAGTTACTAACCACACTCACTTTTGCCCTTGTTGCATATTCCTTCAAAAACAAATCCTCTACTTGAGTGAAGATATTTCTTGGATTGAATATCTTCTCACTCGTAATCATCCTATACCACCCTTAACACGATACAACATCGTGAAATCCACCTCTTCCGCTCCATACAACACCCCATATCCACCTTAATCAAACATCTAAGCTCCATGCTTATGTTTTCCTTCAAGCAAATAAAACAAATCAACCATGGGTTGCAAGCAAGTCCAAGTGCTCTCTTAGGCAATATAGGACTATATCTTTTATTTTGTTTTATTGTAATCAATATGCTACAAGCATATTGAATGTTGTTATGCTAATTATTTCTATCATGCTTGAATGAATCTATTTTTATTTGCATAATTGTTGTTTTTGCATATATATGTGTGTTGTTCTCTTCAAAATATTTTTGTAGCCAAGATTCCAATTGCTCGTTGCCTTTGTGCTCTCAAACGAGGGGGATCATACATCAAGGGGGAGTTCTCTACCCGTTTAAACTTCTTTCACGAAGATTATTCGGCCTAACCTTTTTGATTTTACAAAAAGGGGGAGAAGAGAAATGGTAAACTCTATAATACTTGTCTAATAACAAGTTTTAAATCTTTTGAGTTTAAGGTTTTGTAATAATCAAAAAGGGGGAGATTGTTGACATAAATAATGCCTAAAAAACATTATTAAGATTTTATCAATATCTCTATGTTTTGATCATTACAAAATATAACCTCAAAGAACTAAAACTTATGACATAAACAAGTATTTGGTGATTAATATTTCTCTTTACATCCAAATCGCTTAAGGTATGAATAAACAAAGTGTTTAGTGCAATGTATGATCAAAGGGGTATTTAATTAACTAATACAAAGTTTATTTAATTATATAATCTTATTATATATTTTTGAAAAACACTTTTGGTAATAAGGAAAAATGTTTTAATCATACTAAATATATGATTTCAAATATTTAACCAAAATCAGTTAGTTTTTCACCAAATAAACTTTCCCCACTAAAAGACAAAGTTTCTGGCCGTTTCAGCTGGGCGGCCCCCTTAATTATAAAGGGCGGTCCCCTTAAAATTAAGGGGACCAGCCATGATTTAAGGGGACCGGCCACGCTCCTCTGTCAGAAACTTTTGCCTATAAATACCACCTTAAACCTGGATTTTTTTCTCACCTTTTGCACTCCAGAACTTTCTGTTCTAGATCTCCATTTCCAATCTATAAATCATTTGATCATACATTCTTAAATCTTTGTTTCAAAGTGATCCATACATAATCCATTCAAGTGCAAGAGAAGAATACTTCTATCCCTCAAGACAAGAAGTATTACAACTAGTTGTGATCTCCACATCTAAGTTGTTTGAGCATCATCATTGATTATTATTTCATAGTGTGATTAGTTGTGAATATTTGTTAGAGAATAGTTGTGAAAAAGATAAGTTAGGAAGAAGATTGGTGTGTAGAAGAATTGGTGTGTAGAAGTATTGGTGTGTAGAAGATTGGTGTGTAGATTAATGGTGTGTAGAAGATAGGTGTGAAAGAAGTGGTGTGATTAAGTAGTGAATTGGTGTGTAGTAGTTGTGATCTAGGTGAGAAGATATTGTGGTGTGTAAATTGGTGTGTAAGGTTTTCTCCGCCATAAGGGAGCTTGTAAATATAGTGAAGAAAACTCTCGAGTTAGGTGCTCGGGGAGTGGAGTAGGGCAAGGAAGGTGCCTTGTAGCCGAACCACTATAAATCGCTTGTCTCTCGGTTTGATCTTTCCATCTTTTACTTATTTCATTACTTACATAATTATTGCTTCATAGTATATATACTTAGTGTTGTTCATATTGTGTATAACTAGATTACATATACCATCGAATCTATATTTTATAAATCAACGAAAACTTTTAAACAATTTGTTTTATAACAATTAAAACGACGTAAAACTATTCAACCCCCCTTCTAGTTTTCCACAGGTCGAACTATATATGTGTCTGTTCATAATCACGCATGTTCTAGTAAACCAGGTTACTATATGAGAAGATGAGATTGCATGCATGGTTGTTCTTTTCTGTTTCCTAATTCGAATTATGAAAAAAAAATGCGAAGTCGATTCGGCGTGTTCTAATTATAATATCTTATACAGGAGGAAATGTTATACATGCTACATATAATATTTTTAGGCTAACTTATATTAATTTTCATTGTTCACCCTATACTTTACTATTTAGACACATTAACACCCTAAATTTTATTAAATGGGCATAATTAACCCTAAACTATTATATTGATCATTTTAACTTTTAAATATTATTAATTGACAATTACAACCTTAAAGCATTGAATTACTATTTTGGGAAATTACTAAAATATGGAAACTTACTATTTATGGAAACCTACTAAAAGTGGAAAGTCACTTTAAATGGAAAGTTACTAAAACTGGAAAGCCGACTAAAATGAGAAATCTGAATTGAATAAGTTATTAATAACAAGCCGACCATTAATTCGTGTAGATTCGCTGAAGAAGGAATTTTGCTTTCGACCTTTATGTTTCTGTCATGTGTGCACTTGCGGTTTAAGGTACAGATATTCTGACCTTTCTCAAAAGGTTTCTCATGATCTCTTTCATATTCTGATCCGTTAGTTCCCGAATTGATGCCATTGCTATGATCCCCTTTTACTTGAACCTTCTCTGTTGATCCCACTTGATATGACCTCCGTTATGAACCTATGCTATGAAAACCTTCTTAATGATACCATGGAAATGTTTTGAGAAGAACCGATTTGAAAAGATGTTTATAAATGATACTAAATTTCTTTTTAAAAGAAATGTTATTTAACTTTCATGAACACTATATTTTGAAAGACTATTTTTATGAAAACTGTTTTAAAAGATTATTTAAATTGGACTTTTAATAGAAACTTTTGAAACGGACTTTTGAACGGAACCATGAATTGATTTTTGAATATGAACCTTGACCTGATAAACTCTGGTTGGACCTTGAATACTATTTCTGATATGAACCCTTTGTTATGAACAGCTATTATGAACCTTTGATATGATTCTGAGATACACCTTTGCTATATGACCTTTTGCATGACTTTGAGACCTGACTCTTAGTTTGATAGCCGAGCCATTTATGTTTCTCCTACCTATGGAGGTACCATAGGCATGTCTGTGATGCACCACTGGCATGACTCATGTGTGGGTGAGTGATTTCTCACGCCGTCCCTTTTTATGATTACTATTATGGCCATTATGACTTTGAGTATATGACTTTGAGATTGACTTTGAGTAAGGGGCGTATGGGTTGCAATCCTAGACATGTATGCTTAGTGGATTTAACTATGACTTTGAGTTGACTTTGAGGTGATTGGTACTGTGTGCTATACATGCCCTTCACAACCCCTGGGAGCTGATTACTCCACCCTTATGATACATGAGGACACCCCTCATATTATCTGGTTGCCTGAGAGGTATCCCCTCTGATTGTGAGATTATGACTTTGAGATTATGACTTTGAGATTATGATGTTGAGATATGACTTTGAGTTTTGGGCTCGTGGTAGATGACTATCCTTTCTTCTTTCTATTCTATTACTCTTTTATCTATTCCTTATTCTATTTCCCCAATGCACTATATTTCAGTTCTGTTTCATTATCATTGCTTTGTATATGTATCTGTTCACTGGGCTTTTTAAGCTCAGCCGCATTTCCTTTTCCTGCGGCAGGTTTTAGTAGGAAGCTGGGTTATGGGAAGAGAGTGTGACTGGACTTAGAAGACTATGCTTTGGACTAGAGACGATTAGATGAAGTTTCACTTTATTAGACATAGTATTTATTATTTTGTAACCTTGTAGTTTCAGATTTTTCATTTGTAACCCTGAATTTCTTTGTATGTATGAATCATATGCTTGTGTTTGTTCTGATAATGTCACTGTAATGTAATACTTCTACCCTTATCGGGTTGGGGTGTTACAATTATGGTATCAGAGCCAGGCTGCGATTCGTAATACATTTACCCTTGACCTGTGAAGTTTGGACCCCTAAGTTTCCCTGTAGGCACTCATAAGACAACCTTTGAAACTTTACATTAGGATTCCCCATAGGAACCTAAGTTATTACCAGTGAGGAATGGGTAAGACTAAGACATTTATGTAAGTATCATTTGCTTCCGTATCACTCTGATCGTGCCTTTGCTCTTAGATAAGCCTTATAAGGACCTTTGTTTCAGAAGTTAGAAGTTTTGCAACTTAAGTTTAGTAACCAAGTAAGTTTGGAATACCTCGGAAGGCTACCTGGATACCTTACACATTTAAGTTTCACCTTCAGATTTTGATCTCCGCCTCCGATTTGTTTGATAAGCTGTTTGACACCTTTTCGACCACATCGTAGGTCATTCAACCACAATGTGTTCGACACATTCTGTAAATTCATTACTTATACTGGGTATGAATGTATCATCCGATACTACTTAACTCTGTATGATCCATTATTACTCCTATGAGAATCTTGGTAATTATGAACCACGAATATGAGAAGTTCTGTTTCCTCTCTTTGAATGATGAACCTTGTTCTGCCAACCGTTTCCTTTGGAAGGGTATGATGTAAATACTATCTCTATATGGATTTGTTAACTAAGCATGATGATGCTGATAACTGAGATTCTATACCTCTCACAATTGACGATTATACGATATTCGTATTACCAATGATACACATCCTACCTGCTACTTATGCTAAGAAGCTAAACGAAATTCCCACACATTGAACTATTCGTTTATCCATCCCAACATTTTTGTTGAACCATGTACTTGACTCTGATATATGAACTATCTGTATGATTTGACGACTGTATTCACTCTATGAATCCTTTGACTTTGAGATGTCTGATTGTACGGCCTTTTGGACTGAATGGCTATTCGTGAAAATACCATAGACTACCATATCTGAAATGTGACCTTAAAAATCTGCTTCACTCTATTTCATTATGATGACTCTCTACATCTGCTAAAATTTCTACCACTATGGAAAACCCCAAACCCGAACTCATGTGATTATCAAGTTTTCCTGAAAACCATTATTATAAACCCTTAGAAAGTTCTGCTATTGGGAAATATTTTGTTGTACAAAGATTTTTCGGTATTCTCTGATGAACCTTTTTGGTACTCCTTTGAACTGATCTCAGTTGAAGAAACCATGGTGCCATAGAAGTTGAGTGTTTGAAGGAGCTGATGGAATATGATTTTTATTAACCTTGGTGATTCCTTTTGAATGCTCTTGTTTGTTTATGAAGAAGAATGAGAGAAGTATGCGATGACGTATCGACTATCGTGAACTTAAACGTACCACTATCAGAATCATTGTCTGTTTCCGCGTATCAATGATTAATTTGTTTTTCCTTTGAACCCCGCATTTGACTGCATCATTTTAGATTTGAAGGCTGAAGAAGCAACCACAAAAACTTCTAAGAAGGGGGTTAACTAACCGAGAGTAACCTTTGGGAAGTATCTCAGTTCTTGAAGAAGAAAGAAGGCGATGTGAAAATTCCCTGAGATGATTTCTGAAGTTGCCTTTGCACTCGTTATAACATTTGTGAGTTGAATGATGCCAATGGTGTTGGCTAGAATAATCATGTTTTCGCGTGTTTTGGACAAATTGTCATAGTATGACATAGAGATTATTGGTGAGATGACCCTTTGTTCTGGAAGAAAATTTTGATTGACGTTCAGAAAGCATAGTAGATAACCCTACCCTGTATAATGTAAAGACAGAGCTTTCACAAGAGGGACCAAGATTGAAGACCGTTATCGGAGTTTGAAACCGGGTGGAAGAGTAGTTGAAGATGGTTGCGACAAGCATTATCATGGAAGAAGCATACAAGAAGAAGAGAGGAACTGGGATAGTGCTCAATCATACAACACGTGAATATTTCAGTTTGGGCATCAAGACAACCAGACCAAAGGAGACGAACCATTCAACACACAACTTGGAGTTGACAACAACAGCATGTACCTTAAGACCTGGAGCTATGTTAAAAGACCGGTCGAAGACACGCAGTCTTGTTCTCTATTCATTTTAGTTGTACTAAGATGAATTGAGAGCAGAAGCAGACCTGCGGATGGAGGGATGCATAGTGATCGTGTCAGAGACTGCCGCTACGACGCCACAGTACCAAGAAGAGTTGCTGAAGGCTTGAGGAACCAGACTCGAATTTTATATTCTTTTAATCATGAGGTAAGACGGACAAGAATAAACAGACTACTCCAACTTGGAAGAAATTTTGAAATTTGTAAATGAGTGGACGGATTTGAAAGCGGACATTGTGTTTAGACGAGATGATGCTGTAAAGAATTGACGTTACTGATGACGTACCTTAATTTTGAATGACATTCTCGGATCTCCGTTACTCTTCGAGTAATTTCGTTCTCTTAGTTATGTCATTTGATTTTGGTGACCTCTGAGACTATAGGTGGACTAGGTGGATTTAAATAAGTTTGGGTGTTCACGACTTGAGATAAAGTATGATCATCATGAGGGCATATGTATATGATGCCAGTATTATGACGCCTAGCCAACGTGATAATACTTACATCATATAACGTGCACTTATGGTGGGCATATGATATTTTAAGAAGTGCCTTAGAAGCTTTAGCATTTCTGATATCTGATTCAGATTATCCGTGATTAGTGAGATTTTAGGTTCATTCTACCTATACGCTTAATCTTCCTTCATCGTTATACGACTTGATACGTTTGGATACTCGACATGCGTTTGTAGAGCTTCATGCCGTTTGTTGTTATCAAACAATCTGTTTCTGTCAGTATGGATTTGATCTGTTACTATGAAGGAGTACACCTATGTTATGCTATATGTACGCTTCATATCCGTTGAATCTGTTTCATTATGATCTGCTATGAGTTAAGATATGGATTTTGGATTTTGGAGAAATAAGATCTGTTTGTTTATGAGAATATCTTTGAAATGTTATATTGAAGACGAAACTATGTGAGAATATGAAGAGTTAAACATATTTTGTCACCCTCTTATTTTCAGCGACTCGATACCTTCTTATCTGACGTCTGTCATCTGTCATCTGCTACTCATTTGTGTTCCATTCGTGGTATCCTTATTGTTAGGATCGAGTCATGAGAAACTTTTTCATTTAAAAAGATTCTTTTGGAAGAACCTCTCTGAACGTGAGGCTAACTTTCGTCATTCCTTTTGAAATTGCTACTTCTCCGTTTAACCTTACGACTTCAATTTTCGAGGACGAAAATTTTCTTTTTAAAGGGGAAGAGTTGTAAAACCCGAAATTTTTAAACTTATTAAATACCCAAAATAACCTCTAAATTCGAACTTATGAAGCGACGATTAAAAATCTAAAACATTAAATATCGATTATAACCTAAATCTTAAAACGTTAATACTTAAATTTTGCGCAACATTTTGAACCTATAACTTATGATGACATTAAAATTCACTTATCTTGTATATATTAATCATATCACACGTACAAATGTTACAAGGGTCGATTTTGTTCTTTTGTTAAAAACGTATGAAGGCTAGTAGCAAGTCCAAGTTCGTGATTGATCCTATATTGATTTGGTCTCCCATTTAATCCCTTAAATCACGACATTTCTTTTTTTTTCTCACCTCCCCACTTGTTTATTTTTTTTTACCGAACAAATATTAAACACACACACCACACAATTCTTAAAACCCTAAAACACGCAAGTGACGGCTAGTAGGTTTTCTTCTTTTCTTGTCCGATTCTAAGAAGTGCAAAGGAGGGTTCGGTTGTAAATTCTTGGGCGTCTAGATGTAGTACGATTGTGGTGTTTTAATCGTGGGTTGGTTGCTGGTTCGAGGTTGAATTAGTCGTGGTTAATTTCTGTTCCGAAAGGGTGTGAAGCTGTTTGGTTCGGCGAGGTTTTTGGCTAGTGTTCGATCGTTCTTGTGCTCTTCTTTTGTCACACTACAAGGGTAATGGTCATCCACCATATTCGATTTCTCTTTTCTGTATTTCGATCAGACCATGTCATTTTTGTATCTCATTTAATCGGCTTACATGTTCTACCAGAAGAAGCTCACATAAAATCATATAAATACCACATAAAATCACGAATACGTAACCTAACATAATCAACTAAAACATGTGTGTTCGTATTACTTAGTCACGACTGTTTTGAATAGTTGGCTCAACCTACAACATTAAACTTATTTTTTTTCACATACTATAATGTTAAAGTAACGATTAGGATCATGTTTGGGCTTCTCTTTTATTTCGAATGGTATATAACTATGGTACTTGTTTTTCTATTTTGAATGGTGTAGTAGCATGTCCAGGTTTGTTTCGGCTAAAATGAATGTGTAAACAGATATTAGTCACATAAAGTCATAAAGAATATTATCGCATGAAATAACGATCTTTGAAACCTTAAACTATTCGATCAACATGTTGTGTCTCGTTAAACTTGATTGGTCTCGCGAGGGTTTGTGGCGCAATTTTGGTCTCGCATGTGTGTCTCGTTAAGACCATGTCTCGCGAAGGGTGTGCGTTCGAACCTATGCATGCTCCATTTTATGGTCGAACTATATATGTGTCTGTTCATAATCACGCATGTTCTAGTAAACCAGGTTACTATATGAGAAGATGAGATTGCATGCATGGTTGTTCTTTTCTGTTTCCTAATTCGAATTATGAAAAAAAAAATGCGAAGTCGATTCGGCGTGTTCTAATTATAATATCTTATACAGGAGGAAATGTTATACATGCTACATATAATATTTTTAGGCTAACTTATATTAATTTTCATTGTTCACCCTATACTTTACTATTTAGACACATTAACACCCTAAATTTTATTAAATGGGCATAATTAACCCTAAACTATTATATTGATCATTTTAACTTTTAAATATTATTAATTGACAATTACAACCTTAAAGCATTGAATTACTATTTTGGGAAATTACTAAAATATGGAAACTTACTATTTATGGAAACCTACTAAAAGTGGAAAGTCACTTTAAATGGAAAGTTACTAAAACTGGAAAGTCGACTAAAATGAGAAATCTGAATTGAATAAGTTATTAATAACAAGCCGACCATTAATTCGTGTAGATTCGCTGAAGAAGGAATTTTGCTTTCGACCTTTATGTTTCTGTCATGTGTGCACTTGCGGTTTAAGGTACAGATATTCTGACCTTTCTCAAAAGGTTTCTCATGATCTCTTTCATATTCTGATCCGTTAGTTCCCGAATTGATGCCATTGCTATGATCCCCTTTTACTTGAACCTTCTCTGTTGATCCCACTTGATATGACCTCCGTTATGAACCTATGCTATGAAAACCTTCTTAATGATACCATGGAAATGTTTTGAGAAGAACCGATTTGAAAAGATGTTTATAAATGATGCTAAATTTCTTTTTAAAAGAAAGGTTATTTAACTTTCATGAACACTATATTTTGAAAGACTATTTTTATGAAAACTGTTTTAAAAGATTATTTAAATTGGACTTTTAATAGAAACTTTTGAAACGGACTTTTGAACGGAACCATGAATTGATTTTTGAATATGAACCTTGACCTGATAAACTCTGGTTGGACCTTGAATACTATTTCTGATATGAACCCTTTGTTATGAACTGCTATTATGAACCTTTGATATGATTCTGAGATACACCTTTGCTATATGACCTTTTGCATGACTTTGAGACCTGACTCTTAGTTTGATAGCCGAGCCATTTATGTTTCTCCTACCTATGGAGGTACCATAGGCATGTCTGTGATGCACCACTGGCATGACTCATGTGTGGGTGAGTGATTTCTCACGCCGTCCCTTTTTATGATTACTATTATGGCCATTATGACTTTGAGTATATGACTTTGAGATTGACTTTGAGTAAGGGGCGTATGGGTTGCAATCCTAGACATGTATGCTTAGTGGATTTAACTATGACTTTGAGTTGACTTTGAGGTGATTGGTACTGTGTGCTATACATGCCCTTCACAACCCCTGGGAGCTGATTACTCCACCCTTATGATACATGAGGACACCCCTCATATTATCTGGTTGCCTGAGAGGTATCCCCTCTGATTGTGAGATTATGACTTTGAGATTATGACTTTGAGATTATGATGTTGAGATATGACTTTGAGTTTTGGGCTCGTGGTAGATGACTATCCTTTCTTCTTTCTATTCTATTACTCTTTTATCTATTCCTTATTCTATTTCCCCAATGCACTATATTTCAGTTCTGTTTCATTATCATTGCTTTGTATATGTATCTGTTCACTGGGCTTTTTAAGCTCAGCCGCATTTCCTTTTCCTGCGGCAGGTTTTAGTAGGAAGCTGGGTTATGGGAAGAGAGTGTGACTGGACTTAGAAGACTATGCTTTGGACTAGAGACGATTAGATGAAGTTTCACTTTATTAGACATAGTATTTATTGTTTTGTAACCTTGTAGTTTCAGATTTTTCATTTGTAACCCTGAATTTCTTTGTATGTATGAATCATATGCTTGTGTTTGTTCTGATAATGTCACTGTAATGTAATACTTCTACCCTTATCGGGTTGGGGTGTTACAGAGGATCTGAGCACAGCATGATGACATAGCAATGTATTCGGCTTCAGTGGAGGAGATAGATGTACTCATTTGTTTCTTTGAAGACCAACTAACTAGCTTATTTCCTAAAAACTGTGCACCCCCAGATGTACTGTGACGAGTGTCTTGACATCCCGCATGATTAGCATCTGAATATGTTGTGAGAGCCATAGAAGTTTCTTTAGGGTACCAAAGGCCCAGGTGGATTGTTCCTTTAAGGTATCGAAAGATTCTCTTGACAGCTTCCAAATGTTTCTTGGTGGGTTTGGATTGATACCGGGCACAAATGCAAACTGCAAATAGAAGGTCGGGTCTGCTTGCAGTAAGGTACATTTAGGAGCCAATCATGCTTCGATACATGGTTTGGTCGACCGGAATTCCCACATCATCTTGGTCAAGTTTTGATCGTTCAATCATAGGAGTATCAACTGAATCACTGGAGTCGAATCCAAATTTCTTCAAAATTTCATTGGCATATTTGGATTGATTGATGAATATGCCATTGGGGTTTTGAGAAATTTGCAGTCCTAGAAAGAATGACATTTGACCCATCATAGACATTTGGAATTCGGAGCTCATCTCTTGGGAGAAACGATCACATTCTGTGGGATCAGATGAGGCAAATATGATGTCATCAACATAGATTTGTACATGTAGGAGGTTTTTGCCCATTTTTCTGGTAAAGAGTGTAGGATCAACAACGCCTTTGGAGAATTTGTTGGCCAGAAGAAATTTAGACAAGGTGTCGTACCACGCCCTGGGTGCTTGTTTAAGCCCATAGAGAGCCTTCTTTAATCGATACACGTGATTAGGGCGTTCTAGATCCACAAAACCTTCGGGTTGAGATACGTACACCACCTCTTTCAGATCCCCATTTAAGAATGCGGTCTTGACATCCATTTGATAAACCACCATGTTTTGACTTGCAGCATTTGCGAGAAAGATCCTTATGGCTTCTATTCTAGCAACTGGGGCGGAGGATTCTTCAAAGTCAATACCTTCTTCTTGTCGATATCCTTTTGCCACAAGCCTTGCTTTGTTTTTCAAAACATCTCCATGCTCATCAAGTTTAACCTTGAATATCCATTTGAGAGCAATGATCATAGCACACTCGGGAGGTGGTATTAGTTCCCAGACATCCAGTCGGTCAAATTCATGAATTTTGTCCACCATTGCAGTGAACCATGAGTGTTTAGACATTGCATCCTTGACTCTTTTTGGTTCAGCTTTAGAAAGAACAGAATTGAAGAAGCACCACAATGCGTCGGTTGCAAGTTGCTTGCGGGTCGATACTGGACGTGAAGGGTTTCCAATAATGTTGTCAATAGGATGATCATTGGTCCATTTTCGAAGGTATTCATGGGGTTGAGAATGTGGGACTGAGGTAGCCGTGTTAGATTCGTCAGAGGATGTTACATCATTTGATAGTTCAGGGGCAAAGATGTTAACAAACGGCTCATTATCAGGTGGAGCAAAAGGATTAACTTCAGATGTATTATCTACATTTGCCGCTCGCTGTACAAGTGAAGGTTGGACATTAGACGTGCTAACCGATTGACTGATGGCGGGAGCTTCAGAATCCCATGACAATGAAGTGGATGGACCGTTATTGTCATCTTGATCATTCACCACCCCATCTGGTGGTTGAACCATTGTAGCTTCAGGAGCATTCATCTGTTGAGGTTCAAAGTATTCATCAAACATTGGGTCAAACAGTTTCTTCCAATCTTCACTTGTAGGAGGTACAAAAGGAGCAGCAGGGATGGGATTCTGTACAAGCCTGGAACTAATTGGTCCAGGGGACAAAAGGTTAGGTACGGGTCCAGAACTTGATTGTCCAGGAACCGGTTGCTCAGTCAGCTCATCGAAAGTAACGTGGATTGTTTCCATTATATCTCTGGTACGTTTGTTGTAGATTCGGTACCCCTTTCGCTCTGGAGCATAGCCAACGAAGAAACCAATGTCGGCCTTGGCCTTGAGTTTCCCAAGGTCTTCACTGTCATTGGTTGGATAGCAAAGTGCACTAAAAACTCGAAGAAACAAAAGATCGGGTTTTCTGCCATGAACCAGTTCATAGGGAGTCTTGCAATGGAGAGGATGTATCAAGGATCGGTTCTGTGTGTAACATGCGGTGGCAATTGCCTCAGCCCAAAGAAATAGAGGAGCTTTGGAAAAAATGAGCATAGTCCTTGCAGCTTCAACTAAGGTGCGATTGCGTCTTTCAACAACTCCATTTTGTTGAGGAGTTCGTGGAATGCTCTTTTGATGACTAATCCCGACACCTTCATAAAACAGGGTAAGTTGTCTGTTCACAAATTCTGTTCCATTATCAGTACGAATGACTCTAACTGTTTTGTTGAGGCGGACTTGCAGCATCTTGATGAGTTTGATGATGGTTTCCGGAGTTTCATCTTTTGATCGTAGAAATTTCACCCATGTGAATCGAGAGTAATCATCAACAATAACCAGCACATATTTCTTTCCATTGATACTTTGAATCCTCATTGGTCCACAAAGATCCATGTGAAGAGTATGAAGAACTTCCATGATTGAATTGACAGTTTTGGGTTTATGGGTATGCTTTTTGCTCTTGCCCATTTGACAGGCGGAACACAGATGGTCTTTTTCATACTTAAGTCTGGGCAAGCCTCGAACAAGATCCTTACGTGTAAGTTCATTGATGGTACCGAAGTTCAAATGGTTTAAACGACGATGCCACAACCATGACTTGTTCTTGGATGCTTTAGAGAGCAGACAAATTGGAGAGGACCGTAGCATATCTTCAATGGAGATGGTGTAAAGATTAGTGCCCCGACTCCTGATGAGGCGAAAAATGATCCGTTTTTAGGGGGTCATTTAAGCCCGAATCCGAATTTATTTGATCAAATATTGCCCTAAATCGTTCCTTTTGTGATTTTAGGTGTTTGGAGAGTGAATTGTGGAAAAGAGGCTATTTTGGACGTTTTTGGAGCATAAAGTGAAGAAAACGGCGAAGTACCAAAAATCCAAGCTGAGGATACAAGGTGACGGCGTCAAGACTTGCTTCTTGACGGCGTCAGACATGGAGAATAATTTACCGTAGCTGGTGACGGCGTCAGATGGAGAGGTGACGGCGTCAAAGTGGCCAAGAATAATTTACCGTAGGTGGTGACGGCGTCACCAAGGCCGTCACCAAGGCCGTCACGTGTAAATTTGTCAAAACTTGCGCGCGGAGTAGCTGATATTGTTTTGGTCATAAGTTTTGCATACGAACTCGGATTTAGGTGATTCAAAAGCCCACGCGAAGAGGACGAAGAGATTTATAATTTGGTGAAAAAATGGTCTTGACGGCGTCAAGAGTATGGGCTGACGCCGTCACGAAGGGCCGACAGAAAACATGCCTATAAATATAACTTCATAACTTCACTTTTTGTAAGCCCAAAACCCTAAGGTCGATTCCTGGGTTTAGGTGGGTGTTTTTCCAGCAACTTAGAGGGTTTCAATCACTCCATAAACATCATGTATTGGTTTGATGATTCTATCTTAATTATGTTTTCCATTATTATTGTTGTTTGCTCTTCTTTGATGATGGTTTGCTAATTCACCTCGTGTCTACTTATGATTATGTGAAACTTGTATATAATTGATTAGATCTCATTGATTCCTTGTTGATGTTTGTGTCTATCTTCATCAATTAGGGCGTGACACTTCGATAGATCTAGTTGGTTTAGTTTATAATCCTTGTTTCCTATTGATTCTTGTTTTGATTGAATGATTTATATGTTAGGCTTAAGAAAACTGGCAGATCTCCAAATGGTAACATGCTTGAACGTCTTAAGAAACATGAACCGAGGCGTACTAGGTCTTTATTGGTTGTATTTAATGCATGAGCCACTGTTTACAATCCCTATAGTTGTGCTGGGCATGGTGTAGGAGGAGATAAGAGCTCATAGAATTGGGGAGTTATGTATGCCACCCCATGAATGGTATTAAGGAATACAACCCGTCAATTAAAACAAGGTTACAATTCAATAGGTAGGATTGGATAGCTAGCAAGGAGTAACATATCATGGGTAGACATGCTTCACTTATCTTGTAGAACCTTAGTTTAGTTTTCTTGTTAATTAGTTTAATTAGTAGCTTTTGGGTTAGTTGATTAGCAACTAATTCCGCCCACACTCCCAATACCCGAGATTTTTACTTTCTTTTCATAAAATATAAAAACATAAAAAGAATCATCCTTCACCTTTAGACCTAGTTAGATTAATTTCAATCCTAACGACACTATTCCTAGCTGAACGATCAATCCCCCGGTACTTGTCACTATACTATACTACAACGATCAGGTACACTGCCTGGTGGGGGTTGTAAGCTTCTCGAGATCCCTTGAGAGGTAAAGCAAGGTGCGATTCCCACGCATCAAGTTTTTGGCACCGCAGCCCGGGGAATAGTTATTGTCTAGGTTGAATTTGATTTTTATTAGGTCTACTCATTAGATTCCTATCAAGTGAGATTTTTTTCTTTTTATTTTGTAGCTTTCTCGTAGTCTATCTTTTCTTTGTGATTTTGTTTGTAACTTGCTTCAAATGGACCTTACACTTAGGCTTCTAAGATTGCAAGATAGGGTTGAGCGGCTAACATACCAAAGAGTTCAAAATACCTCATTTAGAGACACCTATGAATCATATGAGCCTTCACCTAGGATAGATTCTTATGAACAATCTCCATGTTTAAGATCTAGTTTCAGTGAGGCCAATAGGAAATGCGACCTAGTTTGCCAAGGAATTATGGAAAGAGCCATTGCAACAAATCATAAGTTGGATGAAGCACTAGGTTTGCTATTATCACTACCTAAGAAAACAATTGAGGAGGATTTAGCCGAGCATGACCACATTGATCAAAAAGACCTAGGTTTTATGATCGATGATGATGAATCTCAAGAAACAGATGATGAATCTCTTGGGCAATTTGTATATAGCAGTCAGAATATTGAGGATGACCCTTATGATTCGGACATAGAAGTTGAGATGCCTAGAGAAGCACGTGAGATACTTGGGAAAATGTTAGGGCTAGATCCTGACACATGGAGTGATGAGGTGAACAACATAAGCCCACAAAATACTCAACCATCATTTGAGGCTCACACACCGCCCGTGACTTACCCGGAAGAAGTAGAAGAAACTTTAGGAATTCCTATGGAGGTAGAACCCTTGGACCAGGCACCACTTGAGGATATAGGTTTGAACACTTGTAGTGATAACCTTATTCCTAGTTCTAGGGAATTTCCTAGTGTTGATGAACCGGAACCTCAATCTTTACACACTTTTCCATCCTTAGATATATTTCTAGGAGACAAAAGAGGAACCGACCCACCCATCAACCAATATTATCCGGGTAGTTTTAGGATGAAGGAAGCCGTTCACTCACCCCCTTCACCTCACGTGGCATATTCACACCCTAAGGGTGTGTATCGCTACTTTCACCCACACTTAATCCTAAGTGTAGGGAGAACCTCCCCTATTTCCATTAAATAAGGGTAGAGTCAGGCTCGTGACTCGAACAAAAACAAGCGCTTCTTGGGAGGCAACCCATGTTTTGTGTGTTTTTATTTGTTTGTTTGTTTGTTTGTTTGATTTTATTTGTTTCCGTATGCATGTTTTATTTTTATTGTTTGTGGCTCATGTTTCAAAGTAAATTGTGAAAATGCTTTATTTTGTTTTTAACTTCGTCTTAATTGCATATAAATGTATTTTGCAAAAGATAAGTGTAAGGGAGATCCAAATTTGTTTATAAGAACGAAATTGAGCATGAACCACAACAATATTAAATGGACATGTGTATTAGTACTTGTTAGAGTCAAATGCTTGTATCGAGTCGTAATGATGTTTTGCAGGATTTTCCAGGAAGTAGGACGAAGTTTTTCCAGAAATTTTCCGGAAACTTAACATAAAGATTTCTGCAGGTCACTTCTGACGGCGTCATGAGTTTACTCTTGACGGCGTCACGTGTAAAAATCTGGAAATTTTACCAGTTTTGTTTTTCTAACGGAGTCTTATGGTTTTTGTGAATTATTAAGTTTTATAATCTCCAGGAAATCTGCAAACATTCATTCCACAAGTATTATATCTTTAATTGTTTTGTTTTTATTCCTAAGTCTGGAATTACATCTAGTTGTGAGTTATCTTTGTTCGGCTTGATGCTTTGGGTTTTTGTAGTTGTTTTCTCAGGTTTTACAGGTTATGTTCGACAAGGAGATGATTTATATTCTGGAAGGGAAGCTTTGATTGTTCATTTTCTTGGAGGAAGATCTAACCTGGCCAACCTATAATCCATACCGAGCGAATCAGGGGAGTATTTGATTTCATTCTCTTTACTTTTTACTTTTACATTCTTTACTTGAACATTGGGGACAATGTTCATCCTAAGTGTAAGGGGAGGGTAAAAAGATGATACCTTACATATGCACTTTCGCTTGAGTTTGTTTTGTTTGATAGTAGATGAGTAATAAAACTATGAGAAATACTTGTTAGTGTAATTTTAGCGCCAAATTTAAAATTTTTTACAACATTTAGGAGTGAAACTTTAGCCATAGCAAGCGTCTCATGGATAGGAGGTTGTATGACTAGCACATAACCGTATATTCAGAAAAATTTTCCACCCAAAAATGTGAGGTTCGCCTTTAGATTTGATAGGAAAAGCATTCATTATTAGTGCTTATGAGTGTACCGGTAGCATTTAGATTCTAGAACTTGCGTTAGTGATGCATCCCGAGACCGCTAGTGAGACTACATTCGTGTGGTAGGATTTACTACATGATAAGAGGCATTAGGATCACCCTTGTGTTAAACCCGTATTACAATTACTTGACCATTTAAGTCATATTACTTGGCTAGTTAAGTCAACTAATTTTTCCCACACCCTTTGCGTTGTACTCATTTTTAGTACACGATACCCCTAGTACACCCCTCCGAGCCTATCTTTTCGTTTCTAACTTTAAGCATTTTACTTAAAGGAAGAATTTGTTACACCCCACTTAAATGTACACCCAAATCGCCTTAGCCTTCCGTGTATGCGCTCATTTTTAGTGCATTATTGTTATTTGTTAAACCCTAAGTTAACTTTCTAATTGATTACATGGTTGCTAAGTCGAGTCATATCCTTGTACATATTGTTTTGGGACGATTGGGACTCATGGGTAAGTACTTATTTTATGGAGTAATGGGGAAGAACATAATATTATTACCCCCATATGTACGTTAATCTTAAAAGTGCTCCAAGTGTTTTGATTTTCTTAATTCGAGTCATTAGAATAGTTAAATGTAAAGTATGTAAAGATTCAAGTGTAAGGGGAGTGCTCAAACCCCTATGATGTATTATTTTGGATGGTAGGGTAAGAGTGTATGCAAAAAAAAAAAAAAAAAAAAAAAAAAAAAAAAAAAAAAAAAATCAAGAAAAAGAAAAAAAAAATAGAAAAAGAAAAAAAGAGAAAAAACATACGGACTACCATCCCGCTCTTATTCTATGTTCATTTTATGTTTTTGTTATTTTTATTTATTAGCTTAAGTCGAGTCTAGTCTTGGCTTAGCAACGCCATCTTGTACATGTAATTAACTGAGATTGTTAACTCGCCACCAGTAAAACTTCCTTTATCCAACAAAACCGTGTAATTCATATCCCTACACCTAACGTTATAACCCTTTAAAAGACCTCTTTGATAGTTTATCCTAGGTGCTTACGCCATGTGGTGGAGGTTTGATCCTTTCCCAAGCCTATGGTAATCTATTTTGCTATGACAGGTAGTGAGAGATATCTTCCATTTCCATAATGTTATATTACTTTATTACACCCGAGAGATGTGAGTATCTAAACACTATTTGTGAGGTGCTTGTGTATGACCTCCGTGCTTGTCTATTGGTCTTTAGTGGAACGATTATTTGTTGTAATTACTTTTATATTAGTGTTAAATGACCCCTAACTTGTCTTTTGAGTAGAATAAAAGCTCATTTGCTTGAGGACAAGCAAATCTCAAGTGTAAGGGTATATGATGAGGCGAAAAATGATCCGTTTTTAGGGGGTCATTTAAGCCCGAATCCGAATTTATTTGATCAAATATTGCCCTAAATCGTTCCTTTTGTGATTTTAGGTGTTTGGAGAGTGAATTGTGGAAAAGAGGCTATTTTGGACGTTTTTGGAGCATAAAGTGAAGAAAACGGCAAAGTACCAAAAATCCAAGCTGAGGATACAAGGTGACGGCGTCAAGACTTGCTTCTTGACGGCGTCAGACATGGAGAATAATTTACCGTAGCTGGTGACGGCGTCAGATGGAGAGGTGACGGCGTCAAAGTGGCCAAGAATAATTTACCGTAGGTGGTGACGGCGTCACCAAGGCCGTCACCAAGGCCGTCACGCGTAAATTTGTCAAAACTTGCGCGCGGAGTAGCTGATATTGTTTTGGTCATAACTTTTGCATACGAACTCGGATTTAGGTGATTCAAAAGCCCACGCGAAGAGGACGAAGAGATTTATAATTTGGTGAAAAAATGGTCTTGACGGCGTCAAGAGTATGGGCTGACGCCGTCACGAAGGGCCGACAGAAAACATGCCTATAAATATAACTTCATAACTTCACTTTTTGTAAGCCCAAAACCCTAAGGTCGATTCCTGGGTTTAGGTGGGTGTTTTTCCAGCAACTTAGAGGGTTTCAATCACTCCATAAACATCATGTATTGGTTTGATGATTCTATCTTAATTATGTTTTCCATTATTATTGTTGTTTGCTCTTCTTTGATGATGGTTTGCTAATTCACCTCGTGTCTACTTATGATTATGTGAAACTTGTATATAATTGATTAGATCTCATTGATTCCTTGTTGATGTTTGTGTCTATCTTCATCAATTAGGGCGTGACACTTCGATAGATCTAGTTGGTTTAGTTTATAATCCTTGTTTCCTATTGATTCTTGTTTTGATTGAATGATTTATATGTTAGGCTTAAGAAAACTGGCAGATCTCCAAATGGTAACATGCTTGAACGTCTTAAGAAACATGAACCGAGGCGTACTAGGTCTTTATTGGTTGTATTTAATGCATGAGCCACTGTTTACAATCCCTATAGTTGTGCTGGGCATGGTGTAGGAGGAGATAAGAGCTCATAGAATTGGGGAGTTATGTATGCCACCCATGAATGGTATTAAGGAATACAACCCGTCAATTAAAACAAGGTTACAATTCAATAGGTAGGATTGGATAGCTAGCAAGGAGTAACATATCATGGGTAGACATGCTTCACTTATCTTGTAGAACCTTAGTTTATTTTTCTTGTTAATTAGTTTAATTAGTAGCTTTTGGGTTAGTTGATTAGCAACTAATTCCGCCCACACTCCCAATACCCGAGATTTTTACTTTCTTTTCATAAAATATAAAAACATAAAAAGAATCATCCTTCACCTTTAGACCTAGTTAGATTAATTTCAATCCTAACGACACTATTCCTAGCTGAACGATCAATCCCCCGGTACTTGTCACTATACTATACTACAACGATCAGGTACACTGCCTGGTGGGGGTTGTAAGCTTCTCGAGATCCCTTGAGAGGTAAAGCAAGGTGCGATTCCCACGCATCAACTCCCCTTGAGAAGATCAACACCATCTAATTCTCTAACAAAACAGGTGTGCTTTCTGAAGGCGACTTCAAGATCTGAGTCACAGAATTGACCCACAGAAAATAGATTGTGCCCAAGTCCTTCCACGTAGTAAACTCTGGATATAACACTGTCTCCAAAGACGTAATCACCATAACCCATTATAGATCCAAAATGGTCATTCCCAAATCTAACCGTACCAATAAACTTTTCCACGAAATTCTTGAGCCTTGAGCGATCACCAGTCATATGTTTTGAGCAGCCTGAGTCCAAATACCAAAGGACGATTTGTACGACCTGCATTTGAAACCAGACAATCGTGGATAACTGAAAAAGCTTGAGCCCCACACACAATTGGGGTCCGTTTGGTTAGAACACACAAATATTGGATTATCATAAGTAACAGGTATCTCACTGGAGTATTCACATTTTGATGCACTAGAACTAGGAGTGGTATTTATTGCATCTATTGGAAATAGTCTACCGGTAGGTCTCCACTTCCTAATAGGCACAACTCTAGAGTTAGTAATCCTAGTCACTGGGCACTTTTCCCTCAGAGTGAATTTCCTTCCAGTAGGTCTCCATTGATAACCAACATTAGTGAAAACTTTTCCTGTTTTATTCCATACTTGTTTTGCCCGTTTAACACTAGACACATTCATAACTGGAGATTTCATAGTGGATTCAAGAAAGGACACAACACATGCATCATGATTACCATAAAATAAGCATTTGTTACACGTCTTACAAATAGCATCAGAATTCGAATTAATTACATCATTGGTCACACAAATGTTTGAATCAACTCGATTCCTTTCACTAAGCAACACTTTATTGTTCCTAGATGATTCTTCTACTTCCTTCATAAGTGAGCTCTTAGCCGGCAAAGTCCTATCATTCTTTGTATTGCACTTAGGCTGTGACTTTCTAGCATTAGATACACCTTTTACTCCTGTAGAAGCAATGACGGGAACATTAGTCTGATTAGTGGCTACTTGTTTACTGGTGATCAAGATGGAGGATTGTGACATGGTTTGGGGAAAGTCAACTGTGACGTGCTTGTTGCCACTGAGAGGGTGCAATGCAATTGTCCTATTCGACTTGGTATCATTCTTGGGGCATGATCCTATGGCATATTCTAATAATTCCTGGGCCCTATTAGTGAGGAAGCACGCACCAATAATAACATCATCAAGTGGTTTAGAAATCCTTTCATCTTCAATGGTTTCTCTAAGTATGGCCAGACAATCCTTAAGATTTCTAAGATAGTTGTTATGAACTAACTTATTGTTCCTAAGGGGAAGAGAAACATTCACAGCATCGCACGCATATTTATTACAAGCATGTACATTGGAAATTGCATGATCACATGAAACAACGGGCATTTTACCCTTCACCATGGTCTTTAGATTCTCAATTTCATTTAATAAAGAAGTGACTCTCTCATTGTTTTGGTCACATGTTGTTTTGATAGACTCAAACAATTCTTTGTAACGTTGTTTAGCGTTAGACATTTCAACACGAAGCCACTCATTTTCATGTTGTAATTCATTGATAATGCCCTGTTTTTGAAAATTTTGAGAATCCATAGACGTCTGGTAATTGGTATTGGTCACATCGCTTCTGTTCGATTTTAATTGTGCAATTTGGACCTTAAACTTCTGAATCGTGTTTGAGTGAGCTTGAATTACTTCATCCTTTTTGGCTAATTCAAAACATGTATCAAATTCAGGAGCATCCGAAGATATCTTGGCATTTGATATTTTTATGCTTTCTTCTAGATGTTGATATTTTAATTGTAGGTTCAAATTATCAACTTCTAGTTTTGAGAAATTCCTGACCATGTTATCATGATCATCGTTTTGAATTTTTTCAGTAAGTTTGTAATTCTCCCCCTCAAGCTCAATCACACGATTTTGGAAGACATTCAAAGTAACCGACATTTCATGGAATTGTCGAGCAGATAGTGCAGAGTCGGTAACAGTATAAAACACATCTTTTGCAATGCAATTAGCAATCAAATTTTCATTCATGATGAGAATGTTTTTCCTGTCAATCTCACTGTACTTGAGATCAATAGCAAATTGTTTACCCTCACTTTCCACTTCATCAAAAACCTTTTTCATTTGAGTCACATCATCATTAATGGTGTTTTTAAGACCCTCAAAATGTTCTTTGAGAAGTTTAAAAAATGGCATAACTTCAGTTAGGTAACACTGTTTTGTTTGCTCAAAACCTCTTTCCCCTTCTGTAATCCCTGTAGGTGTGATTCTTATTTTACAGGTTTTCTCAAAGTCATTAAACAATTGACCTAGCACATACAGCCCAATTAGAGTATTACATTATGTGGGAAGAGTGAAAGGTACAAGGTGTCTGGGTGTGTTTAGGGGGTAATTAGTTGGGTGAGCAATTCTAAACATAGTGCGTGTGTTACCTACAACTCTTTCAGCTTGCATTTTCTCAATGTCAATATTCCAAAACACTTTTTCAGGAAGAATTCTCTTTTGAGGAACAAAAATTGCAGTTTGATTGTCATTTGCATAATCATAGTGAAACACGATATTCTTAGCAATGCATTTAGGATCCTTTAACCGTTCAGCAAATTTTACCCTAGTTCTATCCTCTGCCTCATTGATGTGGTCATAGGATTGTGTATCAGGAGGGGCATGGTTAGGCTCAAGCATAGTGGTTGCATCATATAATGCAGGTTGTGCACCTAGACCAATTCTAAGGTATCTTGCTTTGGGTTTGGAGGTATCATGTTCACTAAATTCATCACTTAGTTTCCTATGGTTTTCCATCATTTGAGCAGATTGAATGGTTTGGCCCTGTGTGTACAACTTATCTTCCAATTTATTTTTCAACATTTTAAGTTTTGAGAAATCATTTAGAAGTTTAGTTTCTTTCTCTTTGAATTCTAGCTTGATTGAAGTCAAACCTTTTTGAACCTCTAGTTTTTGTTTGGTGGTTTGTTCCAATTGGTTCTTTAAAGAAACTAGTTCCTTTTTCAATGATTCTTGTTTGGAATTGTTTTCCGATATGTAAGTACGCAATTGCCATTTCATTTTCTGCTCACGTTCATTCAGCTCAAACTTAGCACGCTGCTCATAAATATTCACTTGATCCTTAAGGGTGTTAATTCTAGTGATCAGGGAATCATCAGGATTGTAAATCGTGTGCTCATGTACTTCATGTTCACTAGAGTTAATAGACGGCATGTCACTTGGTACAACTGGCGGTCCATTGTCATTCACATACATTTCATATGGGATATTATTGGTATTACCCATATTAGTGACGTTTGTGTTGACAATATTCTTGAGTTGTACAGAGTCACATGCCCCCTGTTCAATTGTAGGATTATTCAGATCATGATTAGGAGAAGTTGGTACCTCAGAGATAGCAGATGTGATGGATAAATCAGGATGTTGTGAAGAGGAGGCTGCTGCAGACAGATTAGCCATGAAAATGGTTTGAGCAGTAGGTTCATCATCCACGTCTGAGTCAAATGCATCACACTCTTCAACTTGAAAGATATTCGGGTCATTAAGAGCCATGTCCTGAACAGGCTGATCATCCACATCAGCATTAAAGGTGTTCCCATCATTACCAGCCAGAAAGAGCAAAGCTTCTTCATCCAACACAGTCCCATTCTCTTGTGCCTGCATCAACAGCATCTTGTCCTTGAAGTATTCAGAATTTTGGGGACGTTTTGGGAGAGTGCAATTCCTAGCAATATGGCCCAACCCTCCGCAGTTATAGCATTTCGGTTGTTTAGCTTGTGCTTGAAGAGCATTCCCAACTCTGTACTGCCCATTCTCTCTACCAGCATTTCTTTGGTTGAAGTTCTGTCTTCCCTGCACATTCTGCACCACTACCCGACCATCTTCAATGACTGCCTGATTTCGTGGATTAGATGAGATTCTGAGTTGGTTGTTAGTAGATGGAAGTGCAGCCCTGAACTATTGGACCAGTAAAGAAACTTGGTTGGAGAGATTATCAATCATCATGTCAGTGTGAGAATACCCAGAATCAAGTTGTGTATTCAAAGCAGATGGAGAGGGAGTTGATGATTGACTATTGGTTGGGGTAGACCTGGAGGATGATTGTGATGGTTGAACTTGATCATTAGAGGTTTGATTAGGTTGTTGAACATTGGAAACAAAAGCAAGAGATTCATTTGTTGCAGACGGATTGAGCTTTTCTCGCATTAGCCGATCATAAGCAGCATGTTTCTCATGTTGTTGGAGATATGCATACAGCTGTTCATGATTGGTATGCCTGAGACCCTTGTTAAGCTTAACAGTTGTGACAAACCTATCCCATTCAGGTGCCATGTTGTTCACGAATTTGGAATCTGTATGTTGGGCATTGTCATCTTGATGGCTCTCATGTCATTGACCAGCTTGTGAAATCTGACGTAATAGTCAGTGATGGTTTCACCTGGATTCATTTTGAAATGCTCAAATTCATCGTATAGCTATGACTCACGATCTTCTTTAGTTAACTCAGACCCTGCAAGAAGCATTTTGACATTATCCCAGACCGCCTTTGCTTCAGTGTTGTAGTTGATAAGTTTGTAGACATCTATGGGAAGCCCTTGAATGACGATATTTGATGCTCTGATGTCTGCATCATAGCGTTTCTTTTCTTCATCAGACAGCTCATCGTAAGTGCGAGGTCTATCAGGACCAAGTACGGCCGGTAATAAGTCAGTTGCTGCTGTAACCGTGTCTCTAGTAGTGCCCATTTGAAAGGGTCCCTCATCGATGGATTTCAAGATGTTAACCCCATTTTCTTTACCCAGACAGTACAAACGAATCCTTTGAGCCCATGATTCATAGTCAGTTCTATCCAGCATCGGAGGTCGGGTGTCAGACCCCGCAGCTTGAATGTCATCGGAAGATGTCGACATCACAACTTAGAAATTACCAAAACACAGTGTGGGAGAAACTCGCAATGTAAGGTACTAGTCGCAGGAAAGTAAAACCACCACTTGATCTAACCGCAGTACACTAACCTCAGAAAATACCAAACCGCAACAAAATCCAGCCGCAGAATGAACTAACTGCAACCTTAGCAAACCACAGGCCACAGGTACTAACCGCAGGACACTAACTGCAAATAATACCAAACCGCAGAAAAATACCCAACCGCAGAACAGTTAACTGCAAATGATTAACCGAAGATAACTAAACGCATGCAGATAACTAATCGCAGTGACAATGGTCCAAAAGTGTCACTATCGTTGCGTTTTGTTTGTATTCCCGAAATAGTAAACGCAGCAAGTTAACCGCAGATAATAGAACTTAACCGCAACCAAGCAATGAAACAGTGGACTTAAACGCAACCAAGAACTCCGCCCATAATCAACTCCAAACTTCAAATAGCTTAATGATATGGTAACACAACCTAAACTACAATGTTCTACAAACACTAATGAACATAAAAGTACATCACAAACATGTATAACAACACTAGAGAGATTAAACCAAGATGTTTTCCAAGAAAGTGACTCCAAGCCCACAAAACCACTCAAAACATCATCAAATTTGACTCTACAAGGCCCTAAGATGAAACCTTGGCTCTTGATACCAATTGTAGAATACTAACTATGTAGGAAACATGTTCAAGTGGTGATGTGTGAGGCGTAGAAGTGAGGAGAAGGAAAGAAAAGAAAGAAAGAAAGGAACCTTGAGAGAAAAAGAGAAATATTAGATTGAGGTTAAGTGAAAGGTTCAACCCTCTCCACATGTGGAGAGGGGTATTTATACTTACAATATTACGCCCACTCCCGGGCTGTGGATCAGGCATACAGTGGGTGAAGACCCGTCCTTCTTCTACGGTGTTACTTAAACTAAAACTAATTAACTAATAAATAGACTAACTACGAGCGAACTTAATGCTATTACAATCATTAGGTGACCGAGACTTTTACAGGAATATTTGTATTCCTAACAGTTACCACACTTAATCCCTTCAAAATGGTTAGAAGTAGTATGATTTTTAATCATAAAATCATGTTCATACTGCTAAGTCAAATATTTCTTAAAAAGGATTTTCAAAGAGGCTCAAAAAATCATCTTATGATGGATTATGAGTCAATGCTCAGTGATTCACCACTCATAGGAGGTTACACACCTAGAAGTGATGAGGGCAGCATTTAAACTCTTAAGGAATTGATGGCTTCATGTACAAATTGTCTGAAAACATGGAAATTGCTAGATCAGATGATTGTGATATGATATGATTGTGAGAGATCTTCCAAATAGGGGAGGAAATTGCTCAGGAGAGAAATAAATCTCAGGGGAGGTTACAAAAACCCTTTAAAGGAAGTTTAACCAAATAAAAAGGAGGAAAAGATAAGAGCATACAAGATGATGACATGGTTTCTACTGATAAAGAACAAGAACAGAGCTGATAGGAGAAAGTTCTATCTAGATGAAAAGATGAAAGGTTTCAAGTTCAGTTCACTATGTTTGTTCATCATTTCCAAAGACATGCTGAAAGATGATTTCTACTTCTTGGAACAAGCATCCAAGATACACAGCATCATTGCCTCTTATAATTCTTCAAGTTGAATATTGCACCATCTTTTAGTCCAAGATTGGAGCAAAGAACAGAAAACAGATGAGTCACAGAGAAAGACATTCAATCACTCAAAAGATAAGAAAGTTCAGATCAACAGTCCGACAATGAAGTGTTTGAAAGATCTTCACAAAGTCCTCATTTAATTCAGAAAAACATGTTTGAATGTAATTCACATGTTTAGGGGAGGATTGTTGGGAATTAAATAATCAGAAGAATCAGCATAAAGGCTTAAGGAAATACATCAAGTATGTTTCTGCTGATAAAGCACAAAGCACATTTCCACTGATGGATTCTGCTGAAGAACGTTTTCTACTGAAGGTGTTTCTACTGATGGATTCTGCTGATACTACTATGACTCATACAACAGCTGTGTAGATAAGTACGACTTATTCTACTGATTCATATACAAGATAATATCTTTGTTGTAGTCATCAAATTGAACACTCCAAGTGAGTTGTAATCCTAGATACATGTTGTATCTTAATGACTGACATGATAAGTCATCATCTAGCTAGAATGAAGATTAGTCATAAGCTAGTTATTAGATGAGTCATATAGATTGTAAAAGATCTTTCCTTGGACTATAAAAGAAAGATCTTAGATATGACTTAACAAGTGCAAAAAAAATATATGTATGTGTAGAGATATACATAGAGAAAAACAATAGAACAAAAACACAAGATTCAAGGTCTTTGTAACCCTAGTGATAGTGAAGATCACTCGTATTATTTTTTAAATAATATTGAATAATTTGGTGAAATACTTTCATTGTTCTTTGTTAAATAATCACAAGCATCACAGTTCCATTTCCAATAAACATTCTAAGTGTGGTTAAAGTAGGTTCCGCATACTTAATCATATTCACGCAAAGTATCATATTTACACATTACAAAGGTCCAAAACCTCATAGCGTGTGATCAAATCAAGTGATCCTCTCATTCTTTGTTAATCCTGCTGTAGAAATTCCAATTTCATCAATATTCATAGCATCAGTACCTTGCTCATCAGTACCTTGCAGACTAGTACTTTCATCAACAGTACTTTGAACATTAGTACTTTGATTGTGAGTGCTTTGAATATTTTGTGCTTCAGCATCTTGCTCAATAACTTCTTCTTGTGCAATATTTACATCTTCTTCAACCTTTTCTCTGGCATAAAATTCTTTGGATCTTCTGGATAGTGCCAAAGGTGAGCATCTTCTGAATATTGAACCCCAGCATCATCTTTATTCAAATTATCATCTTGATTCCTCCCCAATTTGATAGATGATGACTTCTTATGCTTCTTCTTGGATTTAGAAGCTTTCTTGGATGATTTAGACTTTTGCTTTTGAGATTGTTTCTTTTCCATCACATAAAGCCTAAAATTTTGTACAAGAGGCCACACAAACTTCTTTAACCTTCTGAACTTCTTTCTAAAACTCTTGATTTCTGCAGTCTGATCAGCCATAGCTTTCTTCATCCTCTCTAACTCTCTAGTCAAAGCATAATTATTCAAAGGACCTTAAATCCCTCATCTCCTCCAGGTGTTTGAAACCCACCTGTGGGAGTATAATCATTGGGAGAAGGTACTGGAGTATGCTCTGAAGCATTACCTTGTAAAGAAGTACTTTGTGGAGAATTACCTTTAGCAGAAATAGGTTTTTCCATAGAAGCAGAAACGGAGGGAGTTCTTTCATTTAAGTCATCAGGCAGAAGAGAAACAATAGGTGGTGTAGGTGAATGTACTGATGCAGAATGCTCAGAATGATCAAATGGACCAGCATCATTAGACATAGCAGAATCACTAGCATTATCAACAATTTCCCTAACAGCTTGTGCTACCTCTAACATGTAAGCATTGAGAGGTGTATTGTTACCAGAAAAATTAACTCCCTTGCGAGATATAAAGGTAAACACCTTAGGTGGCATCCTAATAGTAGGTACATAATCCTGAGGTTTTTGGATCCCATCAAGTGGATTCTCTAAGATAAGTTGAACGAATCTAGGATACATCAGAAAAGGTGATCCAGCCTTAATGTGTGTGATCATACCATCAAGAATCATGTAGGAAAAGTTGAAGGATTGATTGGTAATTAGGCCAACTAATGCAGAAGCTATGGCATGTCTAAATTGATCCCAAGCAGTACTTTTTGGACTTAAGCAATGAAGTAAAACATGAATAAGATACTTCCAATGAGGACTTACCATTGCTTTCTGAAAAGTAAGCTTGTCCAAAGGTCCTTCATACCCAATATCTCTCAGTGCATCCCAAATATCTTGTTTAGCAAACAAAACAGAGCCTCCTTCATCTTCAAACAACAAAACCTCCCTGATTGTTGCTTCAGTAACACGAATAGCTCTCCCAGCAACTGTAGCATGAATAACATCCTCTCCATCTTCAATCTCAGCCCTTCCCGTGGCCCAAAATGCCTGTATCCAAGGACCAATAATCTCTGGGTTCACTAAGAGTGAGTAATTAATGGTGGTTCCGATGAAAAAATCAATAATACCATGAAAGTCAATGTTCCTCTGCGTTTTCTCAAGGTTTGCAATCATGTTGTGTTTGTTGATGGTTGGTCGGTGTGCCATTGTGATAATGATTTGAGAGAAGAGTAGTAATCGTTGATGATATTGGTGGGTTTGATGAATGAGAATGGCGAATGAATACGGGTGTATAAATAAGAAAAAGATATGAGTTATAAAGGGATAATATACAAAAAATCACGGTTAATTAATTATTTTACCGTTATTTTTGGAAGTTATCTTCCCCATATCTTTCGAAAGTTTGTTACCCGCATTTTTGACCGTTGGAACAGTACCCTTCATATCGCCATGCAGTACTTTCCATAGAATTTGGAGCAGTACTTTCAGTTGTAAAACCAAGCAGTACGTTGAACAAAGTACTTTCCAATCAAAATATCTTTAGTGTTGACTATTTGACCAAAATATCTTTGAAAGTCAACCCGAGGTAATTAATACCTTCCCAAATTAATTCCCAAAGCTACCAAGGCAAGTAGAATTCAATGAACTTTATTGATTACCCTTATACCTTTCCTTGCCTATAAAAGTAACTTTCCACCAACATACTTCTTTCATCAACACTTGCAATATACCACAAAAATCCTAGTGATAATCATGAGTCACTTCCCATTGGTGTACATTTCTTCTGATTCAGATGGCTCCACAGACTCAGAGATCAGCTACTATTCTGACTCTGACTTTGAGGATGCAGGATGGAGTGGGTACTTTCCTCCTAATGTATCATCCTCATCAATGAGTGTAGCAACCTCTACCATTACTGATGCAGCAAGCACTACTAATCCAAAGCCCAAGAAGAAAAAGCATGTCCCTACTCCTGGTTCATCTCTGGCCAATGAACTTCCACATGCTTTGACCCAAGCCCTTGAATCAGCCATAAAGAATATGAAGTGGCCTGCTTGCCCAAGGAAGCAAGCTTCTTTTGATGACAAAAGAAAGACTGCTCAAAAGGGAAAGCAGAGTTATGAGGGTAAAGGAAAAAGGCCAATGGAGTAGGTTGTGTTGGGTAGGATAAGTAGGTTTGGTGGAGAATGCTTGTGGTAGTTGTCTGTGTGTCTTGTTAGTGTCTGTGTCATGGTTGACTGTTTCTGTTGGAAGTATGAATGTAACTCTTTGAATCATGATGAATAAAAATCTTTATCTTTTGAATGATACATGTAGCCTCCCCTTAACTAATGACTAACTACTAATGCCTCCCCTCAATAATAGCTTAATTATTAATCATACCAATACTCACAACTAAAAAGGTAAATCTTGAAACATTAAAGCCCTTTGTGAGTAGGTTTGCTACATTATCATCTGTATGGACTTTAACCACATTGATAAGCCTATGCTCATAGCAATCTCTAATAAAATGATGTCTGATTTGAATGTGCTTTGTTTTGGAATGATAGACTGGATTCTTCACAATATAAATGGTACTCTCATTATCAATGTTGATAGGAGTATTCTTGAAGTTGAATCCATAATCCAAAAGCTGATTTTGCAACCAAAGTACTTGTGCACAGCAACTTGCAGCAACTACATACTTTGCTTCTGTGGAAGATGTTGCTGCAATTGTTTGCTTTTTGCATTGCCATGAGACTAATCTACTTCCAAGGTACTGACACCCTCCAGTTGTGGATCTTCTGTCATAGTTATCTCCAGCATAATCACTATCTGAAAAGGCTTGTAGATGAAAAGGGGACTCCCTAGGATACCATAATCCTAGCTTAGGTTGTTGCCTAAGGTACCTAAAAAATCCTTTTGACAGCATTCAAATGTGATACCTTAGGGTGAACTTGATGTCTTGCACATAAACACACAACAAAAGTAATGTCAGGCCCAGATGCAGTTAAATACATGAGACATCCAATCATAGACCTGTATAATTTGACATCAACTTCTTCTCCTTGTTCATCTTTTCCCAAAGGTTTGTTAGTATCAACAGGTGTAGAGGTTGGCATGACAGTTGTGAAATTGAATCTCTTAAGAATATCTGCAACATACTTATCTTGACTAATAAAGATTCCATTGCTTGATTGTTGCACTTGAAGTCCCAAGAAGAATCTTAATTCTCCCATTGAACTCATCTGAAATTCTTTTTGCATAAGATCTTCAAATTCCTTCACCATAGATTGCTTAGTAGCACCAAAAATAATATCATCTACATAAACTTGGACAAGCATGATATCCTTCTTATCTCTTTTGATGAACAAAGTCTTGTCAATAGCTCCTCTCCTATAACCATGTTGTAATAGAAAACTAGAGAGTCTTTCATACCATGCTCTTGGAGCTTGATAAAGGCCATACAGAGCCTTGATAACCTTATAGACTTTGTTTGGATGTGCAGGATCTTCAAAACCAGGAGGCTGTTTGACATAAAATTCTTCTGTGATAGTGCCATACAGAAAAGCACTTTAAACATCCATTTGATATACAGGAAATCCCATATAAGATGCAAAAGCCAAAAATAGCCTTATGGCTTCAATCCTTGCCACAGGAGCAAAGACTTCATCATAGTCTACTCCATCTTCCTGTCTATATCCTTGAGCTACTAACCTTGCTTTATTCTTAATTACATTCCCTCTTTCATCTCTTTTTACCCTAAAGACCCACTTTGTTCCAATCAGTCTCTTACCATCAGGTAAATCACATAATACCCATACTTCTTGAAGTTTAAACTGTAAGAGTTCTTCTTGCATAGCTTCAACCCAACTCTCCTTGGCTAATGCTTGTTTTAAATTCTTAGGTTCTTCTTGAGACAGAAAGCAAGCAAATAAACACAATTTCTGATCCTGGTGATTCACCCTGTTTTGCTTATAAATAAACCTGAGTAAAGAAGTATGTTGTTGAGACATATTCTTAGCTTTAGTTCGTGTGAGCACTCCTGAATCTGAGGGTCCAATTATCTTGCTGACAGGATGATCTTTGTGAATTCTTAAAGAAGGAGTTGGTGAGATTGCAAGATTATTTTCCAAGTTAGTGAAATCAGGATCTTCATTAGAATCTGAGAAAATGATTTCTTGTTCCAACTCATCATCAGTATCTTCTAAGGCAGGCATGTTTGGATCATTCAAATCATCAGTATCTTCTAAGGCAGGCATGTGTAGATCATTCAAAGTATCAGCATTTATCCAATTTGAAGTGTCTAAAGGTTGAAAAGTACTTTCAAATGGATCAGCAGTACTTTGGGGCAAGGTACTGTCAGTGTCTTTAGCCTTCTTCTTTTCTGCTTCTAAAGCTCTCCTTTGATCATCTTCATAGGACTTAGCCATTGTTTCTTGAATAAGCATCCTATTAAGTTCATCTTGGATGGCTTGGTCTTCATCAGATACTGTGATCTTTGGTGGAGCAGTACTTTGAGGATCAACAGTACTTTGAGGTTCAACAGTACTTTGAGGCTCAGCAGTACTTTTCTTCTCATCGTTGACTTTATCAGTAGACTTATCTTCAGATCTTAAATTAACATCATGGACAATGTACTGTGTTGCTTCTTCAGTGGGAGCAAATTGATTTTCTTCCCTAACATGTACATAATTCATGGATGAAGCCAGTAAATCAAGATCAAACATCCAATCAGGACCTTTACCTTTGTGATTTTCTTGCTCTTCTAGAAATTCAACATGAAGACATTCTTGAACCTTCTTTGTAGCCCTGTTGTACACTCTGAATCCTTTGCTATTGGTACAATATCCCAATAAATATCCTTCATCTGACTTCCCATCAAATTTTCCCAAATTATCAACAGTGTTCAAAATAGTCAGGGGACATCCAAACGGTTTAATAAACTTAATGCTAGGTTTCTTTCCCATGATTAACTCATAAGGTATCTTCATTTGAGGTTTTGTCACTGATACTCTGTTCAACACATAACAAGCAGCACTTACAGCTTCAGCCCAGAATGGAACAAGTAATTGGGAATCTGCAAGCATTGTCCTTGCTGCTTCTATCAAAGTTCTATTCTTTCTTTCTGCAACTCCATTTTGCTGAGGAGTTCTGGCAATACTGAATTCTCTTTTAATTCCTTTCTTGGCACAAAACTCATCCATTAGCTGATTCTTGAACTCAGTCCCATTATCACATCTAATGCCTCTAACCTTGATTCTTAACTGATTTTCAAGTGCTATTATAAGATCATGAATAGCATCAAAAGTTTCATCTTTGAAACATAAGAAAAAGACCCAACTAAATTTGCTACAGTCATCTGTCTCAACCAAACAGTACTTCTTCTTGTTCAAACTAACAACTGAAACAGGTCCAAACAGATCCATATGCAGCAATTCCAAAGGCTCTCTAATGGTTTTCTCTTCAATCTTCTTACAGGAAGCCTTGTGTTGTTTACCCTTTTTGCAAGCAAGACATGAGTGATCATTCTTGAATGTTTTAGAAGGTAAACCTCTAACTAAATTTCCTTTGACCAGCTTGTTTATGTTCTTGAAATTCACATGTCCTAATCTTCTGTGCCATTGATGTGCTTCCTCCATTGTTGCCCTTGCAATCAAGCATGTTGCTCTTTCAGCAGAATTGATGTTCTTCAAGTCTATGCTATACACATCATTAGTTCTTGGTGCTCTCAGCATCACCAAGTTTCTATCTTCTAACTTAAACTCAGGAGAGAGTATAAGACATTCTGTGTCAAAGAATAACACATGATACTTCTTATCAAAAATCTGAGAGACTGACAAAAGATTGAATTTATGCTCCTTCACATATCTAACATTCTCAAAATCAATGTTTCCAGCCTTGATAATTCCTTTGCCAGTGATTCTTCCTCCATCAGGATCATTCCCAAATGCAACTTTTCCTCCAAAATAAGCTTTAAAATATGACAAGAGCTCCTTTTCTCCTGTCATACTCCCAGAGCAACCACTATCAACAATAAGATGATCTTTAAGCTCCTCTTCTGGGTTGCCCTGCATACACATGAAAAAGGTTAGTTTCTTTTAGGAACCCAAGCCATTACTGACTTGTGTTCCCCTTGTGGAGTGACATACTCAAATTCTTTGAGTATGTAATCACCACTTTCTTTAAAAACATGATCAAGAATTAATGTTTTTGTTTCCAAAACTTTTGGTTCATTCTTATCAATTTTCCCTTTTTCACTCTTATCCTTTGAAAGTACTAGTTCTTCCCCAGCAGTACTTTCTTTCTTAACCCATTTAGTTGTAACTTTTGGAGTTGGGTTCTGTGTTCTAGCATCTTTTCTTGTGTTGTAAGGCGTTCTAGGTTTGTAGTAATTGAATCTCCTAGGTCTTACACTTGAGTTTTTGCTATCAGCACCTTGGTTAGGGGACTTTCTATCAGTACTTTGAGAAGGTACCGTGGGTTTGGAGAATGGTTTTTTCTGATGAGGGTACCTATAGTCTTTTGAGAAATTACTATGGTTAACCCTATTTGTGTAATTCCAAACTGGTTTGTTATCCCTTGGCTTATTTTCTCTGTGAATTTGATTTGCAGATCTGGTCTTTGGGTATTTGCTTAAGTATTCTGAGTGATAATCACAGTCCTTAATCAAATGATGAGGACTATAACATACATAACAGACCTTTGGACCAATATTCCCAAATCCTTTTCCAAAAGGTTTTCTAAAATTAGCAGTATTTTGAAAATATTTTCTTGGAGGCACTGCTGAGTGATCAGCAGTACTTTGAGAAGTGTTTGAAGGTACTGCATGTTTTGAAAACTTTTTCTCATCAACCCTAGGTGCTTCAACAGATTCTCCTAAAGTCTCAGGATTTGATTGACCTTTAAGCTTTTTCCTAAACTCTAGGTTATCTACCCCATAACAAGAGACATCTGTCCTAGGTGGTTGAAAACTACCTGGGGGATTAGGAACTGCATTGTATCCCTTGTCATTCTTATATTTAGGAGGTGTTGGACTAGGGGATTCCTCATCACTAGAAGTGTTTTCATCCAAACTTATGAATTCTTCATCACTAGTTGAGGTATCTACTGTAAGATTTAGTTCCTTACTCTTAAAAGGAATACCTTCTGTGCTATCATTATCATAACCTAGGCCAATTTTAATGTTTGATGTTCTTTGTTTTTCAACAAATTGAACATGTGACAGACCTGATTCATTCCAAACAGAAAGTTTTTCTAACAACTTATTCCTCTCATTAGTAACTTTCTCTAGTTCAGACACCTTACATCCTAATTTCCATTCACTTAACTTTACATGGTATTCTTGTTGCTTATATCTTTCATCCCATGCTACTTCATTGTTTTCATGAGTTATTATTTTGGCTTCCATTGACTATAAAGTCAATTGGTAGCCAGCTATCTCAGACCTAGCCCTTTGAAATTTATCTCTTTCAGTTACATATTCACTAAGTAACTTTTGATACATATCATTACATTTAGAGCATACCTCAGAGATAGTGGATGAACTTGGTGAAGTAGCTACCATAGCAAGCTGAACAGGATCTTCTTCAAATTCCATGCTCCAATCAAAGCTTCCTAGACCATCTCTTGACTCTAAAGCAGCATATCCAGGTTCTTCATCAAAAGTTGTGCTCCAATCTTCCAATGCAACCATTGAGTAGGTTACAGGTTCATCATCAAACTCAATGGACCAATCAATCTCTGATAGATTCTCTTGAGCAACCAAAGCTTTTGGTTTTGGTTCGGTAATAGGGACCTCTTTTCTTTCAGTCTTGGGCTGTTCAATCATTTTGTTTGCTTGGTACTTTGCAAATTTGCATTCCCTTGCAAAGTGACCAGTCCTTTGACAATTGAAGCACTCAATTTTGGACTTATCAAATGTTATTCCCTGCTTAGCTGTGAAATTAATACCTCTTCCTGTTTTATTCATAAACTTTTTGATCCTTGCAGTGATTTGGCAACTTGCCATCTGATATCAATCTCTTCCATAGCATCATCATCTATTTGCAAGACATCTTCTTGATAGGTTACAGGTAGAGTTGCTTGTTGAGCAAAGAATGAACATAGAACATCATCTGAGGTGGGGGTGTTTGATGGAGATGAAGTGGTAGTGACCATAGTTGTACATGGAAGCTGAGTTTCAGTCACAGTACTTTGAACAGGATAAGCAGTACCTTTATTGGAAGTACTGCTTCTGTTTTCAGAAGATACAAAAGCAATGTTTTGGGGTTTCTGATGTGTGCTTGAACCTGTAGTACCATTCATCTCATGCTCATACACCTTCAGATTGTTGTAGAGATCATCAAAGTCCATTGTGTCCAAACCTGGTTGTCCTCTGATCATAGTAGCAACTACATGCCATACGGATGGTAAGCTTCTCAAGAACTTCAAGTTAGCATCTTCAACTGATGCCTCAGCTCCATATAGTTCTAGCATACTCAGAAGATTTTGGAATCTTTCATAAGCAGAATCAAGACCTTCTCTTTCACCAACAGTGAAAGTTTCAAATTGTTGCTTCAACAAGTTCCTGTGCATCTTCTTGGAAGCATCACTACCTCCAAACTTTTTCTTAATTGCAGCCCATAATTGTTTTGCATCCTGAGCATCATGAAACTTCAATAGCTGTCCATCAGGAATAGCAGACAGTAATATGTTGAGAGCTTTGTCTTGATTTCTCTTTGTAGCAGCTGGGATGGTTGGTTTAGGTGGTTTAGGTTGTCCTGGGAGCTCTACTGGTTCATCAAGTACCATATTGCCATTGACAATCACGTCCCATAATGCATGGTCTGTGACGGCAATGTACTGCCTCATCTTCATGGCCCATAAATCATATTCTCCCTTCTTGACAATAGGAATTCTAACAGCAGTGATGGATGGAGCAGGTGCAGCCTCTGTCGACATCTCGAAGGGTATGTAGTAGAATCGGTTTAAAAGATTATCTTCTTAATCAGAGTTTCCAACACAAGCTCTGATGCCACTTGTTGGATCGATATACTCTGACCAAACTACTTTGTAGCTTGTAATGTTTTTAACAATATTGAATGAACACAACACTATTAATATTGAAACACTGTTTTGACCTTGTAAAGTATGCGGAATCTACTAACACAAAGCTTAAGAAGAACTTTTATATTAAACCAAACTTGAACCTGCTTTGTTACACAGATTCACTAACAATCCCTAACTTGACTAATATCGACTTCTCTAACTTATATTTTAACAAAAAAAACTCATTACGACTAATACCTCTTAAGGCTCCTTTTATAGACACAAGGATATCCTTAAGTCGGTTTACAATACTTGAACGACAAGTAATTATCCCTAACTAATTCTAGAATATTCATACAATATTACATAATAATCCTTTAATCAATATTGCACTTAAGTCCTTATTCTCTTCGAAGTACTTTGAATAATCTTCAATATATAGCAGTACTTTGACCATGTTTGACTTTGATCTTCAAGCAGCACTTTGACACAGCAGTACTTTGAAATACAGAAGTACCTTGATCTTTATATCCCAACACCAATGAAGTTGCTTCCGTTGTCCGTGACATCCAGTGCTTTTATGTGCATACTTCTTGCAATTCTTTGTCCGGCCAACAGTGCTTCGTATTCCGCCCCGTTGTTAGTAGCGTCAAAGTTCAATCGGAGGGCATAAGTATATTCTTCTTTGACCGGACTGATTAAAACTAAACCTGCTCCGGCGCCTTTTTTGCTGGATGCTCCGTCGGTATATAGTGTCCATTCCTTAGCTTGGGAGATATCACATATCTCCTTGCCCCTCCCTTTCGGATCCTCTCCGGTAGATCCGATGGGTATTTCATTGATGAAATCAGCTAAGACCTGTCCTTTGATTGAATTTGTTGGCACATAGGTAATATTATAAGCTCCGAGCTCTACGGTGTACTTGGCTAGGTGTCCGGAAGCTTCTGCTTTCTTCAGTATTTGCTTAATAGGTTGATCCGTTATGACCTTACTAGGATGAGCTTCAAAGTATCGTCTCAATCTTCTGGATAGGTGTAGGAGAGCCAGAGCTATTTTTTCTACAGGAGCGTACTTCTTCTCGGCTTCATGCAGCGTCCGGCTTACATAGTGTACTGGAATCTGCCGTCCTTCTCTTTCTACTAGCATTACCCCACTTATAGCTTCTTTTGTAGCCGATAGGTATAGGTACATGTCTTCCTTTGGTTTTGGTGTTGTTAAACAGGGGAGTTCTAAGATCATTTTCTTCATTTCCTGAAAAGCCCTTTCAGCCACTTCTGTCCATTGATATTTGTCTTTGTTATCTTTGGTGATGTTTTTAAGGGTCTCGAAGAAAGGCAGGGACCTTTCGGCTGACTTAGATAGGAAACGGTTTAATGCTGCAAGCTTGCCGCTCAGACTTTGCATTTCTTTGAGTGACTTAGGTGATTGCATGTCGGCAATTGCTCTGGTTTTCTTGGGGTTTGCCCTGATCCCTTCTGAGGATATTAGGTAGCCGAGGAACTTCCCTTCTTCTACTCCGACCAATTTGTGACTGAAAGGCAGTATCTATCAGCTTTTGATATGTTGCTCCGGCGTTCATTAATCCGAACGGCATTTTGGTGTAACAAAATGTTCTGTGATCAGTGTAGAAGGCCGTTTTCTCTTCGTCTTTGATTAGCTCCAAACGGTCAACCTAAATCAACCAATGAGAATGGTCAACAAGGTCAGACAGCTTGGTCCAAATCTCCAAGGAGTACAGTGTTTCCCCGGGTCGTTATGTCCCAGCGAGGTGTGATGGTATAAAAACGGGTTTGTGATCGGGTGAATTTGGACAGAAAAGGGTTGTGATTGATGGAACTAAGAAAATGTAAAAGGAAATAGCTTAAATAAGCTATATTAACACAAACGTGAAATTAGAAAAGCCAGAAACGTTTAAAACCTAAAAACGCGTACGTCTGATTTAAATTTACGTAGACGAATGAAATAAAACGCGAGTTTTGAGAAATAAAATACCTACGGATATGAAAATTACATTTTTACAATCCTAATAATAAAAGAAAATTTTTAGAAAAAGAAGAAAAATACTTTTTTGAGTTTTTATTTGTTTATTAATAATTAAAAACTATTATAACTAAATTTAATTATTAAAAATACTAAACTAATTATGAAAATTATGAAACTTTTTGTAAAATTACTTTATACTAACAGAAACTTGGGAAAAAATAGGAAAAGTCCTAAATGCTTATTAAAAAGCAGTGAATAAGCTAGATAAGCTAAAATAAGCTAAAATGATTAATACTACTATAAATATAAATTTGGAAAATTAATAACTGAAAACCCCCTTAGGGAAGATGGTGCTAGAGTGTTGTGTTGTGTCGTGGGTGAAGAATGAGGTATGGGTTTCGAATCACAAGCCTTACCTTTTTGCTATTATTTTTTTTTTCAAATCTCTTTACACCAACCCATCAAACACATACAAATGAACAATTTCTGTAACTAACACCTTTTCTACAAAGCAAATAATAAGCAGTTACAAAGAAAAAATAGCAACAGTTAGGCTTAAAGGTTAAAAAATGAGATTTTAAGTTCCAAAAAGCTAACAAAAGCTACTGACAAGCTACACTAGGGAGAAAATAAGCTAAGGCTAATCTAAAACAAGTTCACATAAACTGAAACAACCAATTAAGCAGAGTGAAATGGGCAAATAAGCAGAAACAAGAAATTAGCACATAAGCATATCCCATCAGTCCCGATTTACGGCACCTCATAAGCCAACCAAAAAAAATCTAAAAATTAAACCAAAAATAGCAGTAACTAGATAAGCTACTAAATAAGCTACATACCAAATTTCTGGTCAAACAGACTTATAACGAAGAAATGAAAAATCAAAAACTATTTCTGAAGTTAAAAATGACTTTTTCCAGCCTGAAAAAGGGTGATTTAGCCCTGTAAAAAAAATCTAAAAATTAAAAAAAAAAATACTAGCAAGTAGATAAGCAATAAAATAAGCTACAAACCAAATTTCAGTTCCTAAGGATTAAGCATGAAGCCATGAAAATTCTCCCAAGATTTGGAAAAACTGAGAAATATGCAACTTTGACTTTTTAAGATTTTGAGCTAAGTTTGACTATGATGAACTTTGATCTATCCTTAGTGACTAAAAATGATGTTTCAAGTTACTATGAGATGAATTTAAGCTATATAAACTACTTATGCTATGAAATCATGAGATCTTTGAACAAGAAAATCTGACAATGAACAAAAGTGAGCATGTAAACAAAGATTTTGACTTTTTATGAATTGACCCATGGATTTTATTACTAAACTGCACTAATATGACCTAAAGAGACTTACTACAACTAAAAACAACAACAACCACTCACTTAAAAACACAGAGAGCCTCTGTCCCAAACACCCCTTAAAGATTCTAAAAATGAGATTTTCAAAAAAAATGGATGATTTAAACCTTGAAACTGATTCACAAGCAGCTTTAATGATAATCTAAGGTAAATAGACCACAGAAACATTAACTTAAACAACAAATACCCAAGAATCCATAACATGCTAATTTGGCAGTGAAGTTCATGAAATGAGCAACAAAGGACTCCAATGAACAAGTGAATGATATAAAGCAATAATCCTACTAACATTCATCTAATAAACATAAAAAAAATCACAGATAATGGCTTATACTATACTCTACAGTAAAATGCAAATATATGAGAAAATGCTTACAAATTACATCCAAGCCAAGAACATGGAACCAAGGACTCTAACCACTTCCTAATGCTTTCCACAAAGCAACTAACCCAAGGAAATCCAGAATTTACATTGCTCCAAGCTTCCTTCACCATTACCACTAATTTTTGAATTATTTTCTATTTATTGAGTATTTTTGATAATTTTTGCTATAGTGGACTAATGCTATCTAAAATGTTTTCACAGCTTTTTAAAACTTAATATTAGGCTAAAATGAACTAAGTGAAGCAGTAAACACCATTGATAACAACTGTCAAACATAAATGAGAATTTTACTTGAAATTGGCAAACTTGCATTTAACTAAGAAACTTGAATTACAACTGAATAATTAGGATTACACTTGAGTTAAACTGATAATTTTAACTTGAAATGAAATTGCACTAGAAAAACTTGAGTTAAACTAAATTCGACATACTACAACTATAGTACAACTAATTCTAACTACTCCCTTTTCTCTTTCTTTTCTTGACTTATATAGCTCTTTGGGGTCCTCTGATTCATTCCCACTTCTTCTGAGCCGTAGGATGGCTTAATTTGATCATGACCCTTGAATTCCATTTTGGCGGAAATTGGTATTTATCCACTAGCAGGTTGCTTGGAGGGTTTTTAGGATAATTAATGTAGTTTGGTTGTTGTGTGAGGTGGAGGGAACAAAGATTGGTGGAGGTGAGTTGGAGGGATGGGGATGGAGTGTTGACAGGGGTGTTGCAGCTTCAAGTGGGAGGGAGAGGGTGAGTTGTTGACTTTGTTGTTTGACCATGGGTAAAAATAAAAACGGGGTGTTGGTTTCTATTAGTGGTTTTGGATTTGGGCTTGGAGTGGGCTGGTGTAGATGGTGGACTGGATTGGGAGGCATAAGGTTGGGTTTGGATTTTGATTTTAATACAAAGGGTCCATTTGGTATAGCTTATTAACTCACAAGGACTATTTTTGTAAAAGCTGAAAATCCAGGGGCTGCAAATGTAAATTCCCCAATGTACTCATAAGGGTAATTTCTGCCAAATATGAATAATCCAAGGTTAGAAATTGCAATTTTTCACTTTTGGTCCTTCAAGGACCAAATTTGCCAATTGTTGAAACTTGAGGGACTAATTATGCAAATCATTCAAATTTTACACCAAGGGATCATTTGTGATAACTTTTGAGTTTCCAAGGACCAATAATGACTTTTCTTCCAAAATTTTCCACCAGGGACCAAATCTGCCAATATCTGAAACTCCAGGGACTAAACTTGTAAATTCTCAAAACTTTTTACCCAAGGATCATTTTTGATAACTTTTAACTTTTAAAAGACTTGGGTTGACTTTTCTTGCAAAACAAATGCTCAGGGACTAATTTTGACAAGTTTTGAAAGTTAGGGGATTGAAACTGCCAATTACGCAAACTTTATTCGTTTTTCGTCTGTTTTTACTCATTTTGCATCTGAAACATATAAAACACAATTTTGGAATATTTTCTGTATTTTGATGCATTTTTGAGTGTTTTTAAATGTTTTTGCAATTTAGATTGACCAAAAATGATGAGTGTTTGAGCACTCATCAATCCCCCACACTAAACTATTGCTAGTCCCTAGCAATCTTTTATGAAAACTTAATGGATTTGAAGTCTCTTTACCAAAAGCCATTACTTCTGGAGTAGCCAAGTGTTTCTGTTCAAGTAAGAACTATGGTACACTGATAACCATATGATTTTGAGCAAATCATCAGCTGTCGACGGATTTGATTTGTCTTTACCAAAGGTCGTTTGCTTCTGGACTAGCCAACTCTTTGATGGAAATAAAGTCATCATCTTGGTGAGTTGATTACCAATTATGGTTTTTCCACTGCCTTTATCACAAGCCATAACCTTGTGGGCTAGCCAACTCTTCATGATTAAAGATATGGTGAGTTGAATCCCATACAATTTTGGGCAAATTGTCAGCCATCAACGGTTTTGAGATATCTTTACCAAGAGCCGTTTGCTCCTGGATTAGCCAGTCCTTCTGTCGGTTAGACATGGTGGACTGATAACCATAAAAATTTTGAAATAAAGAAAAAAAAAATTAAATTTTGGCCAAAAACGGGGGTACTAGAAGGTAAAATGTCATCAAATTCGCTAGAATTCCCCCCCCCCCCACACACACACACTTAGAATTGAATATTGTCCTCAATATTCAAAGTCCCGGCTATTATGCCGACTCTTTGAACGTAAAAAGGCAACATTACAAGCTAAATGTGGAAATACCATTTTTTTCACTTTATTTTATTTATTGATATATATACATGGTAACACAACAAGGGCACTCTCCCACACTTAGGGTGAAAACCCCATATGCATGCTACTGTTTTTGTTTACCGAGTCGCTAGCTTGACTCGACCCCGAATTCATTTGTTCTTGGGGAAGCAAGATGTGGACGAAACAATCTCCATCGGACTTTCATTCAAGATGTTTGGACAAGCATTTGAAGTACGTGAAAGTTCCACACCGATGAGATATATTCCCGGCTTTAAATAGTATAAACAATAAGCGGTGATGCCGGGGTCAAAGATAATGTCTTTATTCCCGAAGGAATGAAGAACATGAGAAGTCACCCGGTAGGTGAAGAATGGAAGGAAAATCTTGATAACAATCAAGATTGACTCATCATCATTAGAAAGAGAATTCATAATTGGTATATCATGAATCTCATCATTGAAGCTCATATGATCTAGACATATTATGGGAGGGGGGGTTGGGATTTTGATATCAAGCAAATTCTCAAGTTTGAGAATATTTTCCTCCGGAACACAAAGATCATCTTTGTCTATATCAAAGTAAAAGTTATCATACTCCGGTGAAGATATGATATGAGTGAGTTCACGGGAGAACTCCTCAAAGGTGAATGAATCATATTCGGAGAGAGAAATTTGAGAATGAGAAGTGGTACTGCCACTAATCTTCTCTACCATATGATCAAAAGTGAAGGCTTCAAATTCCGGTATAGAATCATCAAAAAAAATGTCACTATCCTTAATGGGGATAGGAGATGAAATAGGTTTCTCTTTGAAAGCCTCGATTTTAGAAATGCGGAGATTGACATTCAATAATGTTGCACGAAGTGGAGGAAGGATATCACACATATGATCAAGAATTCCCTGTGACTCTCTTGGGATTGGGACAAGGTCCTCAACACCAGACTTTATGAATTCGTCCGATTCCTTTTTAGGAACAGTGTCAAGATGCTCGTCCCCCATGCTCAGAGAGTGAGTGGGAACCTCGGGTGTGATAACAGCAGATTGAGATGGAATCTCAACTGATGGTATCTCAACTGATGAATTTCATGAATCTTTATAAAATTCAAGGATATCAAGGGTATCTTCATCATCACTGTCATCAGGAGTGAAACGGAATCGAGAGCTAGATCTGGCTGCTTTTCTTTTGTAATTGATTCTCTAATAGAGTTTTCAATGGCAATTTGAGAATTTATTTTAGCAGCCTGTTCTTTGGCTAACAATTCTTCCATGGATTTCTCATGTTGTTCATGACCAAGAAGCTCATCATGACAAGTGTTTAATAACACTTGTATTTCTTTTATGTCTTGGATGAAATCATGAGAAAGAGTGTAAGGCTGTGGAGGTTGATCAAAATGACGTGTGTCATAATTTTCATAAGGTTCGGGCTCAAAGATAGGTGTATACATATTATGGCAATCAAATCCGAGATGTAAACCTCCACAGTATGTAAACATTTTTACTGTTGTAACTGATTCTGTGAGTTATGTGGATAATGGTTGAGACCAAATTCGTAATCGTTACAAGGAACTTGCTCATAGACAAGCTGGTTCCCAGTTTGACAATTAGAACTGTCATGAGGACCTCCACAATACTCATAAGAAAAACTTGGTGTATTTTGATACGAAGCATCATTGAAATTTGAATGATATGGTTCTTGCTCGTATGGGTTATGAGGAAGGTGGTTGAAGTCGTTTTGAGAATATTCACAAAAGTTCTGATCATAATCAGAGGTGAATGTAGGTTCAGTTCTCAAAACATAACATGCACAAAAGTTCATGGCTAAATCCACAATCCTTGCAATTGCACCGTTCACAAAGTGAACCATCTCCTAACGGATCTCCACAACTAACGCAATGAAGTTGTTTCAACGAAGAAGTGTGAGGAGGGTCATCAGAAAGATTTTGTTAATCATTAGGAGAATTTGGATTTATGAACAAATTGCACACAGTACAAAATCTGTTACTACAATTATTTCCACATTTCTCACAAATACACCGGAAACAACGATAGTCGTTCTCAATCGGGCTTTTACAGTGAAAACACGTGTAGCCGAGAGACGCCATAAGAATTATACATGAGAGGGGTATAAGAAGGTAGAATCAAACGGATAGAGGGTAAGGAAAAATATTTTTGGGTTTTTTGTGTTCTTTGAAAACTTATTTAAAATGTTTTTGAAAATCGTTTTGAAAAACCAAATCGTTTCCCATAGATCACACTAAGTAATCCTTGAGTAATCTGAAATGGTAAAATTCACGATTTGTTTTGTTTTTATATAAAAAAAAAGAAAATATGAACAAGGATGGATACATATACAATGAGCGTGTATCCAGACTCACTAATCTGCAAACCGTTTAGAATAACGCGCACAACCTCCCCGGTAGCGGCGCCAAAATTTTGATTAGCTCCAAACGGTCAACCTAAATCAACCAATGAAAATGGTCAACAAGGTCAGATAGCTTGGTCCAAATCTCCAAGGAGTACAGTGTTTCCACGGGTCGTTATGTCCCAGCGAGGTGTGATGGTATAAAAACGGGTTTGTGATCGGGTGAATTTGGACAGAAAAGGGTTGTGATTGATGGAACTAAGAAAATGTAAAAGGAAATAGCTTAAATAAGCTATATTAACACAAACGTGAAATTAGAAAACCCAGAAACGTTTAAAACCTAAAAACGCGTACGTCTGATTTAAATTTACGTAGACGAACGAAATAAAAAGCGAGTTTTGAGAAATAAAATACCTACGGATATGAAAATTACATTTTTACAATCCTAATAATAAAAGAAAATTTTTAGAAAAATAAGAAAAATATGTTTTTGAGTTTTTATTTGTTTATTATTAATTAAAAACTATTATAACCAAATTTAATTATTAAAAATACTAAACTAATTATGAAAATTATGAAACTTTTTGTAAAATTACTTTATACTAACAGAAACTTGGGAAAAAATAGGAAAAGTCCTAAATGCTTATTAAAAAGCAGTGAATAAGTTAGATAAGCTAAAATAAGCTAAAATGATTAATACTACTATAAATATAAATTTGGAAAATTAATAACTGAAAACCCCCTTAGGGGAGATGGTGCTTTAGTGTTGTGTTGTGTCGTGGGTTGATACGTGGGAATCGCACCAGGCTTTACCTCTCGAGGGATCTCGAGAAGCTTACAACCCCCACCAGGCAGTGTACCTGATCGTTGTAGTATAGTATAGTGACAAATACCGGGGTATTGATCGTTCAACTCAGGAATAGTGTCGCTAGGATTGAAATTAATCTAACTAGGTCTAAAGGTGAAGGATGATTCTTTTTATGTTTTTATATTTTATGAAAAGCAGGTAAAAATCTCGGGTATTGGAAGGAGGGGCGGAATTAGTTGCTAATCAACTAACCCAAAAGCTACTAATTAAACTAATGTGCAAGAAAACTAAACTAAGGTTCTACAAGGGATGTGAAGCATGTCTACCTATGATATGTTACTCCTTGCTAGCTATCCAATTCTATCTATTGAATTGTCACACCTTGTTTTAATTGACGGGTTGTATTCCTTAATACCATTCGTGGGGTGGCGTACGTACTTCCCCAACTCTATAAGCTCCTACTTCACTCCTATGTCGAGCTTGCAAGAAGATCCTAACATGGGATCATTAGAATTCGCTCATGCATTAAATACAACCATAATAACCTAGTACACATTGGTTCATGTTTCTTAAGACGTTCAAGCATGTTACCCTATGGAAGTCTGCCAGTTTTCTTAAGCCTGACATCGAATACAATCAACCAAACAAGAGACAATAGGAATCAAGAATTATAAGCTAAATCAACTAGACCTATCGAAGTGTCACACCCTAATTGATGAAGATAGACACAAACATCAACAAGGAATCAATAAGATCTAATCAATTATATACAAGTTTCACACAATTATAAGTAGACACAAGGTGAATTAGCAAATCATCATCAAAGAAGAGCAAGCAACAATGATAATGGAAAACATAATTAAGATAGAATCAACAAACCAATACATGATGTTTATGGAGTGATTAAAACCCTCTAAGTTGCTGAAAAAACACCTACCTAAACCCAGGAATCGACCTTAGGGTTTAGGGCTTACAAAAAGTGAAGTTATGCTGTTATATTTATAGGCAAGTTTTCTGTCGGCAAGGCTTGACGGCGTCACCCCGTAAAGAGTGACAGTGTCATGACCAATCTTTCTTCACCAAATTGTAGATTTCTTCGTCCTCTTCGCGTGGGCTTTTGAATCACCTAAATCCGAGTTCGTATGCAAAAGTTATGACCAAAACAATATCAGCAACTTCGCGCGCAAGTTTTGACAAGTTAACACGTGACGGCCTACGTGACGCCTTCAGGAAATTTTCTAGGCCATCACTCTTTAATTTTACACGTGACGGCCTTGGGTGACGCCGTCATCTCCAATGCACAAAACTTTCTGGACCGTCACGGACTTTATCCACTTCCACCTCTTGTATTACTCTTGACGCCATCATGAAGAAGCTTGTGACGCCGTCAGGTACTGCTCCCAGCAAGAAAAATTAAGACTTTGCCGTTTTCTTCACTTTTATGCTCCAAAAACGTCCAAAATGCTTCCTTTTCCAGAATTCACTCCAAAAGTACCTAAAATCACAAAAGGAACGATTTAGGGCAATATTTGATCAAATAAATTCAATTCCGGGCTTAAATGACCCCCTAAAAACGGATCATTTTTCGCCTCATCATGGGTGAAGAATGAGGTCTGGGGTTCGAATCCCAGGCCTTACCTTTTTGCTATTATATATTTTTTTTCAAATCTCTTTACACCAACCCGTCAAACACATACAAATGAACAATTTCTATAACTAAAAACCTTTTCTACAAAGCAAATAATAAGCAGTTACAAAGAAAAAATAGCAACAGTTAGGCTTAAAGGTTAAAAAATGAGATTTTAAGTTCCAAAAAGCTAACAAAAGCTACTGACAAGCTACACTAGCGAGAAAATAAGCTAAGGCTAATCTAAAACAAGTTCACATAAACTGAAACAACCAATTAAGGATAGTGAAATGGGCAAATAAGCAGAAACAAGAAATTAGCACATAAGCATATCCCATCAGTCCCGATTTACGGCACCTCATAAGCCAACCAAAAAAAATCAAAAAATTAAACCAAAAATAACAGTAACTAGATAAGCTACATACCAAATTTCATGTCAAACAGACTTATAACGAAGAAATGAAAAATCAAAAACAATTTCTGAATTTAAAAACGACTTTTTGCAGCCCGAAAAAGGGTGATTTAGCCCTGTAAAAAAAATCTAAAAATTAAAATAAAAATACTAGCAAGTAGATAAGCAATAAAATAAGCTACAAACCAAATTTCAGGTCCTAAGGATTAAGCATGAAGCCATGAAAATTCTCCCAAGATTTGGAAAAACTGAGAAATATGCAACTTTGACTTTTTAAGATTTTGAGCTAAGTTTGACTATGATGAACTTTGATCTATCCACAGTGACTAAAAATGATGTTTCAAGTTACTATGAGATGAATTTAAGCTATATAAACTACTTATGCTATGAAATCATGAGATCTTTGAACAAGAAAATCTGACAGTGAACAAAAGTGAGCATGTAAACAAAGATTTTGACTTTTTATGAATTGACCCATGGTTTTTATTACTAAAATGCACTAATATGACCTAAAGAGACTTACTACAACTAAAAACAACAACAACCACTCACTTAAAAACACAGAGAGCCTCTGTCCCAAACACCCCTTAAAGATTCTGAAAATGAGATTTTCAAAGAAAATGGATGATTTAAACCTTGAAACTGGTTCACAAGCAGCTTTAATGATAATCTAAGGTAAATAGACCACAGAAACATTAACTTAAACAACAAATACCCAAGAATCCATAACATGCTAATTTGGCAGTGAAGTTCATGAAATGAGCAACAAAGGACTCCAATGAACAAGTGAATGATATAAAGCAATAATCCTACTAACATTCATCTAATAAACATAAAAAAAATCACAGATAATGGCTTATACTATACTCTACAGTAAAATGCAAATATATGAGAAAATGCTTACAAATTACATCCAAGCCAAGAACATGGAACCAAGGACTCTAACCACTTCCTAATGCTTTCCACAAAGCAACTAACCCAAGGAAATCCAGAATTTACATTGCTTCAAGCTTCCTTCACCATTACCACTGATTTTTGAATTATTTTCTATTTATTTGGTATTTTTGATAATTTTTGCTATAGTGGACTAATGCTATCTAAAATGTTTTCACAGCTTTTTAAAACTTAATATTAGGCTAAAATGAACTAAGTGAAGCAGTAAACACCATTGATAACAACTGTCAAACATAAATGAGAATTTTACTTGAAATTGGCAAACTTGCATTTAACTAAGAAACTTGAATTACAACTGAATAATTAGGATTACACTTGAGTTAAACTGATAATTTTAACTTGAAATGAAATTGCACTAGAAAAACTTGAGTTAAACTAAATTTGACATACTACAACTTGAGTACAACTAATTCTAACTACTCCCTTTTCTCTTTCTTTTCTTGACTTATATAGCTCCTTGGGGTCCTCTGATTCATTCCCACTTCTTTCTGAGCCGTAGGATGGCTTAATTTGATCATGACCCTTGAATTCCATTTTGGCGGGAAATTGGTATTTATCCACTAGCAGGTTGCTTGGAGGGTTTTTAGGATAACTAATGTAGTTTGGCTGTTGTGTGAGGTGGAGGGAACAAAGATTGGTGGAGGTGAGTTGGAGGGATGGGGATGAAGTGTTGGCAGGGGTGTTGCAGCTTCAAGTGGGAGGGAGAGGGTGAGTTGTTGACTTTGTTGTTTGACCCTGGGTAAAAATAAAAACGGGGTGTTGGTTTTTATTAGTGGTTTTAGATTTGGGCTTGGAGTGGGCTGGTGTAGATGGTGGACTGGATTGGGAGGCATAAGGTTGGGTTTGGATTTTGGTTTTAATACAAAGGGTCCATTTGGTATAGCTTATTAACTCACAAGGACTATTTTTGTAAAAGCTGAAAATCCAGGGGCTGCAAATGTAAATTCCCCAAAGTACTCATAAGGGTAATTTCTGCCAAATATGAATAATCCAAGGTTAGAAATTGCAATTTTTCACTTTTGGTCCTTCAGGGACCAAATTTGCCAATTGTTGAAACTTGAGGGGCTAATTATGCAAATCATTCAAATTTTACACCAAGGGATCATTTGTGATAACTTTTGAGTTTCCAAGGACCAATAATGATTTTTCTTCCAAAATTTTCCACCAGGGACCAAATCTGCCAGTATCTGAAACTCCGGGGACTAAACTTGTAAATACTCAAAACTTTTACCCAAGGATCATTTTTGATAACTTTTAACTTTTAAAAGACTTGGGTTGACTTTTCTTACAAAACAAATGCTCAGGGACTAATTTTGACAAGTTTTGAAAGTTGGGGGACTGAAACTGCCAATTATGCAAACTTTGTTCATTTTTCGTCTGTTTTTACTCATTTTGCATCTGAAACATATAAAACACAATTTTGGAATATTTTCTGTATTTTGATGCATTTTTGAGTGTTTTTAAATGTTTTTGCAATTCAGATTAACCAAAAATGATGAGTGTTTGAGCACTCATCAGTCTTCTTTTGCCATTTGGACTTGAAGGTATCCTTTGTAAGCATCGAGGAAGCATTTGTAACGGAACCCTGTTACCGATTCAATTTTCCAGTCGATTTCCGGCAACGGGTAGTAATCCTTCCGACAAGATGCATTGAGGTTTTTAAAGTCGATGCACATTCTCCAACTGCCGTCCGGCTTTTTTACTAGCACTGGGTTTGAGATCCATGTCGGGTATCGGACGGGCCTGATGATTCCGGCTTTTAGCCATTCTTCCACATCTTTGTTTATGGATTGTTTTTTTTTTTCCTGAGAAGAATCTCTTCTTTTGAGCCACGGGTCTGTCCTGAACGTTTACATTGAGTTTGTGTTCGGCAATCCATCGGGGTACGCCCTTCATATCTGATGGTTCCCATGCAAAAACGTCCTGACTGTTCTTAAGTAAGGTTATCAGCTGCCTTCGTCCTTCATTTGAGAAATTTCTTCCTATCGTTACTAATTGATCCGGATATGCCGGATGGACCAAGACTTCTTCGGTTTCTGTGGCTTCGTTAATGATTGTTGTTACCGGAGGGGTCTCCACTTTGGTTTCTTTCTTCAATAAGAATTTTTCTTCTAACTTTCTACATTCCGAAATGATGACGGAACGAGTGACCAGAGCAGCAATGCCCCTCGGGGTTGGGAACTTCATCATGGAATGTATTGTTGCAGGGATGGCTCTTAGTTTCTTGATTCCGGAGCGCCCTAGTATTATGTTATAAGGAGAGGGAGACCTTACTACTGGTTGTTCGACGATACAGTCCTTCACTTCCGAAACATACTTCCAACTCGATTTTTCCTAGCGGATTAATGGCTTCTCCGGCAAATCCGACTAGGGGTGTATTTGTTTTTGTGAGTCGCGATCGGATGGAGGAGTCAAAGTTTAAGAAGCAGTGCTCGTACATTACCTCCACCGAAGCACCCTGATCAACGTATACTCTTCGGACTGTGTATCCTTCTACTTCGGCCTCGATTATGAGTGGTTCATTCGAGACGTCTCCGGGTAGGATCGGGGGGAAACTGATAGGGATATTCATCCATTCTTCTTCTTGGTCCATGCTTTTGCGTTTTCGCCCCTTCTCATGATACTGAACCATATTGATGATTCTACCCTGGTTGACTTGGTGATTGCCTCTTTGAGGTGCTCTATCTCTTTGTCGGACGTCTCTGATCAGATGGTCAAGTTTGCCCGTTTCCATAGCCTTTTTGAGTTGTTCTTTCAAATTATGGCAGTCGTTTGTGAGGTGGCCTTTTTCTCCATGATAGTCACAATACTTGTCCATATTTTCTCTTAAGGGTCTTCCTCTCAACGGAGGTGGTGCCGGTAGTCTGAGGTGATGTTCGGTAGCCAGGATTTCTTTAGGAGCCTTGGTAAGCACGTTCAAATCTATTGGTCTGGTATCCCTTCGGTTTATATCATTACGACGATAATCCCCTCGATAATCTGTTCTATTATCATTCCTTATTGGACCGTAGGGCACGAAGTGATTGTTTTGAGGAGGCCTGAACTCATCCCGGTGGTTATCTCGTCGACGATTTCCTCAGAAGGGGGGTCGTTGAGTGCTTGAGTCGTACTTGCTGTACGGGCTGTATTGGTGATCCCTTTTGTAGTTATCTATCTTCTCTCCTCTTGGCACTTTGGCTGACCGGTATGCTTTCTCAGAACGGATGAAATCATCGACCCTTATCATCATTTCGGTTACTGTCCGAGGAATATTTTCGGAGAATCTTTTCGGAGAATCTCTTCGCTAGCTCCGGACATTTGCAACCATCAATGAAAGAGGATATCTGCATTACTTCAGGAACACCTGAAATACGACTAGCTTCGTCTGTCCATCGTTCTTTAAATCCTGATAAAGCTTCGTTGGCTTGCCGGGCGATTTTTGTGATCTCCATAGGGTCTCTGACACATTTTCTTCGAAGGGCAAATCTCTGCACGAACTGCTCACATAAGGTATCCCAATTGTCAATGCTACCTCGCAGGAGGCTATCGAACCATCCCCTAGCTGCGTCGTCTAAAGTTTGTTGGAACATCATACACCATATGGGCATGGGCCACGCACCCTGATTGGCAGCTCCTTCGAACCTTGTGATATGATCATCCGGATCTGTTGACCCATCGTACAACTTTATATGGGAAGGCATAAAATATTTTGCGTTTTTGGGTCCGGAAAAGTCAATGATCCTTCGGGTGAAGGGACTCTTAGATGCTGCTTTGAAAGGTTTAGAAAGATCGTCCATTGTTTCCTCTTCGGTTTTCTGAGCTCCGGCATCTTGAGACTCTCCGTCATCGAAGTCGAGCTGGATAGGTTTAATTGGTGTTTCCCCGGTCGTGTTGTATTGTTGGATTAGAGCTTTTAAGGTGGTGATGTGATTTTGGATTTGTTCTATGCTGCTACCATGAGCATTGTTATCTGGGTTTCTTCCACTACCTTCGGGTGTGATTGGAGTAGGACCTATCATTTCTTAGTTTTGGTAGAGTGAATGACGGGTCCCACGGATGGCGCCAATTTGTTGAAGTAAAATCTTGCTTCTACTTCAGACAAGCGAAATGAATCCTCCAGACTGGTCCTTCGGATTCTAGGTGGTCCTTGCTTGCGGTATGTTCCTTAGGGTATTTACAAAACAGATACGCCCGTTAGTCTCGCCCCGGGAGTGTGTCCCAGGACCAACCTCCGGCGTGAGAGTAAGTATATGTTCTTAGAGAGAGAAAGTGTAAATATAAATATAAGTAGAGTTTTAAGAGTGAGAGAGTTGGTTAACCTTGAGGATTTCTTCTATATTTATAGGCTATTTTGATGAAGTACAAGGCTCGTTAGTACTAATCCCTTAGTGGTTGCTTGTTTATGCTCCATTACCAAGTACTTGTGTACTTGTTTGTACTTTGGTTTACTTGACTATTGTGTGTCCGGAGTGTCAGTCCATCCGGAGGGATGTGATCCTTTCGGATGTCATCGCTTAGAAGATGTTGATCATCCTTGTTCCGATGGTCTGTTCCGTTTGACTGGCGTTTCGAGCCGTCCGGTATTAATCCGGAGGGTATATACGGCAACACACCTCACCTCCCCCGATGGCTTTGCTGCGTGAGGCACCCTTGCCATTAGCTCACTTCGGCTGCGTTGGGGGTAGCATAAGAATAAAAGCTGACATGACATATCTATAACATGTTATAGGCAATTGCCGTGCCTTATGCTCAAAGTCATACCAATTGTCAAAAGTCACACTGATTGTCTGACCCGTGAATCACATTATCAAAAGCATATTATGTTAATCCAAACACTAAAAATTAATCATCGCGACTGCAAACTTCAGATAACAAGCCTCCAAATGCAGCCCAAGCACTCCAATTATATGCCAAAAAACGTTAAGAAACACATAATAGATGTATATAAACCATCTGACCTAATATCATTTATTATCACGAAAAAGATATTTACAACACGGAAGTATTGAAAGAAAGACTAGTAACAAAGATACAGAGTTTGATTTACATAAAATAGGAGCATAACGTGACAAACGCCGTGATGCCACCGAAGATCCACAGTCGATCCAATGTAGTTTCATATCGCATTTTTTCTTCCTTAATCTCACTCTGCACTTTAAAGTACAAATGGCATGACTCAAGTGCTAAATTATAGTTCTTACTCCTATCACAACTCAAAGCTTCTTTTAGCACCAGTAAACTGTTCCGTCCATTGACATGTGCACCTTCCATGTCTCCCAATTGCATACAAAGTTCGGTCAGCTTGAGTGTCGTGCGGGCCCCACCAGTTTCAGTCACCTGAAAACGTGAACAAATGAGAGTCGAATTTAGTTTTCATTTCCAATATTTTGGGTTTGTTTGGGTAAAACAGCATATGCATATGCGTCCAAGTATGATAAAAATAAGACAGTACTTAAGAACATACAAACATACAAGTCAATTCGGGTGGGGTTTTGCCCCTGTTCTTCTGAATTAAGTTTCATTAAAAAGCAACATACTCAGAAACATGGCCCATTTAGTATTTATACCTTTTTAATGTCCGACTGTCCGAGCTTGGTAATTCAAGTTGCAACAATGGGTTACATTTTTAATGATTAAAGTTTTACACTGCTCCAATTTGGTAATTATATTCTAGTTATCTCGGTTTTTTTGGTCGCACTTCGTAATCACATTTTTACTCTATAATTACCAAACTAGCTCGCTTAGAAGACTTTAATAACCAAGTTGGGTAATAGAAAATGTATATTTGCCAAATTCAACCGTCTTGAAAATTCTATTGTTTTTGTATGAAACTTACCCTTGTATATATATTTAAATTATAAATGTGACCACAAAACCATTTATCTTTATGTAAAACAATTTCGGAGATGTTGCAAGAATTTAATACTTTTTGACTCATTAGGACATTTTTGGCCTACTTTATCAGATGACCTGTTTTGGCCCAAACTCTTTTAAGCTGACACAATGAATACTCTACCTGAAACTTCATGGCAAGGATGCATTCAACCATCTGACAAGGAAGAATGTCTTTAGCAGGAAGGATGGACCCAAACCGAAGCAAGAAATCTTTCTCAGTTGGCCAATGTCTTTGACCACCCAATGGGCTCCAGCTAGATAAATTTGCTGCTTTTTTGGTTTTTGTGTTGACGACTATCCAACTGAGCCTGATCCCATCACGAAGTTCGTGCCAAAGCTTCCCGTCTTTCCGCTCTTGTTCCATGGAGGTTACCATTGGTATACCATCGGCTAAGGAAAGAGAAACGACACCTGCACAAATTGCAAGATTTTGAAAAAATGTTCAAATTGAAATAATTACTTGATGGTACTTTTGTTTGCAAGTTATCAGAGACTTTGTCATTTCAACCCATTTACTTATCAACAGATTGATTTGATAATTTGATATGTTTTATCTCTAACGGGTCAAATAGCTAACTAAAAAGTAGCAAAAACGAAAAGGGCCAAATGGGTCGAATGTTAATACAAAGAACCTACTAAATTGCCTTATTCAAATTTTAAATTATTATGGTAGAAAATTTTAAATTATTATGGTAGAAAAAAATTGTGACATTGACTAGACTACCGATAATGAAATAGGGAATAGCTTTTTCTCGTATATACATAAACTAATTTTTGGATAAACAAAGTTCTTATGTCTAATTCAAAATGCCATGCTATTTACTTAAAAAATTTATTTCATGTGGCAAACGCATATCTAATTCTTTCTCAAAAGAAACACAACTTATATATTAAAAAAAGGAAAAGAAAGTGCTTTTTGAGTCAATCTTACCAGTACAAAGGAATTACATAACTTTTTCATCAGTTACCGATCCCAGAACCCGGTCATTTTGCTACCTGTAGTTAAAATTACCTATATGGGTTGCTCTGGGCCACATTTCATTAATAACGGGCCAAACATGTAAAAATAAATAATATAATCTAATACTAATGTCAAACGTGTCCTACAGTTATACAAAGTCGGCTTGCAGCCACGCCTAAGTTGTTCTAATGTTACATCTATCCATTATTTTAACATAATAGTTTTGGAATTATAATGAATATATTAGTTATTTACAGAATTTTAAACAATTGTACAAATAAAGTATTTGTGGGTCAACCAAGCCCAACCCAACTTGTTTTGATACGTCTTAAAAATTAAACTGACCCGACCATTTGACTAATCTGCCACTTTAGGCAAGGGTTTTACAGATGTCATTAGAGTTCAAGGTCAACTTATGTGAGCCCTAAGCATCCTTGCTTAAATCAAGGATGAAATATTTTCAAGAAACAGATTCTTGCCCATCTGTCTTGAATATAATATATTAATATGATAGTAAAAAAAACAAAAATTGACCTTGTAACAGAACATTGTATATATGCATGTCAAACAGGTTGTATGACTTGTATCTATTGATATCGGGTCAAATCTAGACACTTAGCTATCATAAAACGAATCAAAAGGTTAAACAGGTCATACGTTGCCTAACATGAATTCAAATGGTTTCAATCACTTCGTTTTGTTTCAGAAAGATTTTCTTATTATTTTACGAATACAAATTTGCTGATCCTATTTATTACATTGATTATTTGCAAACCACAAACAAATGGACCAAAAAGTGCTTCGAGTCAACCCGAACCATCTGACAAGTACATTAATTCAGTGGTCACAAAATGGACGGGTGGGGTAAGAGTTCAAAACAGGCTGAACCAAGAAGGACCAGCTCACAAAAACTCTTATCAAGTTATAAATATTTAACGTGTTAAATAATTGAAAGTGATTACAAAACTATATTATTTCAATAAGAGAGAAGTGATTTACATGTTTTATGCATTTCAGGACTTTGAACTCATTTCGTAGTGTCACGCATTTAACACATTTGTGACCCATTTGACACATTAAAATCAAACACAACACAACTTCTACATGAAAATGTCCAAATTGCCACTACTAAAGAATTACACATTCTAAAGAGAAAAAAACATACCGTCATGATCTTCATCGCCTCTATCCAAAAATGTAAAAAGATCAATCCGAAAAGGGCAGTTAGAAAACCAACCATTAAAACCATTTGCATTCGGTATACCCCAAATAACCTTGGAGCATATTGTTTTATCTTTATATCTAATATCCACAATTGACACAAAATCAGAAGGTGAAACATTTTCAAACTCATCAAAATCACCATAATATTCAGCTTCCGTAAGTTCTTCAGGATACTCAGGATAATCACTCCAGCTAAAATCAGGAACCGACTTATTTACAATAAGAGGAAAACAATCTGCGTAGAATTTTTTAAACCCTCCAATTGATGAAATTAAGGTTTTAACGTCGTCGTTTTTGGTTGATGGCCACATTGAAGAACATATGTTTTCCCATATTTTCTCTTCTTTTGACATGGAAGAAAAGGCTGCACATGCACATGATGCGCTTGCTAAGGTTGCACCATCGAGGCGTCTTAGTATGTCGTAGAAAAGATCAGTGTTCAATGTTGTCATGTTTTCTACCGGTGATGCTGACATTTTCATAGTTCTTTGATCATCTGAAAAGGTATAGAGTTGAAAATAAATAAATATTAACCACAAACAAGAACAATCTAGACAATCACATAGCGGTCCCCTAACAAGGTTTTTCAACTGTAGATTCATAAATATTTTCACAGTTTTATGGTTACCATGGTTATCTTGCTTCAAATGGTTGTTTTACTTTAGGTAGACCATTTATGGTTGAATTCATTTTCCTTCAATCATTCATGATTTTCATATTTCAACATACTTTTGCAAAGGCTACAAAGGCAAAAATTATTTGCTAGAAGCAAAAAAACTTAGCAAAAACAAGAAGCTTTCTATCTATTGTGTCTTTTTGAACTTTCCCACACCATAGAGGGTGTTTAGCATTGCGTTCTTAAAGTGAGTATCGAATTAGGGTTTACTATTTGATTAGACTAAGGGGGTGCTAAGCAAAACAGATTATGCGTTCGCAAATAGCAGGTTGACACCTGCTCTTTCAAAACTGAGGACAAGTGCAGATAATAACTTTTTACTAACGTTTTGCCAAATTTGCCAAACACTATCTACTGATTCTATACGATTTGCAAAGGCAATAATCAGATAATCACTCCCAAACCGATTCTTTTTCTGATTATCTGATTGTTAGGGATCCACTAATCATTTCATCTAACTTCAGAATCCTTAAAGTGATTAGAACTTATCAAACACTAAACTAAAATTTCATTAGATTATAAGCACATTCCAACAGTATAACAATATCTTATAACAACCATTTCATATCACGTAACCACTTTCAAAAACAATCCCGAATGCCCAAAAATCTCAACTTTCACTAAATCCCTTAAACCACGCCTCCATAAAAAAAATAATACTAAAACACAATAATCATAAGTGCACATACATTTAAATGAAATGTTATGTGTACTTATGATTGCACTTAACAAGAAACTCACAATAAAAAACCATAATACAACATACAAAGATTAGCAATTTCGTTAACTAAAACACCTTTTAATAAATTAGATGAACTACACCTCCTATGAAAAAAAAACTACTCCTCGTCCCAAAATAACTATCCACCTTAGTATTTTAGTTTGTCCAAATATAAATGTTCAATTATATTATCCAACCAATCAAAACATTTATAAAATAGAGTAATAATATTAATAAAAAGACATTCGATCGGTTAACAACAAAATATTTGTACTTTCTAAAAATGTGTGGCAGTGCCACGTTGCACACCTATTTTGAGACGCCTCAACATAAAAACACCGCAAAATGGATAAACGAATGAGATTATCATCCAACCAATCAAAACATTTCTAAAATAATAATACTAACAAAAAATGTCATTTGATCGGTTAACAGCAAAATATTTATACTTTTAAAAAACATGTGGCAGTGCCAAGTTAGTGCCAAGTTGCACACCTATTTTGAGACGCCTCAACAAAAAACACCGCGAAACGGATAAATGAACGAGATTTTCAAACTAAAAGCACAGACATCTAATTTTTTAACAGTGGACACTTATTTTGAGAAGCCTAGACATAAAAACACCACGAAACCGGCCTAATTGGCGTATCCCGCGACAATTTTGACCCTTTCACTGGCCACCCCTAAATGTGTACCTAGTGAGTTTTAAACCCCGGACACCTTGTCAAAAGGATAGGTTCCTTAGGGGGTGTTTGTTTCAGCTTATTTGGTTTTGGGCTTATGTTTAATAAGCTCACTTTCCATGGCTTATTTTGAAACTTTTAAGCTGAAAAGTTTCAAAATAAGCCGCAAAAGTGAGCTTATGAAACATAAGCCCAAAACCAAATAAGCCAAAACAAACACCACCCTGTATCACAAGATTAACTAAAATTGCAAAAAACAACAAACCCACAACACAAAACCTTAAAAAGATTAACAAAATGATTAAAGATCGCACCTTTATCAAAAACCCACAACACAAAACCTTAAAAAGATTAAGAAAATGAATAAAGATCGCACCTTTATCAAACACCCATGTAGAATTGGATAAAGTTTCAATTGGGTCAGAATTTGGAACTGAGAAATGAACTCTTGTGACCAAATTAAGGCAAGAATTTGAAATAATAAAAGATGTGAAGGAGGTGATTGTTTTATTTAATTTTGAGAATTTGGGAATGGAATAGTGATGAAATGAAATGAGTGAATAGTGATGGTGAGTCATGAATTTATTTTAATGAATGAATTTGTGACCATGCTCAAATAGTGATGGTGGGTCAATGTGTCTACAAACTTACTTTAGATATTTTATAATAGTGTTCACTTTTTATAATTTTTATTTTTTATTATTTATTTATTTATTTATAATATCATCTGTCATTAATTTCATATCTTAACTACTTATAATGTAGATTTAGTCAAAGGGGGAAAAGTGGAAAACTGAATTTTCAGTCAATCCCCATTTTGCCCTTCTATACTACAAGGGTGAGAGAAAATGAATTGTGTAATTAATGCTCTTATTAAAACACCCTATACCTTAAAATTACAATAATTTATTCATATGATACAACTAATTAAAAACATCTATATCAAATTAAAAACAATCAATTAAAACACTCTTTACTATAAAAAGTACAATAAAATTTTCACAATATACAATTTAAACAAGCTACAACATAATATAAAATATAAAATAATTAAACACACTAATTAATGTTATTTTTAAAACACCCTAAAATGAAAAGTATATGTTATTATACACATTATACAAATTAATAAAACACACAAAACTTTATACAAGCTAACAAGTTGATGTTGCGTATAGTTTTGAAAACTGGACCGGACCAACGGGTTCAACTGGGAAAAACATATAGTTTTGAAAACTGGACACGACGAGTTCAGTTATTAAAAGCATGACTCGGTTTAAATCGACCCATTTTTCGACCGAAATGGTTCAACCGGGTTTCAAAACATTATGTTGACATGAGCTTAAGTATCAAAGTCAATAAGTCAATAAGTCAATAAGTCAACACATTTAATCCCTAAATCTTCAAACTTTTATTAGATGTGGCAAAACGGGCGGGCACAAGCTAAAATGGCACGGGTTAAAACGGGCACGGGCTAAAACGAGCAAATTATAATTCAACTATTAAAAACATTCGAAACAGTCCTAAAAACCCCTTTAATTCATCTTGTAAAAAAAGATCAAGTATCTAAGTCTTAACTATATTTAATTATTTGTTCTTAAAAAAACAAAATAGAGTATTAAATGAATAAAAATGCAACTAATTAAATATATCTATCAATTAATTAGAGTATTAAATGATTATGCATAAAATAGTTAATAAATGAGATAAATTAAAATTAAAATAGTTGGAATGTTTTATAGTTACCAGTGACAAGTGAATTGGTCGGAAAAAAAATGAGAGTAATTGCTTGAAAGTTGAATTGTGTGATTCGAAAGCCCATAAACCAAATTGTTTTTATCTTTTGCCTGTAAGAGCCCATCAAATAAATGCAAGGGGGCAAAAAACGCCCCAAACTTTTAAAAAAGTGTCAAAAATCGCCCAAAAATTACAAATTGGGCAAGATTTGCCACCCCTAACTTTTATTATTTTTCATTTATAACCCATAAACTTTCTTTTATCACTAAACGATCTGTCATAATAAAATCCCGTTGCTATGCACGAGTATTCGTCTAGTATACCTAAAGTGTAAGTATTAAGAGTCTGTTTGGTTTGTAGGTGGGTTTAGGATTATGATTAGGATTAGGATTTGAATTTGAGTAAGGATTTTGATTTGATGTATAAGAGAGAAAAAAAAAATATTTTTAATTAATATTATAATTATATTGTATTTTAAATATTATATTTTAATAAAAATAATAGAGTAATGTGAGTGTAAAAAAAGTGGACCCATAGGTTTTAAATAAAACCTACCTAATGGGTAGGGGTTGAGATTATTCTTTGAAGGTAGCGCGTTAATACAAACTGCGGACACCAAACACATGATTTGACTATTCTTTCAACCCACACCTACTAAATCCCACATACAAAACGCTTAGTGAATGTATAATATATAATATTTTTTAATACATGTTTGGATATATATGAAATTTCTCACTAAAAGGAAAGGATATATGAAATTGCCCTTTTATTTATTATTATTATTTTGAAAAGCTAATATTATAAACAGAGGAACCAAAAAAAAGGGACCTCACAAACCAAGGATGAAACTATACAAAAGAACCAAAAAGGCAATGCAGCCGTAATCTAGAAAAGTAAACTATACAGAGCATGCAGGAACGTTAGGAAAAATAAGTCAAATGGTTTGGCAACCCAACAGCTCCACTCCACCTTCAAATTCGAGCTTATACGAGCCGACATCCATAATTTAGCCATACGTTGGATACCAAGGAATATGTCTTCGTTCTTGATTACTTGTATGTCATCTCTCGTGGCATAAACATATGGTTTCATCAATTCCAAATAGCCAAAAGTGTCTGGAACAACCCGTTCATAGCTTTTATAAGATTCGCTCCACCATGACCATTGATGCTCCCATTAGCGACCTCAAGAGCAGTAAATGAAGGGAATGAGACCGGGGGAGGAAGATTCCACCAACTCCACACCTTTCTCCAAATTCCACAGGCCCTATCACATCTAACCAAAACATGATCAATGTCTTCAGCTTCCAAGTCACAAAAGGGACAATTAGAGGATGGAATATCAATACCGCGAGCCACAAGATTAAAACATGTTGCAAGTCTATCGAGAGAAGTTTTCCACACCATAAAATTCACTTTTTTAGGAATCCAAGAATTCCACTTATGGTGGGAACCGAAACTATGGACATCAAGGAGGATGTTTTCAATAACTTTTGTGATGATGTTGTTTATGTTTAGTCATGCATTAACGGGTTGTACATAAAGTTGGTTAAAAGTAGTTAAATTCATATGGTCGGTGTTTGAATTTAATGTATAACATGTTAATGCATATATGAATACTTTAAGCATATCAATATTAGAAAATTACACAAGAAATAATCAATTTTGAAAGTTTGATGGTTTTTAGGTTGATATAAAGTTTGAATGACCAAATTGAAACACTCATTAAACTTGATTACTATTAGGTGACATATTCCTATTTTATAATGGGATATTTTGTACAAACATTTATTAAACACATAGAAAGGTGATGTTTTTCATGTTTTTGAAAGTGAGAACTTTTGATATATATGTATGCGGCTTGATTGTAGTGTCTCATGATCGTTTTCACTGTTTTGTTGACATGAACCACCTTAGTTCATTACTAAAGAATCTTTTAAAATCTTTCTATTTATCCTTTGAATTACTCATATATCCTATGAATTTCGCACCAGAAACTATTCTAGGAGAAGTTCGAATCCATTCCGTTCGGAAATTGATCGGTCTTGGTTTGACATGGTTTACGCGTACTGGTTCCCGGAAGAGTTAATATCTCTATTAGCTAAACCCTTTCTTATTCTTACCTTGCTTTTGGACTCGTATTTTGTTCGTACACAATCACCGGAGGCCTCCTCGACATATCTTGCAACGTCTTCAATAGCATGCTCTTACTTTGTCTTTCCCTTAATAACTCATCAAATTTGGTGCTTTTTAATCCCCGGTTGCTATGGGGAACAAAGGACGAAATACAATTGATTCCTCCATTTAAGTGGTTCTCGCTTCTCCTTGTTCTTGTTCCTAACTCCTCCCCGGGTAGTTCCCAATGTTTGGCACTTTCCATACTTAATGGGTGCAACATCAACAAATTCGCTCATGATCAAGTTACAGTACAGATGTGTAACAGGTGAAATCTGAACATAAGACATCTTTCAATAGTATAAGAGATGGTTTCTAGCTATACATATTTGTTTTAGTTTCTGAGGGTATCTAGAATTACATTTGCTTGTTAATTACCTAACTATTGTGTTTCCGATATGCAAGTAATCTAAAACTAGTGTTGGACTAATGAAAAAGTTTATATGTTTTGAATGCTTCAAAACGTTGTTTGGAAGAAGCATGTGATTAGCGACTAGCTATTGCTGAAAGAACGCAATTTTGAGAAAGGAAATGTTTAACTGTCAAAAGATCAAAGTACCTTTAAATATTACTTCATTTTCTTTTACGTGAATTCTCTAATTATTACATTCCTTCAATCACTTTGATTGACAAATCAACAATTGATTGTGACAGTTGAAAGTGTATATGGCAGATCAACTTCCTTTACCTAGGTGTGGATTGGATGGTCCTCTTGCTCGGGCAGGACTCTCATACAGCTATAATCAAACAATAAATTATGTAAGATATAGTTATTGCCTCTTGTGCTTAACAAGATGAGGGTTGAATGAAGTTATACAACACAATTCTTATTACTATGACTTTTAAAAAGAGTTTTCATATCTCAATAATCCATTTACAAGTTGATTATTACAGTTCTTCCTTTAGATGGTAAGACTTACTCAATTGGGATTGTTAATACGCAAATTATTACAAAGACAGTTACAATTTTCGTGCTCGCTTTAGTTTTATCAAAGACAAATATATTCAACATGTAGTCTTTGTATAAATCTTTTATAACTATCATAGTAAATGTTTGAGATATTGAAATTAAGAAGGCTATCATAAATTTCCGGTCTACCTTACAAGTAGGGTGGACTTTTAACTAAAAGAGAAAAAGTGATCATAACTTGTTAAATGGCATCATAATTTTTCGTGTTTTTTGTTTTTTAATAATTTTAACTTGTTAAATTTTATATTTTCTATTCCGTAATATATGTTTTGTAGTTTTATAATAAAAATAAATTATAGAAATAAAAAAAAATGTATAAAAAAAAGAAATGAAAAAGCTAGATGGTACTGGAATCTATTTTGAAGATATGTGTGCTGCTGGGGTAACAACACTGTTTGTGAATTAGATTCGATCGTTTTTGTTCAGTTTATGAATTCTTTATTCCTATTTATTTGTTTATTTACTTTTAATTTTTATTTATCACTAATTCCTTTTTAATCATCATCCAATGAGATTATAGTAATCAGCACCTCAAATCTCCGATCTTTTCAATAAAATGTTTGACTACGAAAATTCAAGGACAGATGGATGAAATGTGTCTTTCATGAGATATTTTATCATGTGATCGTAACACATCAAACATTACGAAATACGTAGATAGTATTAAAAAAGAAAGATAGATAAAATGTGCCTTTCATGAGATGGCAAAATAAATACATTTTAATATGTAGCTATTGGCTATTGCTAAATCTCATTTCTAGTTTCGATTGAGATTCTCACGAGATAGAATGAAAATTACGGGTCATGTTCCTTTATATATAAAATTGTAAGGTTGCAGGACCAGTTTTATTTCGTATGTGAAAGAATATGACCAATCATGTTCATTTAAACTTGAGAGAATCTCAATCCTTTTAGTCTTGTATGACAAATGAGACTAAAAAATCAACACGGATTTTTTTTACACACTGAAAGTGGATATGTTATTTGGTTAATTTTCCTGATAATATGAAAGTTAAATGTTAAAATCCATTTTGGATAATCAATTAATGAAAGGGATTCAATAAGAAGAAAAACTAAAATGAGAAGAATAACAAGGATTTCTAACTACATATTTCAAATATGAGGAAGAAATTTAAGATAGATGCATTCATTTTGTAGGTGCATTTGTGGTTTTTTCTCATTATTTTTATTTTATTTTTTCTTATCATTTGATCCTAACTTATTACTTAAAAATACATAATTATTTTGAAAGTTTGATACATGTTCATATCATTATCTCTTATAGATAACAGTACATCTAAATACAAATTGCTACTAGTCGATGACACAGCAACTTCAAGTTCATTCGTTATCTCTTAGATGATATTAGAGGATATGAGCGAGGATGATTATGAATTTATGATCGTGGCCCATTATTAAATAGTAGTCATTATGATCATGGTCGGTAATCAACTAAGGTTTTTAAATGTTTATATTTTGTGATTTTTGTCAAACCTCACATGGAATGCTTATCAACATCACCAAAATAATTTTGAGAATCTTATAACTTAAAGTTGACACTAACACTTGTTTTGAGTTTTATTTTTGAAAGAATAGCAAATAAGTGAGAAAAAATTAAAATAAATGCATGTTCTTTTTGATTTTACAGGAGGGGAAAGAAAAAGGATGAAGAAGAAATTTGGTTAATTTTCTCCCCAAAATCTTCTTAACAAAAATGTGATGATTTAAAATGAAAGTAAAGAAAGAAACTTATAACTAAAACAAAAACTTAAATGCATTAACATTATACTCTATAATTTATATATAAAATAAAGTTTAGTTGGCCACCTGAGTTCTTTTTGGAATTTGGGAGGGGTTTTATCTGGGTTCGAGTTAAGCAAGTGATAAAGAAAATCCGGATTTTCCTCTTAGTGCAAAGCCGTGAGTTCTAGGGGTTTTCCTTCGCGGGTCTCTCCTAATGATTCGGACCCGGGGCCTGCCCATTTGGAATGTTTAACTCGGCGGTTGGATTTCAAATGTGGTGCCGTTCTAAAAGAAAATGATATATACTTGTAAAATCATTAGTTTTCTTTATTTTCTCTCTAAATTAAAAAACATAATTGTTTCTTTTACTTTTCTTTTATTTCTAACTCAGGAATGCAAAATAGAAAAATTAAGTTTCATTTATCTCATCTTCTATTCTACTAAATTCTATCACTTTTCTTCTTTTATTTTCAAAACTCAGAAACAGAGTGTAATTACTACGAAACTAAATTTTTGTCAAACTCTATTTTAAATAGTTAAACTAACAAAGTAACAATTAGATCTTTTGCATAGTACATTATGTAAGATTAGTTTTCGTAGCATTTAGGATTGGGTTATGGGTGGTTGTTTGTTGGGTACTAGTTCGATTCATCTCTATCATGTATGGATGATACCATCCCCACCATCATCAATTGTGCTACACTTTTTATTTGTATCTCTTGACCTAAATATCTAAAATAATGAACATGGATATTCAATGAGACTGACACAAGTATGTAGCCTACGACTCTACGTAATACGGCTTTTTTTCCCCTCTTATGTGATTATGGTTATCGACACTCACAAAGTTTGATTCTATCGTCACACAAACACAAAGCATGTAAAACTCTCACTTTTTGAAAAGTTTGGTGTGAGCACATCAAGTTTATTCGCGTTACAAAAATTAAACTTGAGGCATCTCGCATTTTAGTGATAATAGTAACAATCATTTTACCACTAGATCACCTACAACTAGTTGTGTGCTTAACACATTTATCGTATAAGGTACATAAAAATTGCGCATATGTACGGCATTTTGTTAAACTTATATTATGTTTTATTGAATATAGAGTTGGATAATGTGTTGTTAGATATTTGGGTACTACTTATTCGATTCATCTCTATCATGCATGTATGGATGATACAATACCCACCATCATCAATTGTGCTACACTTTTTATTTGTATCTCTAGACCTAAATATCTAAAATAATGAATATGGATATTCAATGAGACCGACACAAGTATGTAGTCTACGTAACACGTTTTTTTTTCTTTTCTTTTGTGATTATGGTTATCGACACTCACAAGTCACAAGGTTTGATTCTATAGTAACACAAACACAAAGCATGTAAAACTCTCACTTTTGAGAAGTTTGATGTGAGTACATCAAGTTTATTTGCATTAAATAGTTTAAGCTTGAAACATCTCACATTTTAGTAATAATAGTCTCAATCGTGTTATCGCTAGATCACCTATAACTAGTTGTGTGCGTAACACATTTATCGTATAAGGTACGTAAAAAATGCACATATGTATGGCATTTTGTTAAACTGATATTATGTTTTATCGAACATAGAGTGGGATAGGATGTTGTAATGCATACCATCTTTTACCCCTCCCCCCTTCATCTCAACCCACCTTTACCTTCTCTATTAACATTTAACAGTACAAGACAAATTTTTATCAGTTTATGTTTTGTATTTTTTGTCTTTTAATATTTTTAACTTGTCAAATTTTATATTTTTCATTTTGTACTTGCAATTTCATAGTTTTATAAAAAAAAGGAAAAATTTTAAAAATAAATAAAGAAATAAAAAAGTGAGGAAGGTGTTAAAATCCATTTGCGGGTATTAATATCCATTCCCAGTTGGATATAGGATTGCATAAGACCAAATGTTCAGTCATCAACTCGGTCTTCATGCTGGTCAATCCCCAATATTCGGCGCATCCCTCCATTACATCCCCTCCTTGGGACACGACCTAGGCAAAAAATAAATATATAAATAAAATGAGAAGTCGGATGAAATAACGATCAACTTGTGTGAGGATGTTAGTGTGTGGGTGTTTATTTAATTGATTTTTGTGAAGTACGTTTTTGGTGATGTCATTAGTTTTTTTTATTACACTAAGTTGGTCATAAAGTTGTCAAGGAGAGAGAAAGCTGATATTATACTTAGCCTAACATGTTTGGTAGGGTGAAATTCAGATAAATGAAATGAAGAGCAGAAATCAAATTCACATAAATGAATTCCACAGAAATTCAGTAAAAATTCTAGTGTTTGGTAACACCAGAGAATTGACTTAAGAAATCAGTAAAAAAATTATTATTATTATTATTATTATTATTATTATTATTATTATTATATTTATTTATTTATTTATTATTATGATTATTATTATTTATTATTCTTATTATTATTATTTGTTGTTGTTATCATTATTATTATTATTATTATTTTATTATTTATTATTATTATCCTTTAAGAATTGGTTTCCACTCAATATGTAAAGGAAATGAATTCCTTGATTTTGTATATAAATTCAACTTTTTTAAAATTGCAAATCTCCACCCTTTTATTTCTTAGGCTAATAAAAAAAAAAAAGAAATGAATTCATTTCCAATTTTTTTATCTCATTTCCCGCAACCAAACATGCCCTAAGTGTTTCCCGTCAAGTATTCAAGTTTGTTGGCCATGCCATTTTTTAGGACAATACACAAAAAAGACCAATGAATGGTTAACCTTGAATGCTTAACTGAGACTATGCTTTAAAGATCAATAAAGACCATTGTTAAAATGGACAAGATGTAGTTAGGAAAATGGCTTGAATTAGAAAAGGGCATTCAAGTCTAGGTAACTAAACAATTTAAAGGGAAGAATTCAATATTTGGTGCCAATTTTACTAGGGTGGTCAAAAATAGGGAGCATGTACTCATCGTAAATAGAATAATGTAGGTTTGACGAAAAGGATCGGTGCCCACCCCTGCCCTAAGAAAAGAGAGACACGAAACGACTTATGTTCTAGAACATCTAGAATGCTTATTTAACTAGTTTGTTGTTAGGTTAGAGAATTGATATCAACACTAATTCTTTTTATTTATACATCATTATCGGTGCAATAGAGTGTTGCATAGTGTGGTTATTGTGTTTTATAACTTGTAAAAATGTTGAATGTATAAAAATGAGGTGTGAAGACCCGCGTTTCGTGGCGGAAATTTTAAATACAAAATTATCGATTTTTGTTACGAGCCGTCGCGAAACGCAAGGGCCTAACTCTGTAATGGATCGATAACCCTAAGGATTGTTTTGTAATTTTTTATTTTGTTACGGAAATTGTCCTTATGTTACCGTTGTGTTGCAAAGTTAGTAATGAAGGACTGACTTTTCATCGGACATTTTACATGAAAGACCAATTATGTAAACTCTGTATTGGTTTTTTTTTTTTAATATTAAAAAAAAGAAAAATGAAAAAAAAGAAAAAGAAGAAGAAGAAGATAACCGTCCTTAGTTAACAACCATTAGTAGATAACGGCCATTAACTAACGACGGGTAATACAGTAGCTAGTATTGTTCATTAGGCCCATTCTTGACACCCATTGGGTGTGGCAGTAAGAAGGAAGAAAAAAAATGTCCCTAACAATCCCGCTGAATGTACTTTACATGTAATATAGTGTCAAACATATCAATATGATTTAAGATTATTTGAGAAACAAACTTTTTTTACAGACCAATAGACTAATCTCCACCTTCTATCTTTAGATATAATGGATGAGATTAATCCTAACAATTTAAAAAACCAACTTTCATTTTTTTTTTTTTTTCAAATATTAATATACTTCAAACCGTTAATTGTTAAGCGAAAAAAATATACCGTTACGACGAGCATTTAATTATCTTTCTATAGATAGGCATTTTGATATATTTTCGATAATTCTTTTTTTCGTTTTTTTTCTTGGCCGAAAAAATCACATGTGGTATATCATATGTGATATTACACTAATATCACATGTGATACACTAATATCACATGTAATATTACATATCACATGTGATTTTTTCGGACACGAAAAAAAACGTGAAAAAAATGGAAAAAAAAATTGTCGAAAGTATATAAAGTGTCCGTCTATAGAAATATAATTAAATGCTCGTCGCGATGGTATAATTATTTTTGTTTAACGATTAACGGTTTAAGAGATATTTAAATTATAAAAAATGAGTGAAATATTAAAATGTTTTTAATCTCAACCATTAATTTCTTTTTATATGAATGATGGGGATGAATCCCTTGGTATGTAAGAAAAGTTTGGTATTTAAAATAACTCTCCTCTATCAATAATGTATATATTTGATTTATGAAATAGTGAAAATGTTTAAGTACATTGAAGTATAACATATCAATAATATATGACTAGTTTACAAGATCAAATTGCGACACAGTATCCTTAAATGTTAATTTTAACACGTTTTATTTTCACGTTGTTAGGTTGTGTTAGTTTTATGACTCGAATGTTATGTTTAATGTTTATAAACGTTTTTGTTTCGTAAAAATGAAACCGCTTTATATTTATATAAATTAGACGTTTTATTACCAAAAAATAATAATATTATTTTATTTAAATTCAAACATTTTTGCATCAGATTCAGATGTGTAAATTGATTCAGATTCATAATCTCTTATCTATTCCCAAGTTTTTGAAATGAAAGAAAAGAAAAGAATAGTTAAAATAGGCAGAAAAGAAGAGAAGATGAATGGAATTTTATTTTTTATATCATGTTCTCAAGTTATGAGACAAAAGAAGAGATATCAGATAACTGGTGATTTAACAATTATATATTTTATTAATTTATTATATATAAAGTTATGTTTTATATTAGGTCATTTAAGTAATTACATTTATTAAAAGCCTCTTAAAATAACTTCTCTCCAAATCATCTCATTTTTGGAAAAAAAGTTTTGAAGAGAAGTTTAGTCAAATTTCCTCTCTTATTCTCTTCTCTACTCTCTTGAAAAAAACTCTGGAACGCAAATTTTTTTGTTTTCTTCCCACTTCTTTTATCTTCTTTCAAAAATAAAACTCGGGAACGCATTAATAAACAAACATCACCCAGTTCTAAATATGGCAGGTGATTGGGTTAACGTATCTAATGGGCCTTTGTTAGACATCCTTAGCCTTCCATTAAAGCTTTAATTTTTTTACGCCGTTAACCTATAAACTTTTAAAGTTTTATAAATCTATCACCACTATATATACTCTATAAAGGTTTATAAACATTTCATATAATACAAATGCATCAAACAATGGAGATTAATATCCTAAACTTATTCATGTAGCGCAAGCTTGAAAGTGATTCTCTTCATCGTTTATTAACATTTTCATAAACCACTATAACATATGCTTTTAAACAATATTTGTGAAAAGGGTCCAATCACGTTGTTCGCCATTTAATCATGTTATTGATCATGTCAATGTCGTAAATTTATGTAAAAAAAAGGTTTTCTGGATAACGTGTGAGCATGAGGTTGTTTTTCATAAAGGAAATCAACTCATGATTAGCTCGTGTCATGTGTAACTACACGAGTAAAACATGCATCTAATCTAAAGGTTAGATAAAACGAGTTTCGAACCTCGCGTGTTGCGGTGGGTGTGTTTTGTGTTTTGTATTTTGTGAGTTGTACGGTGTAATTAATAATTTTGTTATTTGAAGTATGCATATGTTTACTTGGAAGCATAATTTGTTTATGTTTACGGATTTTTTTTTTTGCGTTGCGGTTGGAATTTTTTTGGGTTGTTTGTTTTTTCGGTATTTTTTTTCTTGTTTGGTATTTTAAAAGAAACAAATTTGTATAAAAAAAATTTTGTAAGTGTATTATTTTTTGTGTTTTTTTATTTTTATTTTTTTGAAAAAACAATTTTTTATAAGGTAATTAAAAAAAAAAAAAAATCACTGTAGCGTATTGTAGCAGCTACAGTAACGAATTGCAAAACAAGTCCTACCGGTCGTTAAATGAGTAATGCCACGTGGCAGCCGGTCAACGACCAGTCAACGGTAACGGGTCAGGTCGGGTGCCACGTGGACCACTCACGTGGTAACATGTGGCATGGAGTATATATACCCCTTTTGTCACAGCTGAGGCTCGAAACCGGGTCTGTTGTGTGTGGGGTGAGTGTGTTTGCCAACTGAGCTAGCAAACACCTCAATAATATTACACAAACTTTAATATATAACATTCAATAGCTGGCAGTCCATTTTATATAAAGAAAAAAGTCAAATTAGCGGAGTTTTGGCCGGTTCAAAAATAAATGAAAATACCGACGGATTCGTTTTTTCGTGCTCTTTCCAATGGTGTGCTTGGGGAATTTTTTTTGACTTCTTCCGAGCCTCGTAAAACGCAAAAACCTCGTCAAAACTTATCCGAAAATCACCGTTTTTGCTTTGTTTTCAAACCCTTGTATCTGCAATACATAATAACACATTCCAAATATATTTGCAATATAATTTAGCATATTTCATGTTTATTAGTCCGTTTTATCGTGTTATCAAGTAGAAAAATGTATAAAAATGATAATAAAATGGATTAATATCCATGAAATATGCTAAATTATATCGGAAATATATTTGGAGTGTGTTATTATGTCTTGCAGGTACAAGGGTTTTTTTTTTAAAAAAAATCAAAAACGGTGATTTTTATATAAGTTTCGACGACATTTTCGGGTTTTACGAGGCTCAAACGAAGTCGAAAAAATTCCCCAAGCACACCACTGGAAATAGCACGAAAAAATGAGTCCGACGGTATTTTCATATACTTTTGACCCTTCCCTAAATGACCCGGACCAAAAGTTAATTGAACCTTTTTATACTAAAACTATGGATTGGATCAGTTATACTATAAGAAATATAATTTGCCTATATTAAATTGAAGGGTTGCTCTAGCACAGCGGTGGCACCCTTCCTTCTCAAACGAGAGGTCTTGGGTTCGATTCCCAGCTAGACGCAAAGTGAGTATATATGCTTACTGCCACGTGGCACCACCTTAGTGGTCCACGTGGCACCCGAACCCTGATCCGACCTGATCCGTAGTCCGACCCGATTTGACCCGTTATCCGACCCAATGCCACGTGGCACCACTCATGTGGTGACACGTGGTAGCCCATAAGGACTAATGATACGTGGGAATTGCACCAGGCTTTACCTCTCGAGGTATCTCGAGAAGCTTACAACCCCCACCAGGCAGTGTACCTGATCGTTGTAGTATAGTATAGTGACAAGTACCGGGGGATTGATCGTTCAACTCATGAATAGTGTCGCTAGGATTAGAAAGCCTAAAAACTAGGTCTAGAGGTGAGGGATGATTCTTTTTGTATTTTTATATTTTTGTAAAAGCAATTAAAATCTCAGTTTTTGGAAGAGTGGGCGGAATTAGTTGCTAGCCAACTAACCTAAATGACTAAGATGCAATAAAAATAAAATAACAAAAATAAAAATAAATCTAATTACTAATGTGGTGTAACAATAATGAGGAAATTTGTGTTTACTTACGTTTCATTACTCCCTAGATATCTTTTACAGGTTGATAATTTGTTACAATTGCATGGATGACGGGTCGTATTCCTTAATACTAGTCGTAGGGCCGTGTACAATATTCCCTAACTCTATAGGATCCTACTTCACTCCTATGTCGAGCCGTTAGAAGCTCCTAACATGGGATCATTAGAATTCTCCTACGCATTAAATACAACCAAAAATCATAGTACACCTCTGATCATGTTTCTTAAGACGTTCAAGCATGTTACCAATAGAAGTCTGCCAGTTTTCTTAAGCCGAACATCGAATACAATCATTCGTAACAACTATAAACAAACAAACAACCCATAATTAACATCTAGATTTCACTACATCTAAGCAAACACAAAAGAGATCTAGCCGAGCATGTTAAATTGAAGACAAGTGTAAGATATATTCAAACAACACATAGACATATTGATTGAATTGAAAGAGTACTTATCTCAAATTGACATGAAAAGTTCAAAGGGTTGAAACCCTTGAAAAAGCTCGAAAAATTCGTCCTAGGGTTTCTCCTTCAAAGTTGCACACTAATGAATGAAATTTGGAAAACTATATATAGATTTTACAGGGTGACGGCATCAAGAAGAAAATTCTGACGCCGTCAACTCGCCGCCCATAATGAAATCGGATTGCGTAGATCCACTTTTGACGCCGTCATGTGTAATTTTGTTCTGGGCTGTCACTAACATTTGGACCATGACGACCTATGGTGACGCCTTCATGTCCCTAGTACAAAACTCTCTGGACCGTCACGGACTTTATCCACTTCCACCTCTTGTATTACTCTTGACGCCGTCATGTAGAATATTGTGATGCCGTCAGATACTGTTCCCAGCAAGGAAAATTAAGACTTTGCCGTTTTCTTCACTTTTATGCTCCAAAAACGTCCAAAATATTTCTTTTTCCAGATTTTACTACAAAAGTACCTAAAATGACAAAAGGAACGATTTAGGGCAATATTTGATCAAATAAATTCGAATCCGGGCTTAAATGACCCCCTAAAAACGGTTCATTTTTCGCCTCATCAACTAACTGCCTGCAGTTAGGGGCTAACCACAAGGACATTTTATGTAAATAATGTTAACTGACCGTTAGGACTTATTTTGCAATTTGGTACTAACAAGAAGGACGATTTATGTAAATAAATTTAACAGAAAACCTTAAACCTCCTGTTAGTACACAAGTTAGCAAAGATTAGTAAGTTTATACTCCAAGCAGGGGCCCCCCTAAAAGTTTGAGTCATTAATAGTGTATATGTAAGGAATTTTTGGGAAAACATTAGAGTATGTATATCAAAAAAGGAAGTGCAGTTCTTCTTTTCCTTTACAAGTCTGTGAAGTATAGAAAAACAATGAAACAAACAATAGTACAAGTACCCAAGGAATTAAGGTATTCTACAATTGTATAATATATCATTTCTGGAGGATTTAGTACGCGGCCCAGAATCCCAGTTTTAGTAAAAAAAATATTTTTGATATTGGGCTGTGCTTTGGGTTCTTTGGGCTGGCCTGTTAGTTGTTTACCATTAGGCCCGTCTATATTGCTTCCCGTTACTTAAGCACGTTCCGTATTCCTGCTCATTCCAGAATATTTGTTTCACTTGCTTCATAGAAAGGTAATTGGTAGGTGAGATAGATCTGGCCAAAATTTTCTTGCCATCATCATGTATTGTTGCTTTATTTGTTTTGCTGTGTTTTGGCTGCTGTTGTAGGGGTCACTAGACCTCATCTCCATCATGTGCATTGTCCCTTTGTTTTTTAATGTTTGGGTACCTATGTGTTATATGCATGCCTGTTGTATAAACGATATTCTACTTTAGACATAATTTTAGCAGAACTACCATGTTTTTATTGCCATTATAGTGGTTAGTACTACTGGGTTTAAGAACGATTATACTAATGACTTGACTAACAATTTGAAAATAGATATATACGCTGAACTGGAACCACACTTAAACTTTTTCAAAGGCCATCATCAATATGAACCGACCTTTAGTTAGATACGTTAATTGAATCTGAGCCAAATGTTAGCTTATTGGTTATGTCCCTTTTGGTGTGTCCGTTTGTGTAGTTTGTGTTTAGGTATTGCTTTCCAACATGCATTGTTTTTGTTGCGATCCATCTTCTAAGTCCCAACAAAATTTACTCCCTGAACACAGGTACCATTTGTTATCTATGGAGAATCAAAATGTTGGTCTCACTGATGTTAGCAAACCATTCGAAAACCCTTTGGAGGGTCGTTTGTCTTATCCTAATATCGCGCACCGGTGTCCCGAGGGTGGTTCATTGCATGATTGTAGTAGTACAACTTGCAAGCGGAAACGAGACGGGTCAATAAATGTTTTTGAAATTGATTTGCAAAAGAAATTACGGTCACATACACAATCCGAGGCTGTCTCCTCAGGTTTGTTATCCGCTACATGCATGTATATCATGGTTTGTTCAAGGCAGAACCGCTAGATTGATTATGCTAATTGTGTTGCCATATGTAGGTACGTCTGATGCAGTTTTCTGTCAGGCTGGGGGATTGGAACAGGTGTTTGGTTTGCTTCTGTTCCGTTGTATTTTAGATTTTTTTGATTCAACGTTAGTTAAGTTTTTCTTAAATTCTTTTGTAGGAGGTTTTCGTACAATAGTTGGCCCACTCACAATCTGTAGACGTCGGTTGTCCGGAGACGAGCATTGGTTGTGCCACACCTCCGTTCCCTCCACCCGTGGTGCCTGTTGGAGGTGCGTCTGTCCGTGCTCATGATGTCATTCAAAGTAATAATATGTTATCCACCACTTTTTCTTTAATGTGTGTGACAATGATTTTGTATTTTCTGTGTTAATAACCGTGTTGGCCTATCTTGGTTGTCACATGTTCCTTGCTGACAATTGCTGGTGATACCTTTTACAGGACATCGTCGTGCCGCTGTCACGCTGGACTTTCAAACCGGTCTTATTCGCCATGTTGAGGCTCTTGATGATGATGGTGTTGAATGGTCGGATAACAATGGCCATGTTTTACAGGTTGCCATTCCTTCATCGACATGTATATTTGGTGTCCCCAAGTGTTTGTTGCGTCGGTTTTATGTTGCACCTACAGCTACTGACTATATGGGTTTATTAATCGTAGCTGTGAATACCGTTGCTGATGCTTCACGAAAAAGACGTCATGCAGAAGATGAACATCCATTTGGTATGTCTCCTTATGCATGTTGTTTCATTTTTCCAGAACTATGTTATGAGTATGCACTATTAATTTTTTATTCCTGAATTCTAGACATGAGGCCCTCCCAAAGATCTCAAGGAAGTTGATGTAGAGCAACTTCATCAGGGTTGTCTCATGGAACCCGCCCACCTGTGACCACGACTTCTTTAACTAGAATTCCTGAAGGAAATGTTTCTGAAAATGCGCTCACGACAGCCCGACCATACAGGTGTCACATAGGTATGTGTATGTTTCATATTGGTTCCATGATTTCTGACAATATTGCCACGTGGGTGTTCACATTAGCTTTTTTACAGCCGACACGTCCACACGTGGTACTATTCCCGGTGGTCCACCAGTGGGCGTACAAGATGATGCACGCGCACGTGTTCAGTCACCTACTGGTGGTGTCACAGCTGATCGACTAGATGTACCTCAAAATGCATCCACACCGCGTCGTGCCTACAGAAATCGCAGAGGTATGGCTCTTTTCCACGCTAATGCTATTGTCTCACCAGTATTATCGTATATGCTTTAACATCGAGTTTTTGCAGCCGAGTCGTCCACCAGTCATACAATCCCTGCTACTTCAACAGCGGCTACATTAAACACTGCCAATGCACACATACATATTCCATTTGCACAAGATGATCCACCAATTACATCGGCCCGCACAGGTACTGAGAAGTTCCTATTTGAAGTGACGGCCTTCAGTAACCGTGTTTATGGTTCATTCGACCCCGTTACTGATGCGTGTTTTATTTTATTTTTCTTTTTTCTTTTTTTTTTCTAAAGGTCCCCCACAAGAATACACCAGATTTCAATCTTGCAACTACATATGCTCACATTGTCATGCACTTTTCTGGTATGAGGAACGACTCTCGAGTTCTACAAGAAGCTCAGGGCCACTGTATCACCGATGTTGTATGGGGGAAAGTGCGATTGTTATTGTCGAGGATGTATCCTCCGTATATATAGCAACTGTTTACGGACCCCCATTTTCTAGCAAACGTGAGGGCGTATAATCAAATGTTTTCTATGACGTCTCTTGGTGCCAACATAGATGATTTCGTCAATGCTGGGAGAGGACCGTATGTTTTCAAGGTATCCGGACAGATATATCATCAGATTGGGAGGTTTTGCCCCCTCCCGAATGAAGATCCGCGTTTTTTACAGCTTTACATTTACGATACTGAGAATGAGGTCCGGAACCGGCTTTCAAATTTTCAGAACAATGGTACTAGTGTTTTAAGGGCAGATATTGTCGAAGGTTTGATACGGCTGCTTGATAGCCACAATGCTTTGGTGCAATTGTTTAGAACAGCGCGTGACAAGCTACTTGAAACAGATGTTCCCGACTTCAAAATTAGATTTCGCAAATGTGGGGTCTATTCAACATGAGCTTCCAACAGCAGACTAGGTTGGCGCGATTGTATTTGACAGTGGTCCCGAAAGTGTTACTGATTTCGATGAGATCATAGAGCATCATTCAGGTGAGCCGGAAAGAGTCAATAAGTTACAGCCAACATACATGTCACTTCACTTCCCTTTGTTATTTATTTTTGGCGAGCATGGTTACCACACGGAACTCAAGTTGGTTCCGACCCATGAAGGTTCTTCAGAGGGGAGGAAAAGGATGTCCATGGATGCGTACTATGCATATCTGTTGCATGATCGGTTTAACAGATACAACCTCCTTACTAGAGGTGGAAGGCTGTTCCAGCAGTTTGTCGTCACGGCTTACTATTGATGACGTATAGTCTATATATGGGCCACAAGCCCAAATAATAAACATTACTATGGCCAATAACCACCACGCGTGGGCTATTACAACTTGGGCCGCATTAATAAAGGGATTGGGCTTACGCAAGCCCAACCAAACTATATACGGTATAGATAAGGATCTATCTATGGAATAGATATCCTTAACCCAGATAAGCACCATGTGTGCGAAACGTAAGGAGCACGAACCCTACATGGATTATGTGCCTATATAAGGAATGACATAATTCTCATTAAAGGTACGATTCACAAATCCTAAAACTCTTTATGAGAACCTTAAATCGATTACTTACTCTCACGCCGGAGTCTAATCGTGGGAGACAATCCCACGATAAGCCTAACGGTGTTGTGTATTTTCTTAGTGCGCAGGTTTCAAGCATTAAGAAGCGAATTGGTACGAGAGCAAGAGCCCATAATCAGGAAAGCCCAACTTTTGTATCAACAAGTGGCGCCATCCGTGGGACCACTACTGAAAACCAAAGAACTAGAATGACAAAAAATAAGAACTCAAGCCAGCGGACTCCGCAGCAAGAAAAACGTGACCCCCAGAGGAAGAATCAACAAGATTCGACCCCTAGGCAGGTTACTGGGATAACCAGCGCACCTGGTCACCAAGAGGCAGGGACAACCCAACTGATGAGGCGAAAAATGATCCGTTTTTAGGGGGTCATTTAAGCCCGAAATTGAATTTATTTGATCAAATATTGCCCTAAATCGTTCTTTTTATGATTTTAGGTACTTGGAGAGTGAATTCTGGAAAAGAAGCTATTTTGGAGCATAAAAGTGAAGAAAATGGCAAAGTCTCAATTTTCCATGCTGAGAACAGTACCTGACGGCGTCAAGAGTAATTTCCTGACGGCGTCAAACGTGAAAGAATTAAAATCCGAGAGTTCATGAAGGCATCACCATGTAGAGCGTCAAGAGTTAATTGCATGACGGCCTAGGACCTGACGGCGTCAGATGTAGATCAAGGCCGTCCGAGGAAGATTTTGGCGGCGAGATGACGGCGTCACAAGTTTGTTCTTGACGCCGTCAGACCCTATTTCCTATATATAGTTTTCTAATTTTTACATTAAAAAGAAGAGAAGTTTTGGAGAAACCCTAAGTACGATTTTGGTGTAACTTTACAGGTTTTTCAAGGGTTCCATCCCCTTGATACTTTGCATGATTAATCAAGATAAGTGTTCTTCTAATTCAATCAATATGTCTATGTGTTGGTTGTCTATATCATGTTCTTGTCTTGATTCTATCATGCTAGGCTAGATCTATCTTGTGTTTGCTTAGATCTAATGAAACCTAGATATTGATTATGTGTTGATTACTTGTTTATTCTTGTTTAGGATGAATGATTTATATGTTAGGCTTAAGAAAACTGGCAGATCTCCAATTGGTAACATGCTTGAACGTCTTAAGAAACATGAACCGAGGCGCACTAGGTCTTTATTGGTTGTATTTAATGCATGAGCCACTGTTTACAATCCCTATAGTTGTGCTGGGCATGGTGTAGGAGGAGATAAGAGCTCATAGAATTGGGGAGTTATGTGTGCCACCCCATGAATGGTATTAAGGAATACGATCCATCATCCATGCATTTATAACAAGTAATTAACGTGTAAAAGATGTCTAGGGAGTAGTGAAATCTAAGTAAACACATTTTCTCCAATTACTGCTCACAACCTTAGTATAAATTAGTTTATTTTCTTTTCTAGTATTTTATTTTGATTGCATCTTAGTATTGGGTTAGTTGATTAGCAACTAATTCCGCCCAAATCCTTCAAACCCGAGATTTTAATTGCTTTCCATAAAATATAAAAATACAAATATAATCATCCCTCACCTTTAGAACTAGTATTTAGGCTTTCTAATCCTAGCGACACTATTCCTAAGCTGAACGATCAATCCCCCGGTACTTGTCACTATACTATACTACAACGATCATGTACACTGCCTGGTGGGGGTTGTAAGCTTCTCGAGATCCCTCGAGAGGTAAAGCCTGTTGCGATTCCCACGCATCAAGTTTTTGGCGCCGCAGCCCGGGGAATAGTTATTGTCTAGGTTAGAATTTCTTTTTATTAGGTCTACTTGCTAGATTCCTTTCTAGTAAGATTTTTATTTTTATTTCTAGGTTTTCTTTAGTCTATCTTTTTCTTTGTGTGTTTGTTCGTAATTTTCATTGACTATTCCGTTTGCTATTATGGAGAACGCGAATCCACCAAGTCCGACACTAGAGTTTTACCAGAAAAAATATAATTACACCAGTTTGGATATACCAAGATGGACGAATGAAATGAGGCGGATAGGATCTTATATTGATTTTATTGAGTACCTTGAGAAAAGAGACCAAGTGCATAAGACTTTTAAAGAATTCACCTTAGGAGCTCCATCAACCCCTCAAAATGCCTCACTTAGTGAAACCTATGCACCATATGATCCTTCACCTAGGATAGTTTCGTATGAGCCACCTAGCTGCATGTCATGGTTAGGCCCTACCATAATACAGGATGAACACATAGGTGACCTTGATGTGATGGAGGATGTAGCCGAACATGATCACATTGATAAAAAAGACCTAGTTTTTATGATCAATGATGATGAATCTCAAGAAACAAATGATGAATCTGTTGGCCAATTTGTATATAGCAGTCAGAATATTGAGGATGATCCGTATGATTCGGACATAAAAGTTGAGATGCCTAGAGAAGTACGTGAGATACTTGGGAAAATGTTAGGGTTAGATTATAATGAAACACATGTTGAGGATATAGGTGATCTCGACACAAGGAATGATGAAGTAAATAACATGAACCCACAAAGTACCCCACAAGTCCTACCATCATTTGAGGCACACATACCACCCGTGACTTACCCGAAAGGAGTAGAAGAGACTATAGGAATCCCAATTGAGGTAGAACCTTTGAACCAAACACAACTAGAGGATATAGGTTTGAATACTTATAATGATAACCTTACTCTTAGTTCTAGGGAAGTTCCTAGTTTTGATGAACCGGAGCCTCAACCAAAACCGTTACCTAATCTTCCATCCTTGAATGAAAATTTAGGAATTGAAATAGGTTCCGATCCACCCATCAAACCATATAGTCCGGGTAGTCTTAGGACAAAGGTAGTGGACTCTAAGCCTTGTAGAGAGGAAGCAAATATAGGAGTGGAAAATGACCTTACATACTTACATCACCCATTCATGATTGATCATAAGAAACATTATGGGTTTAAACCGGGTCTATTGAGTCAAGATGGATTCCCAACTAGGAATCTCTCGAAGTTGTTAGAAAATGATCTCTTTCTAGGAGAAAATCTTAATCCACCTATTAACCCGATTGAATTAGGTAAGGTTATGATGATAGGAGCACACCCCTTTGAACATATAATTCATCCACCACTCTTTCCTCACGAGGCATATTTACACCCTAAGAGTGTGTATCGCTACTTCCACCCGCATTTAATCCTAAGTGTAGGGAAAACCTCCCCTATCTTCGTTAAATAAGGGTAGAGTCAGGCTCGTGACTCGAACAAAAACAAGCGCTCCTTGGGAGGCAACCCATGTTTTGTGTGATTTTATTTGTTTGTTTATTATTTGCTTCCGTATGCATGCTTAATTTTTATTGTTGGTAGATCATGTTTCTAAACTAAATAGTGAAAATACTTTACTTTGTTGTTTTGGCTTAGTCTTAACTCCACCTAAAGGTATTTTTGCAAAAGATAAGTGTAAGGGGAAACCCCAAATATGTTTTTTAAGAAACAAACCGATCATGATTCTCCACAATATTAAATGGACATGTGTATTCATATTTGTTAGAGTCAAATGCTTGTATTGAGTCATAATGAAGTTTTGCAGGATTTTCCAGGAAGTAGGACCAAGTTTTTCCAGAAATTTTCCGGAAACTTAACATAAGGATTTCTGCAGGTCAATTCTGACGGCGTCAGGAGTTTACTCTTGACGGCGTCAGGTGTAAAAATCTGGAAATTTTACCGGGTTTGTTTTTCTAACGGAGTCTTATGGTTTTTGTGAATTATTAAGTTTTATAATCTCCAGGAGATCTACAAACTTCATTCCACAAGCATTATATCTTATCTTGTTTTCTAGGATTTAGTAACTTATATAGGATGCCGCCGATTTTACGCGAGGTTGTCTTGTCTATTTTCTCAGGTTTTACAGGTTATGTATGACAAGAAGATGATTTATATTCTGGAAAGGAAGCTTTGATTGTTCATTTTCTTGGAGGAAGATTTAACCTAGCCACCCTATTATCCATACCGAGCGAATCAGGGGAGTATTTGATTTCATTCTCTTTACTTTTTCACTTTTACATTCTTTACTTGAACATTGGGGACAATGTTCATCTTAAGTGTAAGGGGAGGGTAAAAAGATGATACCTTACATATGCACTTTCGCTTGAGTTTGTTTTGTTTGATGGTAGATGTGTAATAAAACTATGAGAAATACTTGTTAGTGCAATTTTAGCGCCAAATTTAAATTTTTTTACAACATTTAGGAGTGAAACTTTAGCCATAGCAAGCGTCTCATGGGTAGGAGATTGTATGACTAGCACATAACCGTATATTCAGAAAAATTTTCCACCTAAATATGTGAGGTTCGCCTTTAGATTTGATAGGAAAAACATTTACTATTAGTGCTTATGAGTATACCGGTAGCATTTAGATTCTAGAACTTGCGTTAGTGATGCATCCCGAGACCGCTAGTGAGACTACATTCGTGTGGTAGGATTTACTACATGATAAGAGGCATTAGGATCACCCTTGTGTTAAACCCGTATCATAATTATTTGACCATTTAAGTCATATTACTTGGCTAGTTAAGTCAACTAATTTTTCCCACACCCTTAGCGTTGTACTCATTTTTAGTACACGATACCCCTAGTACACCCCTCCGAGCCTATCTTTTCGTTTCTAACTTTAAGCATCTTACTTAAAGGAAGAATTTGTTACACCCCACTTAAATGTACACCCAAATCGCCTTAGCCTTCCGTGTATGCGCTCATTTTTAGTGCATTATTGTTATTTGTTAAACCATAAGTTAACTTTCTAATTGATTACATGGTTGCTAAGTCGAGTCATATCCTTGTACATATTGTTTTGGGACGATTGGGACTCATGGGTAAGTACTTACTATATGGAGTAATGGGGAAGAACATCATTTATTACCCCCATATGTACGTTAATCTTAAAAGTACTCCAAGTGTTTTGATTCTCTTAATTCGAGTCATTAGATTAGTTTAATGTAAAGTATGTAAAGATTCAAGTGTAAGGGGAATATTCATTCCCTATGATGTATTATTTTGGATGGTAGGGTAAGAGTGTATGCAAAAAAAAAAAAAAAAAAAAAAAAAAAAAATTAGAAAAAGAAAAAGAGAAAAAACATACGGACTACCATCCCGTTTCATTCTATGTTTATTTTATGTTTTTGTTATTTTTCATTTATTAGCTTAAGTCGAGTCTAGTTTTGGCTTAGCAACGCCATATTATACATGTAATTGACTAAGATTGTTAACTCGCCACCAGTAAAACTTCATTTATCCAACAAAACCGTGTATTTCATATCCCTACACCTAACGTTACAACCCTTTAAAAGACCTCTTTGATAGTTTATCCTAGGTGCTTACGCCATATGGTGGAGGTTTGATCCTTTCCCAAGCCTATGGTAATCTACTTTGCTATGACAGGTAGTGAGAGATATCTTCCGTTTCCATATTGTAATTTACACTTTATTACACCCGAGAGATGTGAGTATCTAAACACTATTTGTGAGGTGCTTGTGTATGACCTCCGTGCTTGTCTATTGGTCTTTAGTGGAACGATTGTTTGTTGTAATTACTTTTATATTAGTGTTAAATGACCCCTAACTTATATTTTGATTAGAATAAAAGCGCATTTGCTTAAGGACAAGCAAATCTCAAGTGTAAGGGTATATGATGAGGCGAAAAATGATCCGTCTTTAGGGGGTCATTTAAGCCCGAAATTGAATTTATTTGATCAAATATTGCCCTAAATCGTTCCTTTTGTGATTTTAGGTACTTGGAGAGTGAATTCTGGAAAAGAAGCTATTTTGGACGTTTTTGGAGCATAAAAGTGAAGAAAACGGCAAAGTCTCAATTTTCCATGCTGAGAACAGTACCTGACGGCGTCAAGAGTAATTTCCTGACGGCGTCAGACGTGAAAGAATTAAAATCCGAGAGTTCATGAAGGCGTCACCATGTAGAGCGTCAAGAGTTAATTGCATGACGACCTAGGACCTGACGGCGTCAGATGTAGATCAAGGCCGTTCGAGGAAGATTTTGGCGGCGAGATGACGGCGCCACAAGTTTGTTCTTGACGCCGTCAGACCCTATTTCCTATATATAGTTTTCTAATTTTTACATTAAAAAGAAGAGAAGTTTTGGAGAAACCCTAAGTACGATTTTGGTGTAACTTTACAGGTTTTTCAAGGGTTCCAACCCCTTGATACCTTGCATGATTAATCAAGATAAGTGTTCTTCTAATTCAATCAATATGTCTATGTGTTGGTTGTCTATATCATGTTCTTGTCTTGATTCTATCATGCTAGGCTAGATCTATCTTGTGTTTGCTTAGATCTAATGAAACCTAGATATTGATTATGTGTTGATTACTTGTTTATTCTTGTTTAGGATGAATGATTTATATGTTAGGCTTAAGAAAACTGGCAGATCTCCAATTGGTAACATGCTTGAACGTCTTAAGAAACATGAACCGAGGCGCACTAGGTCTTTATTGGTTGTATTTAATGCATGAGCCACTGTTTACAATCCCTATAGTTGTGTTGGGCATGGTGTAGGAGGAGATAAGAGCTCATAGAATTGGGGAGTTATGTGTGCCACCCCATGAATGGTATTAAGGAATACGATCCATCATCCATGCAATTATAACAAGTAATTAACGTGTAAAAGATGTCTAGGGAGTAGTGAAATCTAAGTAAACACATTTTCTCCAATTACTGCTCACAACCTTAGTATAAATTAGTTTATTTTCTTTTCTAGTATTTTATTTTGATTGCATCTTAGTATTGGGTTAGTTGATTAGCAACTAATTCCGCCCAAATCCTTCAAACCCGAGATTTTAATTGCTTTCCATAAAATATAAAAATACAAATATAATCATCCCTCACCTTTAGAACTAGTATTTAGGCTTTCTAATCCTAGCGACACTATTCCTAAGCTGGACGATCAATCCCCCGGTACTTGTCACTATACTATACTACAACGATCAGGTACACTGCCTGGTGGGGGTTGTAAGCTTCTCGAGATCCCTCGAGAGGTAAAGCCTGTTGCGATTCCCACGCATCACCAACCTCTTCCAGTGGTAGAACTGCCTGTAAGGACTACCCAAACCACCACAGTGGTCCCAAGCGTTGAGGAACTCCAGCGCACCCTCTTCACTACTCCTCACCAAACAGTGCCTACAATGAACAACACTGTACCACCGGACGCGCCTAACCGAGATAGGGTGCCAAATACTGAGGCAAACATTCTTGCAGCAACCGAGGACACACCCAACCTAACGTTGGGAAATTTTGTATCCCAAAATTATGAAACCTTAACTGCCCTCATGCAAGAAGAAGCAAGGAGAAGGTCAAGTACGAGCCTACAAGCTCGGCTCAATTTTGGTCCTGAACGCGAACCATCACCACCGCGCCACCCACGAGGAAGACGCGCAGATAACGAAAAACGTACTACTATCCATGATAGGCTGGGTATGACATCTGATTCACAATATTCAGAGGAATATGAAGACAGCGAGAGGCGCACTAATGTTCATTCCAGACTTGGCAGTCGAGGGATACAAGACCGATTAGGACCTCAGCATTCACCAAGCCAAGGATCCTCCAAATCTGGGAGCAAGAGAATTCACGACAGATTGAGGAAAAGAATATCCCCAAGTGAAAGCCCCTCAAGCTCTTCTTCTGAAGGAAGTCGGCGCAAGCGCCGAAAAAGAAACTACTCTTCTTCCAGTGACTCCTCGGACAACGAGGATAGAGAAACAGGACATTGGAAATCAAGAGGAAGACGCCGCGAAGAAGAGAATGAAGACATATCTCTTCCATGGCGACGCCAGAAAATTGATGCGTTTACACGACGCATCAGCGATTACTCCGACCACAAAAGGAGGCGCATGCCCACTAACGTGAAAACATATGATGGAACAGGTGATCCGGATGATCATCTAAAAGTTTTCGAATCAGCTGCCACTATCGAAAACTGGCCACAGCCTGTGTGGTGCCATATGTTTAATTCTACGTTGGTAGGGAATGCGCGCACATTGTTTAGCAAACTCCCACGACGGAGCATCGGTGGGTTTGAAGAATTACGGAAAGCATTATGTCTCAACTTTACCCAGAAAAAGAAGTGCGCTAAAAACCCTGTTGAACTAGCCAGAGTAAACAAGCGCCAAGGGGAATCAACCAGCGCTTTTATGGAACGCTTCAAGGATGAGTGCATACACGTCAAAGCATGTCCCGAAATTCTTAAAATTTCAGGGTTCATGAATGGGATTAACAACCCAGAACTTATCCGGAAGCTAAATGATAAAGTTCCCCAAACTTTCGATGACCTAACAAAGCGCACCAGATCCTTCATACAAGGAGAAGCAGCTGCTGCGGACAGCAAAAAGGGTTACTCGAATTATAGGCAACAAGAACAGCCTAGGAGACAATCCAATGATCAGAATAACAACTGCAGCAGGAGTTACCGCAGTGGAAGAGATAATGACAAATATACCCCTCTCACAAAAACTCCGAGGGAAATATTTGTAACAGAAGGTGCAAATTTCCCAAAACCTCCACCAATGCGTACTGCAGAAGAAAAACGCGTAGGGAATGGATACTGCGAGTACCATGGTCAAAAAGGCCATACAACTAACGAGTGCGTCCAGCTAAGACAACTAATTGAAAAGTTAGTAAGGGAAGGCAGAATGGACCACCTTGTAAAAAACATCAAAGAGGGAAAAGGCAAACAAAGGAACGGGGGTAAGAAAGAACCTCCCAAAGAAAAAGCTAATACCATATACATGATACAGTCATGGAAACGTAAGATAAAACAAAAAGTCAGCCAAAAATTCTCTTCAGAAAAAGAGATTTCCTTCCCTACTCTAGCTGCAGACAACGCAGTAGTAGAACCCCTAACTATTGAAATACATACGGGGGGACATGATATCCACCGCATGTACAATGACGGAGGAGCATCCGCAGATATCCTATACGATCATTGTTTCAAAAGACTGCGACCTGAAATCCAAAGTCAATTGATACCAGCAACAACGTCGTTGACTGGATTCACAGGAGAAAAGATTTGGCCTATGGGGCAATTACGCTTGCTAGTGGTCGTAGGAGATGAACAACACTCAACTGCAACATGGATAAATTTCATGGTAATAAAGTCTCCCTCACCATACAATGGCATCATTGGGAGACCTGGAATATCATCCATGCGCGCTGTATCATCCACAGCGCATGGAATGCTTAAATTTCCGGTGGAAGGAGGAGTTGTCACCCTCTATAACACAACAGTACCACCAAAGGAATGCAACGCGGTAACAACTGAGGTAGAGAATATTCCAGAACAGCGCACAGAAAAAACACCAAACCTAAAGGTCGCTATTCACCCCGATTACCCGGACCAACAAGTTTCGATTGGTGGATCTTTATCTAACAAAGGTAAAGCAGCCGTGTGCGCACTCCTACAAAAGAATCTAGATATTTTTGCATGGGAACCAAAACACATGACAGGAGTGCCACACTCTATCACAGAGCATAAGCTACAAATCCGACAAGGATATCCCCCAATACGACAGAAGAAGCGCGGCCAAGCCCCAGATCGTGCAAAAGCTATTCTGGAAGAAGTACACAAACTTGTAGACGCAGGCATCATGCGCGAAGTGTATTACCACGATTGGCTCTCTAACCCAGTGATGGTAAAGAAGAGCGATGGCAGTTGGAGAATGTGCGTGGACTTCACCGACCTTAACAAAGCATGTCCACAGGACTGCTACCCACTGCCAGAGATAGACTGGAAGGTAGAATCCCTGTGCGGATACCCTTTTAAATGTTTTCTAGACGCATACAAAGGGTACCATCAAATACAGATGGCAGTTGAGGATGAAGAAAAAACAGCTTTCCACACCAGTCAAGGAGTTTACTGCTACACGAAAATGCCTTTTGGCTTGAAAAACGCAGGCGCAACATACCAACGATTGGTGGACACAGCTTTTGAGAAACAAGTAGGTCGAAAATTGGAAGTCTACGTTGATGACCTTGTCATCAAAAGCCACACAGAGGATGAATTGGTGCGCGACATCGAGGAAACGTTCAAAACATTGGGACAAATAAACATGAAGTTAAACCCCAAGAAGTGCACCTTTGGCGCAACTGAAGGCATGTTCCTCAGATACTTAATAGAACCTGATGGAATCAAGCCTTGCCCAGAAAAAACAAAAGCTGTTATTGATCTTCCCTCACCACGCACACTCAAAGAAGTCCGGTCATTAAACGGAAAGCTAGCAGGGCTAAACCGTTTCTTATCGAAGTCAGCAGACAAATCACTACCTCTCTTTAAAACACTTACAAAGTGTACTAAGAATGGAGACTTCCGTTGGACCGAAGAAGCAGAAGAAGCTTTCCAGCAATTAAAACACCATCTGGCATCTCTTCCTAAACTTGTCGCACCGCGACCAGGGGAAGAGCTAATCATGTACTTATCGGCAACTCATGGAGCAGTTAGCGCAGTGCTATTGACAGATAGGAACTCCATCCAGACACCAATATACTTTGTAAGCAAAGCACTGAAGAAGAAAGAGACTAACTACAGCGTTATGGAAAAGCTGGTCTTAGCTCTAGTATTAACAGCCAAAAGGCTGCGCAGATACTTCCAAGCGCACCCAATAGCTGTAATCACAGATCAGCCTATCAAACAAGTTATCTCTAAACCTGACGCATCAGGGCGGCTAGAAAAGTGGAGTGTACTATTAAGTGAATATAACATCTCATATAGACCGCGCACTGCAATTAAAGGACAGATATTAGCTGATTTCGTTGTTGAGAAGCCATATAGCGATAGTCCAACCTCTACAACCAAAACAGATCTGCATGAACCCTGGATTCTGTTCACATATGGGTCTTCATGTGTAGATGGATCAGGCGCAGGCCTTATTCTCACAAATCCAGAAGGTATGGAATTCACCTATGCATTGCGCTTCGAATTCACAGCCACAAATAATGAGGCAGAATACGAAGCCCTACTAGCTGGACTACGCATCGCAATCCAAATGGGTGTACGCAACTTGGAAGCAAATGTAGATTCTCGGCTAGTCGCTAACCATGTGCTAGGTGAATATGAAGCCAAGGATGAACACATGATCCAATACCTGGAAAAGACCAAGTCCTTAATTAAAAACTTTGACAGGTTCACAATAAAACAGGTGCCCATAGGAGACAACAGGAAGGCTGATGCGCTCAGCAAGATCGCATCCACAAGTTTTGCGCACCTATCAAAACAGGTATTGGTAGAAACTCTTCAAAACAAGTCAATCTTGGAAATGGAAGTATCCACAGTGATAGAAGAACAAGATCCTACATGGATGACACCTATCATTGAATTCATTAGCAAAGGAATCTTGCCACAAGACCATAAGGACGCTCAAAGAGTGCGGTGCACAGCGCAGCGATTTGAACTACGAGACAACATACTCTATCGACGCTCTTTCTTGCAACCTTGGCTCAGATGTGTTGGACCTCTTCAAGCAGACTATGTACTCCGAGAAATCCACGCTGGATCATGTAGCATGCACTCAGGACCGCGATCTGTGGTAGCAAGCGCTCTACGGTCGGGGTATTATTGGCCAACTATGCACCGCGACGCACGCGATCTGATAAAGAAATGCAGCAATTGTCAAGTACATAGGCCAATTCCGCGCCGACCACAACAAGAGCTAACACCCATTACCTCACCATGGCCATTTTACAAATGGGGCATTGACATCGCAGGACCCTTTCCAGTTGCAGCAGGAGGACTAAAGTTCCTCACTGTAGCCATAGATTACTTCACGAAGTGGATTGAAGCAAAGGCGGTGGTGAGCATCACGGGAAACCAAGTCAAATGCTTTGTCTGGGACAACATTGTCTATCGCTTCGGACTACCCGGAGAGATTATATCAGACAATGGGAAATAGTTCTGCGACAACCCATTAAAAGATTGGTGCGCACAATTGAACATCACGCAACACTTCGCTTCAGTAAAACACCCACAAACCAATGGTTTAGTTGAGCGCGCAAATCGCAGCCTAGGTGAAGGAATAAAAGCGTGCCTTGACAGACACAAAGGAAGGTGGGTGGACGAGCTCTCACATGTCTTATGGGCGCATCGCACCACAATCAAAACCAGTACTGGCGACACGCCATTCTCCCTTGTCTACGGAATAGAGGCCGTCATACCAGCTGAGATAGGAATGCTAACCATACGAACAACAGAGGTTAACGTCACAACAAATGACGAGGAGCGGTGCATAGACATGGACTTACTAGAAGAAAGACGTGAACGCGCAGCTATACGCGAAGCAAAGGCTAAGGCAAAAATGAAGAAGTATTATGATGCAAAGGTCAAACACACTTCCTTCAGGCCAGGAGACTTTGTGTATCGTGCCAATGATGCGAGCCACGCAGAAGACACAGGCAAGCTCGGACCTAAATGGGAAGGACCCTACGAGGTCACTGATGCGCTAGGCAATGGTGCATATAGGCTGCGCGACATGGAAGGCCACGACCTAGCGCGCACCTGGAACATCTGCAATCTTAAAAGATGCTATCTTTAGGCAAGGCTACGGCCATTACACAGACACCTTTGCACTTTAGGATGTGCCCAATAAGTGTTTGTTTTTTCTTTTCTTTCTTAGGAATTGTATTTTTACTTTTTCAAAAAACTTGCAAGTATCAATAAAATGTTATGGTTTCTAGCTAACTCCATAACGTATTTCTCTTTATTGCATATATACTTATATATATATCGATATTGTTCTCTTATATTTTTGCCTACAAGGCGTGCATGCACTAATTAAGACCCACGAAGGCATAAAGGATGAGTAAACCTACTAATTCACTCGTTGAGTAAGAGGGTTACAAACCCATCAACATTGGATCACGCATCCTTGCTAAGCACCTTACTTTTGAGACGTTGAGGTAAGTTTTTTGTGCGCATCCCACGAAGGGTGCGCAAATATTAAGTACACCGTACAAAGCTTAGCAAATAACGAGCCAAGACACTTGGTCAAAACATAAAACTTAGCAAACATTAATGCAAGTACATTTCTAAGTCATACACTTAATTTATACACAACAAGTTATCTTATTCCATCTTTTTACATAAAAGAAAAAGACAACTACGACATCACAAAAAATATATACACCTTGTTATCTACACAATAAATATATAAGCTACAACAAGAAGCCTATATGCTATGACGAAGCTCAGGGCTATCTTCCGGTGCAGCGGAACTCCCCGCCTCTTGAAGCTTCCTCAAGAGCAACACATCCTTGGGAGATACAGTCGGCACACTCACAGGAACCCCATCCGACCTGGGAATATGTGCAGCGCCTACACCGCATAATACCGCCTTGCCTGCAATCCCTTTTTTTTGGGCAGCTCTCTGCGCGTGGCGCTCCAATACCTCCTTCAGAGGAATTTCCCTCTCAAGGGCAAAAGGGTTCAGCATATGGCGAGGCTGCGCAAACACTGGAACCTGCAACTGCGACTCATCGGGCTTAAGGAAGTAGTCCGGTTGCACCTTCGCATCCTCCAAAATATGGCGCTCCAAGGTCAACCCCTCCATAATTACCTTTATGGGGTTGTCTTGGTCGCGCTCCAACCTTGCAATATGAGGCAGCTCGAGAAGCTTCATCCCCTCCATAGCTTGCACCAGCTCGTCATACGCACCCGCATTATAGCCAGGTACCTCAGCCAAGGCCTTGCTCAATAACTTAGCCTCATGGAGATCCTCCATAGCCTGCGACCTCCCACGCTCCACCGCACACTGCACCACTGATGAGGCGAAAAATGAACCACTTTTATGGGGTCATTTAATCCCAGAATTGAATTTATTTAATCAAATATTGCCCTAAATCGTTCCTTTTGTGATTTTAGGTACTTTGGGAGTGAAATCTGGAAAAGGAAGCAATTCGGACGTTTTTGGAGCATAAAAGTGAAGAAAACGCCAAAGTCTTAATTTCCCTTGCTGGGAACAGTAGGTGACGGCGTCAAGAGCAACATCCTGACGGCGTCAAGAGTAAATTCCATGACGACCCAATACAGATTTAACGGCGTCATGAAGTAGGGCGTCAAGAGTAAAAATCATGACGGCCTGGAAATGCTAATACATGACGGCGTCAGAAATAGATCAAGGCAGTCCGAGAAGAGTTTTGGCGGCGAGGTGATGGCGTCACATGATTGGTCTTAACGCCGTCAGACCCTATTTCCTATATATAGTTTTCTAATTTTCACATTAAAAAGAGAGAAGTTTTGGAGAAACCTTAAGTACGAACTTGGTGCAAATTTTACAGGTTTTTCAAGGGTTCTAAGCCCTTGATACCTTTCATGTGTAATTGAGATAAGTGTTCTTTTAATTCAATCAATATGTCTATGTGTTGGTTGTCTATATCTTGTTCTTGTCTTAATTCCATCATGCTAGGCTAGATCTATCTTGTGTTTGCTTGGATCTAATGAAACCTAGATGTTAATTATGTGTTGATTACTTGTTTATAATTGTCTTGGATGAATGATTTATATGTTAGGCTTAAGAAAACTGGCAGATCTACAAATGGTAACATGCTTGAACGTCTTAGGAAACATGAACCGATGGCACTAGGTCTTTATTGGTTGTATTTAATGCATGAGCCACTATTTATAATCCCTATGGTTGTGTTGGGCATGGCATAGGAGGAGATAAGAGCTCATAGAATTGGGGAATTAAGTGCGCTACCCCATGAATGGTATTAAGGAATACAATCCGTCATCCATGCAACTTTAACAAGTAATTAACATATAAAAGATGTCTAGGGAGTAGTGAAATCTAAGTAAACACATTTTCTCCACTTATTGCTCACAACATTAGTATAATTTAGTTTATTCTCATTTCTAGTATTTTATTTTGATTGCATCTTTAGTATTGGGTTAGTTGACTAGCAACTAATTCCGCCCAAATCCTTCAAACCCGAGATTTTTACTTGCTTTCTAAAAAATATAAAAATACAAAAAGAATCATCTCTCACCTTTAGAACTAGTATTTAGGTTTTCTAATCCTAGCGACACTATTCCTAGCTGAACGATCAATCCCCCGGTACTTGTCACTATACTATACTACAACGATCAGGTACACTGCCTGGTGGGGGTTGTAAGCTTCTCGAGATCCCTCGAGAGGTAAAGCCTGGTGCAATTCCCACGCATCAAGTTTTTGGCGCCGCAGCCCGGGGAATAGTTATTGTTTAGGTTGAATTTGATTTTTATTAGGTCTACTCATTAGATTCCTATCAAGTGAGATTTTTTCTTTTTATTTTGTAGCTTTCTCGTAGTCTATCTTTTCTTTGTGATTTTGTTTGTAACTTGCTTCAAATGGACTTTACACTTAGACTTCTAAGATTGCAAGATAGGGTTGAGCGGCTAACACACCAAAGAGTTCAAAATACCTCATTTAGAGACACCTATGAATCATATGAGCCTTCACCTAGCATAGATTCTTATGAACAACCTCCATGTTTAAGATCTAGTTTTAGTGAGGCCAATAGGAAATGCGACCTAGTTTGCCAAGGAATTTTGGAGAGAGCCATTGCAACAAATCATAAGTTGGATGAAGCCCTAGGTTTGCTATTATCACTACCTAAGAAAACAATTGAGGAGGATTTAGCCGAGCATGATCACATTGATCAAAAAGACCTAGGTTTTATGATCGATGATGATGAATCTCAAGAAACAAATGATGAATCTCTTGGGCAATTTGTATATAGCAGTCAGTATATTGAAGATGATCCTTATGATTCGGACATAGAAGTTGAGATGCCTAGAGAAGCACGTGAGATACTTGGGAGAATGCTAGGGCTAGATTATAATAAAACACATGTTGATGATATAGGTGATATTAACACATGGAATGATGAGGTAAATAACATAAGCCCACAAAATACTCAACCATCATTTGAGGCGCACACACCGCCCGTGACTTACCCGGAGGAAGTAGAAGAAACTTTAGGAATTCCAATGGAGGTAGAACCCTTGGACCAGACACCACTTGAGGATATAGATTTGAATACTTGTAGTGATAACCTTACTCCTAGTTCTAGGGAATTTCCTAGTATTGATGAACCGGAACCTCAATCTTTACACACCTTTCCATCCTTAGATATATTTCTAGGAGACAAAAGAGGAACCGATCCACCCATCAACCAATATTATCCGGGTAGTTTTAGGATGAAGGAAGCCATTCACTCACCCTCTTCACCTCACGTGGCATATTCACACCCTAAGGGTGTGTATCGCTACTTTCACCCACACTTAATCCTAAGTGTAGGGAGAACCTCCCCTATTTCCGTTAAATAAGGGTAGAGTCAGGCTCGTGACTCAAACAAAAACAAGCGCTTCTTGGGAGGCAACCCATGTTTTGTGTGTTTTTATTTGTTTGATTTTATTTGTTTCCGTATGCATGTTTTATTTTTGTTGTTTGTGGCTCATGTTTCAAAGTAAATTGTGAAAATGCTTTATTTTGTTTTTAACTTCGTCTTAATTGCATATAAAGGTATTTTGCAAAAGATAAGTGTAAGGGAGATCCAAATTTGTTTATAAGAATGAAATTGAGCATGAACCACAACAATATTAAATGGACATGTGTATTAGTATTTGTTAGAGTCAAATGCTTGTATTGAGTCATAATGAAGTTTTGCAGGATTTTCCAGGAAGTAGAACCAAGTTTTTCCAGAAATTTTCCGGAAACTTAACATAAGAATTTCTGCAGGTCACTTCTGACGGCGTCACGAGATAACTCTTGACGGCGTCATGTGTAAAAACCTGGAAATTTTACCGATTTTGTTTTTCTAACGGAGTCTTAAAGTTTTTGTGAATTATTAAGTTTTATAATCTCCAGGAAATCTGCAAACATTCATTCCACAAGCATTATATCTTTAATTGTTTTGTTTCTATTCCTAAGTCTGGAATTACATCTAGTTGAGAGTTTTCTTTGTTCGGATTGATGCTTTAGGTTTTTGTGTTTGTTTTCTCAGGTTATACAGGTTATGTATTACAAGAAGATGATTTATATTCTGGAAGGGAAGCTTTGATTGTTCATTTTCTTGGAGGAAGATTTAACCTGGCCACCTTATTATCCATACCGAGCGAATCAGGGGAGTATTTGATTTCATTCTTGTTACTTATTTCACTTTTACATTCTTTACTTGAACATTGGGGACAATGTTCATCTTAAGTGTAAGGGGAAGGTAAAAAGATGATACCTTACATATGCACTTTCGCTTGAGTTTGTTTTGTTTGATGGTAGATGTGTAATAAAACTATGAGAAATACTTGTTAGTGCAATTTTAGCGCCAAATTTAAATTTTTTTACAACATTTAGGAGTGAAACTTTAGCCATAGCAAGCGTCTCATGGATAGGAGATTGTGTGACTAGCACATAACCGTATATTCAGAAAAATTTTCCACCTAAATATGTGAGGTTCGCCTTTAGATTTGATAGGAAAAGCATATACTATTAGTGCTTATGAGTGTACCGGTAGCATTTAGATTCTAGAACTTGCTTTAGTGATGCATCCCGAGACCGCTAGTGAAGAAAACGCCAAAGTCTTAATTTTCCTTGCCGAGAACAGTAGGTGACGGTGTCAAGAAGAAAATCCTGACGGCGTCAAGAGTAATTTTCATGACGGCCCAGTACAGAAATGAAGGCGTCACAAGGAAGAGCGTCAAGAGTAAAATATGTGACGGCCTGGAAAAAGTTATAACGTGACGGCGTCAGAAGTAGATCAAGGCAGTCCGAGAATTCTTTTGGCGGCGAGATGACGGCGTCACCAATTTGGTCTTGACGCCGTCAGCCTCAATTTCCTATATATAGTTTTCTAATTTTCATTTATAAAAAAAGAGAAGTTTTGGAGAAACCCTAGGGCCGAACCTAGTACGAACTTTACAGGTTTTTCAAGGGTTTTCATCCCTTGAACCCTTTCATGTGTAATTGAGATAAGTATTCTTTTAATTCAATCAATATGTCTATGTGTTGGTTGTCTATATCTTGTTCTTGTCTTAATTCCATCATGCTAGGCTAGATCTATCTTGTGTTTGCTTAGATCTAATGAAACCTAGATGTTAATTATGTGTTGATTACTTGTTTATGGTTGTATTGGATGAATGATTTCGATGTTAGGCTTAAGAAAACTGGCAGATCTCCAATTGGTAACATGCTTGAACGTCTTAGGAAACATGAACTGACGTGCACTAGGTTTTATTGGTTGTATTTAATGCATGAGTAAATTCTAATGATCCCATGTTAGGAGCTTCTTAGCCGGCTCGACATAGGAGTGAAGTAGGCACTCATAGGATTGGGGAATTAAGTGCGCCACCCCATGAATGGTATTAAGGAATACAATCCGTCATCCACGCAACTATAACAAGTAATTAACGTGTAAAAGATATCTAGGGAGTAATGAAATCTAAGTAAACACAATTTCTCCACTTATTGCTCACAACCTTAGTTAATTTAGTTTTATTTTCATTTTTAGTATTTTATTTTGATTGCATCTTTAGTATTGGGTTAGTTGACTAGCAACTAATTCCGCCTAAATCCTTCAAACCCGAGATTTTTACTTGCTTTCTAAAGAATATAAAAAATACAAAAATAATCATCCCTCACCTTTAGAACTAGTATTTAGGTTTTCTAATCCTAGCGACACTATTCCTAGCTGAATGATCAATCCCCCGATACTTGTCACTATACTATACTACAACGATCAGGTACACTGCCTGGTGAGGGTTGTAAGCTTCTCAAGATCCCTTGAGAGGTAAAGCCTGGTGCGATTCCCACGTATCAAGTTTTTGGCGCCGCAGCCCGGGGAATAGTTATTGTCTAGGTTAGAATCTCTTTTTATTAGGTCTACTTGCTAGATTCCTTTCTAGTAAGATTTTATTTTTATTTTTTAGGTTTCTTTATTCTATCTTATTTCTTTGTGTTTTTGTTCGTAACTCTTCACCACCCGACATCATGGACGATGGGAACATCTTTGAACCCGTCATCCCACCGCAACAAAACCCACCACTAGAACCTCTTAGGCCCCAAACCTTAGGAGAGTATTCCCGACCTAGCCACCAAGGCTACCGAAACACCATTGAGCTCACCGGAGCCAATGTGACCCCCTTGCGATCCGACACCATCCGGTTGGTGCAAAGCGGATGTGCATTCCATGGACTTCGTTCCGAAGATCCAAACCAACATCTTAAGGACTTTCTCAAAATCGTAGATTCCATAGACAATGAAAGTTGGAATGATCCCCGTGATTTGAACAAAACGGTCAAGGCAATATCTTTGCCTTCGAACAACTCTAGCACTCCCGACCGTAGGATCATGGAACTTGAGGACCAAGTCAAGTTTCTCATGAAATCTTACGAAGCTCCTAAGCCTTCAAGCCAAGTGAACAAAATCACTTCTTCATGCGAATTGTGTAGTGGTCCCCACGACACTCGTGATTGCGTGGAACTCCCCGGAACAGCTTTTGCGGACTACGCATCCACGCGTACCGACGAAGCGGGAGATAAGTGGTACACTTTCAAGCCCGAGCCAAACCCTTACGGTGATTCATACAACCCCTCTTGGAAAAATCATCCAAACCTTAGGTGGAGACAAAATCAACCCAATTCTTCCAATCCGCCTAATCGTTACCAACCAAACGGTCCATCCTCCAACCGTACTTTCAACAACAATTCTTCTAACAACTATGGTAGTACCAACAATCTTGAAGGATTGATGTCTGAGTTCATGGCATCTCAAGAAGCTCGCATAGCTAGGTTTGAAACCGAATTCAACCAACAACAAACGGAGATGACCAACAAGATTGACAATTTGTTGAAAGCCCTCAACAACCAAGCGTTAACTACACCTAGGAAGGACACTAGGGACACCAATAACGGAATCCAAATTAAGGACCCCTCATCATCTAAACATGTCCACTTTGTCAATGTTGTCACCATTAAGCCAATAGATAAGGAGATAGGAGAAAGTGACAAGGATGAAGTTGGAGTAGAAACCAAAACTAGGGACGAAAGTAGGGGAGTTGAGGTTAATAAGGAAAAGGAGTTAGAGGAAGTAGAAACTATAGAGAAATACTTTGATAAGTTGCCCACCAAGGAAGAACGGGAATACCATAAGGATTTATTCGATAGTCCCGAGAGACCATATATCCTTGGCACACCCCTTATCAAAATGGGAGACCCCTCTAACATTAACATACCATGAAACATAGGGCATATGCATATATGGAAAGCTTACATCGACCCTAGATCCCCCGTAAACATCATGACTAGGACTTATTACAATTGGGTGATGAAGAAACAACTTGATTTTAGTATGATGCCCAATACGAATCTGATAAGTAATTTTGCAAGAAGAGTGAAGGGATTACATGTGATTATAGGCAATCTCACTTATGAGATCGATTTTATGATAGTGGAAGACACTCGTCCGGTGATAGATGCTTGCCTAAGCCAAATAATATTTGGAAAACTATTCGTTGAGGCCACTAGGATGAGTTATGACCCGACTCTAGGGATAGTTAGATTCAAGGAAGAAAATGATGAGGTTGCCTATCAAATTCCCTACAAGATTGAGCAATACCGCCTTCTCTCCAATATAGAAAAGGAACACAAGCAAGCGGCTTATTATAAGAATGATGAGGATAGACGTAGAGGAGTAGAGTATGTGAAGAATAGGATGCTTGGTTTCTACAAAGAATGCTTGCAACTAGGTCCAGAATACAAAACTGGTTTAGAAGACGACCTAGAGAGTGAAACCAACAATGAGGTCAGGTAGTAACCCATGACCTTGAGTCTAGCTACAAGACTCGTAAATAAAGAAAAGCGCTTCTTGGGAGGCAACCCATGCTTTGTGTGATTTTATTTTGTTTGTTTGTTATTTGCTTCCGTATGCATGCTTTATTTTTATTGTTGGTAGATCATGTTTCTCAATTAAATAGTGGAAATACTTATACTTTGTTGTTTTGGCCTAGTCTTAACTCCACCTAAAAGTATTTTTGCAAAAGATAAGTGTAAGGGGAAACCCCAAATATGTTTTCAAGAAACAAACCGATCATGATTCTCCACAATATTAAGTGAACATGTATATTCGTATTTGTTAGAGTCAAATGCTTGTATTGAGTCATAATGAAGTTTTGCAGGATTTTCCAGGAAGTAAGACCAAGTTTTTCCAAAAATTTTCTGGAAACTTAACATAAGAATTTCTGCAGATCACTTCTGACGGCGTCACGAGTTAACTCTTGACGGCGTCACGTGTAAAAATCTTGAAATTTTACCGGTTTTGTTTTTCTAACGGAGTCTTATGGTTTTTGTGAATTCTTAAGTTTTATAATCTCCAGGAAATCTGCAAACTTCATTCCACAAGCATTATATCTTACTTTGTTTTCTAGAATTTAGTAACTTATATAGATTGCCGCCAATTTTACGCGAGGTTGCCTTGTTTGTTTTCTCAAATTTACAGGTTATGTATGACAAGAAGATGATTTATATTCTGGAAGGGAAGCTTTGTTGTTCATTTTCTTGGAGGAAGAATTAACCTGGCCACCTTATTATCCATACCGAGCGTATCAGGGGAGTATTTGATTTCATTCTTTTTACTTTTTTTTACTTTTACATTCTTTACTTGAACACTGGGGACAATGTTCATCTTAAGTGTAAGGGGAGGGTAAAAAGATGATACCTTACATGTACACTTTCGCTTGAGTTTGTTTTGTTTAATGGTAGATGTGTAATAAAACTGTGAGAAATACTTGTTAGTGCAATTTTAGTGCCAAATTTAAATTTTTTTACAACATTTAGGAGTGAAACTTTAGCCATAGCAAGCGTCTCATGGATAGGAGATTGTATGACTAGCACAAAACCGTATATTCAGAAAAATTTTCCACCCAAATATGTGAGGTTCGCCTTTAGATTTGATAGGAAAAGCATTTACTATTAGTGCTTATGAGTGTACCGGTAGCATTTAGATTATAGAACTTGCGTTAGTGATGCATCCCGAGACCGCTAGTGAGACTACATTCGTGTGGTAGGATTTACTACATAATAAGAGGCATTAGGATCACCCTTGTGTTAAACCCGTATTATAATTACTTGACCATTTAAGTCATATTACTTGGCTAGTTAAGTCAACTAATTTTTCCCACACCCTTAGCGTTGTACTCATTTTTAGTACACGAAACCCCTAGTACACCCCTCCGAGCCTATCTTTTCGTTTCTAACTTTAAGCATCTTACTTCAAGGAAGAATTTGTTACACCCCACTTAAATGTACACCCAAATCGCCTTAGCCTTCCGTGTATGCGCTCATCTTTAGTGCATTATTGTTATTTGTTAAACCCTAAGTTAACTATCTAATTGATTACATGGTTGCTAGGTCGAGTCATATCCTTGTACATATTGTTTTGGGACGATTGGGACTCATGGGTAAAGTACTTATTTTATGGAGTAAAGGGGAAGAACATAATATTATTACCCCCGTATGTGTGTAAAAATTCAAGTGTAAGGGGAATGTTCATTCCCTATGATGTATTATTTCGGATGGTAGGGTAAGAGTGTATGCAAAAAAAAAAAAATCGAAAAAATCAAGAAAAAAAAATTAGAAAAAGAAAAAGAGAAAAAACATACGGACTACCATCCCTTTTCATTCTATGTTTATTTTATGTTTTTGTTATTTTTCATTTATTAGCTTAAGTCGAGTCTAGTCTTGGCTTAGCAACGCCGCATTGTACATGTAATTAACCAAGATTGTTAACTCGCCACCAGTAAAACTTCCTTTATCCAACAAAACCGTGTATTTCATATCCCTACACCTAACGTTACAACCCTTTAAAAGACCTCTTTGATAGTTTATCCTAGGTGCTTACACCATGTGGTGGAGGTTTGATCCTTTCCCAAGCCTATGGTAATCTATTTTGCTATGACAGGTAGTGAGAGATATCTTCCGTTTCCATATTGTAATTTATACTTTATTACACCCGAGAGATGTGAGTATCTAAACACTATTTGTGAGGTGCTAGTGTATGACCTCCGTGCTTGTCTATTGGTCTTTAGTGGAACGATTATTTGTTGTAATTACTTTTATATTAGTGTTAAATGACCCCTAACTTGTATTTTGATTAGAATAAAAGCGCATTTGCTTGAAGACAAGCAAATCTCAAGTGTAAGGGTATATGATGAGGCAAAAAATGAACCACTTTTAGGGGGTCATTTATGCCCAGAATTGAATTTATTTGATCAATTATTGCCCTAAGTCGTTCCTTTTGTGATTTTAGGTACTTTGGGAGAGAAATCTGGAAAAGGAAGCAATTCGGACGTTTTTGGAGCATAAAAGTGAAGAAAACGCCAAAGTCTTAATTTTCCTTGCCGAGAACAGTAGGTGACGGTGTCAAAAAGAAAATCCTGACGGCGTCAAGAGTAATTTTCATGACGGCCCAGTACAGAAATGAAGGCGTCACAAGGAAGAGCGTCAAGAGTAAAATATGTGACGGCCTGGAAAAAGTTATAACGTGACGGCGTCAGAAGTAGATCAAGGCAGTCCGAGAATTCTTTTGGCGGCGAGATGACGGCGTCACCAATTTGGTCTTGACGCCGTCAGCCTCAATTTCCTATATATAGTTTTCTAATTTTCATTCATAAAAAAAGCGAAGTTTTGGAGAAACCCTAGGGCCGAACCTAGTACGAACTTTACAGGTTTTTCAAGGGTTTTCATCCCTTGAACCCTTTCATGTGTAATTGAGATAAGTATTCTTTTAATTCAATCAATATGTTTATGTGTTGGTTGTCTATATCTTGTTCTTGTCTTAATTCCATCATGCTAGGCTAGATCTATCTTGTGTTTGCTTAGATCTAATGAAACCTAGATGTTAATTATGTGTTGATTACTTGTTTATGGTTGTATTGGATGAATGATTTCGATGTTAGGCTTAAGAAAACTGGCAGATCTCCAATTGGCAACATGCTTGAACGTCTTAGGAAACATGAACTGACGTGCACTAGGTTTTGTTGGTTGTATTTAATGCATGAGTAAATTCTAATGATCCCATGTTAGGAGCTTCTTAACCGGCTCGACATAGGAGTGAAGTAGGCACTCATAGGATTGGGGAATTAAGTGCGCCACCACATGAATGATATTAAGGAATACAATCCGTCATCCACGCAACTATAACAAGTAATTAACGTGTAAAAGATATCTAGGGAGTAATGAAATCTAAGTAAACACAATTTCTCCACTTATTGCTCACAACCTTAGTTAATTTAGTTTTATTTTCATTTTTAGTATTTTATTTTGATTGCATCTTTAGTATTGGGTTAGTTGACTAGCAAATAATTCCGCCCAAATCCTTCAAACCCGAGATTTTTACTTGCTTTTTAAAAAATATAAAAAATACATAAATAATCATCCCTCACCTTTAGAACTAGTATTTAGGTTTTCTAATCCTAGCGACACTATTCCTAACTGAACGATCAATCCCCCGGTACTTGTCACTATACTATACTACAACGATCAGGTACACTGCCTGGTGGGGGTTGTAAGCTTCTCAAGATCCCTTGAGAGGTAAAGCCTGGTGCAATTCCCACGTATCACGCAGCCCATGGCTAATCAACCACCTACATAAAACAAAGACACCCTGTGTTAAAGAAAACATAGCAACAAAATATACTAAAGCATAAAAAGCTGAAAAAGGAAGTACCTGCGCCCAGCAATGGTCGACATCAGATGAGGGTATAACTCCTCATCGTACTCTATGCTCAGTCCACGCAGCTTGTTCTCCTGCATCTGGACAATCTCCTCCATGCGCTCCTTGAACTTGGCAATATTCGCGAAGTGCTCCTCCTTCTTCTCCTCCAAATACCTTACTGCCCATGTAAGGTTGGCCTTGTACTGATGAAGTTGTCTGCGTGCCTGCTCCAGCTCAGCCATTGCGATCAACTTCTCACGGGTGACCTTCTCAGTGTACACCCTGGAGGACCCCACTTCCGCCTGCGCTTCAGCTAGCTGCGCACGGAGCATAGTTATCTCCTTATCTTTCTGGGCAAGAGTGCTGCTCTCCCCGACGTACCTCGTCTTCAACTGAGCCACCAGCTCAGTCTGACGTGCAGCGGTAGCAGTCAACTCATCCATTAGTCGCTGCGCGGATACGCCCTCATCAACCTTCACTTCCCCCTCCTTGTTTTCATTCTGCGGAGGGGACACCACCTCCACGAAGGCTCCATCACCCTTCGTGGCATCATCACTACAAAACATGAAGGAAGCAGTTAGTACATATTACGACAAGTAATAAAAATATAAATGACGCATGAGGAATACGACTTACATAAACGGAGAGGTCTTAGCAGCTTCCTTATCCGCACCAGGAGCGGATGTCTCCTCCTCCGCAGATGACTCATTATCTCCGATGATGTAGCGTCTCCTCTTGGAGGTACCACTGCTACCAGCCTCTCCCTTGCGCTTCAGCTCCCGCGCTACCTCCTCAGGTTTCAACACTCCCTCAGGCTTCAACATTTCCACGCTATCAGATAATTCAGCATGCGCCTCCTCCTCCTGCGCCATCTCCACATCTGGCGCCACGCTCTGAACGGGCGTTACTTGGAGAGGCGGCGCATCTTCGTGACCAACATCTCCCAGCACAGTCAGATGCCCCTGGGTCGCGTCCAGAAGTGGCTGCTCACCCTCCCTGAGAGGGCGCACTCCCACAGTCACCTGCTTTGGCTTTTCCAGCTTAACCACAGCAAATAGATCCATCTCTGCACACATAAACAAAAAAAAGGGATTAGTTACTAAACGTGCGCATATAGAAAAACTTACATATTTGAAGTAGAAGGGACGAACACCCACCCCGGCCTTCCTCATCTATGAAGGTTGGCACCTCGTCAACACCACCGAAGTAATTGCGACTCAACCCCACGTGCACCAAAAACTCCTCCGGATAAGGGTTAATGGGAATGCGGTTGGCATCAAGGGTCTGCGCATCGGTCAGACTATAGGAACCGGGTGCGGGGCGCCCATCCCTTGACAATGTATCTTGAGTATAAAACTCAAAGGGTGATGGAAACACCACGTCATCAACCCAGAGAAAATGCTCCCTCCAATGCCTCAGGGAGTCTACCTTCTCAGTATAACACTGAAGCGCCCCCGGGCGCTTCGCAAAGGACACCCATCCATTCGACCACGTTGTGTGGTAGAAGGCGCGGAACAAGGCAATGAGATGTGGAGACGATAGTGATTGAGCAAATCGCTCAGAAAAATAGATATCGGTACGCGGTAATTCACGTACTCGAAAAAACGCGTGTATAATCCTATTTTCCCTTCGGGGAAATCGGCTATATACGCATCAACATCTGGAGCCTCTGGATGCACATCCAGAGAAATGAAGTAGTCAGATGTAAACTAACGCACATCATTCTCAGTCATTGCAGAGAGAAAATCTTCTAATTGGGCAACCATTTTCATAAATTTACTGAGAAACGCACACAAATTTACCTAATAAAACAGTTACTTTCTTTGCAAAAAAAGACGCTTTGAAGAAGTGAGTATGTGTTTTACTATGTGTTTTGGTAAAATGGGGGCGGTGACTCTTTTATAAGGAGGTCAAAAACCCTAGATGATGTCCACGTGGATCCCACTCACAAAACGTGTGGCTAGAAACCGAACCGGTACATGCACTTTTTCCCGATTTACGAGGGACACGTGGACACAACCCCCGACTTTCGAGGTATTTCTTTGAAATATCTATGACTAGGTAACATCGTACTCCAAATTGGGCGGCAATATTTCAATGTTCTCCCGCCACGCTTACCGCTGTTGTGATTAGTCTAGCATCCGCGGCTACGAGCCGCGCACACTAGACTGGGGGGACATGATGACGTATAGTCTATATATGGGCCACAAGCCCAAATAATAAACATTACTAAGGCCAATAACCACCACGCGTGGGCTATTACAACTTGGGCCGCATTAATAAAGTGATTGGGCTCACGCAAGCCTAACCAAACTATATACGGTATAGATAAGGATCTATCTATGGAATAGATATCCTTAACCCGGATAAGCACCATGTGTGCGAAACGTAAGGAGCACGAACCCTACAAGGATTCTGCGCCTATATAAGGAATGACATAATTCTCATTAAAGGTACGATTCACAAACCCTAAACCTCTTTACGAGAACCTTAAATCGATTACTTACTCTCACGCCGGAGTCTAATCGTGGGAGACAATCCCACGATAAGCCTAACGGTGTTGTGTATTTTTTTAGTGCGCAAGTTTCAAGCATTAAGAAGTGAATTGGTATGAGAGCAAGAGCCCATAATCAGGAACGCCCAACTTTTGTATCAACAACTGTAGTATTGAACAAAGCCGTACGGATTACATTAGGCAACATCAGGCTGATATTCGAGGTGAGTACTTGACAGGAATTTACGACGCTATAGCACGGGGTGACCATCAGGGTTCGGATGTTGGTTCAAGGATAATACTTCCAGCCTCTTTCACGGGAGGCCCACGATACATGTATAGTCACTACCTTGACGCATTAGCGATTTGTCGTGTCCATGGCAACCCTTCCTACTTCGTCACCTTCATGTGTAACATCAAGTGGCCAGAAATACAAGAGTATATGCAAGCATTCCCGAACCTTACTGCTGCAGATCGACCCGACGTTGTAGACCGGGTGTTCGAAAGAAAGATACACCTTCTCCTAAAGTATGTGCGCGACAAGAAACCCTTTGGCACCATAGATGCAGGTACGCATTTACGTGTTCTTTTTTTTTTGCAGCTTAATTGTTATATTGTTGGGATCATACTTTTGTATTTTAGTCAAGTCTCGGTCATTACCTTTTGTAATAGGTTGCTTAGTTATTTATTTCATTATGTTTAAGTTACTAGGCTTAAGTATTTTGTCCAATGGGCCTTGAAAGCCCACGTTTAATATGAATGAGGGAGGAAGGGAGTGTAGCCCTACTCCTCCCCTATATATACTAAGCTTATGTAAACATTAATATTGTTGGTTATTTGATTATCTTAAAGAAACTCATGTTCTTTCATTCTTCATAAGTCTTATAATCAACCATCTCTTATTCTTATCTCATTTCTTATACTTGTGTTTACAAAATGGTGACCTAACAAGTGGTATCATTCGCCTAATAGAGATTGAAGTGTTTTTCTTGGTTTTTACGTGGGATTAAGGGTGTTTTTTTTTATCAAATTTTGCTTTTTTCTTTGTTTCTTACACTTAAATCTTGAAGCTTGGACAAGTTTTAAGGTTGATATAGTGTTTAGAAGCTTAGATTTTGCATAAAGCATTGATCTTTTATTGTTATTTAGTATTTTCTAAGTATTGGTGAAGTTATTTGATCAAAAGTTTCACAAATTTGAGTTTTTTTTCAACTTTCTGGTCATCCTACGCGTAAGATTGGTGAATAGTACAAAAACTTAGCTATCTACAGTACCTTTTGTCCTTTCTACGCATAAACTTTGCCTAAAACCCCATTCTTACGCATAAAACACCTTTCCTACGTATAAGACTGGTCAAAAACCTCTTTCTACGCATAACTTAGTATTCTACGCTTAAATCCTACGCGAAAGCTCAATTCCTACGCCTAAGTCCTACGCTGAAGTTTCATTCTACGCAAAAGTTTAATCTTACGCATAAGATTTAATCTTACGCGTAAGTTGCTGGAATCTACGCTTAAGTTTCATCAAAGGTCTTCTCCTTGTGTTACGGTGACTCAGTACTTCCCTAGCTTGGATAAGTTAGTGGAATACTTCGACTACGGATATCTTTCAAGCTTGGATAAGTTTGAAAGATTTGTTTGGTCTTTGAACCTTACGCATAAGCTTAAAACTTACGCATAAGGTAAATCTTACGCATAACTTTATAGTTTACGCATAAGATCAACCTTTACGCGTAACTTTGAAGTCTACGCATAAGTTTCAGTTTTACGCGTAAGATTTCAACTTACCCCAGGGTTTTTTGATCTTAACCAAAGGAACGTGCATTTCAATCTTCTACAAAGATCCATTCTCACACAAGTGTTCTAAGATGTCTCAACCACCACATTACTACTTCTCTAATCCTCAGCAACAGCAACATCAGCAGTATCAGCAACAACAATACCATCAGCAACAATCATATCAACAACCTTCATAATCACACTTTCATCAACAACCGTTTAATCCACAACCACAATATCTCATGATGCAACAACATCAAATCATTCCCCAACAACAACCATATCAAATGTCACAAAACACTCAGTTTTCCTCCAAACAACCTCACTGGTTTGATAGAATGTGTGAAGTTATTACAACTCAACAATCCAGACATGAGGTGGGATCACTTGAAACACCTCCAATGCTAACACCTGGGAACTATGTTCAATGGTCAAGTCGATTCTTAAGATTTCTTGAACTAAAGAAACCTCATGGGAAATTCTTGAAACAAGTGATACTTGAAGGACCATTTGAGTGGCCAACAAGATTTGAAATTGGTGATCCAACTGCTGATCCTCCACGTCCTCCTGGAGAGAGACCTCTTCCAGAATCTCAACTCACAGAAGAATAGAAATTACATCGTGAAGATGATGAGTATGCAATGGCTTATATACTTCAAGGAATACCTAATCCAATTTATCGAAGTGTCGATGCTCAGAAAACAGCCAAAGCTATGTGGGAACATGTTCATCTCCTTATGGAAGGCACTCAATTGAACAAAGATGATATGGAATCCAAACTCTACATGGAATACACTGACATCACAATTGAACCAGGAGAGTCACTTGAATCCTACTATCATCGTTTCACTAATGTGGTAAATGATCTGGAACGACACAAAATCACTGTACCAAGGATCGCAGTAAACTCCAAATTCATTGGTAGTCTTGGTCCAGATTGGCATAAATATGTGACATTCGTTCGACAAACCAAAAATCTTCATGATGCACCATATGGATTGTTGTATGATTTTCTGAAACACCATGAACCTGAAGTGGAAAAAGATCGAGCTCTTCGAGGAGGATACTCACCATCACCAACACCAAATTCTTTGGCACTCGTAGCTCAATCTCCCTATGCTCCACCACCAATGTCAAATCATGCATATGTTCAAGAGCAAAACTACTTCAGTTATCCACAATCTTCTACCTCGAACCAAATGGTCCCTTATGATTCATCTCCACAGAATACTTCTACTCAACTTGTTCCATTAAACAACAATGATGCAGTGTATTACTCCAACTCCAATGAAGATGACGATGATGACTTTAATACGTTGAATCAGGGACTTGCTCTTATTGCTCGTGCTTTTAGCAAATTCTCCAATAAAACCAACAACCGTCAACGTTCATCTGCTAACACAAGGAATCAAGCTGTTGTCAATGATGGAAGGGTGGAAATTCAGAATCGTAACTTTGGACGATCTGGTTCAGGAAGTTCTTCAGGAAATTTTGGGAATGGTCAGAGGTTTAACAACAATGGAGGGTTCAGGAACAACTCAGGTCCTTCTCTGCAAAGGTCTGAACCAGTTGAAACTAGGAACTCAAACACTGGGAATGCAGTGTGGTGTTATAACTGTAATGAAAAAGGTCATATAGCGACTGCATGTCCTAAACCGAGAACTCGGGGTAGTAAGTTTCACAAGCAGGCATTACTTATGGCTCTCCAAGATGAAAAAGATGGACACTTCACAGAGCAGGAGAACAATTTCATGGCAAATGTGAACAATGATGATGACATGGAAGATCTCGAAGCTAATGCAGCTGTGATGCTTATGGCCAATATGCAGGAACTTCAGTTTAATGATTCAGGTCCACTGTATGACACTGACGGCTTGTCTCAGGTACATGACCTCAAAGCATGCCTAATACATGAAATAGCCTCACCTTCTACTTCTGAATCAGATATGGCGCAAGTTGTTCCATCTGAGTCATCTTCATCTTCTCAAACAAATGAACAAATTAGCACAGTTGTCATATTTGATGATGACACAGTTGTTTCATTTGATGATCCTATTGAGAATGATAAACATGATCATATAGAACAACATGAACCATCATTTGATCCAGACCCTGACCTCATATTGTTATCCAAACAACTGAATGCTCAACAATTGCAAATCATAAAATGCAACGAGAAAAACAAAGCCTTAAAAGAAACAAATGCGTCACTTGTAAGAGATATTGAGTGTTATAAAATACAACTTTCAAGTAAAATGCAACGGTTAACTTGTGCTAAAATCATTAAAAACGCTTTAGGGTTTTGCGTAAATTAAGACCTTGAGATTAAGGGTGTTAGGATGTGATTTGGTTAATGGGTTTTGATCCTATGATGATAGTAAACATGTTTGTGAACTTCAATCATACCCAGAAACTCTAATTGATTGATTTTGATTTTAGGGTTCTTACGTGATTTTAGGGGTTCTTGATTTTGGATGTTATGATTCAAATTATTGATGGGGATTGTGTTTATATATGCCTAGGAACTCAATTGTGTGGTTTAATTGCTTTAAAAAACAACTCAGGATCTTGAATCGTGGATTTAGGGTTCGAACACACTAGCAGGCATGAACTCTTGATTCTGTGGATAATTGTTGTTATAATTTGGTCCACATGTCCCTTAGAATATTAGGAACACTTGCCCTATTCCAATTTTAACCCAGAAACATGTTTGAATCTTAGAATGATTTGTTGTTCATACGACCCTACGCATAAGATTGTCTTTGGCATGTCTACGCATATGTTTGTGTGATTTTAAGTGTGATGGAATGAGTTTGAATGACAAATTGATCAGTGGTTGTGTTTTACACTTTCAGGAATCAAAAGACACAATTTTTCAAAGGTGATTTTACGTCAAAGACGTTTCTACGCATAAGATACTCATCCTACGCGTAAGATTCGACTGATTTGAAAAACATTGTCTTGGATAAGACAATGTTTAAGCATGAGTTCATTTCTTACGCATAACTTTTTCTTACGCATAACTCAAATTTTACGCATAAGGTTCAATCCTTTGCCTAATCTTCATTCTTACGCATAAGATTAATTCTTACGCATAAGATGAATCCTACGCAAAAGATTGCACTTACGCGTAAAAATAGATGTTATGCGTAGCTTTTGTTTTCTTACGCGTAATATGTTTCTTACGCATAAGAAATGTTATGCGTAGGATTTTTCAATCTTACGCGTAACATTGCCTAAATTCTTGTAATTTGTATAAGTGTTGTAAAATTTCAAATGTGTAAAACTCTTGTAATGGTTAACTCATGTTGTAACTAGATTGTTATAAGTTTCTACCAAGTGTTAACTTCTAAAACACAAGTTTATCATATAACAACAGTTTTTACACAAAACACCCACTGATCAATTCAATATCTGCACAATCATGTAATTGAATGTCTGAGCTAACAAAGTATATCATTGCTATGTTTGTGTTTGTTTATGATCAATTCAGATGGCACAACATAATGACATTCCGTATGGACCAGAACCTGAACCAAAACTCTCCTGGGAAGAAACCTTTCCCGAGGATTACTCCAGAAAGATAGGCAAGAACAACTTAAGAATCAACTTCAACAAAATCACGTGCAATGAATCTTCATGCGTTGTAGCTGTGGATGCTCTCCTCTATCACCCGAACAAAATCCTGTTCACCAAGTCAGCATCAGTGGCCTGCTTCTACATACACCAATTTTGGCACACACTTCAGCTAGACCTTGGGGAAGAATCCTTCACTAGCATGCTTCATAATAGACAAGTAACTGTGGACATAGATACTCTTCGGAATGTTCTTGGTTTACCTGAACTTGGCCCAGAAGAAGAATACGACCCAGTACCTAATGAGGAAGAGCTGATAGAATGGTTACGGGATATTGGTTACGATGAATCAGAAGAAGTAGTGACTAGACATTCTAAGGTCAACATTAGATTTCTTCCACAACCATGGAGAACATTATACATCCTTATTGCTAAGTCGTTATCTGGAAGAGACACTGGTCACGAACACCCCAAGCTCCAAAACCTCAAACTTTTCTGGGTTGTGGCAAACGTCAAGAAGGTGGAATATGCTAGCATTATTTGGGAAGATCTTTTGTGGCACATACAACACAAAACCACCAATATTCCATTTGTTCGTTTCACCAAATTACTCATCGAAAGCTTCCTTCGCGAGTATGACGATATTACACAAAGACTAGATGATGAAGCCAAGCACACTTTCAGAAATGAGGACACTCTCAGACAAATCAAGAGACTTGACACCAGCACTCGTAAACAAGGAAAACCTTTTCCCGCTTGCCTCTTGAATGATAAAGTGAAGCTGTGTAAGAATTACAAGTACTACGTTCAAGCTCTCAAGGAAGATAAAGTTGGGTTCTTGGACGAAGTAATTCTACCTTCGTGCATGCAGAAGAAAGGTAGCAAGTCTGGGAGCTCTGGTAGTTCTACCAAGTCTACAAGAAAGAAGGGTACACTCAAGTTCACAATTCCAGTCAAGAAACCCGAATCTATTCCTGAACCCACTCAACCACCTTCTCCAAAACCGTCTGACTCAGAAACTGAATTGGATGAAGGTCCAATTTATAGGGAAGCCTATGCAAATATCAACGAGAAGGTTAATCTTGAAGATATTGATGATAGGGACATGACTTTCGAAGATTGGGACAAAGACATTGATGAATTTGCTGATAAGGCTGAATACCCAACTAATCTCAATCAAAGACCTTTAACTGAAGTTGACACCAAATTGGAAGAAGAAAGGGTAAGGAAAGAGAAGCTGAAGGAACCAATGACTGCTGAACAAGAAGCTGCTCACTCAAACATAGGCCTTTCAGTGGAAGAAGAAAATGAAAGAGATCTTAATTTGGGTCTCCTCCACAGCAAAATCGATGCCTTCCAAGCTGATCAACCTCCACCTCCTTTGTTCTCTCAAACAAATGAAGCAGGTGGATCTAGCAGAATTCCTGAATCCACTACAGGAACCAATGCTGCTTTGATTGTCTACGACACCCCCACAGTATCAGCCACAGACGTAGAAATGCTCAATGCTTCAGCAACAGGAGAAGAGGAAGAGGAGGACCATATGGATACTGATGCTCCATATCTTTTGACTATGGAGGAAATGGAGATCAGAGAAAGGGCTCAAGAAGAAGAGTTAAAGAGAAAGCAAGAAGCTGAAGAGGCTAGGCTTGAGGAGCTAGCACAAGCCAAATTGGAAGAAACTATTCGTATGGAAGAAAGCAGAAAAGCTGAAGAGGCAGCCAAACTGGCTGAAGATAAGTTAAGAAAAGAAGAAGAAGCCAAGCTTGCTGAAGATCCTAGGCATAAGGCAGAAGCAGCCAAATTAGCAGAAAAACTAAAGCTTAAGGCCGAAGCTGACAGGCTGGCTGAAGAACAAAGATTACAGGAGGAGGCAGCCAAAGAAAAGAATGTTGATGCCAAGGATAAACCCGAATCACAAAGAGGAGATGACAAGGACATCAGCACTCACATTGAATCTTCACAATCATCACCTCCAGCATCTGAATCTACCCATGACGAATCAATCAAGAAACCCGCAAGTACAAAAGCCTCTGCTGCATCAAAGTTGATCAAGAAAGCTTTTAGGAGAGTTCATGAAAAGAATAAAAGCAAATTGGAAGATCGAGTTGAATCACTTGCAAGTCAAGTTGCAGAATTGACAAAGCTTAATACAAATGTCCAAGAACTGCAAGAAAAGGTAGATACCTTCTTAGCCAAGGATGTACAAGAAAACTTGGAAGCTACTTTAGCTGCTCAAGCACATCAGTATATGGAACAACACTTAGTTGCTGAATTAAAAGATTTGCTGGCGCCTATGAGAGATGAACTCACCAAGTTTGCAGAACAAGCAGTCAAGAAATTGATCAGAACTACCTCATTTACTCTCCGAGCAGACAAATCAACTCTACCACAACCACAAATGTCATTGGACGAATTAGAGACCCAACTCTTAGACAAATTGGCAAGTAAATTCACCTTGTCACCTGATGAAGCTAAAGTCTTGGAAGCATTGAAAGCCAAGATGTCTAAAGAGTCCTGCAGCACAGAGGCCGACAAACTGAAGCGTCAAAGAGATGATGATGACAAGGATCCTAACTCACAGGCAAAGAAACAAAAGCAAGCCGAAGGACCCTCATCTCAACCCAAAGAACCGGTCATTCCTCCAACTACAACTACATCTACTCAACAACCCAAGGCATCTGGTTCCGGTCATAAAGCCCATGACCAATTTGAATACACAGGCGGAGACGAGATTCCTCAGACCGATGAAGTACCAGAACCGTCATCTACAAAGAAGAAAGAAAGGAAACGAAAACATCAACACAAACTGGACACCTCTTCAAAAGGCACAGAACCCAAGAAACCGAAAACCATTCTCAAATGGCTTGACGAAGACGAAACTGCCGATTACTCCTAGTTTGACAAGATGATTAATTCACAACCACCACTTGCAGATAATCAAGAACCTCTCGATGGTCGAACAGTGGAATACGCTCAGTTGATTCAACACAAATTTCACATGAAAAAGATGAACAAGAAAGAATTACGAAGAATCAAGAATGATGCGTTCAATCTTCTGAAAGATCGGTCTGCTAACTCCATCGAACTTGAATATCATCTAGAAAATATTGCTCGAGCTATGTCAAGCAATATTGACTGGATCAATCCTGAATCTTACATCGATCCGGTCACAAGGAAAACCGCACCATACATAACTGACTGGTCCAAACCACTACCTATGATTGGAAAGCCAAAGGAACCCAAGATCCCTTACAAGTTCTTCTTCAACAACGACTTGGAATTTCTTCAACACGGAAGCAAGATTGAGAAGAAGTACGCCGCATCACTTACCTTCCTCCCTGCAGCCAGATACCTCAACAATGCCATCGAAGAAGAAGCCTCTAACTTATTCATCGATAAAGTTGTTGACTATGACCGGAACGCACTCTATGGTATACATCATTGGCCAGATAACCGGGCACAGTATTATCGAAGCAGCAGACTCAATCAGACGATGGGTAATGTGACAAGTGAGTTGAAGATAGTCTCGATTCAGTTCATTTCAACAGTCACTCACTTTGGGTACCCCTTCCTCAGCAAAATTATACTTAAAAGACTTGATGAAAAAGAGTACGAGATTTCCGAGTCGGACTTTCCACAATTACTCCTCAACGACATAGAAGATATGTATCTGCTCAAAGTTCAAGGAAAGCTTTGCAACTTACCCAAACCTATGCAGCTTGCCTTTATCACAGCTCTCCTAATCTTCATCAGACAGATAGTCATCAGAGAAATAGTAGAAGATCTTCAACTGGGAGTGGAAAGTTATCAGAAGAAGCTGAATCTCACCAAACCTAACCTTTTCAACATCCCCAACCTTCAACATCAATCTCAGTACACCTTGATCAGGCATCCAGCATTTGGGTTCACTTACCACAGTGTAAACGGTCGAAACTGCTTCATGGCCTATGAAGAAATCCATAAGTTCTGTGATGAAACCCTGAAGTTCGTCAGAGATGGAATCAAAAGTAGATTGGATGACTTAGCACTGGGCAAATCCAAAAGGTGGAATAACGATGAGGCCAGAGAGGCTCGTAGATTCATTACAAGGATTGAGAACCGGTTGAAGCGTAGGGATCAGTTCAGGAGATTAGAAAGCTATTTTGGAGGCAGACCTGGATTTCCGGTGTTGACATTTCAGAGACCAGAATGGTAGCAAATTTGTAAGAACTTGATTTGATTTGTCAAATACTATTCTTCATAATGGCTTGTGCACGCATTATAGTGCACAACCCGAACTTGTAAAGAAAGGACCCTGAGGTACGCATCAGTGCCTCAATCCTAATATAAGGAGCGAAGGCTTCTTACTTTTGAGTAGAATTAATCAAATATTTTTATGATTTTTCATAATTCTGCTCAAAAGGACAAGTATTTCACCTCAATAAGACCTAATCACTTATTGAGGGGGAACACTTGTCAAAACAAAAATACTTTGTTCTAAAATGAAAATTTCTTGGTGAATCTCCCCATAAGACTCAAAAAGACATATTTTAATCTAAAAGATTATCAAAAACATCATTTTATATGCTATTTTTGAGGGGGAGAAAATGAAAAAGTGATTAAAATATAAGTGGTCAAAAAGCTAAAAGTTGTATCTTGTGCGAGCTAGACTCAGAATTGACCCAGGAATTGACAAAACAATAAAAGTTAGTAATCTCGAAAAGACTTATCCTCGACGGGTTATAACATCAAGTTAGTTACTAGAGCTAGTTGTCACCTAAAAGCTGACAATGGAACTCTTTAACTAGCCACGTAAGCGTGTCTCGAAAAGGATTTGTCTTAGTAGAAATGTACCGTCTCGAGAAACTTTCTGTGGACTTGACCAGGCCGGGTAATAACTTCAAGCTAGTCTAACTAGTGATGTAAGCGTATCTCGAATCGGTCTTGTTCACTGAAAGTGGATCAATTCTAAATGCTTGCTCCTCCCGCATGTGCAAATTTATTAAATACTCATGAGCACATGTGAAGGGGGAGCCCTTCAAAAGGTGTACACAAAACTCTCAAGGTGTTAACCAAAATATTTGATTATCACAAACACTTTGAGAGATTTTCTATCAAAGGTTTCTTGGCTACTGTCGGTTAATCAAAGAGTTATAAGGTGATTATGATAGGATTAACCGTCCTATGTGTAACAACCCGCATTTTCGGGACATTTCTACTATTCACTATTCACCGGTCACTATTCATCATTTTCGGAGCCCGTTTGTGATTCTGAGAAGCAGTACTATTCATGCGACACTATTCATTCCCGAAGGGAAATCACTATTCATAATCATCGTTCGTCATTTCGTAAACTGAGTTTACGGGTCTTCGAATTCGCAGCTAATATCACAACCCGCTATTTCCCAGGTCGATACTATTTCCTAAACACGAATTTAAATTCTTGACATTTAATTTAAAACAATTTACACGAGCTCTTTTACTTGAATCGACGCGAATTTCTAAATAAATTCCAAGTACTCTAAGACTTAGACTAATTTTAGTCCACAATGCTCCGGTACCTTGCTCCTTCTCCAGTTCACAATTTTATACTATAAAACAAATTTCCATTCTTTAAATACTTACGGTTTTAAATTCAACAAACGTTAAATTTTATTCAAGAATTCAATACTCGACATACCCGACTTTCTCAACAATTATTTTTAGGGTATTTTTATACTTCCAAAATTTTTATTAAAGTCCCAAAAATATCTTCGACGTCCAAGTTAAATTCTTTACATCTTACGTTTAATTACGTATAACTTTCGTTAACTACTAAACTAATACTCAATACATATTTTTACTACCCAATACATTCAAAATATACATTTTATGCAAAATAAATCCATTTTCTTCCAAAAATCCTCCTAAGAGCCGCCCCCCCCCCCCCTATATTGTATTAGAATTTCCCTACAAGATCTACAAAAATTCAACCTTATAATCTTGTGGTGAGACAAACTAATAAATGTTGGAGGCTTGACCACAAAACTTGTTCCCTCCTTTTCCATGAAATTCGGCAAACACAAGGACCAAAACATGAGATATTTTTGACCATGTTGACTCATTTAGTATATATATACATAGGCTTAGTATTCATTTATCATTACAAAGAAATATTAATCACCTCCCATTTGTATACACATTTCGACACACCTAAGGAGCAAGGGAAAAAGGAGTGCTTGTTGGTTACTATCAAGAGTACTAAGGGTGGTTTGACAAGGGTTTGGATAACTAATCTTGGGGTTACACAAGTGTTTTACAACTCTTATCTCACTAACCTCTTTGTAAGTAATTTTTACAATACTAATACTTCATGATTTTCATGATTTTCATGCTTGTTAAGTATCTATACTTAGTTATCACTTGGTAAATGTTGATAAAGCTTTACATCCACCTTGATCTCTTAACAAGAAAATATGTTTTGAACAAGTTTTGATTACAAGAAAATTTACTAGTAAAAATCTTTACAAGAAAATGATGAAAACTTTATATATATATACATGATTAGTAGATTTGAAGTTTTAAATACTTGGATGGTCTTGTACATGGACCTTGAATATTGTTAAGTTATGTTTAAATCACTATATCCTAGTTGAGAAGTTGATGGATGAACTAGGACTAGATTTGGAGTTGTTGTCAAGTGGTTATAATAAATAGAACACTAGGAAAAATAGTTTGACACTTTTGATGTTGGATCTGTCCTATTCGACTTCTCACAGAAAGATCAGTACCTTGGTGGCCCTATTAGGCTAGAAATATAGAAAATATACTTAATAACGAAAACATAGCCGCTTGAATGAGTTAAAACGGGTTTATAACGAAAAAGATATGCTATTTCCAAGATTGACGACGAAAACTATATTTTCTGAAATATTGAATCTGTCCCGATTTTCTAGCTAGGAAAACTGAGATTTAATGACATCTAGGCTAGCCAAGACTTTGAAAAACCTAAAGTATACTTGAATACCTTCGCGGGAATATATAGAACTTGAAAAACGGAACTACGACGCAAAAGTTATGGCCTAGGAAAGTTGCGACGAAACAATACATTTTGACAGCTTTTTATTCTACTCTCAAAAGCTGATGGAAATATTAAAATGGACTTTTGGACATTTTAGAGTGTAGTTTGGCTAAAATGACGTAAATAAAAATGGTAGAGCATTACGTATACTTATTAGGTACGTTAGAGATTTTCAAAATATATATTTACAAGACGACTAATATTTGGTCATGAGATTTACAAACTACGTTTTCTAAAATGGTGGATGACTTAAATACGAGATCACTTTGATTACCTACATTTTTAACGATAATAATTTCAACAACATGTACAAGTGATAATATAGTGTATGACTTGCATGCTTGACCTCGTTTTCGAACCTAAGACATATGAATCATTTAGGTTGCGGTTAGAGCGTTTGTGCCTCGATTTTCGTGCGTTTTCCTTTTTGATTATCATATCGATTGTTCCAGGTGAGTTCATAACCCCTAATTTTACTTGTTTTACAACTGTTTTGGGGGAAGATACATGCTCCTTACTATTTAAATTCAATGCTTGTTTTACTTGAACGCGATTCATTTTCTCAGACATTACTGGATGGTTGAAATACTTGACTGATTATTTGAATACATTATGAATTACTTATTCCATCCTGGATTTCTTTCTTATGAACACAAGTTCTTGCTTTTGCGGACATAAATATAAAACTGTTACTTTGCCTGAGTTACCTATTACTGCCATTGAAGTCCCCTTTATCATGAACCGTTAATTACATGCGTGTGAGCGCGAATGTTGTGGATAGATCTATTTGGGTTGACACCCCGTCTGAGTTGGTCGCGCCAACCTGTTAAACGGACGCATATCATTCGGATTACTTCCGAGTGTCTGGCAAACACTTACTTGGGGCATTTTATGCTTGATTGCATACGATTACGTCGAGCTTCGGGGTCATGAGCTTAGGCACTGTATACCTTATTTTTGGCTGTGACATTGTATTTGTTATATTGTCTTGCCTTCCGCAAAATACTTGTTTACGGGAAATACTTGATTTCTGGAAAATACTTGTTTACAGGAAATACTTGATTTCTGGAAAATACTTGTTTACGGGAAATACTTGATTTCTGGAAAATACTTGTTCACGGGAAATACTTGATTTCTGGAAAATACTTGTTTACTTAAAACTATGAACTCACCAGCTTTATGCTGACGTTTTAGCATGTATTTTCAGGTTTTAAGCAATGACACGCTACTGGAGGTTTTGGCAGGGCATGGCATGGTCATAGAAGACTCTGATATTCTTATGGGGACCGTTTTAAACTATTTTAAGGGCTTACTTCCGCACTACTTTTAAAAATGTAAATTCAACATTTTTGATTAAGCTATTTTATTCTAAATGATTCAAGTGAAAACCATTTTTGAACTTGTGTTGTAATACCAATTGAGTTACACCCCAGCTACATGTATGCTTCCGCTGGACCCGATTCTGGGGGTGTGACAGATTGGTATCAGAGCTTTGGCTATAGCGAACTAAGTGTTTTTAAAACCTAGACTATAGCTACTTTCAAGAAAACTTAACCCTATGACCGTCACGTGCCTGCCTGCCAAGCTGAAGCCTCATTTGTGGTTTGTTGCTGACATATGTGATGAGATTTGTATCTCATTATCTGGTATATTATATTCATTTATTCTAGTTGATTACTATAATTGTCTTTCATATAAGCATGTTCACGTATCATATATGTCACCATGTTATGTTTTTCCTTGCATAGTTTCATCATTTGCCCTCGAGTTTGGTCACCTGCTTTTGTCTTTCAGAACGTCTTGGTATTTGTGAAGGACATGGTATTAGTATAACTGAGCTGAGTATTTCTAAATTCATGGAACCTCGGTGGAATGTAGACTGGTCATCTACATTCGACCCGGGATAGTGAGATATAGGCTGACCACCTATGTCTGACTCAGACATGAATTTTGCAACACTGAGAATGGTTATAATAAGATTATGTCTGGATTGAATTCCCTACTCAATTTCCAAATGTTTCATTCATGTGTGTGTATACTCTCGTTGTTGGAACCTTCATACTTTTCATCATTTCGTTAACCACCGATTGGAAGCACGCCAACTGGACATTTCATCTCATGAACATTCACGTCTATGCACGATACACTTACATCACAGTATTTTCTTTCATCACAATCTTATTATGTTGCAGTTGTCACAGTCTCTTCCCTTCTCACCATCACTATCATTTCATTCCCCCACCCCCCATATATATATATATATATATATATATATATATATATATATATATATATATATATATATATATATATATAAGGAATTAGGTGGCACTGGATAGGTTCCTATGTCACTCATCACTTACTACCTCCCAATATTGATAAGTGGATATTATCAATGACCTCCCTAGGAAAGACATTCCATACCTTCTATGAGGATGATCCCTCGGTACATTGAAACCATTCAAAACTCAACAGAAATCTCAAGATATCGCAAAACTATTCGAACCACTATCACTGGCCTGATCACTAAAATTTCCACCATCTGGAAAGTATTGGCTTGACTGAATTACAAGATTCGTTTAGATACGAGTGCTCACTGATCAACACCATAGAGATAAATCCAACCTCTTACCCAAGACTATAAATTGAACATGTCCTCACCAATAGACATTATTCAAACATGTGAGACATCTATGCATTTGTGCAGACATACCTACCCGACTATTTTATCCTCATAATACTTTCATTTTTAAATGGATTTTTCTCCAAACTACAGTTATACAAAACATATATCTTGTAAAAATACTTTTCTGAGGCACTTATTTTGATAAGCAAATTCCTTTTGGTTAACCTTTCACAAAACTATTGAATGTTAGGAAATTTTAAACATCAATCTTTGGTAAACCATATTATCCACCTTATGTTAAAAATATTCCTATCTTACATAACCATTAAATTTTGAAACATCAAGAAAAAAAAATGTTACTTAGAAAACCGCTTGCTTAAAAATTTTAAATTCATTTACTCAGGGAAGGTTTATGAACAAAAGACACGATCTCAAAACAAACTTTGAAAAATCAATCCCTATATTACATCACTTATACATTTAGGATTTTGTGAATTGACGACATATAACTTGGGGAAAATCTTAGTAATGGAGACTAAGCATCGTAGGTGGAGAAAGACAAGATTCATGACATCCTGCGGAGGATCACAACCTTATCCTAACCTAATCTTGCTAATAACACCCTTTGACGGACTTAACCTTGTAAGTTTTTCCACAAGATTCAGGATACCCATTTCAATTATTCCTAATAGAGGAATTTGATTCACCTCGAACTCCTAGCGATTTCATTAAGATTCCTTTGGAACCACACCACCTATTATCTTCAGACCAATGGTCGGAATTTGAGGTTGATTCAAACATAGGGAGATATGCCCAAATCGGGTGTGATTGACACTAGAAATGGTTGGATTAACCATTTGCCATAAATCAAATTCAGTTGCAACCTTAGATACCACACGAGTGTAGAGACTACACCATTTGAAGCACTCTATGGCCGAAGTGCCAACATCCATTGACGGATTGAAATTTGGAAAAACCCAACTCACTAGTCCCGCAAGCATTCATGAAATAACCAGGAATTTCCTACAAATCAAGAATCAGTTACAAATTCGATGAGTTGCAAACCATTAGAATTTCAAGTTCATGGCTGGATTATGTTGAAAGTTCTGCCTAGGAAAGGCATGATACCATTCAGAAAAACTTCAGAAAGTTAAACCCGATATAGACTGGACTATTTCATATTTCAGACAAAGTAGGCCTAGTTTCCGTCAGACATGAGCCTTGTTAGAGAACAGTAGGTTACACAATCATGTTTCATGTTTTTCTAAATCTCAAGAAATGACTTTCAGATTGGTCACTCATGATTCCATTGGAAGGAATCCAACCCAATGACAAACCTAAACCTTGTAGGAGAACCAGTAAAAATCATGGACTGTAAGGTCGAATAGTTGAAGCGAAGTCGAATTCCTATGATAAAAGTTCGCTGGAATTCTCGAAAATCATCATCTTTTCACCAATACAACTTCAGAGACCAATACAAACTGAACTTCGGGACGAAGTTCCTTTTAAGGGGGTGAGACTGTAACAACCCGCATTTTCGGGACATTTCTACTATTCACTATTCACCGGTCACTATTCATCATTTTCGGAGCCCGTTTGTGATTCTGAGAAGCAGTACTATTCATGCGACACTATTCATTCCCGAAGGGAAATCACTATTCATAATCATCGTTCGTCATTTCGTAAACTGAGTTTACGGGTCTTCGAATTCGCAGCTAATATCACAACCCGCTATTTCCCAGGTCGATACTATTTCCTAAACTCGAATTTAAATTCTTGACATTTAATTTAAAACAATTTACACGAGCTCTTTTACTTGAATCGACGCGAATTTCTAAATAAATTCCAAGTACTCTAAGACTTAGACTAATTTTAGTCCACAATGCTCCGGTACCTTGCTCCTTCTCCAGTTCACAATTTTATACTATAAAACAAATTTCCATTCTTTAAATACTTACGGTTTTAAATTCAACAAACGTTAAATTTTATTCAAAAATTCAATACTCGACATACCCGACTTTCTCAACAATTATTTTTAGGGTATTTTTATACTTCCAAAATTTTTATTAAAGTCCCAAAAATATCTTCGACGTCCAAGTTAAATTCTTTACATCTTACGTTTAATTACGTATAACTTTCGTTAACTACTAAACTAATACCCAATACATATTTTTACTACCCAATACATTCAAAATATACATTTTATGCAAAATAAATCCATTTTCTTCCAAAAATCCTCCTAAGAGCCCCCCCCCCCCCCCTATATTGTATTAGAATTTCCCTACAAGATCTACAAAAATTCAACCTTATAATCTTGTGGTGAGACAAACTAATAAATGTTGGAGGCTTGACCACAAAACTTGTTCCCTCCTTTTCCATGAAATTCGGCAAACACAAGGATCAAAACATCAGATATTTTTGACCATGTTGACTCATTTAGTATATATATACATAGGCTTAGTATTCATTTATCATTACAAAGAAATATTAATCACCTCCCATTTGTATACACATTTCGACACACCTAAGGAGCAAGGGAAAAAGGAGTGCTTGTTGGTTACTATCAAGAGTACTAAGGGTGGTTTGAAAAGGGTTTGGATAACTAATCTTGGGGTTACACAAGTGTTTTACAACTCTTATCTCACTAACCTCTTTGTAAGTAATTTTTACAATACTAATACTTCATGATTTTCATGATTTTCATGCTTGTTAAGTATCTATACTTAGTTATCACTTGGTACATGTTGATAAAGCTTTACATCCACCTTGATCTCTTAACAAGAAAATATGTTTTGAACAAGTTTTGATTACAAGAAAATTTACTAGTAAAAATCTTTACAAGAAAATGATGAAAACTTTATATATATATACATGATTAGTAGATTTGAAGTTTTAAATACTTGGATGGTCTTGTACATGGACCTTGAATATTGTTAAGTTATGTTTAAATCACTATATCCTAGTTGAGAAGTTGATGGATGAACTAGGACTAGATTTGGAGTTGTTGTCAAGTGGTTATAATAAATAGAACACTAGGAAAAATAGTTTGACACTTTTGATGTTGGATCTGTCCTATTCGACTTCTCACAGAAAGATCAGTACCTTGGTGGCCCTATTAGGCTAGAAATATAGAAAATAGACTTAATAACAAAAACATAGCCGCTTGAATGAGTTAAAACGGGTTTATAACGAAAAAGATATGCTATTTCCAAGATTGACGACGAAAACTATATTTTCTGAAATATTGAATCTGTCCCGATTTTCTAGCTAGGAAAACTGAGATTTAATGACATCTAGGCTAGCCAAGACTTTGAAAAACCTAAAGTATACTTGAATACCTTCGCGGGAATATATAGAACTTGAAAAACGGAACTACGACGCAAAAGTTATGGCCTAGGAAAGTTGCGACGAAACAATACATTTTGACAGCTTTTTATTCTACTCTCAAAAGCTGATGGAAATATTAAAATGGACTTTTGGACATTTTAGAGTGTAGTTTGGCTAAAATGACGTAAATAAAAATGGTAGAGCATTACGTATACTTATTAGGTACGTTAGAGATTTTCAAAATATATATTTACAAGACGACTAATATTTGGTCATGAGATTTACAAACTACGTTTTCTAAAATGGTGGATGACTTAAATACGAGATCACTTTGATTACCTACATTTTTAACGATAAAAATTTCAACAACATGTACAAGTGATAATATAGTGTATGACTTGCATGCTTGACCTCGTTTTCGAACCTAAGACATATGAATCATTTAGGTTGCGGTTAGAGCGTTTGTGCCTCGATTTTCGTGCGTTTTCCTTTTTGATTATCATATCGATTGTTCCAGGTGAGTTCATAACCCCTAATTTTACTTGTTTTACAACTGTTTTGGGGGAAGATACATGCTCCTTACTATTTAAATTCAATGCTTGTTTTACTTGAACGCGATTCATTTTCTCAAACATTACTGGATGGTTGAAATACTTGACTGATTATTTGAATACATTATGAATTACTTATTCCATCCTGGATTTCTTTCTTATGAACACAAGTTCTTGCTTTTGCGGACATAAATATAAAACTGTTACTTTGCCTGAGTTACCTATTACTGCCACTGAAGTCCCCTTTATCATGAACCGTTAATTACATGCGTGTGAGCGCAAATGTTGTGGATAGATCTATTTGGGTTGACACCCCGTTCGAGTTGGTCGCGCCAACCTGTTAAACGGACGCATATCATTCGGATTACTTCCGAGTGTCTGGCAAACACTTACTTGGGGCATTTTATGCTTGATTGCATACGATTACGTCGAGCTTCGGGGTCATGAGCTTAGGCACTGTATACCTTATTTTTGGCTGTGACATTGTATTTGTTATATTGTCTTGCCTTCCGCAAAATACTTGTTTACGGGAAATACTTGATTTCTGGAAAATACTTGTTTACGGGAAATACTTGATTTCTGGAAAATACTTGTTCACGGGAAATACTTGATTTCTGGAAAATACTTGTTTACTTAAAACTATGAACTCACCAGCTTTATGCTGACGTTTTAGCATGTATTTTCAGGTTTTAAGCAATGACACGCTACTGGAGGTTTTGGCAGGGCATGGCATGGTCATAGAAGACTCTGATATTCTTATGGGGACCGTTTTAAACTATTTTAAGGGCTTACTTCCGCACTACTTTTAAAAATGTAAATTCAACATTTTTGATTAAGCTATTTTATTCTAAATGATTCAAGTAAAAACCATTTTTGAACTTGTGTTGTAATACCAATTGAGTTACACCCCAGCTACATGTATGCTTCCGCTGGACCCGATTCTGGGGGTGTGACACTATGATCCGCCAGAGCCGGAGGGATCTACCCAAGGACATCTCCCATAGTTAGAATTAGAAGTCCTTAGGTATGATACGAAAAAAAGGAGAAAAGAATGAAAGGGAAAGAAGGAGTTGAAGAATTAAAAAGAAAAGTAAAGAAAAGGGTGAAAAGAAATAGCCCTCCATATGTTCAACCTTAGGGCAGACACCGGGTTCAATATGTATGCTACTGGTTGTTTCAAAAGACAACACCGGTATTGAAGACAAAGTCGTCATGGACCCAATGACGCAATGCACTAAACCTTCTTAACCACTCAAGTTCTCTTAAAAGAGCTTGTTTCATTCTCACGAGAACCAGTGTAATCTATCAACTTATCTCTTAGAGATGGTTGATATTGAAGCAGGAGACCCCTCCCTAGTCTCCGCATAGGAAACCTAAGTGTGCACTTATAGAGTCTAGAGCCTTGAGATACATCAAAGACACCAGCTGTAAATTATCGAGTCCTTCGCAGATCTTAGAAATCTGCCGAGAACGTTTATGAGAGAATTACAAATGTAGTTCTCAATGATTGAACGGAAATTCCTGCCAGGGTCAACATCAAACAGCCCTGACAGCAGGTCACTTCGGTAACCCCACAAGGGTTACGCTTAGTGTTTGCGGTGGTTCCATAGCGGTCTACAGTCATGGAGTGATCCCCAGCGACTCACCCAGTCATTGAGCTACTTAGTAGGTCTCGTAAGCTCCTTCGGGAGTATCTTATATGGGAACGGCCTGGATAAGGATTAGAAGGAGTCTTCACAATATGTTGTTGACAAGCTCTAATTCCTTATCTGTAAGTACCGGATGTTTATTGCTAACTGTTTACTTGCAGGTACATCACCTCCATGATGGTAGATTCCATCATGCTCATACAATACATCTTGAAGCATATGAAAGCTCCCCCAAAGATCTTAGCACCACAAAGTTCAAAGAAAGATTCTACACCAATAAGAAGAATCTACAAAGTATAAAGACTAAAGATCTTAGAGTATGATAAGGAATTTCGTGCACGTGAAAGACTAAGTCCAAAGATGTATGAGCATGTTGGAATGGCGGACAACCACCACAGACGCAGGAGTGACAAACGGCAGACTACTTCATAACACAATCACTACATCATCACCAAAGAACAAAGACATAGAGCAAAGTACATTCATTACACAACATTTTTGAAGACGTCTAAAAGATTTACATGTCACAAGTCAACGACAAAGATGAAGACGTCAAGCAACCGTGATGACCGACCCTTAGGGGGAGATTGTTGGGATCATACTTTTGTATTTTAGTCAAGTCTCGGTCATTACCTTTTGTAATAGGTTGCTTAGTTATTTATTTCATTATGTTTAAGTTACTAGGCTTAAGTATTTTGTCCAATGGGCCTTGAAAGCCCACGTTTAATATGAATGAGGGAGGAAGGGAGTGTAGCCCTACTCCTCCCCTATATATACTAAGCTTATGTAAACATTAATATTGTTGGTTATTTGATTACCTTAAAGAAACTCTTGTTCTTTCATTCTTCATAAGTCTTATAATCAACCATCTCTTATTCTCATCTCATTTCTTATACTTGTGTTTACAAAATGGTGACCTAACATATATCATCTCCACCTTATGACTCACGTGCCTACTCTTTGTCTTTCCTGTTGCAGTGTTGTACACCGTCGAGTTTCAAAAAAGGGGGCTGCCGCATTGTCACATACTCCTGTGGAATGATAGTTATTCAAAAATACAGTCACCGGAGGATGTGGATAGGTATGTCAGCGCGGAATTACCCGAAAAAAATACTGATCCTGAAGGGTTCAGGGTTGTCTCGGAGTTCATGATCCATGGTCCATGTGGTTGGGCTGCACCAGACGCACCGTGTATGCGTGGACGTTCAACATGCAAAATTTTTTCCCTAAGGACTATTGCACCGACACATACATCGATAAATCAGGGTATGTGAAGTATCGGCGGCGGGATGTAGAAATCGAAGGGACACGCCACAATGTAAGGCTTGACAATGGGTATGTTGTGCCATACAATAGGAGTCTATGCATGGCCTTTTACGCATACATAAATGTCGAATGTTGTGGATGGACTATGCCCATCAAATACCTATTCAAGTACATCTCCAAGGGTACCGATCGGATTGCTGCCAACATAGAAAGAACAAATAGACCTTTTAATCAGGAATGAACATCTAATACCCAGCCATCAACTGCTACCACAACAGCAACACCGGTGGATGAAATCAAAAAATTTGTGGACGCAAGGTACATAGGCCCACACGAGGCGTGTTGGCGTATACTTAAATTTGATATCCACAACCGTGACCCAGCCGTACAAATATTGGCATTCCATTTGGAAAACATGCAACGAGTGACGGTTAGGAACATGCAGCCTTTACAAACTGTTGTTGACAACCCACGGTCCCGTAAAACAACTCTGACACAATGGTTACAGTTCAATGACGAGTTCACATTCGGCAGGCACCTAACGTATTTGAAATTCCCTTCGGAATTTGTATGGTCCAAGAAAGATAGAGAATAGACGCCCAGGCAAAATGTTAACAAACCTTCGATAGGAAGAATCGTGTACGTACACCCGAGTTCAGGCGATCTCTTCTTTGAACGATTATTGTTGTTACATCAGAAAGGCTGCACTTCTTTTCCAAGGATACTTACAGTTAATGGTCATGAATACGAGACCAATAGAGCAGCCGCAGAGGCCTTGGGGCTGCTTGAAAATGATGAAGAATGGTGTGTTGCAATGGAAGAAGCAGCTGCGACGGCGTCCGCACCAGAACTAAGGGCAATGTTTGTACAAATATTAGTGTTTTGTGATGTCACAACGCCTCTAGAGTTGTTTGAAAATTTTTGGGAGCCTATGTCCCATGACATCCCAAGGGTCCTATCAGCACTCTTCGGGGTACACTTAGTGCACATCAATGAACCGGAATTAAGGAGCGGGCTTTCATATGAGTTAGAAGCTGCACTTGCTCAACACGGCAAGTCATTGGAAGACTTTGGGATACCGTTACCAACATATGAACTGCTGAACATCTTAACAAATAGGTGGATCATGGAAGAAAAAAGTTATGACTGGCCGCAATTGTGTAGAGAAAGTGCTGCCTTAATACCACAACTAAATTCAGAGCAAAGGCGGGTGTTCGATACCATTATGAGTTCCATTGAGGAACATCGACAGGAGGCAATTTTTGTTTGTGGTCACGGGGGTACGGGAAAGACGTTTCTCTGGAAGACAGTTATCACAACAATTCGTTCACAAGGAAGGATTGTCTTGGCGGTCGCATCCTCTGGAATCGCATCACTGTTATTACCCTCTGGTAGAACGGCACACTCAAGGTTAAAGATTCCGCTATATCTTACAGATGAGTCTGTTTGCAACATAAAAAAAAACACTCAAATAGCAGAATTGTTAAGACAGACTGATCTCATAGTATGGGATGAAGCACCCATGAACGATAGAAGATGTTTCGAGGCACTAGATAGAACGTTGTGTGACATATGCGAAGAGCCTGATGCCATATTTGGAAAAAAAATGTGATGTTTGGTGGTGACTTCAGACAAACACTCCTCGTGAAGAAAAACGCCTCTGCGAGAGATTATTGCTTCGTCCATATCCGAGTCATATTTGTGGCCGCACCTAAAGGTGTTTTTTTCTAAAACACAACATGAGGCTGCACCAGCCTAATCTGACCAACTTGGAGAAAGAAGAGGCAAAACAGTTCTCGGAATGGTTACTTAATGTTGGTGATGGCAAGATTGGCACGCCCGACCAACAAGACCCTCAATACACTTCATGGGTTCATATCCCTGACAACCACTGTTTCCCGGCGACTAAAGAGGAGAAGTGGTCCCTGATCAATTTTATTTACGACAGCCACACTCTTCACAGACCAACTCCCGAAGCATTCCAAGAAAAAGCTATTGTGTGTCCTAAGAATGAAACCGCGAATTCCATAAACACAGACATCCTTCGCACTATAAGGGCGCCAAGCCAATTTTACACAAGCAATAACCAAGCCATCCCACGCACCAACGACGGAGGAGCTTAAGAAATACTCTATCCTATCGAGTACTTAAATTCAATAGCTATAAGCGGTTTCCCACCCCACAACTTAGAACTGAAAGTAGGTACGCCAATAATGCTCTTGAGAAACTTGAATGTGCAAGGAGGTCTCTGCAATGGTACTAGGCTGATAGTCACCCAATTGCTTACCCGGGTCATTGAGGCCAAAATAATCACTGGTACACGGGTCTGCCAGAAGGTGTTTCTGCCACGCATAGTCCTTATTATGAAGGATGATAAGCTACCATTCATATTAAGACGTAAGCAATTTCCAGTAAAAGTATGCTATGCAATGACCATCAACAAGAGTCAAGGACAGTCACTGAAAAAGATCGATGTCTATCTACCTGAACCAGTATTTGGACACGGACAGCTCTACGTAGCATTGTCAAGAGCTACTTCTCCAAAGGGTTTGAAAATGGTTATTGCACCGTGTTCAGGACTCCCACTTAATACAACCAAAAACATCGTCTACACAGATTTCCTACAGAAAATAACTAGGCGACAGGTTTTTTTACTGACATTTTAAACAATATATTTGGTCCATCACTCTACCTATTTATGTTGCCCATCAGTAGTTACCATATATATATTTAGTACGTGTCTCCAAACATCTACGTTATCGTATGCTGAGTTATTAGGTTCCTTACATGATTGTCATTCATCAATTGAATACATGTTAAATGCACATGCATTCCCACATAAGTATACATAAATACCTGCAACACATATGTTACTAACCCACTAACAACTTGACAAATGTATATAATTTTACAGGAAAATGGCTGAAAAAGACAAGGACGCGACCGCAACCATCGGTGAAGTATCCGCAACAACCTCGCATACGCAGACAACCGACCGTTCAAAGGACAAAGGGAAAGGTATACTCCTGGAAGAGGATGTAACCGACGTTATGAACCTTAAACCAGAAGATTTGGCGAGGCCTTTGGAACTAAAGTTTTACAGAAAGTGGGCATCCAGAAATGTCCCGGATCCTAACCCAACAGGCCTGTGTTTCATTCTTCTCGATAAACAGGTGTCCAATAAATGCTCACATACAGATATGGAAATCACTATTTCAAAGTGCAACAAATACATAATCACTTATACCTATATCACTGTCTATTTAGAGAGGAGCTATCCAGGCGAATGTCCAACTTTGGGACATCAGGCAGTTTGATGCGAAGCTACACGAGAACAATTGTTATCGTTTTGAAGCATACGGCTGCAAGAAAACAGACAGGTGGCAAAGGACATTAGAAAATGAGATCACACTGTTGTTTGGGAAGTATACGCAGGCAACTGAAATAGCAGACACTGGCTTTTTGAAGCACTACTTCAACTTTGCCGCCTATAACGAGGTCGAGCAACGTGCGGATGCCCGCGACTCCATTCTCACAGGTATTTTATAACATCATGAAAAAAAAATTATATGCCGACTAACAGGACTGTATTTCCAACAGACTACATCGGCATCCTACGAGTCGTTAGTACAATACGCGAGTCGGGTGACTCAATGACCAACCGGATATCCCGCAGGAACATTGACATTCAGAACCTAAGGTATGTTTAAATAGCAATGCATTCATATAATTTGTTATGTCTAATCTCAAATAATCCTGTAATAATATATCGGCACTATAATAAGATTTGCATCCGGGCCCATTCACATTTAGGTCAAGCTGTGATTCACACTATCAATAAAAAATAATTGGTACAATTCGAGCAACTAACGTAACTGGATTGTATGTGTGTTAATAATCATCTTTTCAATGACACGAGTCCACTTATCTATTCCATAGGATGTGAAAACAACGATGTTCATTATATATTGGTCAAACAGTTAGAGGTAATGATTACTTAGATAGACAACCTAACACTATGTTGCATTATATTAGTTATCATATTACCATGACAACGAGTGTCGGAATGTGTAGCAAAAAGAACATACAAATTAAGTATTCATGCTCCACAATAATAGTGCTCAAGATGACAAACTTAAAGAACGCAAAATGCTAATAAAAAAAGTACCAAATCATAATGAAGGATTCATGGTGGGTTCTACTTCTAAAGATTCAATGATTCATGAAGTTTAATTGCACTACATTACATAATTTCCTTATGAATATGTGTTTGTTTGGGTATATGGAAATACGATACAGAACTGTAATGTGTAACATTAGCACAACAAACACTATGCATTCATGAATGACATCTGTATACAGCGGCAATAGAATTTCCTTTACATTGTGGAACGAGCAAGCGACATCCTTTCCAGTCAACCTATGCAGCCAGATAGAACAACCACCAATCATAGCAGTTAGTTCTTGCTGGGCAAAGCGTTTCGGAGGTACGTGCCAAACACATTAAACAATTCCTCATACACTACTGTGAAAACCAAACATATATGTTAAATTTAATGATCCAATACAGTTAATGAAAATCTAACAATTTCTCTCATGTCTCAAAAAATATGGAAGGTGGACTGCAACTATATGCCACTCCAGTAACACGTTGCTACCTGAATCCAGAAATACCGGAGACTGACACCATACGAGCACTGTACTTAGCCCCTTTTCAAATAACGTAGTAACAGCTCTTTAGCCATGCTTCCCAACATGTTTCCTGACATCCTCATTCAACTATGGCAGATACCAAGAGTACATAGGCCCGGTGCCACCACTACTGCCACCACCGGATGTACAAAACATTGGCGAAGGTGTCATACAAAACCAACCAATGGCAATAAGAGCTCTGCTAGACCTCAGGCTAGAGACAAATGTGGTTTGTTTCACAATCCTTGCCTTAAAAATGTATGGGAAAAAGTCTCTAATATACAAAACTTATTGCAACAGTTAAAAGAGTTTGTCATACAAGGGGTCATCAGTGGCATTGATGAAACCCAAGGTTGGTATTTCAACCGATGTCGTACGTGCCAGCTCAAGATTACACCAGGATGGCCACACCGCCATTGCAACCCGCCAGGGACTCAGCAGGCACCAAACTACACGTGAGTAGTTTTCAAAACCTATGCATCTAATCTCTTATTACTGCATACCTTTGACATCCACAATGTCTACTCCAATGGCAGATACAATTTCAAAGCAACCATAGAAGATGAGACTGCTGCTATCATCGTCACATGCTTCAGCCCACAAGCCAACTCGCTCATACTACCTGTGACTGAAGTGCTAACCTACGTTCCAGACTTAGATCCGTACATATTACCACCAATTGTGCAGGACTTAATAGATACGAGGCATGTGTTTACAGTCCACATAACACCAGGTAGTCGACGAGGAAACGTGAAGTATATCCTCGACAGCAGTGGATGCCCCACCCGCAGCACTACCGGATATCCCTTTACCCACCCAACCACCCAGTTCAGAAACAGTCTCTCCCACACATCCACAGCAGCTGTTGACACCACTGGTACAACCACAATCCCCAGAACAAACCTTCACAGAAATCCCAACGAGCCAGATCACACCACCTCCCCAGAGCAGCGACCCAGAAGAAAAGAAGCAACACGGAGCACCACAAGTATCCCAACAAACCCGTAAAAGGCTCTTCGCTGAAACAACCAGTCAACCAGCTGAAGCAACATCATCTGAAACACCACCACAACCAGAACAACAACAACCACCCATGCCTACACCAACACCCACCACGGCAGCAAAACACGACCCGACAACCGACACACAAGAAAAGGCTGTCCCCGAACCAGCAAAGAAACCGAAACATGACTGAGCCACCACAATGGCGACACCCTATTTACATATATAACTGTTTCAAGTAGGTAACTGTAGGACTATGTGCAGGGTAGATGCATAAGTTTAATCACCTGTAAAACTGCAAGCATAGGTCGAGTAGCCAGCAAGCTTGCAAATTTTTGTAACCACTAGTGTAAACCTGCAAGTGCAAAACCAGTAAGCTAATACTTGCAACCCCATGTAATCAGGCCACCTATAATACATCTACCAAATTTTCCATATCCGGCATTTACACAGGTATATGACACACATCTTGATGCCCCCGCCGCAACACGACGGGTTTTCCCTCCTCGTTTAATATATATATGGACTCACCTAGAAATAAAAAAGCAAGTTCAAGTGTTTAAGTACGTGAGAATTTCAAAACCTTAGAAAAAGTATCTTGCAAAACATAATTGATAGTTAATCACCTTTATTTTTGGTACGATAATTTTCATAAATTGTATTTGCTCTACTGTTATGTTGAAACATTTACTTTTGAGGTATATCAATACTACTGAATTGAGACGAATGCTTTCGAGAATAAGGGTTTTGCTTTATGCAACTAGTTTTAAGTTCCGATAAAAAAAAAATAAATCTACGCTATAAAATTTTTGCCCCCCCACCCTCAACAAAAACCTTCAAGCTCCGCCACTTACTCGAGTAGTTTCTAACTTTCTATAAATCACAAAATATAGTTGAAAAACATTCTCTTTATTGATGATTTGATGGTAGTGGGTAATTTTGGCCCATTTTAGCTTTACCCAAAGAAAGGGATATGGTACTTGACGGGCCCACCTACACTTTTGGATCTTGCTTGGGTCGGGTATCAGGGTACCATAACCTTTTTATGTGTTATCTAAAGTACTACACTATAGTGGTAGTGAAAAAAAAAAACCGAAAACCAATCTGATAAAAAAAAAACCAAAAACAAAAACCGGTTTAGAGAAAATCGAACCGCCGGTTTGCATTGTTTGTTGTCAACCGGTTTGAGAACCGGTTTAAACCGACCGGTTCGGGGTGAAACCGGTTTCAACTGAACCGGTTCTTAGTTTAAACCGGACATTTTCTCTCCCAAAACCGGTTTCACATGGTTTTACGCAAAATCAGTTTTTGACTATTTGACTAAAATTGAAACCAATTCGGTTTCAAGACATCAATCGTAAAAATGTGAATAAAATTTAAATGCATTTCAGTTTACATATCATAGATAGATTAGATCACACGTATAATGTCTCAAATGTCCCAAACTTCTTCATTCCGTTATACGGTTTGAAACTCATGGTTTATGGCTTAATGAATGCACGTATACTAAGAGATGCAGTGAGATCGGTCCATGTTTTTTAGCACGAATTGTGACACCTAGACAAATCCCACATGCGTTGTGCCATGGAGAGATGTTGTGTTAAAAAAATATATATTCGCTTTACAATGACACAACGTGTTTTGAGTCCAATCACATATGAATCCCATGAGAACTCTGGAGTTTAACATGCTAAAGTGAGAGTCGTACCAGGTTAGGTCACCTCTTAGAAAGTTTTCACACGGTCGACAAAAAAAGCCGTGCACCTGCCAGCAACGCTGATGATATTGCGGTCGTTGTAGCCTGGATGTTACACATATGAACCACAGCAAATGTCAAAACTCTCGTCGTACTTTTTTGTTTGAACTTCTTTTACAATTTTGCTAACTGAAGGAAGCACGAAGTCTTCATTGGTAGACACTGCAAATTGCTAATCAACCATAAAAACACATTATAAATTGAATTTAGCTCAAAGAAGCAATTGAGATAATAGACAAGTTGTAGTTAACTTAGTAAACTGTAGATTACTTTGTACCAGAGTTGAGTTATATGAGTAGGCTTGAGAGTTACACTGGGTGCTATGGCTGACAATACTTACGACCTTTTAAAAAAACGTAATACGCATCATATGACTTGCTAATTAGATGGTCAATCTGTTTCGCGGGAATCCCTTTCTTGGGTGCAAGTTTTTGAAGACGAAGAAAGGTTTAAAATTCATATATTTCGAAAGGTGCAGCTTCTTTTGAAACTACTTCAGACGCACGCCTTTCAGCCTAAATGTTAAAGCCTTTACATTGAAATACAAAAGTTTAAGCCTATCTCTGCTACTTATAAAGGAGAAATGGTCAATGTTGAGTTTTCAAATGGTCAATGTCAAATTGTTGAGTTTTCAATTGTTGAGTTTTCAACCTGCTATTGATGGAAACGAGTAATGTAATTAGTACTCTTATTAAAACACCCAATTACTTAAAAGTACAATGAATTTATTAACATTGTACAACCAATTAAAAATATATCTATCAAATTAAATACAACCAATTAAAACACAAACCAGGTTGACCCGAAATGCTTCAAACCCGGCAGGTTGACCCAGTTTAATTTGACTCGTTTTCGACCCAACCTTGCAAGTTGACCCGGTTTAAATCGACCCATTTTTTTACTAGAACGGTTCAACCGGTTGAACCACCCGGGTCGAACCGGGTTTCAAAACATTATGTTTAATTCCCAAATCTTCAAACTTTTATTATTTTTCGTTTATAACCTATAAACTTTTTTTTATCAATAAACTATCCGTCGCTGTAAAATCCCGTTGCTATGCACGGGTACTCGTCTAGTACATTTGTAAAAGTCCTTTTTTAAATGTAAATTTTATTTGAAATAAAAAACATCAGAAGCTTTAAGTCCAGAAATTTTTTAGCACCAAACATGCGAGTCTCATCTTCTCAGCATATGTTTGGTATTTCACAACATTCGGTATTTCAAATTAATGTCATAACTTCCAACTCGTTTATTTTCAAAGCAAGTCTTTACATTATGTTTTTTTTTCATTTTTAAACGAGCTTTTTCAGCTTCAACTCGTTTATTTTCAAAGCAACTCTTTACAATATGTTTTTTTCATTTTTAAACGAGCTTTTTCCATGTTCAAGTTTACCTGAGGAGGGCAAGTCATTGAATCAGATGTACGAGGCCTAATCATCGTATCTCTATTACCGTTTCCGACATTTTTCCTCGAATATGCCCCTAATAAGGTTTAAACCCTAGACCTCTTGTGCGGACATTGAATGCCCAAACATTAGTTCAACCCCAAATAGGTTTTTCACTTTAGACTAGCCAAAAGGTTAAAAGAGACTACATACAAGCTTTAGTAATTTAACTAAACCTCTATTATTCTCTTACTGTGTTAATGCGGGTTCGGTGCTAATACTCACCATCTAAAAAAACTATAAAATCTGGGAAAATGGAACAAAAAAATTGTTAAATACAGCCAAAACCATTCAACACATCACTCATGTTTGCCCAGAGTTGTTGCTTGAGACCTCATAATAGACCTTTTTAGCAAATGAAAAATCGAAAACTCAGACAATTCCATATTCTACATCTTCCAAACACTCCTGCAACCTATATATGCTGCAATACCAAACAATATGAATAAATGCAGATACTTTCTCCTAATTCAGTTTTCTATGCTTGATTTCAATAATTTAATAAGAAACAGCTTTAAAGAGGCATAATCCAATTGAGACCAGAAGTCCAAATAAGTCAAAAGACGGTATGAAGATGCGTAAGTCGTGGATGATAAACATATAGAGAATCATACCTACTGATTCGAATGATAGATTATACATCAATCTTTATAACAAATTTCACTCAAGAGTCATCTAAGATATTGGGATTGGAAAATAGCACGTAAGCATGGATGATAAATAAACGTAAACAGAATGTCAGAATCCTACCTGCTAACTCGCTAGTACTAGAGACTGACTCGTGAAATACTCTAAAGCAGCTCGAACTAATTGAATTGAGCTCGAGCTACTTGAGTGGATTTTCGAGTCAAGCTAGAGTATCAAATTGCTCGGGTCGCAAATTATTGAGCTTATCTCCTTTTACATTTGTTATCCTTTTGAACAAGTGTAATTACATACTTTTAGTTCAATATAAGCCAGTTGAGTCGAGTAAACTTAGGGGGTGTTTGGTTTTGAAAAAAAGTAGATAAGCTCATTTCCTAAAGCTTATAGGCGTATAGCTGCAAATTACTTGCTCATATTTTTCAGCTAGTTTAAGCTTGTGTTAGGGCTTATTAGCTTATTTGACTCGGCATATATCTTCTAAGCTCGTTATTTTCGGTTTATTTTTTTGAATTATGAGCCTATTATAACTTATACAGTATATAAAAAATAAGCTCAAATGATAAATAAGCCCGAAAACAGGCCTATAAAACATAAGCCGAAATCACATAAACTCGTAATCCCAGGCAGTAGGGATAGCAGATTACCAAAATTAATTAATTCACATACATAATAACACAATCAGAAACATTCAAAATCATCATCATATAATAACTTCAATAATAATAATATTAATCTTTTCTTCATCATAAGTCATAACAGCAAACATAATCCAAACCCTAATTCATTTCACCACCAATCACTCATCAGTGCCGTCAATCTCCTCCTCAGGCGACTTCTGAACAGGCACATCGACGTCATCAGGGTCACGTGTAGGGTCAGATTTATCCATAGCAGCACGCGCCTTGTCAAGCCATGGCTTGAAAGCTAACTCAATAGCAGCCCAACCAAAAGCTAAAGCTCCGATTACAACTACTACTGATTTCAATTGTTTCGAGTCTCCTTTTCCCATTTTTTTTTATAAATTTTTTTTAGAAATGAAGGTTTTTTATATTGAGGTTCTAATTGAGAGAGAGTATTTGTAACGTAAAGTGACTAGTTTTGTTTTTCTTAGGGGACAAGTGTTTTGAAAGTAAAGGTGGCCAATAGGATTTGAGCCTTGTTTCGATGGGTAAACTATGGTTGAGTTGACTAGGCTACCGGGACGGAACCATAGGTTTTCGCGGGTGCTCGAGAACTTTATGGATTTTTTCGGTGTAGGGTTAATTTTTTAAAAAAAATATCAGTTTTTTCAAAATGCATTTTAAATACACTCGATCCATCGAAATATGATTTTATATTATGGTTTTAAAAAAATTGTGCATTCTGTTATATTTGTTCATTGTTCCGTCTCTGGTTATTTATATTAATTTGTGTTTATTTTGTAGTTTGTACAAGTAACTTACAACTTACAAATGATACTTAAAAGTTATTAATATCCTTTCAAGTTTGTATGGACATTAATTGTTATCTTTTTATAAACAAAATATTAAGGGTGTATTTAGTATGCTACTATTAATGACAATGGGTATGAGTTTGATAGTAGTGATTGGTCCTTCACCTATGAAAGATCCATACCTAGCTTTATTGATGTATATTGAGTATGGATTATATCTATCATTCATTACCATAGTGGTGGACCCTCTCATCTTAAACAAACACCTTTAATCACTTTCATAGTTATAGTCTCATTTCCATTGTGGGATACCAAACGCACCCTAAGGTTGTGTTTGTTTGAGAGTATAGAATGAGGAAATAACTTTCATTTCAAAATATTATTTGGTTTATGGGTTTTGTTTTCAAAATGTATGAAACCTACAAAAATAAGCATTTTTTAAACCCCTCAGTAGGGGATGGATTCGTAAACCTATAATAGTGATTCCATAATACAAATTAAACGCCCCTAAGCTTATTGAAGGACCAATGTTTTTCAAATGTCTCACTATCTTTGTTTGTGATAGAACATGACCCGTAATATTCATTCAAACTTGAGAGAATTTTTATCATGTCTTTATCTGTATGTTTGGCGAAATTAATGAAGTTGAGTTGGAACGGAAGTTTATATCATAAATTGAAAACTAAAGATTTTAATGTTATATGTGATATTTAAAAGTACATAAGTTTAGTAATTAGTTACAATATCTATTTATTTCTAGATGCTTTTAACTATAAGCTTGTATGACAAAACACAAGTTATTTTACAAGCTAACTTATTTTAAAATTTCAAGCTTCTATTAGCTCATTGAAACTTGTTGCGGATTTGCAACGTTTTGTCACTGTACAAGAAGTATAAGCCGACTAGGTCGAGCTCAAGTATATTGTGTGAGAATAATCGGCTAGTGAGCTTTACCACTCTTGTGCTATTTCTTACTTAATGCTTTTTGTGTATGCATTTTACAAAACTGTTGCATCATGAGATGTAAAATTTACGCTCGTGTGTCTCACTTTGAAGAGTTTATCTATCATTTCAAATGTGATATCCCCATTGATATGAGCCGATCGTTACTAGTCTTAAATAATTGGCTTTTTAAGGTTAATACTGATAAATGAGTTAAGACGAGCTCAAAAGTATCCGTCAAATGATCAAGCTCGAGTTAAACAAATACAGGCTCGATCGAGCTTAAGTCGAGTTTTGAACTTTGAATTCACTCTAACAATGTGACTCGACATGATTACAACACGGGTGGCGATTTCATCATTCTCACTAACTAGCCTCTCCTGATCTTTCTCTTCGTTTTACTTGTTAACATAACAAAATTAACTGTACTTTCCTAACATTCGACAACTATCTTGATAACATAAATTAAAAATGACAAAGTTTAGGCGAGCTTTTAGCCTAATAGCAACAAAATTGTTCCTCAACTAAAATGTTTGTTTAAATCTCATATGTGACAAAGATATAGAATCTCAAGTTTGCCAGTGTTAAACATATACAGCTTAGACATTGCACCAATTAAAGACCGGATTTGCAAATTTAGGTAATTCAAATTAATAAACATCTTGTGTTTGTTATTAAACAATGTTAAATAACTATGTTAAATTGCCGTTAAAAAAACAGTGTTAAATAACAAATTTGCCATATAATACACGTCAAGTAGGTAAATTTGTCACCCATTATTTGAAAGAACTTTTATTTGCCACAAATGTCATTATTAACGAGAATAAATATGCATTTTTCGAAATAACTTGTAGTGTTTTAGCATGAATAAATATACATACTTAAAACAAACGTTTGCCAATCTTTAACCCGGCATATTATGCATAAGCTCAGCTAGTAGCCTCAGCCTAAGCATCAGCCACGGCATCGTTGACGGCGTCACTGGCATCAGCAACAGCATCTTCAGCTTCTTTCGCCAACTCTTTAGCTTTATCCTCAACAGACTTGTCTTTGTTAGCCTTACTCAAGAGTGGTTTGAAGGCTAACTCGATCGCTGCCCAACCAAAAGCTAGTGCTCCAAGCACCACTGCTACCGTCTTGAGTGGGTTTGCCTCTCCAGCCTTGAGTTGTATTGTCTCTCCAGCCATTTCTCGTAAGCACGTTCAATGATATTTTTTGTGATTCTTTGTTTAGAACTTGGATTATTTTCTCTTACTGAAACTGAATGAGTTGAGGTCTGAATTTAATGGGACCATTGTAACATAATATCAGATTTTGTTCTTTTGTTGAGTGTGTGGCCAGTAGGATTTGTGGCATGTTTGGCTAGATAACTTGCGATAGTATTTGATTGGCTATACTGATATGCGTTTGATTTTTTTCTACCTTAAGTTGGTATTATACCAGCATCTATATTGACATCTGTCGTGTCATATCGGAGTCGACACAAAAGAAAAGCATGTCGACATTTCATTCTCACTTACCAACCCCTCTCCTTTTTATTCTAATTTTGTCGCCAGATCCATCATATTCATAGATTTATCACTTAACGAGACATATCACCATTCTATCACATTAAAATTTGCCCGTCAATATAACATACTTTGAAAAGAAAATTGTTTTGCACTAAAAAATATGTTAATTACTTGTATTAAACACTCTTCACATGTTATGACGCACAGATCAATTTAACATATTCACATACTTTTGAAGCAAAGGTAACACCTGGACCATTTGTCTAGTCTGAATTCTTGGCCAAAAAGATGCATTTCATCAGATATTGTTTACTTGGTCTTTTAACTATAAAGGAAGCTTAGAGCAATGTAACGGGTCTTTTTCCAGAAACAGATCATCAAAGCTGGCGTCTAGAAAAAAGTCTTAACACAAACTAGAAAATGTTAATAATATCTTTTATACCATTAAGCTAAAGGGTGCATATAGTGAAAATGACAAGTTAAACATCATGCAAAATAACTACTAGCAAAATGATCATAACCATACTCAGAATGCTACTTTGAAAAGTCTCGAACAATACAGCTGCTTACAATACCAGATATAACAACAATGTTAGAAACTTAACGGCCTCGGCCACGACCACGTCCGCGCCCACGGCCCCTTCCACGACCCACCGGTTTTCCTGAAATAAGAATATACACACCATAAGATGTTGACCAAGGACAAACAGACACTGACATTTGGATACACATGTGCATACATACCACAAGACTTTTTCTGGTGCAGAATAAAAACTGTTATTGTATTGCATACCCAAAAAGTTTTTGTTATAGCGAGAACATGACAATTTCAGCTCATTTACTTATGAAAAGGTCAATTTATGTAATGTCTTATCTCTAACGAGTCAAATGTGTAAAATGGAAAGATAAGACTAAAATCTATTAAATCACTGTAAACGAAGGTAAAAACCCAAATCATTTTGACCGGTTACCCAACCCGCCATTTTGTCACCTCAAATACCCAGATTACAAAACCGAGGTCCACCATTAGAAAGAGAAACAAATATAAAAACTGTTCAAATGTGTTCGCAAATTAAGAGTTACTATACCTGCAGTTGGTTTTTTGGGTTTGACCCTAGGCGTTTCTTCAACCAGCAGAGTCTCAAGATTCAAACTGTCGGGCAAGATATAGTATCGGATGTTGTTGCCCCTGACACTTAAGTGATCTAAGGTCACTGGATTCTTGCCTTTGAGTGTAAGTTTAACCGTCTTCAAATGTGTGTTCATAGAAATGTCCACACCTGTAACACATCCAAAAGAGAAAAAGGTTTGGTTAGAATTTAGCATTAAATTTGACACAGTTTAAGTTATGCATATTTTGACATACGAAGTAATTGGGCCCAGTTATGAACAAGCCTATAATAAGAAGAAAGCATCCAAGTATATAAATTAATGCTTCTTGTTGTCCCAAAAGATAACAAATAATACTTTTTATTTTGGGTCTCTCATAAAATTTTTGAGAGATGCACCATTAGGTAAGCTTTTGAACTTGCTCTATTTTAATCCTCATTATTGTTTCTTGAAATATATAACTTCAAGTTTGGTTCAATAGTTATCTTCATCTTGTCGTTTTAATAGAGCATTTTAGAAACTTTGATTACCATTGTACTTCATTGCTCTAGTCAAATAGAGCAATTTGTTCCTCCTCAACCTGAAAGCAAATGGCAATACCTCCCAAACTAATTTATTGTAATCATCTATTCTTCTCTCGTCACAACTAATCAACCTAGGGATCTTACTTAAATAAACGATGATCTTGGCAAGTGGGGACTATTAGTTTTTGAGTACTTAAAATAGATATATTAGAGAAAGACAACTAGACTAACTAAACAATGTAACCAACTTATTTTAATGCATACACACTTACTTAATAAAAATAAATAATGTAGAAGCATTTGGTGTGTTTTCTTAATTACAAGTGCTTGCGTCAGTAATGCACACAAGCACTCGCATCTTGCCCGGCTTGTTTATGTGCCTACAAATCTTCCTACACTTATGGACGTCACAATATCTCAAGTAAAAGGGCCAACTTCCTCACTCTTATGGACGCGGTCAAAAAAATGCACATACATAAAAGAGGGCATATGAGTCAAGAAGGTTAGGTTAGTCACTAAAGAGGCACAATGGTAAACAGCATGCTTTATATTTCATATTTAAACTGACGACGTTTAATGTTTATATGTTTTCTTTTACATGGTTTGTGTTCTGTGTTATTTATCTAGTGTAGTCAATATATACTATAGTTGCTGTAGTATTAGACTAACGTTTTTCATGTCCAAGCATGAGTAAAACAAAATCAAAGGGATGTATACTTCTAGTGCGAGCTTTACAGTTATTATTCATCTCTGGTAATTCACATTGCATCAAATGCTAATCTGAGTAAATGACAATATGAAACTAGCCACTTTGCAACTGTAAGCAATAATACTGTTTATTCCCCTTTTGTTTAAACCTAAGCATATCCGTGTTCAGTTTTGTCTATTCCAAACTGGCTTTTAATAAATAATTGTCCAATTGAATAAGCTTATTTTTTGGTCTTTTGGACTTATTAATTTAGCAAAGCTCATAAGCCCATATTTATTGGCTATGAGCTTATCAAGTTATACTTATCAACTTAAATAAGCAATAATCTCAACTTGATAAGTTCATATGCCAATAAAGCCATGCTTATAAGCTTTTTCAATTTCAAATAAGCCCACACAACCCAAAAATAAGCTAATCCAAACACCACCTAAACACATACCAAAACAAACTAACTACATCTTGCTAAAAATACATTCACACCCAATCCACATACGATATTCACCGGTACAATTAACTACTTGCTTTTTTTCGTACTCCTACATAGAATCATGGTTGTTTTATTATTAAATTATGAAATTATATGTATGACGTATTGATAGGACCATAGAAATATGTTTTAAAAACATTAACACATTTTTTCAACTACTTAAAACCAAGTTTTGACCCGTATTTTGACCAAACAAATTTTTTTGTCCGATTCTGCTCCACTCACCTCAGTCACCAACCTTGTAGCTACTAATTGCTCTCCGAATTTTACCACACTGATTTACCCACATTTCTAAGCCAGTCACCTAAACACATCACATCCTCTAAACGAACCAAACGAAATTCGCCACATACGTAACCTAACCACTCTAATCACTAACATAAACACACTATACATTTCACCTACTACATTATTTAAACAACACAACAAATAACTGCCATTCATAAATCGCTAACATTTAAGTAAATATCAACCCTGATTATACTAAACCGTAAGAAAAATCAGTAAACTACATTTATGACATGTTTAAAAGACCATAGAATTGTTCATAAGACCCAATAAATATGTTCAAACATCAACACAATTTCTCAAATGCTTCAAACCGAGTTTTGACCGAATTTTATCCAAACCAAGTATTTTCGCCAATTCGGCTCAACTCATCTCGGTAACTGACCTTGTTGCGAGTAATGACCGACTACATGACTTTGTAATCCAAGTTTTACAATACTCCTCTACTCACATTTCACCACCAGTCACCTAAATATCTTACATCCTCTAAACAAAAAAACACCATATATTTAATCTAAACACTCTAAACCCCAAATAACAAACTATACATTTCACCTACATTATTTAAACAACACAATAACTTTCAACTATTTATACGTCACTAACACTTTAAGTAAATATCAAACCATAACCTAACAAGCTAACTAACTAGTACAAAATTTCTACATTGAATAACCTTACATAACACTCTCCTCTCCTTACGTTTCTAAACAAGTCAAGTAAAACATCCTCTAAACAAACTACACTAAACACGCCTAATAACACCTACGTTATCCAAATAACACAATAACTAACTATACCAAACCGTAAAAAAAAAGCACAAAAACTAGTTAACTAACTAACTAACCAGTGAATACAAACTAAACGAAACACACCTAACAACGCCTACATTATTCAAATAACACAATAACTAACTACACGAAACCGTAAAAAACACAAAATACAGTAAACTACCTAACTAACTAACTACGCAAAAGACGCCAAACAACGCCTAGATTATTCAAACAACACAATAACTAACTATATGAAACCGTAAAAAAACGTAAAATCAGTAAACTAACTAACTAACTAATACAAAATTTCTACGTCGAATAACCTTACATAACACTCTTCTCTCATTACATTTCTAAACGAAGTCAAGTAAACATCCTCTAAACAAACTACGCGAAACACGCCTAACAATGCCTACAATATTCAAACAACGCAATAACTAACTATACGAAACCGTAAAAAGCACAAAAACAGTAAACTAACTGACCTGTGATTGTTCCATGGACAATGGTGCCATTCTTCAACTCAATCGAAACTGTTTCATTGTTCAGCTTCATCAAAAACCTAATTTAACAAAATAAATAAAATAACAGTTAAATAACTGAATAATAAACTGATTAAATTATTATTAACAATATAAATAGTGAATTTGTTAAAGAAAATTTACCGTACGAGCTTCATGGTTGTTACTAGTACAATTTAGGGTTCCGGTGAGGGTTTTTGTGGTTTTGGAATGATTGGGTTTGTGGTAGGAGGGATTATATAGTAATGGGCTGGATGTTAGGTTCGTTTGGGAAGCCCAATTGTTAAGGATCAACTTGAAAGTTAGAAAATTGCAAAAAAAAAACCAATGGTGTTGATCGGTTCGGTTATCTAGTTGTTCGATTTATTTGATTCGGTAAATTAGGTTAAAAAAATTGTTTTGGTAAAACTGAAAATGTAATTCAAATTGGATTAAACTGAACTGAAAACCCGAATTTGAATTCGATTTGCTTTTCGAGTTGACCTGAATTACATAATTTTTTTCTTTCTAATTATATATATTTTTAGAAAAAAAAAAAACTTAAAAAATATTATATTTATACTAGAAAAGAATTTTAATGGGTTTTTTTGTATATAAATATATAGAAAAAATATATGTTTATGTGAATTCTGTTTTCAATTTTCAGTTTTCAGTTCGGTTCGGTTTTCATTTTGTCAAAACCATATTCAAACCAAAAATCGAATATTCAATTCGGTTCAGTTTGGTTTTAGCCAATTCGATTTGAGTTTAGTCAATTCGGTTCTATCTCAGTTTTCGGTTCCTGTTAGTATTACCCGATTTGTGAACACCACTACAAAAGGTTGATATATTGATAATCATGCTTTGTATGGTTTGTCTTGAAAATGAGTCGGGAATGCAATGTTTAGATCGACTCAGCTACTCACTTAAAAGATGAATGATTCGTTGTGTTTTTGTGCAAAACAATATATCAAAATATCAACAAACGTGATGTCAATGCTATCGTGAGACAACAAGACGTGGAGAATTACAAGTAAACCTTTTAGGAAAAAGATTACCTCGTAAACTCGTAAAAGTGATATTTATTTGTGAGACCGGGAAGTGATTTCCCGGGTCGTACCCCAACGAGGTGTGAATAGAAAGCTTCGTGAAAAGATCGAGATTAAAATCTTGTATGTTTGGTTGTGAAAGATTGTTTGGTTTTGTTGTACGTTAAATTAACGGAAATTAAAGATTAACGAACGAGAATGAAAATAAAATAACCTACGGGGAAACAAAAGGCAATTGGCAAACTAGGGAAATCCTAAAACACTACAGGAATCAAAGTTAGGTATCGGGAATCCTAAAACGTAATCTAGATTTAAAAACGCAAACGTTAATTAAAAATTACGCGAGTGCGCAAAATAAAACGTGAATTAAAAGCTACGCTAGTCCTACGGGTGTAAAAAAATGATTTTTCTACTTTTCTAATGATAAAAGAAAATTTTTGGAAAAAGAAAAATATTTTTTTACCTTTTTTATTTTTTATAATGATTTAAAAACTAATAAAACTAATTAAATGCTTAAAAAGTGATGAAACATTTTGGAAAATTACGAAATATTTGATCATAAAATCATGATTTAGGGCTTAAATGACCCCCTAAAAGCATAACACTTTTCATCTCATCAAACATATACCGACATGTTATAGTGATCAAAGACTAAAGAGAAAATAAAACAGAAAGTTTTGTGTGTGAAAAAAACCTTGTTTTCTGAAGTGTAACAGTTCAGTATTTATAGATGACAGGAGTGAGATAGACGGTCCCGTAAATAGGCGACGGTCCTTTATCACTAAGGGATCGCCGGCCACTTTAAGGGACCGTCTCGACAAGAAGCTCCCATTTTTGTCCTAACGTGGTGAAAACTTATCTGGTGAAAATTTAACTGTTTTGGGGAGAAAAATAGCTGTTACAAGTTTGAATTTGAAATTATTTTCTTAATAAAACATTTCTTTAAAAACACAAAAATACTTTTGTTAAAATATTTTGTCTAACTTAAAAATGTAAGTTTGTAAGAAAATAAAAACTTCTTTGATCACTTTACTAATGACGGTATAAAGTTTGTTCATACCTGAAGTGACGTTGTAGTAGCTACGTAGAAGAAACGAGTTTCCTCGATTAAAAACTTATTAACTGTAACTTTACGTAACATGTCTTTATATTTTGTGATTATCAAAACATAAGAAGATCGAATAATGCGAATAACGTTTTTGACATTATTTGTATTAACAATCTCCCCCTTTTTGATGATTACAAAATATAAACTCATTTTAGGTAAAATTATGTGTTGATTTTTCCTGTTACTTCTCCCCCTTTTTGTAGAATCAAAAAGGTGTCGTTGATGTTGAGGAGAGTAGACACAAGCATCCTTGAAAGGGAATCGTCGTTGTTGACGAAATACACACGTCCTGAATAGGGCATCGTTGAAGAGAACAACAGAATACGAGCTCCCCCTTAATGAGGGCACCGGGGAATCGAGCTATGGTGATGTGCTACAAAAACAAGTTAAAGCAAAGCACATGCATATATATATATATATATATATATATATATATATATATATATATATATATATATATATATATATATATATATATATATATATATATATATATATATATATGAAAGTATGGAGAAAGCAGGATTGATATGAATGTGAAATCAATTATATAGAGCATGAATCAGATAGAAAAACAAAAGGTAAAATCCGAATGTTAGCTCTACTGGGGACGGTCCTGTAAATAGGGGGACGGTCCCTTATTGATGGAGGACCGCCAATCCATTTAAAGGACCGCCGGCAGTAGACGTCCTGGTTGGCAAATGTGTTGTGATTTAAGTAACTTCTCATTTTTAAGGTTGAATAATTTTAGTCCATTTTCAAGTTCAACTATGACTAATATCACAACATATTATCATAACTCAAAGCATAATAATTCATTCATTTCATGCATGAAAAACATACATGATCAATACATAACTAAAGCAACATTAAACTACAACAATGGTCATCTATTAATACAACAAGTCATCTCCCAAAGCATGCTTGGTCCAAAATATAACATTCACTTGATTATTCTTTAACTAGACATTTGTGAATATCTAGTTAAATGGTGGAATGGATGATGGTGAGGATGAATGTGGAGCCGAAGGTGGTGCCGATGGTGGCATGGAAGCAAGGGGAGTTGGTTGCACATTTTGTTGAGCAATGAGAAACTCAATGTGACTAAACATGTTGTGTAGTTCATCTCGAAGAGAGTGGATGAAATGAAAGTTGTGGTAACAACAAGCACACCCCACAGTGTGGTTGTTCACAAAGTAGTAGGGTATGGTATTTCCAAGAGTTGGAGATGATGGTGGTGTGGAAGGAATGTTTTCCAATGGCCCATTTGGTGATGTGGTGGTATGATTTGGTAAGTTTGTTGGAAGAGGATGTTGGTTTCTTAGTGGAGAGCTAGTGAAAGTGGGAGATGATGGTTGATTAATCACAAATGGAGTGTAAGCACCCGAACTAGATTCGGTAAGCAAAGGTGACAAGTTTTTGATGAATGATGAAAAAGGTGATGTGGTTGTCTTTGAGCTAGATGATGGCTTTGATGAGGAGTGGGATGTTCCATTGGTGGATGGTGTTTTGAGTGGTGCACTTGGTGCTTAAGGTGAGATTGGTGGTGACTTAGGAGATGGAGTGGAGTCATAGAGTGTGAGATCAATGAAGTTTGTTTGAGGTCGAATGATTTTGATCTTAGGCCTTTTGTTTGGTGGTTGTGAGTTGAGTGAGGTTATGAGTTCTTTCTTTGTTGTTGGCAATGAGGAGGAGGATGAGGCCATTGTGGGTGATGAAGTTGAAATGAAAGGTGATTGTGATGAGGTTGAAGGTGATGAGGAGGTTTAAATAATCAAGGATGGTTATGGTTTGGGCAAAGCATGCATTAGGAGATAAACAAGGTATGGTGGTGATAATCATGCTATAGGTTTAGGATTGCAGGAAAGAAGAAAACAGTGTAAAGATCCGTGATCCCATAGGGGGACGGTCCGTTAAATCACCGACGGTCCCTTATCACTGGAGGACCGCCGGGTCGATAAAGGACCGCCGGCAGTGGGTTTGCAGGATTTTGCCCAGTTTCTCATTCCTGCAACCTGTATATACAATTCATTCCTACTTGTCACAGAACAGCATAAACATAAGTTTTATCAATAAAGGATGTTATACATGACCTCAGCAAATCAATAACATCATCCAAGTATAAACATAGTTAACAATCAAGCAAGTCAAATAATCATAGGATTAGTTCACTGATTCGTTAAAATCAATATATGTATTATCAATTAAATCCAAGGAAATCCGAATGAAATACGGATAACCGGAGTCGTAGTCCATGTGAAGGATGAATGGAATCGTGATTAACAATTCGTGAAATCGTGTTGTGAAAACGTGAAAAAGGTGAAAAATAGATAATTATGGAGATTTACACTACAAATTATGAAATAGAAGACAAAAACACATAAGCAAGCAAAAGGCACAAGTTATACAAGCAAATGAAAAATGAAATTGAAACTACGAATTAAAAACGTAAAAATAAACGTAATTAAAAACTAAAAATGTAAAATTAAAGCAAATCTAAACCTACGGGTGCAAAATAAATTTTCTAAAATCCTAAATAATAAAAGAAAATTTTGTGAAAAAGAAAAATATATATATTTTTTTACTTTTTATTTATTTATTGTGAATTTATTTTTATTTTTGAATTATTAAAAATGACTAAAAATATAAAGAAATGTGAAAAGAATTTGAAAAATACAAAAATGATTCTGAAATGTCTAAAATACCTAAAAATAATTTTCTAAACTATTTTTATATTTTTATGGCTTTTTATGAATTTTTATGAATTTTTATTGATTTAAAAACTATTTAAAACTAATTAAAATTGAGAAAAATAGCAAATGTTTAAGAAAAATTATGAAAATTTCTGGAAAATTCTAAAATATTATAAGAAAGCTAGGAAAAATAAAATCTATGGAAAATTAAGCCCTAATAAGCTACTGACCCAAATAAGCAGTTAAGAAAAAGCACTAAAATAAGCAGTTGACTACCAAGTTAAGCAAAAAACTCAGGAAAGGTTTACACAACTTATATAAGCTCAGAGTACATTCAAACAAGCTCAACATAAAAAGGAAACAAGCTAACAATCCACAAGCTCAACTGATTATGCATACATAAAAAACAAGCCAAATAGATTATTCTAAAGGCAAATTAAGCTGAGAGAACAGACTACTTAAACCAAAATAAGCACAAATTAAACAAGACAAATACGCAATCTACTCAAATAAACAAAAATCATGCAATTACATCAAGTATTGAAGCACACTAGATATATGATGAATGTTAAGAAAACTTGATGAATGTTAACAAAAAGCTAAGCAATTACCAAAATAAGCTACACTAAGTTGAAAACAATCTAAGTCAACACTAATTAATAGAAATCAAGCAATTACAAGCATACACGAAAGCGCCGCTTTCTCTGTAGTATTGTCACACAGTTGCCCGCCTAGAAGAGCCACTCGCTCTGTAGTGTTGTCACACAAGATAAGCACGCCGCCCGCCTGCTGGCTGGGCGAATCTAAGTTCTCTTCCGGTCAACTGTCCACCTAGTCAAGTGCAAAAAAAAAAAAAAAACAGTAGAATCACGCAACGCACGCTGCTGGTGTGCTTCCTGCTCGCGAGGAAAGAAAGAAGAGCGACAAGGTTAAGTTCAGATTTGACTATTTGTAGCATGGGAGCAGATTACCCAAAAAATACCTGGGAACAATGAAAAAACAAAAAAAAGATATCTCGGTAACGAAAACTATAGGGGGCTGTATTGGCGAGCAAACCAAATTCACCATTGAGCATAAAATCTAACTAATCAGTTCCAGAGGCAACTAGCAGTCCAAAAATAAGTGATCAAATAAGCTCAAACTAGCAAACAAAGCACATTTATAACAAGCTTATACTACAGACTACAAAAGGAATAAAAAATCTCTTAACAATATCCTGAAATGAAACAGATACAAGTTATAAAAAAGAGATAATTACCAAAATGGCCCGGTTGCCCTGCGGCCGGGCATTTTTGGCCCAATTTTTTTTATTCTCGTTCTAGCTAGGGTTGCCCTGGGCAACTATCGTATAGCCCACTGCAGGATGCCACGTGTCCGAACAACCACTGTTGGTACGAGGCACATAGAACGTATTATATTTTGGGCAACCAATATATGAACAACCGGACATTTTGGTCATTTTACACCTTACTAACACAATATTAACTAGACAACTCATATAACTGCTCTTTCCATTCCAGTTTCAATATTTTCATCCCCATCAAAATTTCAATTTTTTCATTCCCCTCTGAATCACACATACTCTGACACTGCTCTTCCTCCATCCACCATGCCATTGCTAGGTCTCATCATCGGCTCCTCCCTCCCGCCATCGCCACCGCCACCACGGCAGCACGGCTAGTGGTCAGTCATATCCCTTCACTTTTGTTCCTCTATAATTTTTAATTGAAACATAACACGAGAACACATTTAATCAAGTAGGGTCCTTTCTCTTTTTCTTTTTTTGTGCAAACGCAACCTAAGAAGACGACCCGACCACCAGTGATTTACGTTTTTTTGCATGTGTTACGTTAGTTAAATTTTGTGTTTTTATTTATGGTTTTTGTGTATTGTTTGTTTTTTCAGTATAATGTTTGAATCGTGATGAGTTTACAAAAAGCCATTGGTATAAAGTTCGATTTTTTGTTATGTTTTTTATAGATCCAGGCATAAAGGTTTAACTTATGAGAGCTACTAGTAATATTGGTAGTAGCATAAGACTTATGAGGCTTGAATTTTAGCTGCAACATTTTTGTTCACAAGACTGAGAAGTTCGACCTGGTTAAAAAGTCAAAATTCCAACTTTAAAAAGGAAAAAAGGCTGAAATTTAACTATTTGCGTTATGTTCAATGTAGATCTATTACGTTCACATTACCACAAGAACTTTCATTTATGGTCTTATTCGGTTTTAAACATCTTAGAATATCATTCTTATTTATGAAACCCATTATTATGCTTTTTTGTTTCATAATAGAAGGTTAAGTAATAGTACCTACTGGACTTTAAGGCTTTATACTTATGGGATAGGGTCTAATCCACTACAGCAAGGGTGATATACTCTCATATGCTTATGAGATTATGATCAAAAGTGTTGCTCTGCTGTTTCTTAACACTAGTTGAATAGATAGATTTATCTCCAGTTTGTTAAAGATCGGGAATAGTTAAATGAGACGAATCCCTTAAAAATAATTGTGGGTAAATTTGCATTGCTCTAAAAAGCTACCGAAATGAAACTCACCAGTAAAATTCTTGGTATCTTGTTTGGAGCTTGGAAGTATATGTGTAATTATCATTTTGCGAGTCCTAATTTAATTTTGTAATGAACTAACAGATGAGATTTAGTATTTGTGAATTTTATATTGTAAGATAGACCTGCTCTATGTTGCTTTTTACTGAATTGTTGTTTTGACATGCCGTGACAGGAGAGGGGAAGAACACTCCTTCATTTTGAAACTGGCAACATCATTGTGGAGAAACAGTAAGGGTCAAAGTGATAGATGTCCTCGATCATCACAGTCGCAGGCTGGAAATGCAGTGTCAAGTGCTCACAGCCCCTCGAATATCGGGCTTGCTGACAAGTATGCAGTTCTAGTATCATGTCGATGCAACTATACGGGTAATTAAGCTACTTCCTGACCTGAATGTATCGCACACACACTAAAAAAATTATGATAAATCCCATGTAACACATAGTTTGGATGCAGAATCTAGGCTGTTTTTCAAGCAGCCAACAAGTTGGCGACCACGTATGTCAAGAGATCTTTTGATCTCTGTTGCATCTCAGATGTCAAGACCAACTCTTGGCTCAGACGACAGGGTTGCTCAATTACCTGTCCAGGTTTCACTCTCGAAAACACAAGTTTTGATTATGATACAGGTAATGAATGATGGAAGCTCATGAATGTTTCGTTAATTGTCAGGTTTTAACACTTGAGGCTTCAAATCTAACATCTGAAGATTTAACACTAACAGTGCTTGCTCCGGCCTCATTTACTTCTCTTCCTTCTGCGGTGTCTTTAAATTCTACGCCCGCATTACCTATGAGCTCAATTGATGTTTCCTCTGAGTCATCAGCTGGGAAACAGGGTATTGCATTTAAGAGACTCAGTTCAGCATCTAACATAATAGAAAATCAGAGACGCAGTGATGACAATGGACCACAGGCTTAACCTATATCCCGGAGCACTCTCTAAAGATACACGCCACTTCCAGCATTAGTACATTGATATTGAGTAAACAGTCTAGACCTGTTGGTTGAAAGGCTCTTTCAATATGCTCCTGAGTTACATATCAATGATCGATAATTCTACCTTCATGAATATAACGAGACTCAACGTTTCTGAAACTTTGAATAGAGTTGGGTGGTAGATAGGGTTCTAAAGAGATTTTTGGTATATATGAATGTGTACGATAAAGGTCATAATCAAATATGTGTGGCATGATTTGTACCTATATTAAATTAACGTCAGGTTAGCTATATTATAATTTTTAAGTTTATCCTAAACATCCCCGTATACCATAATACATTTTAATTTTGAAATTCCTGATTCATTTTGTTGCATGGTTATGAAAACATTTCTAACATGTATTAACAATGCATAACTACGTTTTTGTTACGTGATTAAACAAGATTAACCACTGTAAAATCGAATTTGGGGATGACCTCATTTTTGACCAATTTTCAAAATTCACAAATTGTATCTATTCGTATGTTAATTTGCATATTATTATAGCTACATTGTTTAGATTTGGTTTCAATTGTTGTTAATTTTGCAAAGAAACAATAATCCCCAATTTTTAATTTCATGTTCATATGAACCCTAATAATTTAATTCGAAATAATTGGATGAAATTAAAGAAATTAACTTACAATGGAGTAATTAGTAAATATAGATGATTGATGATCTTGATTTTGAAAGCCTTGAATTAGTTTGATTTTAGGTGAGTAAGAATTTGGGTGTATGGTCGAGTTTATCGTCACTTCTGTAGCAAAGGGGAGTGTATGGTTTTGTTGAAAATCATCTGCAATATGAAAACGAGGTATTGCCTAAAAGTGCTAGATGGTCCCTTATCGATATGGGACCGCCAGTAGCTAAAGGACCGTCGGCATAAGGTTGTATGGTTTTGACGATTTTTGTTGTTTCAGTTAATATGAGAAATCTTTGGTTTCAAATCGTTTTAAAACATAACTCATTGTATTTTAAGACACGAAATTGACTCAATACGCACGAGTATGCTAAGGAATGGGTATAGAGTAGAATCGAGACAGAAGAAAAGGGAAAGACTCGATACGCTTGAATAAGGAGTGTATTTTGAGTCGGAACAGAAGAAAAGAATGTGTAAGACGTTAAATGAGGTTCAAGGACGAGACTTGCATCGGAGAGGCTAGAAGTCAATCATGTAAATTTCAAGAAAAATCATAGACGAGAACTAGAGAAAAGATAAAGAGTGAAGCAAGTGTGCATCGTCTATAGTGATTGATTGATGCAAAATTTGTTATAAATAATGGTTGTGGTAAGAGCATTATTTTTACAAATAAATTTGCTTGAATCCAAAGAAAGATAAGCATTTAGACAAAAAGTCTAATACTCACAAAACATATAGCACATATTAGCATATAAATATTATCTAGCATGCAAGCGAGTAATAATTAGTTCACATAGTCACGTAAGCATGTAGCAAACATTTAAATAGCAATTATAATAAGCAAGATTGTAAGAAAACTTACCTTGGCCTCTAGCTATCCTTAATAACACATTTCATAACATGTGTTGTATGTTATGCAAGACATGATGAAACTCACTTGGCGAATCACCTTTAAAAGTAGTTGCACATTTAAGGCACACAATGTCTTGGTCTCTAGCTATCTTGGCCTTTAGCTAACTAAACACGTACATTGTCTTCTTAGCTGGTCATTACTTCAAGACTTGTAGATTGGTACATCAACTAGGTGTTTGTGTGATTCTTGTCGGCAACATTACCTACAACAAAAACATTCAAACTAGTAGTACATGAATCTATTTAAACTAAGTGACTTTCTAACAACATATTTTCATCATCTTTGGCTTGAACATTTCCGTGATGAAAGTCTAAAATATTTTACCACATATCATTTGCCTCATGTCATAAAATAGTTTTATCAAAACCAATTTTAGGCAAAGTTTTACAAACCAACACTTGTGCTTCAATGTTTAGTAAAAGTTTCTTATAAAATTTTTATTTTCAAAATCTATTCTCATTGATTTAAAAATTATCAAATAAATGACATGCCAAAGATCAGGATTAATTGATTTCACATAACTTTCAAATTCATTTTTCCAAATGACAAAATTTTCATTTTTGAAAAATGGTGACTCATTCAAATAGATCCCTTCTAGATATCTTTCAGACTCCATAGATCGATTTAAGTTTTAAAGTACACTATACTCTAAAGATCTTGATAACCTGTCTCTGATACCAATTGTATAAACTAGAAAAGGGGGTTGAATAGTTTCACCGTTTCTTTTTAGTTGTTAAAATGTTTCGCCGTTTTTAGGTCCGGTTAATATTCTTTTGCAAACTTATTGAATTCTACTTGTTATGTGATATCAAGTTAACTACTAACAAACATAAGTAAACAAGTAAAGTAAAGAGCAAGGAAAGAACACAACTAAGAGACGCGGCGATATATAGTGGTTTGGCACGAAGCTCACTCTCCGTCCTACTGCACTCTCCGAGTACCACACTCGAGAGTTGTCAATCACTATATCAACACACTCCTGCAGGCGGATCAATCCGTACACATGCTTACACAAGGTTTAATGACACTAAGTATAATGTCGAGTTCTAATCGTAGCTAGAACCAATCTACTCCAAGGCCCACGTGGCCACACGAACAAGCACTCTTATCCAACTTGGATCTTCACTCGATCCAAGCCTTTACACAATTGACACACTTGGTTCTTCACCCGAACCAAGCCTTCACACAAGACTTACTTGGATCATCACCCGATCCAAATCTACACACAAATGACTCAACTAAGTCTTAACCTACACACTAGGACATCACTCTCCTTACAACAAATACATGAAATAATCTAGTTACAAGACTTCTTGGATCTACATCACCATCCAAGTTTACACAAATATCCCCATCCTCGACTCACACACAAGTCGGAAACATTGACAGTATTTACAGAACCTATCACTATAACACTTGTTACGTTTATGTGTAGACACCTATAACATCTCGAGTCTTCATCTATGTCGAGAGTTCTTCTCTTGCACTTGACGGAAGAGGAAATCACTTATAAACATATACCGGCATGTTATAGTGATCAAAGACTAAAGAGAAAATAAAACAGAAAGTTTTGTGTGAAAAAATTTTGTTTTCTGAAGTGTAACAGTTCAGTATTTATAGACGACAGGTGTGAGATAGACGGTCCTGTAAATAGGAGACGATCCTTTATCACTAAGGGACTGCCAGCCACTTTAAGGGACCGTCCCGACAAGACGCTCCTATTTTTGTCCAGACGTGGTAAAAGATTATCTGGTGAGGATTTAACTATTTTTTGGGGGGGAGGGGGGGAATAGCTGTTACAAGTTTGAATTTGAAATTATTTTCTTAATAAAACATTTCTTTAAAAACACAAAAATACTTTTGTGAAAATGTTTTGTCTAACTTGAAAATGTAAGTTTGTAAGAAAATAAAAACTTCTTTGATCACTTTACTAATGACGGTATAAAGTTTGTTCATACCTGAAGTGACGTTGTAGTAGCTACGTAGAAGAAACGAGTTTCCTCGATTAAAAACTTATTAACCGTAACTTTACGTAACATGTCTTTATATTTTGTGATTATCAAAACATAAGAAGATCGAATAATGTGAATAACGTTTTTGACATTATTTTTATTAACAACTATATTTTATCTCAGGTCCTTAACGTATTTGGCAAGCATGAAGTCGCATGGAGAATGTTTTGATGGCTTGCATAATATTATCATTCGATAAACTCTTAAAAACTTTTATGTTTATGTGTTATGTACTCTAAATCTATTTGGGACCTCTTGTAACTCTGATATTTTATTTTGATCGAATGATCGATAAACTTTTAAAAACGTCTTATTTAGAGTCATTTTCTATGATTATGACTGTTGTTACATTAATACTCTAAAGGAAACATTTTTATGGTTGTTTTATGTGCTTAGAAGAAGTCTATGCAAAAAGAATGAGCAAGAACGAGGTTAAATGAGTGTTTTGTGTTGATTTTGGTGAAAACACGCGTTTTCTGTTTTTACCGAGTTTCTATGTGTTTCTTCGAGGTTGTATGCATTTTACCGAGTTTGCATGCATTTCTTTGAGTTTGATATGCATTTCTCTGAGATTTTCCGAGTTTGAGAGTTACCGAGTTTGGTCACTGAGTTTCCAAGGCTTCGAGTTTGGAGAGTTTTGAGTTCTTATCTCCGAGTTTCGGTCCTCCGATTTTCACCGAAATACTCCGAGTTTCAGAAAAACTTATGTGTTTTCAAGATTTTTCGAGTTTCACCAAGATTTTCGGAATTTCTAGGGCTTTTACCGAGCTTCAAGGATTCTTCTAAGTTTCTAAAGGTTTTAGTTTTTCTGAGCTTGTATCATACAAAACCCTAGTTTTCAAACCCTAATTTACCGAAAACACGGGGTATCTACAGAATTAGGGCATATACCAAAAACACCAAAACACCAAACACATCTCGGATATTATTAGTCTACAATTATCAAACATGATCCGGTTCATTGTTTCATCATCTTAATACCAATTTATCCCATTTCAAAACATACCACACTTCACTTAAATGTTCCTTATCAAGAATCACATCAAACTACAATGGCTAGTATCGGTATTTTTGTTACTATGGAGTTTTTGTCTGATATTGCTTATTTGGGATTGGAGTGACATTTCATGATTGTATTTATTTATCTTAGAGACGCTGGTTGGTTGCATGTCTCAAGATAACTTGTCTGGGCATTTATCCATTGTGCACCTCATACTTTAAGGAGTTATGTTGCTGTACTCAGTATAGGTTCTAAGTCACAATTATTCTTCGCACAAGCATTAAGTCACAAAGTTTTGGTTTTACTTCATTCACAAGTTGGTTAGATTGGGTTATCTCCATATGTGGTCATTACTAGCTGGTTAGATTTTGAAGATGTTTCTTATAGGTTGAAGAGAAGAGATGAGATTGTAAAGAGAGTCATAGATCAACATATAACTCATCGGGTATTGTACACAACATTTTTGCTTCAAGTTGATTTTACGGCATGTAAACAACATAATGATGATTCTGATAACTCGCAACCATCAGGAGGAAGAAGTAGTGTACACAGGGATTTATCGAGTCAATGAAGAAAGGCTAAAGGCATATACACCATTGATTTTTCTGATAGGTTAGTCGGGTATTTTTATTTCATCTTCTGTGATTTAGCTTATTAAGGGAACTATGCTTAATCTGGAATTGTAGAGTTACCAATCATGTGTATATCGGGGTTTATTCACCAACTTGGATGCATTCTATGTGAGTTATGTTGATATGTTACTCCCGGAACCTACAACCATGGTGCTATAGTCTATAGTCTTTACTTTCTCTGCTCCATGTTTAAAGACTAAAGAAATTTTAGGAAGGGTTGTCAATTTTGGAGGGAGCAAACTAAAGAAAAGGCTCACTAGTTAGGAGAGAGTAATAACCGAACTAAATCATTACATCACAATAAGTTCAGAGCTCCAAAGATCAGTGCATTCAGTGCCAAAGATCGATGCTAAATTATTCAGAAGAAGGAACTTCAAGGATGATGCATATAAAGTTCAGAGTTGAAAAATATTAGAGCCGTCAATGCCAAAGATCAAAATCGAGATCGTCAGAAGAAGGAACTTCAAGTCATCCTCAGTATCTTGATTATAGAGACTCTTGATACGCGGGATTGCGCCCTCGCAACAGGTTTTACCTCTCAAGGGATCTTGAGAAGCTTGCAATCCCCGCCAGGCAGTGTACCTGATCGTTGTAGTATAGTATAGTGACAAGTACCGGGGGATTGATCGTTCAACTCAGGAATAGTGTCGCTAGGATTAGAAAGCCTACTAAACTAGGTCTAGAGGTGAGGGATGATTCTTTTTGTATTTTTTTATATATTATAAAAGCAAGTAAAATATCGGGTTTTGAAGGAGTGGGCGGAATTAGTTGCTAATCAACTAACCCAATTAACTAAGATGCAATCAAAATAAAATAAAAGAAATGAAAATTAAACTAATTTACTAATGTGGTGGAAACAATAATGAGAAAAGTTGTGTTTACTTAGATTTCATTACTCCCTAGATATCTTTTACCGGTTGATTAGCTTGTTACAATTGCATGGATGACGGGTAATATTCCTTAATACTAGTCGTAGGGCCGTGTACAATATTCCCTAACTCTATAAGATCCTACTTCACTCCTATGTCGAGCCGACTAAAAGCTCCTAACATGGGATCATTAGAATTCACTTATGCATTAAATACAACCAAAAATCATAGTACACCTCCGATCATGTTTCTTAAGACGTTCAAGCAAGTTACCAATGGAAGTCTGCCAGTTTTCTTAAGCCTAACATCGAATACAATCATCCGTAACAATTATAAACAAACAATCAACCAATAATCAACATCTAGGTTTCACTACATCTAAGCAAACACAATAAAAACCTAGCCTAACATGTTAAAAGAAAGATAAGCATAAGATAAAATCAAACAATACATAGACATACTGAATGATTGTTGGAGAACTTATCTTTATTAAAACATAGAAGAAAGAAGGGTTTGAAACCCCTTCAATAAGCAGAAAATTCGACCTCGGGTTTGTGTTTAGTATTCCACAACTTGATCCACACTTTACAATGAAAAATTGGAAAAATATATATAGACTAAGCATCCTGACGGCGTCATGTATTGGCTTCTGACGCCAAGTTGAAATTCGTATTGCCTAGATCCAGTGTTGACGCCATCATGTAGAAATATGCTCTGGGCCGTCACATGCATTTTGACCCTGACGGCCTTGGTGACGCCGTCAGGCTATTAACACTGAAAACACTCTGGGCCATCACGTTATAATTTCCACATCCACCTCTTTTGCCACTCTTAACGCCGTCATGTGTTAAGGTTTGACGTCGTCAGGTACTGTTCCCAACAAGGAATTTGAGACTTTGCCGTTTTCTTCACTTTTATTCTCCAAAAACGTCCAAAACGCTTCCTTTTCCAGATTTCTCCTCAAAAGTACCTAAAATGACAAAAGGAATGATTTAGGGCAATAATTGATCAAATAATCACGAATTCGGGCTTAAATAACCCCTTAAAAGCGATACACTTTTTGCCTCATCAACTCTGCACTTCAACAGAATTGTTATTTGATGCGTGGTTTTGCAACTTTGCAAAAGGTTTTACCTCTCAAGGGATCTTGTGAAGCTTGCAATCCCCACCAGGCAGTGTACCTGACCGTTGTAGTATAGTGAAGTGGTAAGTACGGGAGGATTGATCGTTCAACTTAAAGAATAGTGTTCGCTAGGGTTAAAACTCAATTAAACTATGTCTAGAGGTGAGGAATGATTCTTTTTGTATTTTTATATTTTATGGAAAGCAAGTAAAAATCTCGGTTTTTTGGAAGGATGGGTGGAATTAGTTGCTAGTCAACTAACCCAAATTACTACAATTGCAAACAAAATAAAATAAAATGAAACTAAAGTAAATGTGGTGGAAACAATAATAAGAGAAAATGTGTTTACTTAGATTTCACTACTCCCTAGATATCTTTTACCGGTTGATTAGGTTGTTACAATTGCATGGATGACGGGTTATATTCCTTAATACCATTCGTAGGGCCGTGTACGATCTTCCTTAACTCTATAAGCTTCTACCTCTTCCTATGTCGAGCCGACTACTAGCTCCTAACATGGCCTCATTAGTAGTTACCTATGCATTAAATATAACCAATTTATGGTAGTACACCTCCGATCATGTTTCTTAAGACGTTCAAGCAAGCTACCAATTGGAAGTCTGCTAGTTTTCTTAAGCCTAACATCGAATTCATTCATCCACAACAATTATAAACAAACAACCAACCAATAATCAATATCTAAGTTTCATTACATCTAAGCAAACACAAAGAAAACCTAGCCTAGCATGTTAAAGAGAAGACAAGCATAAGATAGAATCAAACAACACATAGACATATTGAATGATTATTGGAAAACTTATCTTCAATTAAGCATGGGTGAAACAAGGGTTTGAAACCCTCAAAAATACTGTAAAATTCGTCTAGGGTTTTCTCCTCTCAAAGTTGCACACAATGAATGAAAAATCAAAAACTATATATAGAGAATTGAGTCTGACGGCGTCAAGAGTAAGTTCTGATGCCGTCAACTCGCCACCATAATTATCATCGTATTGCCTAGATCCAATTCTGACGCCGTCATGTGTAAACTTGTTCGGGGCCGTCCCATGAAAGTTGCTCTAGACGGCCTTGGTGACGCCGTCAAGGTAAAAATGCATTGAAAACTTTCTGGCCTGTCACGCGTGACTTGATTTATCCACCTCTTTGTCAAAGGGTGACGGCGTCATAAGCAAATCCTGATGCTGTCAGGTACCTTTTTCAGCATGAATTTGAGACTTTGTCGTTTTCTTCACTTTTTCGCTCCAAAAACGTCCAAAATGCTTCCTTTTCCAGATTTCTCCTCAAAAGTACCTAAAATGACAAAAGTAACGATTTAGGGTAATATTTGATCAAATAATCTCGACTTTGGGCTTAAATGACCCCCTAAAAGCGGTACACTTTTCGTCTCATCAAATACCCTTACACTTGAGATTTGCTTATCCTCAAGCAATTGCGCTTTTATACTAATCAAAATACAAGTTAGGGGTCATTTAACACTAATATAAAAGTAATTGCAACAAATAATCGTTCCACTTCAACCAAAACAAGCACGGAAATTATACACTAGCACCTCACAAATAGTGTTTGGATACTTACATCTCTCGGGTTTAATAAAGCATATATCACAATATGGAAATGGAAAACATCTCTCACTACCTGTCATAGAAAATAGATTACCATAGGCTTGGGAAAGGATCAAACCACTTGGCGTAAGCACCTAGGATAAACTATCAAAGAGGTCTTTCAAAAGGGTTATAACGTGAGGTGCAGGGATATGATAAACACGGTTTTGTTGGATAAATGCAATCTTTACTGGTGGCGAGTAATCATCTTGGTCAATTACATGTACAATGTGGCGTTGCTAAGCCAAGACTCGACTCGACTTAAGCTAATGATAAATTAACAAAACACAAAACAAACATAAAATGAAACCGGATGGTAGTCCGTATGTTTTTCTTTTTCTTTTTCTATATATTTTTTTTTCTTTTTCTTGATTTTTTGATTTTTTTTTCATACACTCTTGCCCTACCATCCAAAATAATGCATCGTAGGGAATTTGCATTCCCCTTACACTTGAACTTTTACATACTTTACAATCAACTATTCTAATGACTCGAATTAAGATAATTAAAACACTTGGAGTACTTTAAAACATTAACGCACATATTAGGGGTAATAAATGACGTTCTTCCCCATTACTCTATAACAACAGTACTTTACCATGAGTCCCAATCGTCCCAAAACAATATGTACAAGATATGACTCGACTTAGCAACCATGTAATCAATTAGACAATTAACTAAGGGTTTAAACATATAACAATAATGCACTAAAGATGAGTGCATACATGGAAGGCTAAGGCAATTTGGGTGTACATTTGGGGTGGATTGTTAACAAATTCTTCCTTTAAGTAAAATGCTTAAAGTTGGAAATGAAAAGATAGGTTCGGAGGGGTGTACTAGGGGTATCGTGTACTAAAAATGAGTACATCGCAAAGGTGTGGAAAAATTAATTGACTTTACTAGTCAAGTAATTATGACTTTATTGGTCAAGTAATTATAATACGGGTTTAACACAAGGGTGATCCTAATGCCTCTTATCATGTAGTAAATCCTAACTACACGAATGTAGTCTCACTAGCGGTCTCGGGATGCATCACTAACACAAGTTCTAGAATCTAAGTACTACCAGTACACTCATAAGCACTAATAATGAATGATTTTCCTAACAAATCTAGGGGCGAACCTCACATATTTGGGGTGGAAAACTTTTTGAGTGGTACGGTTTTTGTGCTAGTTATACAACTCCTATCCATGAGACGCTTATTAAGGCTAAAGCTTCACTCCTAAATGTTGTAAAAAAATTTAAATTTAGCGCTAAAATTGCCCTAACAAGTATTTCTCTTAGTTTTATTACACACCTACTATTGAACAAACAAACTCAAGCGCAATTGTATTCTCTAAGGTATCATCATATCATTTACCCTCCCCTTACACTTAGGCTGAACATTGTCCCCAATGTTCAATAAAAATGATGTAAAAGTAATGAAGGTAAAAGAATGAAACAAAGACTCCCCTGATTCGCTCGGTGTGGATAAAGTGATAACAAGGTTAGATCCTCCTCCAAGAAAATGAACATTGAAAGCTTCCCTTCCAGAAATATAAATCATCTTCTTGTCCAATATAACCTGTTAAACCTGAGAAGACAATAAAGGCAAACCTCGCGTAAAATCAACGGCAAATTCTATATATAATAAAATCCTAGAAAGCAAGTAAATATATAATGCTTGTGGAATGAATGTTTGCAGATTTCTTGGAGTTTATAAAACTAAAGAATTAACAAAAACTTTAAGACTTCAGTAGAAAAACAAAACTTGCAAAATTTTTCAGAAATTGATACCTGACGCCATCAGGTTATACCCCTGACGCCGTTAGAATGCTCTTGCAGAAATTTCATGTTAAGTTTCCGGAAAAATTCTGGAAAAACTCATGCCTTAATTCCTGGAAAATCCTGTAAAACATTATGACTCGATACAAGCATTTGACTCAAAAAATTACTAATATGCATGTTCATTTAATATTGTTGTGGTTCATGTTCAAGCTAGTTCTTAGAAACAAATTTAGATTTCCCTTACACTTATCTTTTGTGAAATACCTTTATATGTAGTTAAGACGAAGTTAAACAACAAGGTAAAGCATTTTCACAATTTATTTTGAAACATGAGCCACAAACAATAAAAATAAAACACGCATACGGAAACAAATAAAATCAAACAAACAAACAATCCAACAAATAAAACAAATAAAACTTGGGTTGCCTCCTAAGAAGCGCTTGTCTTTATTTATGAGTCTTGTAGCCAGACTCAAGGTCACGGGCTATTACATGACCTCGTCATTGGTCACGGTCTCTAGGTCATCCTCCAAATCTCTATCGGGATCGCTTTCATAATGCAGGTATTTTGGGTCTTCAAAATCAAAGACATCTTCCCGATATTTGGAACCAAGCTTACTGAAACCCTTAAAGAACCCACATGATAAGTCAAAAGTGTGTTTACACCCTCTCCGAACATCATCATCACATAAAATAAGTTGGGAGCCTAAGTTATCAACCATTAAGTTAGCGATTTCACAAAAGGGCGCTCCAAAAACAACTTGTGATAACCTTGGGTCGATATAATCCTCAATGTTATCTACGATTGTAAAGTCCATTGTGAATGTCATATTTCCTACGAATACTTGAACATCATGATCTCTACCGACAACATTTTCTCCTTTATAAATCAATCCCCATCTGCAGATATTGTTGTAATGGAACAAGGACATTACATTCTTGGGTAGGCACACGTCAATGTAGACATTATAAAAATGCTTGTGACCTATCATACAAGGGATTTTGAGGTTATTCGGATCACGTCGCTTTATCTTTCCCGACCTTCCATCCTGTAATCCATATGTATTACAATCCAGCGATGGTCGGTATTCATATACTTCCTCATTACCCTTACGGAAAATTACTTTCCTGACACCATTGGTGAACAGTGCACTACCATCGCTCTCATCAAGGGTCACACCTGTTTCATTTATAAATGGTTTTCCGAGGTCGAGGTTAGTTAATGTTGGATTAATGAATGAGTTAATGTCATCGATCACGGTTAGATCAATGCTATATATGAATCCTCCAATCATAACTGATAACCTTTCCATTATCTTGACGCTATCGAGTCCTTTACACGTAATTTGTTTAGGGAAGGTTTCGTTGTAAAGGGAGAGAGGTATCGCATTTACAGGGAGGTTAGGATCTATGTAAGTATCGGTTATCAGCTTTTTCCTAGTGGTTCAAGAAATCTTAAAAACTTTAGAGTCGCCTTCCTTAATCCTACTCCTACACCCTATAGAAATCCCTACCATGTCTCTCTCGAGTTCCTCCATAATAGATTTATCCAAAATTCCCAGATTTTCCTTAGGCCCTTCGGATTCCTTCCACTCGCTCGACCCTTGTGTGATGGAGCCCTCGGGTAAGTCTACAGGGCTCTCAGCCACATCGTGGTCTTTCTTGGGGGCTTCACCTTCAACTTCCCATCCCTATTTGGTTGTTGGCTCTGACCGGGTTTAGGAGCAAGTATTATGGTAATGGTGTTCACGAAGTGGATTGGTCCCGAGGAGTTAACATTGTCCTTAGTGTCCCTCACTGTTGGCAACATATGTTTAAAGAGTTTACTAGGCCATGGAACTTGGTGAGTTTTACAAGGTAATCGGCCGATTAATCGGTTAAAAATCGCTACTCGGCCATGGACCACCTCAGTACTGATTCACGATTTTGGCAACATTGCCACACTTTTGTTTATGCCTTATGATATTCCCCAATGCACCATATCTTGTTTCAGTTTCATTATCATTACTTTGCATTTCTTTTCCTGCGGTAGGTTTTAGTGGGAAGCTGGGTTACGAGTGGAGAGTACCCTTGGACTTAGAGGACTATACCTTGATAGCTATCCTGGAATTGAGATGACTAGAAGTGATATCATTATCAAACTTAGTGTCTATTTGTTGTTCTCATTTATAAACCTTGTACTTCAGATTTCCTTTGTAACATTTGAAATTTATTTGTATTACTTAAGTTTAATGCTTGTGTTTGCTTTGATATGTCACTATAACGTAATACTTCTACCCATATTTGGTTGGGGTGTTACAGAAGATAGTTCAATTTTCAGCAAGACTGGAAGTGTGTGCGAGGATATATGGCCGATTACGTGAAGTTGAGGGTGTAGTAGGCTATCTTAACTACTTATAAAGAGAAAATGGTCAAGTGAAAAATGAAAAACTGAATTTTGGGTCAATGCCCATAATGTCCTTCTCAAATGAATGTTAGTCAATGAATGAGATAATTGAAAGTATATATGCCATTAATATTGTGACGTGTCTTCAATGTGATTGGCCTATTCAATTGGAGTGTAAAATTGCTTTTGCATAATCTTTTAATTTTCTTCGCTCTTAAAAAAATTAATTCATACGATTCATTAATGTCAATGCATTTCAATCTTCTTCCATACGATTCATATACCAATTCATATCACTCTATCACTGATTATCTCTTTCAAACCGATTCGATCAAGAATTAATAGCAAAGTATTCAGTTTGGCTTCCACATGACGATTCATTCAACGTTTTCAAATCACATTCATTCAAGATTTTCATAATATATCCTCTGATACATCATCCGATTGGTAAGTATTTACATTTATTCATTTTTTTTATTATTTTAAAATACCATTATATAGTTATTTTGATGTACTTAGGGTTTTGAATTATTAGTTGCAATTTACAATTAGTTTGTTTCGATTCATTTGATTAGGTTGAAATATTTGTATGTAGCGAGAACCCTAAAAAAATTGGGGAAAATAACATTGACGAATTACTTTTTTTTTCCCACTTATATATAATCAAAGTAATTGTGTTTGGATTTAACCTATAAATATTTGATAAAAAAAATCAAATGAATAGAGGGACATGGAATTCATGTGTTATGTGGATGTGTATTGTCGTGAAGATATGCTCACCTTTGCCTTTATTCATACGTTTATATCAATCTTTAATCGATTCATGTGTTCTTTCTTTGTGCAGTTCAGGGAAAGTCAATCCTTGAATTCCCATACAAACTTCACCTCGTTATTCAGGTACTCATACAAAATAAAAAACAAAAATGAAGTTTGGCTCTATTTCTATAGTTACATGTTTAAAAATAATAATGAAGTAACAACTTTGTTTTGTTCGAATTGTTTTCATAGAGCTATGATTCATAATTTTTAAAGATTTATCCGCACTTGACACCTACTCCATTGCAACTAGAAGAAGATTTGGAACAACTTAAAGTTCTTAAAAATGGTTACAATATGAAAGTACTAAATTGTGGTTTTTAGACATATATAGATATGAAAGATAATATGATCAGATTGTTGATATATATATTTTTTGCTTGGTCACAGGTAATAAAAGTAGATCATGATGCACATGTGTTGATACTCCATAAGATGTCGCCAAGATCGAAAATTTTAAGGGCAAAAGGAACATGTCATTGTTCAGTGGCATCCAAATCATTTTTATCAAAAGACCATCATGGGCCATCAGTAGCAGTTTGAATATTTCGATTGCCATTAATGGGCCAACATGTGTCTGGTAAGTTGCCAAGAATACAATTGCCAATGGACTTGACATTATGTGCATAGTTCATATATACAATGCCCATTGTATGCGTATCCAAAAGTTTTTTATGATTTATTTGTTGTAGTATAAATTAAAAGAGATTTGTTTTGACAATGTAGAGGCAAGACACTCGAGATAGCATGGAAATCAATTCCTCGAAAATGATCAGATGTATATGGAATTTCAATGAACATGGTAAATCAAACCTTCCAGGTATCTAATTATTTTTATCCTTTGTCAAATCGATGAAATTAAGGTTGTAGAAACATATGCATTTCTTAAATTTAGAAATGATGAGGTATGTTTCGTTGTGGTTATGGTCTCTTTTTTGTGTCTGATAATCTTTTACTTTTTCTGTTCATGTTTCATATAACAAAATAAAGATGTATATTAGGACTGAAAATTCTTTATATGATATGATCTCTTAGCATGAATTAAGACAATGCTAAATTACATGGGTAAAAACGGGATTGACATGAAGCTAAAAATAAATTATTTGGGTTGTGGGTTAGGCTAATTTTAAGTCTAAACCCGGTTGATCAAACTAAAGAGAACACAATTCTCTATTCGCGTTAGCTTTGCGATGATTATTAATAAAGCTCAAGGCCAAACAATTTCAAATGTGGGTGTCTATTTGTCCGACTCTTTTTTCGCATGGCCAGCTTTATGTGGCATTGTCCAGAGGGATATCTTGTAGAAAACAAAGGTATTGGTTAAACCAGTCAAAGAGTTCCGTCAAGCAGGAATCTACGCCTCAAATGTCGTGTATTAAGAAGTTTTACGCGACGAGTAACGTGTGTTGTTAGTTTTTATCTCATAACTGATGTAATGTTTTACTATCAGTTTCATTAAATGTTTTTATATGTTGTTTGATCGATGTTAATAATTTTTTCAAGACTTTAATTATCGTATAATACAACGGTTTGCAATTACATTATGATCGGTTCACGTTCTATTTTGAACGCTACACAAAACACTCACTACAATATCACAAATCGTTAATTATCTACCGCTAGGAATTCCGTTGCTATGTATGGGTACTCGCCTAGTTACATAAAATGTTGAATATGTGAGCAATAAGTGTGCAATTGGTACAAAAGGGTAAAATTGGCAATATGTGATTATAAAATAGTAATCTAAATGTCAGTTTTTATAAGTTCGGTAGCCCAAATGAATAAAATAAAAGTTCATTAACTTTTGCGAAAATTTTATAGAAAGTTTAACAACAAGTAGTTATCCATAAAACAAATAACTTTAGGCATAAAGCAAATAGCTTTCTTTAACAGTTGAGCAACAAAACACCATTATCCACAAAACTATACTTAAAACAGCTTAGAACAAAGTGAAGGTACGCATAGACGGGATGCGATTAATTACTGAAATATGATTGAGCTGCACCAATAAGACCCAAAGGGTTTCCCGTAATGGCACTAAATATGATGCTGAGAACCAGAGTCGCCTGCTTCCTGGTCGATTTCTCCTTCCTCTTAGCCACGACTAGCTGATGCATCTTATCCTTATCTTCTGGAAATTGTTCTTTAATAGTCTGAAAAGGATCACTTTTGCCGGTGAAAAACCCATATCTCCAGTTCTTATTAATGATTTCCCTCACACATGAAACATGATAACAATAACTTTCACATGAAGAAACATAAGCCCACCCACGGACCTTGGACCAAAGATTTTTAGTCCCACAGTGCAAACACTTTGTAGTAGCTGATTTCGCTAGGTTCAACGTAAGGCCATGTGCAGCTTCTAAGGTTTTTTGATGACCAAGACAAGATGGGTGCAAATGACGCTTCTGAAATGTGCATAAACATCTGTAGTGATACCTTTTGATTTTCTTGCCACAGGCATCACATGGAGAACCTTCTCCTGGTCCCCCATCCCGAAATTTGAGAACACACTTTTTGGAAAAAGGGTAATCGATTGGGGATTGTGGCCTACCACATTGCTCATGAAGAAAAAAGTTGCAGCCATCTTGTTTGCATATGTAACTCAACCCGAATCCAAGCTGGTCACACCCCCAGCAGTAATAAGGGCAGTTAGCATATTTTAGTACAAGTCTGTGTTGATGACTTTGATGAGATATCTCCATACCTGTATCTTGTTTTTGACAACATATCCCAAGTAAACATAAGATGAAAGTCACAATCTTTTATATAATAAAAGAATTACATTATTTCGGAGTGTTTTTGCAAATCCCTTCTCATTGAAAAAAATTGGACCAATAGCAGAGCTCGATTTTGCCACATAGGCGAAATCGAGCAACGTGATTGGTCAATAAAAAGTCAAAATTAAATTGATTTTGGTCAAACTTAATAAATTTGGTGGAGAAATTTGGTTAAGAAAAAAAAATGTATAAAAATATAAGTGTCAAATTTATGAAAATAAAAACTTAAAAAAAGAGGAAGTAATTAATAAAACTTTGGTGGTTGAATTTTAAATAAATTATATAGAGCTAAGTGTAAAATTACAAGTTTTCATGTGTTTTTAATAACTTTAGGAAAAAAAAAAAAACAAATAACCCCTTACATTTTATACCCCCTATACTTTATAATATTAACTTTGTTTAAAATTACATAAGTATTAGTATTAGTTTTTAGACTTTCATCATTAAAATTACAAAATTTGATAAATATGCGAATCAGTTTTAATACACATTAAATATTTTTTTAAACTAATGTTAGTTTTAGACTTTTCTATAATATATATTTTTTTTTAAATAAGGAATCATGTTATTCTATTTAAAAATTTAATTTATGCGTACACGGGTTTGAATATTAAATACGGTTAAATTATTAATAACGAGAATATAAATATCAAATGATAAGCACGAGTTAGTGTGATATGATAATAAATATACGCGATTCAACTTATAACAACGACTCATGAAATTGTTATTTGAAATTTATATATGGATATCCATAAAAACATTTTAGAAACTTTATTGAGCATATTTTAACTTTATCAACGCTCATTATGTGCTACTAAACTCGCACATTTTGTACAACATGATATCAATAGTTAAAGTTAAACAACAAAATCAACCTCAACCTCAACATGTCTATCAGTTAAAAACGTTATACAAAACTAATTATTAAAAAAATAAACAAACAAATGGATTAGATAGTCATTGTTTAATTTAAAAGGTGTTCTCCTTAAACTATAAAAAAAATGCATGCATCACAATACTTATTTAATAACAATCACATCCTAAATCAAAAAAAAAAAAAAAAAAAAAAAAAACTACTGGCATGATGTTTCATCAAAAAAAAAATGTAATAGTTAGTTGTTGTAATGGAATTAAAAGTATGTACATGAGAATTACTAAGCAAATATATATAGTTTTTAATCAGGTTATTACGTTACTAAACTGCGATAATGTTATTGAGTTGGTAATCACGGATGTGAGATACAACCATTCTTTTATACTTATAATTTATGTGTTAACCTCTTTTTGCTTCTGAATAGAATCCGCAAGAGACCTCAACAGAACTTTGACTTATGCCTTATCTAGCTAATAGTTTTTAGTAACCTTTTTTATGGTTTAACTTTTTTTTTATACACACCAACTTTTAGTAACTTTTTGTTAATATTTTATTGAAAACTTCTAAAGTTAATATTTGTGTTTTTACTATAAACATACTAAGCTATGATAGAATTAGTTGTGAGTTTAGGGTTTTTTTTATTAAGCTTCTCAAAAAAGCTTAAAGTTTTATCATAAACTTATTGTGTTATAGTAATTGAATAAGCCAATAAGCACCTTTAATAAGCATAACCAAACACCCCTTTAGTTCTAATCTGAAGTTTTCTTATTTAATGTTAGGACTAACTTTGTTGTTATCCTCACTATAATGCAACATGTTAGTGGTGTTTGCAGTTTTATGATCTTATCGCACACACTAAGATGTAATGCAATTTTTTGTGTGCATCTTTTAGTGGAGGATTAAGTATCAACACATGATTGTCGTGGAAGGACTTTCTACGCCTGCTCAAGGTATGAATGTATAATTATGTTTAGTTGCTGATTTAGATAATACATGAATGTATTTTAATGTACCAAAGATGTGTTTTAGTGCCTATATGGGGAATTTTATGGTAGGAATTCTTAACAGGTGTCTTTGAATGAGTTAATGAAACTTAGCAGGTGTTTGTTGTCATTGATAACACTATAGGTGTCAAGTCTAAAATATGAGTGTCTTTTACCTTGATGATTTAGGCTAATTGTAAAGAAAGTTGCACAAAAGTGAAAGGTCGGTAAGGATTCAAACAATCCTAAAAGACTTGCGTATGTACTCTTTGTCATTTTGTTTCATGCATTTATAATTTACTTATGCAAGTAATAATAATTTCCTTATATAGTTCGGTCTCAGAGAAAAATTATTCTTATACCATATACATAAACGTATTCTACCATTACATCTTTTTTGTTTCTCTTTATGTAATAAAGAAGCTATAGTGTAAGCATCTATGTTAATCTGGTAATTTTATTATCAAACATGAGAAGTAAATATCACAAACTTATGAAAATAAAAAATTTCAAACAAAAAGGTACATTGGTAAACATGGTATGAAGGTTATTCATAATCAACTAAATTAATCAATTTCAAAGCTATCTAAATATGCTACATATTTTAACGAAAATATAAGTAAGAGAAATACCATAATTACAAAACACATTATAAATTGATAGCACGAGTTAGCAAAACAAAAAGCATATATCACTAACATCTTATGCAAGTCAAGTATCATCATGTGATTTTGCCACCAAGTAAAACCATTTGAAACATGTTAAGTGATTAATTTCTTAATCGATAATAACATAATCAAAAAGAAATTTTAAAAACCCTGTGCGTGCGGTGCGTGCACATGTATTATAACTAGTTTCAATAAAAAACATGATCATATCTAAGCCAGTTTTATAAAGTGAAGATGCATACCTTAAATAGCGATTCTTTTGATAAGATAAGGGGTTCTTGCCTCTATCTTGTTATGGATACTTTTTCAAGATATGAACTTCTGATATATGTATTAGTGGCATCACCTGTTATATTTTCTCTTGAGGTTGTAAGGTGATAATAATGGCTTATTAATTATTGACATTTCAAGTCTACTTATCTTGCAAAGCTTAGCATGGTTGGTAAGTGTCATCATTTGAATGTATTAATTTCACAAGTTGTTATCATTATAATTTTCGTCAATGATTCCTATAAAAAGGCAAGTTGTTAAAATTTAGTGTTAAGGTTCCTATCATGTCATTTATGTGTCGGTAGACCATGACTATGAACTTACGAGTTGGTTAGGGGATAAGACTTCTTCAACTTATGCCGACGGAACTTGCATGATAAATATTATTGGAAGGGCCAAAAGTAATGTATATATTTTAGCCATTTTAAGGTTGACCACTTTACATTTTTATTAAAAATGCTTACAACTACAAAGTGTAAGGGTTAAAAATATAGTACTTGTGCCTAATTTTTATTTATTTTTTTGGTAGGGGATAAGAAAACAGTATAATGCAACTGTAAGAAACGGCATAGACGGGGTACATACACTGTTGTGGTTGAGACTACAACTCTACTTGTCAAAACACAATTTAGGATAATGACGCAGAGAGGCCAATACTAAATTTCTTAATATCCAATATAGTGAGAAAATTGCATTTTTTTTGCTAAAAATAGTGTGCACCAGATTGCAATTTGATCGGTAGCTTAATTATTACTATATTTTTGTTTCCGGTTGCAGGATACATTTACACACTATGCAAAAGTACGTGTTCAAGGAGGCGGCGGGCTGCCGTTGAGATCATATGGTGTTGATCAGCATAATGACAAGCTGCCTTTGAGCAGCTGATTAATTAGTCTTGGTCAAGCTTTGCCTTGATGTGAATGCAGGGTTTGTTAGCCCGTATCGTTTGTATTTGTGTAACGGGTCCGAGCCCATATCTAGAATGTTCCGTATTTGTATATTTAGATGTACGATGTATTGTGGCAACTCAATCAATCAAATCATTCACTCCTATTCTCTTACACTCTTATTCTCTTACAGGGTTTTGTTAAGCACACTACTACAAAATGAGCAAACGACAACGCACATAAAGTGTGGCATTATGCCGACTATGACAGGGACGGACCAACATGGATGTCAGGTGTGACGCGGGCCTCACATGATTTTAGGTTGCGAAGTGTAGATTTTGTTCAAATAGTGTAATTTTTTGGTATGTGCACCTCCGATGTTTGTGATATTATTCTTTATAGTGCAATTATACCTTAGTTCAAAAATTATTTATGGTACGAATTTTTTAGTACTTATGAACGGAAAAAATTTGTGGAACATCCTCTCGAATATCCTAGGTTCGTCCCTGATTATGACTTATGTGACACCTTACCAACTATTTTAGACAAGTAAACGTTGTGGTGCACTTCTCAAGATTCTCGCGAACATTTAGTCATTTTTACTCATTATAGTTATTTTAAGTCTACTGAGCATACATTTACAGTCTTTTTTTTTTTTTTTTCAATGGAGTAGTATTGATTTGTATTCTCATACCAAAGATAAGTTTTACATTGGAGTATATGGATCAGGTACCAAATTCAATGTATTTACAAGACAATCAATGTCTTGACAGTTGACATTAGGCCTCAGTTGAATATTATAAGTTTATATTAAACCATGTGACGACGACGCCGTGCTGTTTTCCCGCCAAAAATTCGGGCCCAGCGTTTAGCCCATTTGCCTGTCGTTGGTGGCCCTTTATCGCTGGCCTGTTCTGTTCGGAAAAAAAAAATCATAAAACGTACAATGTACTCAATCCAGAACATTCTCACACACCAGATGATCGGAGCATGAGTTAGAGTTCCAATTTTGGAGCTTTGGGTTGCCGAATATGCAAAGGTATGTAAGTTTTTAATTATAATTATTTAATTAGATTTGTTGTTTATGAGCTTATTTGATTTTGTTCGGATTAACTTATTAGGGTTCTAATTTTTGGGTTTTTTGCTTGCCGGATATGCAAAGGTATGTAACCTTTTAATTATATTTATTTAATTAGATTTGTTGTTTATGAGTTTATTTGATTTTGTTCGGATTAACTTATTATCCCAGCTTATGAGCTTTTTGATTTTTCTTATCGCTTAGGGTAGTTTTGTTGTTTTGTTAGGGGGTGTTCGGATGATTTTTTTTCTTCTCAGGTTATCAGTTTATTTGGAGCTATTATTGTTTCCACAAACGTTGCAGGCAGTAGTTATGTTTCCCGTAATGTTTTCACACTTTTGGGTTGGTAACTTTGCTTTTATGGTCTTTTCATATGTTAAAGTTCTTATATTTGGTGATACATAGGTTTTTCCTTTGATTTTATAGAGATATAGCTGCAAAAGGAGATAATCAACCTAAATCTGGGAGGTGTGATGTTCTTAACGCGGATAAGTTGCTAGAGAACAGGGTGTTGCTGATGTGATGGCGAAACAGATCTATCATGTAAAAAGTGGAATACAAATGATTGTTGGGATTTCGTGAACTGGTGATGCAGATATATTGTGCTTTATACACACGTATATTTATGTAGTATAGGTATTTTTCTAATAACGTCGTGTTCTATCATTGTAGGTTCAGCTACATCAAACGTTGAAACAAGAGCTAGAACAGTTTCAAAACTCCTAGGGCTGAGGCAGTAGTGCGAAACGGAGTTAATAAGTGGCCCGGTTTAACAGGTTTATACAAGTTTTGAATCTTGGAGCCTTACCATTTTCTCATTGGTATGTAGCCATTATTAATTTGTAGCCAATTTCTATAATAACTTACAGGTTTGGCCATTTTCTTTATTTGTATATATATGAAGTTAAAAAAAATTATATTATTCCTATAATAACTTACATTACACAACTAAACCATTAGGAGGATGCAAGTATTTATGGTTGCCTGGATGCATCTACAAACTGTATTTTGTTGACTATTTGTTCAAAAGACTTTTTTTTTGGTGATTAAGTTTGACATGAAGTATTCGACGATTGCTGAAAAATACAATTCGTAAGAACATGTACCATCACATCATTCTTATGGTATTCTAAATTTCTAATTATGTTGATGAAGGCATTTTTTTCCCTTTTATTTTATTATTGCTGAGTATTAGAATGCCAATAAAAGGCATTTTTTGGTATTCTAATTATGTGTTCAAAATAGGATTTTGTTTTGCTTTTGACCCTTTAAATGCCATTGCCAACAGCGGTATTCTTGGCTAAATGCTTATTCTTCACTTTAGGTACTTTTTCTCTGTTTTAGATTTTGTTTTTTCTTTAAGTTTGGCAAGAACATTCCGATTTCAACTTGATTCTATTTGTAGCGACTATTGGGAAGCAAAAGGGTGTCCTGTTAAGTTGTCGAAATAGGTGATGTCAAAGAATGTCTATCTCTACAAGTCGCAAGCTTCAGCTCTTGAGCAGTAAGCAACATTGGATATTAAGCAATAAACCATTTAGTGTTTGGATGATAAGTGCTTATTGCTTAGTACATAAAATGGGATATAAATTCTATTGCATATGGAATTATAGCAGTATGTCATTGTAACCTGAGTTTATATGCACAAGATTTAATCATGATTTTAACAAGTTAAGACATTTGTAAAAGATATATATATCGGATTTTGGCAGTATATTTTGAAGCATCTGAAGTTGTCCGTTTCAAAGTAGATGGGGAAGAAGCTAGAGTGCTAAAGAACCGTGGCCCTCTCATTTGCCTTAAGGTTCATGCGTCTCTCAAAACTTAATGCATATGGTAGTAGTTAACAAGCTTTATTAGCTTCATTGATGTTTTGTCTAAATCAGGTACGTCATGCTGGACATATGGTTCCAATGGATCAACCAAAGGCTTCATTGCTGATGTTAAAAATGTGGATGGATGGAAAACTCAAGTAAATGGAAAGAGAAAGAGAAGGTTCTAAGCTACAATATATTGATTGATTCCAAAAAGGACTACACAGATATTGAATAGATCATTTTTTATTTTGGAAACTATATTTACACGATAAAGATACAACGAATTCTTTGATTCAAAATATCCTTGACATAAGCTCAAGGCTGCTACAATTCATATTTTATGTTATCATTCTTCTACAAAAAACATTCCAAAATTGAGGCAAAACTCAAGAATATGTACAATCCAATGAATCTCTTGGGGATGCAAAATTGTGAAAAACGGAGTATGATATCACTACAAAAGCATATATCCATAACCACAAGATATTATTTTTCATTGTTCTTAAATGTTGGCATTATAAAGCATTAAACTCAATGTTATCTTTTTTTTATTGGCGGCGATGATAGTTTTCTGTTTACTTTTCACAGTTTACCCCGACCTGTATCTTGGCTAGGCAGTCACACGATGATTGTTATATGCAGGCCTTACTCAGAACTCTCCGGTGTGGTGGACTTATACAACTCGGCAGGATATCACATAGTCTCAAAACTTCCAGAACTCACACACACAGACACATACGTACAATGGCTCAGCTGAACCAAACAGGTTGGTGTTCCTGCATTAGACACATTATGTTATCACAAATATGATTTTCTTTGAAGTTTTTAAAGAGGTTATTGCTCACACTTTGGATATCAGGTTGTTTGTTTGTTACAAATTCTCATATAAATGCAACACAAACTCCTATGATCGAATTGTATCATTATTATATAGATGATTTCGTTTCGGTATCTTGCCCTTAACCTCGATTCCTTTGCACTAGAAATTCCATAGATGGTGACTACCACAAGAACCAATGGCGCTGCCAAATCTAAGATCCCCGGTCAGATTCCTGCTGTTGCTCACCCATTAGCAGAATATATATGGAAAGGCCTCATTTGTTTGGTTAAAAATTGTTGCAGGAAGGCGCGTGAGATCTGATGATAACAGGTGCACAGAAAAGGTTATCATCCACAATTTGACTTTCAAGGTCTCGCGATGGACTATGGTAAGTTACTCGAGCGACTTTTGCAGATTTCACATTATATCCAGTCACACTTTGTGATGAACTTAGTGATGAACTTTTGCAAATGTCACGTTATATCCAGTTATAAGTTCATTAAGGTCCAAAGAGTGGGCTTTTCGGCTTTGCTAGACTCAAATAAGCCCATAAGAAGGCTAAATAAGCTGATCCAAACGCCCCTTATATAACTGTATGCGTTTGAAAATTAAATTCAACAACATTCTTCCAAGTGCAGCATGTCTTACGAAATTTATGATATTATTTATGAACTTAAAAGTTTGTATTTCCTTCCAACATGAAACCGACTCTTTTTTATCTCTTATGGGTCAAACGTGTAAACTACAAAATATACCTAAATGGAAATAGGTCAAACAGGGAGAAAGATCTAAAATGTATTTTTACAGAATAAACCAATTTGCCCATTTGGACCTTTAGCTAACCCCTTTTTTAGAGTGGAACCTTTTTATCTCTTATGGGTCAAACGTGTAAACTACGAAATATACCTAAATGGAAACGGGTTAAACAGGGAGAAAGATCTGAAGTGTATTTTTACTGCATAAACCAATTTGCCCATTTGGACCTTTAGCGAACCCCTTTTTTAGAGTGGAGCAAGCCCACAATTTACTGTCAACCATTCATTAGAGTTTCGAAGAAATTACAGAAAAGATCCTTGCGACTAACCGTGAAGGTCTATTTCATTTCACCATGTTACTATAGCATATTTTTTATTTCTTCTTATTTCGACTGTCTACTTCCAAGCCAATTTATGCATACATTGGTCTTTTTTTTTTTTTTTTTTTTTTTTTTTTTTTTTTTTTATATATATATATCAAAAGCCTTGCTATGAGCAACTGTTCTAACCTGAATTTCATTTCTATAGTAGTGACTTATTTGCACAAGTTTAAATAGAAAAACAATATGTAGGCTCATGAAGACTTTTGCAAATATATCATTAGAGATGACAAAATGGGGGTGTTGGAATTGGTTCGGTTCAGTTTTTGTACAGGTTGAGTTTCAAGATTGCTTATTTGTAGTTTGCATAGCATCTTATATTTCGCTCATCCAGTTTTCTTCCATCTGTTGCTCTGCTCTCCAATAGTGTATAACATTAAGTGTGCTGCACCTTTTTTTTAGATTTGGAAGTGTTCGCTGATTATTTATAGTTTATTGATAAGCAATGTGATTGTGGTTGTGCAGCGTTGTCGGAAGTTCGCATTTGGACGTGATATTTAATTGGAGACTGCGTGCTGTCAAATGAGATTAAAAGAACTCTATTAGCAACAGTTGCGGCATCTGAAAAGAGGCTAAGAGCAACAGTACGTTGCCATTCCTCTCAGCCTATTGTAAAATTGGTCTATTGCTGGAAAATTGACAAAGCGTCATTCTTGAACAAATTTGAAATAAATATCGTCATATTATTCTTTTAACTTTAGCTTTGCTATCTGTTACATGAGACTATCAATGAACATAAATTTCTACTTTATTTATGCCAAATCACCTAGGCCGAAAAACAGGCATGCCCGCAACACGGCGACCGTTGCCATACTAGTATATATATATATATATATATATATATATATATATATATATATATATATAGGGAAGGGATCCGGTAAGAAGAAAAACAAAAATAAGAAGAATAAGAAGGATTTCTAGCCACATATTTCAAATAAAGGGGAGAAAATTAAGGGGAGATGCATCTACTTTTTTAGGTGCATCTAAAATTTGTGGTTGTGGTTTCTTCTTACCCTTCTTATTTTAACTTTTATTCTTATTTGATCCTAACTCTATATATATATATATATATATATATATATATATATATATATATATATATATATATATATATATATATATATATATATATATACTACTTATAAAATGAAAACGGTCAAAGTGAAATATGAAAACTGAATTTTTTGTCAATCCCTATAATGCCCTTATAACACTTAATAACAGAAACTATTGAATGTGAAGTTGAAACAAAGCTGGAAATTTCAAATTGCGGAAAGTATTAAATGTGAAGTTGAAATCTATCTATGGCAACTTCTTTATTCCATTCCAAACCTAACACATTAAACACACACAACTTAGAAGCATAACATCAAAAGTATAACTGTTTGCCGCTAGAAATCCCGTTGCTATGCACGGGTATTCGTCTAGTGTATATATATATATATATATATATATATATATATATATATATATATATATATATATATATATATATATATATATATATGTGTTAGAATATGACAATCAAAGTACACGTATTGCGGAAGCTAGGATCAAGTATAACACATAAATATTAACTAAAACATAAATAGGAATGTACCCGATGCACTTCAATAACCTTGAATCTTGTGTAAAATAGATCAATGATAAACCCCTTACCGTTTTGTTTATCGATCTCTTGATAATAACTATAATGAGTTATTACCTCGTTCTTGTACACACAAACTACCAACGAATAAAAGGTTATGCAAGTAAACTAAACACTTTATTTTGTAAAAAAAACAAAATCGACCCAAAACCCTAAAGGGTTGTTTGTGCCGATCGGCTAGGAAGAAAAGTAAGAGAGGAAAAGCTTTAGGGTTTGTGTGTGTGCACAAAAGATGTGAAAGCTTTACCCTAGATATATACTAGAGATAACTTGGAGGACAAGTTGGAGTGGGTTTGGGTCTCCCCTCACCCTTGTCGACTGGCCATCAAGCCCAAGGAGGGTTTCTAGACCCTTCTTGGCTATTAGTTACATACTAGTCCTTTTCGTTTCCTTTTAACGATAGTTAGTCCGTACACTTAATAACTAACGACCGTTAAGTCCCTCAATTGTTTAAATAATTATATATACACGATACATTTATCATATATATAATTAATATACTTTTATTCTTGTTTGCAATGTGTGCAATCCCGAGGTCTCGGGTTCGATACTAGACATTTACCTATTAATGTTATACGTAACATTTAACAGCTCCCACTCGTATATCCATTAATAGTAAAATGAAATTGGTTGGCGTCTTGCAACACTCCAATGCCCCCAGTACGACTCGAGCTAGGTTTCCTGGAAAAACCTTTAATGATTCATCATTATAATTATCCTTTCGTTTCTAATACCTCATTAATAAAGATGTGAGTTTCTTTATTAAATTTCTGTTTCTCGTCTCTTTATGATTGAACAAAATTACCAAAACATCTGAACGTATTCCAGATAGACTTTGGGCGTGGCCACGCAAACATTTTGTCAACCCTACGAGGGGCCTAGTAGTATTAAACTTCTGAACAAATCAGAAGGAACAAATTCTTTCTTGACTACAAGAATAACCCATGAACTTTGCAACACTTCTGAAAACAACCCTTATAACTCCATGTTACGGTGAGCGGTAGATTGCTTCACAAAAGTGCACTACATCCATGACTCTTATCTGGTATCTCAAGTATGAGGATAACTTTAAATATGATTCTCACATTAAATATTAAATCATATTGTTGGGATAAGTCCTATATTCAATTCATTGAATATCATGTGAAATTGGTATGAGTACACATCAATATACTTTCAAGTATATTCTAACCAATACTCAAATTTGTATTAGTTTAATGATATTCCCATATCATTAATTGACAACGGACGATTTAGAATAATAATTTATTCATGGATTTAAACATGCAAATATAGGATATATTATTAAGACAATGAATAAATAAACATAAACAATATTTTATTTCATTAAAATAATAATTGTACATTACATCCCTTATCCAAATACTAATCACAAATGGGCATGAAACTTTCAGCTAATCTAAGTCCTATGCCTTCAGCATGCTTGTAAAGCTTGGTGCCAGGTAGAGTCTTTGTTAACTGATCTGCTAAGTTTTCATCTGTGTGAACTTTGAGCATTTCGATTTCACCTATTTCGACTTGTTCTCGAACATAGTGATGCCTAATCGGGAAATGTTTAGTGCCTCTCATGATTCCAGGTTCATTGGCAAATGTAATTGCAGCTGAATTGTCACAATACATTTTTATAGGTCGTCGAATCGAAGGCATAACCCCAAGCCCTGAAACAAACTTCCTAATCCAAATAGCTTCCATTGCAGGTTCTGAAGCAGCTATATACTCACTTTCTATAGCAGACATCGCTAGTACACTCTGCTTTCTGCTCCTCCAATCCACAGCTCCTCCATTAATGACAAAGACATAACCCGTCTGAGACTTCGTATCATCCTTATCACCTTTCCAAGAAGCATCGCAGTAACCTGTAACATCAAGTTCTGCAGATGGAGTACCCCCATAAACTAAGAACATATCTTTAGTAGCCCTAAGGTACTTAAGAATATTCTTAATAGCAGTCCAGTGAACTTCACCTGGATTCCGCTGATATCGACTGGTTAAATTCTGAGCAAATGCCACATCAGGCCTTGTGCTTTTTACCGCATACATAATAGATCCCACAGCTGAAGCATAAGGGACCCTCTTCATGCGTTGCACCTATGCAGGTGTTGAAGTACAAACTTTGCTACTCAAGCCATGTTGTTCTTACATTGGCAAATATCCCTTCTTGGAATTTTGCATATTGAATCTCTTCAATATTTTATCAATGTAAGCACTTTGGCTTAATCCAATTAATCGCTGAGATCTATCTCTATATATCTTGATTCCTAGGATAAATGCAGCTTCCCCTAAATCTTTCATAGAAAAACACTTTCCAAGATATGCCTTAACCTTTTGCAAACTTGGAATGTCGTTTCCCATGATCAATATGTCATCAACATATAAAATAAGAAAAATTACATTACTCCCACTAGATTTGTGATATACACATGGCTCATCAAGATTTTGAGTGAATCCATACTTTTTAATCTCACTGTCAAATCTCTTATTCCATTGTCGTGATGCTTGCTTCAATCCATAAATGGATCTTTGAAGTTTGCATACACGATTTGGGAATTCTGGATTCACAAACCCCTCAGGCTGTGCCATATAGATGTCTTCATCTAGGCAACCATTTAAGAAGGCGGTTTTGACATCCATTTGCCAAATCTCATAGTCATAGTAAGCAGCTACGGCTATAAGAATCCTAATAGCCCTAATGTCAGCTACAGGAGAAAAGGTCTCCTCATAGTCAACACCAGAAGTTTGAGTATAGCCTTTAGCTACCAAACGGGCCTTATAGGTGTATACAATGCCATCCATATCAGTCTTTTTCTTGTAGAGCCATTTACTCTCAACTAACTTGGCACCCGAAGGTAGGTCTACTTCTTCCCAGACTTCATTGTCTTTCATGGATTGCATTTCCCCATTCATAGCAACCTGCCATTTTTCCTTTTCAGGACCATTCATGGCAGCCTTTTAACTTGTAGGTTCATCAAGATCCCTTAGTAAGTTATCATCACACTCTACATTAAGACATAGACGTGTAGGAGCTTTCACAGGTCTAGTCGACCTACGAATGGGAACCACTTCAACTTCATGTGGAGGACCAAAACTTTCAGGTTCCACAGGAAGTTGGCTAGTGTTTTCAAAAGGTGCTACATCTTCATGATCGTCTTTCAGATCATATACTCTCCCACTGAATTCTTGAGATATGAGCTCCTTTTCCAAGAAGTCTCCATACCTTGCAACAAAAACTTTGTTTTCAGGTGGGTAATAAAAGTAGTAACCCATAGTTTCCTTAGGGTGTCCTACAAAGATGCACTTCACAGATCTTTGTTGGAGTTTGTCTGCTGAGTCACGTTTAACATACGCCTCACAACCCCAGACCTTAAGATAAGACAAGTTAGGAGCTTTTCCAGACCATAACTCATATGGTGTCTTATCCACCTTCTTTGTTGGAACCATATTAAGAATGTGAACCGCAGATTCTAAGGCATAATCCTAAAATGAAAAAGGAAGAGTTGTTAGATTAAACATAGATCGTATCATGTCTTGCAATGTACAATTCCTTCTCTCAGATACACCATTTTGTTGTGGAGTATATGGAGAAGTAAGGTGCTGGACAATTCCCTCCTTAGCTAAGTAATCTATGAACTCCTGACTCAGGTATTCACCACCTCTATCGGATCGAAGAGCTTTAATCTTCTTTCCAAGTTGCAACTCTACTTCTGCTTTAAACACTTTGAATGTTTCAAACACCTCATGTTTATGTTTAAGTAAATAAACATAACCATAACGGCTGTAATCATCCGTAAATGTTAAGAAGTAGCTAGCACCTCTCCTTGACACATGTCTAAGTGGTCCACACACATCTGTGTGAATAAGACCAAGTAGATCATTAGCCCTTTCAATCATATTCTTAAAGGGTTTCTTTGTCATCTTCCCAGCAATGCAAGATTCGCACTTATCAAATGATTCATCATTGATCTTTTCTAAAAGCTCATCATGTTGCAGCTTTTCCATGCGAGCCTTGCCAATGTGAGCAAGTCGACAATGCCAAAGATAAGACGAATCCAGACCTTTCTTGATTATCTTATTACTGATGCTATATATTGAATTATTTTTAACAAAAGCGTTATCATTATCATTCATATCAATTTCAAACACACCATTCACAGCAATAACATTAAAATAAAAAACACCATTTAAAGAAACTGAAATTCCATTGCTAGTAACAGTATGATCAAAACCAAGGTTTAACAAACATGAAAATGAAATTACACCTCTAACAATTGACGGTGCATAATGATAATTATTTAAAGATAGTAATAAGCCCGAAGGCAACACTAAATTAAAAACTCCTATAGCTTCAACTTCTGCATGTGCTCCGTTACCCACGTGCAAGAATTGTTGTCCATAGGCCAGCTTTTTCTCAACTCTAAACCCCTGCAAGGTATTTCAAATATGAATGCCACATCCCGCATCATATACCCATGAATTCAATTTAGGAGTAAGAGTGAATAATTCAATCATAAAGAACGCACCTGATGAACTGGGGTTACCAGCTTCATTACCCTGCTTCTTCTATCGCAAGTCATGAATGTAGAGAGGACAATTGCGCTACCAATGGCCCTTTTCATGACAGTGGTGACAAGCCTGATCCTTCTTGTTTGGAGGATTCACCTTGTTCTGCTTAGGCTGATGCTGCTTCATCTTAGGTTGTGATTGATAGGCCATGACCTGCTTGCCTTTATCACCTTTCCCTTTGCCTTTGTTCACATGCGATTTCTTCTGGATTCTCCCCCCATGAATCGCCAACACTTGCGGGGTATGAGCCTTGACCTTGGCTGGTAGACTTTTCTCATAATCAACAAGCAATGCGAGTAATTCTGAGACTATCTTCCCCGAGTAGTGCATGTTGAAATTCTGCACAAAACCAGCAAAGTCCTTGTTAAGGGACCTATTGATCAAGTGCACTTGCACATTTTCGAGGTAACCAAATCCAATTCTGTGAAGCTGATCAAAAGATTCTTTCATCTCAGTCACATAATCTTCAACTGGTTTACCATCACCATGCTTGCAGTTGTGTAGCTTGTCAAGTTCATCATACAATTCAACTGCATGAGACTTTTCATAAGACTGCTTAAGTACTTCAAGCATATCTTTAGGAAAGTAGTACTCAAACTTCTTTTGTAACTCAGCACTCATGCTAGTGAGCATTAAACAAGCAACCTCATTAAATTTAGCATGCTCCATGCCGCCTTAACTGCTTCTGGTTCAGTAGCAGCAGGCCAGTAGGGCATTCATCGGTCAAGAGATTGAGCTTACCAGCCTCCCTCAAGACAATTCTGAGCGAACGGTGCCAATCATTGAAATTCTTTCCAGTCAATTTTTCCCTTTCAAGATGACTCTTGAAAGCAGAAATCACAGTTGGGTTATCGGGTTGAGCCATATCTACAGATAAAAGTTCAAACATTAGTATTTTCGATAATAAATATCTTCAAGAAAATAAAATACCTAAAGGTTATATTCATATAACCAACAAATTTTCTTGAAAATATAGGATCCAACTTTACATAGATTCCACCACATCAGTTGATCTTCTAGTGATAAAAGTATAAAAGATGGTAATCTGTCGAACAATAATTGGAAAACAAGATTTCCAATTCCTAGACCATTATGGGATTTACATCAAATTGATTCATCAATTTGCCTTGTAAGCATGTTTCATCCCATCTCATGCCTTAAGTTCTAGGTCTCACGCACAACTTAATTAAGTCGTCTACCTTAGAAACTGTAAAATTACTATCTATGGTCTCAAGCATTAACAGAATTTTACCTTGTTATAATAATTTAGCCTAGGTCTCACGTTTACTAAATTAAAATTCCAAGTGTTCCTTATAGATAGATGGCATGTAACTTAAATTTTAAGGGTATTCAATTTTGATGTTATAATCAAAATATGTATAAAGATGCATGCACTCATCTTTATAGCATAAGTTTTCAAAAAGAAACTTTTTATTACCAATTCTTGAAATTAATACACAAAGTTTTACTTGAGGTTTAAAAAACCCTAAGATGACTTTCTACAAGAATGATTTTAAGAGAAATTCGTTTAAGACATATCCGTAAGTGTGATAACCAAGGCAGACTCTAAGGCTCTTTCCAAGCCATCATACCACGACTATGAATATTGTCTTAAAAGAGTTACTTTTAAAAGCATGTTGTACAAAACATCAATCAAGCAAAAGTTTATGGATTCAATCTCAAAACATGTAATAAAGTATGAATCTTTCTAGTCTCGCCTTGGAGCGAATTACCGTGCGAAGCGAACCGTTGTTGGCACATAAGACACCGCAAGATTCAATCTTTATCCTTAAGGTTTCACCATTATTAGTCCATATTATTTTCTTTATAAAAATCACCCTTTTATTGCTTACATCATATCAAACAATTAACAATAAAACAAGTAATCAAAGAAAAGACAAAACAACTAATAATAAATAAGGTGAAACAATTAGCCACATGCAATCTTTATTAGAAAAGATCCTAACAAAATCAATTCTAGGTTTTATACGTATACAATTAACTAGGGCCTTCACCTCTTAATGGAGATGAGTCACATACATTGACAAGTCAATTGCGTAAGCCAAAGCTAATCATATACCACATATCACGTAAATTGATATATATATATATATATATATATATATATATATATATATATATATATATATATATTGGAGTCTTCCTCAATTTTAGATCTATCCGATGTGACAATTAATAACAATTAATAGATCCATGACTATCATGCATAATTCGTCACGGATTAAAGCTAAACAATTAGCACATAGGTCACAAGATACGTTCACATAACCGGTTAATGACCTAGGGTTTCTAGTGATTACATATTAATCAAAAAACCACAAACCCTAATTAGGGTTTTAGTGGAAATCATCCCCCCCCCCCCATAAATTAGGGTTAGGGTTTCAAAAATTTTTAAAAAAATTTAAAAAGAAAAACCCTAGATCAAAACATGTATCTAAAACAATTAAAGATCCGATTTTTATTACGTTTTAGTAATCAATTACATGTTATACATGGCTCGTGATGCCACTGTTACAATATGACAATCAAAGTACACGTATTGCGGAGGCTATGATCAAGTATAACACATAAATATTAACTAAAACATAAATAGAAACGTACCCGATGCACTTCAATAACCTTGAATCTTGTGTAAAATAGATCAATGATAAACCCCTTACTGTTTTGTTTATCGATCTCTTGATAATAACTATAATGAGTTATTACCTCGTTCTTGTACACACAAACTACCAACGAATAAAAGGTTATGCAAGTAAACTAAACACTTTATTTTGTAAAAAAAACAAAATCGACCCAAAAACCCTAAAGGGTTGTTTGTGCCGATTGGCTAGGAAGAAAAGAAAGAGAGGAAAAGCTTTAGGGTTTGTGTGTGCACAAAAGATGTGAAAGCTTTACCCTAGGCCTTGTATATATACTAGAGATAACTTGGAGGACAAGTTGGAGTGGGTTTGGGTCTCCCCTCACCCTTGTCGACCGGCCATCAAGCCCAAGGAGGGTTTCTAGACCCTTCTTGGCTATTAGTTACATACTAGTCATTTTCGTTTCCTTTTAACGATAGTTAGTCTGTACACTTAATAACTAATGACCGTTAAGTCCCTCAAGTGTTTAAATAATTATATATACACGATACATTTATCATATATATAATTAATATACTTTTCTTCTTGTTTGCAATGTGTGCAATCCCGAGGTCTCGGGTTCGATACTAGACATTTACCAATTAATGTTATACGTAACATTTAACAATAAATATAGCCACTACTTATTTGAGAGAGGAAGATTTCTATGGACTTCCTTAATAAGAAGAAATAAATGTTTGGGCGTGAAAAAAGAATACCCTTACTTCTTATTTGCACTTAAAACATTTTTGATTACCACTTAATGAGATGATTAAGCACTAAATAGTGAAAACTTAATCGGTCAGAGTGTTTGGTTGAAAATAATTTATCACTGAATCACTCATAATGCGTTGAGCCATTTTGGTTGACAAGACAAGCAAAATCCTTCAGTGGAGTACATGTTCCACCAAATACCCTTTCTTTTCATGTCACGTGGTCTCCTCCCAGTGGCGGACCTAGGTGACAAACTAAGGTGGTTCCTTTTGGCTACTTGAGGTGACTAAATTCACAGGTTAATAACATCGGGCGAATCGGGTCGGGTCGGTATGATTCAATTAATAAATGACATCAAAAAATTCAACTTATTTGTAGACTACGTATGATATATACTCCACAGTTTTTATAAGCCGTGTATTGTAGCAATGTTCGAAAATAGATGGAAATGAAATGTTCTTCTACTTGTTCATTGACTTATAATTACAACTCTATTTAACATTTAATTTAAGAATGATATGATAAAAGTAATTAAAGTTAAAGTTAGAGAAAAAGAAATAAAAAAGCTACATAATCTGACACTTACACTTACCAAAAAATTAATTTAATACTGTATCTTCCCAAATCTCAATACCCTCTCTCTCTTTTCACCATTTTTTCCATTCTTCAATCTTTTTTCTTCTTTCTTCTTCTTCAACAACTTTTTTCCAATGATACACCTTAGTTTTCACCTTCTTCTTAGTTCAATCTCATCACAAGGTGGTTCCCACTAGTTTTCTAAGGTAGGTCCCGAAAAAAACTTACATATCGCTTACAAATGAACTCGGTTTCTAAGGTGGTTCCCGGGAACCACCTACAACAGGCATAGGTCCACCTCTGTCTCCTCCTCGATGTATTCAACTTGATAAACAATTACTAATATTTTATGTTAAAATACTTTATACTTTTTTTATATGTAGGATTTTTCTAACTTGTGCCCTAGAGGCACAAGTTAAGCACACTAAAAGACAACGGGACCCACAGAAAAGGACATAGGGATCCACAGAAAAGTACAGTTTCATAGATCCCTATGTCTTTTTTTGTGGGACCACGCTGTCTTTTAGCGTGTTTAACTTGTGCCCCTAGGGCACAAGTTAGACAAACCCTTATATGTATATTGCAATAATATTGAACTGGGCAAAGTTGGTATATATTTCGTTGGTTTCAAAACTACATGCGTATGTTATTTAAAATATTGAACTAATAGACTTATATTATTAAGTATATTAGTAAATTTATTCTTGGTATATTTAAGTTACAAAAAAATACGAGTAACATTATTTTCACATAACATATAGTGTTAAATTAGTTCCGAGGTTAAAATGGTAATTTTTTCATATTTAGAAGAGACACTCAAAAATTTATCAAACAGTTATTTGCATTCAGAAACATGTTCACTCAGTATCTTTGAATCATTCAGAAGCTTAGATTCATTCGGCGCTAATTATTCAGTTTTATCAAACAACCCCTTATTTAGGTGCAACGCAGGAAACAATATTATACATACATGTTTTATGCTGAAAAAGTTGATCCTTATGTTTGGCCTTTGATTAGTGTCAACAACATATATAGCATTTGTGTTAGAGTAAAAACATCACGGTGGGACGTACCTTGGCATTTTCGTCATTGTAAGTCCTTTTTTTCATGTTTTTATATCAACTGAGTCTCTTGACCCGTTATTTTTCGGTCAACTCCCGTTATTTGTTGTCAAATCCCGTTATTCCTGTGAAATGACTATTTTACATGCGAAATGACTATTTTACATTTGTCTTCTTCTCACTCTCATTTTCTTTTGGTACAACTTGCACAACCTTAAGGACGAACGGTGTATTTAATCTAAAAGTTAACACTATCACCCTCACTCACCCACACTACAATCGCCACCACCGGCCACCATCATCATTTCAGTCACCTCCGCTGCAATCTATCATCTTTTACCAATTAGACCAATCTTTTACCAATTTGTTGTTAACGTGGTATTCAATAAACGAAGAGCCCAAAATTAATAGTATCACTTATCAGTTGTATTTTATTGAAGCTATAGACGATTTGTAACAGAGTATTTTATTGAAGCTACAATATCCGATTACTTTTGAAACATAAAATCTACACTATCACGCAAGCCTATATATATTAATCAATTCAAACTTGTAACATCTATACTATATAAAAGTTAAACCCCTTAATTTAATGTACAAGTGTATTGTGCACAAATGGGTGATACGGTACAACGTAGTTTATGCAACATCTTAATTATATCATATTCTTGAATGCAACCACATCAAGTATGGTCATGGGGTATACAAGAGCAGCAATTAAGATGAATATGAAAAGAGAAGGGAAGAAGAATACAAAATGTTACAAATAAATATCATCTAATTAAATAAAAAAAACCTTTAAATGTGAATCGTTTCAATTGCTTCTTTGAAGATTATAAATAGACAATTATCACTATCTTCACCACATAATTTTTTTGGCACCAATCTTCACCACCGCCCTATGTACATTTAACGACAACCTAAGCACAAATCACGACGGTATGTAGGCATCCTTCGAACGCGGATAAGAGAGATGCCAAGGCGGTAATCCGGTAAGTCCAGTGGTTAAACTAGCCGGAGAAAAAAGATGGTTGTCTCCACAGGTTGTTGTGTCCAGCGGTTATTTCCGGCATGAGGGCGATCAATATTTCTCACGGCAGCTAGCGGTTATTGACAAGAGAGTCACATGAGATTTACTTTTTGACCCAATTGGATTTTAGGGAGAAGTGGAGCATCACATATTTTGGGGAAGAAAAAGGAAAATTGCATCTCATTTTTATCAAATCGAATTTTTCGGTTTGTGCATCTAATCATTTTGGGGTTTGGTTGGAAGTGATTCATGTTGATCGGGTTTGAGTAGATAAAGAAGAAAGTAACTGATTTTTTTTTTCATGTGGCTGCAATGACTGTGTTTCTTCATAGAGATAAACGAGTGGGTTTACCCGCGCGTTGCTGCGGGAATGTTTTGTTTAATCTAAACTCGAAATTAAACGGTTGTATAAAAAAAATTTGTTATTAAGGATTAAATATGCAAAAGGTTGATAACCGTAAGTACTATTTTCGTAAAGTGTTTCTGAAAATAGTATTTTTTTTACGGCCTGAGATTGTCGGTATGTTGTAAAGTTAGTATTTAGGGACTAACTTTGAAATTAAAAGTTAATATGAGGGCCTTCTTCTGTACAATATTAACGGCCGGACTAACTTTGCAATAGATCCATAACCTCATGGTTTAAAACGAAAATTTAATTAGAGGGTGGTGCATCTCTTTTATATTTAAAAAAAAAAAAAAAAAAAAAAAAAAAAAAAAAAGTTGATACTAAAAAATAAAATAAAAAAAAATTGGGTACTGTTTTGCACTGTAGCAAACGGGAAAAAAAGGTGAGCACTGTTCTGCACTGTAGCATGAACAGTGCTCTCACACTCACATACACCTAATGCCTTTTAGAATATATATATAATTAGGGTTAGTTTGTTTTATGTAGCATATTTGGGTTATTAGACATGTGTAGGGGTGTTCACGGTTCGGTTAATTAACCGAATAAATCGAAAACCGAACCGAACCGAATCGAAATAAAACCGAACCGAACTTGTTAAAACCGAACCGAACCGAATTAAAAATTCGGTTTTCGGTTTGGATATGGGTTTAGCTATCTGAACCGAAAACCGAATTTATATAAATATATATATTTTTTATATATTTATATTATTTTAAATATAAAAAATATCCATTAAAATTTTATACTAATATAAAAAAACATTTTTTTATGCTTGAAATATTTTTTTTGCAAAAAATATATATAATTAAATTCAAAAAAAATATAAATAGTGTAATTTAAGTAAAAAATTCGGTTTTCGGCTTTGACCCATAACCGAACCGAACTTCGGTTCGGTTCTCGGTTCGGTTCGGTTATAGATATTTTTGGTTCGGTTCGGTTTTCGGTTATGACCCAAAAAAATTTTTTAACCGAACAACCCGAACCGAATAAACCGATTAACCGATAACCGAACCGATGAACACCCCTAGACATGTGTGATCGGGCTTGGGCTGCATTATTTACTTACCGAAATTTAAGCCATCACAACAACTATTTATTAATTATTTATACGGATGTTGACAAGTGTGGGACTGTGGGTACATGAATTACGTAACTTATCCATAATCATGCTTAAGATTGTTACCTCTTCCCATATATATGTTACACGCAATTAGATACTGTAGTATCAAATGATATTAACGTGCATGATATATGTATTGTTGACGAGAGCAGTTAAATGGTAGCCTCATGCCATGATAGAAAAGAATGTTTATGATTTTATGACAAGTTATAAGTTGTGCAATGAAAAGTGTATATTGTATTTAAAGTAGAAAGTAGGAATGATATGCCTATAATGTAAAAGATTAGTCAAACCATTTTTCTTCCATTTATTGATACAAAGTTGTTGGTTTCCTACCGTTATACGAATTGCCTATTTGGTAATTCATTTTATTCCTTCATTTCGAATTATACCAAGTTATATCTCTATTTATTTATTTTTATTTATTTTATTTATTTTTGTTATATCTCAATTCCAAGTATCAAAGTTATATATTTGTGCAAATTAAGGCTTATACGTTCTACATGGACAATTAGACAAAATCTGTAACAATTCGTATTTTCGGATTACTATTCACTATTACTATTCACTTTTTACTATTCACTTTCACTATTCACTCCCGAAATTTTTATTTCATATTCTCGTAAGTTAAACTATTTTAATGATAATCCGAGAGTTTGACACTCGTCGGATCATTTTTGCAAAAATCACGAAATTGTGTCCGAGATTTACTTTTAGGTTTAAACGTCATTTCAGCATCCCGATATGTCCATAAAACACTATAAACAATAGAAATATGATTTTCTCTCACTTTATGACAATTCCAAAAGTTTTATAATTTTACGTTTTCCAGTTTAGCGTTTTACGCGAATTACGCGTTTTAGACCCGCGTTTTCAGTTTTAACAGCGTTTAAACAACCTGATAGAACTTGTCACTCATTAAATATGCTAAGACAGGTTATATTAATAAGTTCTAACATTTTTATAAGTTTCGTATTTTTAGAATACCCGATTTTGAGTTTCATGACTTAACGACTTACCGTCAGCGATTACCGGGACAAAACTGACTCCGTAAAAGCAAGATATTATCAAAACTCATATCTAGTCATCCAAGATAGACCTTGGACGAAATTTTATGCTAAGTCACAAGCCTTGTTGGCTTGAGATAGACCTTGATCACTTAAGATAAGTCCATGTGTTGAAACTTACTTACTAAGTCTTAGAAATATCCCAACTCTTGCACCTCCTCACTACACCTTCTAGGCACCTTCCTAACCTCCTCATCTTCCTATAAATAGCAAGCTCATCCTCTTCCTTTTATCATCACCATAAACGACACACACTTAAATCACACAACTTTTCATCTTGATTTCCAAGTTATAAGTTACACACCAAAGTTGAAGGCATAGTTAGTCTCTACATGAATCAAGAGTTTAATTGGTGATTCCATGGTTGAATTAGGAGCTACACAAGGTGTTAGGGGCTGAGGTTAATTGGTTTTCACAAGGGTTATGTAAAGGTTAGCAAGGGTTTACAAGAGTTGTGGTGAAGGGTTTGCAAGCATAGGTTTAGTGTCCTAGTTTCATACTTGACTTCCTTTCCTTAGTAAGCCAAAAGTTGTAAGAAAACTTATACTCATCATCCTTACTATGTTTTCATAAGATCTATATGATATATATGTCTTGTTATATTGATCTCATGATGTACAAAAATCTTTAAAATAAGTTAAGAACACTATATGTTAACCTATGTTAAGTAATCAAGGAAACTAGTGACTTATATTGAGAACCACGACCAAAATAAAGTAACCATGATATGAAATACTACTGTTATAGAGGACTTAAAAAGGAAAACATAGCAATTTGAACCACCTAAAATGAGTACACGAGTCAAAAGATACGACCAAAAGAAGTTAGCAAAACCAAAACGCCGAAACTGCCAAAACAAGCTGTAAGCGATCTGACCTAATTAAACGAGGCCCTTCTGGTCCGTTTCATCAAAAAGTTAAAACACGAAAGTTATCCAGAACGACATTTTCATTCAGGAATAAAGAGGCTTGAACCCTGAAAACGCATAACGAGTGATATTTTTATTCAAATTCTTAACAGCCCTTTTTAATACCTAAATGACCATGTATTGGTTATGGCTAAGTAAAACCAAGAGGTCTAATGACCTTAAAGCCGAGACCACAGCCATGGCTAAGTCCAAGGTTGAGATCTCAAGACCATGATAGCCATTACCAAAGCCACGGCAAGGCCACGGCTAAGACCTCAAGACTTTCTAAACCGAAATCATTATAACTATTATACATGTTTTACAAATTGAATACTACAACATTAGGGAGCTTTATGTGAGGGGTTTCATTCGGGTAAACGGATCGACGAGTTGCTGGATTTACGAATTAAAGTGTCCTAGCTCCTCGTACGTTTACTGCATGACCTCTGGATTGTGATGGCCCGAACGGTAGTAAGAGATATACAAACTATACATGTTTCATAAACCACTTTTATTCAAAGACTTACGCTATATACTAAGTACTACATCATGAACAATATGCAAGACATATATAGGCAATTCTTCGTATTCTTAGACATTACTCCAACCTAAGTTGCAATAATTATTCTAGGTTGCTCTTAGAGACTTTCGCGATTCGACTACCATTTTCATTACTCACTACATAAACTTAAGGTGAGTCATAGCCCATCTCTTACTCTTTGAATACTTGTTTTAACTCTTTGGGGGAGATACATGCTCAACTACTTGCTTTTACTTGTACAAATACTCCAAAACATTATTACTTGACTGTGTTATACTTGATTGCATTATACTTGATTGCATTATACTTGATTTCATTATACTTGATTTCATTATACTTGATTGCATTATACTTGATTGCGTTATATCTAAACTTGTAAGTCTCCTCGTGAGCATCATAAAGTCTCCTTTGATGACACATGCATTGGGTTTCGGAGATGAAGTGGAGCCAATGCTATTACCTTCCTTGTGAGCATCATAAAGTCTCCTTTGATAACACATGCATTGGGTTTCCGGAGATGAAGTGGAGCCAATGATATTACTATCCTTGTGAGCAGCATACCCATATGAGGTCTCCGGAGATGAAGTGGAGCCGCATGACTAATTGCATATGACATGAACAATATACAAATTACATACTTAAAACGTTTACACTTTTAAACTACTATGATGCGTGTATACATGATTGACATACTATTGTAGCAGTGGGTTGTGAACACACAGGTTGCAAGTGTTGTATGAGCGGGATTTGCAATTGAGTGGATTTACAATGCCTTTGCTGTGGAAATATTCTCTAAAGGCTTTTCAACTGTTTTAAGACAAACTCTATGAACTCACCAACCATTGTGTTGACACTTTAGCATGTTTATCTCAGGTTAGTAAGGCGATAGCTAGTGCGTGGAACATAGAGTCAAGCTGCATATTCTAAAGACTTACGCTTTTATCATTTATCATTCGAAACATTTTGTATACATTTATGTATCATACTTTGGAATCTCATGTTTGTAACTTTGAATTCATTAATCGAATGGTAACTTTTCAAAACGTCTCATTTAGAGGTCGTTTTCTATAACTTGTACTTTGTATTATGAAGTAGCACCTCAGTGACACAGTCTTCCGCTGCGGTATTTTGGGGGTGTTACAAAATCTAGCCCATTTATTTTGAAAATCACATATACTATATATTAAATTGTCGGTTGTGTAATGTTTTAATATAAAAATGGTTACTTAGGTGCAATTATTTCAATGTTTGTTCTTCGCATCTAAATAGTAGGCACAATAACTATTTGTAAACCATCTGTTTCATGTAGTCAATTTTTTATCAATCAAAAGATGTATAAGTTATTTGCAAAAGATTATTGATCATGTGAAAAGACTATTTTAATTGTAACTTTTAATGTAAATAAACTAATTTAAATACAAAAGTTATGATAACATCACAATCAAACCAACTAAAATAAATACAATACATTACATATAACTAATTAAATAGACTAAAATAAAATGACAATAAAAAAAATAAAATTAAAAAAAAAACCTTGTAAACTTCTCTAAAATGCATCTAAGTCTGCACCAACATTACGTACAAAACACGTAGATATTCAAAGCTAAATATGACCACACGAGTCAACATTATATTGAATATCACCACACGGGTCAACATGATATTGATTATGACCACACGGGTCAACATATAATTAAAATCTTAAGGATTTACCAGTTCATTCTCATATGTCACAGTGCAACTTATAATTAGCATGAAATTTCATTTGGTAGGGCTGACAGGTAAACATTATGTTACGTACAAAGCATGTAACTTTCCCTTTTTATATTTATAAAAAAATCCCATTTATAATTAAAATTTTACTACACACGTAAATAAATAATCAATAACAATCAACCGTCATATGCTGCGTCTGCACCAACATTACGAAAAAAAAACACATAATTATTCAGCAAACAACCCGTCTCATGCATCGCACGGGTTGTATAAAGCCTCGTTATTTAAATCCGGAATCCAATCAAACACATAATAAAATAAAGACACTTCGATAGTGACCTAAAAAAATATCCATTTCACAATCCAGTCACTCACACTCCAGTCTAAAAAAAAATAAAAAATCCTTAAACAAAAATGACACTTTCCATCAATCCACTCTTTACACTAATCTTCATTTTAAGTACGACCACACTCATCCAATCTCACCCCTCCACGTTTTTTGTTCGGTGTAGGAATGTTAGGGTTTGGGATACTCATTTGTCCGAGCCCACTTATTGGTGGTTTGTACTCGGTCTCTTTGATCTCACTTGAATTTGTGTTTGAAGTGATTATCTTATTTGAATATAGAAAAGCTCATAAGCCTACTTTTTTTGGCTTATGAGCTTATTTAAGTAGATAAGCTCAACTTGATAAGCTTATAAGCCGAAAAATGTGACCTTATGAGATTTTCCAAATTCAAGTAAGCTCATACGCCAGAAAAATAAGCTAATCCAAACACCCCGGTAATATGAAAAAACAAATAAAGTTGTTTGTGGTTAGGCTAAATTGCTAAAATCAAACAAAATACTATTTGTTACTTATGCTGGTCAAATTTGATTGTGTACACCAATATATATAACCTGTGTTTTGCTATATACTATGTGATTATTGTGTTTAAAAATAGAAGCTAACAGTTAAGTTTTTCAAATGGGAGGTAATCAGTTGAGTGTTTATAAGTTGCAATTTGAATATCTGAAATAGGATGAAATAAAGTCTCCCATAATCAGTTTAAAAGACTGCTGTGTCGGTTTTCAGAACAGCGAGTTGCAATCACATGGAAAAGAAATAACTTTTCTGGGAGGTGAGCCACGAGTCTTATTTCTATGTTTCTTCTACTCATGATTTAGGGGCCGTTTGGTTTGTTGGTAGGAATCACAATTGGTATCAGATTTGGTATGGGGTAGAATGACAATGGATACCATGCATATAAGATAATCACAAGGATACATGCATTATTAGATGCTGATACATTTGTTAATTACAATGCATATAGGATACTTGATGACTAGTATACCTGCGTTATCAGACTATTTGGAAATGAGACATTTAAACTACTTAATAGCTACTGTTAGTCAATCAAAAGTATACCTGCATTATATAAGACACAAAACACCCTTTTAACCACTTGCTACTGATACTCAATCACAAGTATACTTGAACATGGTTTGGCACAGTTTAAACACTTCCAACAAACCATCCTAAACACTAAGATTCCAAAATAAGTTAAATTGACAGGATAAAAAATAACGGTATATATGAAAGAACACATTTAGACAAAACAGCAAACAAGAAAATCAATAACAAAACAATTCCAAAACAATCTGTTATACAATACAGCATAACCAAAATGACAAAACTGAAATGACAGCAGAAACAAAAATTCAATTTGATTCATGTTTTTAGACATAACCAAAATGATGAAACTAAAATGACAGAAAAATGGAAATTCAATTTGATACATGTTTTCAGACATAAAAAAAAATGTCGAAACTAGTCACTATAATAGAAATCCATGTCTTCACCCTCGTACTGTTCCATGTCAGCGACATCATCGTCATGTAATCCCTCCTTCTTTTTGGGGCAATTCCTTGAATCATGATTTGTGTACTTTCCACAACTCCTGCACAACCTCTTTGGATTGTCTGATAGCTTCATCGCAACCTCATTCTTTGATTTACGCTTGGTGCATATTCTATTACCTTTGTTATTAATATCCGTGAGGGAGATAATATCGATGTTTGTTGGTTGAGTTACACCAAGAGTTGCTGCATAAACTGCATTCGTATTCATCTTAGGAAGGTTGGGAACATCAATTTTAGTTTTCTCCTTCAAAGTCGTTTACGCGTCCTTATATAGTTGTAGATTTTCAAAGTCACCTACCAAATGAGTAACAGATTGTTTAACATTGTTGTAAATTTCCCTAAGAACAGAATCTAGAACACATTCCGACTTGGACCCAATTGCACCATTTTTACTCTTTTTGACAGATTTAATGATCAAAGCATTCTTTGACCATCTACTTTGCAAGTATTATTTGGGAAAGTGGTCCACCTTCCACGTACGCAACACGTAAAAGATATGGAGACACAAAAGACCATAACACTCATACCTTAAGCAACTACATTGGATTGAACAATCAGACGGTGTATACTTGACCTGTTAAAGCATTAACAAAGTGTTCACCACTTCAGAAAATAAGTATATTTTTAAAAAAAAAATGAAAAACATATTGACAGTTATTATTACCTCATATTTGAATTCAACTAGCAAATAATTTATTTTGTAATCCACTTTTGTGTCACGAATAACAGATGTAGAAAATGTTGTCGATTATTGTACACTTAGTGAATGCATTAGCGAAGACCAAATCTCGTCCTGAACATCATAAAACAGAGTGTTTGTGTACAACTTGGCAGCATCCTTTCCAACTTGCAGATGAGTTTTGAGGTCCGGGGTAGGGTAATTGGAGTTATGTGTATTCTTGTTATATTTGAATCATTGTGAATCAATTGTGGTATCATAGTAGCTTAGAAATTCAACCAAAGTCAAGTTCGGATTAGTGAGCTGACAAAAAAAAAATGGTTTTCACTCTCGGAATGAGATGTCGTTCGCATGAGGCCAGACATCGGTTCATGACGAAAGTATACATGTATCCACTTATAACGCATTCCAAACATATTGTTCAGCCATTTGTGATCATTCAAATTGAAATCTTGCATGATAGATCTCCATTCAGACTCAAAAACCTTAGGGTCAATTTTATCAGTCCAAACTATATCACACAACCGTCTTTTGAAATCTGTGTTGCTATATAAAGCAAGGCCAATCTTCATGGGAGATTAAAAAAAAGAATATTATACCCTTGTTATTGAAAGTAAAATTGAAAAAGCAATCGTATTCAAAATATAATAAATACCTTTCCAGTTAGCTTTTGCATAATGTGCCACATACATAGGCAATGTCTTGAATCGGGGAAAATCTTTTCGATTGCTATCTTCATCACCGGGTCTTGGTCAGTCACAACTACCTTTGGTGACGTTCCAAATTTTTTCTTGAATCATTTCAATAACCAGGTATACTTCTTGGTAGATTCATTAGCTAATAATGCAGCTCCAAAAAGAATGCATCGGTTGTGATTATATATGCTCGTAAAAGGACCCAATACCATATTGTACCTACATTAACATATAAATTTGGATTGTTCAACTGTATAATGATGTGCAATACTGATTACGAAAAAATATAGACATTAACATATACATGTGTAACAGATTTAAAACTAATTCTAATAGACAAAGCAAATTCAAACAACCCAAACCTTTTTGATCGAAAGGTTGCATCAAATGACACAACATCGCAAAAAGTAACATAGTACTGCTTCGCTTGCTCATCAGCCCAGAACAATCCTATCAAGGTTTTATCAGCTTTGTTTTGTGTGAATTTGATGTAAAAATTGTCAAAAAAAAAAAAAAAAACTCTTGCCAAATCAATAGCTGCTCAACATACATTTGTGCATCGTGCTCACCAATAAAATTGTTCAAACTACATTTGTAATCCTACATTCAACATCAGTCACACCAATATTCTCAAAAACCCCCCCATACATCTCTTTAAATACCTTCCAAGCTCTTGTTGGACCTAGATTAGCAGTAGATAGGTGATACAACAACTCTTATTGTAGGAAACTAAGCTTACGGGAAACCTTAAGATACATGTAATCTTCTTCACGGACCAACCAATGATTATGTTTCTCTAAGAACTTGTAAACTACCCACTTATTTTTTGGGGTCCTTTTAATACGGAATTTGGCTTGACATCCACATCGTTGTGATGCATTTTTTCTCCGTTTTATCAGCTCGTTAACAACATGTGATTATGATTCATCACTTTGTATATTATTGGTCTTTTTCTTTACATTGTTTGTTTAGGGTTTTACCCCTTCCCTAGCACAAACAAAATACTTCAAAGTAGGATCTTCATTTTTTTAGGGTTTTGTTTTACCACCTCTTCTAACTTCGAACCAACCTTCCCTTGCATAATCTTTATGAAATTCCAACACCTTATCAAGTGTATCAAACTCAGTCCCCTCAACGGGTTTGTTCTTAACATCTGGAATCCAAAACTTGCTACCTTCGGGTGTTGGTTGGTAACTCTCGACTTATGGGACACTTTGATCATCACCAATAACATGATGTTGCACATTAGTATTTGATTGTGTAGTTGATGCTCACCTGATAGCATAAGGATAGGTTGTTAAAACATTAGTAAGATAATGACACACAGAAGAGTATCGTTATCCACAAATCTTTTCATTACATATATCTTAACTATATTATAATGCATTTAGGCCATTCCTAAAAAGGAAGTCTTAAAAAATTAAGACCAAAAACATTTCTTTAATTGGAAGGATTTCAAACTACCACATACTTATGAATAGGAGTTACATTACATTATGAATTTTAATCTCATTAATTATAAGAGCCACTAATATTTATAAACCTTATTAACTTGCAATAACTCATTTAATCAATGTGATATAACAACCCAATTAAAAAAAAAAAAAAAAAAAAAAAAAAAAAAAAAAAAAAATTCTGCAATATGTTTTAAAAAAAGAAACGTCTATACTATAATTGCCTTTTAATGCATATTTCATATATATATAAAGCTACAAACTAACTCACAAATTAACAAAGTTTACTCTCAGCCTCTAAACACACATTACACTATAGTAATAATTTAAATGTTCTACTTTTAAAAAACATAAATCTACTACGTTTTAAAGTATTCAGGGCAATGCTAAATAAGGAAAGGTTTAAAATGAAAAATATTTGCTCGCCACAAATATAGTCACCGGGTACCTGCCGCCGCATTGCGCGGGTACCCTTCTAGTTAACATATATTTGTTTACACCAAATATGCAATACATATACAAATGAAGTTGCCTATCAAATACATATATTCGTTTACATATATCATGATTATATATTCAAAACAAAATTACATCAAATTAAGATATCTATGAATGTATCGTCTGAAAGGAATAAATCAAATACAAAAACAATACAAAAATGTTTGGTACATGAATGCAAAACATTATAAATCGTTTGTCTATGAATAAGCTGTTTGTTACATACCTTCAAATGAAGTTGTCTGCTTTGTACTACACATAGTGAAAAAACCGTGAGATATGATTGGTATGTTTTATTGAATTGGATTGTGCGATGAATTCTTTTGATATGCAGTAAGTGGTGGTGTAATCGTGTGTTTTGAGAGATGAGGAAGGAGTTAGTGTAGCGTATACTACTTTTTAGGAGTATTATGGGCTGATAGTATGGAATGCAATTGAAGAATTCAGATTATGTGAAGAATACAGATTACTATAATACCCTCAATGACAATTAAATTAATATTCATTTTCTTTTAAATACAAAGGACACTTCTTAATCCATTATTGGTGCCTATTGTATCCTATTTTAAGGTGCGCGCACACACACACACACTGTAACACCCCCAAAAATGGGTCGCATCGTAAGATGGGGTCAATGGGGTGCTACGTAATTGGTATCACAACATAAGGTACAAAGAATGGTTTTAATTTTATTCTTTAAGAATAAAATTTATTATTAAACACATTAAGTTTACAGTATAAGAAAGTAGTGCGGAAGTAGGCCCATCAATTAAGTAAAGCGGTCCCAATTATTTATCAGAGTCTTCTATGACCGTGTCCCTTACCAAGCGCCTTCCAAAAGTGAGCTATCGCCTTAAACCCTAGAATACATGCTAAAAGGTCAGCTTGCGCCGGTGAGTTCATAGAGTTTAATTAAAAGTAATTTCTATGGACCATTCAGTAATATGTTTGCTAAAGTAAGACTAAGTTGCTAAATGAATAATCCTAATCGGATTCTGTATGATCCTACTCGGATCGCAAACCGTATGATCCTACCCGGATCGCAAACCCTATAGGTGCATACTATAGAACTACCCGGCACTATTGCCACCTGTATCAATAACCCTGCACTATTGCAACATGTAATAAGAACCTTGCACTATTGCAGCATGTACAACACTAGCCTAATACTAAAGCAAACATATAAAAAGAGCATGAAAAGTAATGGTTTGTCCTATAGAACAGATTTGCGTGTTTCTCACCCCATAATTGTAAAACAAGCATAAGTAAAGTGGGTTTATAAAGTCATATATAAGATTTAAACACTTTGTGTCCAGAATAAGGTAATCCATAATGCAATAAGTAAATAAATCACGTTTTCAAGTAAGAACAAGTAATGAGTTTAAATATAAGAAGCATTGAATTTAGTTAAAACGAGCATGTACTCTCCCCCAAAAAAGCTTGAAAACTAGTAAAAAGTAGGGGATGAACTCACCTTAGCCACAAAAATGCAATGATCATGACTAACACAACTGGCATCTTGAGCTAATCACAACGATATCCAGAAGAAGGGTACAATGGTACATAAATGGCGTAACCTAATACGTATATGATTATCTGAGAATATGGCTTATATAAATCTATCTATACTAATAAACCAGAATAATTTACAAGCCCTTTAAAGCACCATATGCAATTAATGTGATGATGTGTCTTGGCTGTGATTGGTCCATGCTTTAATGCGTACAACTTTATGATGCACTACTTAAATTAGTCAAACAAAAAATCAATACAAAAAACTTATTCACGGTAACTCATTAATCACACCCCTCTGTAACCGACTATCATTAACCACCTCAACAACACGAATCATATCAAAATTCAATCACAATTCATTTTATACGCTCCTCTGGAGAATCATAATTCAATCACAATTTAATTCTCTTGATCTCTTTTCATCAATCATGAGGTATGTTTTCTCAAGCCTTTATCTTCTTTCATTTAATTTGTTTCCTTAGACTGTTCTTGATTTCTTTGTTGTCTACAACGTAAAACTATAAGTATCGCATCTATTAAAGTTTTTTTTCATGGTTTCGATTTAAATCCCTTAGTATTCTATTTTGATGTGTTGTTTTTTTTTAATAATCAATCTAATTGTGTTTTGATTCAATTTTATAATATATTTTATTTTGATTAAGTTCAATTCAATTTTTAACTGCGCAACCCTAGAAAAAAAAATTGGGGAAATCACATTCTTGATTTTCACGAAAAGGGTGAATAGCTAAAGTGAGAATAGCTATTGGTATATTGAATTTGATTTTGCGCCGATTGATTTTGATTATGCATAATTTCTATGTTTTTTTATTTTTTTTTAATTTGATTTTGCGCCAATTGATTTTGATTTGTGTGATTCAGTTTTTTTTTTTTTTTTTTCAATTTGATATGCAGGTGTAATTTATATATTTGATATCAGTAAAAGAGAACTGTTGAAAGATCCGAATTCCATGATTTAATGGTTAGTATGTGTTATGTAGTTTATTTATAATGAATTGTTTTTAAAAAAATTATGGCTTTTTTAATACTAGACGAGTACCCGTGCATAGCAACGGGATTTTATAGCGACAGATAGTTTATTGATAAAAAAAGTTTATAAGTTATAAATAAAAAATAATAAAAGTTTGAAGATTTGGGAATTAAACATAATGTTTTGAAACCCGGTTCGACCCGGGTGGTTCAACCGGTTGAACCATTCCGGTCGAAAAATTTGTCGATTTAAACCGGGTCAACTTGCTAGGTTTGGTCGAAAACGGGTCAAATTAAACCGGTTCAACCCGTCGGGTTTGAAGCGTCCCGGGTCAACCCGGTTTGTCATTTGTATTAATTGTTTTAATTGGTTGTATTTAATTTGGTAGATATAAAGTTTGAAGATTTGAGAATTAAACATAATGTTTTGAAACCCGGTTCGACCCGGGTGGTTCAACCGGTTGAACCATTCCGGTAGAAAAATTTATCTATTTAAACCGGGTCAACTTGCTTGGTTGGGTCAAAAATGGGTCAAATTAAACCGGTTCAACCCGTCAGGTTTGAAGCGTGAACCGTTCCGGTCGAAAAATTTGTCGATTTAAACCAGGTCAACTTGCTAGGTTGGGTCGAAAACAGGTCAAATTAAACCGGTTCAACCCGTCGGGTTTGAAGCGTCCCGGGTCAACCCGGTTTGTCATTTGTATTAATTGTTTTAATTGGTTGTATTTAATTTGGTAGATATAAAGTTTGAAGATTTGAGAATTAAACATAATGTTTTGAAACCCGGTTCGACCCGGGTGGTTCAACCGGTTGAACCATTCCGGTAGAAAAATTTGTCGATTTAAACCGGGTCAACTTGCTTGGTTGGGTAAAAAACGGATCAAATTAAACCGGTTCAACCAGTCAGGTTTGAAGCGTGAACCGTTCCGGTCGAAAAATTTGTCGATTTAAACCGGGTCAACTTCCTAGTTTGGGTCGAAAAAAGGTCAAATTAAACCGGTTCAACCCGTCGGATTAGAAGCGTCCCGGGTCAACCCGGTTTGTCATTTGTATTAATTGTTTAATTGGTTGTATTTAATTTGGTAGATATATTTTTAATTGGTTGTACAATGTGAATAACTCATTGTACTTTTAAGTAATGGGGTGTTTTAATAAGAGTATTAATTACATTATTTTTCTCTCTCATGTTGAAAACTCAACATTTCACTTTTACCATTTTTCCATTATAAGTAGTATAGATCTGCTTTTGAATAATTGTGGATTTGTTGAAGATCAATATCAGTTTCAATTCATCAAATCTCTATCAGTTTCAATTCCACCATTACATTAACACATTCAAAAAATCATCCAAAAATACACGCTCCAGTATCAATTCAATATCAGTTTCAATTCATCAAATAAATTCAAACGATTCAAATTCGATCTATGTGAGTGATAGTTTTGCTGTCCACACCTTAAAATTGGTAATTATCGCATATATTCAATTTTTTAGTACAGGTATGTGATGAATTAGTTTTGTTTCGATTCAACTCAATATATTTTATTTGATTTAGTTTAGTCTAATTGTGTTGACGCAGAATAATCAATTTAATTTGGTACTTCTAAACTTTCCATTGATTATGAATATGAGGGTCATTTGATGTAGTAGATCTAAAGATTGGTGTCATTTTTTCTATGATACATGTTTGTGCAGGAACTTGAAGATAGATGATCAAAGGTTTGTAAGTAATTTAAAGAGGGCAAGGTATTTGAAGAAATGTTTGAAAGGAATTTTTAGTAACATGGTATGATATCTTTTAAACCCTTTCTAAGTCAAATAGTTGTCTTTATAAGTTGTATATAGATTCATGTGTATTGATTCATGTGATTTAGTTATAACTCACTTTGATTAAAATGTATATAGAACTGTAATTTAGTAATAACCTACCCACTTTGATTAAAATGAGTAAGAAGTTATATGCTACTGTTAACTTATCATGATATTAAGTTTACTTGAATGCATGTTGTTGGGCAGGTTTAATACTTTGAGAGAATTTGGTTTTTGAAGTTAAATCTAATTTTGTTAGGAAGTTCTATGGTTAGATTCATACGTAGTGTACTCTTTGTTGAAACGTCTCTGATGAGGCGAAAAATGAACCACTTTTAGGGGGTCATTTAAGCCCGGAATTGAATTTATTTGATCAAATATTGCCCTAAATCGTTCCTTTTGTGATTTTAGGTACTTTGGGAGTGAAATCTGGAAAAGGAAGCAATTCGGACGTTTTTGAAGCATAAAAGTGAAGAAAACGCCAAAGACTTAATTTTCCAAGTTGGGAACAGTGTTTGACGGCGTCAAGAAGGCAATCCTGACGGCGTCAAGAGTAAAAACCATGACGACCCAGAAGAAACATGAAGGCGTCACAAGTAGAGCGTCAAGAGTTAAAGTCGTGACGACCTGCAAAAAGGGACTACATGACGGCGTCAGATATAGATCAAGGCAGTCCGAAGATTCATTTGGCGGCGAGATGACGGCGTCACAAGTTTGTTCTTGACGCCGTCAGCCTCTAATATCTGTATATAGTTTTCTAATTTTCATTCATTAAGAGGAACAAGTTTGGAGAAACCTGTGGAAAACTAGAAGGGGGGTTGAATAGTTTTACGTCGTTTTAATTGTTATAAAACAAATTGTTTAAAAGTTTTCGTTGATTTATAAAATATAGATTCGATGGTATATGAAATCTAGTTATACACAATATGAACAACACTAAGTATATATACTATGAAGCAATAATTATGTAAGTAATGAAATAAGTAAAAGATGGAAAGATCAAACCGAGAGACAAGCGATTTATAGTGGTTCGGCTACAAGGCACCTTCCTTGCCCTACTCCACTCCCCGAGCACCTAACTCGAGAGTTTTCTTCACTATATCAACAAGCTCCCTTATAGCGGAGAAAACCTTACACACCAATTTACACACCACAATATCTTCACACCTAGATCACAACTACTACACACCAATTCACTACTTAATCACACCACTTCTTTCACACCTATCTTCTACACACCATTAATCTACACACCAATCTTCTACACACCAATACTTCTACACACCAATTCTTCTACACACCAATCTTCTTCCTAACTTATCTTGTTCACAACTATTCTCTAACAAATATTCACAACTAATCACACTATGAAATAATAATCAATGATGATGCTCAAACAACTTAGATGTGGAGATCACAACTAGTTGTAATACTTCTTGTCTTGAGGGATAGAAGTATTCTTCTCTTGCACTTGAATGGATTATGTATGGATCACTTTGAAACAAAGATTTAAGAATGTATGATCAAAGGATTTATAGATTGGAAATGGAGATCTAGAACAGAAAGTTCTGGAGTGCAAAAGGTGGGGAAAAAATCCAGGTTTAAGGTGGTATTTATAGGCAAAAGTTTCTGACAGAGGAGCGTGGCCGGTCCCCTTAAATCATGGCCGGTCCCCTTAATTTTAAGGTTACCGCCCTTTATAATTAAGGGGGCCGCCCAGCTGAAACGGCCAGAAACTTTGTCTTTTAGTGGGGAAAGTTTATTTGGTGAAAAACTAACTGATTTTGGTTAAATATTTGAAATCATATATTTAGTATGATTAAAACATTTTTCCTTATTACCAAAAGTGTTTTTCAAAAATATATAATAAGATTATATAATTAAATAAACTTTGTATTAGTTAATTAAATACCCCTTTGATCATACATTGCACTAAACACTTTGTTTATTCATACCTTAAGTGATTTGGATGTAAAGAGAAATATTAATCACCAAATACTTGTTTATGTCATAAGTTTTAGTTCTTTGAGGTTATATTTTGTAATGATCAAAACATAGAGATATTGATAAAAACTTAATAATATTTTTTAGGCATTATTTATGTCAACAAAACCCTAAGGCCGAACCATATACGAATTTTACAGGTTTTTCAAGGGTTTTCAGCCCTTGAATTACATGTGCTATTGAGATAAGTGTTCTTTTAATTCAATCAATATGTCTATGTGTTGGTTGTCTATATCTTGTGCTTGTCTTGATTCCACCATGTTAGGCTAGATCTATCTTATGTTTGATTAGATTTAATGAAACCTAGATGTTAATTATGTGTTGATTACTTGTTTATGGTTGTAATGGATGAATGATTTCAATGTTAGGCTTAAGAAAACTGGCATATCTCCAATTGGTAACATGCTTGAACGTCTTAGGAAACATGAACCGATGTGTACTAGGTTTTATTGGTTGTATTTAATGCATGAGTAAATTCTAATGATCCCATGTTAGGAGCTTCTTAGCCGGCTCGACATAGGAGTAAAGTAGGCACTCATAGGATTGGGGAGTTAAGTACGCCACCCCATGAATGGTATTAAGGAATACAATCCATCATCCACGCAACTATAACAAGTAATTAACGTGTAAAAGATATCTAGGGAGTAGTGAAATCTAAGTAAACACATTTCTCCACTTATTGCCACAACCTTAGTATAATTAGTTTTAATTTCATTTTTAGTATTTTATTTTGATTGCATCTTAGTATTGGGTTAGTTGACTAGCAACTAATTCCGCCCAAATCCTTCAAACCCGAGATTTTTACTTGCTTTCTAAAAAATATAAAAATACAAAAAGAATCATCCCTCATCTCTAGACTTCATCTTTAGGTTTTCTAATCCTAGCGACACTATTCCTAGCTGAACGATCAATCCCTCGGTAATTGTAATTATACTATACTACATCGATCAGGTACACTGCTTGGTGGGGGTTGTAAGCTTCTCAAGATCCTTTGAGAGGTAAAGCTTGGTGCAACCCTACGCACATCAAGTTTTTGGCGCCGCAGCTCGGGGAATAGTTATTGTCTAGGTTAGAATCTCTTTTTATTAGGTCTACTTGCTAGATTCCGTTCTAGTAAGATTTTATTTTTATTTCTAGGTTCCCTTTAGTCTATCTTTTTCTTCGTGCTTTTGTTAGTAAATTAATTTCATTGACTATTCCGTTGACCATTATGGAAAACGTTAATCCACCCCTTTCCCCTAGAGAAGTGGCTGTGTTACGTGAACAAATTGAGAGTGAGATTAGGGAACTTAGGGAGCTTAATAGGTTAATTAAAGTTGAGCTCAACCATGCATTTAGTGACCTAGCGACCGCCTTGTATTCAAATGAGGACCTAGGGCCTAATGATTTTGTGAATGTCGTTGAGGAACTGGAAGAGGGGGGAATAAATCCGAAGCTAAATGATTATTTTAATCTATACCCCACTAAGGAGGAGATTGCATATTATAATAATCTTATTGATAACCCTCGATCTCCTTTTACTAGAATCGAACATAAGATAAAGAGAGGCGACCCTAAGAATGCTAAGATACCATGTATGATTGGGTATAGACACGTTGACAACGATTACATTGATTTTAAATCCCCAATCAACATTATGTCCTCAAGTGTTTATAATGATATAGTAAAAACAAGACTTGAACCTAGAAGAGATCCCAAATACCCCAATGGAGTTTGTAACTTTGTCGGGAGAGTTAAAGGTCTACATGTCTTTGTTGGGAATTTCACTTTTGTCACCGACTTTATGATTCTGGAAGATCTTGCTAATGTTATTGATTGTCGATTATCTAATGTTGTGTTTGGTAAACCGTTTGTTGAGAAGTCCAAGTTAGAATATGATGAGATAGAAGGGACAATCCGATTTGCAAGTGACACCGATAGGATCACTTATAGGATGCCTAATAGAATGAAAGAATTTCGCTTTATATCCCGATTTGACAAGGATAACATTGGTGCTTTTGAGGACATCAATGAAGAGGATAAGAATAAGGGCATGGATTATGTATGGGAAAACAGGAGTCTTTTCTACAAGAATTGCTTGGCTCTAGGACTAAAGTATAAAGTCTATAAGGAATTTGCCCATAGGATTATAGGAGCGATTGAGAAAAAGGTGATTGGTTTCTACAAAGAACACTTACAATCAGAGAGTGAAACCAACGATGAGGTCACGTAGTAACCCATGACCTTGAGTCTAGCTACAAGACTCGTAAATAAAGAAAAGCGCTTCTTGGGAGGCAACCCATGCTTTTGTGTGATTTTTATTTTGTTTGTTTGTTATTTGCTTCCGTATGCATGCTTTATTTTTATTGTTGGTAGATCATGTTTCTAAACTAAAAAGTGAAAATACTTTACTTTGTTGTTTTGGCCTAGTCTTAACTTCACCAAAAGGTATTTTTGCAAAAGATAAGTGTAAGGGGAAACCCCAAATATGTTTTTAAGAAACAAACCGATCATGACTCTCCACAATATTAAGTGAACATGTATATTTGTAATTGTTAGAGTCAAATGCTTGTATCGAGTCATAATGAAGTTTTGCAGGATTTTCTAGGAAGTAGGACCAAGTTTTTCCAGAAATTTTCCGGAAACTTAACATAAGAATTTTTGCAGGTCACTTCTGACGGCGTCATGAGCTTGCACTTGACGGTGTCATGTGTAAAAATCTGGAAATTTTACCGGTTTTGTTTTTTTAACGGAGTCTTAAAGTTTTTGTTGAATTATTAAGTTTTATAATCTCCAGGAAATCTGCAAACTTCATTCCACAAGCATTATATCTTACTTTGTTTTCTAGGATTTAGTAACTTATGTAGATTGCCGCCGATTTTATGCGAGGTTGCCTTGTCTATTTTCTCAGGATTTACAGGTTATGTATGACAAGAAGATGATTATTTTTCTGGAAGGGAAGCTTTGATTGTTCATTTTCTTGGAGAAAGATTTAACCTGGCCACCTTATTATCCATACCGAGCGAATCAGGGGAGTATTTGATTTCATTCTTTTTACTTATTTCACTTTTACATTCTTTACTTGAACATTGGGGACAATGTTCATCTTAAGTGTAAGGGGAGGGTAAAATGATGATACCTTACAGATACACTTTCGTTTGAGTTTGTTTGTTTAATGGTAGATGTGTAATAAAATTATGAGAAATACTTGTTAGTGCAATTTTAGCGCCAAATTTAAAATTTTTTACAACATTTAGGAGTGAAACTTTAGCCATAGCAAGCGTCTCATGGATAGGAGATTGTATGACTAGCACATAACTGTATCATTCAGAAAATTTTTCCACCCAAATATGTGAGGTTCGCCTTTAGATTTGATAGGAAAAGCATTTACTATTAGTGCTTATGAGTGTACCGGTAGCATTTAGATTCTAGAACTTGCGTTAGTGATGCATCCCGAGACCGCTAGTGAGACTACATTCGTGTAGTAGGATTTACTACATGATAAGAGGCATTAGGATCACCCTTGTGTTAAACCTGTATCATAATTACTTGACCATTTAAGTCATATTACTTGGCTAGTTAAGTCAACTAATTTTTCCCACACCCTTAGCGTTGTACTCCTTTTTAGTACACGAAACCCCTAGTACACCCCTCCGAGCCTATCTTTTCGTTTCTAACTTTAAGCATTTTACTTAAAGGAAGAATTTGTTACACCCCACTTAAATGTACACCCAAATCGCCTTAGCCTTCCGTGTATTCGCTCATTTTTAGTGCATTATTGTTATTTGTTAAAACCTAAGTTAATTATCTAATTGATTACATGGTTGCAAAGTCGAGTCATATCCTTGTACATATTATTTTGAGACGATTGGGACTCATGGGTAAATTACTTATTTTATGGAGTAATGGGGAAGAACATCATTTATTACCCCCATATGTGCGTTAATCTTAAAAGTGCTCCAAGTGTTTTGATTTTCTTAATTCGAGTCATTAGATTAGTTTGTTGTAAAGTATGTAAAGATTCAAGTGTAAGGGGAATGTTCATTCCCTATGATGTATTATTTTGGATGGTAGGGTAAGAGTGTATGCAAAAAAAAAAAAAAAAAAAAAAAAAAAAAAAAAAATCGAAAAAATCAAGAAAAGAAAAAAAAAATAATAAATAGAAAAAAAAGAGAGAGAAAAAACATACGGACTACCATCCTTTTTTATTCTATGTTCATTTTATGTTTTTGTTATTTTTCATTTATTAGCTTAAGTCGAGTCTAGTCTTGGCTTAGCAACGCCATATTGTACATGTAATTAACCAAGATTGTTAACTCGCCACCAGTAAAGACTGCCTATATCTAACAAAACCGTGTATTTCATATCCCTACACCTAACATTAGAACCCTTTAAAAGACCTCTTTGATAGTTTATCCTAGGTGCTTACGCCATGTGGTGGAGGTTTGATCCTTTCCCAAGCCTATGGTAATCTATTTTGCTATGACAGGTAGTGAGAGATATCTTCCGTTTCCATATTGTAATTTATACTTTATTACACCCGAGAGATGTGAGTATCTACACACTATTTGTGAGGTGCTAGTATATGACCTCCGTGCTTGTCTTTGGTCTTTAGTGGAACGATTATTTGTTGTAATTACTTTTATATTAGTGTTAAATGACCCCTAACTTGTATTTTGATTAGAATAAAAGCGCATTTGCTTGAGGACAAGCAAATCTCAAGTGTAAGGGTATATGATGAGGCGAAAAATGAACCACTTTTAGGGGGTCATTTAAGCCCGGAATTGAATTTATTTGATCAAATATTGCCCTAAATCGTTCCTTTTGTGATTTTAGGTACTTTGGGAGTGAAATCTGGAAAAGGAAGCAATTCGGACGTTTTTGAAGCATAAAAGTGAAGAAAACGCCAAAGACTTAATTTTCCAAGCTGGGAACAGTGTTTGACGGTGTCAAGAAGGCAATCCTGACGGCGTCAAGAGTAAAAACCATGACGACCCAGAAGAAACATGAAGGCGTCACAAGTAGAGCGTCAAGAGTTAAAGTCGTGACGGCCTGCAAAAAGGGACTACATGACGGCATCAGATGTAGATCAAGGCAGTCCGAAGATTTATTTGGCGGCGAGATGACGGCGTCACAAGTTTGTTCTTGACGCCGTCAGCCTCTAATATCTATATATAGTTTTCTAATTTTCATTCAGTAAGAGGAACAAGTTTGGAGAAACCCTAAGGCCGAACCATATACGAATTTTACAGGTTTTTCAAGGGTTTTCAGCCCTTGAACCCTTACATGTGCTATTGAGATAAGTGTTCTTTTAATTCAATCAATATGTCTATGTGTTGGTTGTCCATATCTTGTGCTTGTCTTGATTCCACCATGTTAGGCTAGATCTATCTTGTGTTTGCTTAGATTTAATGAAACCTAGATGTTAATTATGTGTTGATTACTTGTTTACGGTTGTAATGGATGAATGATTTCAATGTTAGGCTTAAGAAAACTGGCAGATCTCCAATTGGTAACATGCTTGAACGTCTTAGGAAACATGAACCGATGTGTACTAGGTTTTATTGGTTGTATTTAATGCATGAGTAAATTCTAATGATCCCATGTTAGGAGCTTCTTAGCCGGCTCGACATAGGAGTGAAGTAGGCACTCATAGGATTGGGGAGTTAAGTACGCCACCCCATGAATGGTATTAAGGAATACAATACGCCATCCACGCAACTATAACAAGTAATTAACGTGTAAAAGATATCTAGGGAGTAGTGAAATCTAAGTAAACACATTTCTCCACTTATTGCTCACAACCTTAGTATAATTAGTTTTAATTTCATTTTTAGTATTTTATTTTGATTGCATCTTAGTATTGGGTTAGTTGACTAGCAACTAATTCCGCCCAAATCCTTCAAACCCGAGATTTTTACTTGCTTTCTAAAAAATATAAAAATACAAAAAGAATCATCCCTCATCTCTAGACTTAATCTTTAGGTTTTCTAATCTTAGCGACACTATTCCTAGCTAAACGATCAATCCCCCGGTACTTGTCATTATACTATACTACATCGATCAGGTACACTGCTTGGTGGGGGTTGTAAGCTTCTCAAGATCCCTTGAGAGGTAAAGCTTGGTGCAACCCTACGCACATCAGTCTCCTCTTATATCCGGTCCTAATTTCTACATGAATGCTTAGGCTCATCAGGTATTAGTTATTAGGGTGAAATTATAATTTTTGAAGGACAAACTTTATTAACGGGTGTTTGGATGTGTCTTTTAAAGGGTGTAAGATAGTACTGTAAGTTGTAACAATCACTTTAAAGGGTTGAATATGATACAGGGGTTGAAATTTCAATGTTTTTCGTGTCCTGTTTGTTGTTGTTCCCTTCATATTTAAGGTTTAAATTGTTCATCGCAAATCCGTAATTGAATTTGCTTTTTCTAATACTTGATCATTATAGTGGTCATCAGATCAAGTCATGAATATAAGTTTTTGGTGATGTTATGAGTGTATATTCTGTTTTAGTTTTTTCTTTTTGGTGTTTGGAATAAATCTTTTAGATTTATTTTGTACATTTAACGAATTATATTTGTTTTTTGCAGGTTTATTGAATGATATTGTTATCTATGTGATGAGTGTCTAAATACTCATCAATTTATACCAATCTGAGGTGTCAAAACATACAAAAATACTCAAATATGCATCAAAATACTGAAAATATCTTAAAAGTGTGTTTTATATGTTTCAAATGCAAAAATATGCAAAAAACAGATGAAAAACGTACAAAGTTTGCATAATTGGCAGTTTCAGTCCCTCAAATTTCATAAATTGGCAAAACTAGTCCCTGGTTATTCTAAATACATGAAAAAGTCACCAAAGGTCCTTTTTAATCATAAAGTTACATATTTAGTCCTTTAGTGCAAAGTTTCACAAAATTACAAGTTTAGTCCCTGTACTTTGCAAAATTGACATAAATGGTCCCTGGGATGTAAAAACCTTTGAGAAATTCAATTTTGGTCCTTGTAATATTAATCTTTTGCAGGAATGGTCCTTGGTGTGAAGTTTGGTGAAATTGCATAATTGGTCCCTGAAGTTTGGTGAATTGACAGAAAAGGTCCCCGGGTATTGAAATATTGGAAAATTACATTTTGGGTCCTTGGGTTATTCAATATTGGCAAATATGGTCCTTATTAATAAATTTGGAAAAATGCCACACCATTTTTCTATATACATATTATTTCAACACATTACAAGTCATGGTACTATCACGTTTACACCTCGTTGGGACATAACGACCCGGGGATGTACTTTTCTGTACTTAACTCCCACGGATTAACATTGCTTTTCCTCCCGGTCTGCTCAGGGCCTTTGTTACGGTTGACCGTTCACAAGCGGTTGGCTTGTGTGATAAAACCTGACGGTTTGGGAGGAATCAAAATTTGGCGCCGCTGCCGGGGAGGTGTGCTGCCTACTATGACTTGTATTTTATATTTTGTTGAAATATCTATCCTTGTATGTATATTATATATACTTTATCATTAAACTCCAGGGCTGTAAGGGCATATTTATTACAGTTAATCATTCACAAGTGATTAGCTAGCGTGGTAAACTTGACACTAGCCTGAGAGGTAGTGATTACATATACTATATCATATTTCATTTCATAAACAATATAAAATACAAAAACATTTTTCCTTTGCACACAACTTGCCCAGTTTGATAAGTCCCTCAATTATAACATTTGGTTGTTGGCTGTTTACAGTTACTGAGCTCTGTCAGACCCAGATTCCCTTTCGAGGGGCGGTTGTTAGGAATTTTCTTTCTTTTGTACATATATATACAAATCTAAAAATACAAAAAACATTTATAAAAGATAAAAACCAAAAATAATCTCCTTATCTTATCATTTCATAATTCTGTGAGTGGTGACAGCACTCCTATTTCTCATCCAATCATTTTCTCATGGGTTTTCACCCGTGATATACATATATCTATTTTCTTACCCCTTTCTAACACCTAAGTGTGGGGGTGTGCCCCACATTTCGTACATAGACCTAATAAAACAAATGAAAATTGTATATAATAAAAAAAACATAATAACTGTTGTGTTTACCCCACTTAACTTAGAAATATTATCTTTTTACGTTCAAGGATTCGGCATAAATAGTCGGGACTTTGAATATTGAGGACAATATTCATTTCTAAGTGTGGGGGGGGGGGGGGGGAAATTCTGGCGAATTTGATCGTTTATGTACCCTTTTATGCCCTTTTTCCCAAAATGGCCAAAATTTAAAATTTTTTCATTTGGTGTTAGTGTTTTACACTAAACTCAACAAATGGTAATCAATCCACCATGTCTAAACCACATAAGGATTGGCTAATCCAGGAGCAAACGGCTCTTGTTAAAGATATCTCAAATCCGTTTATGGCTTGCAATTTGCCCAAAATTGTATGGTACCTCAACTCGCCATATCCTAAAAAGCAAATGAGTTGGCTAGCCCGCAAGATTATGGCTTGTGGTAAAGGCAGTGGAAAAACCATAATTGGTAATCAGCTCACCAAGATGTTGACTATTCCATCAAGAGTTGGCTAGTCCAGAAGCAAACGGCTTTTGGTAAAGACAAATCAAATCCGTTGACAGCTGGTGATTTGCTTAAAATCACACGGTTATCAGGTGTACCACAGTTCTTACACCTGGCTACTCCAGAAGTGATGGCTTTTGGTAAAGAGTTTTTCAAATCTATTAAGTTTTTCTCAAAAGATTGCTAGGGACTAGCAATAGTTTAGTGTGGGGGATTGATGAGTGTCTAAATACTCATCAATTTATACCAATCTGAGCTGCCAAAATATACAAAAATACTCAAATATGCATCAAAATACTGAAAATATCTTAAAAGTGTGTTTTATATGTTTCAAATGCAAAAATATGCAAAAACAGATGAAAAATGTACAAAGTTTGCATAATTGGCAGTTTCAGTCCCTCAAATTTCATAAATTGGCAAAACTAGTCCCTGGTTATTCTAAATACATGAAAAAGTCACCAAAGGTCCTTTTTAATCATAAAGTTACATATTTAGTCCTTTGGTGCAAAGTTTCACAAAATTACAAGTTTAGTCCCTGTACTTTGCAAAATTGACATAAATGGTCCCTGGGATGTAAAAACCTTTGAGAAATTCAATTTTGGTCCTTGTAATATTAATCTTTTGCAGGAATGGTCCTTGGTGTGAAGTTTGGTGAAATTGCATAATTGGTCCCTGAAGTTTGGTGAATTGACAGAAAAGGTCCCCGGGTATTGAAATATTGGAAAATTACATTTTGGGTCCTTGGATTATTCAATATTAGCAAATATGGTCCTTATTAATAAATTTGGAAAAATGCCACACCATTTTTCTATATACATATTATTTCAACACATTACAAGTCATGGTACTATCACGTTTACACCTCGTTGGGACATAACGACCCGGGGATGTACTTTTCTGTACTCACGTACTTTTCTGTACTTAACTCCCACGAATTAACATTGCTTTTCCTCCCGGGCTGCTCAGGGCCTTTGTTACGGTTGACTGTTCACAAGCGGTTGGCTTGTGTGATAAAACCTGACGGTTTGGGAGGAATCACTATGCAAAGTAAATTTGTGTCCGTGTACTATCGAGGTAAGTTTGAATGTGTTGTAACTAAATTCTTTTTGTTCATGTCTTAAGATATAATATGTGTTAAACGTAGTTACCGAGTTAAGGGTGCAACTTTGTAGGTGAGTAATTTCGTGTACTTGGCACGTTGTTGACTGGTGGTGGTGTACATTTCTTTTCATGAGGAGGAAACTGAAGAATGGTAATGCCCCTCACATATCTAAGGCCCTAACCTTTTTCAAGTATGCATGTTACTAAATTCATGGTTTTGTGTTTTAGATCTTTACAGGTGTGAGTAGTGTTGGTCAGTGAAAACGCCTATGCCATTGAGAACAAAGTAGGAGAGTTGGAGTTTCCGTTGTTCGGTCTCAACTCTCATTATAATAGTTTGAGTCATCAGGTTAGTCTACTTAACATAATTATTAGGATCCTGTTTGAGAAGTGATTTGAGGTCAGCAAATTGAAAAACAAAAATGGGGGGGGGGGGGGGGGGGGGGGAGTGGTAGATGTTTTTGAGTAAAGCGCACAAATATTTTTGAGTTGCAGTTAGAAAGATTAATGATATGCAAGACTTGATTAGGTTCTAACGGAAGTTTGCATTTGTGTTTCAGGTATACCAATACCTTCTTTTAGGTGGTTCAGCGGCACAACCTTTAGCAGAATGTTCATCTCTGTCCGCTCCTATGGTAGAGTCAGTTGTAAGGTATGCACAAAGTCCCCTGGGTATGGGTTTTGCGGGTCTGTAACAAATTAAAATTACCGATCAGTTACATAAGTGAAGTTACTATAATCAATAATGTTTGGTTTTTCTTAAAAGCAATTAGTACTAGGTTAAGACTTAAGATGATAGTCTAATATTCGTATATCTAGGAGTACTCGATGTGTCTATGCTGGAAGTATTAATATATGTACATGGTAGCCCTGGGCAGATTGTGCGAGTACTTGATGGTATTTTGACCAATCAACTCATCCATAAGTAACTAATGGGTCCAAACAATAATGATTATTATTCAATGAGACCAAGTTAGACTGCTATAGTTTTCCTGAAATGTTGTGTTCTTATTGTTATTTTTTGTTGTATATTTCTTTAATGCTAAGAAGCTTAATGGACATAAATATAACACTCATTCATGGACTCCTTGTGAGTTGACCAGTATGATACTTTCCCTTTTTTTAAAGGGTAGAGGCATAAATTTTCATGATGGAATACTTAAATTTCTTTTATGGCAAAGCAATTTAAATTAGTGAGCAGCTAAGTAAGTGTCAGACGTATCATAATGCTTTGAACTAACCAAATGAATAGCATTGCAACTGAACTTTATAAAGAATTTCAGCTGATATTTAAGGTTCTTCTGTAATTGTAAATAACCTGCCATAAATTCCATTAAAGGTGTTATTCTTCCCTAAGTATAATTTGTTTGCAAGAAATATGTTATTCTCTTTTGTTGTATATTGTTCATTGCAAGGTTGTGAGTGATGCAATGCCTAATTACGTGCAGAAACCTGAGTCCTAAGTGTTACACCCTAAACAAAAGGCGTAGCAGCATGGTTGAAACAGGTTGGGTCGGGTCACCTGAATACACTTTTTGTGCGTTATAATTATTTAGCAAATCTAATGCAATAAATATCATTAAAAAATAAAAATTTGGAGCTGCAAAATTTATTAAGAGCACCACCTAAGAAAGCTGGGTAAGAAATACAACCAACAGCAACTTCAAGCAGGAGAAGCATACACTAAAGAAACACCAAAACATATAAGAACATTACATGCACACAATGGAATTAAAACAGTGGGCGAAGGGGCAAACTCACAAGGATGTTAACACATTTTGGAACACCAGTCTGATTTCAGAAATAATATATAATTACACGAACATTCTAAATCTTTAAATAAAGCCATTTAGGATGCGTAAATGCTAGCTTTCCACCTATGTAGACAAGATTGCCTAACTATCCTGATTACTCAGAAAGAGAGTAGTCACATGAATCACTGATTCTTATTAGATAACGTATAGCAAGACCTAACAGTAATCTTCATGCAATCTAATATTTGTGTTGTTTATTTTCTCTTTCAGGTATTGGGCGTTGGCACTTCCATGTTCTACATCAGCCTGAACTTTATGGCAACTCTACCTCCGACATCCCTAAAGTGTTTGAGAAAAGGGATTGTGCTTGCTACTCCTTTTAATACTAAGTAGAGAGTTTTGGTGTAAGCAAGTGGAACTGAAAAAACTTGATGTCCCTCTTGAGCTGCCGTTATAAACTTTGTTCTAGCCTTTAATCCAGTTGACAATTTACGCACCACGCCCATTATGCCACTTATAGATTAAAGCAATAAGCAGCTTGAGTTCCCTCTACTCTATCGCAAGAACCGCAAATGCAAATCCTGCAGACAAAGCTATTCAATATCTACAACAACAGGTACTTCATCTGCTATTTAGATCATGCAAATTTTATAAATTTTATTTTGGATAAAAAGTCGAGCGGGCGGTAGTTTGAATTGACAAGAAAGATTACATTCAGTGTATTTTATATATAATAGTGTGTCAAATGTAATATAACGATTCTTTTGTGCATATAAAAAATATACTTTAGGTGACTATTGATTTGTTCGACCCATTTTCATTTTATCTATTCATTTGACATGTTTTAAGAAATGAAATATTGGGCAACTGTTAATGAGTCGATTTGTTTCTATGCGGCAGCTCTTAACCTACACGTTTATGTTTCCTTTTGTTGCTGAAGGCAATTTGGGCAGGCTCCTCAGCAACCGTCATCCAGGTTATGATAAGTCGGATGTTGTCTCCACACCAAGTTCACAACAGACTATAGTCATCAAAAAGCCTCAAACCCAAGTGAAAACCTCTCATGTACTAACTAATTTCAAATGAAGATTTATTATTTGGATGACTCCCTCTTTTAGTAGGAACTACGAATATTAGGTGGAATGCTATTTAATACTGTAACTCTTTTTATAACTAGATCAGGTTATATGTTATGTTTGACTATACATATATGTAATTTGTATGGACGTTATCTTTCTACGTATAATTGTGTGAGCATTTATAACGGCTAATCGTTTAACTTACATATTATCTATCGTTTTGTCTTCTCTTTAGAATACCCGTGAAGGCGGTCAAGATTGAGCCCGCGTTTATGGACGTTTATTAGACCATCAAAATCGTATGACACGATGCATGACTTTTATTATATTATTATTTACAAGCATTGTACTCTATACTATTATTGACTTATTAGTTCATATTCTTTTTAAATAAATTATTCAAGCTATTTACTTTCGTTTTTTTTCCTTATTTTGTTTACATTTTTTTTTCTTTTTGTATAATCTCTTTGAAAACCCCGTGAGTTCACGGGTCAATAAGCTAGTGAAGTCTATATAAGACAATGTGTTATAGTTTTCGTGGATTATTCATGTCATTACTTGTAAAAAGTTTAGTTTTAATGATTTCGTGTCGTGGTAAGAAAACATAGACTCTAGATACAACTCACGCCAAGGAGGAAAATATAAACAAAGAACTTGACCAAGGAAAAATGAATGAGAAGAATAAGAAAGAATGCATCAATGATAAGTTTCGGTGTTTACCCCATAATCCCAAATAGTTTGGGAATAAAAACATAAGGTTTGAAAAAGTTATTTAAGTATTATAACGAAACTTGATTTGGTATTTTAGTTAACAAAGTTTATAAGTAAATAAAATTATGAGTTTAGATTATTGTCGGGTTTTATAAAGGTAAATGGTTTTGAAATAAAAGTATGAGTTTAAAATATTTTATAAACAAGGACAAACTTAGAATAAAAGTTTTATTATATAAATGTATACATTTGTCGCTTGACAAGCATAAAAAGGTTTTGAAAATTAAAGTTTAAGGTATAGTATCTTTACCCATGTCTTATTTGTTTATAAGACATTTCCAAGATGAAAGACTTTTACTTCAATTCAAAATTTACCCTGTCTCTTTTATAGAAAACAACACAATAATTAGGATGTATTTAGCGATTTATTGTCTAAATGACATTGTTTCCTTATTGTGTACCTATCATGAATCAAATATATTAAATTCGTGACGAGTCTAATATATTGTATTCCTTTAAGTCTAATAAGTCCAAAAAGTCCAAAATGTCCAATAAATGTTGATACATGTCCAATGTTATTAAGTTACAATCCAAAATATTTAATCCGTTAAGTACTAGTAATGCCCGATATCGATTATCTAGTCCTAAATTATATCCGAAACTTTCCACTTAAGTCAAAATGAATAAACTTGTTAGTCTAAGTATTGATATCCAAAACATATTAACATATTGAAAAAAGTTCATTTGTGAACTAAGTTTTTGTTAAATACTGAGGGACAAATCTCCACCATCCATCTAGTTTGATCTAATGGTGGGGATTAACCTAAAATTTAATATGGAAACTTAAATCCATGTTTTTTTCTTTTCTTTTTCTCTTTCTCTTTATTCATTTTTTTTTTTTTTTTTTTTTTTTTTTTTTTTTTTTTTTTTTTAGCTCTTCACGTGGCCTTTTTTTGTCTTTTTAGTTTTCTAGTCAAGGTTTGCTTCTTTTTTTTTTCTTTTTTTTTCTTGGTCCCTCCTTTTCTATTCACGTTGTTTTTTTTTTTCTTTTTTCAAGCTTTTTTTTAATAAACATTTTTTTAATTCACTTTTTTTCTTTTTTCTTTTTTTTAAAAAAATCACTTTTTTTTTCAATTCACGTGTATTTTTTTAAATTCACGTTTTTTTATTTTAATTCAAGTTTTTTTTCACTTTCTTACGTTTTCATACGTTTATACACGTTTTCGTCCGTTTTCAGACGTTTTAATTCGTTTTCGTCCGTTTTCATACGTTTATACACGTTTTCGTCCGTTTTCAGACGTTTTAATTCGTTTTTATCCGTTTTCGTCCATTTTTCATACGTTTTCATCCGTTTTTAGATGTGTTTTTACGCTTTCATGTGTTTTTGTCTGTTTCATACTTATTCATCCGTTTTCTTGCGTTTTCATCTGTTTTCTTGCTTTTTCGTCCTTTTTCATCCGTTTTCTTTAGTTTTCGTCCTATTTTTTATACGTTTTCTTCCTTTTTCATACGTGTTTTTATGCTTTCATATATTTTCTTCCGTTTTCATACATATTCTTCCGTTTCCTTATATTCTCGTCGTTTTCATTCGTTTTTGTTTGTTTTTCAATATCTTTGTCCATTCTCAAACGTTTTCATACGTTTCAGAATAACACAAGTGATATTTTGAATTATTCAGAATATCACCCCAGTGATATACTAAATATCACAAGTAAAATTCAGAATATCACAAGTGATTATCTGAATATCACATGTCATATTTTGTGATTTTCTGAATATCACAAGTGATATATTGAGTACCACAATTGATATTCTGTGTTTTTGGCCATTCTCAGACGTTTTCATACGTTTCAGAATATCACAAGTGATATTATGTGATATTCAGAATATCACTTGTGATATTCACAAGTGATAGATATTCAAAAAATCACAAGTGATATTCTGAATATCAATTGTGATATTCAAAAACGTATGAAAACGAACGAAAACGTATGAAAGTAAAAAAAAAAAACGCGAATTAAAAAAAAACGTGAAAATCACTTGTAATTTTCTGAATATCACTTGTGATTTTTTGAATATCAATTGTGATTTTCTGAATATCACTTGTGATTTTCTTATGTTTTCGTCTATTTTCTTACGTTTTGAATATCACAATTGATATTCAGACTATCACTTGTGATTTTCTGAATATCACTTGTGATATTCTGAATATCACTTGTGATTTTCTGAATATCTATCTCTTTTGGTTTTCTGAATATCAATTGTGATTTTCATGTTACAAAACATTAGTTGAAAATCACTTAGGATATTCAGAAAATCACTTGTGATATTCAGAATATCAATTGTGATATTAACTTACAAAACATTAGTTGAAAATCACTTATGATATTCAGAATATCACTTGTGATATTCTGAATATCAATTGTGATATTCTGAATATCACTTGTGATATTCTGACTATCACTTGTGATATTCTGACTATCACAGAATATCATTTATGATATTAAGAATATCATTTGTGGTACTTAGAATAGCACTTGTGATATTCAAAAAATCAAAGAATATCACATGTGATATTCAAAAAATCACTTGTGATATTCAGAATATCACGGAATATCACTTATGATATTCTGAATATCATTGAATATCTCTTATGGTATTCAGAAACGTATGGAAAAACGTCTGAAAACGGCAAAAAGCATTTAAAAATGGACAAAAATGAATGAAAACAGATGAAAACGTATGAAAGTGTAAAAACACATATGAAAAAGGACGAAAATGTATGAAAAATTGACGAAAATGAAAGAAAACGGATGAAAACGTATGAAAATGGACGAAAACGTAAGAAAACGGACGGATATATATATATATGAAAATGAACGAAAACGTATGCAAAAAATTCGAATACAGATGAAAACGTAAGAAAACGGACGAAAACGTATAAAAACGGAAAAAAACGTATTAAAATGGACGAAACGGGTGAAAACGTAAGAAAACAGACGAAAACGTATGAAAACGGACAAAAATGTATGAAAACGAACGAAAACGTAAGAAAACTGACGAAAACGTAAAAAACGGACGAATATGTATGAAAAACGAAAAAAACGAAAAAAAAAAGGGAAAAAAAACGCGGATTTTAAAAAAAAAAACGTTGAATTAAATGAAAAAAATGTGGAGTAAAAAAAATAAAATTAAAATAAATAAACAAAAAAGGACACAAAAAAAAAAGACGGACTTAGGTTGTCTTATTAAATCTTAGGTTAATCCCCCAACATTAAATCAAATTAGATGAATGGTGAAAATTTGTCACTCAATTTGTAACAAAAACTTAGTTTTTAAAATAAGTCACCTCTTAACATATTAACTAAGGGGGTGTTTGATTACGACTTAATTGGCTTAATATGAAAAAATCTGAATTAATTAAGTCATATGAAAATTGTTTGTTTGTGACTTAATAGAGAAAGATGACTAAAAATATTAAGTAATAAAACTGATATTGTCTGTATTAAGTCATCTGTTAATTAATATGACTTAATGAAAATATTAACCAAACAGGATCAAAAAGTCTACTCAAATCCAAACCAACATTAACTCCAAAAACAGCAACAATATCGATGACAACAAGAACGATGAATAAATTCGGTCAACTCGGGTAGGTTGGCCCGACCCGTTTTGGGTCCGAATCAGATCTGAAACAAACACCCTTTACCAAACGTTTTTACCACACGAAATTAACACAAACTCTCGCTAACTATTTTTTCTTACTACAAATCTTTATCCAAAATATGTTTAGATCCAGTTTTGTAATCACAAATTAATAACTTCATTTTATCTCCATTTTAAATCCACGAAACTGATAACACAACCATATATTTAATCGGTTCAAAACAAAAACGAGAATAGAATTAGATTTAGGTTATTCGTCATACCCAAGACGATACGAGAGAAAAAAAAAGAGGGAGAATAGAGACGGTGGCAGTGAGGAACTCATAAATGGAGATAAGGATATAAGTGGGTATATATATCAAACCCTAAATCAATACGATTTTTATAAAAAAGTATTAAAACTAAATAGCAACTCTTAGAAGTAGAAGGTGGGTGATGTAAATTTATTCCAGGGACCATAACTGAAATTTTTGATATCTTTCTAGAATATCAGGTTCGAGGCTTGTTTAGGTTAGCAAATGGTGAATCTAAGACGAGGGAATTACACTATTGTGTTTGGAATAATATTTCCGATAGGAATGAATATAAATATGCCTAGCTTCTCACGAATAATACCAAACTCAAAATATATGGTCGTTTCTCCAAATAGAACATGTAGGAAAATTTGCGGGTTCTCTCTCTCTCTCACACACACACACACACACACACACACACACACACACACACATATATATATATATATATATATATATATATATATATATATATATATATATATATATATATATATATATATATATATATTGATGACGTATAGTTCACACTCGGGTCACGAACCCGACCAGTGGATGTTACTAATACCCAAGCCCCATTACGCATGGGCTATCATGATGAAGATTTGGGCTTACAAAGGCCTAAAGTAGAATCTATTATTTATGGCCTTGATCTCTTATTTATGGGATAAGGATCAAGGGACCGTATAAGGTGGGATACGCCGAAGGGTAAAGAACACGAAACCAACAAGGATTTCGTATGTATATAAAGGATATCACGGCTCTCATTGAGGTATCATCTCATAACCCTAACTCTTCACTAAAACCCTAAAACCGATTACTTACTCTCACGCCGGAGGATAATCGTGGGAGACAATCCCACGATAAGCCTAATGATGTTTTCTGTTCTTTAGTGCGCAGGTCTCAGCATCAAAGATCCAGTTGATAAGGGAATAGGGATCCAAACAAGGAACGCCCAACTTTTGCGTCAACAAGTGGCGCCATCCGTGGGACCATACACTAAGAACTCTACTAAGAACTCGAATGACAAAGCACGGAAACCTAAACCAGCGAACTCCGCAGGTGAAGAAAACTCATGGTGATCTACATGGGAAGAAGCAGCAAAGTGATTCAGTCTCTAAGCAGACATCTGGAACAACCAGTATGCTTGATCTACCCCCATTACCGCTTACAGGGACTACCCAGGCCGCTACGACAACCACTAGCGCGGAAGATCTACAAGGCACTCCTTTCATCACCCCCCACCAAACGGTGCCAGAAAGAGACCCCACTGAGCCGCCACATGCGCCTGTTCGAAACAAGGGTCCTGATTTGGAAACAAACATCCTCGCACTAGAAGGAGTCGCGCCTGAACTAGCGCCAAGTGACTTCGTGTCTCAAAACTATGAAACCTTGGCAGCCCTTATGCAAGAGGAAGCGAAAAAGAGGTCAAGTCAGAGTCTGCAAGCCCGGCTCATTTTCGACCCTGAGTATGAAGCATCTCCACCGCGTCACCGAAAGGAGAGGCGTGAGAAGGATAGCTGCCGACCCCCAGTGTTTACTAGGATCGGAAGGAAAGTTGTGGATGATGAAGCAGCAGACTTACAGTACCTGGAGGAGCATGAAGATGATGGATGGCGCACCAAAGTCCACAGGAGGCTTGGTAGTCGCAGGGTTCATGATAGACTTGGGCGACGGCGCTCTCCAAGCGAAAGCCCTTCAAGCTTAGATTCCGAGGACAGCAGATGCAGGCGCTGCAAAAGAGTAAGCTCGTCCTCAAGTGACTCCTTGGATAACGAGGATGAAGAAACAGGACACTGAAAGTCCAGGGAAAGATACCGCAACCAGGAGGACGAAGATATGTCCCGTCTCTGGCACCGCCAAAAGGTTGACGCATTCACTCGGCGCATCAGTGATTTTTTAGAAGATAAGAGAAGGCGCATGCCCGCTAATGTTAAAACTTATGATGGGACAGGTGATCCTGACGACCACCTAAAATTTTTCGAATCAGCCGCGACCATCAAAAATTGGCCACAACCCGTGTGGTGCCACATGTTTAACTCTACATTAGTAGGGAATGCACGAAACTGGTTCAGTAAACTGCCACGCAGAAGCATCAATGGGTTTGAAGAGTTGAGGAAGGTGTTTCGCTTGAACTTTACTCAGAGGAAGAAGTGCGCCAAGAACCCTGTCGAACTTTCTAGGGTAAAACAGCGCCAAGGGGAATCCACAAGCGCTTATGTAGAGCGCTATAAGGATGAATGCATACACGTCAAGTCATGCCCCGAAATACTAAAGATCTCAAGGTTTATGAACGGAATCAATAACCCAGAGCTTATCAAAAGGTTGAACGATAGGGTTCCCCAAACCTTTGACGAACTTATGAGGCGCACAAGGTCCTTTATCCAAGGAGAAGCCGCCGCTGCGGATAGCAAGAAAGGCTGCTCAAACTATAGGTCATAGGAACAGCCTAGGAGATAATCCAACGACCAGAGTAGCAACCGTAACAAAAGCTACCGCAGTCAGGGGGTGGACGAGAGAATGACAAGTATACAGCACTAACGAAGACTCCAAGGGAGATATTCGTGACGGGAGGTGCAAACTTCCCAAAACCCCCAACTAATTGCGCCAACTAATTGATAAGCTAGTAAAAGAAGGCAGATTGGATCATTTAGTTATGAACATCAAGGATGGGAAAGACAAACAAAAGACTGGCAGCAAGAAAGAAACACCTAAGGACAAAGCTGACACCATCTACATGATACAATCATGGCAGCGAAAGACTAGGCAAAAGGTCAGCCAAAAATTTTCTTATGGAAGCGAAATCACTTTCCCTACCTTGACTGCGGACAATGCAGTGGCGAAACCACTCACCATCGAGATATATGCGGGGGGTCACGATATCCATCGCATGTATGTTGATGGAGGGGCATCCGCAAACATAATGTATGAACATTGTTTCAAGAGATTGCGACCTGAGATACAAAGTCAGTTAAGCCCTACCACGACATCGTTGACTGGCTTTACGGGAGAAAAGATATGGCCCAGGGGGCAAATACGACTACTAGTCGTTGTTGGTAATAAGGAACACTCCACGGCAGCCTGGATGAATTTTATGGTGATCAGATCTCCTTCGCCATACAATGGCATCATTGAAAGACCAGGGATATCAGCCGTACGCGCGGTACCATCCACAGCAGATAGGATGCTCAAATTCCCAGTAGAAGGCGGTATTGTCACCTTCTACAGTACCACCGTATCGCCTAGAGAGTGTAACACGATTACACATGAGACAACACACGCTCCAGAACAACGCGCAACTAAAGTATCAAGCCTGAAGGTCGCAATCCATCCTGATTACCCGGAGCAAGAAGTATCGATTGGAGGATCGTTGTCTAATAAAAGCAGAGCGGCCGTGTGTGCACTCTTGCCAAGGATTATGGATATCTTCGCATGGGAACCAAAGCACATGACTGGTGTGCCACGTTCAATTACAGAACACAAGTTGAAAATCCGACAAGGATACTCTCCAGTACGGTAGAAAAAGCGCGGCCAGGCTCCAGAGCGCGCAAAAGCCATTCTGGAGGAAGTACACAAACTTGTGGACGCAAGTATCATGCGAGAAGTCTATTACCATGACTGGCTCTCCAATCCAGTGATGGTCAAAAAGAGTGATGGTAGTTGGCGGATGTGCGTGGATTTCACTGATCTCAACAAGGCATGTCCACAAGACTGCTACCTACTACCAGAGATAGACTGGAAGATATAATCTTTGTGCGGATACTCCTTTAAATGTTTCTTAGACGCATACAAAGGGTACCACCAAATCCAAATGGCTAAACAAGACGAGGAAAAAACAGCCTTCCACACAAGCCAGGATGTCTATTGTTATACAAATATGCCTTTTGGCTTAAAGAATGCGGGTGCTACCTACCAGCGATTGGTAGATAATGCATTTGAAAAGCAAGTGGGCCACAACCTAGAGGTCTATGTTGACGACCTTGTCATAAAAAGCCATACCGAAGATGAATTAGTGCGCGACGTTGAAGAAACATTTAGGACACTACGAAGGATCAACATGAAGTTAAATCCTAAGAAATGCACTTTTAGCGCTACAGAAGGCATGTTCCTTGGATACTTGATAGAGCCTGATGGCATTAAGCCATGACCAGAAAAAACAATGGCTATCATCCAGCCTCCTTCACCACGCACGTTGAAAGAAGTCCAGTCTCTGAATGGAAAACTAGCCGGGTTGAACAGATTCCTGTCCAAATCAGCAGACAAGTCACTCCCCCTCTTTAAAACACTCAAGAAGTGTACAAAAAAGGGAGACTTTCGTTGGACTACGGAAGCGGAAGAAGCTTTTACATAGCTTAAGCAACATATAGCAGCGCTTCCCACACTAGTCGCACCCCGACCAGGGGAAGAGTTAATAATGTACTTGTCTGCGACTCATGGAGCAATCAGCGTGGTGCTACTGACAGATAGGAAATCTGTACAAACACCGGTATATTTGGTAAGCAGAGCACTCAAGAAGACAAAGATTAACTATAGCGCAATGGAAAAGTTGGTCTTGGTGTTAGTATTCGCTGCCAAAAGACTGCGCAGGTACTTTCAAGCACACCCAATAGCGGTGATCACGGACCAACCTATCAAGCAAGTTATCCCTAAACCCGACGCATCGGGGTGATTACAAAAGTGGAGTGTATTGCTAGGCGAGCACAACATCTCTTATAGACCACGCACTGCGGTTAAGGGACAGATACTATCAGACTTCATAATCGAAAAACTAGATATTGATGTTGCACCTTCACAGAGAGAGGTAGAGCTACAAGAACCATGGGTCCTATTCACGGATGGATCTACATGCGTGGACGAGTCTGGCGCAGGCCTTATCCTCACTAGTCCAGAAGGAATGAAATTCACTTACTGATGAGGCGAAAAGTGTACCGCTTTTAAGGGATCATTTAAGCCCGAATTCGTGATTATTTGATCAATTATTGCCCTGAATCATTCCTTTTGTCATTTTAGGTACTTTTGAGAGGAAATTTAGAAAATGAAGCATTTTGGACGTTTTTGGACCGTAAAAGTGAAGAAAACGACAAAGTCTCAAAATCCATGCTGGAAATAGTACCTGACGGCGTCAAGAGTTAATACATGACGGCGTCAAGCTTGGAAAAAGAGGTGGAAGTGGAAAATACACATGACGGCCCAGAACATTTTTAGGCAATTTGGCCTGACGGCGTCACCAAGGCCGTCAGGGTCAGATTACACATGACGGCCCAGAGTAAGTTTACACATGACGGCGTCAGGATTGAACCTGATGACGTCAAAAGCCATAGAGTGACGACATCAGAATGACAAAGAAATCTTAATAAAACCGTCACAAGATGATCGAGACAATCAAAACCTGTGCGTGGAGTAGCTGACACTGTTTTGGCCATAACTTTTGCATACGAACTCAGATTTGAACGATTCAAAAAAGGAAACGATCGGGATGAAAAAATATTAGATTTGGTGAAAAAATGGTCATGACGCCGTCACTTGTTACGGGCTATAAATATAACATCATAACTTCACTTTTTTTTAAGCCCTAAACCCTAAGGTCGATTCCTGGGTTTAGGTAGGTATTTTTCCAGCAACTTAGAGGGTTTCAATCACTCCATAAACATCTTGTAATGGTTTGATGATTCTATCTTAATTCATGTCTTCAATTATCATTATTGTTGCTTGTTCTTTATTAATTATGCTTGGCTAATTCACCTTATGTCTATTTATGATTGTGTGAAACTTGTATATAATTGATTAGATCTTATTGATGTCTTTGTTGATGTTTGTGTCTATCTTCATCAATTAAGGTGTGACAACTTTAATAGGTCTAGTTGATTTAGCTTATAATTCTTGATTCCTATTGTCTCTTGTTTGGTTGAATGATTTCGATGTTAGGCTTAAGAAAACTGGCAGACTTCCAATTGGTAACTTGATTCAACATCTTAAGAAACATGATCGGAGGTGTACTACGATTTTTGGTTGTATTTAATGCATAAGCGAATTCTAGTGATCCCATGTTAGGAGCTTCTTAGACGGCTCGACATAGGAGTGAAGTAGGAGCTTATAGAGTTAGGGAATATCGTACACGGCCCTATGACTAGTATTAAGGAATACAACCCGTCAATTAAAACAAGGTGTGACAATTCAATAGGTAGAATTGGATAGCTAGCAAGGAGTAACATATCATAGGTAGACATGCTTCACTTATCTTGTAGAACCCTAGTTTACTTTTCTTGCACCCTAGTTTAATTAGTAGCTTTTGGGTTAGTTGATTAGCAACTAATTCCGCTCCTTCTTCCAAAAACCCGAGATTTTTTCTTGCTTTTCATAAAATATAAAAAACACAAAAAGAATCATCCTTCACCTTTAGACCTAGTTAGATTAATTTCAATCCTAACGAACACTATTCCTGAGTTGAACGATCAATCCCCCGATACTTGTCACTATACTATACTACAACAATCAGGTACACTGCCTGGTGGGGGTTGCAAGCTTCTCAAGATCCCTTGAGAGGTAAAACCTGTTGCGAGGGTGCAATTCCCACGTATCAAGTTTTTGGCGCCGTTGTCGGGGAATAGTTATTGCTTAGGTTGAAATTTATTTTGATTAGGTCTACTCATTATATTCTTATCAATTGAGATTTTTTTTCTTTTTATTTTGTAGCTTTCTCGTAGTCTATCTTTTCTTTGTGATTTTTTTTGTAATTTGCTTCAAATGGACTTTTCACTTAGACTTCTAAGATTGCAAGATAAGGTTGAGTGGCTAGAACACCAAAGAGTTCAAAATACCTCATTTAGAGACATCTATGAATCATATGAGCCTTCATCTAGGATAGATTCTTATGACCAACCTCCATGTTTAGGATCTCGTTTTAGTGAGGCCAATAGGAAAAGTGACCTAGTTTGCCAAGGAATTGTGGATAGAGCTGTAGCAATAAACCATAAGTTGGATGAAGCACTAGGTTTGCTTTTATCACTACCTAAGAAAACAATTGAGGAGGATTTAGCCGGGCATGATCACATTGATCAAAAAGACCTAGGTTTTATGATCGATGACTTTGAATCTCAAGGAACACATGATGAATCCTTTAGTCAAATTGAACATAAGATTATTGAGGAAGATCCTTATGATTCGGACATTGAAGTTGAGATGGCTAGAGAAGCACACGAGATACTTAGGAGAATGCTTATGATAGATTCTACCAAAACACATGATGAGAATATAGGTGATCTAGACACATGGAATGATGAGGTCAACAACATAAGCCCACATATTACTCAACCATCATTTGAGGCACACACACTGCCTGTGACTTACCCAGAAGATGTAGAAGAAACTTTAGGAATTCCGATGAAGGTAGAACCCTTGGAACAAGCACCACTAGAGGATATAGGTTTGAATACTTGTAGTCACAACCTTACTCTTAGTTCTAGGGAATTTTCTAGTGTTGATGAACCGGAACCTCAATCTTTACATAACTTTCCATCCTTAGATATATTTCTAGGAGACAAAAGAGGAACCGACCCACCCATCAACCAATATTATCCAGGTAGTTTTAGGATGAAGGAAGCCATTCACTCACCCCCTTCACCTCACGTGGCATATTTCCACCCTAAGGGTGTGTATCGCTACTTCCACCCGCACTTAATTCAAAGTGTAGGGAAAACCTCCCCTATTTCCGTTAAATAAGGGTAGAGTCAGGCTCGTGACTCGAACAAAAACAAGCGCTTATTGGGAGGCAACCCAATCTTTATTTGTTTGTTTGTTTGTTTGATTTTATTTGTTTCCGTATGCATGTTTATTTTTATTGTTTGTGGTTCATGTTTCAAAGTAAATTGTAAAAATGCTTTATTTTGTTTTTAACTTCGTCTTAATTGCATATAAAGGTATTTTGCAAAAAGGGAGATCCAAATTTGTTTCTAAGAACGAAATTGAGCATGAACTGCAACAATATTAAATGAACATGCATATTAGTATTTGTTTGAGTCAAATGCTTGTATCGTGTCATAATGGTTATTTTGCATGATTTCGAGGAATTAAGGCATAAGTTTTTCCAGAAATTTTCCGGAAACTTAACATAAAATTTCTGCAGGAACATTCTGACGGTGTCAGGAGTTATAACCTGACGGCGTCAGGTACAAAAATTCTGAAAAATTTTGTGAGTTTTGTTTATACCGGAGTCTTAAAGTTTTTGTTGATTCTTTAGTTTTATAAACTTCATGGAATCTGCAAACATTCATTACACAAGCATTATATCTTTAATTGTTTTGTTTTTATTTCTAAGTCTGGAATTACATCTAGTTGTGAGTTTTCTTTGTTCGGATTGATGCTTTGGGTTTTTGTGATTGTTTTCTCAGGTTTAACAGGTTATATTGGACAAGAAGATGATTTATATTTCTGGAGGGAAGCTTTCAAAGTTCATTTTCTTGGAGGAAGATCTAACCTTGTTGACACACTATCCACATCGAACGAATCAGGGGAGTATTTGTTTTCATTATTTTACCTTATTTTCTTTTACATCCTTTAATTGAACGTTAGGGATAATGTTCATCCTAAGTGTAAGAGGAGGGTAAATGATGATACCTTATAGGATACAATTGCACTTGAGTTTGTTTGTTCGATAGTAAGTGTGTAATAAAACTAAGAGAAATACTTGCTAGGGCAATTTTAGCGCCAAATTTAAATTTTTTTACAACATTTAGGAGTGAAACTTTAGCCTTAACAAGCGTCTCATGGATAGGAGTTATATGACTAGCACAAAAACCGTACCACTCAAATATATATATATATATATATATATATATATATATATATATATATATATATATATATATATATATATATATATATATATATATATATATATATATATGAATAAGGTAGTGACCATCCGAGTACTAGATTAATTGACTAACGTGCCAGTGATCTAGTATATAACTTGGTGACCATCCGTTATGCAAATAACGCGCCAGCGATCCAAGGAGTTCACTAGAGACCATCCGTTAGTTGAAGCGTCAAAGACTCGTGCCAGCGATCTACTAAGTTTATACATGTGAGGTTCGCCCTTAAACTTGTTAGGAAAAGCCTTAGTGCTTATGAGTGTACCGGTAGCACTTAGATTCTAGAATTTGCGTTAGTGATGCATCCCGAGACCGCTAGTGAGACTACATTCGTGTAGTTAGAATTTACTACATGATGAGAGGCATTAGGATCACCCTTGTGTTTAAACCCGTATCATAATTATTTGACCATTTAAGTCATATTATTTGACTAGTAAAGTCAATTAATTTTCCCACACCTTAGCGTTGTACTCATTTTTAGTACACGAAACCCCTAGTACACCCCTCCGAGCCTATCTTTTCGTTTCTAACTTTAAGCATCTTACTTAAAGGTAGAATTTGTTAACAATCCACCCAAATGTGCAACCAAATCGCCTTAGCCTTCCTTGTATGCACTCATCTTTAGTGCATTATTGTTATTTGTTAAACCCTTTCTTAATTGTCTAATTGATTACATGGTCGCTAAGTCGAGTCATATCTTGTACATATTATTTTGGGACGATTGGGACTCATGGGTAAAGTACTAGTGATATGGAGTAATGGGGAAGACGTCATTTATTACCCCCATATGTGCGTTGATATTTAAAAGTACTCCAAGTGTTTTGATTATCTTGATTCGAGTCATTAGAATAGTTTATTGTAAAGTATGTAAAAATTCAAGTGTAAGGGGGATGTAACTCCCCTATGATGTATTATTTTGGATGGTAGGGTAAAAGTGTATGCAAAATAATAATAATAATAATAAAATAATAAAAAAATAGAAAAAAAAGAGAAAAACATACGGACTACCATCTCATTTCATTCTATGTTTGTTTTAAGTTTTTGTTATTTTTGATTTATTAGCTTAAGTCAAGTCGAGTCTTGGCTTAGCAACGCCACTTTATACATGTAATTAACCAAGATGATTAACTCGCCACCAGTAAATATTGCCTTTATCCAACAAAACCGTGTCTTCCATATCCCTACACCTAACGTTATAACCCTTTAAAAGACCTCTTTGATAGTTTATCTTAGGTGCTTACGCCAAGTGGTGGAGGTTTGATCCTTTCCCAAGCCTATGGTAATCTATTTGCTATGACAGGTAGTGAGATATGTTTTTCATTTCCTTATTGTGATATATACTTTATTACACCCGAGAGATGTGAGTATCTAAACACTATTTGTGAGGTGCTAGTGTATGACCTCCGTGCTTGTTTTTGGTTTTTAGTGGAACGATTATTTGTTGTAATTACTTTTATATTAGTGTTAAACGACCCCTAACTTGTATTTTGATTAGAATAAAAGCGCATTTGCTTGAGGACAAACAAATCTCAAGTGTAAGGGTATTTGATGAGGCGAAAAGTGTACGCTTTTAAGGGGTCATTTAAGCCCGAATTCGTGATTATTTGATCAATTATTGCCCTAAATCGTTCCTTTTTTCATTTTAGGTACTTTTGAGAGGAAATTTAGAAAAGGAAGCAATTTGGACGTTTTTGGAGCGTAAAAGTGAAGAAAACGACAAAGTCTCAAAATTCTTGCTGGAAACAGTACCTGATGGCGTCAAGAGTTAATACATGACGGCGTCAAGCTTGGCAAAAGAGGTGGAAGTGGAAAATACACATGACGGCCCAGAACATTTTTAGGCAATTTGGCCTGACGGCGTCACCAAGGCCGTCAGGGTCAGATTACACGTGACGGCCCAGAGTAAGTTTACACATGACGGCGTCAGGGTTGAACCTAACGATGTCAGAAGCCATAGAGTGACGACGTCAGAATGACAAAGAAATCTTAATAAAACCGTCACAAGATGATCGAGACAATCACAACTTGTGCGTGGAGTAGCTGACACTGTTTTGGCCATAACTTTTGCATACGAACTCAGATTTGAGCGATTCAAAAAAAGAAACGATCGGGACGAAAAAATCTTCGATTTGGTGAAAAAATGGTCATGACTCCATCATTTGTTACGGGCTGACGCCATCAAGATGGGCCGGGCAGAAAAGAGCCTATAAATATAACATCATAACTTCACTTTTTGTAAGCCCTAAACCCTAAGGTCGATTTCTGGGTTTAGGTAGGTGTTTTTCCAGCAACTTAGAGGGTTTCAATCACTCCATAAATATCTTGTAATGGTTTGATGATTCTATCTTAATTCATGTCTTCAATTATCATTATTGTTGCTTGTTCTTCATTAATTATGCTTGGCTAATTCACCTTGTGTCTATTTATGATTGTGTGAAACTTGTATATAATTGATTAGATCTTATTGATGTCTTTGTTGATGTTTGTGTCTATCTTCATCAATTAAGGTGTGACAACTTCAATAGGTCTAGTTGATTTAGCTTATAATTCTTGATTCCTATTGTCTCTTGTTTGGTTGAATGATTTTGATGTTAGGCTTAAGAAAACTGGCAGACTTCCAATTGGTAACTTGCTTGAACATCTTAAGAAACATGATCGGAGGTGTACTACGATTTTTGGTTGTATTTAATGCATAAGCGAATTCTAGTGATCCCATGTTAGGTGCTTCTTAGCCGGCTCGACATAAGAGTGAAGTAGGAGCTTATAGAGTTTGGGAATATCGTACACGGCCCTACGACTAGTATTAAGGAATACAACCCGTCAATTAAAACAAGGTGTGACAATTCAATAGGTAGAATTGGATAGCTAGCAAGGAGTAACATATCATAGGTAGATATGCTTCACTTATCTTGTAGAAATCTAGTTTACTTTTCATGCACCTTAGTTTAATTAGTAGCTTTTGGGTTAGTTGATTAGCAACTAATTCCGCTCCTTCTTCCAAAAACCCGAGATTTTTACTTGCTTTTCATAAAATATAAAAAACACAAAAAGAATCATCCTTCACCTTTAGACCTAGTTAGATTAATTTCAATCATCACTATTCCTGAGTTGAACGATCAATCCCCCGGTACTTGTCACTATAATATACTCCAACGATCAGGTACACTGCCTGGTGGGGGTTGCAAGCTTCTCAAGATCCCTTGAGAGGTAAAACCTGTTGCGAGGGTGCAATTCCCACGTATCACTTACGCATTGCGCTTTGAATTCACAGCCACAAACAACGAGGCAGAGTATGAAGCCCTAATTGTTGGATTACGTATTGCAACTCGAATGGATATACGCAACCTAGAAGCAAATGTGGATTCCTGATTAGTAGCCAACCATGTGTTGGGCGAGTATGTGGCTAAAGAGGATAACATGGTTCAATACCTCGACAAGACCAAGTTACTAATCCAGGGTTTTGACAGGTTCACCATTAAACAAGTTCCTAGAGGGGAAAACAGAAAAGCAGACGCACTAAGCTAGATCGCATCTACAAGCTTTGCGCACCTGTCAAAACAAGTATTGGTGGAGATCCTAAAGAACAAATCCATCTCGGAGATGGAGATATCTACGGTGATAGAGGAGCAAGATCCTACGTGGATGACCCCTATCATCGAATTCATAAGCAAGGGCATATTGCCCCATGAGCAGAAGGACGCTCGACGGATACGGCGCACAACATAGAGGTTCGAACTTCGAAATGGCATCCTATATATGCGCTCATTTCTACAACCATGGCTTCGGTGCGTTGGGCCTCTTCAGGCAGATTACGTACTCCGAGAGATCCACGCAGGTTAATGCAGTATGCACTCAGGACCACGGTCCGTTGTAGCGTAAGCCTTGCGGTCAGGATACTACTGGCCTACTATGCATCGCGATGCGCGTTATGTGATAAGGAAATGTAGCAACTGCCAAGTTCATAGACCCATCCCGCTCCAACCACAACAAGAGCTAACGCCTATCACTTCGCCATGGCCATTCTATAAGTGGGGTATTGACATTGCGGGCCCCTTCCCTGTTGCAGTGACTACAATCACAGGTAATCAAGTAAAATGATTTGTTTGGGAAAATATTGTGTGCCGCTTTGGATTACACGGGGAAATCATTTCGAACAACGGAAAACAATTCCGTGATAACCCGTTCAAAGATTAGTGCGCGAAACTAAATATTACACAACACTTCGCGTCGGTTAAACACCTACAAACTGTTAGGAATTAAATATTCCATAGATTTAATAGATTTGATGATCATAAACAAGAAGAATGAAACATGAAGAATACTGAAATGATAAGCAAAATACGATAAGTGCAATTCTGCTGAAGAGCAAAGATTCTGCTGAAGAGCAAAATAGTTCCACTGATGGATTCTGCTGAAGAGCAAAATAGTTCCACTAATGGATTCTGCTGAAGAGCAAAGATTCTGCTGATAGATTCTGCTGAATGACACTGCTGCTAGTCAATGAGTCATACTACTGAATGGATAAGGATGAAGAAGATATTATGTGCATAAAAGTCAAGTATATCCTGAAGATAATATCTTTCATCAGTCATCAAATTGAACACTCTAAATAAGTTGTAAACATAGATACGTGTTGTATCTTAAGATGACTTGACATCCTAGTCATAAGCTAGATAGTAGATGACTAAGACTTATCAATTTTGTAATGATCTCCTTTGTTCTATAAAAAGGAGATCACACCCCTTTAGATAAAGTGTGGTGAGTGCATGATTCACAGTGAAACAAATTGAACATCACCTCCATGGTGCTTCATACTTACATATTACAACAACACCAAGTGTGTTAAAATGTAAAGCACCAAAATGAGTGTGTGTGGGAACATCATACGAGGGGTATGATGAACATTAGACATGGGGTCTAATGTTGTTAGGTTTGTTTAGCCTCAAGGATCTTTGATCCCTGTTAGATTGTAAACCGTGCTATACTTGATCACATAGCATTGGGGCTAGTTGGAATAACAAACAGAGAATTTTGGCAAAAACCTTGTTGTGATAGTATTGTTTCTTTCATTAGAATATTCCGCCAATATTATCATCACGCTTTTCATAGCCAAAATCCTAGATCAAAGGATTAACATCCTAGAGCTCATAAACGGTCTCACAAAAGCTTATTGTTTAGGACGTTTAAAATAAGCTTTTCACACAAACCAATGGTTTGGTTGAGCGCGCAAATCATAGTTTGGGCGAAGGGATTAAAGCACGCCTAGACAGATACAAAGGAAGATGGGTGGAGGAATTGTCGCACGTCCTATGGGCGCACAGCATGACAATCAAAGTTAGCAATGGAGACACTCCCTTTTCTTTTGTCTATGGGACAGAGGCTGTCATACCAGCTGAAATTGGGATGCCAACTATTCGTACTGCGGCAGTTAATGTCGCAACCAATGACGACGAGCGGCGTATAGACTTGGACCTATTGGAAGAAAGGGCGCGAACGCGCAGCTATATGTGAGGCAAAAGCTAAGTAAAAAATGAAGGGATACTACGATGCTAAAGTTCGAAGCACCTCATTCAGACCAGGCAACTTTGTTTATTGCGCTAATGATGCAAGCCACACAGAGGATACAGGAAAACTTGGACCAAAGTGGGAAGGACCCTATGTGGTCATTGAAGCACTAGGAAAAGGCGCGTACAAGCTGCATGATATGGATGGTCATGAGCTACAACGCACATGGAATATTTGCAATCTCAAGAGATGCTATCTTTAGGAAAGGCTACGGCCCCGCGCACGGACACCTCTGCACTTTAGTGAGTGCTCGATAAATATTCGTGTATTTACATAGACCAATGTTTTTCTTTTTTCAAAAACTTACAAGTATTAATCAAATGTCGCGGTTTCTAGCTAACTCCGTGACACACTTCATTTTATTGTTTATATATTATTTATGTCTCAATATTGTTGTTATATTATCTTCTGCCTACATGGCGTGCATGCATTTATAAAAACCCACGATGGTAAAAGGATGAGTAAACCTACTAAATAACTCGTTGAGTAAGAGGGTTGTAAACCCATCAACATCGGATCACGCATCCTTGTTAAACACCTTGCTCTCAAGACGTTGGAGTAAGTTCAATGTGCATCCCATGACAGATGCGCAATAATGCACACTGTGCGCGTTTAATAAATTAGGAGTCAAGACTCTTGACTCCTTGATATGGCATTCGCAGTACGCTGCATGTCAACCCATACACTTGTGAATTTCATATATATTCACACGAATTTCATACACGATTATGTTATAAGTTACTATAGATTCATGCAATCTTTTTTACGTTTGATTCTTAAACATAAAATGAACGTCTTTTATGCAAAGACAAATAACTAAGTACAAACATTATAACACGATATGCGTACAATCGCAATTTCAATTTTATTATAGACTACGAGTTTATACAAAACATAGATTTAACATGCACATGTGCAACAAAATGTTAATCTATTACAAAACAAAGCCAAACATCCTAAAAACTATGGAAACGTTTATGCTCTGAGCTGCCGACTCAGTACGCAGCACTCCCAGCTTCCTCAAGCTTCTTCAGCAGATTACTATCCTTGGGTGACACTGTCGCCACGCTAACAGGTACTCCATCAGATCTGGGAATATGCACTGTGCCAATACCACAGAGGATTGCTTTCCCCTTCACACCCTCCTTCCTTGCAAGTCTCATGGCATGGGCCTCTAAGGATGCCTTCAAGGGGACTTCTTTCTCAAGAGCAAAAGGGTTAAGGATATCACGTGGATGAGCAAAGATAGGTACCTGCAGCTGCGACATATCTGGCTTCAAAGAGTAATCCGGTTGTGCCTCAGCGCCCTCTGCTGTGTGCCTAGCCAAGATTAACCCCTCCATAATGACACCTATGGGGTAATCTTGGTCGCGCTCCAGTTGAGCAATATGAGGAAGCTCTAACAGCTTCATCTTTTCCATCGTAGTGACAAGCTTAGCAATGGATGACACCAAGTGTGGGTACAGTTCTTCATCATACTCTATATTGATCTTGCGTAGCTTACCCTTTTGCTTCTCCAATGCGTCCTCCACAGCCTTGCGAAACTCATCCAACTGAGAGAAGTGTTTGCTCTTGTTCTGCTCCATGTACTTCAACACCCAAAGAAAAGTGGCCTTGTACTGATTAAAAGCAGAATGCTCTTGGCTCACTTGGGCAAATAATGACATCTTCTCCTCAGCAAGCTTCTGAGCGTACAAATTTGTTGCCTCTACTTCAGCATGAGCATCTGCCAACTGCGCCTTCAGTAGCGCAATTTCTTCATCTTTCTGCGCACTACTGCTCCCTTCTCCAGCATACCTTGCTCTGAGCTAAGCAACCAATGTGGCCTGGTGCGCAGCAGCCAAACCTAGCTCCTCTATCAGCTGATCTGTAGGCACATCCTCAAATGCCTTTGAGGGCTCATCCATGTGAGGGAGACTCGCCTTAGGTGGCGATTTCCCAGCATGCGCAACATCACCTCCAGCAGCTTCAACACTGCACGCAAATGACAACGACTCAAGGTTATTCTATATCAATGGAGGATATATATAAAAAAATAATAAAAAAGCAAAAAAGAGGCACAGGTTTCATTACTTACTTGGGGGGGGGGGGAGTTTCAGTTGTGTCCTGCGCAGCAATCGAGGGTGACGCATCCTCCTCTGATGACACATCCACAGTGATAACATGGCGTCTTCTCTTGGATGTGCATGCGCCATCATCAGAAGCCTTCTTACGCTTCACCCCTTGGTTAGCCTCCTCTGGTTCACTATCAACCCTAAGGATCCCCACACTTTGTGCCGATTCTGTGCGTGATGGCTCAGGGGATTGTACCCTCAGATTTGGAACACTGCGCACTAGGGTCACCTCTAAAACCCCTAGGGAGGCATTATCTGGCTCTTCCTGCGCTAACTCCATTGTACGCCCCGCCGTTGCCTCCAGTATTGGCGCCTCATCATCCCTCAAGGGGCGCACCCCTACGGTTACCTGTGTGGGCTTTGCCAGCTTCACTACGCTGAATATATCCATCTCTGCGCAACAAACAACAAGCAAACAAAATGGGGTTACATAAACTACAATAAAAGAGAGCGCTTACACTAATGAGCGAAGGAGAGGGAAGGACAAGCACCCACCCCGGTTATTCTCGTCCAAAAATGTTGGCACCTCATCAGGACTTTGGAAGTAGTTGCGACTGATGCCCATATGCACCAAAAACTCTTCTGGGTAGGAGTTGATGGGGATATGGTTGGCATTTATTGTCTCGGCATCATGTGCGCTGTATGTCCCGGGGTTTGGGCACTCATCCTTTGGTAACGATCCTTGAGTATAGAACTCAAAGTCCCAAGGGAACACTGTCTCATCAACCCAGAAAAATTTCTCCCGCCAGTTCCTAAGCACATCTAACTTTTCCGTATAGCACTACAACCACCCTGCGCGCTTGGAATAGGACACCCACCCGTTTGACCACGTCGTGTGATAAAATGCGCGGAAGAGATTGATGGTAGGATTAATTGCCAGCAAGCGACAGTTTATTTCAAAATTGGTTATTTTAGCTGCGCCTATGCAGTGCAGTTGGGATATATGGAGGCGATAATAATTAAGGACATCGCACAAGAATAGTGAAATGGGCACGCGCTGATTCGCAAATTCGAAAAAGCGCGTGCATACCCCTACTTTTCCCTTAGGGAAATCAGCTATGGATGCAGTTGCAACGCGAGAGGGATATAATAATCCGAGGTGAACTCATGCAGTTCATCCTCGGTTATATTGGAGGTAAAATCAGACAGTTGGCGAACCATTATTAGAATTTGATAAATTGAGACGCGTACGCGCTATTACCTTGAAGATCGTTGATTTCTTGATTGCTCTTTGGAAAGCTTAACAATGATGGAAATGGTATATTTTTACTATGGTAGTCACAGTGAAAGGGACGCTACCCTTTATATAGGGTTATATACAGTCATGGATGCTTGACATGTAGATCCCACTTGTTCTAATCGTGTGGCTGGGAGATCAAGAGGTGAAACATTTTTCACCTACCTTCTCACGATTTCCGAGAGATATTCGGGACTAATTTGGACTAGATACACCGTATAATTTTTTAGGCGGGAAACATTTGGATTTTCCCTGCTACACATCCTGGGATATTTTTGCTACAGTTGTTAGTCTAGCATTCGCGGTTTCACCTTGCGCATACTAGACTGGGAGGACATGATGACGTACAGTTCGCACTCGGGTCATGAACCCGACCAGTGGACGTTACTAATACCCAAGCCCATCATGCATGGGCTATCATGATGAAGATTTGGGCTTACAAAGGCCCAAAGTAGAATCTATTATTTATGGCCTTGATCTCTTATTTATGGGATAAGGATCAAGGGACCGTATAAGGCGGGATACGCCGAAGGGTAAGGAACACGAAACCAACAAGGATTTCGTATGTATATAAAGGATATCACGGCTCTCATTGAGGTATCATCTCATAACCCTAACTCTTCACAAAAACCCTAAAACCGATTACTTACTCTCATGCTGAAGGATAATCGTGGGAGACAATCCCACGATAAGCCTAACGGTGTTTTCTGTTCTTTAGTGCGCAAGTCTCAGCATCAAAGATCCAGTTGATAAGGGAAAACGGATCCAAACAAGGAACGCCCAACTTTTGCATCAACATATATATATATATATATATATATATATATATATATATATATATATATATATATATATATATATATATATATATATATTTGCTTAAAAGAATAAAAGAAACAATCAAACTATGGTTAACACCATTGGACCATTGCTCTAGCATTAATTTGTTGGTTTTGTAAATGTTGTAACCCATGTTCAAGCCTTGCAAATGAAATTTTAATTATTTTTAGCCCAAACAATTGGATAAAAGAATAAAGGGTAAATTGCAAAAAGTATCCCTATGGTAAGTCAGTTTTGCACCCAATGCACCTACAAACTTTTAAGAGCAAATAATGTACATATGGTTTTCACTTTGTTGCAATTTATGTCATTTTCACTAGCGACTGTTATTTTTTTCCATTAGTCATGGTCAAAGACATGCGAAATGACTAATTTACACTCGTTTTCTTCCCCACTCAAGAACATCAAAAACAATACCCAAAATTTTTAGGGCCCAACTGAAGCTACTGTAAATGAGTATTTTTTTTGTTTTTTTTTTCGTTTTTTTTTGTTTTTTTTTTTGTTTTTTTTTTTTTGTAGTTTTTGCTATTTCAGTCCAATTGCTTGTATTCTACTATGGAGTATGTAACACCCCCAACTCAAATATGGCAGCTAACACAGCTGGGGGTATTACGCAAAAGAAAACCAGGCACGTTTATAGCTAACGACCACAACACGAGATGTTTATAAATGTTTCAAAACATATCATTCAAATTTACAAACCATTTAGAGTTCAAAGACTCTTTATCAAAGTAGTAGCAGAAAAGTAAATAGAGTTTGCAGCGGAAAATAACAAAGTTTAGCAGCGGAAGTAACAAAGACACAGAAAAGGTTTTACGAATGATATGAAAATAAAGATAGTAAAGATAATTAAGCTGCCATGACAAATAGCCTCCTTGGTACAAGCCACTCCACTATGCCCCACAAGTATGCTCCCAAAAGCTAATTATTAGTACCTGAAATACATGCTTAAAATTCAACACAAAGGTTGAGTGTAATCCATAGGTTTAATAAATAAAGTTGAACATAAGATTTTAATCAAGTGATATAAGCAACATATACAAATACCGGGTAATCAAGGTAACATACAATATATAGAGGCATTCCAGTGCATATAATATTGTTGATGATGCTAAGCTCATGACACGCAAAACGTTAACCAACCAATCATAAGTCGACAATAACCGCGGAATTTCATAATATAACAATGCCCCCATGGCCAGGTACTTGCCATATACCCAGCAAAATCGAATATAGTACACCACAATTTTCTTATCTGGAAAAAGGAGTGGGAGGGTCAATTCCTATAGGCCTATATCCCTATATTCACGCTCACTCGCAAGTGATTAATGGTTCATGATCTGAGGGTCTTGCATGGCAAGATAAGCTACTTAGCACATCGTCAGGAAAGCATACCAATCAGGAAAAACATAACAAAAACACTTGTGCTCAGAAAATATTTAAAAGTATGTATCTCACCCCATGGGTTTATAAACAATTAAAAAGTTAAAATGTGGGGCTATGAATCACACCTTAACAGCTGCAGGAAACGGGATATAATAACCAAGCAAATGATATGTCACGTCAAACAATCCTCAGCACAACCTAATCAATATAAATGGCATAACTCAGAAATAATACTCGAATATCTCAATAAACAATTCTTGAACAAAAATTTTTAGTAACAATGGCGTTTGATAAAAATGGATTTTAAAAGCCTAGTGTGGAAGACAAAAAAAATTACAAAATAAACATGTCTGTGAAAGCGAACGATAACCTAAGAAAGACGAAAGTAGACGAAAGAGTAACTCAAAGAAATATAACGGGAAGAAATGAATACACACTCGAATAAACAATAACACGTTGATAGCTAGTTTCGGCTTTTCCCCATTTTTCACAAAATATAACGTTGAAAACAATATAAGTAAAAAAAGGTTTTTAAATATTTAACAAATCTATACGGTTAAAGTTTATAAAAGATTTCACGAAATTTCGGCATGACCTGCCCGTTTATACAACGTTTTCCCCGAGTTCAACGACTCTTAAATATCCTACATATCGCTAAATGTCATATTATATAATTGGACATATTATTCGCGTTATCGTTAGTTGTTTAGTTTTTATCGACTATTTCGTATTATTCATATCAAAGGGTCCATAACGTCTAAATAACCAACTCGTAAATCCAATACGTCCAATCCTTGTCCACGATACATATAATGTCACAATATCAATATCCGGATCCAAGTCCGAAGTCAAAATCCACTTAACTATAACTAGCTTGTTTTATCGTTTCATAATTATTATTCATGTTTATTTTTATCGTCAAGTTTATATTTATCATTAACTTTATATATATATCGTTATGTTACGTTATCGTCAAGTTTTTCCGTGTCAAATATAATTTGCCGAAACCGTTATCTAAGCCAGAACCCAAACAAACAATCAAACAAATATATACAAAATAACTAAATAAGCTTTGCCGTGACTCGAGAAGAGTCACGGCTCAATATCAACACGAGGCATGGGGCTTCTCGGCTCAAACCAATCCGAGGCAAAAGTACAACATAAAAAAAATCTCAACCTCAAACCTCCAATACAAAACCAACTCTACAACACTGATAAAATTCCACATCCAAAACAGTCCACAACAAATCCAAACTCCAAGCCTACTGCTGAAAACAAATGCAACCATACGGACCACACAAAGACCGATCGGGTCCAAAACTATAACTAATCCAATCCCAAGCTCAAATAATCAACAAGAATAACATCGAGGGTCAAACCCTCGACTGCCGAGACAACTACAAACCAAACGGCCAAAAATAATCTCCAAAACATCAATAATATCAAGGAACATTCAAAGAACAAGGAAATATCAAGAACATCACCACCGAGTCAACTGAGTCAACTCGGTGGTTCTTTCGAGTCGGCCGAGTCGCGACAGAAAACAAATCCACACGGTTTTAAGGTTAAAAACAATTTATCAAATAGGTTTTATAATAAGATTTAACAACATAGTCAATTTATTATGGTTTTATAAAAGTTAGGGTTTTGGTTAAATTTGAAAATAATAAGAAGGGTGGCGCGTGTGAGGTTATACCGAGAGAATAATGATGGTAAGGTGGTGGTGAAGCTTCGGTGGTTGATGGCAGAGGCTGAGGTGGCGCGTGGATGGTGGTACGGGGGTGGTCACGAGCTAAAAAGCTCCAGAATGGTTGTACGTGTATCGATCTATCGATTAGAAGGTGAAAAGGTCTCGCTGGAAAATTTTCTGGTGACCGGAATCTGCTGGTGTTGCCGGACGACGGCGGTGGTGGCCGGAGTTGGTGAAGAATCCGGTTGGGTGGGTTTAGAGAGAGAAAGGATAGTTGTGTGTGCGTTTAATATAAGTTGAAAATGAATAAAAATAAAAATAAACAGGTATTTATATTAAAAAGTGTATGGTGTGTTTGTTATTAAATAAAGTGTGGGGGTGGAATTGGTAAATATCACGGGGGACCATTATTGCCAACAAGTTAAACTTCTCACGAAAATACTTCGAGGTTCAAACGACCTAGCAAACGGACTCCAAAAATTATGAAACTTGCGCCATTGTTCACGAAATTATTTTTCCCATCAAATCAAGCATAAACTTCAGATTTTTTCTCAAACTCAATATAATTCAATAAATTTGGCAAATGCAATACGATTCGAGTTTTCTAGGTTGTGCTAGATCAATCAAAGAATAAAGTTCTCGTTTCCAAATATATCTCACGTTTCTCAAGCCCAAATAACATGCAATAAAAGTTTAAAAGTATTTCAGGTACGAAGATAGATTTTTGGCTAGAAATAGGTTTAGGAAAAGTACCAGGTGTTACATAACATACATCATATTTGGAAATCCGTCTCGGATTTAGTTTAAGTCACCAGTCCCAGATTTGAAAAGATTTTGAAAAGATTTGGGTACTTGTGTTTGAATACATCCTCGCGTTTCCAAGTGTACTCAGGTCCTCTCTTGGAATTCCAACGAACTTTCACAAGAGAAATACGACTCTTCTTCAATCGCTTAACCTCACGATCCATAATATCAACAGGCTCCTCAAATAAATGCAACTGTTCATCAACCTCAATCTCCTAAAGCAGAATCACAACGGTCTCATCGGTCAAACACTTCTTCAAATTCGACACATGAAAAGTAGGATGCACCCTACTGAGTTCGAGTGGCAATTCTAGCTTATAAGCTACGGGACGAATCCTTTCCAAAATCCTGAATGGTCCAATATATCGTGGGTTTAGCTTCCTTCTCTTACCAAACCTGATCACACCTTTCAAGGTGATACCTTCAACATAATTTTGTCCCCAATCTGAAACTCCAGGGGTTTACGCCTTACATCCGCGTAAATCTTCTGACGGTCACGAGCAACTTTCAATCGGTCCTTAATCTGAGAAATTTTCTCTGTCGTCTCACAGACCAAGTCCGGACCAATAAGCTGAGCTTCTCCCACTTCATCCCAACAAATAGGTGAATGACACTTTCAACCATAAAGTGCTTCAAACGGTGCAGCCTTAATACTCACGTGATAATTGTTGTTGTAGGAAAACTCAACCAAAGGCAAATGGACATCCCATCCATTCCCGGAATCAATCGCACATGCGTGGAGCATATCTTCCAAAGTATGAATGGTTCTCTAGCTTTGACCATCGGTCTGTGGATGATAAGCGATACTCATATCGAGATGTGATCCAAACGAATCCTGAAGCGACTGCCAAAATTTGAAGTAAACCCGTTGTCTCTGTCGAAGATAATAGACACTGGTGCTCCATGTCGAGAAACTATCTCTTTCACATAGATTCTAGTCAACTTATCCATACTGTAGTTCTCCCTGATCGGCAAAAAGTGAGCAGACTTCGTCAATCGATAGACTATTACCCAAATAGCATCAAATCCAGTAGAAGTCTTAGGAAGTTTTGTGATAAAATCCATCGTAATCCGTTCCCATTTCCATGCTGGAATCTTGGGTTGCTCTTGTAGACCAGACGGCTTCTGATGTTCGGCCTTCACCCTGGCATAGGTAAGACACCTACGAACATAATCGGCAATCTCCGCCTTCATATTGGGCTACCAATATAACTTCTTCACGTTCTGATACATCTTATCAGATCCTGGGTAAATAGAGTACTTTGACTTATGAGACTCGAGCATAATCAAATCTCTCAGTCCTCCAAACAATGACACCCAACTTCTTCCTTTATAGCACAAGGTTCCGTCTGAACGTTTCTCAAACTTCTTCTTGATCATCCCATCAAGTTTCTCTTTCTTGAGATCTTCTTGTTTCATGGCTTCCTCTTAAGCTTGTAGAATCTGGGCAGGAAGATTCGAGTTGATCGTCAAAACTAAAGCTCGAACACGTAGTTGTTTCAAACGTTCCTTGCGGCTTAAGGCATCAGCTACAACATTAGCCTTTCCCGGGTGATTTCGAATCTCGTAATCATAATCGCTCAACGTCTCCAACCATCGGCGTTGTCGCATATTCAACTCCTTTTGATCCAAAATATGTTGTAGACTCTTGTGATCTATAAAGACAACATACTTCGTACCATAAAGATAGTGTCTCCACAACTTAAGCGCAAATACCACGGCTCCTAACTCCAAATCATGAGTGGTATACTTCTCCTCATGAGTCTTAAGCTGTCAGAAATCATATGCCATGAACTTCCCTCGTTGCATCAAAACTGCTCCTAACCCTTGATACGAGGCATCACAATAAACCACAAATCTTCCACTCCATATGGTAAAGCTAATATCGGTGCACTACAAAGCTTCTGCTTTAAGGTATGAAACGCTTTCTCTTCTTCTTCTCCCCATTCATACTTCTTGTCCTTTTGAGTCAATGCAGTCAACGGTTTAGATATCTTAGAAAATCCCTCGATGAATCTCTTGTAATACCCAGCTAATCCCAAAAATTGACGAATTTCTGTGGCATTAACCGGCGTTGCCCATTTCTCAATAGTCTCAATCTTAGCGGGATCCACATGTAATCCTTCACTATCAATTACATGACCCAAAAATTGCACCTTGCAAATCCAAAATTCACACTTAGAGAACTTTGCGTACAACCGCTCATCCCTGAGCAACTTAAGAATCGTCGCCAAATGTCGCTTGTGTTCCTCCCCACTCTTGGAGTAGATCAAAATATCGTCAATGAAGACTATCACGAAATTATCCAAATAAGGTTTGTATACTCGATTCATGAGATCCATGAATACCGCGGGTGCGTTGGTCAAACCAAATGGCAAATACAACACCGAGTCTCAAGTGATGCCATTCTCTTTTTCACAAATAATACCGGAGCTCCCCAGGGCAAAGTACTAGGTCGAATGAATCCTTTATCCAACAATTCCTGCAATTGCTTGGACAATTCTTCCATCTCTGACGATGCTAGTCAATACGATGCACGCGCAACAGGTGCAGCTCCTGTAACTAAGTCGATGCGAAACTCCATTTGTCGGACCGGCGGAAGTCCTGACAAGTCTTCAAGAAACACTTCAGGAAAATCACGCACTACAGGAACATCCTCAAGTCGCTTCTCTCCCGACTCCTTCTTAGCCACATGTGCTAGGAATGCATGATATCCTTTCTTGATGTATTTCATGGTCTTGATACACGATATGTTATTCAGGCGAGTTCCACTCCTATTACCTCGAACAATCAAAGTCTCACCATTGAGAGGGATATGAACAACTCGTTCTCCACAAACAATGCTCACTCGATGCCTGGATAACCAATAATCCCAATTACTACGTCGAAACTTCCAAGCTCAATCGGCATCAAATCGATACTAAACACGTGGTCTAAAAGGTTAAGGGTACAGCCACGGATCATAGTACGGGTATCAACTAGGTTACCATTAGCTAGCTCAATGCTATAACTGACGTCTAACAGGGTTGGGGTAAGCCGGAGTAACGGTGCGATCTTAGAAAAAACAAAACTCATATCGGCACCTGAATCAAACAAAACTCTGTAACACCCCCAGTTTTGAAAACAAGCAGCGGAAATTAGATTGGGTGTTACTTCATAGCGCACAGTTTAGTAGTAGAAAATGATTGTCATTTTAGTCATTTTAAAGATTTATTATTTGAATATAAACACCAGAGTTTTAAAAGAGGTCCCCATTTGTCCCAAAGTTTATTTAACAAGTTTTCGAATGATAGGAAAATTTATAGCCTTTATAAGTATCCGTGCTCCTCCTTGCTCATTATGGACCTGAGATAAACACATGCTAAAAGTGTCAACACAAAGGTTGGTGAGTTCATAGAGTTTATAGTTTCGAATATCGATTTCCAAAATCAAAGAGTTTGTGAGTCCATAGTAGTTATAATAACAGCTGATTATCAAATTAAAGTGTGAGTAAATTCATAATGTTCATAGCTTAAATCGTTGATATATCAAAATCAGAAAATGAGTGATTTCCTTATTAATTCAAAAATAGTCCGTTAGTTTGCCCTTCACCAGGGTCAACTCCAAAATAGTAGTTTGTTTGCCCTAACCGGGTCAACACCAAAATAGTAGTTTGCCAAGTATTAGTAGTTTCCTGCTATATAGTGAGCACAATCTCGTAGTTTGATAAAAACAGTGGGCTACAACATTTTACACCCCTAACATCAGTCATTGTAGTGCTACATTATTACCGTTCTATTGCCCTAAGCTCATGACACGCAACGATTAACAGACATCAAAATAACCATAATAATGATGTGAAATAGTGGCCCTCAGGATAGGTATTTACAAGTAACCTATGAAATCAAATAAAGTGCATTTGGTGGCTTTCCTCTAGCGACCAAATGGGGATTGTCAATCCCTAAAAGATCTATCCACAATTATTTACGTTCACCCTGCAAGTGATTAAGGCGCATGATCGAGGGACTTTTGGTAATAGGAAACTTAGGCAACAGAGATCAAATATAGCGTATCGTTGAAAAATCACTTGTAATCATGTCTATAGCAGGTGTCTCCTTATGAGATATAAAAATGTGTAAACTAGTAAAGTTTATATGTAATATAGTCCTGTATTTAATTAATGAATACTTGTAAAAGTAAAAACAGTAGTTAAGCATGTATCTCCCCCAAAAACGTTTATAAACCATTGTAAAACCAGTAAGAGTAGGGGCTATGACTCACCTTGGAAGGTAGTGACGTAAGTAACACATCGGTACCAAAGAGTATGGCCGAAAGAGTAACATAAGTGATGTCAAGAATTGGAGCATAATGATATTGAATTCGCCACGACCTAATGAATATGAGCTTGTCACAAATACGGTACGCGAAGAGTACTCAATGCGTATGAGTTTTCAAAAGATAATATATTTTAGTTTTCGTGGAATATTTGTATTAATGTTTGTAAAAGTTTAGTATCATCATTCGTGTGGTGGTTTTAAGGTTAAGACTCAAATACACATACCATAGTATAAAACATATAACACACTTATGACAGGAAATAAACACATAAGAATCAAATTGCAGATAAGCGTTATAATGAGTGGATGGTTAAGTTTTAGGCATTCACCCGGTGTCCCCCAAATAATGTATGTTTTATAATAAAACATATGTTTTAATATGTAGAACAAGTAGAAATAGTTTAATGTAACTATCCTTCTTGTTTTGTTATCGGTTTTTGTTATAATAAAAGTTATTGAGATAATATATATTAAGTATGGAAATGCAAGCTTAATATGATTCGTTTTAGTCCGTTATGTCACATGTATAGTTAACCCGATAGTCTTAGTCCATACGACATGTTAACGTCGATTAAAGTACTAGTTTGGCCTTTATGTTGACTTTTTAATATATATATATATATATATATATATATATATATATATATATATATATATATATATATATATATATATATATATATATATATATATATATATATATATATATATATACTTTACTTAAATCTGACTCGGCCCAAACGACCCACTAAAACACATTTTCACATCTCGGACTCAAAAGAGATTTTATGCAAGACGTCGTTCCAGACAACTTTTGTGTTTCGGCCGAAGGCCGAAACGGGTCAGAAGGTGCCCAAAACGACCCATTTTAGTTCTGCGCAGGATTCAAATTACCAATATAATGCTGAATAAAAATATACATATAATTCAAAATTTCATTTGGCCATAACTTCTTCGTTTTAAATACGATTTGTACGTTCTTTATATCCCCGGAAAGGTAATTAAGTGTACTACCATATTTTTAAGATTATATGGTGACAAAAATATTTTATGGTCACTGTTCACGCTGAATAAAATTATGACAGCTTATATAATTAGTATAAATGATTCCAAACACTCCATAATAAGCAGAAAAATAGGCAATCTAAACACCCTTTTGTGGGCTGTGGCTGTTAGTCGAACCAAACCAAACGGACCTTTAGGTCGTGGTGGTGTGAGTCGAGACCAATCCAAACGGACCCTTGAGTCATGGTGGTATGAGCCGAAACCAATCCAAACGGACCCTCGAGTCGTGGTGGTAATTTCCATTCGAACCAAAGAAAGAAAAAGAATAAAAATAAAAATAAAATGATGGTAAATGAAACAAAAATAAGCTATAAGTATGAAAAAAAGCTAATGACACAACTAACATGAGTTATACCAAAATTTAATCACATAACGAGCTATGAGCTTATAAGCCGAAGCTTATAAGCTCGATCCAAGTAAACACTCTCAAATAAGCAGTTTCAAGGTAAGCTTGTGACAACCCAACATCATAACATCATTTTTAATTGATTTCAACCACATGATAATTTGTTAAAAATGTTTTTATTCAAATCTTAATTCCATGAAAACTAAATTAATCGAATTAACAAGGTTGATTGTGCGTGTGTCGACTTACAATATAACGAGAAGAAGAGGTGGTGGTGGTGGCAGCACACGGCAGCAAGCACAAGAAGGAGAGATGAGAAGCCTTTAAAACTCTTGAAAAGAAGAGGTCTTGAAGAAGAAAAGAACCAAGAATAATATAGCACCAAAGATCTTTAATCTTGTACTAAATCTTTAACTAGAAATTCAAACACAAAGGGTGTGTTTGTTCTTGGGTAGTCACGGCAGCAGCAACAACAATGGAAAAAAAGAGAGAGCAGATTTTTGATGAAGTTTTGATGGTGATATGTTCTATGTGATTATTTGGGCTTATATATATAGGAGGCAAGTTTGGAGTTATATGGTTTCTAGGTTACATTTGAGGGAGTAACAAGTGAGGGAGGTGGTGTAAGAGTTTTGCACATGGTTTCTAGGTTACATTTGAGGGAGTAACAAGTGAGGGAGGTGGTGTAAGAGTTTTGCACATGTAGTAGTACCCAAGTTTGAGTCCAGGTCGTATTTTTATAGATAACAACCTTGAATTGCATTTTTGGTTTAAAATCTCGCGAGTCTAAACGTAAAACATTATTTCGGACATCTTTCGTGTTTTACACTTTTCCTGATTCGGACCAGAAAGGCCTTAAAATTGGGATTTAAATTCGTTACAGAAAGTTGGTGGTTCATTTGATATGGAAGAAGTAGATATATATATAGGAGGTGAGTAGTGTTGGTGGTGTGTCAATACAAACAAGAAAGGAGTATGTATTTTGTTTTATTTTTAAGTGTATACACGGTGTCACGGGTATGCTTGGTCCCGGTAATTACTAACGTTAAGTCCTTAAGTTACAAATTTTAAAATAGGGCAACGTAAAAATGTAAGGCTCATAAAAATGTTAAAACTTATCATCGTGCTCTATTTTAATATTTAAAATGAGTCGTGGGTTATCAGAGTGTTTAAACGTCATTTAAACTAAAAACATTTATAGTGATAATGAATAGAAGTTAATAGTTAATTTAATAACCTGAAAAGTTTCGTGAAGATTCTAATAGATGGCTAAAGTTTAGTTTAATTTTTCATAAGCTCGATAAATTAATAAACACGTTGAATAAGGTGTTGATACGTAAGCTTAGAAATGTTGATAGTTTTAAAAGAAATTGCCCGTAAAAATGGTTAATTAAACTGTGATGATGGATTACTATTCGTTAATTGTTTAAAATTAAGAGGGGAAATTTACGGGATGTTATATTACCTACCCATTAAACTGAATCTCGTCCCGGGATTCCAGGCTAAGGTAGTTGTCGGAAGACTTGTAATAAAACAGTAAAGGTGAGTGGAATGGGTGAACAAATAGTCATTCCTAACGATCTAACCCCTGAGCGATATTAATTGTTCTTTCCAGCTTAACGTATCTGCTACTACATTAGCTTTTTCCTTGATGATAGCGGATCTCATAGTCATAATTGCTGAGTAGTTCTAACGAGTGACGTTGTCTTATGTTCAATTCCTTTTGATTAATCTTGACTTAAGAAACAATTCCATTTTGAATGAAGATTTTTATTTTAACATGTTTTGAAGATAAACATGGTTCACAATATCTTGTTTTGTGAACATCAAGATCTTCGCGGGTAACTTACCCGTTAAACAAGTTGGTTGTTAACAGATTTTTAATAATAAGAGTTTTCAAGTGGAAACTTGTTGAATGAAGAGAAAGTTGCTGAACTTCAGCTTTTGTAAGGAGAAACTTGTTAAATATAGTTTTAAGTGACAACACGGTATTTGGTTCCAAGCTTTTGTAGATGATGAATCTTTTTGTTCCTTAGCAATCCCATATCTTGAATTTTTATTAGAGAAATTTATGGATTTTAGGTGAAACAACGTAAAGTTGTGAAAGGTTTGGAGATCACTATATCACTCATAGTGTCGGAGAAGTAAGAGAGACCATTGTAATCACCTACAATGTCTTGAAATTTAAGAGAGAACATCGTGCAACTCGCGATGTCTGAGAAATAAATAAGACCATTGTGCAGCTCACAATGTCTGAGTAGTGGATGAGACCATTGTAATCACATACAATGTCTTGAAAAGGTTTCATAAATCGCCAGAATGTAAAAGTAAGTACATGATTGAAGAAATGTGGTAGTGCCGTAATGCCTTAAAATTAGGCATGCGCAGAAGAAAATCGTGAGTCTTTGGCTGAAGTTTTAGTGCTTCTCATACCACTCGTGGTCCTAGCCATTTGTGTGGATGAAAATATGGAGATGAAAGCTAGTATGGCAATAAAATAAAAGTTATGCTTTACAAACTTTACTGACCCTCGATTCCATACGCATGTCCTTTCAGATACAATTAAGCCCACTTATTTATAATTCGTTATTTACATAGAGAAGCGTCCCAAACGATGTAAATAACGAAGTATAAACTTATGGTTCGGCGGTTTACAATTTCTTTATTTAAATAAAAAGGCTTCCCAATCCATTCAAATAAAGACATTGTAAATCATCCTACTTAAGAATTTTTGACGCAACACTCATACTAATCGACAAAGTTATCCAATGCGCAGATTTTTTCGAGAGTATGTCATATGCATCTATAATGATGAGAGTGAGAAAATTAAGGAGGATTGATATATTACTCAAAATAGTTGGGGAGCATGCATATATATATCAATATTACTAGAGTGTTGGTATAGCATAAATTATCTAGAAGTCACATAATCGTCTGGCGGATGGAAAGCACGGAGAGCGTAAGGCTATAAAATGTTTTGTTTTGTAAAAATGGTTATAGTTCGGATCTAACTTAGACCCGTTTCGCTATAACCAAGGCTCTGGTACCACTCTGTAACACCCCCAGTTTTGAAAACAAGCAGCGGAAATTAGATTGGGAGTTACTTCATAGCGCACAGTTTAGTAGTAGAAAATGATTGTCATTTTAGTCATTTTAAAGATTTATCATTCGAATATAAACACCAGAGTTTTAAAAGAGGTCCCCATTTGTCCCAAAGTTTATTTAATAAGTTTTCGAATGATAGGAAAATTTATAGCCTTTATAAGTATCCGTGCTCCTCCGTGCTCATTATGGACCTGAGATAAACACATGCTAAAAGTGTCAACACAAAGGTTGGTGAGTTCACAGAGTTTATAGTTTCGAATATCGATTTCCAAAATCAAAGAGTTTGTGAGTCCATAGTAGTTATAATAATAGTTGATTATAAAATTAAAGTGTGAGTAAATCCATAATGTTCATAGCTTAAATCGTTGATTTATCAAAATCAGAAAATGAGTGATTTCCTTATTAATTCAAAAATAGTCCGTTGGTTTGCCCTTCACCAGGTTCAACTCCAAAATAGTAGTTTGTTTGCCCTAACCGGGTCAACACCAAAATAGTAGTTTGCCAAGTATTAGTAGTTTCCTGCTATATAGTGAGCACAATCTCGTAGTTTGATAAAAACAGTGGGCTACAATATTTTACGCCCCTAACATCAGTCATTGTAGTGCTACATTATTACCGTTCTATTGCCCTAAGCTCATGACATGCAACGATTAACAGACATCAAAATAACAATAATAATGATGTGAAATAGTGGCCCTCAGGATAGGTATTTACCAGTAACCTATGAAATCAAATAAAGTGCATTTGGTGGCTTTCCTCTGGCGACCAAATGGGGATTGTCAATCCCTAATAGATCTATCCACAATTATTTATGATGACGTATAGCCTATATTTGGGCCGCAAGCCCAAATGATAGACATTACTTACACTTAAGCCCATCACGAATGGGCTACCATGACAAATGGTATGGGCCGCAGTATTAATACTTTGGGCTCATGAAGCACAAAGGCCCAATCTAACCCACCGGGTACACGATAAGGATTATCTATTCAAGGAATAGATATCCTTACCTCGGATAAGCACCATGCGTGCGAAGAGTAAGGAGCAAGAAACACGGTTTCTTAGCCCCTATATATAGAATCATACGATTCTCATCCAAGGTACGATTCACATAATCCCTAAACTCTTCAACCAAAACCTAAATTCGATTACTTACTCTCACGCCGGAGTCTAATCGGGGGAGACAATCCCTCGATAAGCCTAACGGTGTTGTTTATTTTCTTAGTACGCAGGTAACAAAGTGCTAAGGAACGAATTGATATAAGAGCAAAGCCCAACAACCAGGTACGCCCAACTTTTGTATCAACAAGTGGCGCCATCCGTGGGACCCTACTAAGAACTAGAATGACGAAACATAAGAATTCGAGCCAGCGGACTCCGCAGCCAGAAAAACGTGACCATCTGAGGAAGAATCAACAAGATCCAACCTCCAGACAAGTCGCTTGGACAACCAGCACACCTGGTCACCACGAGGCAGGGACAACCCAACCTCCCCCAGCGGTAGAACTACCCAGGATTACCTTAGAGGTCCCCAGCGTTGAGGAACTCCAACGCACCCTCTTCACCACTCCTCATCAGGCTACACCCGCAGTGAACAACACTGTGCCGCCAGGCGCTCCTGAACGGAACAGGGCGCCCAACACTGAGGAAGAAATTCTTGCAACAACTGAGGACGCACCGGATCTGACTTTGGGGAACTTTGTATCCCAAAATTATGAAACATTAACTGCCCTCATGCAAGAAGAAGCAACAAGAAGAGCAAACACGGACCTACAAGCCCGACTTAATCTTGGTCCAGAACGCAAACCATCACCACCACGCCACCCGCGAGGAAGACGTACAGAACGTACCTCTGTCCATGATAGGTTAGGTGCGGTACCTGACTCACAAAATTCTGGAGACAGCGGTAGGCGCACCAATGTCCATTCCAGACTTGGCAGTCGGGGAATACACGATCGATTAGGGCCTCAACATTCGCCAAGCCAAGGATCTTCCAAACCTGAAAGTAGGCGAATACAAGATAGATTGGGAAGGAGGAGATCCCCAAGCAGAGATCCCTCAGGCTCTTCTTCTGAAAGAAGCCGGCGCAAGCGCCGAAAGCGAGACTACTCTTCTTCCAGCGACTCCTCGGACAACGAGGACAAAGAAACAGGACATTGGAAGTCAAGAGGAAGACGTCGCGAGGAGGAGAACGAAGATATGTCCCTCCCATGGCGACGCCAGAAAATTGACGCGTTTACGCGACGCATCAGCGATTACTCAGACCACAAACGCAGGCGCATGCCCGCTAACGTAAAAACATATGATGGAACAGGTGATCCTGACGATCACCTAAAAATTTTCGAGTCAGCCGCAACAATCGAAAATTGGCCACAACCTGTGTGGTGCCACATGTTTAATTCCACGTTAGTAGGAAACGCGCGCACATGGTTTAGCAAACTCCCACGTAGGAGCATTGGTGGATTTGAGGAATTACGAAAAGCATTCCGCCACAACTTCACCCAGCGAAAGAAGTGCGCTAAAAATCCTGTAGAATTGGCAAGGGTGAAGCAACGGCAAGGGGAATCAACCAGCGCCTTTATGGAGCGCTTCAAGGATGAGTGCATACAAGTCAAAGCATGTCCCGAAATACTAAAAATTTCAGGGTTCATGAATGGAATTAATAATCCAGAACTCATCCGAAAGCTCAATGATAGAGTTCCACAGTCTTTCGATGAACTCACAAAACGCACCAGATCCTTTATACAAGGAGAAGCAGCTGCTGCGGATAGCAAAAAAGGATATTCAAACTATAGGCAACAAGAACACCCGCGGAGACAATCCAATGATCAAAACAATAACCGCGGCAGGAACTACCGCAGTGGAAGAGACAACGACAAATATACTCCTCTCACTAAAACTCCAAGGGAGATATTTGCAACAGAAGGTGCGAACTTCCCAAAACCACCACCAATTAAAACGGCAGAAGAAAAACGCCAAGGTAGTGGATACTGCGAGTACCACGGCCAAAAGGGCCATACAACTAACGAGTGCGTCCAACTGAAACAACTAATCGAAAAATTAGTGAGAGAAGGAAGGATGGACCACCTCGTAAAAAACATCAAGGAAGGAAAAGAGAGACAGAGAAATGGAGGCAAGAAAGAACCCCCAAAGGAAAAGGCTGATACTATATACATGATACAATCATGGCAGCGCAAAATAAAGCAAAAAGTCAGCCAAAAATTCTCTCCAGAAAAAGAGATATCCTTCCCTACAATAGCTGCGGACAACGCAGTCGTGGAACCTCTGACCATTGAAATACATACAGGGGGACACGACATCCACCGCATGTATATTGATGGAGGAGCATCCGCAGACATTATGTATGATCACTGCTTCAAAAGGCTGCGACCTGAAATCCAAAGTCAGTGGACACCAGCTACAATGTCACTAACAGGATTCACAGGAGAAAAGAATTGGCCCATGGGGCAGTTACGCTTATTGGTGTTCGTAGGAGATGAACAACACTCAACCGCGACATGGATAAATTTTATGGTAATAAAGTCTCCTTCACCATACAATGGTATAATTGGAAGACCGGGAATATCATCCATGCGCGCAGTACCATCCACAGCACACGGAATGCTCAAATTCCCAGTTAAAGGAGGAGTGGTCACTCTCTACAACACAACGGTACCACCAAGAGAATGCATCGCAGTAACAACTGAAGCGGAGACTATTCCAGAACAGCGCACGGAAAAATCGCCAAATTTAAAGGTCGCTATTCACCCAGATTATCCGGAACAACAAGTTTCGATTGGAGGATCTTTATCTGACAAAGGTAAAGCAGCCGTATGCGCACTCTTGCAAAGGAATCTAGACATCTTTGCATGGGAACCAAAGCATATGACGGGAGTACCTCGCTCTATCACAGAGCACAAGTTACAAATCCGACAAGGATACCCTCCAATACGACAAAAGAAGCACGGCCAGGCACCAGATCGTGCAAAGGCAATTTTGGAAGAAGTACACAAGTTAGTAGACGCGGGCATCATGCGCGAAGTGTACTACCACGACTGGCTTTCAAACCCAGTTATGGTAAAGAAGAGCGATGGTAGTTGGAGGATGTGCGTGGACTTCACGGACCTCAACAAAGCATGCCCGCAGGACTGCTATCCACTGCCAGAGATAGACTGGAAGGTCGAGTCCTTATGTGGGTACCCCTTCAAGTGCTTCCTAGACGCATATAAAGGGTACCATCAGATCCAAATGGCAGTGGAGGATGAAGAAAAAACAGCTTTCCACACCAGTCAAGGGGTATACTGCTACACAAAAATGCCTTTTGGCTTAAAGAACGCAGGCGCGACATACCAACGGCTGGTGGACACAGCTTTCGAAAAACAAGTAGGCCGCAACTTGGAAGTCTACGTTGACGACCTTGTTATAAAAAGCCATACAGAGGACGAATTGGTGCGCGACATAGAGGAAACATTCCGAACGTTGGGGCGGATAAACATGAAATTGAATCCAAAAAAGTGCACCTTTGGCGCAACTGAAGGCATGTTCCTCGGATATTTGATAGAACCCGATGGAATCAAACCATGCCCAGAGAAGACAAAGGCTGTTATTGATCTCCCCTCCCCGTGCACACTCAAAGAAGTCCAGTCACTAAATGGAAAGTTAGCAGGGCTGAATCGCTTCTTATCTAAGTCAGCGGACAAATCCCTTCCCCTCTTTAAAACACTCACGAAGTGCACAAAAAAGGGAGACTTTCGCTGGACTAGCGAAGCAGAAGAAGCTTTTCAACAACTTAAACACCATCTGGCATCTCTTCCCAAACTCGTCGCACCGCGACCAGGGGAAGAACTAATCATGTACTTATCAGCAACCCATGGAGCAGTTAGCGCAGTACTATTGACAGACAGAGACTCCGTCCAGACACCCATATATTTTGTAAGCAAGGCCTTGAAGAAAACAGAGATTAACTACAGTGCTATGGAAAAGCTGGTCTTGGCTTTAGTGTTCGCATCCAAAAGACTGCGCAGATACTTTCAAGCGCATCCAATAGCTGTAATCACTGATCAGCCAATTAAACAAGTTATCTCCAAACCGGATGCATCAGGACGCTTACAAAAATGGAGTGTACTGCTAAGTGAGTACAACATCTCGTACAGGCCGCGCACTGCAATTAAAGGACAAGTCTTAGCCGATTTTATCGTGGAGAAGCCAGATAGCGACAGCCCAACATCTGCAGCTAAAACGGACCTACAAGAACCTTGGACACTGTTCACCGATGGATCCTCATGCGCAGATGGATCAGGCGCAGGCCTTATTCTTACAAATCCAGAAGGTATGGAATTCACCTATGCGCTACGCTTTGAATTCACAGCCACAAACAATGAGGCAGAATATGAAGCCCTACTAGCCGGACTACGCATAGCAATCCAACTGGGTGTACGCAACCTAGAAGCAAACGTAGATTCGCGCCTAGTGGCTAACCACGTGCTAGGTGAATACGAAGCCAAGGATGACCACATGATCCAATACCTGGATAAGACAAAATCTTTGATCAAAAACTTTGATAGGTTCACAATAAAACAAGTACCTAGAGGAGATAACAGGAAGGCGGACGCACTCAGCAAGATTGCATCCACAAGCTTCGCACACCTTTCAAAACAGGTATTGGTGGAAACCCTAAAGAACAAGTCAATCTTGGATATGGAGATATCAACGGTGATAGAAGAACAAAATCCTACGTGGATGACACCTATCATCGAATTTATTAGCAAGGGAATCCTACCCCAAGATAATAAAGACGCTCGAAGAATACGGCGCACAGCGCAACGATTCGAATTACGCGACAACGTACTCTATCGGCGATCTTTCTTACAACCATGGCTCAGATGTGTTGGACCCCTCCAAGCAGACTACGTACTCCGCGAAATTCATGCTGGGTCATGTAGTATGCACTCAGGGCCACGATCCGTGGTGGCAAGCGCTCTAAGGTCAGGATACTATTGGCCAACAATGCACCGCGACGCACGCGATCTAATAAGAAAGTGCAGCAACTGCCAAGTACATAGGCCTATTCCGCGCCGACCACAGCACGACCTAACACCAATCACCTCACCATGGCCATTTTACAAATGGGGTATTGACATCGCAGGACCTTTCCCCGTCGCAGCTGGAGGAATAAAGTTCCTCATCGTAGCCATAGACTACTTTACAAAGTGGATCGAAGCAAAAGCAGTGGTGAACATTACAGGAAACCAAGTCAAGCGCTTTGTTTGGGACAATATTGTCTGCCGCTTCGGCCTACCAGGCGAGATCGTATCAGACAACGGAAAACAATTCTGTGATAACCCATTCAAAGATTGGTGCGCACAATTAAACATCACACAACACTTTGCTTCAGTCAAACACCCACAAACCAATGGCCTAGTTGAGCGCGCTAATCGCAGTCTGGGCGAAGGCATAAAAGCGCGCCTTGACAGACATAAAGGAAGATGGGTAGATGAGCTCTCGCACGTCTTGTGGGCGCATCGCACGACAATCAAAACCAGTACTGGCGACACGCCATTCTCCTTAGTCTATGGAACAGAAGCCGTCATACCAGCCGAGATAGGAATGCCAACTATACGCACGGCAGAGGTCAACGTCACAACAAATGACGAGGAACGGCGCATAGACTTAGATATACTGGAAGAAAGACGCGAACGCGCAGCTATACGTGAAGCAAAGGCTAAGGCAAAAATGAAGAAGTATTATGATGCAAAAGTCAAAAACACTTCATTCAGACCAGGAGACTTTGTTTACCGCGCCAATGACGCGAGCCACGTAGAAGACACAGGCAAGCTCGGACCCAAATGGGAAGGACCTTACCAGGTCACAGACGCGCTCGGCAACGGCGCATACAGGTTGCGCGATATGGAAGGTCACGACCTATCGCGCACTTGGAACATCTGTAATCTCAAAAGATGTTACTTTTAGGCTACGGCCCTTACACAAACACACTCACACCCTACGAGGTGCCCAATAAGTGTTTGTCTTTCTTTTCTTTTTTAGGAATTATGTTTTCCATTTTTTCAATAAACTTGCAAGTATTAATAAAATGTTATGGTTTCTAGCTAACTCCATAGCGCACTTCTACTTTATTGCATATATGTCAATATTGTCTATCTTATATTTTTGCCTACATGGCGTGCATGCACCACTTAAAGACCCACGAAGGCATAAAGGATGAGTTAACCTACTAATTTACTCGTTGAATAAGAGGGTTGCAAACCCATCAACATTGGATCACGTATCCTTGCTAAGCGCCTTACTCTTGAGACGTCAAAGTAAGTTTCACATGCGCACCCCACGACGGATGCGCATATACCAAGTACACCGTACGAGCTTAGCAATATAACGAGCCAAGACACTTGGTCAAAAATAAAACTTAGCAAACAATGCAAGTATACATAAGCACTTAAAAGACTTAGTCAAAAATAAAACTTAGCAAACAATGCAAGTATACTTAAGTCACGCACTTAAAAGACTTAGTAAAATAATCAAACTTAGCAAACAATGCAAGTGTATTTAAGTTACGAGCTTATAACAAAATGTATCTTATTCCATATTTATTAAATTACAAGGAAAAATACATAAGTTCACAAACAACCTATATGCTATGGCGGTGATCATGGCTCTCTTCTGGAGCGGCGGAACTCCCCGCCTCCTTCAGCTTACTCAACGTTATAGCATCCTGGAGTGACACAGTTGGAACACTCACGGCAACGCCATCAGATCGAGGAAGGTGCGCAGCACCGATGCCGCACATCACAGCCTTGCCCTTAATACCCTTCTTTATGGTAACCCTTTGCTCATGACGCTCTAGCACCTCCTTCAAGGGGACTTCCTTCTCCAGTGCAAAAGGCTTGAGGATATCACGGGGCCGCGCAAAAACTGGGACTTGAAGCTGCGAGACATCAGGTTTGAGATAATAATCTACCTCCTCTTCAGCATTCTCCCCAAGATGACGCTGCAACGTCAGACCCGCCATGAGCACATCTATGGGGTCATCTTGGTCGCGCTCCAACCTCCCTATATGCGGCAACTCAAGAACCTTCAGCCCCGCCATCGCCTGCACCAGCTCGTCGTACGCCGTTGAGCTATAACCAGGAATCTCCGCCAAGTCTTTCTCCAACAACTTGGCCTCACGGAGCTCCTCCATGACCTGCGAACGGCCACGCGCCATCGCGCAGTGAACAACCTTCCCAAAGGCTTCCACCACTTCCGCAGACTCCAAAGTACTCAGAGCTGCCAGACGAAGCCCATGACTGATCAACCACCTGTATTCACAAAGTGATAATAAAGTAAGATACGCAATAGAGCGAACAAGCAAATTTAAAAGACAAGGGCGTAAGAATACCTGCGCTCGGCTATCACAGACATAAGATGAGGATACAGCTCCTCGTCATACTCGATGCTGAGGGCGCGCAGCTTCTCCTCATACATCACGAGCGTCTTCTCCATGCGCTCCTTGAACTTTTGCAGGCTAGCATAATGCTCTGCCCTTTTTTCTTCAAGATACGCCCTCGACCACGACGCTTTTGCCTTTACCTGCTCAAGCTTCGACCTCGCATACAGCAGGTCCGCCAAAATGCTCATCTTATCTTGGGCGATTTTCTCAGCATACGCCCTCGACTCCCCAAGCTCCACTTGCGCATCCGCCAATTGTGCGCGGAGGGCCACCAACTCCTCCTCCTTCTGGGCTAGAGCACGGCTCTCCCCAGCATACTTTCCCTTCAGCTGAGCAACAAGCTCAGCTTGGCGGGCAGTGGTCGCAGCCAGCTCATCCATCAGCTGCTGCGCCTCACCACCATCAACAGCCTCGGTATTCCCCTCCTTGTTTTCGTTCTGCGGAGAGGAAACCTCATCGTCCTTCGCGTCGTCATCCCTACGGAACAAAGACAGTCAACAAAAAATTACAACAAGTAATTGCAAAAAAAAAAAAAAAAAAAAAAAGAGAGAAGGAATGCACACTTACAGAAACGGAGAAGCATCAGCCTTCAACCGTGCGCCGGAGGTCGAAGTTTCTTCCGCGTTCGACTCTGCGTCTTTGATGACGTGTCGACGCCTCTTGCTGGTACCACTGGTTCCAGCCCCTCCCTTGCGCTTTAAGTTCTGCGCAACCTCTTCCCTCAGCACCTCCTCAGGTTTCAGGATCCGAATACTGTCAGATGACCCTGAGCGCGCCTCCTCGCGCACCACTTCCACTTCAGGCACCGCCTCCACAGTGGGCTCCACCACTACCTCTGGCGCCACACTCTGGACGGGCGTCACTACAAGTGGTGGCGTGTCCTCGGGGACTGTCGCGGGCAGAACAGTCAAACGCCCCGCGGTCGCTTCCAGCAAAGGCAGCTCCCCTTCCTTCAGAGGACGCACCCCTATGGTCACCTGCTTTGGCTTATCAAGCTTCACCACCGCGAACAAGTCCATCTCTGCACATACAAAAATGAAGCAAGAAAACAACGAAAGATTAGTTGGTAAATGCGCGAATATACGGAATGAAAAACTTACAAACAATTACAAAGGATGAACACCCACCCCGGCCATCCTCACTCAGGAAAGTGGGAACCTCATCTGCTGCGCCAAAATACGCGCGACTCAATCCTACATGTACCAAAAACTCCTCCGGATAGGGGTTAATGGCCAATCGATTGGCATCTAACGTCTGCGCGTCAGCAATCCTATAGGAACCGGGTGCGGGACGCCCATCCCTTGGTAAAGACGCCTGAGTATAAAACTCAAAATTGGAGGGAAAAACCACGTCGTCTACCCAAAAGAAATATTCCCTCCAATTCTTAAGGGCGTCAACCTTTTCCGTGTAACATTGAAACGCACGCGGGCGCTTCGCAAAGGACACCCAACCGTTTGACCACGTTGAGTGGTAAAAGGAGCGGAACAAGTCCACGGTTGGTTCTATCGCTAGTAAACGGCAGTTTACCTCAAAATTCGACACCTTCGCCGCACCTATACAGTGCAGCTGAGAGATGTGGAGGCGATAGTGATTGAGCAAATCGCTCAGAAATATAGATATAGGTACGCGGTAGTTAGCGTACTCGAAAAATTTCGTGTATAAACCTATCTTCCCTTCGGGGAAGTCGGCTATACACGCATCGACATCTGGCGCCTCTGGATGCACATCCAAAGGCACAAAATAGTCGGAAGAAAAGCGCATCACGTCCTCAACAGACAATGCAGAGCGAAACTCCTCTAATTGAGCGACCATGTTCATCTTAAAACTAAGTGGACGCACACAAAGATTACCTACAGAAGTTCAAAGGTTTTCTAGCAAAAACGCTCTCAAAATGAAGAAGATGAATAGTGGTTGTGTGTGTATTTTACTGTGTGGTGAAAATAAAGGGGGGCGGCACTCTTATATAGGGTGGTAAAAACCCTAATTCACGCCCACGTGGATCCCACTCACAGTAAACGTGTGGCTAGAAGATCAAAAGGTACAACACTTTTTCCCGAATCCCAAGTGATACGTGGACACCACCCCCGATTACCGAGGTAACTATTTTGAACCTGTTAGGTGCATTGCACCTCCAAAAAGGCGGTAACAATTTGTTCATTCTCCCGCCACGCTTACCGCTGCTTACATTAAGTCTAGTACCCGCGGCCACGTGCCGCGCATACTAGACTGGGGGGACATGATGACGTATAGCCTATATTTGGGCCGCAAGCCCAAATGATAGACATTACTTACACTTAAGCCCATCACGAATGGGCTACCATGACAAATGGTATGGGCCGCAGTATTAATACTTTGGGCTCATGAAGCACAAAGGCCCAATCTAACCCACCGGGTACACGATAAGGATTATCTATTCAAGGAATAGATATCCTTACCTCGGATAAGCACCATGCGTGCGAAGAGTAAGGAGCAAGAAACACGGTTTCTTAGCCCCTATATATAGAATCATACGATTCTCATCCAAGGTACGATTCACATAATCCCTAAACTCTTCAACCAAAACCTAAATTCGATTACTTACTCTCACGCCGGAGTCTAATCGGGGGAGACAATCCCTCGATAAGCCTAACGGTGTTGTTTATTTTCTTAGTACGCAGGTAACAAAGTGCTAAGGAACGAATTGATATAAGAGCAAAGCCCAACAACCAGGTACGCCCAACTTTTGTATCAACAATTTACGTTCACCCTGCAAGTGATTTAAGGCGCATGATCGAGGGACTTTTGGTAATAGGAAACTTAGGCAATAGAGATCAAATATAGCATATCATTGAAAAATAACTTGTAATCATGTCTATAGCAGGTGTCTCCTTATGAGATATAAAAATGTGTAAACTAGTAAAGTTTATATGTAATATAGTCCTGTATTTAATTAATGAATACTTGTAAAAGTAAAAACAGTAGTTAAGCATGTATCTCCCCCAAAAACGTTTTTAAACCATTGTAAAACAAGTAAGAGTAGGGGCTATGACTCACCTTGGAAGGTAGTGACGTAAGTAATACATCGGTGCCAAAGAGTATGGCCGAAAGAGTAACGTAAGTGATGTCAAGAATTGGAGCATAATGATATTGAATTCGGCACGACCTAATGAATATGAGCTTGTTACAAATACGGTACGTGAAGAGTACTCAATGCGTATGAGTTTTCAAAAGATAATATGTTTTAGTTTTCGTGGAATATTTGTATTAATGTTTGTAAAAGTTTAGTATCATCATTCGTGTGGTAGTTTTAAGGTTAAGACTCGAATACACATACCATAGTATAAAACATATAACACACTTATGACAGGAAATAAACACGTAAGAATCAAATAGCAGATAAGCGTTATAATGAGTGGATGGTTAAGTTTTATGCATTCACCCGGTGTCCCCCAAATAATGTATGTTTTATAATAAAACATATGTTTTAATATGTAGAACAAGTAGAAAAAGTTTAACGTAACTATCCTTCTTGTTTTGTTATCGGTTTTTGTTATAATAAAAGTTATTGAGATAATATACATTAAGTATGGAAATGCAAGCTTAATATGATTCGTTTTAGTCCGTTATGTCACATGTATAGTTAACCCGATAGTCTTAGTCCATACGACGTGTTAACGTCGATTAAAGTACTAGTTTGGCCTTTATGTTGACTTTTCTACATATATATATACTTTACTTAAATCTGACCCAGCCCAAACGACCCACTAAAACACATTTTCACATCTCGGACTCAAAAGAGATTTTATGCAAGACGTCATCCCAGACAACTTTCGTGTTTCGGCCGAAGGCCGAAACGGGTCAGAAGGTGCCCAAAACGACCCATTTCAGTTCTGCGCAGGATTCTAATTACAAATATAATGCTGAATAAAAATATACATATAATTCAAAATTTCATTTGGCCATAACTTCTTCGTTTTAAATCCGATTTTTACATTCTTTATATCCCCGGAAAGGTAATTAAGTGAACTTCCATATTTTTAAGATTATACGGTGTCAAAAATATTTTATGGTCACTGTTCATGCTGAATAAAATTATGACAGCTTATATAATTAGTATAAATGATTCCAAACACTCCATAATAAGCAGAAAAATAGGCAATCTAAACACCCCTTTCGTGGGCTGTGGCTGTTAGTCGAACCAAACCAAACGGACCTTTAGGTCGTGGTGGTGTGAGCCGAGACCAATCCAAACGGACCCTTGAGTCGTGGTGGTATGAGCCGAAACCAATCCAAACGGACCCTTGAGTCGTGGTGGTATGAGCCAAAATCAATCCAAACGGACCCTTGAGTCGTGGTGGTAGTTTCCATTCGAACCAAAGAAAGAAAAAGAATAAAAATAAAAATAAAATGAAGGTAAATGAAACAAAAATAAGCCATAAGTCTGAAAATAAGCTAATGACACAACTAAAATGAGTTATACCAAATTTTAATCACATAACGAGCTATGAGCTTATAAGCCGAAGCTTATAAGCTCGATCCAAGTAAACACTCTCAAATAAGCAGTTTCAAGGTAAGCTTGTGACAACCCAACATCATAACATCATTTTTAATTGATTTCAACCACAAGATAATTTGTTAAAAATGTTTTTATTCAAATCTTAATTCCACGAAAACTAAATTAATCGAATTAACAAGGTTGATTGTGCGTGTGTCGACTTACAATATAACGAGAAGAAGAGGTGAAACGAGGTTGTGGTGGTGGCAGCACACGGCTGCAAGCACAAGAAGGAGAGATGAGAAGCCTTTAAAACTCTTGAAAAGAAGAGGTCTTGAAGAAGAAAAGAACCAAGAACAATATAGCACCAAAGATCTTTAATCTTGTACTAAATCTTTAACTAGAAATTCAAATACAAAGGGTATGTTTGTTCTTGGGTAGTCACGGCAGCAGCAACAACAATGGAAGAAAAGAGAGAGCAGATTTTTGATAAAGTTTTGATGGTGATATGTTCTATGTGATTATTTGGGCTTATATATATAGGAGGCAAGTTTGGAGTTATATGGTTTCTAGGTTACATTTGAGGGAGTAACAAGTGAGGGAGGTGGTGTAAGAGTTTTGCACATGGTTTTTAGGTTACATTTGAGGGAGTAACAAGTGAGGGAGTTGGTGTAAGAGTTTTGCACATGTAGTAGTACCCAAGTTTAAGTCCAGGTTGTATTTTTATAGATAACAGTCTTGAATTGCATTTTTTGTTTAAAATCTCGCGTGTCTAGACGTAAAACATTATTTCGGACATCTTTCGTGTTTTACACTTTTCCTGATTCGGACCAGAAAGGCCTTAAAATTGGGATTTAAATTCGTTACAGAAAGCTGGTGGTTCATTTGATATGGAAGAAATATATATATATATATATATATATATATATATATATATATATATATATATATATATATATATATATATATATATAGGAGGTGAGTAGTGTTGGTGGTGTGTCGATACAAACAAGAAAGGAGTATGTATTTTGTTTTATTTTTAAGTGTATACACGGTGTCACGGGTATGCTTGGTCCCGGTAATTACTAACGTTAAGTCCTTAAGTTACAAATTTTAAAATAGGGCAACGTAAAAGTATAAGGCTCATAAAAATGTTAAAACTTATCATCATGCTCTATTTTAATATTTAAAATGAGTCGTGGGTTATCAGAGTGTTTAAACGTCATTTAAACTAAAAACATTTATAGTGATAATGAATAGAAGTTAATAGTTAATTTAATAACCTGAAAAGTTTCGTGAAGATTCTAATAGATGGCTAAAGTTTAGTTTAATTTTTCATAAGCTCGATAAATTAGTAAACACGTTCAATAAGGTGTTGATACGTAAGCTTTGAAATGTTGATAGTTTTAAAAGAAATTGCCCGTAAAAATGGTTAATTAAACTGTGATGATGGATTACTATTCGTTAATTGTTTAAAATTAAGAGGGGAAATTTACGGGATGTTATAAACTCTAACACGAAGGTTATTGAGAAGAAACATACCAGTGACAACGTTCGGATCTTGATGTGGCTCTCCATTCCCCATCACATAAACTCTACCGCCAGTACCTCCATTTCCTTGTTCAACATTCTTCGGGCACCGACTCCTGTAGTGTCCACGTTCTCCATATCCAAAACAAGTAACCACAGGCAGAGCATTCGCTCCTGTCGCCACAGCTCTGCTTCTATAATACCTCACAACATGACTGACTTTCTGACACTTCAAACACTTCATAGTACACGGCCCAGTATGGTGTTGCTGACACTTGTCACAACGTGGTTGTTTCCCAGCATTCACTCATCCCTGTGCTGGTGCGGCCACAAAAGCTTTAACAGTATCTTGCCTCCTGTTCTGTTGGTGGTGGTGATTGTTGTTACGATACTGGTTGTTGTTGTTGCGGTTGTTGAAGTTGTTTTAGTTGTTGCTCCTTCTGTTTTCCTCCCATTTCCTCTTGTTGTCAAAGTGATTACCCTTTTGAACAGCACCGTGCTTAACCACTTGATCCATAAGGCGCTCAACCATGCTAATAGTATCATCCAAAGTCTCTGCATTGTACGACATCACGTGTCCTTGGATACTTGCAGGTAATACACCAATAAACTTCTATAGTAACTTCTCATTGTCGGGCACCATGTGAGCGCAAAACACTTTCAACTCTTGGAAACGACGCACGTAGGTAGCCAGATCAAAACCCTTCACAGCCAAATAGTAGAACTCAGTATCCAACTTCCTCAAGTCACTACGAGAGCAATACTTCTTAACCATTGCCTTCTTGAAATGATCCCATGAAATACTAAAAGCATTCTCCATTCCTTTCTCTTGAGCATAAGCATTCCACCATGACAAGGCATGCTCCAACAATGTACCCGTCGCATACTTTACCCTACAATCCTCAGTACAGTTACTCCTTTGAAACACTGACTCCATCTTTTCAAACCACTAAGTTAAACCAACAGCTCCTTCAGTTCCTTTGAAGGTAGTAGGCTTGCAATCCATGAAATCCTTATAAGTGCAGTAATGGTTGTTGGGAACAGCTTGCGCTCCAGCCTGTCCAACATTTTGAGGAACACCTGCTTGCCCGGCAAGCGCTGCTGCAATACATTCATCAATCAACTGCTGAAAGGCAGCCTGAGTCATCCTTCTAGGCGGCATAATTCTATCAATCAATAGAATGCATAACATTTGTAAGTATTTGATTAACGTATCAGAATCATAGCACAAGATAAACAACATCACGAAAAGAAAAGTCATAATATAGCATCAAGTCAACATCAATAATAGTACATCACCAAAATACATCATAGATTTCATACTTGACATAGGTCTTACAAGATATGCAAAACAAGTAAAAGTTTCCAATAAAATCTACCAACTGAACTATTCAGTCTAACACGTACTAGGTAAACTACCATCAAGATACTAACTACCATAAATGACCAATTCACTGCCCTCCCGAATGATCTCCATACACAGCCATCACGTCAACACTGTCATCAAACCTGAAGCGGGCCATCCTATCATAATACATCTGCCTCTGAGTGGCATGAAGCTCATCCCACAATGACTAACTGCTATGGTAGTGACAATCGCTGTCAATATCAAGAAACGCCTCTCTCATAGTCAACTGCTCCACCATCTTCTCCATCTCAACCATCCTCTTCTCTAGCGAATCCAAACGCTCTTGAAGCTTAGTATCTGACTGCTCCAATGAACTCAACCTATCATCCTGCCTCTGAAGCTCCATGTACATCTCTCCTGCTGCTCTTCTATCATCCTATACCTCTCTCCTTAATCCTGCAACCTTAAACTGTATGTCACCCACACGCCTGGTGATATTCCTATGGCTATTCCTACACCACGCTATATCCTGCCACAAACGTCTAATCACAGCTCTGAGCTCTGACGGAGTAACACGGGCAGCTGTCGAAGACTCTCCAATCTCATGCGTCGATGGAATCTCAGTCTCAAACGCATGTCCCAATGCCTCAGACGTATCTGACTCATAAGTAATATCCGATATAACCGACGAAGGTGGCATGGGAGGAACATCCTGATCCTCCTCCATAAACTCCTCATCATTCTCCTCGTCATCCTCACTGTCATCATCCTCATCATCATCATCCATCTCCTCATCTCCATCATCCTCAATACCAACATCAACCCCTATATCTACCTCATCATCCAAATCAAAATCAACATCAACGTCATCCACAACTCATCTCCTACGGGGAGTGGGTCAACAACTGGTGGGACTGGAACCTGACCGGTGGGAACTGGGATATACATTATACTCTACAAGAGTATAAGAAAAGCATAAAAACACTAGCCAAATTTTTCGTGGAAAAATCATTTCATAAGCCCAAGTATAATAGTGGAAAAGTCAAAACCAATCATGATATCAAAACATACATAAATAAAGTTGAAATAATTTACCAGGGAGCGCGAAGTGGCACGGAGGGCTGGTTGCTATCTGTCTCAAAAAATTTTGACTCCAGGAAAAAGTTTATAATCGAGTGCGAGCTTGTTCTCTAAAAAAGATGGCTCTGATACCATTCTGTAACACCCCCAACTCAAATATGGCAGCCTACACAGCTGGGGGTATTATGCAAAAGGAAATCAGGCACATTTATAGCTAAAGACCACAACATGGGGCGTTTATAAATGTTTCAAAACATATCATTCGAATTTACAAACCATTTAGAGTTCAAAGACTCTTTATCTAAGTAGTAGCGAAAAAGTAAATAGAGTTTGCAGCGGAAAATAACAAAGTTTTGTAGCGGAAGTAACAAAGACACACAAAAGGTTTCATGAATGATATGAAAATAAAGATAGTAAAGATAATTAAGCTGCCATGACATATAGCTTCCTTGGTCCAAGCCACTCCACCATGCCCTACAAGTATGCTTCCAAAAGCAAATTATTAGTACCTAAAATACATGCTTAAAAGTCAACACAAAGGTTGAGTGTAATCCTTAGGTTTAATAAATAAAGTTGAGCACAAGATTTTAATCAGGTGATATAAGCAACATATGCAAATACCGGGTAATCAAGGTAACATACAATATATAGAGGCATCCTAGTGCATATAATATTGTTGATGATGCTAAGCTCATGACATGCAAAACGTTAACCAACCAATCATAAGTCAACAATAACTGCGGAATTTCATAATATAACAGTGCCCCCAAGGCCGGGTACTTGCCATATACCCAGCAATATCGAATATAGTACACCACAATTTGCTTATCTGGCAAAAGGAGTGGGAGGGTCAATTCCTATATGTCACAACCCACTAACTTCCCCTTAGGTTAGAAATGCCTTACTAACTTAACTTAGGCCCTTACTAAGCACACTAGGATTAGAAATGCTGTACTAACTTAACTTAGGACCTTATTAGAGCACACTAGGATTAGAATTTCCTATAGGATTTTCCCGAGCTAAATTTTTGCTTTATTATATCCTTATAACCTAACTAACCTCCAGACAAGCTCACGTATCCACCTATGCCAACCACTACTATGTTTACTTGATGTAAACATCCCGGTATGTCAAGTTAAGGTCATAAACATATTTTCACTAAGAAAACTAGTACTATAATACCCCATACTTGCTAGAAAACCTAAATGCACCTATGTGTTTCCGGTTAGTTTTAAAACCCTAACTTCTTACCTGAACTTATATGAAAAGTGCTTAGGACTTAGATATAAGTTGTATTAGCTACCTTAGGATATATTAGAACCCTTAGGACATAGTACAACCCCTAGAACTTAGGTACAAGTCATATAAGCACAAAACCTTAATTAGGTCATAACTTCCCGAAACTAGGTCTAAACTAGGTTAAATCTTTAATATAAGTCACCATCACTTAGTATAAGCTACTAATAGTAACTAAACATCATTAGGACCTTAAATAAAACACTAAACCCTAGTTAAAACCTTAAACTCTTACTAAACAAAACTAGATTAAAAATTGATCTAAACACCTAAACTATGCTACTTAAGTACCTTAAATTGAATAAGCAACCAACCTAGCACCTCCCTAATACTAAGCTAGCACCCTAGCACCACTAACCACCCAAGAAATTAGGTGATGCACCTACTTGTCACCACCTTTGCTCTAACCGCCTTTCTCGGCTTCTAACCACCACAACCGGCCTAAACTCCGCCCCTAGCTACTATAGCCCGTACTCATCACCTCCTAGACTTGCCACAATACCCCATAGATGAGCTTAATTAATCTCCCCCCTCCACGACACATGGCGAGTCATTTCTTGCACACCACTCCATGCGAAGGCTATAAATAGCCAAGCCTATCTCATTTCTTCTTCACACCTCTCCCTCTCCTCTCTACCTCATATTTCTATAGTAACAAGCCCTTCGAAGCTGAAGGAAATGGGTAACGAAGCTTTGGTTGTGTTGTGCTGTGGTTTGAAGTCGAGCGAGCCCTAGAAACCCTAATACCATCGTTCAGCCCTCCCCCAACCTACGTTGTTGGGAATTCTGTTAAATAAGAATTCTGCTGAAGGATACTACTGAAGGTTCCTACTGAAGAGTTGGTTCATGCTGAAGCAGTATATCTGCTGAAGGATAGATTCCACGTATTATGTTTCTGCGGATATAGATGTTATGCATAGTTTGTTATTTAGTTAGGATATGCATGAGTTTTATTAGGAAGTGATAATGCATTCTCTTTAAGTTTATAGAAAATACGTTTCTTGTGAAACGGTTTAGGGTTCCTTGTCTATAAAAGGAACACGTTATTATGTATTAGTTACACGATTGAAAAACAAGTTTTTAGTATTATTCAAAGATCCATAGAGGATCATAGCATTCTTAGTATTATGTGTTTATACTTGTGTTTATTTCCGCTTTAGAATACAAGTAATAGAGACTTTCTATTAGTGTGTTTGTGATTACATAAACATTACTAATGATCCACGAGTGCTCAAAGATCTATCAAGGTCTAAGGTTCAACAAGTGGTATCAGAGCCTCGGGAGAGTCTCTGTGATACTAAGAACATTTTTCTTACACCCTCACAACCAAAACAACCAAAAACAACCAAAACAATGCCTGGATCAGACAATGAATCAGAAGTTACTCAGAACCAAAACACCACATCTTTCCAACAACTAACTCTCACAAATAGTAATACCAAATTCCCATACCTTAAGAATGCAGAGGAATATGAATTGTGGGCTATGAAAAATCAAAATTGGATCACCAATATTTACTAGAATCTTTGGGAAGTTGTCCTTAAGGGTAACAGTTTGAAGAAACACGTCAAAGATGCTGATGAGGTTGTTACCATTTTGGGTCCTAAAACTGCTGAAGAAGTACTAGCTGTTCAGAGAGAGAATAAAGTCAGAACTATTCTCCTTCAGGCTATACCAGATGATCACATGGGTGACTTTCACTTTATGGAAGATGCTAAGGACATTTGGATGGCAATCAAGGCTAGGTTTGGTGGAAATGAAGAGTCAAGGATGATGAAGAAATCCATGCTAAAACAGTAGTTTCAAGAATTCCAAATATCTGAGGAAGAAGGCATCCACAAGGGTTATGACAGGTTCCATAGGATTTTGAGTCAATTAAATCAGCTGAAGGCTATACCCGACAATGAGGATTGCAATGCTAAGTTCCCGAGATCTTTTCCACCATCTTGGTTGCAAGTAAGCATTGCACTCAAAGCTAAAGGTGGATTAGATATGCCCTCTTTTGATGATCTCTACAATAGACTTAAATCTCTTGAGCCTGATGTAAGAAGTCCCATTCGTACGTCCACTCACTCAGCTTTTGTTAGCACCTCATCTAATCAGATTCCTCATGCCTCAAGCCCATACTCCTCAGCATCATCTTCCCACATAACCACTAACTCAAATTCTCAACCACAATCCAGTAACATAATGGAAGATGTACTTCACTCTTTTGTTGCTGATTATGAACATCAGCAGCAACTTGCTTATGAGGATTTTGAATAATTTGATCCACTGGATATGGAAGAGATGAACTTGAAGTGGCAATTAGCAATGATTCCATTGAACATCAAGAGGTTTGAGAATAAGTCTGGGAGAAAGTTTGGCTTCAAGGGAAGAGATCCTGCTAGATTTGACAGAAGAAAGGTCAAGTGCTACACTTGTGGTCAGATGGGTCACTTCTCAAGAGAATGCAAGGATAGGAAGGCTGGTGATGAGGTTAGATATACTACCTATCAGCAGAGTCAAGTAGAAGCTGAAACCTCTAAAGCTGGATCTTCCAAAGCTTTGGTAACTCTGGATGACCATGTCAATTGGACGGTTCATGAGCCTGATGAAGATTCTGGTTCTGATCAAGTTTCTATGTTGGCAAGCTGCACTACAGAGGATCAGCATGATCAAGTTGCCTTGATGGGCATCTCTCAGGTACATAACTGTGTTTTTGGTTGTAGTGAAAGATATAATGAACTTAAGGAAGCTTATAATGAATTGAAACCTAAATATAATGAATGTTATGTAGAAGTTGAGGCTTATAAACAGGCTTTAAAAACTTTAGAAAGACAAAATATTTGGTTTCAAAAGAATCAGCTTGCTTATGATGAAAAGATAAGGGTGTTAGAAAGTGACTTGGAGTGTACTAAGATTGATTTAAGGCGTACTGAGAAAGAAAAAACTGATGTAGTTTCAGAAAACCAAGTGCTGAAAGAAAAACTAGATGAGGAAGTAGCTAGACATAAAACATGGTTAATATCAGGTGATAACTTAGCTAGCTTACTCTATGGTAGTCAATCTGTTAACTCTGGAATAGGTTTAGGTTTTAAGAAGTATGTTGGTTTAGAAGCTAGGAATGATCTAGGCAAATCAACACCAGCAGGATTAGCTAATTATGTAAAAGAAGGAGAATTACATGCTGTACCTGGACCTATTAGAGGAGAACATATGCCCACTGACCTTTCCATTACTATTGAATTTGATGGATCACACCATCTTTATGGCAAAAAGTCAAGTGACTTGCCAGACCCTGATTCTAAATCTACTGACTTTGTCTCTTGTTCTGACAGTGACAAGTCCTCTGACCAAGGGTCTACTACATATACCAGTTGTGATTCAAGTGAAAAGTCAGACCTTCCCAAGACCTCACCCAAGACAACATCCAAGACTCCCCACAAGCCTGTTAGAGTTACTGCTAATACCAAGACAGTTTCCTCTGAAGACTTGTCATTTAATTCTTTGCAAAACAATGTTCTTAATTCTGTCAAAAACAATTCTATTAATGTATGTGGTTTGAATAATTTTGCATGTCATGGAACATCTTTCACTTTGAATAAATCTTCTAAAAAGAAGAAATTCTTTGTGTGTGGAAGTAAATTTCATTTAATTAAGGATTGTAATTTTCATGAGCAAAGAATGGGTGTATGTGCTAGTCATAGGAAATCTAGACCAATGTGGAAAAATGTTAATGATAAACCATCTTTTGTTTCAAAAGCAACTCATAAAACCAGCAAACACAATTCTGCTGATAAATCTTCTCCTTGGAGAAGATCTGTTGCTAGACCATATGTGAGACCAACTAGTTCTTATTTTCAGAATGGTTATTGGCCTAGGTATTTTGACTCAATGTATGTTGGTGGAGGGTGTTGGGATACTGCTGTGAATCCCTCAGCAGGTTGTTCTTGGACTAAAAAGGGACCTAATTTTCAAAGAAGGTCCAAGAACAATGGTGGATCTTATGTATCTCCATGGCCTAACTCTTATGATCCACAAGGCAGGCTCAAGTCAGCAATGACTTGAGTCTCCAATGTGTACTAACATTTTGTATAATTCTTGTTGTTGTTATAGGATCATCCTCTGAAAAGTAAAGAATTAGGTATAGTAGATAGTGGTTGTTCCAGGAGTATGTCAGGAAATAAGGATAAGATGCATGATTTTGTGCCCATAGAAGGAGGAGGCAATGTGACTTTTGGTGGAGGATATGGTAGAATCACTGGGAAAGGCACCATCAAAACACCTCTGTTGGATTTTGTGAATGTATACTATGTGAAAGAACTGCAACATTTTAACTTGTTCTCAGTATCACAAATATGTGACACCAAGAATAAAATCTTTTTCTCTGAGGATGAATGTCTTATTCTTTCTAAAGACTTCAAACTTCCAGAAGATACAACCATTTTGCTAAGAGTTCCCAGAAACAACAATTTGTACACATTCAATTTGAATGATGTCCAACCTGAAGGTGACCTAACATGTTTGGTGGCTAAAGCAACCTTGGATGAGTCTACAAGATGGCATAGAAGGATGGCTCATGTGAATTTCAAGACCATTAACAAGCTTTCTAAACTTGGTCTTGTTCAAGGACTTCCTTCAAAAGTCTTTACCAATGAACACAATTGTGTTGCTTGTAACAAAGGAAAGCAACACAAAGCCTCATATAAAGCCATTACAGCTGTAAGCACCATCTCAGAACCTCTTCAGTTACTGCACATGGATCTCTTTGGTCCAACTCAAATCAGGAGTATTGATCATATGTACTTCTGCTTGGTAATCACTGATGACTATAGCAGGTTTTGTTGGGTTTTCTTTTTGAAAACTAAAGATGAAACATCTCCAATTTTAAAAGAATTCATTACCGTTGTTGAAAACCAGCTAAACAAAAAGGTTAAAGGTATTAGGTGTGATAATGGGACAGAGTTCAAAAATGCTGTATTAATAGAACTTTGTCAGTCTAAAGGGATAAAAAGGGACCATAGCAATCCAAGAACCCCACAACAAAATGGGGTTGCTGAAAGAAAGAATAGGACCTTAATAGAGGCAGCAAGATCCATGCTTGCAGACTCTAAATTACCCACTATGTTCTGGACTGAAGCAGTAAGCACTGCTTGTTATGTTTTGAACAGGGTATCCATCACTAGACCCCATTTCAAGACACCTTATGAACTTCTCACTGGGAAAGTTCCTGATATTCATTACCTCAAACCTTTTGGTTGTCAAGTGACCATTTTGAACACTAGTGATTCCCTGGGAAAATTTGATGGGAAAGATGATGAGGGGTATATTGTGGTGGTGCATGGGAATCGTAACAGGTTTTACCTCTCAAGGGATCTCGAGAAGCTTACAACCCCCACCAGGCAGTGTACCTGATCGTTGTAGTATAGTATAGTGACAAGTACCTGGGGATTGATCGTTCAACTCAGGAATAGTGTCGTTAGGATTGAAATTAATCTAACTAGGTCTAAAGGTGAAAGATGATTCTTTTTATGTTTTTATACTTTATGAAAAGTAAGTAAAGATCTCGGGTTTTGAAAGAAGGGGCGGAATTAGTTGCTAATCAACTAACCCAAAAGCTACTAATTAAACTAATGTGTAGGAAAATAAACTAGGGTTCTACAAGGTAAGTGAAGCATGTCTACCTATGATATGTTACTCCTTGCTAGCTATCCAATTCTACCTATTGAATTGTCACACCTTGTTTTAATTGACGAGTTGTATTCCTTAATACTAGTCGTAGGGCTGTGTACAATATTCCCCAACTCTATAGGATCCTACTTCACTCCATGTCGAGCCGTTAAAAACTCCTAACATGGGATCATTAGAATTCTCCTACGCATTAAATACAACCTAAAATCATAGTACACCTCTGATCATGTTTCTTAAGATGTTCAAGCATGTTACCAATGGAAGTCTGCCAGTTTTCTTAAGCCTAACATCGAATACAATCAACCAAACAAGAGACAATAGGAATCAAGAATTATAAGCTAAATCAACTAGACCTATCGAAGTGTCACACTCTAGTTGATGAAGATAGACACAAACATCAACAAGGAATCAATAAGATCTAATCAATTATATACAAGTTTCACACAATCATAAGTAGACACAAGGTGAATTAGCAAAACATCATCAAAGAAGAGCAAACAACAATGATAATGGAAAACATAATTAAGATAGAATCAACAAACCATTACAAGATGTTTATGGAGTGATTGAAACCCTCTAAGTTGTTGGAAAAACACCTACCTAAACCCAGGAATCGACCTTAGGGTTTAGGGCTTACAAAAAGTGAAGTAATAAGGTTATATTTATAGGCAGATTTTTTGTCGGCCCGATCTTGACGGCGTCAACGAAACCATGACGGCGTCATGAACAACTTTTCTTCACCAAATTGTAGATCTTTTCGTCCTGATCATTTTCTTTAATTTAACACGTGACGGCCTTGGTGACGCCGTCATGTGTAAATATGTTCTGGGCCGTCACCAACATTTGAACCATGACGACCTTGGGTGACGCTGTCACGTTTTCACTGGACCGTCACAGATTTTATCCACTTCCACCTCTTGTGTTACTCTTGACGCCGTCATTAAGGATGGTGTGACGCCGTCAAGTACTGTTCCCAGCAAGGAAAATTAAGACTTTGCCGTTTTCTTCACTTTTATGCTCCAAAAACGTTCGAAATGCTTCCTTTTCCAGTTTTCTTTCCAAAAGTACCTAAAATGATAAAAGGAATGATTTAGGGCAATATTTGATCAAATAAATTCAAATCCGGGCTTAAATGACCCCCTAAAAATGGTTCATTTTTTGGCTCATCATATACCCTTACACTTGAGATTTGCTTGTCCTCAAGCAAATGCGCTTTTATTCGAATCAAAATACAAGTTAGGGGTCATTTAACAGTAATATAAAAGTAATTACAACAAATAATCATTCCACTAAAGACCAAAGACAAGCACGGAGGTCATATACTAGCACCTCACAAATAGTGTTTAGATACTCACATCTCTCAGGTGTAATAAAGTATATATCATAGTATGGAAATGGAAAACATCTCTCACTACCTGTCATAACAAAATAAATTACCATAGGCTTGGGAAAGGATCAAATCTCCACCGCATGGCGTAAGCACCTAGGATAAACTATCAAAGAGGTCTTTCAAAGGGTTATAACGTTAGGTGTAGGGATATGGAATACACGGTTTTGTTGGATAAAGGCAATCTTTACTGGTGGCGAGTTAATCATCTTGGTTAATTATATGTACAATATGGCGTTGCTACACCAAGACTAGACTCAACTTATGCTAATAAATCAAAAATAACAAAAACATAAAATAAACATAGAATGAAACGGGATGGTAGTCCGTATGTTTTTATATTTTTTTTTTCATACACTCTTACCCTACCATCCAAAATAATACATCATAGGGAATGTACATTCCCCTTACACTTGAATTTTTACATACTTTACGATAAACTAATCTAATGTCTCGAATTAAGATAATCAAAACACTTGGAGTACTTTTAAGATTAACGCACATATGGGGGTAATAATATGATGTTCTTCCCCATTACTCCATAACACAAGTACTTTACCCATGAGTCCCAATCGTCCCAAAACAATATGTACAAGGATATGACTCGACTTAGCAACCATGTAATCAATTAGATAATTAACTAAGGGTTTATACAAATAACAATAATGCACTAAAGATGAGTGCATACACGGAAGGCTAAGGCAATTTGGGTGTACATTTTAGTAGGTTGTAACAAATTCATCCTTTAAGTAAGATGCTTAAAGTTAGAAACGTAAAAGATAGGCTCGGAGGGGTATACTAGGGGTTTCGTGTACTAAAAATGAGTACAACGCTAAGGTGTGGGAGAAATTAATTGACTTAACTAGCCAAGTAATATGACTTAAATGGTCAAGTAATTATAATACGGGTTTAACACAAGGGTGATCCTAATGCCTCTTATCATGTAGTAAATCCTACTACACAAATGTAGTCTCAATAGCGGTCTCGGGATGCATCACTAACGCAAGTTATAGAATCTAAATGCTACCGGTACACTCATAAGCACTAATAATGAATGCTTTTCCTATCAAATCTAAAGGCGAACCTCACATATTTGGGTGGAAAATTTTTCTGAATGGTACGGTTTTGTGCTAGTCATACAATCTCCTATCCATGGGACGCTTGCTAAGGCTAAAGTTTCACTCCTAAATGTTGTAATAAATTTTAAATTTGGCGCTAAAATTACACTAACAAGTATTTCTCTTAGTTTTATTACACACCTACCATCAAACAAACAAACTCAAGTGCAATTGTATATTATAAGGTATCATCATTTACCCTCCCCTTACACTTAGGATGAACATTGTCCCCAATGTTCAATTAAAGAATGTAAAAGTGAAATAGGTAAAAGAATGAAATCAAATACTCCCCTGATTCGTTCGGTGTTGATAGTGTGATAACAAGGTTAGAGCTTCCTCCAAAAAAATGAACAATCAAAGCTTCCCTTCCAGAAATATAAATCATCTTCTTTTCCAATATAACCTGTTAAACCTGAGAAAACAAACACAAAAACCCAAAGCATCAAACCGAACAAAGGAAACTCACAACTAGATGTAATTCCAGACTTAGGAATAAAAGCAAAACAATTAAAGTTATAATGCTTGTGGAATGAATATTTGCAGATTTCCTGGAGTTTATAAAACTAAAGAATCAACAAAAACTTTAAGACTCCGGTATAAACAAAACTTGCAAAAATTTTAAGATTTTTTTGTACCTGACGCCGTCAGGTTGTAATTCCTGACGCCGTCAGAATGTTCCTGGAAAAATCTTTTGTTAAGTTTCTGGAAAATTTCTAGAAAAACTCATGCCTTATTTCCTGGAAAATCCTGCAAAACATCATTATGACTCGATACAAGCATTTGACTCTATCAAATACTAATACACATGTTCGTTTAATATTGTTGCGGTTCATGCTCAATTTCGTTCTTAAAAACAAATTTGGATCTCCCTTACACTTATCTTTTGCAAAATACCTTTATATGCAATTAAGACGAAGTTAAAAACAAAATAAAGCATTTTCACAATTTACTTTGAAACATGAACCACAAACAATAAAAATAAAACATGCATACGGAAACAAAAAAAAAAAATCAAACAAACAAACAAATAAACAAAAAAAAAAACACACAAAACATGGGTTGCCTCCCAAGAAGCGCTTGTTTTGGTTTGAGTCACAAGCCTGACTCTACCCTTATTTAACGGAAATAGGGGAGGTTTTCCCTACACTTTGGAATAAGTGTGGGTGGAAGTAGCGATACACACCCTTAGGGTGGAAATATTCCACGTGAGGTGAAGGGGGTAAGTGAATGGCTTCCTTCATCCTAAAACTACCCGGATAATATTGGTTGATGGGTGGGTCGGTCCCTCTTTTGTCTCATAGAAATATATCTAAGGATGGAAAGGTGTGTAAAGATTGAGGTTCTGGTTCATCAACAATAGGAAATTCCCTAGAACTAGGAGTAAGGTTATCACTACAAGTATTCAAACCTATATCCTCAAGTGGTGCCTGGTCCAAGGGTTCTACCTCCATCGGAATTCCTAAAGTTTCTTCTACTTCTTTCGGGTAAGTCATGGGCGGTGTGCGTGCCTCAAATGATGGTTGAGTGTTTTGTGGTCTTATGTTATCGACCTCATCATTCCATGTGTCAAGATCACCTATATCCTCATCATGTGTTTTGGTAGAATCTATCCTAAGCATTCTCCTAAGTATTTCACGTGCTTCTCAAGGCATCTCAACTTCTATGTCCGAATCATAAGGATCATCCTCAATAATCTTGTATTCAATTTGCCTAAAGGATTCATCATGTGTTCCTTGAGATTCAAAGTCATTCGTCATAAAACCTAGGTCTTTTTGATCAATGTGGTCATGCTCGGCTAAATCCTCCTCAATTGTTTTCTTAGGTAGTGATAAAAGCAAACCTAGTGCTTCATCCAACTTATGATTTGTTGCAACGGCTCTCTCCATAATTCCTTGGCAAACTAGGTCGCATTTCCTATTGGCGTCACTAAAACTAGATCTTAAACATGGAGGTTGTTCATAAGAATCAATCCTAGGTGAAGGCTCATATGATTCATAGGTGTCCCTAAATGAGGTATTTTGAACTCTTTGGTGTTCTAGCCACTCAACCTTATCTTGCAATCTTAGAAGTCTAAGTGTAAAGTCCATTTGAAGCAAATTACAAACAAAATCACAAAGAAAAGATAGACTACGAGAAAGCTACAAAATAAAAAGAAAAAATCTCACTTGATAGGAATCTAATGAGTAGACCTAATAAAAATCAAATTCAACCTAAACAATAACTATTCTCCGGGCTGCGGCGCCAAAAACTTGGTGCGTGGGAATCGCAACAGGTTTTACCACTCAGGGGATCTCGAGAAGCTTACAACCCCCACCAGGCAGTGTACCTGATCGTTGTAGTATAGTATAGTGACAAGTACCGGGGGATTGATCGTTCAACTCAAGAATAGTGTCGTTTGGATTGAAATTAATCTAACTAGGTCTAAAGGTGAAAGATGATTCTTTTTGTGTTTTTATATTTTATGAAAAGCAAGTGAAGATCTCGGGTTTTGGAAGAAGGGGCAGAATTAGTTGCTAATCAACTAACCCAAAAGCTACTAATTAAACTAATGTGTAGGAAAATAAACTAGGGTTCTACAAGGTAAGTGAAGCATGTCTACCTATGATATGTTACTCCTTGCTAGCTATCCAATTCTACCTATTGAATTGTCACACCTTGTTTTAATTGATGGGTTGTATTCCTTAATACTAGTCATAGGGCCAGGTACAATATTCCCTAACTCTATAGGATCCTACTTCACTCCATGTCGAGCTGTTAAAAACTCCTAATATGGGATCATCAGAATTCTCCCACGCATTAAATACAACCTAAAATCATAGTACACCTCTGATCATATTTCTTAAGACGTTCAAGCATGTTACCAATGGAAGTCTGCCGGTTTTCTTAAGCCTAACATCAAATACAATCAACCAAACAAGAGACAATAGGAATGAATAATTATAGGCTAAATCAACTAGACCTATCGAAGTGTCACACCCTAGTTGATGAAGATAGACACAAACATCAACAAGGAATCAATAAGATCTAATCAATTATATACAAGTTTCACACAATCATAAGTAGACACAAGGTGAATTAGCAAAACATCATCAAAGAAGAGCAAACAATAATGATAATGGAAAACATAATTAAGAAAGAATCAACAAACCATTACAAGATGTTTATGGAGTGATTGAAACCCTCTAAGTTTCTGGTAAAACACCTACCTAAACCCAGGAATCGACCTTAGGGTTTAGGGCTTACAAAAAGTGAAGTAATAAGGTTATATTTATAGGCAGATTTTCTGTCGGCCCGATCTTGACGGCGTCAGCCAATCCATGAAGGCGTCGTGAACAACTTTTCTTCACCAAATTGTATATCTTTTCATCCCGATCATTTTCTTTTTTGAATCGCTCAAATCCGAGTTCGTATGCAAAAGTTATGGCCAAAACGGTGTCAGCTACTGCGCGCGCAAGTTGTGACAAGTTAACACGTGACGGCCTACGTGACGCCTTCAGGAAATCTTCTGGGCCATCAATCTTTAATTTAACACGTGACGGCCATGGTGACGCCGTCATGTGTAAATATGTTCTGGGCCGTCACCAACATTTGAACCATGACGGCCTTGGGTGATGCTGTGACGTTTTCATTGGACCGTCACGGATTTTATCCACTTCCACCTCTTGTGTTACTCTTGACGCCGTCATTAAGGAAGGTGTGACACCGTCAGGTACTGTTCCCATCAAGGAAAATTAAGACTTTGCCGTTTTCTTCACTTTTATGCTCCAAAAACTTCCAAAATGCTTCCTTTTCCAGATTTCTCTCCAAAAGTACCTAAAATGATAAAAGGAACAATTTAGGGCAATATTTGATCAAATAAATTCAAATCCGGGCTTAAATGACCCCCTAAAAATGGTTCATTTTTTGCCTCATCATGTGGGTTATTCAGCTCATAGTAAGGTTTATAGGGTTTACAATTTGCATGCTAAAAAGATTGTGGAGACTCTTGACCAGAGATTCCTAGAAGATAAGCCTAATGTTCAAGGACAAGGTCATGTTTGGTATTTTGACCTGGATTACTTAACTGATCACTTGGGCTATACTAGATATGTTTCTAACCAAGCTGCATGTACAAAAGAGTCTCCCACTAACCATGCAGGTACCCTGGATGATGACTTAGATAGTGAATCTGAGCAAGATGAACAGACCATTGTTGTACCTTCTTTTTCTCCTAACTCATTTGCAGGTGATAATTCTAAAGGAACTTCTGATGAGAATGAAGATGAGTCACACTATGCAGAGGACCTTGCTAGACTCAAGAAGCAAGAGCATGCAGCCACTCAAGAAGCTGAGAGGCTTGGTGAGAAGTTTGCAAGAGATACTGAGGCATTACTCAGACAATCAGCTCAAGCAGTCAGTGGAAACCAGGATTCTGTAGACAGGTCTACTGATGGTTCTCCTGTTTCTTCTAACATCATCAAATCTACTGACAGTCCTGCTGCACAATCTCCAATATCCGCTAGTGTGTCCACAGACTTTGGAAAACCATATACACGATTTCCAAGTCCTTCTGATCTTGGTCATCACCAACCCAAAGCTGGTATCTTCAACTCTTCTTCCTATGACAGTGAATTTGGACCTACAGTGAACAATCTTGACACCACTATTGATGTCAACCACATTGCAATGAAAAGGATAAACATTGATCATCCTCAATCAAAGATTCTTGGAGATCCAAAAGCACTTGTTAGAACTAAAAGTATTGTGAAAAGTACTAAGTATGGTGAAGTTGCATTTATTTCCTATGTCTCAAATCAACAAAGGGACAATCATACAGACTTTCAGCATTGTCTGTTTGCTTGTTTTCTTTCTCAAATGGAGCCAACCAGTGTTTCTCAAGCTCTTCCAGATTCAAGTTGGCTTGAAGCAATGCAAGAAGAGATGCTACAATTTAAGAATCAGCATGTTTGGATACTGGTACCACTTCCTGATGGGAAAATTGCAATTGGGACAAAATGGATCTTGAAGAACAAAAGAGATACAAGGGGTATTGTGGTGAAAAACAAAGCAAGATTGGTGGCTCAGGGATTCAGGCAAGAGGAAGGAATTGATTATGATGAAGTTTTTGCACCAGTAGCTAGAGTTGAGGCCATTAGAATCTTCTTGGCCTATGCATCTTATATGGGGTTCATGGTATATCAGATGGATGTGAAAGGTGCTTTTCTGTATGGTGAAATTGAAGAAAAGGTATATGTCACTCAACCCAAAGGATGAAGACCCAGATCATCCAAATCATGTATACAAGGTTGTAAAAGCTCTCTACGGACTACATCAGGCACCAAGAGCTTGGTATGCTAGGCTTTCTACATTTCTGCTGAAGCATGGTTACAGAAGGGGAGCCATTGACAAAACACTCTTTCTCAAGAAAAATTCTAGGGATATCATTCTTGTGCAAGTTTATGTGGATGACATCATCTTTGGATCCACTAAAAAGGAATGGTGCAGGGAGTTTGAGGAATTGATGAAGGGAGAATTTCAAATGAGTGCTATGGGGGAGCTTACTTTCTTTTTTGGGTTTACAAGTTCAGCAGAAACCTGATGGTATTTTTATCAGTCAGGATAAATATGTGAGAGACATGTTGAAGAAGTTTGATATGGAAAATGTTAGAACTGCCACTACACCCTATGAAGCTCTGAAACCAAAGAATAATCTTGAACCAGATCCTGCTGTGAATGTTCATTTATACAGATCCATGATTGGTTCATTGATGTATTTGACAGCTTCTAGGCTTGACATTACATTTTCTGTGAGTGCTTGCTCTAGACACCAAGTCACTTCACTTACTTCTCCACAATTGGATAGAAGATCCACAACTGGAGGTTGCCAATTTTTGGGAAGAAGATTGATTTCTTGGCAATGCAAGAAACAAACTATTGTTGCTACCTCTACTACTGAAGTAGAGTATGTTGCTGCTGCCAATTGTTGTGGACAGGTTCTATGGATTCAAAATCAATTGCTGGATTATGGGTTTAATTTCATGAACACCACAATTTTTATTGATAATCAAAGCACCATATGCATAGTTAAAAATCCAGTTTTTCATAATAGAACCAAGCATATTGAAATCAGACACCACTTTATAAGAGATGCATATGAAAAACATTTGATAAAAGTGGTTAAGATTCACACAGATGATAATGTGGTAGATTTATTGACTAAAGCTTTTGATGGATCTAGGTTTCAACACTTAGTTGTCTATATTGGGATGCTTAACCTATAACTGCAAAGTTTGAGGGGAGGCATATGCCTCAGGGGAGGATTATAGTTGTAAAATTGTATATTATTTGTATATTTTTGTTTGCTAACACTAACCAACTAATGTTCTTGTAAGTTTTGTTTGGTTTGTTTGCTACTTTGTGTCTGTTTTGCAGAATGTCCTTATGAGTAGTTGCTGATTTTAAGTTGATGTTCACCAAGATTGTTTCAATAGGAAAGTGGTCATGTAAGCTTAAAGCTTGTTTCTACTGAAGAGTAATACAAGAAATACTAAGTGTTTCTACTGAAGTAAAGTTCAAGTGATGATAATTGAGAAAAGCTTTTCATTCATTCAAGAAATAATTTACAGCTTACAATCAACTTTAAATGAAATAAAAGACCATTCCTATACAGAGTCTACCAAACTTATTCAAGCTCCTATCATCTATTACAAAAGCTGGTGGATAAGCATGACCAGTACGATAAAGAAGCTGAAGATGAAAATGGAAAGGATGGATTGATGAAAACAACGATGAAGATGCTCAAGAACCTAGTTTTATATCTTTGGTCCCTGGCAACTTCTACTCCACCTTCCCTTTTCCTTTACCCTTTTCCCTACTTCTATGGTATGAAACATCAGATCCTGGAGTAGGAAGACCAATCACCACTTTCCGTGATTTTAGAAGTGAAGGGTTAGACTTCCTTGGCCTTGGTAGGGATTTCTCTGGTGTGGAAGGAGGGATAAATGATGGATCTTCTTCTTCCTCCTCCGAAGATTCCTCATCAGAGGTAGAAAGAAAAGGAGAGACATATTGTCTTTCAGCAGGATTGGGGGATTTGGCTTCGCTTGGTTCACCCCTGTTGATCCCAGTTGAGCTTAAACGATCTTGTATAGAAGTTAACTTGATTAAACACTTAAGCTAATATGAGGAATGTAAAAGCTTAACTTAAGAAGAATAATGATTCACTTTCAACACTTCAATATTATTAATACGAGCACTCAACAATGCTAGGGTTTTACAACCTTGAAGTGAATAATAATACGTACATAAACTAACCCTAGGATCCTCCTTTTATAGACTAAGGAATCCTACTAGGTTTACAATACCTTTCTCTACACGATAAGAATATTCTAGATAAATATAATATTTACACAATCTATTCTATATTTATCTAAACCGTTTACATCCTTATCCCATCAGCAGTAGATTCTGTCAGCAGCATTTATCCTCAGCAGCACTTTGACATTGGCAGCAGAATCATTACCACTAGCAGCAGTTTCATTCTCAGCAGCAGTTTCAAACCCAAAAATCCTCCCCTAAACTTATTATTTATTTCTAAATAAATAAGTTTCTTCTAAGCACAATTAATCACTAGGAGGATGCTTCCAAACACTTCAAACCTTGAGAATTCAGTTGATCAAATATCTTCTTATACTTTGACAGCAAATTGAATGCTTGATCATCAGAATCATAGTCTTTCTGCAACTTAAGTGATCTTTTACCATTAACCATCTGATTGACAATATTCCAGTATCTTACCATTGGGTAATCTTTTTCAGCTAGCATATACAAAGTAATTGGACCAAGTTCTAGCATATGAACTCCAAAATCTTGAAATAGTCTCCATTTTCTCACTTTGTAATCTACTATCTCTGTCTACTCAGAATCATCCATTGAAGGTTCATACATAAGTTTTAGAGCTCTCCACAGAACATTATCAGTCATAGTTATGATATGATCAATTTGATCTTTCTCATACTTTTTACCATCAAACTTCTCAGCTCCAAACTTAGCTTTGTACAATGTCCACATATCATCAACATCTTCTCTATCAAAGTAGTGTAGCATCTGTTGAAATCTAAGAAACCTATGAGTCTTACCATCAGATCTCTGGACATCATGAAATGCTCTAATGTTAGCATCATATCCTGTAGTTACTTTGATAATAGGATATTTAACTCCTATTGGTTTGGCATCAACCACTTCAAGATCTTCCATCTTGCCAACCATAGTGTAGACCTTCAATTGTTCTTTTAAATGCTCAGGAGGAATATGATCCCAATCATTCTTGAACTCATCTCCTTCTGGCTTAGAACTGCTTTCTTCCCCTGTTTTCCTCTTCTTCTTTGCAATAGATTTTTGAACAACACCTTTTCTTTTAACACTTTGCACAGAAGAAGTAGTCTTAACTGCATCATCAAGCTGCTTAACAACATCTGCTTCTTGAACATGCTCTGCTTCAACTACTTTTTCAGGTACCAACTTCTTGTTCATCTGAGCAATTTGTTCCAAATCCTCAGCACTTCCCATAGAATAAAAAGTATCTGTTCTCCTCTTAGCTTGTTGATATAAGTCAAAAACTTCTTTATTAGAATAAGGTTTCAACTATACCAATGTCCATCCAGCCATATTCTTTAGATACCTTTCATATTCTCTTCTTTGTTGTTTAACAGTTGGACCTTTAAATATCTTTATCTTTCTTCTAGCAGTAGCATTTTCTTTTCTCTTCTTTGTAGTAAACTCACTTAACCAAGATGGCACATCAAAAGTTGGAACTTCATTTTCTTCAATCTTGATCAGCTTATTGAGTTCAATATCAGCATCTATTCTGATCTTCTCATTTATCCATTCATCATACCTCTTTAAGCCTTCAGCCTCTTTCTCAGCTAACTGTTGATCTTCCATATCAATCAACTCTTGTGCGCTAAGTGCAGCAGCTGTATCATGTTCAACTTGTAATGCCTTAGGGCAAGACTCAAATGGTACATTAGTGAAATCAATTCCCTTATACATAATCCTTGGTTCTTCAACTTGCTTGCCCTTGCCTTTATCAGTAGAAGATGAAGAAATAACCTTCTTTTGTTGAGCAGCAGGTTCTTTAATAACAATCCCTTTTTCAGGTTTTCTAGGTGCTGATGTTGTAATTCTTGTTGTTGTTTGTTGTGGTAGTGAAGGAGTTGATAATGGAGTAGTCTTCTTGCTCAACAATACCATGGCTTCAGCAGCAGCATTGTCACCAGACCCAACAGCAGAGTCTTGTGCATCAGCAGATCTACTAGCAGCAGAGTTAGTGAGATCCTTAGCAGTAGATTCTTGAGCAGCAGAGTCATGGCCTTTGTTTTTCATCAAATCTCCCAACTTCATCAATGTTTCACCCATCAACCCTGTTGCCTTCACTAATTGCTCAGGCTCCAAAGTATTAAGTTGTTCTACCACCTTCTCTTGAGTAGCAATCACCTTTTCCATAACAACCTCATTCCCTGATTTATCAGCAACCACAAAATCTCCAGCATCCTGAGGACTTTCAACATCCATATCACCAATCACTGGAGCCTCCCCTAAAATCATTACATCATTCATACCCAGAGCACTATCAATCTTTTCCAAAGTTGCCTCCCCTGAACCCATTGTCTCTTCATTCCTCCCCTGTTTGGAAGCATCCTCTTCCATGTGAGTAGAGACATCAGGAGAACTAACAATCTGAGAAGTGCCCACTTTCTTCAATCTTTTCAAAGAGGTTGAAGATCTTGATTTCTGAAAGTTCTTAATCTGTTTTTGTAATTTGGTGATAGTCTTGTCCTGATCAGCAACAACAGATGAAAGACTAAGAACTTTGTCCTCCAATGTAGTACATTTCACCCCCAAGTTGGTACAAGTAACCGTCAATTCCTGAATGAGTTTCATAATAGTCTCATCACTTCGACCTGTGTTACCTGGTCCGAGAGGTGAATCATGGACATTGTCATCATGTACAAGAGTTTCCGTCAATTCATTTGTCACTGGCCTATCCTCATCATATCGACCTGTGTAACCTGTTCCGAGAGGTGAATCTTGGGACATAAACTCAGTATCAAGCCTAGTTTGATCATCTGAGCCCCCTGTATTTGCCATTTGGCTAGGGTTACCATCCTGAGAATTTGATTCAGAAGAATCATCATCTCTAGATGTTGCCTTGGTTTGGGTCTTAATGATGTTATCACTATCCTGCTCTGCTGCTAAGCTAGAAGCAGTAGTGACAGCCCTTGCCAACATGTCCTCTTCATCACCTAGGACAGCCTCATCTGGTACAGCCATACTAACACTATCCTGAGGTAGATCAGTGTTCTTGTTGGTGTTCCTATGGGTATAGAGTATTTTAGGTTGTGTAGTAGATGCAGAAAAATTGGGTGTGTGATGGGAGTCAGTGGGATTTCCTGATCCTTCACCCTGATTATTTTGCACAAGTTGCACCATGTAAGGTGTAAGATTGGTATGTGTGTCTGAAAAACTCTTTCCATGTTTAACCAAGAAAGTAAAGGTTTTAGAATCCAATTTTGGAGCATTATAGGTAGCAACATGGCCTCTAAACTTTGTAAGTTGATTTTGAACAAAGAGTTGTATAAACCTTGGATAAATCAAATAGGAACCAGACTCTTTAACACTTTGAAACATCCCTTCCAATATCATTCTAGAAAAATTGAATGGTTTACCTTTGCTTAAGTATACCATTACAGAAGCAATAGTAGTACTAAACTCATGCCATCCAAAAGTTTTAGGACTCAAACAATGAAGAAGAAGATGTACCAAAAACTTGTATTGAGGACAGAGGAGTGATTTTTTAAATTTTAAATTTGTATGATTCCCCTCATATCCCAAATCTTTTAACCCAGCAAAAATAGCAGAATTGGCAAGACAAGTGGTTTCTGTTTCATCATCTAAGAGAAGAGTTTCTCTTATTAATGATTCAGTTACACGAACCTTTTGCCAATCTACTAAAGCACTAACATGTTTTTCCCCATTCATAGTTTTGATTTTAGCGGTAAGCCAAAACTGTTTGATGTGGGAAGCAAATATAGTAGGATTCACAGTGAGTGCATACCTAAGAGAAGTAGCATTCAAAAATTTTACCATGTCTGTGAAATCTTCATTAACTGATTTTGCATCAAGAACGACCACACTATTGTGTTGCTTTGCCCAGGTACGAACGCAATCCATGAGTTAGGGTTTAGGGAAATTGGGAATAATTGACTTTGAGAAATTGGAGTGTTAGGGTTTGTGATAACTTCAATTTGAAACATAAGAAAACCAATTAGGAAGATCAATTAGGTTTTAAACTGATTGAAGAAGTTACACATTCCACTCTTCCACTTTCAACCGTAGCAGCACAATAACACTAGCAGCAGAGTTATATAACTAGCAGCAGAGTGAAATAATTCAGCAGCAGAGTTGACAAAATAAGCTTGGTTAAAAAGTCAAAGATCCTTAGCATTGAATGCGCTTAATACTTCGTAATCCCTATAAAAACTCACTAAATCTTTTCCCTAATTCACCACAATCAAACCCTAATCGCAATCAAAACGCCAATCAACCAAATCAAAACTTCAATTCACCCAAATCAAATCAAATAATCATGAAATCAACACCCGAAATCATCAATATCTCATCCGATTCATCATCTGAAGATGAAACCCCTTTTGAAACATATGTGCCTCCCTTCCGTCCTCCTCATAATGGTTGTAGAACCAAAGAGCAAGCGAAAAAGAGAAAGCATGATCTCCATATGTTCAAAGATCTTCTTCATTTGAATCAAACCCCAAGCACTTCCAGGGGTAAAGCTGTGATGTCCCCCAAATCTCCATCGTCTTCAAAATCATCAGAAGACCCAGCTTGGATCCTTGTCAGGCAACCATCTCCAAGGGAGCTTGTTTCCCCTTTCATCTACACTTCATCAGATGAGGATGAGCCTCCAACTGAACCACCTTCCACTCCTGATAGGCCTCAGTCATCAAGGCAAAGACCCAAGACATCTACCAAGACAAAGAAGACAAAGAAGACAAACCCTCCTCTCTCTAAGGAAAGAAAATTTTTTCTTGGACTTCCATGCCCTAGGAAGTAATGTAGTTGTAGATGTTAGTCTATTGATTTCATCTTTTGTTGTTTTCTTTTGATGTGTGATCTCATGTACTTTGTTAGTGATGAATGAAAGATGTTTACTTCCTTGTGTTAATTCCTTGCAAATCATCAACTAACACGTTTGTGTACCTGCAAAATGTTAGACCAAACACCACAAAGCAAACAAACATATGTACTAGCAGTAGAGTTAGAAATAGCAGCATAGTACATTCCATTACCAACATATGCTTTAAAATAAGCAGCAGAGTAACAAGCAGCACAATTCCTTTAAATACTTTAACAAGAACAAAGAGATAAGGTTTTCAAAGATTTATCATACCAATGTTTGCAATTAAAAATTGAAACCTCCCCACATCAAAATGTTTAGTGAGAAGATCAACAACATTGTTGTCAATATGAACTTTAACAAATTGGATCAACTTCTTTTCATAGCAATCCCTGATAAAGTGATGTCTTATCTCAATATGTTTTGTTTTAGAATGAAAAACAGGATTTTTAATTATGCAAAGTGTGCTGTTGTTATCAATATGAATTTTGGTATTCATGAAATTGTACCCATAATCCAATAATTGATTTTGCATCCATAGAACTTGTCCACAACAACTTGAAGCAGCCACATACTCAGCTTCAGTTGTAGAATTAGCCACCACTGTTTGCTTCTTGCATTGCCATGACACCAATCTGTTTCCTAGAAATTGACAACCCCCTGTAGTAGACTTTCTATCCAAAGAAGCTCCAGCATAGTCACTATCTGAATATGAAACCAGATCAAAAGGTGAATCCTTATGATACCAAAGGCCCAATTTTGGTTGATGCCTCAAATATCTAAAAATTCTCTTCACTGCATTGAGATGTGATTCCTTGGGACACACTTGAAATCTTGCACAGGCACACACAGCAAACATGATATCAGGCCTTGATGCTGTGAGATACATCAATGAGCCAATCATAGACCTGTACAAGTGAATATCCACTTCCTTTCCATATTCATCTTTTAGCAATGGTTTGTTGGTTTCCATGGTAGTCTTGGCAGGCTTAGCATCTTCAAATCCAAACTTCTTCAAAATATCATTGACATACTTATCCTGACTGATAAATATACCATTATCTTTCTGTGTAACTTGCAGTCCTAAGAAGAAAGTGAGTTCTCCCATAGAACTCATAGCAAACTTGTCCTTCATAAGCTTCTCAAAACTAACACACATAGCTTTGTTTGTAGACCCAAAGATGATGTCATCAACATAGATTTGAACCAGCAGAATATCATCCTTTTGTCTTTTGAGAAACAGAGTTTTATCAATCTTTCCTCTACTAAACCCAGACTCTAACAAGTATGTTGACAAAGTGTCATACCAAGCTCTAGGAGCTTGATGTAAACCATACATTGCTCTATTTACCTTGTAAACTTTATCAGGATGATCAGGGTCTTCAAAGCCTGGTGGTTGAGATACATAAACTTCTTCTGTAATGGTCCCATACAAAAAAGCACTCTTTACATCCATTTGATATACCACAAAATCTTTGTATGAAGCATAAGCTAAGAATAATCTAATTGCTTCTATTCTTGCCACTGGAGAAAATACCTCATCATAATCAAGACCTTCTTGTTATGTGTATCCCTGTGCTACTAACCTTGCCTTATTCCTTATGACAATTCCTCTCTCATCTCTTTTGCATCTGAAAACCCATTTAGTGCCAATCACTCTTTTTCCATTTGGCAGATCAACCAAAGTCCAAACTTCTTGTAGCTTAAATTATAAAAGCTCATCTTGCATTGCTTCCACCCAACTTGCTTCTTGTAGGGCTTTGTAAGTGTTTTTGGGTTCAATTTGAGAAAGAAAACATGCAAACAGGCAATTCTGAAGATCTTTATGACTATTTCTTTGATGCAAAGATCTGGCAAAGAAACTTTGATGTTGAAGATCTTTCAGTGCTTTAGTCATCTGCCTAGTTTGAATAGATGATTGTGGATCACTCAAAATTTGGTCTTTGGGATGATCCTTGTGTACTCTTGTAGTAGGTGTGGGACTAACAGGAATATTGAGTTCCAAATTAGTAATGTCTGCATCAGCTCCAAATAACTTACCATCAAGTGCATCATCATCTGTGTCATAATAAATATTCTCAAGATCAGGCATATTTGGATCATCAGGATAGATAGAATCATCAATAAATCTACCCTGAGTGCCCAAATTAGGAAACATTGAAGTAGCAGTAGAGTTAGTAGGCTTGGCAGCAGAGTCTTCTGGCCTAGCAGTAGAATTTGGTGGAGCAGTACTTGTATCTTTTGGCCTAGCAGTAGAGTCTTCTGAGTCAGCAGCAGAGTCTTCTGGCCTTGTAGGAGAGACATCAACAACTACTTTGGGAACTTCATTAGTTTCTTTTTCTGCTTCAATAGGTATCTCAATACCTTCTTCAGTTTCCTTAGGTTTCTCTTGAGTAACAACATCTTCTTTAGGACTTAGATCTGTCTGAAAGGGTAGTAAAGTAGGACCAACCTTTAGTTTCTCAACCAAAACAAATTCTTCTTGTGGTTTGTTAGTGTCAATACTGGCAATAACTGGTACATAATTCATTTTTTTGGTAAGCATATCAACATTAAACAACCATTCTGGTCCTCTCCCTTCAGGATTAGATGTGTTCTCAGAAAACTTGATATGCAAATTCTCCTCTACATGTTTGGTTCTCTTATTGTATACCCTGAAAGCTTTACTAGTCACAGAGTAACCAACCAAATTTCCTTCATCAGCTTTCTCATCAAATTTGCCTAGCTGATCCTTAGTGTTTAAAATTGTAACAGGACATCCAAATGGTTTGAGAAAATCAATCAGTGGCTTCTTTTCATGAAATAACTCATATGGAGTCTTATTGTGAGGCTTGACTACCTTACTTCTGTTCTGCACAAAGCATGCAGTGTTCACAGCTTCAGCCCAAAAAGGTATAGGTAGTTTTGAATCAGATAACATTGTTCTTGCAGCCTCAATAAGTGTCCTATTTCTTCTTTCTGCAACACCATTCTGTTGTGGAGTTCTTGCTACACTATATTGTCTAAGAATTCCTTTCCCCACACAGAATTGATTCATCACACAGTTCTTGAACTCAGTACCATTGTCACATCTGATTTTCTTTACCTTGTGATTATACAGGTTTTCAACTCTTGTAATGAATGCCTTGAGTATTTCTGGAGTTTCATCTTTGGTGGCTAGAAAGAATACCTAAGTAAACCTGCTAAAGTCATCAGTGACAACAAGACAATATGACTTCTTGTTCAAGCTTTTTACAAATACAGGCCCAAATAAATCCATGTGTAGTAAGTGTAATGGCTCAGTATTTGTGTTCAGAGTCTTGGACTTGAATGAAACTCTGTGTTGTTTACCCTTTTGACAGGCAACACAAGTTTCACAATTTTCAAAAGTCTTTGTAGGCATTCCTCTGACCAGGTTTCCTTTTACCAATTTGTTCATGGTCTTGTAGTTCAGATGTCCCAATCTCCTATGCCATAATTTGGACTCATCAACAGTGGCCTTTGCAATTAGACAAGTCAAAGCCCTCTTAGGAACAATGTTCTTAATATGGTCACTGTATATATTCTCATTTCTAGGGACCTTCAAAAGCACATATTTGTCATCTGGCAACTGATAGTCAGGAGAAAGGATCATACACTCAGTGTCTGTAAAAAGAACAAAGTTCTTTTTGTCACACATTTGTGAGACACTAAAAAGGTTAAACTTAAGTCCTTTCACAAGAAACACCTTCTCAAAGTCCAAATTTCCAGTTTTTAGAGTTCCTCTTCCAACAATCTTTCCACCTTTTGGATCAATTCCAAAAGCAACATAACCACCATCAAAAGCCTCAAAGTCTTCAAGTTGAGACTCATCTCCTGTCATGTGTCCAGAACATCCACTGTCAACAATAACCATATCCTTAAGCTCATCCAGTAGATTGACCTGCACATGAAAAGTAGAGACATTAGTTCCTCTTGACGACCCAAGCCATTACTGACTTGGATCTGCCCTGTGCATCAACATAATCAAATTTCTTTAAATCACTTGATGCACTACTATTCTTGGAAACAGAATTTGAACCAATAGTTTTTGGTTTCCAAGTCCAGCTAGCTGAGGCCTTAACAACATAAAAGTGATTACCAACAACTGTATTTGTTAAAACTTTTGGTCCTGAAGTAGAAAATTTTATACTAGCAGCAGATTGCTTGTTAGCAGCATAATGCATACTAGCAGTAGAATGCTTACTAGCAGTAGAGCCAGTAGAAGAACCAGTTGTGGTTTTGAAAACACCATTTGATTTAGCAGCATAAATAGATCTAGTTACACCAGATCTTAATAAAACAGCTCTTGGAACCATATTCCTATTAGGATGTGGGTGAGTTTGTTTAGTTACATATTTGTGATTCACCCTAGTGTATTGATTCCAAACAGGCTTTTGGTGTTCAGGACATCTAACAATCAAGTGGTCAAAACTACCACACTTATAACAAGCCTTCTTTTGTAATTGAAACTGATTACCTAATCTGTGTGAAACTACGTTGTTGAAGTTTCTCTAGTTACCCCTAGGATTATTATTGAACCTTTCCATCTGTTCTCTAGGTACTTCATTGTACTCTACCATTTTCCTAGAGATGTTATTTCCTAACACAGGTTTGACAAACTTAACCTGTTCAATTTTAGGTTTAAACATTGTAGGAATTTCTTCCTTTTTCATACTTTGTTCTGTTTTAACCTGTTCCACATCACTATCACTATCAGAATACCAATCTTCTATAGTAGGAGCTTTAGGGAATTTTCTAACCTCAACCTTAGGTGTTTCTTTAACACTTGTGCTACATTCACCTACAGGTTTTTCAATATTGATAGTTCTTTTCCTGGTGGAGCAAAAGCACTTTTGGCTGGAGGAGCCACTTCATTATACCCAATTCCACTACCTTTCCTCGTCAAGGTATTCTCTATAGATTTATGAACCAAATCAGAAGCATATTGTTGTTTTTGTACTCTTACTACATGTTTATCTTTATCAGCAAGAGCTTCCTCTTTTTCTTTTTCTGCTTCTTCTAACTTATTTTTAAGAACTTCTACTTCACTGTTTTTCTTAAAAATTTCTATATCTCTGAGATTAAGTTGATCTACATATTCCTTCTCACACTCTTTGAGATATTCTAACCTTCTTTCAACATTTTGAATACCTACTTTGTAACCTAAGTTATCAAGTTTTAGGTGTTCAATTTCTCTATTTAAACTCTCATTCCTAGACTTAAGTTCTTCTATAGTATCAGCACAAGATTTAAAAGAACACACAGATAAGTCTGAATCATTGGATACCTCAGAGTTAGAGCCTGATGATAAACCATAGGCCATAAGTGCAAAATTCTGCACCTTGGGTTGAGCAACAGCTACCAAAGAGAAATTTGGTTCTTCTTCAGCCATATCACTCCAATCATAATCTCCCAATCCATCACAAGATACCAATGCAGTCTTTGATTCTTCAGCAACCTTCTTTGTAACATCAGCATTCTTCTTTGGAGCTCTACACTCCCTGGCAAAATGTCCCTTCCTGTTGCAATTGTAGCACTCTATCTTTGATTTGTCAAAGCCTGGGTTGTCCTTAGCTTTATACTTGACTTCTCTTCCAGTCTTCTTCAAAAAATTTCTTGCCCTCAAGGTCAACATAGCCATTTGCCATTTAAGATCAATTTCTTCAAGATCATCAGGATCAATATAATCCAAGTCTTGATTTATGACATGTGACCTTATAGTAGTTGTGAGGTCAGCCAAGAATGCACACAAAGCAATATCACTGGTAGAAATCTTATCATTTGAACTAGCAGCAGATCCATCACTAGCAGATACTCCATAAGCAGTAGAATGAGCAGCAGAGTGAGATTCTTGAGATCCTTTTCCTTTAGAGGATACAAAGGCAAGATTTTGAGTACCAGAAGATGAAGTAGAAGAGGTAGATAGTTCTGATTCATACACTCTTAAATTGTTGTAAAGACTCTCCAACTTCATAGTTTCAAAATCAGGCTTATTCCTCCACACAACTGTGTGCATACTCCATTCAGGTGCAAGACTTCTTAGAAACTTTAGGTTTACATCTTCTTGTGGAACAACATAGCCAACAAGCTTTAGATGACTAACAAGTTGGTTTAGCCTGTTGTATGTGTCAATTATCTTCTCTCCACTTTTAGAAGTAAAATTCTCAAACTGATGCTTCAGCATGTTTTTCCTGGATTTCTTAGTAGCATCATTCCCTCCAAACCTGAATTCAACAGCATCCATCAATTCTTTTCCAGATTCACAGTCATCAAAGTCCATTTGGAATTCATTAGGTATTCCCATTAAGAGAATACTATGTGCTTTGATTTCCATCTTCCTTACTGCGTTAGCTTCAGCAGACTTTATTGGTATCTCCTTCCCATCAGCACTCTTCTCAGGTACAGAGTCACCATTAACAATCACATTCCACATGTTGAAATCAATCATGCGAATGTACTGTCTGATTCTTCTCTTCCATAGCTCATACTCAGAAGGATTTAGCATGGGCACCCTTGAAGCAGTCACCATATGAGTTTCATCACCCATCTTAGCAATAGATTTGGAACAGCAAACTTTTAAGAAACAAAATCTTCTTGATAATAACTTCTAGATCACAAGCTCTGATACCACTTGTTGATCCCAGTTGAGCTTAAACGATCTTGTATAGAAGTTAACTTGATTAAACACTTAAGCTAATATGCGGAATGTAAAAGCTTAACTTAAGAAGAATAATGATTCACTTTCAACACTTCAATATTATTAATACGAGCACTCAACAATGCTAGGGTTTTACAACCTTGAAGTGAATAATAATACGTACATAAACTAACCCTAGGATCCTCCTTTTATAGACTAAGGAATCCTACTAGGTTTACAATACCTTTCTCTACACGATAAGAATATTCTAGATAAATATAATATTTACACAATCTATTCTATATTTATCTAAACCGTTTACATCCTTATCCCATCAGTAGTAGATTCTGTCAGCATCATTTATCCTCAGCAGCACTTTGACATTGGCAGCAGAATTATTACCACTAGCAGCAGTTTCATTCTCAGCAGCAGTTTCATTCTCAGCAGCAGTTTCAAACCCAACAACCCCTCATTAGAGCATTCCACCTTTTCTCTCGTTCTCTTTCAGCATCCGAATCATCCAAATCAGAAGGAATGTTTACAGGGTCTTCTGAAGGTGAGGGACTTGGAGGTTTCACATCATGTTTCTTCCTTGGTTGAGCACTGGGTGGAAAATAATTGCTCCAACCATCACTAGATGATGATGATGATGAGGAGGAGGAGGAGGAGGTTAGATCTATGATTTCTGGTTTGGAAGACATGTTTTTGGTGGATAATTGGGATTTTATTGAGAAATTAGGGTTTTGATGATAATTGGGGGTAATTGATATCTGTAACGTATGATTTGGGGATTATTTTATAGGCGAAATCAAGACTTGATGGTAATTAATGCGAGTTGGATGGCACGGTCAAACTCAAGATATTTACTGAAGATATTTTTACTCTTGAATTGATTCTGCTGATTGACTTTTGATTAGCAGATTGACCATCATTTCTGCTAAAAGGTTAATTTTGAAATTAGATGGAGTTATTTTACACGTCAGATATGGTCAACGATTTGTTCCGATATTATTGACCATGATTGGGTAACTTCCATTTATAACCTATTACGCATATCTTCGCCCAAAAATAACTAATTCCCTCATCCACCACTTTAAACCCATTTCCCATTTGCTTAATTCATAACCATTTTTCACAAATTCTACGAATGGAACCACTTCAATTTAAGAAAGATCATAACAAGGTTGCCTTTCTGAGTAAGACAAAAGACCATGAACTGTATGATAAAATGGTGGAGTTTTTGTAGCGTTCCTAGATTCATTATGCTCTAACACATTCTCCAAATGTGATATATGAATCTTGGGTGAAACAATTTTGGGCATCTGCTACAAAAGTCTGACACAGAGATTGTAGCTACTATTAATGGAACTGAGTATGTGGTGACTGAATCCTTGATTAGGACACAGCTTCGTTTGGATAATGCGAATGGTGTCTATCACTCCAACACTGAAGAGATACTTGCTGGGTTACGGGAAGCTGGTTATCAAAGCACTGACACAAGTAAATGGCTTAAGAATCAGTTTTGTCCCAAATGGAGGTTCTTGGTGCACACATTGCTTCAATGTATCAGCAACAAGTCTGGTGGCTGGGATCAATTCTCTACCCAATTGGGTTGTGGTATAGTATGTCTTTCAAAGGGTTTAACTTATAATTTTTCTAAGTTTATTTTTGAAAATATGATTGAAAATATTGATAAGAAAAAGCATAAGTTTTTAATGTACCCTGGGTTTCTTCAAATGATATTAGGCATAGCAACCCAAGATAGAGTCCATTATCCTATAGGGGGTCTTAGTGCTAAATTGTTTGCTTCTATGAAGACTCATTATGATGGGGCACATCATCCTCTGTTAGCTGCTATGTTGCCACATGGTGATACTCCCTCTCAAAATGCTGCTGATGTTGGTAATCCATCATCTTCTGGTGTTGCAGCTGATGGTAATCCATCAGTTGTTAATAAGGAAGGACCTTCTAATACTGCTGAAGCATTAAATGTTTCTTCTGACCAGCCTCCACCTTCCCCTTTACCTATGTCACCTAGGTCTTTTCCATAACCTTCTCATGTTGCTTTTGATGAGCATGTTCCTGAGGTTGAGGAGACAATTCAGTCTCTTGGTACTCAAGTACCTACACCTCTTGAACCTGAGAATACTACCCTAGTCCTGTTAGAGAGCCAATTGATGACAGCTCTCCAATTTTTGAACATGTGACTGTTTCTTCTAAAAGGCCCAATGAAGCTCCCATTACCACTGAGCAATCTACTGGTGGAGCTGAGGACCCCATTACTCTCACCTCTGTATATGAATTGCTCAACAGGTATGTTAAAAAGGTTGATGATCTTCAAACAGAGCTTGCAAACACCAAATCCTCACTTGGTGGTGAGATTGAGTTGTTGACTAAGAGGGTTCAGGAGTTAGAAGCTCAACTTGGGCAACAAAAGAAAAGAAAGGTTGTGTTGGATGCTGATAAAGTACCTGAGGATAGGCATTTGGATTCACTTGAGTTATTGACTGAAGTTGCTCAACAGACTCATGTTTCTTCTCCCAATGCTGCTGAATCTTCAAAACTTTAGGGACCTCTTAAGTATCAAAGAAGGAATCCAAGATCTTATATTGGAAAGAGAGCAACAGTTTCTGCTAAAGTTTAGAATGTAGATGCTGACTCAGGGGTGTCTTTTAATGAATCTGTTGTTGCTGATATTGGAAGTATTACACCTAGTGATGATCTGATTGAAGCTCATACTACTGATGTTGCTATGAGTGATATTTCTGCAAAGAAGATCACTGTTGATGTTGAGCAGGTCAATGTTGACATGGATAATGTTGCTGCTGAGAAGGTCATTATTGGGATTCACACATCAGTAGATACATTCTTTGTTGCTGGCAAAGAATATGTGATGTCTCCTATACAAGCTACATCTGTTCAAGAACCTATTGGAGAAAGAGATATATCTGCTGATGCACTTATTAATGAATCAGCTGATGTTCCTGTTGATTCTGTTGTTCAGGAATTACCTAATGTTGATATGCCAGGGCCTTCCACTCTTGAAGGCTCTCCTATTGATGAACAAGTGCCTGAAAAGACAGAGATTTTGATAGAAGAAACTATTCCTGCTGATCATGTGACAAAGGAAGTAAGACTTGAGCAGGAAAGAATTTTGAAGGAGATTGAAGATAAAAAGCAAAGTGTTGCTTTGGCCTAGGAACTTCAAACCAAATATGATGCAGAATTCAAATCTGCAACAGCTAGATATGTTTCTACTTTGCCTCTTGCAAGACAAAGAGAATTGGATGCTGCAGTTCCAAATTTTTCTGAGGCTGATTGGATGCAAATTGGTAATCAAGTGTTGTCTACTCCTGGTCTTGCTAAAGACATTCTTGGACCTCATGTTTCTGAGGATGATTATCCTGCAAGAATGGTAGAAATGATGAAACAGAAAAGGAAAGCAGAGGTTGAGCAAAAAGCTAAAGCCAAGAGGGATAAGCCTCCTACAAAAGCACATCAAAAGAATCTTATGAGGGAGTTTGTGAAGAATCAAAGCAGTGCACTATATAGTACTTCTTGGACTAAGAAACAAGTGTGGTCTTTCTCAGATGAACAATTGATTTACCATTACCATAGAATCTAGGCTAGACTACAAAAGGATGGACTTCTTTCTCCTAAGCTTATATCTTGTCTGCCTTCTACTGATATAGAACCACCTTCCAAGAAACTAAAGTTGGATGAAGTTGCTTCTGCTGATGTGTCTGCTGCTTCTTTATCTCATTCTGGTGATGATGTTTCTACTATTGATATGGGTGTTCCTGCTGATGATCATGCAACTTTGCCTAGTGTGTCTATTTCTGCTGATCTAACTACTGATGTTGCTCCATCTGTTATTGAAAAAGGTAAAGCAGAAGTTGTAGCAGAGGATATTCCTTCTCACAAGAGAACCAGAAGACAAATGGAGGAGGATAGATTGGGTGAAGAGGCTGCTAAGAGGTTGCATGATGATCAACAAGCTGACTTGGCAAGATTTCATGAGATCAAAGTGAGAGAAGTTGAGCTTGCAGCTGCTAGGGCTAAACAAGTTAGAATAGAGATAAATGAAAAAGCAGAATCTGTTTCACTTGACCAACCTTCTGTTGAGGTTTCTGCTAATGTACCACTAGTTCTTCCATCAGTGGAAACACATGAGATAAAGGATGTATCTGCTGAAGAACCTTCTTCTCCACATTCTTCTATCTACATTCCTGGTAGAAGGGCCAAAAGAATGGCTAGAAGGAAGGTTTCACAATCTTCTTCTGTGCATGAGGTGGTAGATCTTGATGCTGCTGATTCTTCTTTTATTAAAGAGGGATCTCCTGATGATTGGCCAGAGGGTTTTAGAGATGTTTTGGTTAGATGGGAACTGTCTAGTAATGGACAAATCAATACTATTTATAGGCTTGATAGAACATCTCTGTCCTTCACATTTCTTCAAGAAATTTTGCATCTTGTGGATCATCAGGATTTACTCACTCTTTATGACTTGGTTACTAAGCATTATGATATTCATACTCCAAAAGGTGCAGGATTATTTCTTTTGGGGGATCTTCAAGTGCTCATGGATTCTACTTCTCCCAATGGTTCTGGTTATTCAGTCTGGAAGAACAATCAGAGGTGGGAAGTAGTAAGTTGGAAATTTTATCCTCTTCCTTATGTTCATGTCTTGGAGACTACATCTGGTATGAGGGTGCTTATGTTCATTGATAAGGATTATCCTCTGACTGTGTCAATAATGGAGAAAATGCTTCTACATCATTTGGAAATTCCTCCTGATCCAGTTGGGAATGCTAAACTCTTTGCTGAGTCTTTGATTCGCTTGTTTAAGTCAAGGATCAGGGTGGACAGGGCTGCTTGATGGTATCTTGTTGTATATTTCTTTATTTTTATTCTTAGTAAAAAAGAAAAAAAAAACTAACAGATTTGTATAGTGTTGTCTATGTTGTATGCAAGTTTGGTGTTGGTTCTTTCCACACATTCTCTGGTTATCAACTTACCATGATGTTGACTATTTCATCAAAAAGTTGGCTAGTCCAAAGGGTACAACTTTGGTAAAGACAAGTCAAATCTGTTGATAGCTGTAATAGTTTGCTAAAAACTATTAGGTACTCAACTCACCCATGCTTAACAGCTGAGAGTTGGATGGTTTTCAATTGACCATGGATTTTTCCTTATGGATTCCCAATAATTGGCTAGCCCACAAGTGTATGGCTTATGGTAAAGGCAGTGGAAAACCATATTTGGTATTCAATTTCCAAGGTGATTTCCTCACCAGAATAATTGACTAGTCCTGAGCAAACGGCTACAGGTAAAGACAACTCAAATCCGTTTATAACTGATGATTTTCTAAAAATCATATGGTCATCAGTGTACCATAGTTTTTGAACTTAAACATTTGGCTACTCCAGTAGTGATGGCTATTGGTAAAGAGACATCAAATCAATTATTTTCAATGATTCACCTCTCATAAGAGTTAACACACCTGGATGTGATGAGAATAGTATGCAACTAAAATGTTTTGATGTACAATTTGTCATTTATTGCTGCAAAGACCAGAAGATTTCATGTTTGCCATTCATAGAGATGTGGTTATTTTGGTTATTTGCTGCTGATGTTCGAATTCAATCCTCTTGGTTTGCCATTTTAAAGATCTATCAAGAATCTTGAACTTAACCATGTCAGATTCAAGATTAGGGGAGGATTGTTGGGAATTCTGTTAAATAAGAATTCTGCTGAAGGATACTGATGAAGGTTCCTGCTGAAGGATAGATTCCGCGTACTATGTTTCTGCAGATATAGATGTTATGCATAGTTTGTTATTTAGTTAGGATATGCATGAGTTTTATTAGAAAGTGATAATGCATATCTCTTTAAGTTTATAGAAAATACGTTTCTTGTGAAACGGTTTAGGGTTCCTTGTCTATATAAGGAACACATTATTATGTATTAGTTACACGTTTGAAATACAAGTTTTTAGTATTATTCAAAGATCCATAGAGGATCATAGCATTCTTAGTATTCTGTGTTTATACTTGTGTTTATTTCGCTTTAGAATACAAGTAACAGAGACTTTCTATTAATGTGTTTGTGATTACATAAACATTATTAACGATCCAAGAGTGCTCAAAGATCTATCAAGGTCTAAGGTTCAACATAGGTAAGCCTTAGTTTACGTATAAATAGTTTTAGAATAGACCTAGATACTTAGTATAAGACTTAGAGACCCTAGGATAGCCATTAGATTTCCTTGCATGCATGTTTTCTTTCATAGCCCTAGTTATAAGTTGAATTGCATGCTTATGTGTTACCTAGCTTATTTACTTGATATAATCTGAATTATGTGGCTTATTTGAACTTATATGAGTTAGATATAAGCTTAGAAACTAGATTGCCATGCTAAATTATGAATTACATGCATTTAGGACTAGTTTTGCAAAATATTACATGCATAGGGGTATATATTGTAAATTCCTGAAACTATAAAGTCTAGGGACTGTTTTTGACATTTAATAGAAGTTGTTAGTGTAAGGACTAGATTTGCAATATATTAAACCTTAAAATAACTATTAAAACAAATAATAAACTAAAAAGGACTAAAATTGCAAATATTATAAATATAAGGGTAATTAAAGTAAATAATATAAGATAGTATAATTTAGGGACTATATATGTCATTTCTTTAAAATATATAGGTATAGGGACTAAATATGCAATAGTTAGAAAGTTATATGCTTAATTGTTATAAGTTTATAAGTTTAGGGTAGAAAACATAAATATTTATAGTTAAGGGGTAAAAATAGACTATTTTCATATAAATATAAAAACCTATTTAAGTTAGAAGCATAACACAATACTAGGGAGCTTCATGCGAGGAGTAATATGTGGATATTCCGTTTTGACGAGTTTGTTGGGTTTACGAATTAAATTGCCCTAACTCCTCGAGCGATTATTGCATATACTTCTGAGATATGATGGCCTGAATGGTGTTATGTTATAACTAAACCCTAATAACAACATAACTCAATAATAGGGAGCTTTGTGTGAGGAGTATTAACTTCTGAATTATGATGGCCCGAACGGTATTATGCTGATAGCATAATACAATAGTATGGATCTTCATGTGATAAGTCATATACTTCTGAATTACAATGGCCCGATGTCACACCCCCAAAATCGGGTCCAACGGAAGCATGCATGTAGCTGGGGTGTAACTCAATTGGTATTACAACACAAGTTCAAAAGTGGTTTTCACTTGAATCATTTAGAATAAAATAGTTTAATCAAAAATGTTGAATTTACATTGTTAAAAGTAGTGCGGAAGTAGGCCCTTAAAATAGTTTAAAACGGTCCCTAAATGAATATCAGAGTCTTCTATGACCATGCCATGCCCTGCCAAAACCTCTAGTAGCGTGCCATAACTTAATACCTGAATATACATGCTAAAGTGTCAACACGAGGTTGGTGAGTTCATAGAGTCTTGTGAAAAAGAATGTAATGTATATGAATGAAGACTTCCCAGCAAAGGCATCGTAAATCCACTCAGTTACAAGTCCTGCCATAAGAGACTTGTAACCTGTGTGTTTACGACCCACTGCCAAATATAATATGGTTTGTGTAAACAAAAGTAATATGTGGACCAAGATTCAAAGATAAGTGTAGTTCGACCAATACATTTGGCTACGTGACCAATTCATTCGGTTATGTTACCCGTACATTCGGTTATGTGACCCGTACATTCGGTTATGTGACCCGTTCATTCAGTCATGTATGTACATAGTGGCGGAGCCGGTTCATTCGGTTAAGTGTGCATAATAATGGAAAAAGACTTGGGTCCAAAGGTAAAAAGAATTAAGTGTGATGCAAATGAATATACACTACATTCGATTGAGTAACGAATCCATAACTGGAGCAAATAAATGTTTGATTAAACATGTAGCATAATCGATTAAATCAAGTATACATTTAGATGAAAACGAACATGTATTCTCCCCCAAAGAGTTTACAAAACAATTGAAAGAGTAGGGGCTATGACTCACCTGGAGCGATAGTTACGATGACAAAAGTGGATACACTGAAATGAGGCACGATCTCTAACCGCAACCTAATATGAATGATAGTCTCTAATGTAAGAAATGAAATGATGCTACACATGCAAATACGTATGTTATCGATACCACTCGTGAAATTTGAAAATAATGTTTATTGTCGAAAAATACATTTTTGACGTCTCGTTAAGTTAATAACCACTTTCTATGTAAATATGTTGAAACAGTACTCCACGATCCTCGTTTGGTATTTTATCGATAAGTATAGTATTTTCGTCGTATAATAACATTTTTATTACTTGAAAATATGTCCAAATTGGCCTGGCAAAACTAGTCGCAAAATGGTGAATATTAAGATTTAGGAGAGAAACTTAGTAGTTTTGAGAAGACTTTCACCTTATCTAAAAAGTCATAGAAATGAAGTTTGTCCCTACGGGTCTCCATCATAAAGAAAAATAGCCGCGAAGTGAGGTGTTTGGGCTGTTTTGACAGATTCTGGGTAGTTTTCGGGAAAGTTTCGAAGGCCATATGTTATTCGTTATAAATCCTTTTGACAAACGGTTGGATGTTTTGTAATCTAGGCTGGTTGAACTAACTTTTTGTCAATGATGTAAATTTTCCAGAAATGAGTTTATCAATAAGAAAAATGGCTCTCAACCTGGTCACTTGGCGAAATGGTTAACACTTGGAAAATTTTCTAAGTGTTGGGCTGAAGGAAAATATTAAAATCGTCTAAAATTCAAACGCTTTTATCTTGGTCGTTATAAGCTCGTTTTCTACGTTCTTTGTATCCCCGGAATTGTGGGACAACATACTAACATATTTTTGATAATTCGGGATGGCTAGATTTAGTTTTACGCCTCGAAACAGACGTGACAACTGTTCGTCAGCAAGGTATTTTCAGAAAATAGTTTTCGTCGTTAAAATTGGAGAAATCATAACTTCTTCGTTATAACCTCGTTTTAATCCGTTCTTTCGCCCACGGCTTCGTTTTTAAAAGTATTTTCTGATTCTTTAGCCCAAAGTTACCCGGAAACCACTGATCTTTCCAGATTTTACAAAAATAGACAGCAACTTATATATTGTTTGAAAAATCAACTTTTCTAGTTCAAGGCTTGTTCAAAACTTAACCAAACTATCTTAAATCAACTGCACAAATACTCAATCATACCATACAGCTTCTTAGGGTATCATGGGGTCCTAAACTTTATCAAAAATGATAGGTCTCAAGTGTATGCTAGTTATTTATATAGATCCATTTATATAGCAAGCTAGTTACTAAAACATATATATTTGCATAGCTAGTTACTAAAACATCAAAATATATTAAATGAAAGTATGAAAAGTTAGAAAATTTTAATTGAAGCTTACTTGATGTTTTGAGATGATTTGGATGAAAATGTATAAGAAACCTAGGGATTTTTATTTCAAAATCCAAACTAGATCATTACTAAGACTTGATAAACACTTGGATCTTGAAAGATCAATGGTTTTCCCCTTGTTCTTGATCTAGGCCGAACCACCAATGAGAGGGAGAAGAGAGAGTTTGCTAGTGATTTTCTTTTATAAATGATAAGTATGTGTAAAAGAAATCTTGATATACTTGAATATTGGAAGTAAATATCTAGTTTAGGGGGCAAGATCCACAATTTAAGAAAGGGGAGGGTGGGTTTTAGTAAGAAAAGGATGAGTGTGTAAGTAAAATGAAGACTTTTGTGTAGATTTAGTTAGTTATTGTGTAGTTTAGGTGTTACCGGGTACCGAGTGAACTAAAAATAAATCGTGTCGTGTTGAAATAAAATATGACGAAGTTGTAAAAATTATGAAATTACATTTCCTGATAAGAATCGGGTATTAAAATAATTGTCGGGTTAAAATATCGTGATTCGACATAATTATAGTCATCTACCGGAAAATATAGCAAATGGTTTCAAAACACCGGGTAAATTAATAATATAAATTTATATTATTATAATGAGTATGAAAATATATTAGGATCGTAGACGGAAGTATCGGGTATATGTTAGTAGCAAAAACTGAGTGGTAACGTTAATTACAAATTAAGCATTTGTAAATTGAAATAATGCATATCCGTGCATGGCATAATATACTGATGATATGTAGACTACTCTAGTCTATATGACGTGTCCCTACTGATGATGCATGAATTCGCAGCTAAACCTAACTGGTTACGCGAATTTAAAAACTCGTAAATTAGGTTTACGAAATGATGAACGACAATCGTGAATAGTGATTTCCTTCCGGGAATGAATAGTGTCATATGAATAGTAAAATTTTCAAACGCTTCTCGGAATCTCAAACTAACTCCGAAAATGATGAATAGTGATCAATGAATAGTAAATGATGAATAGTAACTTTCTGAGATGAATAATGAAATTTCGACGTTTAAAAAGGACATGAAATTACGAGTTTTGACAGTCTTCCCCTCTAACAGGAACTTCGTCCCGAAGTTCAGTTTGTGTTGGTATTTGAAGTGGTATTGGTGAACCGATTATGATATTTGAGTCGCATAGCGGTGATAAAAGATAGAACATTCATTAGATCATAATTCGTTAATAGTACATGAAACTTATACGATAGAATGTAGAATAAAACACCAAAGGAATACAACACTAGAGAGTTTGGGCTTTGGTTTATTTTTAAGGCAGAAGTTCTTGGTTCTTGAACATTGTTTTCGTCCTCAGCGTTGTTGATGTGTGGACCATTTCCTCCTCTGATGACCTAGGCTCTCCCACGAGCCGTTCCACCTTGGTTCCCTTTCTCTTGGTTTCCTTATTTTGGGCATTCATTCCTGTAATGCCCTATTTCTCCACAGCCAAAACATGTCACTGAGGGTTTCTGATCTCCGGTAATGATTGGAAACTGGCATTCCCAAGTTGCATGACCAACCTTCTTACAGTTGCCACATGGATTAAGACAAGGTCCATGGTTATGATGATTCTGACACTTGTTACATTTGGGTAGGGTACCCTGGTAACCTTTCTTTTCACTTGGCTTCGCAACGTAGGCCCTAACCGCTTCATGTTGTTTGTTTGGCTGCCATACTTGATCGTCTCCTTGGTTGTCATCCCTTTTCCTCTTATTTTCGTTGTTGTTGTTGACAGTAGTTTCTTGCTTCATCACTTGAGCCATAAGCTTTTGAGACATTCTGATAGCTTCATCCAGCGTGTGTGGTTCAGAAGCAATTACGTTCCCACTAATGTTGTGTGGTAGTCCACCGATGAAATTTTCTAACAGCTTTTCATTATCTGGAACCATAGTTGGACATAGCAAAGCCAACTCCTGAAACCTTATGATATATGCCTCGATATCATTACCTACTGTCACTAGCTCATAAAACTCTGTTTCCAACTTCTTCCCCTTGGTACGAGGGCAAAACTTCTTAGTCATCAATTTCTTGAATTGATCCCAGGTGAGCTTGTAGGCATTTTCCATACCAATTGGTTGAGCATAAGAATTCCACCATGACATAGCTTCATCCAAAAGCATACCAGTAGCGAATTTTACCTTGCTGACATCAGGACAGTTGCACATGAGGAACACATTCTCAGTCTTTTCGAACCAGCGACTCAAAGCAACCGCTCCTTCAGTGCCCTTAAACTTGATGAGATCACTAACCTTAAAATTCTTCCAAGTACATTCACGCCTATTATCGGATTGTCCATCTGTCCCTGTCTGTAAAGCGGTTTCAGCAGCCCTTGCAGCAACCTCAGCTCTCTCGATCTCTAGAGCTTCGGCTATACTATCCTTAACAAGTTTTTGAATAGCAGCAGGTGTCATAGTTGGAGTAGCTTTAGCTTTCCCTGGCGGCATAGTTCTTCAAAACAAGAAAAGAAGGGTGAAACATAAATAAGACATTTCCTAGTAGTAGGTATCCTAATGTGGATTGCTATAGAACGAAAGCTTGATGTTGCGATATGACCAGCTGACGTGGTTCGAGTGGTTTTGTGATATCCTGAGATTTCTGTTGAGTTTTAAATGGTCATAATGTACCGAGGGATCCTCCTTATAGATGGTATGGAAAGTCTTTCCTAGGGAGGTCATTAATAATACCCATTTATCAATATTGGGAGTAGTGAGTGATGAGTGACATAGGAATCCATAGAGTGTAAGCTAATTCCTTATATATATGGGGAAGAGAAATGATAATAATGGTGAGAAGGGAAAAGCCTGTGACAGCTGCGACATAATGAGATTGTGATGAAAGTATGTACGCACACATGAATGAAACATTTGGAAATTTAGTAGAGGATTCAATCCAGACAAAATTTTATTATAACTATTCTCAGTGTTGCAAAATTCATCTCTGAGTCAGACATAGGTGGTCAGCCTATATCTCATTATCCCGGGTCGAATGCAGATGACCAGTCTACATTCCACCGAGGTTCCATGAATTTTGAAATACTCAGTTCAGTTATACTAATACTATGTCCTTCACAAATACAAAGACGTTCTGAAAGACTAAGGCAAGTGACCAAACTTGAGGTCAAATGATGAAACTATGCAAGGAAAAACATAACGCGGTGACATATATGATACGTGAACATGCTTATATGAAAGACAATTATAGTAATCAACTATAATAAATGAATATAATATATCAGATAATGAGACACAAATCTCAACACCTATGTCAGCAACTAACCACAAATGAGGCTTCAGCTTGGCAGGCAGGCACGTGACGGTCATAGGGTTAAGTTTTCGTGAAAGTAGCTATAGTCTAGGTTTTGAAAACACTTAGTTCGCTATAGCCAAAGCTCTGATACCAATCTGTCACACCCCCAAAATCGGGTCCAACGGAAGCATTCATGTAGCTGGGGTGTAACTCAATTGGTATTACAACACAAGTTCAAAAGTGGTTTTCACTTGAATCATTTAGAATAAAATAGTTTAATCAAAAATGTTGAATTTACATTGTTAAAAGTAGTGCGGAAGTAGGCCCTTAAAATAGTTTAAAACAGTCCCTAAATGAATATCAGAGTCTTCTATGACCATTCCATGCCCTGCCAAAACCTCCAGTAGCGTGCCATAACTTAATACCTGAAAATACATGCTAAAGTGTCAACACGAGGTTGGTGAGTTCATAGAGTCTTGTGAAAAAGAATGTAATGCATATGAATGAAGACTTCCCAGCAAAGGCATCGTAAATCCACTCAGTTACAAGTCCCGCCATAAGAGACTTGTAACCTGTGTGTTTACGACCCACTGCCAAATATAATATGGTTTGTGTAAACAAAAGTAATATGTGGACCAAGATTCAAAGATAAGTGTAGTTCGACCAATACATTTGGCTACGTGACCAATTCATTTGGTTATGTTACCCGTACATTCGGTTATGTGACTCGTACATTCGGTTATGTGACCCGTACATTCGGTTATGTGACCCGTACATTCAGTCATGTATGTACATAGTGGCGGAGCCTGTTCATTCGGTTAAGTGTGCATAATAATGGAAAAAGACTTGGGTCCAAAGGTAAAAAGAATTAAGTGTGATGCAAATGAATATACACTACATTCGATTGAGTAACGAATCCATAACTGGAGCAAATAAATGTTTGACTAAACATGTAGCATAATCGATTAAATCAAGTATACATTTAGATGAAAACGAGCATGTATTCTCCCCCAAAGAGTTTACAAAACAATTGAAAGAGTAGGGGCTATGACTCACCTGGAGCGATAGTTACGATGAAAAAAGTGGATACACTGAAATGAGGCACGATCTCTAACCGCAACCTAATATGAATGATAGTCTCTAATGTAAGAAATGAAATGATGCTACACATGCGAATACGTATGTTATCGATACCACTCGTGAAATTTGAAAATAATGTTTATCGTCGAAAAATACATTTTTGACGTCTCGTTAAGTTAATAACCAATTTCCATGTAAATATGTTGAAACGGTACTCCACGATCCTCGTTTGGTGTTTTATCGATAAATATAGTATTTTCGTCATAAAATAACATTTTCATTACTTGAAAATATGTCCAAATTGGCCTCGCAAAACTAATCGCAAAATGGTGAATATTAAGAGTTAGGAGAGAAACTTAGTATTTTTGAGAAGACTTTCACCTTATCTAAAAAGTCATAGAACTGAAGTTTGTCCCTACCGGTCTCGATCATAAAGAAAAATAGCCGCGAAGTGAGGTGTTTGGGCTGTTTTGACAGATTCTGGGCAGTTTTCAGGAAAGTTTGAAACGCCATAAGTTATTCGTTATAAATCCTTTTGATAAACGGTTGGATGTTTTGAAAAGCAGGCTGGGTGAACTAACTTTTTGTCAATGATGTAAATTTTCCAGAAATGAGTTTATCAATGAGGAAAATGGCTCTCAACCTGGTCACTTGGCGAAATGGTTAACACTTGGAAAATTTTCCAAGTGTTGGGCTGAAGGAAAATATTAAAATCGTCTAAAATTCAAACGCTGGTATCTTGGTCGTTATAAGCTCGTTTTCTACGTTCTTTATATCCCCGGAATCGTGGGACAACATACTAACATATTTTTGATAAGTCGGGATGGCTAGATTTAGTTTTACGCCTCAAAACAGTCGTGACAACTGTTCGTCAGCAAGGTATTTTCAGAAAATAATTTTCGTCGTTAAAATTGGTGAAATCATAACTTCTTCGTTATAAACTCGTTTTAATCCGTTCTTTCGCCCACGGCTTCGTTTTTAAAAGTATTTTCTGATTCTTTAGCCCAAAGTTACCCGGAAACCACTGATCTTTCCAGATTTTACAAAAATGGACAGCAACTTATATATTGTTTGAAAAATCAACTTTTCTAGTTCAAGGCTTGTTCAAAACTGAACCAAACTATCTTAAATCAACTCCACAAATACTCAGTCCTACCATACACCTTCTTAGGGTGTCATGGGGTCCTAAACTTCATCAAAAATGATAGGTCTCAAGTGTATGCTAGTTATTTATATAGATCCATTTATATAGCAAAAATCAAGTAAAAGTGGTACAATAACATATATATTTGCATAACTAGTTACTAAAACATCAAAATATATTAAATGAAAGTATGAAAAGTTAGAAAATTTTATTTGAAGCTTACTTGATGTTTTGAGATGATTTGGATGAAAATGTATAAGAAACCTAGGGATTTTTATTTCAAAATCCAAACTAGATCATTACTAAGACTTGATAAACACTTGGATCTTGAAAGATCAATGGTTTTCCCCTTGTTCTTGATCTAGGCCGAACCACCAATGAGAGGGAGAAGAGAGAGTTTGCTAGTGATTTTCTTTTATAAATGATAAGTATGTGTAAAAGAAATCTTGATATACTTGAATATTGGAAGTAAATATCTAGTTTAGGGGGGGGGGGCAAGATCCATAATTTAAGGAAGGGGAGGGTGGGTTTTAGTAAGAAAAAGGATGAGTGTGTAAGTAAAATAAAGAATTTTGTGTAGATTTAGTTAGTTATTGTGTAGTTTAGGTGTTACCGGGTACCAAGTTAACTAAAAATAAATCGTGTCGTGTTGAAATAAAATATGACGAAGTTGTAAAAATTATGAAATTACATTTCCTGATAAGAATCGGGTATTAAAATAATTGTCGGGTTGAAATATCGTGATTCGACGTAATTATAGTCGTCTACCGGAAAATATAGCAAATGGTTTTAAAACATCGGGTAAATTAATAATATAAATTTTATATTATTATAATGAGTATGAAAATATATTAGGATCGTAGACGGAAGTATCGGGTATATGTTAGTAGCAAAAACTGAGTGGTAACATTAATTACAAATTAAGCATATGTAAATTGAAATAATGCATATCCGTGCATGGCATAATATACTGATGATATGTAGACTACTCTAGTCTATATGACGTGTCCCTACTGATGATGCATGAATTCGCAGCTAAACCTAACTGGTTATGCGAATTTAAAAACTCGTAAATTAGGTTTACGAAATGATGAACGACAATCGTGAATAGTGATTTCCTTCCGGGAATAAATAGTGTCATATGAATAGTAAAATTTTCGAACGCTTCTCGGAATCTCAAACTAACTCCGAAAACGATTAATAGTGATCAATGAATAGTAAATGATGAATAGTAACTTCTTGAGATGAATAATGAAATTTCAACGTTTGAAAAGGACCTGAAATTACGAGTTGTGACACCCGAACGTTGTTATGTTATATATAAAAACCTAATAGTAATTAGTTAAGAAAACCTAGACTAACACTTGACATACACACACCCGCACTACCCCAGGATACGTGAGTGAGTTGTCTAAACCCCTACTTTAATTATCTAGAGACTCAGGTGAGTTTTCATAGCCTCACACCTTTTTAAATGCTTTCTAAATAATTTACAACCCTGTGAGGGGGATACATGCTTCAAACCGAATACAAGTCTTTTCTCTGGATATTGCACGAGTAAACTAATTGCCATCATTACATAACTAAATTCATAAATCTAATCGTTTGGGATATTTTACCCACGCAAACGCGAATATAGTTGATAGATCTATTGGAGTTTGACAACTCCCGTTGGTATTAAAACCCTACTAGGTGGTATCAATAAGTACTATATTTGAACCCACTGAAGGAATAACTTTGGCAAGTTATCCTTCCCATCCCCTCATGGTTTAGTCTGCAGACCCCATGACCCAGATCGTTAACGTGTGGTTCATGAGCCTAGTGCAATATACCTTCTATCCCTAAAACTTTTCCACACATAGGGTTTAAGCTGAACCCTGTGGAACTTGTATTCATACTTTAACTTTTTAAACCTATGACTCTCACTCAACATACGTGTTGACTTTTAAGCATGTTATCCTAGGTAATTAGGCACTATAGGAACCCTGGCACGAAGAACCACTGGACATGAGGACGTCCAGAATAGTTATCATTCTTCAATTTTGTGTCATAAAACGTATCTTAGAGACCTCTCTTTTGGTAAAAGTACATCTTTTACTGTAAAAACTCTGATGAATAGATGAATGATAACATCTTTTTCAAAAACGTCTCTTTTCGAGTCGTTTTCTATTATCTTGTCTTTGTTTCCATTAGTAATACCCCAAACACTTTATCCGCTGTGATCAGTGAAAACCAGGGGTGTTACACTATAGGCCTTGATGCGTGGGAATTGCACCAGGCTTTACCTCTCGAGGGATCTCGAGAAGCTTACAACCCCCACCAGGCAGTGTACCTTATCGTTGTAGTATAGTATAGTGACAAGTACCGGGGGTTTGATCGTTCAACTTAGGAATAGTGTCGTTAGGATTGAAAATTAATCTAACTAGGTCTAAAGGTGAAGGATGATTCTTTTTGTGTTTTTATATTTTATGAAAAGCAAGTAAAATTCTCGGGTATTGAAAGGAGGGGCGGAATTAGTTGCTAATCAACTAACCCAAAAGCTACTAATTAAACTAATTAACAAGAAAAGTAAACTAGGGTTCTACAAGGTAAGTGAAGCATGTTTACCCATGATATGTTACTCCTTGCTAGCTATCCAATTCTACCTATTGAATTGTCACACCTTGTTTTAATTGAAGGGTTGTATTCCTTAATACCATTCATGGGGTGGCGTACTTACTTCCCCAATTCTATAAGCTCCTACTTCACTCCTATGTCGAGCCGGCTAAGAAGCTCCTAACATGGGATCACTAGAATTCGCTCATGCATTAAATACAACCATAAAAACCTAGTACACATCGGTTCATGTTTCTTAAGACATTCAAGCAAGTTACACTATGGAAGTCTGCCAGTTTTCTTAAGCCTAACATTGAATACAATCAACCAAACAAGAGACAATAGGAATCAAGAATTATAAGCTAAATCAATTAGATCTATCGAAGTGTCACACCCTAATTGATGAAGATAGACACAAACATCAACAAGGAATCAATAAGATCTAATCAATTATATACAAGTTTCACACAATCATAAGTAGACACAAGGTGAATTAGCAAAACATAATCAATGAAGAGCTAACAACAATAATAATGGAAAACATAATTAAGATAGAATCAACAAACCATTACAAGATGTTTATAGAGTGATTGAAACCCTCTAAGTTGCTGGAAAAACACCTACCTAAACCCAGGAATCGACCTTAGGGTTTAGGGCTTACAAAAAGTGAAGTTATGATGTTATATTTATAGGCTAATTTCTGCCCGGCCCGGTCGTGAGGGCGTCAGACCAACCTTGACGGCGTCACGACCAACATTTTTTCACCAAATTGTAGATCTCTTCGTCCTCTTCGCGTGGGCTTTTGAATCACCTAAATCCGAGTTCGTATGCAAAAGTTATGACCAAAACAATATCAGCTACTCCGCGCGCAAGTTTTGACAAGTTAACACGTGACGGCCTAGGGTGACGCCGTCACGTTTCTTCTGGACCGTCACCACTTTTACTCTTGACACCGTCATAAAAAGCCTCTTGACGCCGTCAGGTACTGTTCCCAGCAAGGAAAATTAAGACTTTGTCGTTTTCTTCACTTTTATGCTGATGCGTGGGAATCGCACCTTGCTTTACCTCTCGAGGGATCTCGAGAAGCTTACAACCCCCACCAGGCAGTGTACCTGATCGTTGTAGTATAGTATAGTGACAAGTACCGGGGGATTGATCGTTCAGCTTAGGAATAGTGTCGCTAGGATTAGAAAACCTAATTAATAGTTCTAAAGGTGAAAGATGATTATTTTTGTATTTTTATATTTTTATTAAAGCAAGTAAAATCTCGGGTTTTGAAGGAGTGGGCGGAATTAGTTGCTAATCAACTAACCCAAAGCTAAGATGCAATCAAAATAAAATAATAAAAATGAAATTAAACTAATTAAACTAAGGTTGTGAGCAGTAATTGGAGAAATTGTGTTTACTTAGACTTCATTACTCCCTAGATATCTTTTACATGTTAATTACTTGTTACACTTGTATGAATGACGGATTGTATTCCTTAATACCATTCGTGGGGTGGCATACATAACTCCCCAACTCTATGAGCTCTTATCTCCTCCTACACCATGACCCAGCACAACTATAGGGATTGTAAACAGTGGCTCATGCATTAAATACAACCAATAAAGACCTAGTACGCCTCGGTTCATGTTTCTTAAGACGTTCAAGCATGTTACCATTTGGAGATCTGCCAGTTTTCTTAAGCCTAACATATAAATCATTCATTCAAAACAAGAATAGACAAGTAATCAACACATAATCAACATCTAGGTTTCATTAGATCTAAGCAAACACAAGAGATATCTAACCTAGCATAGTAGAATTGAGACAAGAACAAGAGATAAACAACCAACACATAGACATATTGATTGAATTGAAAGTACACTTATCTCAATTACAATGCAAGGTCTCAAGGGTTTGGAACCCTTGAAAAACCTGTAAAAGAGGCACCAAAATCGTCTTTAGGGTTTCACCAAAACTTCTCTCTCTAATGAAAAAACTAGAAAACTATATATAGGAAAAACAGTCTGACGGCGTCAAGAGTTAATTCTGACGCCGTCACCTCGCCGCCATAAACTTCCTCGGACGGCCTTGATCCACTTATGACGGCCTATGTGACGCCGTCACCACCCACGGTATATTAATTTTACGTCTGACGCCATCACCACCTTCGATATTTAATTCTTCGTGTCTGACGCCGTCAAGCTTTTGGTCTTGACGCCGTCACCTTGTATTTTCAGCTTGGATTTTTGGTACTTTGCCGTTTTCTTCACTTTATGCTCCAAAAACGTCCAAAATAGCCTCTTTTCCAGAATTCACTCTCCAAACACCTAAAATCACAAAAGGAACGATTTAGGGCAATATTTGATCAAATAAAGTCGGATTCGGGCTTAAATGACCCCCTAAAAATGGATCATTTTTCGCCTCATCATATACCCTTACACTTGAGATTTGCTTGTCCTCAAGCAAATGAGCTTTTATTCTACTCAAAAGACAAGTTAGGGGTCATTTAACACTAATATAAAAGTAATTACAACAAATAATCGTTCCACTAAAGACCAATAGACAAGCACGGAGGTCATACACAAGCACCTCACAAATAGTGTTTAGATACTCACATCTCTCGGGTGTAATAAAGTAATATAACATTATGGAAATGGAAGATATCTCTCACTACCTGTCATAGCAAAATAGATTACCATAGGCTTGGGAAAGGATCAAACCTCCACCACATGGCGTAAGCACCTAGGATAAACTATCAAAGAGGTCTTTTAAAGGGTTATAACGTTAGGTGTAGGGATATGAATTACACGGTTTTGTTGGATAAAGGAAGTTTTACTGGTGGCGAGTTAACAATCTTAGTTAATTACATGTACAAGATGGCGTTGCTAAGCCAAGACTAGACTCGACTTAAGCTAATAAATGAAAAATAACAAAAACATAAAATAAACATAGAATAAAAACGGGATGGTAGTCCGTATGTTTTTTTTCTCTTTTTTTTTCTTTTCTATTTTTTTTTTCTTTTTCTTGATTTTTTTTTCGATTTTTTTTTTTCCTTTTTTTTTTTTTTTTTTTTTTTTTTTGCATACACTCTTACCCTACCATCCAAAATAATACATCATAGGGGATGAGAATTCCCCTTACACTTGAATCTTTACATACTTTACAATTAACTAATCTAATGACTCGAATTAAGAAAATCAAAACACTTGGAGCACTTTTAAGATTAACGCACGTATGGGGGTAATAAGTGATGTTCTTCCCCATTACTCCATAAAATAAGTACTTACCCACGAGTCCCAATCGTCCCAAAACAATATGTACAAGGATATGACTCGACTTAGCAACCATGTAATCAATTAGAAAGTTAACTTAGGGTTTAACAAATAACAATAATGCACTAAAAATGAGCGCATACACGGAAGGCTAAGGCGATTTGGTTGTACATTTAAGTGGGGTGTAACAAATTCTTCCTTTAAGTAAAATGCTTAAAGTTAGAAACGAAAAGATAGGCTCGGAGGGGTGTACTAGGGGTATCGTGTACTAAAAATGAGTACAACGCTAAGGGTGTGAGAAAAATTAGTTGACTTAACTAGCCAAGTAATATGACTTAAATGGTCAAGTAATCATGATACGGGTTTAACACAAGGGTGATCCTAATGCCTCTTATCATGTAGTAAATCCTACCACACGAATGTAGTCTCACTCGCGGTCTCGGGATGCATCACTAATGCAAGTTCTAGAATCTAAATGCTACCAGTACACTCATAAGCACTAATAATGAATGCTTTTCCTATCAAATCTAAAGGCGAACCTCACATTTTTGGGTGGAAAATTTTTCTGAATATACGGTTATGTGCTAGTCATACAACCTCCTATCCATGAGACACTTGCTATGGCTAAAGTTTCACTCCTAAATGTTGTAAAAAATTTTAAATTTGGCGCTAAAATCACACTAACAAGTATTTCTCATAGTTTTATTACACATCTACTATCAAACAAAACAAACTCAAGCGAAAGTGCATATGTAAGGTATCTTCTTTTTACCCTCCCCTTACACTTAAGATGAACATTGTCCCTAATGTTCAAGTAAAGAATGTAAAAGTTAAAAAGTAAAGAGAATGAAATCAAATACTCCCCTGATTCGCTCGGTATGGATTTTAGTTGGCCAGGTTAAATCTTCTTCCAAGAAAACGAACAATCAAAGCTTCCCTTCCAGAATATAAATCATCTTCTTGTCACAAATAACCTGTAAATCCTGACAAAAGTAGACAAGGCAACCTCGCGTAAAATCGGCGGCATCCTATATAAGTTACTAAATCCTAGAAAACAAAGTAAGATATAATGCTTGTGGGATGAAGTTTGCAGATTTCCTGGAGATTATAAAACTTAATAATTCACAAAAACCATAAGACTCCGTTAGAAAAACAAAACCGGTAAAATTTCCAGATTTTAACTCCTGACGCCGTCAAGAGCAAACCCTGACGCCGTCAGAATGGACCTGCAGAAATTCTTATGTTAAGTTTCCGGAAAATTTCTGGAAAAACTTTGTCCTACTTCCTGGAAAATCCTGCAAAACTTCATTATGACTCAATACAAGCATTTGACTCTAACAAATATGAATATACATGTTCATTAAATATTGTGGATAATCATGATCGGTTTGTTTCTTAAAAACATATTTGGGGTTTCCCCTTACACTTATCTTTTGCAAAAATACCTCTAGGTTGAAGTTAAGACTAGGCTAAACAACATAATAAAGTATGTCCACTTTTTAGTAGAGAAACATGATCAACCAACAATAAAAATAAAACATGCATACGGAAGCAAATAACAATCAAACAAATAAAAATCACACAAAACATGGGTTGCCTCCCAAGAAGCGCTTTTCTTTATTTACGAGTCTTGTAGCTAGACTCAAAGTCGTGGGTTACTACGTGATCTCATCATTGGTTCCACTCTCTAGGTCATCTTCTAAACCAGTTTTGTATTCCGGACCTAGTTGCAAGCATTCTTTGTAGAAACCAAGCATCCTATTTCTAACATACTCTACTCCTCTACGTCTATCCTCATCATTCCTATAATAAGCCGCTTGCTTACGTTCCTTTTCGAAATTAGAGAGAAGGCGGTATTGCTCAATTTTGTAGGGCATTTGATAAGCAACCTCATCATTGTCTTTCTTGAACCTAACTATCCCTAACGTCGGATCATAACTCATCCTAGTGGCCTCAACAAATGGTTTCCCAAATATTATTTGACTTAGGCAAGCATCTATCATCGGACGCGTGTCTTCTACTATCATAAAATCAATCTCATAGGTGAGATTCCCTATAATCACATGTACTCCCTTAACTCTTCCTGCAAAATTACTTATCCAACTTTTACCGGGCATTATCCTAAAATTGAGTTGCTTCTTCATCACCCAATTGTAATAAGTCCTAGACATGATGTTCACGGGGGATCTAGGGTCTATGTAAGCTTTCCATATATGCATGTGCCCGATATTGCATGGGATGTTAATATTAGAGGGGTCTCCCATTTTGATCAGGGGGTCGCCAAAGATATATGTTGTCTCGGGACTATCGAATAAATCCTTATGGTATTCCCGTTCTTCCTTGGTTGGCAACTTATCAAAATATTCCTCTATAGGTTCTACCTCCTCTAATTCCTTATCCTTATTAACCTCAACTTCCCTACTCTCATCCTCACTATTGGCTTCTACTCTAACTTCATCATTGTCACTCTCCTCTATCTCCCTATCTATCGGCTTGATGGTGACAACATTGACAAAGTGGACATGTTTGGATGATGAGGGGTCCTTAACTTGGATTCCACTATTGGTGTCCCTAGTGTCCTTCCTAGGTGTGGCTAATGTTTGGTTGTTGAGGGCTTTCAACAAGTTGTCGATCTTGTTGGTCATCTCCGTTTGTTGTTGGTTGAATTCGGTTTCAAACCTAGCTATGCGAGCTTCTTGAGATGCCATAAATTTCGACATCAATCCTTCAAGATTGTTGGTACTACCATAGTTGTTAGAAGGATTGTTGTTGAAGGTACGGTTGGATGGTGGACCGTTTGATTGGTAACGATTAGGCGGATTGGAAGAATTTGGTAGATTTTGTTTCCACCTAAGGTTTGGGTGATTTTTCCATGAGGGGTTGTATGAATCACCGTATGTGTTTGGCTCGGGCTTGAAAGTGTACCACTTATCTCCCGCTTCGTCGGTACGCGTGGATGCGTAGTCCGCAAAAGCTGTTCCGGGGAGTTCCACACAATCACGAGTGTCATGGGGACCACTACATAATTCGCATGAAGAAGTGATTTTGTTCACTTGGCTTGAATGCTTCGGAGCTTCGTAAGATTTCATGAGAAACTTGACTTGGTCCTCAAGTTCCATGATCCTACGGTCGGGAGTGCTTGAATTATTCGAAGGCAAAGATATTGCCTTGACCGTTTTGTTCAAATCACGGGGATCATTCCAACTTTCGTTGTCATAGAGAGCAAGATCTTCTATGAGTTCCCATGATTGTTCCGCACTAAGATCACGTAGCTTACCACCGGCCGATTGGTCAATGGTTCACCTCGTGGAGATGTCGATATGGTCATAGAAGATTTGGACTTGGAGCCAAAGATCTATGCCATGATGAGGGACTTTTTGGAGTAAGTCCTTGAAACGAGTCCATGCTTCATAAAGAGATTCATTTTGACGTTGTTGAAACATCAAGATGTCATTCCTAAGTTTAGTAGTTCTCCCCGGTGGGAAAAATTGAGCAAGGAAACGAGTGGTGAGATCATCCCATGTGGTGATGGATCCCGCGGGTAAACGCTCAAGCCATTGACTAGCTTGATCCCGTAGAGAGAATTGGAATAGGCGTAAACGGGTAGTCTCTCTAGTTTCAACACCTAGGTCTATGGAATCTACGATTTTGAGGAAGTCCTTAAGGTGTTGGTTTGGATCTTCGGAACGAAGTCCATGGAATGCACATCCGCTTTGCACCAACCGGATGGTGTCGGATCGCAAGGGGGTCACATTGGCTCCGGTGAGCTCAATGGTGTTTCGGTAGCCTTGGTGGCTAGGTCGGGAATACTCTCCTAAGGTTCGGGGCCTAAGGGGTTCTAATGGTGGGTTTTGTTGTGGTGGGATGATGGGTTCAAAGATGTTACCACCTTCCATGATGTCGGATGGTAAAGATTACGAACAAAGGCACGAAGAAATAAGATAGACTAAAGAAGACCTAAAAATAAAAATAAAAATCTTACTAGAAAGGAATCTAGCAAGTAGACCTAATAAAAAGAAATTCTAACCTAGACAATAACTATTCCCCGGGCTGCGGCGCCAAAAACTTGATGCGTGGGAATCGCACCTTGCTTTACCTCTCGAGGGATCTCGAGAAGCTTACAACCCCCACCAGGCAGTGTACCTGATCGTTGTAGTATAGTATAGTGACAAGTACCGGGGGATTGATCGTTCAGCTTAGGAATAGTGTCGCTAGGATTAGAAAACCTAATTAATAGTTCTAAAGGTGAAAGATGATTATTTTTGTATTTTTATATTTTTATTAAAGCAAGTAAAATCTCGGGTTTTGAAGGAGTGGGCGGAATTAGTTGCTAATCAACTAACCCAAAGCTAAGATGCAATCAAAATAAAATAATAAAAATGAAATTAAACTAATTAAACTAAGGTTGTGAGCAGTAATTGGAGAAATTGTGTTTACTTAGACTTCATTACTCCCTAGATATCTTTTACATGTTAATTACTTGTTACACTTGTATGAATGACGGATTGTATTCCTTAATACCATTCGTGGGGTGGCATACATAACTCCCCAACTCTATGAGCTCTTATCTCCTCCTACACCATGACCCAGCACAACTATAGGGATTGTAAACAGTGGCTCATGCATTAAATACAACCAATAAAGACCTAGTACGCCTCGGTTCATGTTTCTTAAGACGTTCAAGCATGTTACCATTTGGAGATCTGCCAGTTTTCTTAAGCCTAACATATAAATCATTCATTCAAAACAAGAATAGACAAGTAATCAACACATAATCAACATCTAGGTTTCATTAGATCTAAGCAAACACAAGAGATATCTAGCCTAGCATAGTAGAATTGAGACAAGAACAAGAGATAAACAACCAACACATAGACATATTGATTGAATTGAAAGTACACTTATCTCAATTACAATGCAAGGTCTCAAGGGTTTGGAACCCTTGAAAAACCTGTAAAAGAGGCACCAAAATCGTCTTTAGGGTTTCACCAAAACTTCTCTCTCTAATGAAAAAACTAGAAAACTATATATAGGAAAAACAGTCTGACGGCGTCAAGAGTTAATTCTGATGCCGTCACCTCGCCGCCATAAACTTCCTCGGACGGCCTTGATCCACTTATGACGGCCTATGTGACGCCGTCACCACCCACGGTATATTAATTTTGCCACTTTGACGCCGTCACCAGTACGTCTGACGCCGTCACCACCTTCGATATTTAATTCTTCATGTCTGACGCCGTCAAGCTTTTTGTCTTGACGCCGTCACCTTGTATTTTCAGCTTGGATTTTTGGTACTTTGCCGTTTTCTTCACTTTATGCTCCAAAAACGTCCAAAATAGCCTCTTTTCCAGAATTCACTCTCCAAACACCTAAAATCACAAAAGGAACGATTTAGGGCAATATTTGATCAAATAAAGTCGGATTCGGGCTTAAATGACCCCCTAAAAACGAATCATTTTTCGCCTCATCATATGCTCCAAAAACGTCCAAAATGCTTCATTTTCCAGAATTCACTCCCAAAGTACCTAAAATCACAAAAGGAACGATTTAGGGTGATATTTGATCAAATAAATTCAATTCCAGGCTTAAATGACCCCCTAAAAACGGTTCATTTTTCGCCTTATCAGGCCTATATCCCTATATTCTCGCTCACTAGAAAGTGATTAATGGTTCATGATCTGAGGGTCTTGCATGGCAAGATAAGCTACTTAGTACATCGTCAGGAAAGCATACCAATCAGAAAAAGCATACCAAAAACACTTGTGCTCAGAAAACATTTAAAAGCATGTATCTCACCCCATGGGTTTATAAACAATTAAAAAATTAAAATGCGGGGCTGTGAATCACAACTTAACAGCAGCAGGAAATGGGATATAATAACCAAGCAAGTAATATGTCACGTCAAAATAATCCTCAGCACAACCTAATCATTATAAATGGCATAACTTAGAAATAATACACGAATATCTCAATAAAAAATTCTTGAACAAAAGATTTTAGTAACAATGACGTTTGATAAAAATGGATTTTAAAAGTCTCGTGTAGAAGACAAAAAAAGTTAGAAAATAAACATGTCGGCGAAAGTGGACAATAACCCAAGAAAGACGTGTTGGATCGATATACTATGACCAAACTACTTTGTAGCTTGTAAGGTTTAACAATATTGAGTAAACTCAACACTATTAATATTGAAACACTCTATTAACCTTGTAAAGTATGCGGAATCTACTAACACAAAGCTTAAGAAGAACTTTTATATTAAACCAAACTTGAACCTGCTTGATTACACAGATTCACTAACAATCCCTAACTTGACTAATATCGACTTCTCTAACTTGTATTTTAACTTCTAAAACTCATACGACTAATACCTCTTAAGGCTCCTTTTATAGACACAAGGATATCCTTAAGTCGGTTTACAATACTTGAACGACAAGTAATTATCCCTAACTAATTCTAGAATATTCATACAATATTACATAATAATCCTTTAATCAATATTGCACTTAAGTCCTTGTTCTTCGAAGTACTTTGAATAATCTTCAATATCTAGCAGTACTTTGATCTTCAAACTTCAAGCAGCACTTTGATTCTTCAAGTAGCACTTTGACACAACAGTACTTTGAAATACAGAAGTACCTTGATCTTTTATATCCCAACAATCCTCCCCTAACTTGAACTCTACTTGCTTGATTTCAAGTTTCTTTATTATCTTTGATCTTCAATATCTTTATCATTCAGAAAGATTGTTTCTTTATCTCTTTATCTTTTATCTGTCTTGTGTGTCAAAGTACCCTTAATCAGCATCAGATGATATCTTCTGAGCAATAAACCTTCACAGCTACTCAGCAACATTTTGACAAAATGTACATCAAATCTTTAAAGTTTCATGCTATTCTCATCACTTCCAGGTATGTAAACTCCTGTAAGAGGTGAATCATTGAAAATTAATGGATTTTGATGTCTCGTTACCAAAGCCATTAACTCTGGAGTAGCCAATGTTTAGGTTAGAACAACCATGGTACATTGATAACCATATGATTTTTAGCAAATCATCAGCTATCAACGGATTTGAGTAGTCTTTACCAAGAGCCGTTTGCTTTTGGACTAGTTAGTTCTTTGATTTCAACCATGGTGAACTAATTACCATAAATGGATTTTCTACAGCCTTTACCACAAGCCATTTTTCTTGTGGGCTAGTCAAATCTTCACTTTTACAGATATGGTGAGTTGAATACCATACAATTTTTAGTAAATTATCAACTAAAAATGGATTTGATTATCACATCAGAGCCGTACCCTCATGATGAGTCAAACTCTTTCTTGTCTATTAAACATGGTGAGTTGATTACCATTTGCTGTGCAATATAAATACTAACACCATGTGTGACTTCTCAAAACCTTTTATAGATATCATCATAAGCTTCAAAACATTTTATTCAAAAGACTTTTACTGGTTTCATACAGCAAGCAGTACTTTGATAAAGTACTATTTGTCTTGCAGTACTTTGAGAAAAATACTTTTATTCAAAACAAATCATACCAGTACTTGTGCAATATTATTCTTCTGATTTAGTCCACCTGATAAATAGCTTAATCACCATAAAAGCTATTTTAGTTTCATCTTCAAGCTCCATTCCATGATCTAACATCCTGATCATAAGTTCTCTTATCAGAGGATATCTTCTTTCAGCTAACATGTGAATCATGGTACCATCTTCCATCTCAAGTGAATGAAATCCTGATGATTCAAATAATCTCCATCTTGTTATTTCCCAGTTTTCTTGATCATCCCAAAGAGTATCATTACTTGTTTTTCTGTTTCCCAGATGGTTATCAAATTTCCAAGTAAGATTAATCCCACTCCTGTTGCTTCAATATTCTCATAGTATGTCTGCACTTGTAAGTACAAGTTGTATAGATCTTCTCTATCAATTATATGCATAATATCCCATAGCATATTAAACACTGTGAAACTTTCATCTTCTCTGTTGAACATAAGATAGTTCCCTTCTTTTGATTCAACCACAGAGAATGAGATAATCTTTGATTTATTTCCAGAGTCTTCTGTTTTCTTATCCTCAAAATCAACCACTCTGAAATAATTCTTCAGTTCATCAATTTTATCTTCATGTATCATTTTAAGCTTCTTTGAAAATTGATCATCTTGAACAGCTTTCTTCCTTTTTAACTTTCTTTTCTCAGCTTGTTCCTTCCTTATATTATCTAACTTCTTTTCCTTATCAGTATCCATGGGCACAAAACTTTCCAATTCATTCTTAATAGACTCTTGTACTTCATCCCATAGAGCTTTCACTGCTGGATATCTTAACTTATGTAGATTCTTGAATCCTCTTCTTTTCAAGAAACTAATCATCCAGTTTCTTTCTTGAGCAATTGTCATAGGCTTTCTTGTAACTGGCTTCTTTATTTCTTCCAAATACTCTACATCATACACAGCTTGTTGCTTTCTAGCAATCTCTTCATTCTTTGCTACCTCTATTTCTCTTAGCTGTGCAAGAGTAAACTTCTTCTTTTTCTTCTTGATCTGCTTCTGCTTCATGATCCATTTTCCTTTATCTTTTGGATCTAATTCTTCAGATTCAGAAGAAGATTCAGAGAGTTGTTGTGCAGGCTCAGAAATATGTATACCACTTGAAGGTCTATTCAAATTGAGCATTATCTGAGCTATAGTCTCATTATCATTTGTAGTATGCTCCTTAACTTCTTCTTGCCAGACAGAATTGGAAGGACCAGCTTCATCTTCAAAAGTCTTTGTAGAAGGATCAGCAGTAGAAGTTCCAATTCCATCAAAATCCATAGCAGCAGTACCTTGCACATCAGTATCTTGCATACCAGTACTTTCATCAACAGTACTTTTAACATCAGTACTTTGAATGTGAGTACTTTGAATATTTTGTTCTCCAACTTCTTCTTGCACAACAGCTTCTTCTTGAACAATATTCTCATCCTCATCAATCTTTTTCTCTGGCACAAAATTCAAAGGTTCTTCTGGATAATGCCAAAGATGAGCATCTTCTTTTGAATATTGAACTCCAGCGTCATCTTCATTTAAATTATCATCTTGATTCCTCCCCAATTTGAAAGATGATGACTTCTTGTGACTCCTCTTGGACTTAGAAGATTTCTTTGCTGATTTAGACTTTGACTTTTGGGATTGTTTCTTTTCTTTCACATAAAGCCTAAAATTCTTCACAAGTGGCCACATAAACTTCTTTAACCTTCTGAACTTCTTCCTTAAACTCTTGATTTCTGCAGCCTGTGCTTTAAACTCTTTCTGCAATCTCTTGAGTTCTCTAGTCAAAGCATAATTATTCATCTGTGTGCCAACCCCCTCAGCTCCTTCATCTCCTCCAGATGTTTGAAACTCATCTGTGGGAGTAAAATCATTAGGAGTTGGTGAGTGAGTTCCATCATGTTCTGAAATAGTATCTTGCAGAGAAGTACTCTGTGGAGAAGTACCTTCAGCAGAAATAGGTTTTTCCCTAGAAACAGATAGTGAGGCAGTTCTTTCACTTAAGTCATCAGGCTGTGGTGAAGCAATAGGTGGTGTAGGTGTATGTACTGATGCAGAATGCTCAGAATGATCAGATTGGTCAGCATTATCAGAATTAGCAGAACCACTAGCTTCAACAACATCATCCCTAACAGCATGTACTACCTCTAACATATAAGCTTTAAGGGGTGTATTGTTACCAGAAAAGTGAACTCCCTTGGTAGACATAAAGGTAAACACCTTAGGTTGCATCCTAACAGAAGGTATATAATCCTGAGGTTTTGGTATCCCATCAAGTGGATTTTCTAACAAAAGTTGAACAAATCTAGGATACATCAGGAAAGGGGATCCAGCCTTAGTGTGTGCAATCATACCATCAAGGATCAGGTAGGAAAAATTGAATAGTTGATTGGTAACTAGGCCAACTAAGGCAGAAGCTATGGCATGTCCAAATTGATCCCAAGCAGTACTTTTGGGACTTAAGCAATGAAGCAAAACATGAATAAGATATTTCCAATGTGGACTTACCATTGCTTTTTGAATAGTAATCTTGTTCAAAGGACCTTCATACCCAATATGTCTCAGTGCATTCCAAACATCTTGTTTAGCAAACAAAACAGAGCCTCCCTCATCATCAAACAATAAAACCTCCTTGATTGTTGCTTCAGTAACACGGATAGCCCTTCCAGCAACCGTAGCATGAATAACATCTTCTCCAGCTTCTATTTCAGCCCTAGCCGTGGCCCAAAACGCTTGTATCCAAGGTCCAATAATCTCTAGGTTTACTAAAAGTGAGTAGTGGATGGTGGTTCCAGTGAGAAAATCAATGATTCCATGAAAATCAATGTTCTTTTGTGTTTTCTCAAGGTTTGCAATCATGTTGTGTTTGGTGATGGTTGGACGATTTGCCATTGCGAGTATGATTTGAGAAAAGAATGATAATTGTGGATGATCGTGGTGGATTTGGATGAATGAATACGGGTGTATAAATATGAAAAAGATATGAGTAAAAAGGGATAATATACAAAGAATCACGGTGAATTAATTATTTTACCATTATTCTTGGAAGTTATCTTCCCCATATCTTTCATAATACTTCACACAAAAACACTCTAATCATCATGAGTAACTCATCTAATTCAGATGGCTCCACTGATTCAGAGATCATCTACTATTCTGACTCTGACTTTGATGATGATTCAGGATGGAGTGGCTACTTTCCTCCTGATGTATCAACTTCAAACATCACTGATGCAGCAAGCACTACCAATCCAAAACCTAAGAAAAAGGTGTCTGTCTCTACTCCTGGTTCTTCTTTGGCAAATGAACTTCCACACGCCTTGACCCAAGCTCTTGAATTAGCCATAAAGAACATGAAGTGGGCTGCTCCAAGAAAAGAGAGACCTCCCAAACAAGTACTTGGCCTGTCTTGCCCAAGGAAGCAAGCTTCTTTTGATGACAAAAGAAAGACTGCTCAAAAGGGAAAGCAAAGCTATCAGAGTAAAGGAAAAAGGCCAATGGAGTAGGGGTGAGTTGGGTAGGATAGGTAGGTGGGGTGTAGGGTGTTTGTGGTAGTTCTCTGTTTGTCTTGGTTGTGTCTTTGTCATGGTTGTATGTATCTTTTGGACTTATGAATGTAACCTCCGAATGATAATGAATAAAAATCTTTTCTTATGAATGATACATGTAGCCTCCCCTCAATTTATGACTAACTACTAATGCCTCCCCTCAAAAATAGCTTAATTATTAATCATACCAATACTCACAGCTAAAAAGGTAAATCCTGAAACATCAAAGCCCTTTGTGAGTAGATCTGCTACATTATCATATGTATGTACTTTAACCACATTGATAAGCCTATGCTCATAGCAATCTCTGATAAAATGATGTCTGATTTGGATGTGCTTGGTTTTGGAATGATAGACTGGATTCCTCATAATACAAATTGTACTCTCATTATCAATATTGATAGGAGTGTTCTTGAAGTTGAATCCATAATCCAAAAGCTGATTTTGCAACCAAAGTACTTGTGCACAACAACTTGCAGCAACTACATACTCTGCTTCTGTGGAAGATGTTGCTGCAGTTGTTTGCTTTTTGCATTGCCATGAGACTAATCTACTTCCAAGATACTGACACTCTCCAGTTGTTGATCTTCTTTCATAGTTATCACCAGCATAATCACTATCTGAAAAGGCTTATAGATGAAAAGGGGACTCCCTAGGATACCACAATCCTAGTTTAGGTTGTTGCCTAAGGTACCTAAAGATCCTTTTGACAACATTCAAATGTGATACCTTGGATTTAACCTGATGTCTTGCACATAAACAAACAGCAAAAGTAATATCAGGTCTAGATGCAGTCAAATACATTAGACATCCAATCATTGATCTATATAACTTGACATCAACATCCTCTCCTTCTTCATCTTTTCCCAAAGGCTTGTTAGAATCAACAGGTGTGGATGCTAGCTTGACAGTTGTGAAGTTAAATCTCTTAAGAATGTCTGCAACATACTTATCTTGACTTATAAAGATTCCACTGCTTGATTGTTGCACTTGAAGTCCCAAGAAGAATGTTAATTCTCCCATTGAACTCATCTGAAATTATTTTTGCATAAGATCTTCAAATTCCTTCACCATAGATTGCTTAGTAGCACCAAAAATAATATCATCTACATAAACTTGGACAAGCATGATATCCTTCTTATCTCTCTTGATAAACAAAGTCTTGTCAATTGCACCTCTCCTATAACCATGTTGTAATAAAAAATTGGAGAGTCTTTCATACCATGCTTTAGAGGCTTGATGAAGGCCATACAGAGCCTTGATAACCTTGTAGACTTTGTTTGGATGTGTAGGATCTTCAAAACTAGGAGGTTGTTTAACATAAACTTCCTCTGTGATAGTGCCATATAGAAAAGAACTTTTAACATCCATCTGATAGACAGGAAATCCCATATAAGATGCAAAAGCTAAAAATAGCCTTATGGCTTCAATCCTTGCCACAGGAGCAAATACTTCATCATAGTCTACTCCTTCTTCCTGTCTATATCCTTGAGCTTCTAACCTTGCTTTATTCTTAATTACATTCCCTCTTTCATTTCTTTTTACTCTGAAGACCCATTTTGTTCTAATCAGTCTTTTACCATCAGGTAAATCACATAATACCCATACTTCTTGAAGTTTAAACTATAAGAGTTCTTCTTGTTGGGATCATACTTTAGTATTCAGTCAAGTCTCGGTCATTACATTTTGTAATAGGTTGCTTAAGTATTGTTTATGCTTATTGTTTAGTTAATGGGCAACTTGTAAAAGCCCATGAGGCCTTGAAAGCCCACGTATGAAAGGATAAGGGAGGAAGGGAGTGTTGCCCTAGCTCCTCCCTTATAAATAGAAACCTTATGTTACATTTTATTTTGTTGGTTAATTGATTATCTTAGTGAAACTCTTGCACTCTCACCTTTCATATTATCTCTTAATCAACCACCTCTCATTCTCATCTTATTTCTTCATCAATCATACTTGTGTTTACATAAATGGTGACCTAACAAGTGGTACCATTCGCCTACTAGAAGTTTGAAGTGAGTTTCTTTGGTTAACGTGGGGATTGGTGCTTAGTTCTTCATCTTTTTGCATTTTTCTTTGTTTCTTTCACTCAAATCTTGAAGCTTGGACAAGTTTCAAGGTTGATATAGTGATTTGAAGCTTAGTTGTTGCATAAAGTTGTGATTTTTTAAGGGTTTTTTTAAGGTTTTATAGCTTCTTTGATATTGGAAAACTAGTTTTTGGTAGCTACATCTTATAAAGTTAAGGTTTTCTTAGTATTGGTGAAGTTATTTGATCAAAAGTACCTTATTTCTAAGCATTTTTTCATCAAAAAGTCATTATTTTGGATGAACAGTACGGTTTACGCGTAAAGTGGTCGAAAAAAGTACTATTTCCAGCTGTCTACAGTGTTTTTTGGTCGGTTTACGCATAAGTCTAGGCCAAAACCCTTTTCTTACGCGTAAAAGTAGTCTAAACCCTTTTCTTACGCGTAAAATAGGCCAAAACCCTTTTCTTACGCGTTAAATTGGTTAAAACCCTGATCCTACGCGTTAGGTGCTCTTCTACGCCTTAAACCTACGCTTAAGTTTGATTCTACGCGTAAGTCAGAGTTACGCGTAACTTGCCAGAGTTTACGCGTAAGCTTCATCAACGATCTTCTCCTCGTGTAACGGTGACTCAGTACTTCCCTAGCTTGGATAAGTTAGTGGAATACTTCGACTACGGTTATCTTTTACGCTTGGATAAGTTTGAAAGATTTGTTTGGTTGTTTAAACCTTATGCATAAGTCTAAACTTACGCATAAGCCTAAACTTACGCGTAAAGAGAAAACTTACGCCTAAACTATTAGTTTACGCATAATCTACTCTTTACGCATAACTTAAAGTTTACGCGTAAGATTAAGTTACGCGTAAGAATTAAACTTACCCCAAGGATTTTGCAACTTACTCAAAGGAACGTGCATTTCATTCTTCTACAAAGATCCATTTCTACACAAGTGTTCTAAGATGTCTCAACCACCTAATCACTACTTCCCTCACTCTTATCCTCAGCAACAACAACCTCAGCAGTATCAGCAACAACAACCTCAGCAGTATCAACAACAACAATACCTTCCACACATAATGAATCAACAACCTCCTAAATACAATCCACAACAACATTACCTAATGATGCAACAACAGCTCATTCCACAACAACAACCATATCAAGTGCCACTACAAAACACTCAGTTTTCCTCCAAACAACCTCACTGGTTTGATAGAATGTGTGAAGTTATTACAACTCAACAATCCCGACATGAGGCAGGATCACTTGAAACACCTCCAATGCTTACACCTGGAAACTATGTGCAATGGTCAAGTCGATTCTTACGATTTCTTGAATTAAAGAAACCTCATGGGAAATTCTTGAAGCAAGTGATACTTGAAGGACCATTTGAGTGGCCAACAAGATTTGAAGCTGGTGATCCACATGCTGATCCTCCACGTCCTCCTGGTGATAGACCCCTTGCAGAATCTGCACTCACTGAAGAACAGAAACTACATCGTGAAGCTGATCAGTATGCAATGGCTTATATACTTCAAGGTATACCTAATCCGATCTATCGAAGTGTCGATGCTCAGAAAACAGCCAAAGCTATGTGGGAACACGTTCATCTCCTAATGGAAGGAACTCAATTGAACAAAGATGACATGGAATCCAAGCTTTACATGGAATACACTGACATCACAATTGAACCTGGAGAGTCACTTGAATCCTACTATCATCGTTTCACAAATGTGGTCAATGATCTGGAACGTCACAAAATCACAGTACCAAGGATCGCTGTGAACTCCAAATTTGTTGGTAGTCTTGGCCCTGATTGGCATAAATATGTGACATTTGCTCGTCAAACGAAGAATCTTCATGATGCTCCATATGGCTTGTTGTATGACTTTCTGAAACACCATGAACCTGAAGTGGAAAAAGATCGAGCTCTACGAGGAGGTTACACACCCACAACAACACCAAATTCTTTGGCTCTCGTAGCTCAATCTCCCTATGCTCCACCACCACTGTCAAATCATGCATATGTTCAAGAGCAGAACTACTTCAGTTATCCACAATCTTCCACCTCGAACCAAATGGTCCCTTATGATTCATCTCCACAAGATACTTCTACTCAACTTGTTCCGTCAAACAACAATGATGCTGTGTACTACTCCAACTGCAATGATGATGACGATGATGACTTTAATACGTTGAATTAGGGACTTGCTCTTATTGCTCGTGCTTTCAGCAAATTTTCCAACAAAACGAACAATCGTCAACGTTCATCTTCTAATACCAGGAATCAAGCTGTTGTAAATGATGGAAGAGTGGAAATTCAGAATCGTACCTATGGTAGATCTGGTTCAGGAAGTTCTTCAGGAAGTTATGGGAATGGTCAGAGGTTTGGTAACAATGCTGGGTTCAGGAACAACTCAGGATCTTCTCAACAAAGGTCTGACTCAGTTGCTACAAGGAACTCAACCTCAGGGAATGCAGTTTGGTGCTACAATTGTAATGAACAAGGTCATATTGCTACAGCATGTCCCAAACCGAGAACTCGGGGTAGCAAGTTTCACAAGCAGGCATTACTCATGGCTCTTCAGGATGAAAAAGATGGACATTTCCCTGAACAGGACAACAACTTCATGGCAAATGTGAACAACGATGATGACATGGAAGATCTGGAAGCCAATGCTGCTGTGATGCTTATGGCCAACATGCAGGAACTTAAGCTCAATGATTCAGGTCCAGTGTATGACACTGACGGCTTGTCTCAGGTACATGACCTCAATGAATGCTTTATTAATGAAATAGTCTCACCTTCTGCTTATGAATCAGATATGGCGCAAGTTGTTCCATCTAAATCATCTTCATCATCTCATACAGATGAACAAATAAACACAGTTGTCATATTCGATGATGACACAGTTGTTTTATTTGATGATCCTATTGAGAATGATAAACATGATCATTTCGAACAACATGAACCATCATTTGATCCAGACCCTGATCTCATATTGTTATCAAAACAACTGGATGCTCAACAATTGCAAATAATAAAGTGCAACGAGAAAAACAAAGTTTTGAAAGAACAAAATGCGTCACTTGCAAGAGATATTGAATGTTATAAAATTCAGCTTTCTAATCAGGAAGACAAGATTAAACATGCAAAAAGTTTTGAAAAAGCTTTTCACGATTCCTACAACAAAGAACAAGATCTTCAACGCAAAATGCAAGATTTAATCGAGTCAAACGGAAAGTTGATTTCAAAACTCGAAAGTGAAAAGAGTGAATTAAAAATGCAAGTCGAACGTCTTCAAACAGAACTTTCAAAAACAGAAACAGAATTGTCAAGTTGTCAAAAAGATTTTTGTGAACATAAAATACGAAAAAGGAAGTATATAGATAACTTACTCGGTGATATTGTTGATCTTGAAAAACAATTGAAAGAATTTCGTAACATTGTTTACAAACACGGGAACTCTGTCACAACAATTCAGAAATTTACTTTAAAACCGAGACCCGGTACTGGATTTGCACTTGGCGATTACAATTCAATGTTTCTTCACAATGCATTCAAAGATGTTCCAAAAATTTACAGTATGGACTATTTGCTTGATAATACGATTGTGCGTGCTGTTGTTTTTGATACTGAGGAAGAAGAAGAACTTGAAGACGAGAGTCGGTCAAAAATGAGTAATGTTCAATATTGCACACCATATGACTATTCAAAAAATCCAGTCAAGTTCGTTACTCAAAAGGATTTACCTGAGAAATCATGGTTTATCGAAGAGTCGTATGTTTCATCTCACAATGAGGCCCCTGTCCAAACTGTAGCACAAGTAAATGGTCCTTTACCATCATCCGGTGAACTTTCACCCTTACCAAATAGTGTTCGTGTCTTAAATTATTTCAAAACTTTTATGGAAGACATCGAAATTTTGGAGGAGACAATTGAACGTAATTCTGAAATAAAAATTGAAACGTTTCAATCCGCTTACGAGCGCAAAAAGAGAGACATTTTTCAAAAACAAATGTTGCCAATTGTCAAACACCTCCGTCTCTGTGCTACACGTTGGGATCAGGAACTTCAAAAGGAGGTCAAACATATGATAAACGTTTTCAATGATAATAAAAATGAAATTTTGGTTCAAAAGCAACGAACTAGAGTTTTCAAAAATGATGCTGATCGACTCTTAGAACAAGTTCTCAATGCTGATATTTTGTCTGTTATCATGAATGATCTCTATAATTCTGGTACTTCTATGCTTAAGCATGATCATTGTGTTGATAATAACTTGTTGAATGTGGAAATTGAGACACTGAAACATGAGAATGATAATCTGAGAAAAAAGAATGATGATGTGACAAAACAGTTTTCAAAACAAATCAGTCTACTCAATCAAAGGCTTGAATGGTGTCAAGCTAAAAGTCTTGAAAGGGAATTGAAGTTTCAAAGTCACAATGTTTTAAACTCTTGTCAACTTTGCAAAAACAATGAGTCTTTAAAAGGTTTGTGTCTCAAATACGAGAAAGAAATTGCGAAGTTAAAAATTAAAAATGACGAATTTCTACAAAACCACATAGACATCAAATATTGCAATGGTATACTTGAGTCTAATATTCAGGATAAGAATCACATCATCATCGAGTTGAAAGAGAAAATAAAAATACTTGAAAAAGGAAAGATGGTTGACACCACGGTGATAGCACCAGGAATGTATAAATTAGACAAAACTGATAAAGGAAAGGTTGTTCAAAATACTAATGTTGCAAACTCCACTTCTACAGGACTAGTCTCCCCTACTAGCGTTAGCAGACCCAAGCGAAACAGTAAAAAGAAGAATAGGCTCTGGCAACGTAAGAGAGGACAACTAGAAGCTCAAGAAGTAGAAGACCAACTTAGGAATTTGAATAAAACTCATGTTGCATCAGATTTAGATTCTAATCTGGCAAATTGTAATCAAAATCTAAATGTAACGAATGATGAACCTTTGAATGTTTTGAATATTAATGCATCTTGTGTGTTTTGTCGTAAAAGCGTTTCATCTGGTGATCATACTAAATGTATAGCTAATTCTCTACTTCATCGTCATAAGAAACGTAGGACACGCATTCCTTCTAGGCCCACTACTGCCTCTAAGTCTATCTTAGGAAAGCCGCCTTCTACGGTTTCTAGTGAAGTTGATGTTACCCCCATAGGTGCAGAGAACAAGTCTAGGAATCAGCCAAACACTAGTGAATACACCATTAAGAAAGCTCGAACTAGTTGGAATTGGCAACGTTGGTTACAACACAAACCTGATTTTAAATGGATTCCTAAATTATTGAATACTTGTGCTTCTAACCAACTGGAACCCGCAGTTTCTTTGGGTTCCACCCTTACTTCTGTTCCATCCGTGTCCTCTTCTTGTGATGCAGGTGGTGCAGATTGTTCTCTGGATTGTTGATAGCGGATGCACCCGACATATGACAGGCAATCTCAAACTGTTACACAACTTTGTCTCAAAGTTCATTGGTACTGTCAGATTCGGGAATGATCATTACGCTTTAATCATGGGATATGGTGACTTTATCAGTGGGAACATCGAAATAAGCCGTGTTTATTATGTGGAAGGCCTTGGACACAACCTTTTCTCTGTTGGTCAATTCTGTGATGGGGATCTAGAAGTTGCATTTCGTGAGAAAACTTGCTTTGTTCGTGACTTACAAGGAAACGATCTTATGTCTGGCTCCCGTGGCTCCAATCTTTATACAATTTCAATGTCAGATATGATTGCAACATCTCCGATATGTCTTCTCTCCAAAGCAGAATCAACTAAATCTTGGTTATGGCACAAACGTCTTTTACACTTGAATTTCAAAACTATGACTGACCTTGCTCGTTATAAACTTGTTGAGGGATTTCCAAGATTCCGTTTCACCAAAGATCACTTATGTCCAGCCTGTGAACAAGGAAAAAGTACTCGGGCTCATTTTCCTTCAAAACCTGAACACAGTACGAATCATGTTCTACAACTGCTTCATATGGATTTGTGTGGACCGATGCGTGTTCAAAGTATCAACGGTAAACGCTACATACTAGTAATCGTCGATGATTTTTCCAGATGGACTTGGGTTTATTTTCTACGAAGTAAAGATCAGGCTCCTTCTATGATCATCACCTTTCTCACTAAAATTCAAGTTCAGTTACGCAACACGGTCCGAATAGTCAGAACTGACAATGGAACTGAATTTAAGAATCAGACACTTAGGTCTTATTATGAGAAAGTGGGAATTGAACATCAAACATCTATTCCTAGAAGCCCAGAACAGAATGGTGTGGTTGAAAGACGCAACAAGACATTAGTGGAAGCTGCTAGAACTATGTTGATTAATGCTCAATTACCAGATTACTTATGGGCAGAAGCTGTTTCAACCGCATGTTATACTCAAAACCGTTGCATGATCACAAAACGCCATCGAAAAACACCATATCAAATTGTTCACAAAAGGAAACCGAACATCGATTACTTTCATGTATTTGGAGCACTTTGCTATCCGAAAAATGATCGTGATGATTTAGGTAAACTCAAAGCTAAGGCTGACATCGGAGTGTTCGTTGGATATTGTGATAATTCCAAAGGTTTTCAGATATGGAATCGTCGTACAAGAGAAATTCAAGAAACCATTCACGCTAATTTCGATGAACTCACCCAAATGGCTTCTGAGCAACACAGCTTAGGACCCGAATTTAACCGTCTTAACTCTCCGGCATCTTCGGCTGAACCATTGCCACTCAACCGCAAAGAATTGGAAACCTTGTTTGCTCCACTGTTTGATGACACAATTGAATACCGTCCAACTGAGGTTCCACCGATTTCCGCTGCTCAACCTGACAATATTCATGAACCAGATTCACCTCAACAAACTTCAACAACTGTTGAGAGAGACGGTCCTCCAATTGCTTCACCATCTACAGTAGAACAAACTGTTTCTAACTCCCGCCACTCAGCTGAAGATCCAACACCACTATCAGTTCCACAATCCGCAGAGCATGATCCTGATGCGTTCTTCAATCCGTTTGCACCAGCTACTACAGTTCCTGATATAGCTGAGTCGTCAACACGCAACTTGAATCCTGCCAACATGCGAGATACATATCAACTACACCCTTCAACACACAAATGGACCCGAGACCATCCTCTAGTTCATATTATTGGCCATCCAGATGCACCAGTTATGACAAGACAACGACTTCACACAGATGGAGAAACTTGCATCTACGCACTCACAGTTTGTCATGAAGAACCCAAGAACATTAAAGATGCAATGACTTACGACAACTGGATTGAATCTATGCAAGAGGAATTTCAGCAATTCATAAGATTAGAAGTCTGGGAATTAGTTGAAAGACCTGACGGAGTCTTTGTCATTGGGTTAAAATGGATCTGGAAGAATAAGCTTGATGCTGAAGGCATTGTCATACGAAACAAATCACGTCTGGTAGCGAAAGGATACTCTCAACTGGAAGGTCTAGATTTTGCTGAATCCTTTGCTCCAGTGGCTCGACATGAAGCTGTTCGGATCTTTTTGGCCTATGCCGCACACAGGAATATGGTAGTCTTCCAAATGGATGTCAAAACAGCATTTCTTAATGGAGATCTCCGTGAAGAAGTTTATGTTAGCCAACCTGAAGGCTTCGTTGATCCTGAGCGTCCTAATCACGTTTACCGACTCAAAAAGGCACTCTACGGACTCAAGCAAGCCCCACGGGCGTGGTATGACAAACTGTCTACTTTCTTATTGGCCAATAAATTTTCTAAAGGATCGGTGGATCCCACACTATTTACAAAAACCTACGGGGAGGACTTACTTGTTGTTCAAATATATGTCGATGACATCATTTTTGCCTCAACAAAACGAAGTTACTCTAATGATTTTGCAAAATTAATGAAAGATAATTTTGAAATGTCCATGATGGGTGAACTTTCGTTCTTTCTAGGACTTCAAGTTCATCAATCACCCCGTGGAATTTTTATAAATCAGTCTAAATATGCTCTTGAAATTTTGAAGAAACATGGAATGATGTCTTGTGATACTTATAATACACCAATGGGCTATACCACAAAACTAGATGCTGATTTACATGGGACTCCAGTTGACCCTACCAAATACCGAAGTATGATTGGGTCCCTCATGTATCTCACATCTAGTAGACCTGATATAGTTTTTGCTGTCTACATGTGCTCTCGCTATCAGTCCAGACCAACTGAAAAACACCTCAGTGAGGTCAAAAGAATCCTTCGATACATTAAGGGAACCATTAACTTGGGAATCTGGTATCCGAAGGATTCTGGTTTTGAACTAATTGCTTTTTCAGATGCTGATCATGCAGGATGTTTAGACACACGCAAAAGTACATCTGGTGGATTACAGTTTCTCGGAGACAAACTTGTGTCATGGCAATCTAAGAAGCAGGACTGCACTTCACTGTCGTCTACGGAATCTGAATACGTAGCCATGTCTGCTTGTTGCGCTCAAGTCATTTGGATGAGATCACAACTTAAAGATTATGGCTACCTATTCAACAAGATTCCCATTTACTGTGATTCAAAGAGTGCAATCGCTATCTCCTGCAACACTGTGCATCATTGCAAATCCAAACACATCGATCTCCGTTATCATTTCATCAAAGAGCATGTGGAAAGGGGTACAGTTGAACTTTATTTTGTTGGAACTGAATACCAATTGGCGGACTTACTTACCAAATCCTTGGCACCATCCAGGTTTGCTAGTTTAGTTCACCAAATTGGTATGCGATGTTTGACTCCAGAGGATCTGGAAAAGTTTTCAAAACACAATTGATCGTCAAACATCATAACTATCTTTGTAAATATTTTTCTCAAAAACAAAAACAAAAATATAAAACCAATCAAAAACTCAAAAAGATTTTTGGTCTTCTCATTAAAAAAAAAAAAAAAAAAAAAAAAAAAAAAAAAAAATGCAAGTATAAAACTCTTTCAACACTATTTCTTTCTAAAATGTCTTCAATCATTTAAAATTAGTGTTGAGGGGGAGGAAAAGTACGTTTTTTCTTTATTACCAAAAATTATTTTTACCTTTTATACTTGCATTTTACCAAAAACATTTACGTTTTATCTACTAAGTTGATTCAAAAGGTTTTCGGGTTACTCTCCTTGATCAAAACAAATTAATTTTACCATGATCTAAGGTCGAGGGGGAGTACGACAAGTTCTTCCTATCATATCTTGGTGTTGTCTAACGAAAGTTACATGAGATTAAGTATGTTAGCATTTAAAATAAATGTTAGTCAAGGTTAAGGGGCTAAAAGTGTCAACACATGAAACTTGAATTAACCCTAGTCAAAACCAATTTTGACTGCACACATTTATTTTTCTGCAACTACATTTACTACCCTCAACTACCATCATCAACGACCCAAAATCATCTGAATAATCTGAGTACCAATCTTCAAATCTGTAAGTGTGATGATGTTTTGATCATGATTTATAACAAAGGTTTTTAATTTTATAACAATCCAACGGCTCTATCTATCACAATCGATTAATTTGCTTTTTGAGTTATGCGTAGAATTCAAACCCAGAAATAAGTGATGTTTTGTTTGAATTAGTAGATGGGAAATGGTCATTAGATGGTTATAAGCATGTTTCTTAACTCCAATCACACCCAGAAACACTAATCGATCAAGTTTGATATTAGGGTTCATACGTATGATTTAGGGGTTCTTGAGTTTGAGCATTAGGATTGTAATTAGTGATGGGGATAGTGTTTGTGTATGCCTAGGATCATTTTAATATGGGTTAATTGGATTTTAAACATGTTTTGTTCTTGAATCTAAGGTTTAGGGTTCGTGTGTCACAAGCAGATTCTATCTTGTGATTTTGTGGATGATTTGTGTTTATACTTAAACCATATGATCATTATGTTGCTAGAATCAATTGCCCCATGTTAATTTCAACCCAGATTCATGGTTGATTAAGGTTGTGATTTGTAGTTCATGCGTGTTTACGCGTTAAATTGCATTTTGCATGTTTACGCGCTAAAATATGTGTATTAAGTGTATTGGATGTGTTATTGATCAGTGGTAATGTTTGTGCACTTTCAGGAAACATACAACTCGAATTTCTAAGGTGAATTTCTGGAAAAAGACGTCTTTACGCGTTAAATGTTCATCCTACGCGTAAGATTGAATCTTACGCGTAAGATTCGACACGTGGACAAATTGTGTCTTGGATAAGACATAGTTTACGCATAAATTGTTCTTACGCATAAGTTCTGACCTTACGCATAAGTCTAGAACTTACGCGTAAGTCATTACCTACGCATAAGTTGCAATTTACGCCTAAGGGTAATCCTACGCGTAACTTCAATTTTTACGCCTAAGATTTATCTTACGAGTAAAATTGATCTTACGCGTAAGTTTCACTTTACGCGTAATATTCCATCTTACGCGTAGATTTTGCACTTACGCATTATTTCTATACTTACGCTTAAGTCAGGTTACGCGTAAAGACAACTACTTACGCGTAAACTTGTCAAAATTCCAAAATTTTTCTAAGTGTTGGAAATTTTCCAATGTGTAACTTGTTGTAAATGATAAACTTATGTTGTAACTGAATTGTTTTATGTTTCTAACAAGTAATATAACTCAAGTTTGTCACATATCAAAAGTTTTCACACACACAAACCCCCACTGATCAATGTCAAACATGCAAATGTAAACATGTTCAATGAATGTCTATGCTAACATCATCAACAATTGCCATGTTTGTGTGTTTATGATCTATTCAGATGGCAGAACACAACGACATTCCACACATACCAGTGCCTGAACCCTTACGTGCATGGGAAGACACCTTTCCTGAGAACTACTCCAGAAAGATAGGAAGGAACAACCTGAGAGTCAACTTCAACAAACTTACATGCAATGAGTCTTCTTGCCTTGTTGCAGTTGATGCTCTCATCTATCACCCGTGCAAAGTTCTACTCACCAAATCTGCTGCAGTGGCATGCTTCTACATACATCAGTTTTGGCACACAATCCACCTGGACCTCCTGGAAGAGTCCTTTACTTGTATGCTTCACATGAGACAAGTCACGGTCGACAAGGATCTTCTCCGTAGTGCTCTTGGACTTCCCGTACTTGAACCTAATGAAGAGTATGACCAAGTTCCCACTGAAGAAGAATTGATAGAATGGCTGAGAGATATTGGGTATGATGAGTCTGAAGGGGTCATTACTAGTCACTCTAGGGTCAATATCAGATTTCTTCCACAGCCTTGGAGAACTCTCTACATCATAATTGCCAAGTCACTATCTGGCAGAGACACAGGCCATGAACACCCTAAGCTCCAACATCTCAAGCTGTTCTGGGCTATTGCTAATGTCAAGAAGGTTGATTATGCCAGCATTATCTGGGAAGACATTGTGTGGCACATACACCGCAAGACGACCAATATTCCTTTCGTCCGTTTCACCAAACTTCTCATTGCAAGCTTCATCCATGAATATGATGACATACCTCAACGACTGAATGATGAGTTTCAGCACACATACAAGAATGAGGACACACTTAAGGTCATCAAGAGAATGGATACTAGTACAAGGAAACAAGGAAAGAAACTTCCTGATTGTCTTCTTACTAAGAAGGTTCAAGAATGCAATAACTACAAGTACTACCTTCAAGCTCTCGAAGCAAATAAAGTTGGATATCTGGACGAAGATGTTCTACCCCCGTTCATGCAAAAGAAGGGTAAGAAAGATAGTAAGACTGGGAGCACCGGCAGTTCCACTCAGTCCAAGAAGAAAAAGGGTACTCCAAAGAGAAGAATTCCTACCAAACAGCCCGCTACTATTCCTGAACCTGGGTGGTTTCCCTCACCTCCACCTTCTCCAAAACCTGCTGACTCTGAACAAACCGAATCCGACGAAGGTCCTATTTACAGTGAAGCCTATGCCAATATCACCAAGAAAGTCAATCTTGATGAAATTGACGATAAGGATTTGACATTCGAAGATTGGGATAAGATTATTGACGAATCTGCTGATCATGCTGAATCCCCCGCACACCTCTATCAACGTCCATTCACCAAAGCTCAGACGATTTTGGAAGAGGAAAGGATTAGAAGAGAAAAGATGAAGGAACCAGTTACAGCTGTACAAGAGCCTGAAGGCCTTTCAGTCGAAGAAGAAAATGAACGGGCTCTCAACCTCGGTCTCCTCCATAGCCGAATTGATGCATTCAATGCTGATATGCCTCCACCTCCAGTTTTCTCTCAGACCACCGAAGCTGGGGGCTCAAGCAGCATTCCTGAGCCTACCACAGGAATCTCCTCAGACTTAGTTGCTTATGATAATCCCTCAGTAACTCCCACCGATATTGAAATGACTATGGAAGAGGAAGAAGAGGAAGATCCTATGGATACCGATGCTCCAAGACTTATGTCCATGGAAGAAATGGAGCGTAGAGAACGGGCTCAGGAAGAAGAACTGAAAAGAAAACAAGAAGCTGAAGAGGCCAGACTTGAAGAGATTGCTCAAGCTAAACTGGAAGAAACAATCAGAATGGAAGAGAGCAGAAAAGCAGAAGAGGCAGCCAAACTGGCTGAAGAAAAGTCTAAGAAGGAAGAAGAAGCCAGACTGGCTGAAGAACTAAGGCTTAAAGCCGAAGCTGATAAGCTGGCTGAAGATAAGCTAAAGGAGGAAGAAGAAGCCAGGCTTGCTGAAGAGCTTAAGCTTAAAGCCGAAGCTGATAAACTAGCAGAAGAACAAAGGTTGAAAGAAGAAGCAGCCAGAGTCAAAGAAGTTGTACAACCCGAACCACAGAAAGGAGATGTCAAAGACACTACCACCATTATTGAATCATCACAGTCATCACCTCCTGCATCTGAATCAACACGTGACAAATCAATCAAGAAACCAAGCTCCAAAGCCTCTGTTGCATCCAAACTACTCAAGTCTGCTTTCAAAAGAGTGCATGAGAAGAAGAGAAGCAAACTAGAAGATCAGGTTGCTACACTTGCAACCCAGGTTGCTGAACTATCTAAGCTGAACTCGAACGTCAAAGAGCTACAAGATAAGGTTGACATTTTCTTAGCTAAAGACGTAACAGAGAACTTGGAAGCCGCACTAGCAGCTCAAGCACAGGAATACATGGCACAACACTTAGTGGCTGAGCTGAAAGATCTACTGGCACCAATGAGAGACGAACTCACCAAGTTCGCTGAGCAAGCAGTAAAGAAAGTTATCCGATCAACAACCTTCACTCTTCGTGCCGACAAGTCTACTACTCCTCTACCAGGACTTTCTCTGGATGATTTGGAAGCTCAACTCCTCGAAAAGCTTGCAAACAAGTTCACCTTGACTCCTGAAGAAGCAAAAGTCCTGGAAGCACTGAAAGACAAAATGAACAAAGAGTCTTGCAGCACAGAGGCCGATAAGCTGAAACGTCAAAGAGATGATGAAGACAAGGATCCTAATTCTCAGGCAAAGAAACAGAAACAAGCCGAAGGACCCTCATCTCAGCACAAATCACCGGTAATCCCTCCTACCACAACAACTTCCTCACAACCACCGAAAGCATCAAGTTCTGCTCCCAAGGCACACGACCATTTCGTATACACCGGTGGTGACGACATACCTCAACCCGATGAAGTTCCAGAACCGTCTCCTAAGAAGAAGAAGAAAGGAAATCATCATCAACCCCAACCGGACACTTCACCTAAAGGCACCGAACCAAAGAAACCCAAAACCGTCCTTAACTGGCTAGACCAAGACAATAGTGCCGAATACTCCTGGTTTGAGAAGATGATCAGTTCGCAACCACCACTGGAAGACAATCATGAACCTCAAGATGGTCGAACAGTGGAATACGCTCAAATGATTCAACAAAAGTTTAAGATGAAAAAGATGAATAAGAAAGAGCTGTGAAGAATCAAGAATGATGCTTTCAATCTTCTGAAAGATAGGTCTGCTAACTCAATCGAGCTCGAATACCATCTGGAAAATATTGCTCGAGCTATGTCAAGCAATATTGACTGGATCAATCCTGAATCATATGTCGATCCGGTCACAAAGAAAACCGCACCTTACATTACTGACTGGTCCAAACCACTACCAATGATTGGGAAGCCTAAGGAACCAAAGATCCCGTACAAGTTCTTCTACAACACAGACTTGGAATTTCTGAGACTTGGCAGCAAGATCGAAAAGAAATACGTTACCTCACTCGCCTTTCTCCCTGCAGCTCGATATCTCAACAATGCCATCGAAGAAGAAGCTTCAGCACTATTCGTCGACAAAATTGTTGAATATGACCGGAATGCACTTTATGGTATTCATCACTGGCCAGACAACCGGGCACAATACTATCGAAGCAGCAGACTTAACCAAACGATGGGCGATGTGTCCAGTGATTTGAAGATCGTCTCGATTCAATTTATTTCGACTGTCACTCACTTTGGGTACCCCTTCCTCAGCAAAATCACACTAAAAAGACTTGATGAAAAGGAGTACGATATTTCCGAGTCTGACTTTCCACGACTACGTCTCAACGACATTGAAGACATGTACTTGCTCAAAGTTCAAGGAAAACTCTGTGGCTTGACCAAAAAGATGCAACTTGCCTTCATCCAAGCTCTACTCATCTTCATCAGGCAGATAGTCGTTAGAGAAAGAGTCGAAGATCTTCAGTTAGGAGTGGAAAGTTACCAGAAGAAGCTCAATCTCACCAAACCAAACCTGTTTGACATCCCCGACCTTCAACATCTACCTCAATACTCCTTGATCAGACGACCATTTGGGTTCACCTACCGAAGTGTTAACGGTCGCAACTGCTTTATGGGTTATGAAGAAATTCATAAGTTCTGTGATGAAACTCTTAAGTTCGTCAGAGATGGGATCAAAGGCAGAGTCAATGACATTGAACTGGGAAAATCCAAAAGGTGGAACACCAATGAAGCCCGGGATGCTCGCAGATTCATCTTAAGGATTGAGAACAGATTGAAGCGCAGGGATCAGTTCCGAAGGTTGGAGAGTTATGTGGGAGGCAGATCCAAATTTCCGGTGCTGACATTTCAGAGGCCTGATTGGTAGATCATTGTAAGAATTTGATTTGATTTGTCAATAATTTACTTCACAATGGTTTGTGCACGCATATCAGTGTACAACCCGATCTTGTAAAGAAAGGACCCTGAGGTACGCATCAGTGCCTCAATCCTGATATAAGGAGCGAAGGCTTCTTCCTTTTGAGTAGAATTAATCAAACATTTATGATTTTTCATAATTTTGCTCAAAAGGACAAGTATTTCACCTCAATAAGACCTAATCACTTGTTGAGGGGGAGCACTTGTCAAAACAAAATACTTTGCTCAAAATCAAAAGTTCTTGGTGAATCTCCCCGTAAGACTCAAAAGGCATATTTTAATCTAAAAAGATGGTCAAAAACATCATTTTATATGCTATTTTTGAGGGGGAGAAAATGTAAAAGTGATTAAAATATACGAAGTCAATGCTTAAAAGTTGTATCATGTGCGAGCTAGACTCAGTTTTAACCCAGGAATTGACGAGGCAATAAATGTTAGTAATATCGAAAAGACTTATCCTCGACGGGTAATAACATCAAGTTAGATACTAGAGCTAGTTGTCACCTAAAAGCTGACAATGTATCTCTTTATCTAACCACGTAAGCGTGTCTCGAAAAGGATTAGTCTTAGTAGAAATGTACCGTCTCGAGAAACTTTCTGTGGACTTGACCAGGCCGGGTAATAATTTCAAGCTAGTCTAACTAGTGATGTAAGCGTGTCTCGAATCGGTCTTGTTCACGGAAAGTGGATCAATTCAAAAGTGCTTGCTCCTCCCGCATGTGCAAATTTATTAAACACTTATGAGCACATGTGCAGGGGGAGCCCTTCAAAAGTGTACGCAAAATTCTCAAAGTGTTAACCAAAATATTTGATTATCACAAACACTTTGAGAGATTTTCAATCAAAGGTTTCTTGGCTACTGTCGGAGTTATAAGGTGATTAAGATAGGAATATCCGTCCTATGATCCGCCAGAGCCGGAGGGATCTACCCAAGGACATCTCCCATAGTTAGAATTAGAAGTCCTTAGGTATGATACGAAAAAATGAGAAAAGAACGAAAGGGAAAGAAGGAGTTGAAGAATTAAAAAGAAATGTAAAGTAAAGGGTGAAAAGAAATAGCCCTCCATATGATTCAACCTTAGGGCAGACACCGGGTTCAATACGTATGCTACTGGCTGTTGCAAAAGACAACACCGGTATTGAAGATTAAGCCGTCATGGACCCAGTGACGCAATGCACTAAACCTTCTTAACCACTCAAGTTCTCTTAAAAGGACTTGTTTCATTCTCACGGGGATCCCGCGTAATCTATCGACCTATCTCTTAGAGACGGTTGATATTGAAGCAGGAGACACCTCCCCAGTCTCCACATAGGAAACCTAGGTGTGCACTTATAGAGTCTAGAGCCTCGAGATACATCAACTATCTCTTAGGAACACTTAGTATTTCTACAACTGGTGTTCTACATCAATGGACACCAGCTGTAAATTATCGAGTCCTTCGCAGATCTTAGCAATCTGCCGAGAACGTTTATGAGAGGATTACTCAAGTATTTCTCAATGATTGAACGGAAATCCTGCCAGGGTCAACATCAACCAGCCCTGACAGCAGGTCACTTCGGTAATCCCACAAGGGTTACGCTTAGTGTTTGCGGTGGTTCCATAGTGGTCTACAGTCGTGGAGTGATCCCCAGCGACTCACCCAGTCATTGAGCTACTCATTAGGTCTCGTAAGCTCCTTCGGGAGTATCTGATATGGGAACGGCCTGGATAAGGATTAGAAGGAGTCTTCACAATATGCTGTTGATGAGCTCTAATTCCTTATCCGTAAGTACCGGTTATTTTATTGCTAACTGTTTACTCGCAGGTACCTCACTTCCATGATAGTAGATTCCAACATGCTCATACATACATCTTGAAGTCAAAGAGAACTCCTCCAAAGATCTTAAGCAACACAAAGTTCAAAGAAAGATTCTACACCAATAAGAAGAATCTACAAAGTATAAAGACAAAGATCTCAAAGTATGAAAAGGAACTTCTTGTACGTGAAAGTCTAAGTCTAAAGATGTATGAGTATGTTGGAATGGCGGACAACCACCACAGACGCAGGAGTGACAAACAGCAGACAACTTCATAACCTAATCACTACATCATCACCAAAGAACGAAGACAAAGAGCAAAGTCTATTCATTACCATTCAACCAATTTTGAAGACGTCTAGAGTTTTACATGTCACAAGTGAATGACAAAGATGAAGACGTCAAGCAACCGTGATGACCGACCCTTAGGGGGAGATTGTTGGGATCATACTTTAGTATTCAGTCAAGTCTCGGTCATTACATTTTGTAATAGGTTGCTTAAGTATTGTTTATGCTTATTGTTTAGTTAATGGGCAACTTGTAAAAGCCCATGAGGCCTTGAAAGCCCACGTATGAAAGGATAAGGGAGGAAGGGAGTGTTGCCCTAGCTCCTCCCTTATAAATAGAAACCTTATGTTACATTTTATTTTGTTGGTTAATTGATTATCTTAGTGAAACTCTTGCACTCTCACCTTTCATATTATCTCTTAATCAACCACCTTTCATTCTCATCTTATTTCTTCATCAATCATACTTGTGTTTACATAAATGGTGACCTAACACTTCTTGCATAGCTTCAACCCAACTCTCCTTGGCTAATGCTTGTTTTATTGTCTTAGGTTCTTCTTGAGACAGAAAGCAAGCAAATAAACACAATTTCTGATCCTTGTGATTCACCCTATTTTGCTTGTAAATAAAGCTAAGTAAGGAAGTATGTTGTTGAGACATATTCTTAGCTTTAGTTCTTGTGAGCACTCCCGAATCAGAAGGTCCAATTATCTTGCTGACAGGGTGATCTTTGTGAATTCTTAAAGTAGGAGTTGGTGAAACTTCAAGATTATCTTCCAAATTAGTGAAATCAGGATCTTCATTAGAATCTGAGAAAATTCCTTCTTGTTCCAATTCATCATCAGTATCTTCTAAGGCAGGCATGGTTGGATCATTCAAATCATCAGCATTGATCCAATTTGAAGTATCTAAGACATGAGAAGTACTTTTAAATGGATCAGTAGTACTTTGGGGCAAAGTACTGTCAGTGCCTTTAGCCTTCTTCTTTTCTGCTTCATAAGCTCTCCTTTGATCATCTTCATAAGACTTAGCAATTGTTTCTTGAATAAGCATCCTATTAAGTTCATCTTGGATAGCTTGGTCTTCATCAGATACTGTGGTCTTTGGTGGAACAATATTTGATGATCAACAGTACTTTGAGGATCAACAGCACTTTGAGGCTCAGCAGTAGTTTTCTTCTCATCATTGGGTGCATCATCAGGATCATCTTCAGATCTTATGTTAACATCATGAACAATGTACTGTGTTTCTTCTGCAGTGGGAACAACTTGATTTTCTTCTCTAACATGTACATAATTCAAGGATGAAGCCATTAAATCAAGATCAAACATCCAATCAGGACCTTTTCCTTTATGATTTTCTTGTTCTTCTAGAAATTCAACATGAAGACATTCTTGAACCTTCTTTGTAGCCCTATTGTACATTTGATGAGGCGAAAAATGAACCACTTTTAGGGGGTCATTTAAGCCCAGAATTGAATTTATTTGATCAAATATTGCCCTAAATCGTTCCTTTTGTGATTTTAGGTACTTTGGGAGTGAAATCTGGAAAAGAAGGCATTTTGGACGTTTTTGGAGCATAAAAGTGAAGAAAACGGCAAAGTCTCAATTTTCCAAGCTGGGAACAGTAGGTGACGGCGTCAAGAGTAATTTTCATGACGGCCCAGTACTGAAATGAAGGCGTCACAAGGAAGAGCGTCAAGAGTAAAATACGTGACGGCTTGGAAAAAGTTAATACATGACGGTGTCAGATGTAGATCAAGGCAGTCCGAGAAGTATTTTGGCGGCGAGATGACGGCGTCACCTATTTGGTCTTGACGCCGTCAGCCTCTATTTCCTATATATAGTTTTCTAATTTTCACACATAAAAGGAGGAAGTTTTGGAGAAACCCTAGGGCCGAACCTATTACGAATTTTACAGGTTTTTCAAGGGTTTTCAGCCCTTGAAACCTTGCAAGTGTAATTGAGATAAGTGTTCTTTTAATTCAATCAATATGTCTATGTGTTGGTTGTCTATATCTTGTTCTTGTCTTGATTCCACTATGCTAGGCTAGATCTATCTTGTGTTTGCTTTGATCTAATGAAACCTAGATGTTAATTATGTGTTGATTACTTGTTTATAGTTGTATTGGATGAATGATTTCAATGTTAGGCTTAAGAAAACTGGCAGATCTCCAAATGGTAACATGCTTGAACGTCTTAGGAAACATGAACCGATGTGCACTAGGTTTTATTGGTTTTATTTAATGCATGAGTAAATTCTAATGATCCCATGTTAGGAGCTTCTTAGCCGGCTCGACATAGGAGTCAAGTAGGCACTCATAGGATTGGGGAGTTAAGTGCGCCACCCCATGAATGGTATTAAGGAATACAATCCGTCATCCACACAACTATAACAAGTAATTAACGTGTAAAAGATATCTAGGGAGTAGTGAAATCTAAGTAAACACAACTTCTCCACTTATTGCTCACAACCTTAGTATAATTTAGATTTACTTTCATTTCTAGTATTTTAATTTTAAATGCATCTTTAGTATTGGGTTAGTTGACTAGCAACTAATTCCGCCCAAATCCTTCAAACCCGAGAATTTACTTGCTTTATAAAAAATATAAAAAATACAAAAAGAATCATCCATCATCTCTAGCACTAGTAATTAGGTTTTCTAATCCTAGCGACACTATTCCTAGCTGAACGATCAATCCCCCGGTACTTGTCAATATACTATACTACAACGATCAGGTACACTGCCTGGTGGGGGTTGTAAGCTTCTCGAGATCCCTCGAGAGGTAAAGCCTGGTGCAATCCCCACGCATCAAGTTTTTGGCGCCGCTGCCGGGGAATAGTTATTGTCTAGGTTAGAATTTCTTTTTATTAGGTCTACTTGCTAGATTCCTTTCTAGTAAGATTTTATTTTTATTTTTAGGTTTTCTTTAGTCTATCTTAATTCTTTGTGTCTTTGTTCGTAACTCTTCACCACCCGACATCATGGACGATGGGAACATCTTTGAACCCGTCATCCCACCACAACAAAACCCACCACTAGAACCCCTTAGGCCCCGAACCTTAGGAGAGTATTCCCGACCTAGCCACCAAGGCTACCGAAACACCATTGAGCTCACCGGAGCCAATGTGACCCCCTTGCGATCTGACACCATCCGGTTGGTGCAAAGCGGATGTGCATTTCATGGACTTCGTTCCGAAGATCCAAATCAACATCTTAAGGACTTCCTTAAAATCGTAGATTCCATAGACCTAGGTGTTGAAACTAGAGAGACAACCCGATTACGCCTATTCCAATTCTCTCTACGGGATCAAGCTAGTCAATGGTTTGAGCGTTTACCCACGGGATCCATCACCACATGGGATGATCTCACCACTCGTTTCCTTGCTCAATTTTTCCCACCGGGGAGAACTACTAAGCTTAGAAATGACATCTTGATGTTCCAACAATGTCAAGGTGAAACTCTTTATGAAGCATGGACTCGTTTCAAGGACTTACTCCAAAAAGTCCCTCATCATGGCATAGATCTTTGGCTCCAAGTCCAAATCTTTTATGACCATATCGATCTCTCCACGAGGCGAGCCATTGACCAATCGGCCGGTGGTAAGCTACGTGATCTAAGTGCGGAACAATCATGGGAACTCATAGAAGATCTTGCTCTCTATGACAACGAAAGTTGGAATGATCCCCGTGATTTGAACAAAATGGTCAAGGCAATATCTTTGCCTTCGATTAACTCTAGCACTCCCGATCGTAGGATCATGGAACTTGAGGACCAAGTCAAGTTTCTCATGAAATCTTATGAAGCTCCTAAGCATTCAAGCCAAGTGAACAAAATCACTTCTTCATGCGAATTATGTAGTGGTCCCCATGACACTCGTGATTGTGTGGAACTCCCCGGAACAGCTTTTGCGGACTATGCATCCACGCGTACCGACGAAGCGGGAGATAAGTGGTACACTTTCAAGCCCGAGCCAAACCCTTACGGTGATTCATACAACCCCTCTTGGAAAAATCACCCAAACCTTAGGTGGAAACAAAATCAAGCCAATTCTTCCAATCCGCCTAATCGTTACCAACCAAACGGTCCACCCTCCAACCGTACTTTCAACAACAATCCTTCTAACAACTATGGTAGTACCAACAATCTTGAAGGATTGATGTCAAAGTTCATGGCATCTCAGGAAGCTCGCATAGCTAGGTTTGAAACCGAATTCAACCAACAACAAACGGAGATGACCAACAAGATAGACAACTTGTTGAAAGCCCTTAACAACCAAGCGTTAACTACACCTAGGAAGGATACTAGAGACACCAATAACGGAATCCAAATTAAGGACCCCTCATCATCTAAACATGTTCACTTTTTCAATGTTGTCACCATTAAGCCAATAGATGAGGAGATAGAAAAAAGTGACAAGGATGAAGTTGGAGTAGAAACCGAAACTAGGGATGAAAGTAGGGAAGTTGAGATTAATAAGGAAAAAGGGTTAGAGGGAGTAGAAACTATAGAGAAATACTTTGATAAGTTGCCCACCAAGGAAGAACGGGAATACCATAAGGATTTATTCGATAGTCCCGAGAGACCATATATCCTTGGCACACCCCTTATCAAAATGGGAGACCCCTCTAACATTAACATACCATGCAACATCGGGCATATGCATATATGGAAAGCTTACATCGATCCTAGATCTCCTGTTAACATCATGACTAGGACTTATTACAATTGGGTGATGAAGAAACAACTTGATTTTAGGATGATGCCCAATAAGAATCTGATAAGTAATTTTGCAGGAAGAGTGAAAGGATTACATGTGATTATAGGCAATCTCACTTATGAGATCGATTTTATGATAGTAGAAGACACTCGTCCGGTGATAGATGCTTGCCTAAGCCAAATAATATTTGGAAAACCATTTGTTGAGGCCACTAGGATGAGTTATGATCCGACTCTAGGGATAGTTAGATTTAAGGAAGAGAATGATGAAGTTGCCTACCAAATGCCCTACAAGATTGAGCAATACCGCCTCCTCTCTAATTTAAAAAGGAACACAAGCAAGCGGCTTATTATAGGAATGATGAGGATAGACGTAGAGGAGTAGAGTATGTGAAAAATAGGATGCTTGGTTTCTACAAAGAATGCTTGCAACTAGGTCCGGAATACAAAACCGGTTTAGAAGACGACCTAGAGAGTGAAACCAACGATGAGATCACGTAGTAACCCATGACCTTGAGTCTAGCTACAAGACTCGTAAATAAAGAAAAGCGCTTCTTGGGAGGCAACCCATGCTTTGTGTGATTTTATTTTTGTTTGTTTGTTATTTGCTTCCGTATGCATGCTTTGTTTTTATTGTTGGTAGATCATGTTTCTAAACTAAAAATGTGGAAATACTTTACTTTGTTGTTTTAGCCTAGTCTTAACTCCACCTAAAGGTATTTTTGCAAAAGATAAGTGTAAGAGGAAACTCCAAATATGTTTTTAAGAAACAAACCGATCATGATTCTCCACAATATTAAATGAACATGTATATTCGTATTTGTTAGAGTCAAATGCTTGTATTGAGTCATAATGAAGATTTGCAGGATTTTCCAGGAAGTAGAACCAAGTTTTTCCAGAAATGTTCCGGAAACTTAATATAAGAATTTCTGCAGGTCACTTCTGACGGCGTCACGAGCTTGCTCTTGACGGCGTCACGTGTAAAAATCTGGAAATTTTACCGGTTTTGTTTTTCTAATGGAGTCTTAAAGTTTTTGTTGAATTATTAAGTTTTATAATCTCCAGGAAATCTGCAAACTTCATTCCACAAGCATTATATCTTATCTTGTTTTCTAGGATTTAGTAACTTATATAGGTTGCCGCCGATTTTATGCGAGGTTACCTTGTTTGTTTTCTCAGGATTTACAGGTTATGTACGACAAGAAGATGATTTATATTCTAGAAGGGAAGCTTTTATTGTTCATTTTCTTGGAGGAAAATTTAACCTGGCCACCTAATTATCCATACCGAGCGAATCAGGAGAGTATTTGATTTCATTCTTTTTACTTTTTCACTTTTACATTCTTTACTTGAACATTGGGGACAATGTTCATCTTAAGTGTAAGGGGAGGGTAAAATGATGATACCTTACAGATACACTTTCGCTTGAGTTTGTTTGCTTGATAGTAGATGTGTAATAAAACTATGAGAAATATTTGTTAGTGCAATTTTAGCGCCAAATTTAAATTTTTTTACAACATTTAGGAGTGAAACTTTAGCCATAGCAAGCGTCTCATGGATAGGAGATTGTATGACTAGCACAAAACCGTATATTTAGAAAAAATTTTCACCCAAATATGTGAGGTTCGCCTTTAGATTTGATAGGAAAAGCATTTACTATTAGTGCTTCTGAGTGTACCGGTAGCATTTAGATTCTAGAACTTGTGTTAGTGATGCATCCCGAGACCGCTAGTGAGACTACATTCGTGTAGTAGGATTTACTACATGATAAGAGGCATTAGGATCACCCTTGTGTTAAACCCGTATCATAATTACTTGACCATTTAAGTCATATTACTTGGCTACTTAAGTCAACTAATTTTTCCCACACCCTTAGCGTTGTACTCATCTTTAGTACACGAAACCCCTAGTACACCCCTCCGAGCCTATCTTTTCATTTCTAACTTTAAGCATTTTACTTAAAGGAAGAATTTGTTACACCCCACTTAAATGTACACCCAAATCGCCTTAGCCTTCCGTGTATGCGCTCATTTTTAGTGCATTATTGTTATTTGTTAAACCCTAAGTTAACTATCTAATTGATTACATGGTTGCTAAGTCGAGTCATATCCTTGTACATATTGTTTTGGGACGATTGGGACTCATGGGTTAAGTACTTATTTTATGGAGTAATGGGGAAGAACATCATATATTATCCCCATATGTACGTTAATCTTAAAAGTGCTCCAAGTGTTTTGATTTTCTTAATTCGAGTTATTAGATTAGTTTATTGTAAAGTATGTAAAGATTCAAGTGTAAGGGAATTTTCATTCCCTATGATGTATTATTTTCGATGGTAGGGTAAGAGTGTATGCAAAAAAAAAAAAAAAAAAAAAATCGAAAAATCAAGAAAAAGAAAAGAAAAAAAAATAGAAAAAAGAAAAGAAGAAAAAACATACGGACTACCATCCCGTTTCATTCTATGTTTATTTTATGTTTTTGTTATTTTTCATTTTTTTAGCTTAAGTCGAGTCTAGTCTTGGCTTAGCAACGCCATATTGTACATGTAATTAACCAAGATTGTTAACTCACCACCAGTAAAGACTGCCTATATCCAACAAAACCGTGTATTTCATATCCCTACACCTAACGTTACAACCCTTTAAAAGACCTCTTTGATAGTTTATCCTAGGTGCTTACGCCATGTGGTGGAGGTTTGATCCTTTCCCAAGCCTATGATAATCTATTTTGCTATGACAGGTAGTGAGAGATATCTTCCGTTTCCATATTGTAATTTATGCTTTATTACACCCGAGAGATGTGAGTATCTAAACACTATTTGTGAGGTGCTTGTGTATGACCTCCGTGCTTGTCTTTGGTCTTTAGTGGAACGATTATTTGTTGTAATTACTTTTATATTAGTGTTAAATGACCCCTAACTTGTATTTTGACTAGAATAAAAGTGCATTTGCTTGACGACAAGCAAATCTCAAGTGTAAGGGTATATGATGAGGCGAAAAATGAACCACTTTTAGGGGGTCATTTAAGCCCGGAATTGAATTTATTTGATCAAATATTGCCCTAAATCGTTCCTTTTGTGATTTTAGGTACTTTGGGAGTGAAATCTGGAAAAGAAGGCATTTTGGACGTTTTTGGAGCATAAAAGTGTAGAAAACGGCAAAGTCTCAATTTTTCAAGTTGGGAACAGTAGGTGACGGCGTCAAGAGTAACATCCTGATGGCGTCAAGAGTAATTTTCATGACGGCCCAGTACTGAAATGAAGGCGTCACAAGGAAGAGCGTCAAGAGTAAAATACGTGATGGCCTGGAAAAAGTTAATACATGACGGCGTCAGATGTAGATCAAGGCAGTCCGAGAAGTATTTTGGCGGCGAGATGACGGCGTCACCTATTTGGTCTTGACACCGTCAGCCTCTATTTCCTATATATAGTTTTCTAATTTTCACACATAAAAGGAGGAATTTTTGGAGAAACCATAGGGCCGAACCTATTACGAATTTTACAGGTTTTTCAAGGGTTTTTAGCCCTTGAAACCTTGCAAGTGTAATTGAGATAAGTGTTCTTTTAATTCAATCAATATGTTTATGTGTTGGTTGTCTATATCTTGTTCTTGTCTTGATTCCACTATGCTAGGCTAGATCTATCTTGTGTTTGCTTGGATCTAATGAAACGTAGATGTTAATTATGTGTTGATTACTTGTTTATAGTTGTATTGGATGAATGATTTCAATGTTAGGCTTAAGAAAACTGGCAGATCTCCAAATGGTAACATGCTTGAACGTCTTAGGAAACATGAACCGATGTGCACTAGGTTTTATTGGTTTTATGTAATGCATGAGTAAATTCTAATGATCCCATGTTAGGAGCTTCTTAGCCGGCTCGACATAGGAGTGAAGTAGGCACTTATAGGATTGGGGAGTTAAGTGCGCCACCCCATGAATGGTATTAAGGAATACAATCCGTCATCCACGCAACTATAACAAGTAATTAACATGTAAAAGATATCTAGGGAGTAGTGAAATCTAAGTAAACACAACTTCTCCACTTATTGCTCACAACCTTAGTATAATTTAGATTTACTTTCATTTCTAGTATTTTAATTTTAATTGCATCTTTAGTATTGGGTTAGTTGACTAGCAACTAATTCCGCCCAAATCCTTCAAACCCGAGAATTCAAAAAATATAAAAAATATAAAAAATACAAAAAGAATCATCCGTCATCTCTATCACTAGTAATTAGGTTTTCTATTCCTAGCGACACTATTCCTAGTTGAACGATCAATCCCCCGGTACTTGTCACTATACTATACTACAACGATCAGGTACACTGCCTGGTGGGGGTTGTAAGCTTCTCGAGATCCTTCGAGAGGTAAAGCCAGGTGCAATCCCCACGCATCAACACTCTGAATCCTTTGCTATTGGTACAATAACCCAATAAGTATCCTTCATCTGACTTCCCATCAAATTTTCCCAAATTATCAGCAGTATTCAAAATAGTCAGGGGACATCCAAAAGGTTTCATAAACTTGATGCTAGGTTTCTTTCCCATGATTAACTCATATGGTGTCTTCATTTGAGGTTTTGTCACTGATACTCTATTCAATACATAACAAGCAACACTTACAGCTTCAGCCCAAAATGGAACAGGTAATTGGGAATCTGTAAGCATTGTCCTTGCTGCTTCTATCAAAGTTTTGTTCTTCCTTTCTGTAACTCCATTCGGCTGAGGAGTTTTGGCAATACTGAATTCTCTTTTAATCCCTTTCTTTGCACAAAATTTTTCTATAAGCTGATTCTTGAATTCAGTCCCATTATCACATCTAATGCCTCTAACCTTGAGTCTTAACTGATTTTCAAGTGCTATTATAAGATCATGAATAGCATCAAAAGTTTCATCTTTGAAGCATAAGAAAAAGACCCAACTAAATCTGCTACAGTCATTTGTCTCAACCAAACAGTACTTCTTCTTGTTCAAACTAACAACTGAAACAGGTCCAAACAGATCCATATGCAGCAATTCCAAAGGCTCTCTAATGGTTTTCTCTTCAATCTTCTTACATGAAGCCGTATGTTGTTTACCCTTCTTGCAAGCTAGACATGAGTGATCATTCTTGAATGTTTTAGAAGGTAAACTTCTAACTAAATTTCTTTTGACCAGCTTGTTGATGTTCTTGAAATTCACATGGCCTAATCTTCTGTGCCATTGATGTGCTTCCTCCATTGTTGCCCTTGCAATCAAGCATGTTGCTCTTTCAGTAGAATTGATGTTCTTCAAGTCTATGTTGTACACATCATTGGTTCTTGGTGCTCTCAGCATCACCAAGTTTCTATCTTCTAACTTAAATTCAGGGGAGATTATAAGACATTATGTGTCAAAGAATAACACAGGATACTTCTTGTCACAGATCTGAGAGACAGACAAAAGATTGAATTTAAGCTCCTTCACATATCTAACATTCTCAAAATCAATGTTTCCAGCCTTGATAGTTCCTTTTCCAGTTATTCTTCCTCCATCAGGATCATTCCCAAATGCAACTCTTCCTCCAAAATAAGCCTTAAAATATGACTTGTGTTCCCCTTGTGGAGTGACATATTCAAATTCTTTGAGTATGTAATCACCACTTTCTTTAAAAAACATGATCAAGAATTAATGTTTTTGTTTCCAAAACTTTTGGTTGATTCTTATCAATACTCCCTTTTTCACCCTTATCCTCTGAAAGAACTGGTTCTTCCCCAACAGTACTTTCTTTCTTAACCCATTTAGTTGTAACTTTTGGTGTTGGGTTCTGTGTTCTAGCATCTTTTCTTGTGTTGTAAGGCCTTCTAGGTTTGTAGTAATTGAATCTCCTAGGTCTTACACTTGAGTTTTTGCTAGCAGTACCTTGATTGGGGGACTTCCTAACAGTACTTTGAGGAAGTACTGCTTGACCAGTGCTTTGAGAAGGTACTGTGGGTTTGGAGAATGGTCTTTTCTGAAGAGGGTACCTATAATCTTTTGAGAAATTATTATGGTTAACCCTATTTGTGTAATCCCAAACTGGTTTATTCTCCCTTGGCATATTTTCTCTGTGACTTTGATTTGCAGATCTGGTCTTTGGGTATTTGCTTAAGTATTCTGAGTGATAGTCACAGTCCTTAATCAAATGGTGAGGACTATAACATACATAACATACCTTTGGACCAATATTCCCAAATCCTTTTCCAAAAGGTTTTCTAAAATTAGCAGTATTTTGAAAATATTTTCTTGGAGGCACTGCTGAGTGATCAGCAGTACTTTGAGAAGTTTTTGAAGGTACTGCTTGTTTTGAAAACTTCTTATCATCAACCCTAGGTTTCTCAACATCATCCCCTGATGACTCAGAATAAGATTGACCTTTAAGCTTTTTCCTAAACTCTAAGTTGTCTACTCCAAAGTGAGAAACATCTCTCCTAGGTGGTTGAAAACTACCTGGGGGGGGGGGGGGGGGTTAGGAACTGCATTGTATCCCTTGTCATTCTTATATTCAGGAGGTGTTGGACTAGGGGATTCCTCATCACTAGATGTGTTTTCTTCTAAACTTATGAATTCTTCATCACTAGTTGAGGTGCCTTCTGAAAGATTTAGTTCCTTACTCTTAAATGGAATACCTTCTATGCTACCATTATCAAAACCTAGGCCAGTTTTAATGTTTGATGTTCTTTGTTTTTCAACAAAAGAAACATGTGACAAACCTGATTCATTCCAAACAACAAGTTTTTCTAACAACTTATTCCTTTCATTAGTAACTTTTTCTAGCTCAGACACCTTACATCCTAGTTTCCATTCACTTAACTTTACTTGGTACTCTTGTTGCTTATATTTTTCAGCCCAAGCTACTTCATTGTTTTCATGAGTTATTATCTTGGCTTCCATTGACTCTAAAGTCAATTGGTAACCAGCTATCTCAGACCTAGCCCTTTGAAATTTATCTCTTTTAGTTACATATTCACTACGTAACTTTTGATACATATCATTACACTTAGAGCATACCTCAGAGATAGTGGATGAACTTGGTGAAGTAGCTACCATAACAAGCTGAACAGGATCATCTTCAAATTCCATGCTCCAATCAAAGCTTCCTAGACCATCTCTTGACTCCAAAGCAGCATATCCAGGTTCTTCATCAAAAGCTGTGCTCCAATCTTCCAGTGCAACCATAGAGTAGGTTACAGGTTCTTCATCAAACTCATTGGACCAATCAATCTCTGACAGATTCTCTTGAGCAACAAAAGCTTTTGGTTTTGGTTCAGTAATGGGAACCTCTTTTCTTTCAGTCTTGGGCTGTTCAATCATTTTGTTTGTTTGATACTTTGTAAATTTGCATTCCCTTGCAAAGTGACCGGTCCTTTGACAATTGAAGCACTAAATTTTGGACTTATCAAATGTTATTCCCTGCTTAGCTATGAAATTAATGCCTCTTCCTATTTTATTCATAAACTTCTTGATCCTTGCAGTGATCATAGCAACCTGCCATCTGATATCAATCTCTTCCATAACATCATCATCAATTTGCAAGACATTTTCTTGATAGGTTACAGATAGAGTTGCTTGTTGAGCAAAGAATGAACATAAAACATCATCTGAGGTGGGGGTATTGGATGGTGATGAAGTGGTAGTGACCATGGTTGTACATGGATGCTGAGTTTCAGCCACAGTACTTTGGACAGGATAAGCAGTACCTTTATTGGAAGTACTGCTTCTGTTTTCAGAAGATACAAAAGCAATGTTTTGGGGTTTCTGATGTGTGCTTGAACCTGTAGTACCATTCATCTCATGCTCATACACCTTCAGATTGTTGTAGAGATCATCAAAGTCCATTGTGTCCAAACCTGGTTGTCCTCTGATCATAGTAGCAACTACATGCCATGTGGATGGTAAGCTTCTCAAGAACTTCAAATTAGCATCTTCAACTGATGCCTCAGCTCCATATAGTTCTAGCATACTCAGAAGATTTTGGAATCTTTCATAAGCAGAATCAAGACCTTCTCTTTCACCAATAGTGAAAGTTTCAAATTGTTGCTTCAACAAGTTCCTGTGCATCTTCTTGGAAGCATCATTACCTCCAAACTTTTTCTTGATTGCAGCCCATAATTGTTTTGCATCCTGAGCATCATGAAACTTCAATAGGTGTCCATCAGGAATAGCAGACAGTAATATGTTGAGAGCTTTATCTTGATTTCTCTTTGTAGCAGCTGGGATGGTTGGTGTAGGTGGTTTAGGTTGTCCTGGGAGCTCTACTGGTTCATCAAGTACCATATTGCCATTGACAATCACATCCCATAAGGCATAGTCTGTGATGGCAATGTACTGCCTCATCTTCATGGCCCATAAATCATATTCTCCCTTCTAGACAATAGGAATTCTGACAGCAGTGATGGATGGAGCAGGTGCAGCATCTGTCGACATCTTGTAGAGTTTGTAGTAGAATCGGTTTAATAGGTTTTCTTCTTAATCAGTGTTTCCAACACAAGCTCTGATACCACTTGTTGGATCGATATACTCTGACCAAACTACTTTGTAGCTTGTAAGGTTTAACAATATTGAGTAAACTCAACACTATTAATATTGAAACACTGTATTAACCTTGTAAAGCATGCGGAATCTACTAACACAAAGCTTAAGAAGAACTTTTATATTAAACCAAACTTGAACCTTCTTGATTACACAGATTCACTAACAATCGCTAACTTGACTAATATCAACTTTTCTAACTTGTATTTTAACTTCTAAAACTCATACGACTAATACCTTTTAAGGCTCCTTTTATACACACAAGGATATCCTTAAGTCGGGTTACAATACTTGAACGACAAGTAATTATCCCTAACTAATTCTAGAATATTCATACAATATTACATAATAATCCTTTAATCAATATTGCACTTAAGTCCTTGTTCTTCGAAGTACGTTGAATAATCTTCAATATCTAGCAGTGCTTTGATCTTCAAACTTCAAGAAGCACTTTGACACAGCAGTACTTTGAAATACAGAAGTACCTTGATCTTTTATATCCCAACAAGACGAAAGTAAACTAATGAGTAACTCGAAGAAAGATAACGGAAAGAATTTTTATCAAAATATAACGTTGCAAATATTTTAACTCTATAGCCAATGAGGACTAACGATGCAAATATTTTAACTTAATGAGGACTAACAATGCAAATATTTTAACTCTATAGTCAAAGAGGACTAATGATGCAAATATTTTAACTCAATGAGGACTAACGATGCAACTATTTTAACTCTTGTTAGGAGATAATGGAAAATCATTTGCTTCGTTAGTCCATAGTAACTGATATTACTAACTAGGGGATATATTTGTTCCAAGTTACAACCACAGGGATGGATTTTGACCAAAAAAAAAAAATGATGTAAATCGGTCATTTGGCATACCACATGGATGTATTTTGGACTTTTCTCTTATTGTTAACTTCATATATATATCGTTATGTTACGTTATCGTCAAGTTTTCCCGTCTCAAATATAATTTTCCTAAACCGTTATCTAAGCCAAAACCCAAACAAACAATCAAACAAATATATACAAAATAACTAAATAAGCTTTGCCGTGACTCGAGAAGAGTCACGGCTCAATATCAACACGAGCCATGGGGCTTCTCGGCTCAAACCAATCCGAGGCAAAAGTACAACATAAACACAATCTCAACCTCAAACCTCCAAATACAAAACCAACTCCACATCCAAAACAGTCCACAACAAATCCAAACTCTAAGCCTACTGCTGAAAACAAACGCAACCATACGGACCATACAAAGACCGATCGGGTCCAAAACTATAACTAATCCAATCCCAAGCTCAAATAATCAACAAGAATAACATCAAGGGTCAACCCTCGACCGCCGAGACAACTACAAACCAAACGGCCAAAAATAATCTCCAAAACATCAATAATATCAAGGAACATTCAAAGAACAAGGAAATATCAAGAACATCGCCACCGAGTCGACTGAGTCAACTCGGTGGTTCTTCCGAGTTGGCTGAGTCGTGACAAAAAAAATCCACACAGTTTTCAGGTTAAAAACAATTTATCAAAAAGGTTTTATAAAAAGATTTAACAACATAGTCGATTTATTAAGGTTTTATAAAAGTTAGGGTTTCGGTTAAATTTGAAAACAATAAGAAGGGTGGCGCGTGTGAGGTTATACCGAGAGAATAATGATGGTAAGGTGGTGGTGAAGCTTCGGTGGTGGATGGCAGAGGCTGAGGTGGCACGTGGATGGTGGTATGGGGGTGGTCACGAGCTAAAAAGCTCCAGAATGGTTGTACGTGTATGGATCTATCGATTAGAAAGTGAAAAGGTCTCGCCGGGAAATTTTCTGGTGACTGGAATCTGCTGGTGTTTTCGGACGACGGCGGTGGTGGCCGGAGTTGGTGAAGTATCCGGTGAGGTGGGTTTAGATAGAGAAAGGATAGTGGTGTGTGTGTTTATTATAAGTTGAAAATGAATAAAAATAAAAATAAATGGGTATTTATATTAAAAAGTGTAGGGTGTGTTTGTTATTAAATAAAGTGTGGGGGTGGAATTGGTAAATATCACGGGGACCATTATTGCCAACGAGTTAAACTTCTCACGAAAACGCTTCGAGGCTCAAACGACCTAGCAAACGGATTTAAAAAATTACGAAACTTGCGCCATTATTCATGAAATCATTTTTACCATCAAGTCAAGCATAAACTTAAGAGTTTTTCTCAAACTCAATATAATTCAATAAATTTGGCAAATGCAATACGATTCGAGTTTTCTAGGTTGTGCTGAGTCAATTAAAGAATAAAGTTCTTGTTTCCAAATATATCTCACGTTTCTCAAGCCCAAACAACATGCAATAAAAGTTTAAAAATATTTCAGGTACGAAAATAGATTTTTGGCTAGAAATAGGTTTATAAAAAGTATCAGGTGTTACATACTAGTATATATTGAAATTGGAGCCAGCGAATATAATAAAAAAAAAAATCAAAAAGTAGGAACAAGTTAATTTAATTCTATCAGCAGCCCTTGTTCTCTATTGAATAGGTAGGAAAAAAAAGAAGAAACTCACGCACGTCTCATTGACAAAAATGTGTTTTTTAGTTCTAAAATATCTCATTGCTACATGTTTAGGCTATTCGCAGTGGATCGGGAAATATCGATCGATATTCACAATGTCAAAGAAAAACACTCCACAACCAAAAAACCGATGATCCCGACTACCCCAAAATGCACCGGATATAAATTTCTCTCCGCAAAACACCTTTGAACTAACCGGCATAATACCACCACAACAAGGGGGTATTCGCTTTCGTCCACAATCTTTTCAATATCCAACACAACTACCACAACCAAATCAAAGTGAAAACTTGTTTTCCGTTCATCGTCCTTTTGTCCCACCACAACGTGTTAATACAGATTGTTAAGAATACAAATATTCCTGTAAAAGTCTCGGTCACCCAATGATTGTAATAGTATTAAGTTAGCTCGTAGTTAGTTTGTTTATTAGTTAATTAGTATTAGTTTAAGTAACACCGTGAAAGAAGGACGGGTCTTCACCCACTGTATGCCTGATCCACAGCCCAGGTGTGGGCGTTTATGTTGTAAGTATAAATACCCCTCTCCACATATGGAGAGGGTTGGACCTTCACTTAATCTCAATCTAACATTTCTTTTTCTCTGAAGGTTCCTCTCTCACTCTCCATCTAATCTCTCCAACGCCACACAAATCACAAGGGTTATCATGTTTCTAACATAGTTAGTATTCTACAATTGGTATCAAGAGCCAAGGTTTCATCTTAGGGCCTTGTAGAATCGAATTTGATGGTGTTTTGTGTGGTTTTGTGAATTTGAAGTCACTTTCTTATAAAACATCTTGGTTTGATCTTTCTTGTGTTATAACACGTGTTTGTTATGTACTTTTATGATCATTAGTGTTAGTTGTGCATTGTGTTTTAGTTGGTTATACCGTATCTTTAATCTACATGAAGTTTGGATTGGATTGTGGGCGGATTTCTAAGTTGCGGTTAAGTATACTGTTCCATTGCTTGGTTGCGGTTAAGTTCTGTTATCTGCGGTTAGGTTGACTGCATTTACTATTTTGGGAATACAAACAAATCGCAAGGAAAGTGACAGATTTGGATTTTTGTGCACTGCGATTAGCTCTTGCGATTAAGTTGTCTGCGGCTAGATTATTGTGGTTAACTCACTGTGATTTGATTTCTGCGATTAAGTATTCTGTGATTAGGTCCTTGTGGTTAGCATATCTTGCGGTTTGGGTGTTCTGCCTCTGCAATTAAGGGTTCTGCGGTTAGGTCTTGTGGTTAGCATATCTTGCGGTTATCTCCTTACTTGAGGTTAGTTTGGTTCTCATATGAATGGTATGCTTCATTTACAAATGAAAGGACCAGTATCGTATGTTGACCCTAGTGCACAGTCATGCTCGGACCCTAAAGAGAATGCGACTCCTCAGTCAAGCAAGTTGCTTGAATTGGCAAGAGAATGTCACATTGAATGCTTTCAAACACTTCAGTCACATCTTTCTATGCTGCTAGAGGGCAATGGATTCATAATGGGTTTTGAACGTGCATTCATAACACTATTCGGTCAAGATGTTCAAACATTCACAGAAGTTATGATCTTGAATTTGGATCAATTAAGGCAACAATTGGTCAGAAAAGAAACATATAATGAGGAATCCTCTGCTGCCCTATGTGTGCTCAGCAAACCACTGCATAGCTTCTTTAACTCCAAATCCTCCATGATCTATGATTACGACAGTCAGATGACTATGAAGTGCTTTGCTGACCACACAAAAATTGATGTTGACAACTATAGAGATAGGCTACGTCAAAACTTGGATAAGGTTAAAGAGTACATCGAGAGACAGCCAAAACTTGAACCAGCATATGATGACAAGGCTGAGACACATGATGGTAAAGCATGTGATAGTTTGGGTTTAGGCTTAACAGTGGATGCAAAGTCTGTGGATGCAAAGTCTGTCAACACTGAACTCATGTATTCAGAAGATGATATGAGTGTCACTTCTGATAAGTTGGTGACCCAGGCTATGGAGAACATACTCACACCGGACTCAAGCAATGAGGTATCGTCAATTGATCAATTCAATACACCATCTAATGTATGTCACCATACAGATAAAAGTAATCCCTATTATAACACAAATATGTTGAAACAGACTAACAGTGTATTACCCTTATCTAATTCAACAAATATGTGTTATAAAGGGGGAGAAAATGATCTGTATGATGTCTTCAAAAATGATCTGTTTGATGAAAGCCCTTGTCTCAAAGTTGACTTTTCTAAGACAATGGACCAGAACATGGTTGAACAAGAGACATTTAATCAACTCCAAAAAAGGTTCTCACAGTTACAAAAACATTGCATTGAACTTGAAATTGAAATACAACGTAAAAAAGAATGTCTTCAAAACTGCAAACCGTGTCTAAATCCGGAATTGCCTGATCTTAATGAATATTTTATGATTAACAATCTGAAAACTCAGCTGCATGACAAGGACTCAACTATCAACTGTCTTAAAAATCAGATCAAGATGTATGAGCAATGTAATGATGCCAAATGGAAACACGATACTTATGAAACTAATTGCAAAATGGCTAAATTACGTGTGGAAAATGAGAATCTTAAAGTAAAATGTAATGAACTGTGTGAGTCACTCAAACAAATAAATGCTGAGAACATCAATCTGATTACTCCACAATTTACTAAAAACAATGATTTCTCTGTTCAAAGTCTGACTTCATATCCTAGAATTCCTGGTCAGCACATCGTGCCAAGTTATGTTTCAAAGAGTCAAATGAGCCTCAATCTTTCAAAACCATCTATCTTGGGAAAACCTGTCTTCAAAAATGTTGGTTATCAAACTACCATTAGACAACCAAATGCTTTTATTTCTGAAAGACCTAAATTCTCGAATACTCGATGTGTTTCTCAAGTGGATAAAAAATGTGCTTTGACTAAGTCTGTGAGCTCAAAACCCACAATTCATAAATCAAATACCTGTTAAACCTTTGAGACATAGACCAAGGAAATATGACCATAGAACCGCTCATCACAAGAATGTCACTATGCATGAAACAACATACATGCTTAGATCTTCTTGGATATGGATACCAACTGGTAGGACATTCGTGATGAATGGTCACAAATGGTCACATGTGTGCACCATTGACACAGGTTTTACAAAGGGATTACACAACAGGTGTAACACCCCCAAAAGTCGTTAATAACAGCGGAAGACTTAACATGTCAGCGGAAGACTTTCGGGGTATTACTTCAAGGATCTTTGTCACAATCATAGTAAACAACACAAAGTGAAGTATTAAAGTTTAATTTATTTCAAAATACCAAATATCTGAGATACAAGACATTATTAAGTTAAGAACGTGTTTTATTCTGAAGGAAAATAAGTAGTTTATTATGGTTCTTGTCATGCTTTTGCCCACTCCGTGCCATCCAGATCCGTCTTGTTTAGTTACCTGAGATAAACATGCTAAAGTCAACATAAAGTTGAGTGATATTCATAGGTTTGAGTTTAAGAGTTTGAATCACAAGTTAAGAATGTATCATAATCGCATACAATCAATATGTTAAAAATCAATGTTCCTGTTATTGCCTTAAGCTCATGATACTCAACGATTAACAGCCAATCATAAGTATGTATTATGATGGTAAGTAATAGGCCCCCAAAGATAGGTATTTGTCAATAACCTATTTATAAGAACAATAAAGTGCGCCTGGTGTTTTCTCCAACAACCAAACGAGGATTGTCAATCACTAATAGTACTATCCACAATTATTTACGTTCACCCTTCAGGTGATTAAGGTTCATGATCGAGGGACTTCTGACAATAGTAACTTAAGCAAATAACATTGGCCTGACGGTATTTCAATACCCGGTATAAAAGACTTGTAATCGAGTTTTAAGCATGTATCTCCCCACGGGAAAATAGTTAAAGAGTGGGCTATGAAATCACCTTAGTAGTACAGTGGTATCGTAGTCTCAACAAAGCAAGGAAACGGCTTCACACAACACAACCTAAAAGATAATGCAAGTTTCAGTTAATAGTCTAAATCTGGTTTTTATCGCGAATATTTGATATTTAGTTACGAACGAATCTCGTGTTTGTTTAAGTGTTTTAAGTTCAAAAATAAAGTTATATATACATATAACTTGTAAGTAAAATGATCGATGATTGATATAAAGTTAGTTTTTATAACGGAAATAAACGTATCGTTTTACAAGAAATAAATAACGTATTGTTATATCGTTTAAATTTGATTATCGTTATATAAGTTTTATTCATATTATATATATATATATATATATATATATATATATATAATAAGTTACGTTTTATTATTTATCGTTTTAATATATAATCAAATATATATAATAAATATAGAATTATTATCAAAAGTAAATATTTCAATTCGATCCTTAATGTTTTATCAATCTTACACTTTTTACCCTTAACGGAAAATATTTACGCCGTTAGTCCAAAAGTTATATATATTTACATTTTTAGTCCAAATATCAAATATATACATTTATTATCCTTAAGTTTCAATATTTACAGTTTATACCCCTTATAAAACAGTTTTTATGCTTTTCACTCAAGTTTACCCATTTTGACACTTTTAGTCCCTAATTCTCGTACATTTGCAAAAATGGTCCAAGCTTTACCAATTTCAAAACTTAACATTTTTATTAGTTCATTAAGCTCAAAATATTTAGAAAAGTTTAGTTCGATAGCTTATTAGCTTATTCTAAGCTTATTTCGTTTCTTGGGCTTAACGATCCAATATTAAGGGCCCGTTAATAATTTGAGATCCATTGGGCTTACGAGACCTTTGGGCCTGACCTTGGACTCATTTTTATAGTACAAAAATGTTATGAAACAGCTTAAAGCACCAGCTTATCGAATAAGCTTAGTGGACAGCTTATCGGGCTAATAAGCCCACTTGGCTTATTTAGTTTCATACGAAAACTGCTTTAGGCAGGTTCAAAAAGGGTCGAGTAATTGGTTCAAATGAGCTTGTTAGGTCGAATGAAAAGTGTTTCTCAATTGTTGGTCATGTCAAAAATGAGGTCGAGCAATAAAACATATAGGTTATGTGTCGAATTTGAATTTAACGAGACCAAAGTGTTTGTGAAAACTCACTTATCAAAACTGTTTTCAAGACTTAGAAATATTCCAAGTCTTTTCCATTTATACGAAAGGGTCAAGTGACATATAGACGTGTGATTTTCTTTATGTAAATGTTGTTATTATGATCGAAACTTGTTACATCTTGTTAGACAACATGTCAAACGTTATATAGGTTGAATAATATTCATGTGTTACGTTTTGTATTAACGAAATAATGAATCAAAGTGAACGTGAGAAATCAAAAATAAAATGTAACAAAGTTCTCCGTGTCTCACCTCACCACTTGGGGTGGAGATAATGTAGTTCGTATGGTTCACTTTGGCACGAAGGATCAATGTAGAATGGTACACGACTCAGCAAAGGTTCACAACGAGCAAACTTGGTTCTCTTGGATCTCTTCTACAACTCGTACGTTAGGAAATCTCCTCGTCCCAATCTTGGCTTGCAACCTCACGTAAAATGTATGTTGGTACGTTTTGAGTGTGTGTGTTCGTTTAGCTTGCATGGGATTGTTTATATAGGAGATTTAGGGTGGTGAGGATAAGTACAAGAGTCACAAGACTCATGCGTTGGCTAGTATACATGATGGCACCAATTGCTTCACCAATCGAGACTTAGCAACAATAGGAATGCTGCATGCAATCTCTGTTCACTATCTGACATTCTACTGTGCACTTGAGTTGGTCTAGAAGTCATTGGGCAAAAGTGGTGGCGTCTAGGAATATTTGCACACGTTTTGAGTTATCTTGTAACATGGTTTTTGCGTTTTACTTTGGGCAGAATTTAGGTAGCAAACGAGCGAGATATATGGTAAACTTTATCATTCTCAATTCTTTGCTAGCTCGTAAATTAAGTTATGTAAAAATATGTGTGTGTTATGTGTCGAATTCAAAGGATAATAGGGGTGTTTTGGAGGTGTCGCGACAGAGACAAAAGAAAAGAATAACAAAAGGGGCGTTTGGGCTGTTAAAGCCTTTTGGGCTTTGGTTTGATCTCGGTCCAGCAAGAAAAAGAAAAGAAATAAAATAAAGTGTCCGTTTGGCTTGGCAGTTGGGTTTAAGGGCCCAATGGGTCAACGGGGCCCACCTGGTGTGTTTTGAGAGTCAGGTTACGATCAAATAATATTAATGAGTGATCTCGGGAATTTTCGTAGGCTCCGGGAATATATAAATATTGTACCTTAAATATACGAAACGTATATTATAAAAAATATAAATGTTTTTAATATATATATATTCGCGATAATTTAGACTATCTAGGTTTGTGTGCAAGCAACGTTTCTAAGCAAAAGATAAATCACCATTTTACCGTTGTGATTTATATATCAAGTAAAAAAAAAAATTCATACGTAAAAGTGGGTATTTAAATAACGTAATAATTTGTAAGTATTTACTAACCGTTGGGAAAAATTACGAGAGGCTACAGTACATACATCTTACAGTGAATTCCGTCCCGGAATTCGAGTTTAGGAGGGTTGCCAAGGGTGTCTAAGAGAAGAGGTGTGGGTACTTGGTGCGAAACTGGTCCTCGCGTTCCCAAGTATACTCTGGTCCTCGTTTAGAGTCCCAACGAACTTTTATGATAGGGATACGGTTTTGTTTCAGTTGTTTGACTTCTCTATCCATGATTTCTACTGGTTTCTCGGTAAAAACGAGTTTGTCATCAAGTTGTAATTCTTTCAATGGAATGACCAAAGATTCATCGGATAAACACTTCTTGAGATTTGACACATGAAAAGTGTTGTGAATTCGGCTAAGTTCCTCGGGTAGTTCAAGTTTATATGCCATGGGTCCAATTCTTTCTAGGATTTTGAATGGGCCGATGTATCTTGGGTTTAACTTTCCCCTCTTTCCGAATCGTATCATTCCTTTCTATGGTGATACTTTTAACATAACTTTATCTCCGATCTGAAAATCCATGGGTTTTCTTTTTAGGTCGGCGTAACTTTTCTGTCTGTCTCTAGCGGTTTGTAAACGTTGTTTGATTTTGATGATTTTCTCGGTTGTCTCATGAACTAGATCCGGTCCTGTGAGTTGTATTTCTCCGACTTCTGCCCAGCAAACGGGTGATCTACACTTTCTACCGTAAAGTGCTTCGAATGGTGCTGCCTTGATACTGGTATGATAACTGTTGTTGTATGAGAATTCTGCCAATGGTAAGTGTTTGTCCCAACCTTTTCCGAAGTCTATAACACAAGCGCGTAGCATATCTTCTAAGGTTTGTATAGTTCTCTCACTTTGACCATCGGTTTGTGGGTGATAAGCTGTGCTCATATCCAGCTTTGTTCCTAAAGCTTTTTGCAATGATTTCCAAAAATGAGACGTGAAACGACTGTCACGATCTGATATAATAGAAATTGGCACTCCATGTCGTGACACAATTTCTTTCAGATATATCTGAGCAAGTGTGTTCATTTCATCAGTTTCTTTGATTGGTAGGAAATGAGCTGACTTGGTGAGACGATCAACGATAACCCATATCGTATCGTAGCCAGTAGAGGTTTTGGGAAGTTTGGTGATGAAGTCCATGGTAACACGTTCCCATTTCCACATGGGGAGTTCGGGTTAGGTGAGTAATCCGGAGGGTTTCTGGTATTCTGCTTTTACTCTTGAACATGTTAGACATTTATTGACGTACTCAGCGATGTCGGCTTTCATATTCGGCCACCAATATAGTTTCTTAAGATCTTGGTACATCTTGTCGGAACCTGGGTGAATGGAGTATTTTGATTTGTGAGACTCATGCATGATAAGGTCACGAATACCTCCGAAGAGAGGAATCCAGCTTCTTTCCTTGAAACAAAGCATTCCATTTGATCTTTTCACAAATCCGTTTTCGTTTTCCGGCATACCAAAAATCTTTTCAATTGGTCGATTTTCTTTCTTGAGAGCTTCGCTCTGTGCGATAATGATTTGTGTTGGAAGGGGTGAACAAATAGTCATGCCTAACGATCTAACCCTGAGAGGTTTTAGTCTTTCTTTCCGGCTTAATGCATCTGCCACTACATTAGCCTTTCCTGGGTGATACCGGATTTCACAATCGTAATCGCTAAGTAGTTCTAACCATCGGCGTTGTCTCATGTTTAACTCCTTTTGATCTAGGATGTGTTGAAGACTTTTGTGATCTGTAAACACGGTACACTTGGTGCCGTATAGGTAGTGTCTCCACAACTTAAGAGCGAATATTATTGCTCCTAGTTCTAGATCATGGGTTGTGTAATTTTCCTCATGTTTCTTCAGTTGACGTGAGGCATAAGCTATTACCTTATCTCGTTGTATCAAAACTGCACCTAAACCATGGTACGAAGCGTCACAATATAGCACGAAATCTTTGCTTCCTTCTGGCAATGCTAGTATTGGAGCTTCACAAAGCTTTTGTTTTAATAGTTGGAAGGCTGATTCTGCTTCTTGTCCCCAGACGTACTTTTCGTTCTTTTGGGTCAACTTGGTCAATGGTTTTGAGATTTTAGAGAAACCTTCAATAAATCTCCGGTAGTAACCTGCAAGACCTAAAAATTGACGTACTTCTGTGGGAGTTGTAGGTGATGACCATTCTTTAACTGCCTCTATTTTTGCAGGATCCACGTGTATTCCTTGACTATTGATTACGTGTCCCAAAAATTGCACCGTGGGAATCCAAAAGTCGCATTTTGAGAATTTTGCGTACAACTTTTCCTTCCTAAGTAACTCTAGGATTGTTCTCAAATGATTGGCATGTTCCTCTTTGTTACGAGAGTAGATCAGAATGTCGTCAATGAATACTATCACGAATTTGTCCAAATATGGCTTGCATACTCGGTTCATTAGGTCCATAAACACAGCGGGTGCGTTCGTTAGACCAAATGGCATTACCTGAAATTCATAGTGTCCATAACGGGTTCTGAAGGCTGTCTTGGGAATATCTTCTTCCCGAACTCTCAATTGATGGTATCCCGACCTTAGATCAATCTTCGAGTATACACTCGATCCTTGTAATTGATCAAACAAATCGTCTATTCTAGGTAAAGGATACCGGTTCTTTATAGTGAGTTTGTTTAACTCTCGGTAATCTATGCACATTCGGAATGATCCGTCTTTCTTTTTAACAAAGAGAACTGGGGCTCCCCAAGGTGATGAACTTGGTCTAATGAAACCTTTATCGGATAATTCCTTTAGTTGTTCCGATAGTTCCTCTATTTCGGAAGGTGCCAACCTGTAAGGTGCTTTTGCTACTGGTGCCGCTCCAGGCACTAGTTCAATTTGGAACTCTACTTGACGAGTCGGTGGAAGACCGGGTAGATCTTCAGGAAATACTTCGGGGAATTCCTTAACGATAGGTACATCTTTAAGTTGTTTCTTGGTTAACTTACTTTCCGTCACCTGAACCATGAATACATGACATCCTTCGTTCATGTATTTTATCATTCTGAGGCATGAGATGATTCCGTATCGGTTTTTATTCTTGTCGCCATGGATAACGAGGGTTTCATTCTTAAAAGGAATGTGTATGGCTTTCTCGTCACAATGAATTTTAGCATGATGTTTGGATAACCAATCCATTCCGATGATAGCATCAAAACTACCGAGTTGGACAGGCATCAGGTCAATAGGAAAAGATTCTCCTACGAGGGTTAAGGTACAATTTCTTAAAACAGAGTTGGTGCTAATTAAGTTCCCATTGGCCATTTCTATCTCGTATGTGGTGTTTAGCTTAGAAGGGTTAGAGTTAATGAAAGGGGCAAACGTATCTGACACGAAGCTCTTATCTGCTCCAGAATCAAATAATACTCTAGCATTATGATGATTTAATAAGAACGTACCCGTGACAACGTCAGGGTTTTGTGGTTCATTTTCATTTCCCATCACGTATGCTCTTGCTCGTGCAGTGTTCTGACCATTTCCTTTTGGACAGCGGTTCTTGAAGTGTCCAGTTTCTCCGCATGAGTAACATGTTGGTGCTATTGGTTGTAGGTTGCTGCCGGTAGCAGGGGTCCTACAATCTTTTGTGGCATGACCTATCCTTTGGCATTTATGGCATTTTACTGTACAAGCACCATTGATATGAAGCTTGCATCGGTTGCACTGTGGCTTAATACCTTGATATCCATTGCCATTGGTTGCCGCAAATATCTTAGGAGGTTCTTGTCGTTGGTTCTGTTGTTGACGATGTGGGTTCTTGTTCTGGTGTTGTTGTTGGTTGATCCTATTGTAGTTGTTGTTGTTGTTGTGGTGATGGTTGTTGTTGCGATGGCCGTTGTGGTAGTGATTGTGGTTTTGGTGGTGGGTGGTTCTCCTGTCATCGAGCTTTCTTTTGAGTTCGTTGCACTTGATTTCGCGGTCTAGGAGTTTTTGTGCTAGCTCCATTGCGACTTCTAATGATGGTGGGTTGGATGCTGTGACGTTTCCTTCAATATTCCGGGGAAGACCTTCAATATACTTTTCCAGAGTTTTCTCTAAATCTGGTACGATAGAAGGACATAATGCCATTAGCTCGTGGAATCTCCTGTTGTAAGCCCTAAGATTGATTCCTTTGACTGCAAGGACATGGAATTCGTCTTCCAGTTTTCTTATTTCGGATCGAGGACAGTACTTCTTTAGGATCTTGGCTTTGAATTCCGTCCAGGAGAGTCGGTATGCTGCTTCTGTACCTAAAGTTTGAGTTGTAGCGGTCCACCATGACAAAGCGTCATCCATTAAGGTTCCTGTGGCAAATGTGACCCTGTTGTTTTCTGAGCATCCACTCCTTTGGAATACCGTTTTGCATCTCTCGAACCAATGGGCAAGTTTAGTTATCCCTTCAGTACCCATGAAGTAAGTCGGCTGACAAGCCATAAAGTCTTTATAGGTACATTGGCGAGGTGCGGGAGCAACATTTCTTGCCGGTTGTGCGTTAGCATTTGCTTGTTCGGCTAAGGCTGCATTGATTCCATTGGTGATTGCTTGTTGGATTTCTTCCGGGGTCATGGTTGCTGCTGAGGTAGTGGTCGTGGTTCTCTTAGGTGCCATATTCCTAAAAATGAGAATATATTTTCAGAATTTTCATAATAACCATCTTGTGTTAGACTATTTAGTAACATCAATAGGTTCAAAGTTATAATAGTGTCACATATATCACGATGCAATATACGATATCATAACACTTATGAAAATAAAGCAAACATAACATCATTGATTAGATTGTCGTTTTGAGTTTACATCACTTATTTATTCTTGTTGACATATCTCTAGGACATTCAAATACAAGTTATTACTGTGATGTGGGTGAGGCTACATCGACAATCTATGGCATTCTAGGGTTTTCCTTGGTTATCATCAAGACGACGTTCTAGTTCCTGAATTTTGGCGGCCATGGTTTCTATGATTTGGTCTCGGTCTCTCTCCCTAGCTTGTGTTTCTTGTTGTGCACGTCGCAGAGACATGACTTGGGCTCTTGTGGTGTCGAGAGCTTGATCGATGTCACACATGATGTCCTTGTTTATGGTGTTAGCAGAGCAAAGTAATCCGATGAATTCCATAGCTTCACCGAATTGGGTACTTAGTTGTTCAATCATGGTTCCCATCTCTAGGTGTCCCATCACAAGTTGTTCTATCTCAGCTGACATGACTTCTATTAATTCATTAGGGATGTTGTTTACCAAGGTGGCTATGACGTCTAACCTGTCTTCATGTCTTACTAACCTAGCTGCCAAGAGTGGTATGGTATGGTGAATGGGTTCTCCAGTGACTGGAAGGATCTTAGATGCAGCAAATGATGATCTTTCACCAAGTTCTCTGTTGGTGGGAGTACCTTCTTGAGATCTCCAATACTTAAGGATTGGTAGTAGAAATGACCATTTGCGAGCATTGACCCGCTTATGAGCCTTATGGTTGGTTCTTGCATAATAGTAAGGATCTGAGGAGGTAGGACGAATCTGGTAATTCCTTGGTTGATAAGACAGAGGAGCACTGGAAGTTTTCACAGGTGGTGGACTGTTGATTGTTACTGGTACAGTAGTAGTCTGCTGATAAAATATACTAGGTAGTATCACTGGTTCTGCAGTTGGAGCAATTTCCTTTTTCCATTTAGTATCATCCCAGATGTCTTTTTATTTAGCATATGAAAGAGCTTTTCCAGCTGTGGCTGGTTCATAAGGCTGGAATGGAGAAGTTTGCTTACTGCGTCTGATTGGACCAGATGATGCTTGAGGTGAAGTAAAGGATTGCTGACTTTCCTTATTCTTGTCTGTTGTAGGTGACACAGTCATTGGAGCAAGAGTTGGTACAATAGGTGTAGAGCTCTCAGTTTCCGAATCCGATAACAAAACAATGAAGTTGGGTTTGGAAGACATGGTACTGTAATAATCCCGATTAGTAAACATAGTTATTAGCATAATCATAACATGTAAGCATATCTCAAGTTATATAAGTAAGAAATAATGAGAAGTAATTTTTCTACCAGATGTTGGAATGTAGGCACGGAGGGCATGAAGTGGTATTTTGTAAAAATGGTCCAGTTAAAGTGTAGTTATAGTCCAATGTTTAAAAACATCTGGTTCTCTATAACCGTGGCTCTGAATACCAATCTGTAACACCCCCAAAAGTCGTTAATAACAGCGGAAGACTTAACATGTTAGCGGAAGACTTTCGGGGTATTACTTCAAGGATCTTTGTCACAATCATAGTAAACAACACAAAGTGAAGTATTAAAGTTTAATTTATTTCAAAATACCAAATATCTGAGATACAAGACATTATTAAGTTAAGAACGTGTTTTATTCTGAAGGAAAATAAGTAGTTTATTATGGTTCTTGTCATGCTTTTGCCCACTCCGTGCCATCCAGATCCGTCTTGTTTAGTTACCTGAGATAAACATGCTAAAGTCAACATAAAGTTGAGTGATATTCATAGGGTTGAGTTTAAGAGTTTGAATCACAAGTTAAGAATGTATTATAATCGCATACAATCAATATGTTAAAAATCAATGTTCCTGTTATTGCCTTAAGCTCATGATACTCAACGATTAACAGCCAATCATAAGTATGTATTATGATGGTAAGTAATAGGCCCCCAAAGATAGGTATTTGTCAATAACCTATTTATAAGAACAATAAAGTGCGCCTGGTGTTTTCTCCAACAACCAAACGAGGATTGTCAATCACTAATAGTACTATCCACAATTATTTACGTTCACCCTTCAGGTGATTAAGGTTCATGATCGAGGGACTTCTGACAATAGTAACTTAAGCAAATAACATTGGCCTGACGGTATTTCAATACCCGGTATAAAAGACTTGTGATCGAGTTTTAAGCATGTATCTCCCCACGGGAAAATAGTTAAAGAGTGGGCTATGAAATCACCTTAGTAGTACAGTGGTATCGTAGTCTCAACAAAGCAAGGAAACGGCTTCACACAACACAACCTAAAAGATAATGCAAGTTTCAGTTAATAGTCTAAATCTGGTTTTTATCGCGAATATTTGATATTTAGTTACGAACGAATCTCGTGTTTGTTTAAGTGTTTTAAGTTCAAAAATAAAGTTATATATACATATAACTTGTAAGTAAAATGATCGATGATTGATATAAAGTTAGTTTTTATAACGGAAATAAACGTATCGTTTTACAAGAAATAAATAACGTATTGTTATATCGTTTAAATTTGATTATCGTTATATAAGTTTTATTCGTATTATATATATATATATATATATATATATATATATATATATATATATATATATATATATATATATATATATATATATATATATATATATATATATATATAATAAGTTACGTTTTATTATTTATCGTTTTAATATATAATCAAATATATATAATAAATATAGAATTATTATCAAAAGTAAATATTTCAATTCGATCCTTAATGTTTTATCAATCTTACACTTTTTACCCTTAACGGAAAATATTTACGCCGTTAGTCCAAAAGTTATATATATTTACATTTTTAGTCCAAATATCAAATATATACATTTATTATCCTTAAGTTTCAATATTTACAGTTTATACCCCTTATAAAATAGTTTTTATGCTTTTCACTCAAGTTTACCCATTTTGACACTTTTAGTCCCTAATTCTCGTACATTTGCAAAAATGGTCCAAGCTTTACCAATTTCAAAACTTAACATTTTTATTAGTTCATTAAGCTCAAAATATTTAGAAAAGTTTAGTTCGATAGCTTATTAGCTTATTCTAAGCTTATTTCGTTTCTTGGGCTTAACGATCCAATATTAAGGGCCCGTTAATAATTTGAGATCCATTGGGCTTACGAGACCTTTGGGCCTGACCTTGGACTCATTTTTATAGTACAAAAATGTTATGAAACAGCTTAAAGCACCAGCTTATCGAATAAGCTTAGTGGACAGCTTATCGGGCTAATAAGCCCACTTGGCTTATTTAGTTTCATACGAAAACTGCTTTAGGCAGGTTCAAAAAGGGTCGAGTAATTGGTTCAAATGAGCTTGTTAGGTCGAATGAAAAGTGTTTCTCAATTGTTGGTCATGTCAAAAATGAGGTCGAGCAATAAAACATATAGGTTATGTGTTGAATTTGAATTTAACGAGACCAAAGTGTTTGTGAAAACTCACTTATCAAAACTGTTTTCAAGACTTAGAAATATTCCAAGTCTTTTCCATTTATACGAAAGGGTCAAGTGACATATAGACGTGTGATTTTCTTTATGTAAATGTTGTTATTATGATCGAAACTTGTTACATCTTGTTAGACAACATGTCAAACGTTATATAGGTTGAATAATATTCATGTGTTACGTTTTGTATTAACAAAATAATGAATCAAAGTGAACGTGAGAAATCAAAAATAAAATGTAACAAAGTTCTCCGTGTCTCACCTCACCACTTGGGGTGGAGATAATGTAGTTCGTATGGTTCACTTTGGCACGAAGGATCAATGTAGAATGGTACACGACTCAGCAAAGGTTCACAACGAGCAAACTTGGTTCTCTTGGATCTCTTCTACAACTCGTACGTTAGGAAATCTCCTCGTCCCAATCTTGGCTTGCAACCTCACGTAAAATGTATGTTGGTACGTTTTGAGTGTGTGTGTTCGTTTAGCTTGCATGGGATTGTTTATATAGGAGATTTAGGGTGGTGAGGATAAGTACAAGAGTCACAAGACTCATGCGTTGGCTAGTATACATGATGGCACCAATTGCTTCACCAATCGAGACTTAGCAACAATAGGAATGCTGCATGCAATCTCTGTTCACTATCTGACATTCTACTGTGCACTTGAGTTGGTCTAGAAGTCATTGGGCAAAAGTGGTGGCGTCTAGGAATATTTGCACACGTTTTGAGTTATCTTGTAACATGGTTTTTGCGTTTTACTTTGGGCAGAATTTAGGTAGCAAACGAGCGAGATATATGGTAAACTTTATCATTCTCAATTCTTTGCTAGCTCGTAAATTAAGTTATGTAAAAATATGTGTGTGTTATGTGTCGAATTCAAAGGATAATAGGGGTGTTTTGGAGGTGTCGCGACAGAGACAAAAGAAAAGAATAACAAAAGGGGCGTTTGGGCTGTTAAAGCCTTTTGGGCTTTGGTTTGATCTCGGTCCAGCAAGAAAAAGAAAAGAAATAAAATAAAGTGTCTGTTTGGCTTGGCAGTTGGGTTTAAGGGCCCAATGGGTCAACGGGGCACACCTGGTGTGTTTTGAGAGTCGGGTTACGATCAAATAATATTAATGAGTGATCTCGGGAATTTTCATAGGCTCCGGGAATATATAAATATTGTACCTTAAATATACGAAACGTATATTATAAAAAAAATAAATGTTTTTAATATATATATATTCGCGATAATTTAGACTATCTAGGTTTGTGTGCAAGCAACGTTTCTAAGCAAAAGATAAATCACCATTTTACCGTTGTGATTTATATATCAAGTAAAAAAAAAAATCATACGTAAAAGTGGGTATTTAAATAACGTAATAATTTGTAAGTATTTACTAACCGTTGGGAAAAATTACGAGAGGCTACAGTACATACATCTTACAGTGAATTCCGTCCCGGAATTCGAGTTTAGGAGGGTTGCCAAGGGTGTCTAAGAGAAGAGGTGTGGGTACTTGGTGCGAAACTGGTCCTCGCGTTCCCAAGTATACTCTGGTCCTCGTTTAGAGTCCCAACGAACTTTTATGATAGGGATACGGTTTTGTTTCAGTTGTTTGACTTCTCTATCCATGATTTCTACTGGTTTCTCGGTAAAAACGAGTTTGTCATCAAGTTGTAATTCTTTCAATGGAATGACCAAAGATTCATCGGATAAACACTTCTTGAGATTTGACACATGAAAAGTGTTGTGAATTCGGCTAAGTTCCTCGGGTAGTTCAAGTTTATATGCCATGGGTCCAATTCTTTCTAGGATTTTGAATGGGCCGATGTATCTTGGGTTTAACTTTCCCCTCTTTCCGAATCGTATCATTCCTTTCTATGGTGATACTTTTAACATAACTTTATCTCCGATCTGAAAATCCATGGGTTTTCTTTTTAGGTCGGCGTAACTTTTCTGTCTGTCTCTAGCGGTTTGTAAACGTTGTTTGATTTTGATGATTTTCTCGGTTGTCTCATGAACTAGATCCGGTCCTGTGAGTTGTATTTCTCCGACTTCTGCCCAGCAAACGGGTGATCTACACTTTCTACCGTAAAGTGCTTCGAATGGTGCTGCCTTGATACTGGTATGATAACTGTTGTTGTATGAGAATTCTGCCAATGGTAAGTGTTTGTCCCAACCTTTTCCGAAGTCTATAACACAAGCGCGTAGTATATCTTCTAAGGTTTGTATAGTTCTCTCACTTTGACCATCGGTTTGTGGGTGATAAGCTGTGCTCATATCCAGCTTTGTTCCTAAAGCTTTTTGCAATGATTTCCAAAAATGAGACGTGAAACGACTGTCACGATCTGATATAATAGAAATTGGCACTCCATGTCGTGACACAATTTCTTTCAGATATATCTGAGCAAGTGTGTTCATTTCATCAGTTTCTTTGATTGGTAGGAAATGAGCTGACTTGGTGAGACGATCAACGATAACCCATATCGTATCGTAGCCAGTAGAGGTTTTGGGAAGTTTGGTGATGAAGTCCATGGTAACACGTTCCCATTTCCACATGGGGAGTTCGGGTTGGGTGAGTAATCCGGAGGGTTTCTGGTATTCTGCTTTTACTCTTGAACATGTTAGACATTTATTGACGTACTCAGCGATGTCGGCTTTCATATTCGGCCACCAATATAGTTTCTTAAGATCTTGGTACATCTTGTCGGAACCTGGGTGAATGGAGTATTTTGATTTGTGAGACTCATGCATGATAAGGTCACGAATACCTCCGAAGAGAGGAATCCAGCTTCTTTCCTTGAAACAAAGCATTCCATTTGATCTTTTCACAAATCCGTTTTCGTTTTCCGGCATACCAAAAATCTTTTCAATTGGTCGATTTTCTTTCTTGAGAGCTTCGCTCTGTGCGATAATGATTTGTGTTGGAAGGGGTGAACAAATAGTCATGCCTAACGATCTAACCCTGAGAGGTTTTAGTCTTTCTTTCCGGCTTAATGCATCTGCCACTACATTAGCCTTTCCTGGGTGATACCGGATTTCACAATCGTAATCGCTAAGTAGTTCTAACCATCGGCGTTGTCTCATGTTTAACTCCTTTTGATCTAGGATGTGTTGAAGACTTTTGTGATCTGTAAACACGGTACACTTGGTGCCGTATAGGTAGTGTCTCCACAACTTAAGAGCGAATATTATTGCTCCTAGTTCTAGATCATGGGTTGTGTAATTTTCCTCATGTTTCTTCAGTTGACGTGAGGCATAAGCTATTACCTTATCTCGTTGTATCAAAACTGCACCTAAACCATGGTACGAAGCGTCACAATATAGCACGAAATCTTTGCTTCCTTCTGGCAATGCTAGTATTGGAGCTTCACAAAGCTTTTGTTTTAATAGTTGGAAGGCTGATTCTGCTTCTTGTCCCCAGACGTACTTTTCGTTCTTTTGGGTCAACTTGGTCAATGGTTTTGAGATTTTAGAGAAACCTTCAATAAATCTCCGGTAGTAACCTGCAAGACCTAAAAATTGACGTACTTCTGTGGGAGTTGTAGGTGATGACCATTCTTTAACTGCCTCTATTTTTGCAGGATCCACGTGTATTCCTTGACTATTGATTACGTGTCCCAAAAATTGCACCGTGGGAATCCAAAAGTCGCATTTTGAGAATTTTGCGTACAACTTTTCCTTCCTAAGTAACTCTAGGATTGTTCTCAAATGATTGGCATGTTCCTCTTTGTTACGAGAGTAGATCAGAATGTCGTCAATGAATACTATCACGAATTTGTCCAAATATGGCTTGCATACTCGGTTCATTAGGTCCATAAACACAGCGGGTGCGTTCGTTAGACCAAATGGCATTACCTGAAATTCATAGTGTCCATAACGGGTTCTGAAGGCTGTCTTGGGAATATCTTCTTCCCGAACTCTCAATTGATGGTATCCCGACCTTAGATCAATCTTCGAGTATACACTCGATCCTTGTAATTGATCAAACAAATCGTCTATTCTAGGTAAAGGATACCTGTTCTTTATAGTGAGTTTGTTTAACTCTCGGTAATCTATGCACATTCGGAATGATCCGTCTTTCTTTTTAACAAAGAGAACTGGGGCTCCCCAAGGTGATGAACTTGGTCTAATGAAACCTTTATCGGATAATTCCTTTAGTTGTTCCGATAGTTCCTCTATTTCGGAAGGTGCCAACCTGTAAGGTGCTTTTGCTACTGGTGCCGCTCCAGGCACTAGTTCAATTTGGAACTCTACTTGACGAGTCGGTGGAAGACCGGGTAGATCTTCAGGAAATACTTCGGGGAATTCCTTAACGATAGGTACATCTTTAAGTTGTTTCTTGGTTAACTTACTTTCCGTCACCTGAACCATGAATACATGACATCCTTCGTTCATGTATTTTATCATTCTGAGGCATGAGATGATTCCGTATCGGTTTTTATTCTTGTCGCCATGGATAACGAGGGTTTCATTCTTAAAAGGAATGTGTATGGCTTTCTCGTCACAATGAATTTTAGCATGATGTTTGGATAACCAATCCATTCCGATGATAGCATCAAAACTACCGAGTTGGACAGGCATCAGGTCAATAGGAAAAGATTCTCCTACGAGGGTTAAGGTACAATTTCTTAAAACAGAGTTGGTGCTAATTAAGTTCCCATTGGCCATTTCTATCTCGTATGTGGTGTTTAGCTTAGAAGGGTTAGAGTTAATGAAAGGGGCAAACGTATCTGACACGAAGCTCTTATCTGCTCCAGAATCAAATAATACTCTAGCATTATGATGATTTAATAAGAACGTACCCGTGACAACGTCAGGGTTTTGTGGTTCATTTTCATTTCCCATCACGTATGCTCTTGCTCGTGCAGTGTTCTGACCATTTCCTTTTGGACAGCGGTTCTTGAAGTGTCCAGTTTCTCCGCATGAGTAACATGTTGGTGCTATTGGTTGTAGGTTGCTGCCGGTAGCAAGGGTCCTACAATCTTTTGTGGCATGACCTATCCTTTGGCATTTATGGCATTTTACTGTACAAGCACCATTGATATGAAGCTTGCATCGGTTGCACTGTGGCTTAATACCTTGATATCCATTGCCATTGGTTGCCGCAAATATCTTAGGAGGTTCTTGTCGTTGGTTCTGTTGTTGACGATGTGGGTTCTTGTTCTGGTGTTGTTGTTGGTTGATCCTGTTGTAGTTGTTGTTGTTGTTGTGGTGATGGTTGTTGTTGCGATGGCCGTTGTGGTAGTGATTGTGGTTTTGGTGGTGGGTGGTTCTCCTGTCATCGAGCTTTCTTTTGAGTTCGTTGCACTTGATTTCGCGGTCTAGGAGTTTTTGTGCTAGCTCCATTGCGACTTCTAATGATGGTGGGTTGGATGTTGTGACGTTTCCTTCAATATTCCGGGGAAGACCTTCAATATACTTTTCCAGAGTTTTCTCTAAATCTGGTACGATAGAAGGACATAATGCCATTAGCTCGTGGAATCTCCTGTTGTAAGCCCTAAGATCGATTCCTTTGACTGCAAGGACATGGAATTCGTCTTCCAGTTTTCTTATTTCGGATCGAGGACAGTACTTCTTTAGGATCTTGGCTTTGAATTCCGTCCAGGAGAGTCGGTATGCTGCTTCTGTACCTAAAGTTTGAGTTGTAGCGGTCCACCATGACAAAGCGTCATCCATTAAGGTTCCTGTGGCAAATGTGACCCTGTTGTTTTCTGAGCATCCACTCCTTTGGAATACCGTTTTGCATCTCTCGAACCAATGGGCAAGTTTAGTTATCCCTTCAGTACCCATGAAGTAAGTCGGCTGACAAGCCATAAAGTCTTTATAGGTACATTGGCGAGGTGCGGGAGCAACATTTCTTGCCGGTTATGCGTTAGCATTTGCTTGTTCGGCTAAGGCTGCATTGATTCCATTGGTGATTGCTTGTTGGATTTCTTCCGGGGTCATGGTTGCTGCTGAGGTAGTGGTCGTGGTTCTCTTAGGTGCCATATTCCTAAAAATGAGAATATATTTTCAGAATTTTCATAATAACCATCTTGTGTTAGACTATTTAGTAACATCAATAGGTTCAAAGTTATAATAGTGTCACATATATCACGATGCAATATACGATATCATAACACTTATGAAAATAAAGCAAACATAACATCATTGATTAGATTGTCGTTTTGAGTTTACATCACTTATTTATTCTTGTTGACATATCTCTAGGACATTCAAATACAAGTTATTACTGTGATGTGGGTGAGGCTACATCGACAATCTATGGCATTCTAGGGTTTTCCTTGGTTATCATCAAGACGACGTTCTAGTTCCTGAATTTTGGCGGCCATGGTTTCTATGATTTGGTCTCGGTCTCTCTCCCTAGCTTGTGTTTCTTGTTGTGCACGTCGCAGAGACATGACTTGGGCTCTTGTGGTGTCGAGAGCTTGATCGATGTCACACATGATGTCCTTGTTTATGGTGTTAGCAGAGCAAAGTAATCCGATGAATTCCATAGCTTCACCGAATTGGGTACTTAGTTGTTCAATCATGGTTCCCATCTCTAGGTGTCCCATCACAAGTTGTTCTATCTCAGCTGACATGACTTCTATTAATTCATTAGGGATGTTGTTTACCAAGGTGGCTATGGCGTCTAACCTGTCTTCATGTCTTACTAACCTAGCTGCCAAGAGTGGTATGGTATGGTGAATGGGTTCTCCAGTGACTGGAAGGATCTTAGATGCAGCAAATGATGATCTTTCACCAAGTTCTCTGTTGGTGGGAGTACCTTCTTGAGATCTCCAATACTTAAGGATTGGTAGTAGAAATGACCATTTGCGAGCATTGACCCGCTTATGAGCCTTATGGTTGGTTCTTGCATAATAGTAAGGATCTGAGGAGGTAGGACGAATCTGGTAATTCCTTGGTTGATAAGACAGAGGAGCACTGGAAGTTTTCACAGGTGGTGGACTGTTGATTGTTACTGGTACAGTAGTAGTCTGCTGATAAAATATACTAGGTAGTATCACTGGTTCTGCAGTTGGAGCAATTTCCTTTTTCCATTTAGTATCATCCCAGATGTCTTTTTATTTAGCATATGAAAGAGCTTTTCCAGCTGTGGCTGGTTCATAAGGCTGGAATGGAGAAGTTTGCTTACTGCGTCTGATTGGACCAGATGATGCTTGAGGTGAAGTAAAGGATTGCTGACTTTCCTTATTCTTGTCTGTTGTAGGTGACACAGTCATTGGAGCAAGAGTTGGTACAATAGGTGTAGAGCTCTCAGTTTCCGAATCCGATAACAAAACAATGAAGTTGGGTTTGGAAGACATGGTACTGTAATAATCCCGATTAGTAAACATAGTTATTAGCATAATCATAACATGTAAGCATATCTCAAGTTATATAAGTAAGAAATAATGAGAAGTAATTTTTCTACCAGATGTTGGAATGTAGGCACGGAGGGCATGAAGTGGTATTTTGTAAAAATGGTCCAGTTAAAGTGTAGTTATAGTCCAATGTTTAAAAACATCTGGTTCTCTATAACCGTGGCTCTGAATACCAATCTGTAACACCCCCAAAAGTTGTTAATAACAGCGGAAGACTTAACATGTTAGCGGAAGACTTTCGGGGTATTACTTCAAGGATCTTTGTCACAATCATAGTAAACAACACAAAGTGAAGTATTAAAGTTTAATTTATTTCAAAATACCAAATATCTGAGATACAAGACATTATTAAGTTAAGAACGTGTTTTATTCTGAAGGAAAATAAGTAGTTTATTATGGTTCTTGTCATGCTTTTGCCCACTCCGTGCCATCCAGATCCGTCTTGTTTAGTTACCTGAGATAAACATGCTAAAGTCAACATAAAGTTGAGTGATATTCATAGGGTTGAGTTTAAGAGTTTGAATCACAAGTTAAGAATGTATTATAATCGCATACAATCAATATGTTAAAAATCAATGTTCCTGTTATTGCCTTAAGCTCATGATACTCAACGATTAACAGCCAATCATAAGTATGTATTATGATGGTAAGTAATAGGCCCCCAAAGATAGGTATTTGTCAATAACCTATTTATAAGAACAATAAAGTGCGCCTGGTGTTTTCTCCAACAACCAAACGAGGATTGTCAATCACTAATAGTACTATCCACAATTATTTACGTTCACCCTTCAGGTGATTAAGGTTCATGATCGAGGGACTTCTGACAATAGTAACTTAAGCAAATAACATTGGCCTGACGGTATTTCAATACCCGGTATAAAAGACTTGTGATCGAGTTTTAAGCATGTATCTCCCCACGGGAAAATAGTTAAAGAGTGGGCTATGAAATCACCTTAGTAGTACAGTGGTATCGTAGTCTCAACAAAGCAAGGAAACGGCTTCACACAACACAACCTAAAAGATAATGCAAGTTTCAGTTAATAGTCTAAATCTGGTTTTTATCGCGAATATTTGATATTTAGTTACGAACGAATCTCGTGTTTGTTTAAGTGTTTTAAGTTCAAAAATAAAGTTATATATACATATAACTTGTAAGTAAAATGATCGATGATTGATATAAAGTTAGTTTTTATAACGGATATAAACGTATCGTTTTACAAGAAATAAATAACGTATTGTTATATCGTTTAAATTTGATTATCGTTATATAAGTTTTATTCGTATTATATATATATATATATATATATATATATATATATATATATATATATATATATATATATATATATATATATATATATATATATATATATATAATAAGTTACGTTTTATTATTTATCGTTTTAATATATAATCAAATATATATAATAAATATAGAATTATTATCAAAAGTAAATATTTCAATTCGATCCTTAATGTTTTATCAATCTTACACTTTTTACCCTTAACGGAAAATATTTACGCCGTTAGTCCAAAAGTTATATATATTTACATTTTTAGTCCAAATATCAAATATATACATTTATTATCCTTAAGTTTCAATATTTACAGTTTATACCCCTTATAAAACAGTTTTTATGCTTTTCACTCAAGTTTACCCATTTTGACACTTTTAGTCCCTAATTCTCGTACATTTGCAAAAATGGTCCAAGCTTTACCAATTTCAAAACTTAACATTTTTATTAGTTCATTAAGCTCAAAATATTTAGAAAAGTTTAGTTCGATAGCTTATTAGCTTATTCTAAGCTTATTTCGTTTCTTGGGCTTAACGATCCAATATTAAGGGCCCGTTAATAATTTGAGATCCATTGGGCTTACGAGACCTTTGGGCCTGACCTTGGACTCATTTTTATAGTACAAAAATGTTATGAAACAGCTTAAAGCACCAGCTTATCGAATAAGCTTAGTGGACAGCTTATCGGGCTAATAAGCCCACTTGGCTTATTTAGTTTCATACGAAAACTGCTTTAGGCAGGTTCAAAAAGGGTCGAGTAATTGGTTCAAATGAGCTTGTTAGGTCGAATGAAAAGTGTTTCTCAATTGTTGGTCATGTCAAAAATGAGGTCGAGCAATAAAACATATAGGTTATGTGTTGAATTTGAATTTAACGAGACCAAAGTGTTTGTGAAAACTCACTTATCAAAACTGTTTTCAAGACTTAGAAATATTCCAAGTCTTTTCCATTTATACGAAAGGGTCAAGTGACATATAGACGTGTGATTTTCTTTATGTAAATGTTGTTATTATGATCGAAACTTGTTACATCTTGTTAGACAACATGTCAAACGTTATATAGGTTGAATAATATTCATGTGTTACGTTTTGTATTAACAAAATAATGAATCAAAGTGAACGTAAGAAATCAAAAATAAAATGTAACAAAGTTCTCCGTGTCTCACCTCACCACTTGGGGTGGAGATAATGTAGTTCGTATGGTTCACTTTGGCACGAAGGATCAATGTAGAATGGTACACGACTCAGCAAAGGTTCACAACGAGCAAACTTGGTTCTCTTGGATCTCTTCTACAACTCGTACGTTAGGAAATCTCCTCGTCCCAATCTTGGCTTGCAACCTCACGTAAAATGTATGTTGGTACGTTTTGAGTGTGTGTGTTCGTTTAGCTTGCATGGGATTGTTTATATAGGAGATTTAGGGTGGTGAGGATAAGTACAAGAGTCACAAGACTCATGCGTTGGCTAGTATACATGATGGCACCAATTGCTTCACCAATCGAGACTTAGCAACAATAGGAATGCTGCATGCAATCTCTGTTCACTATCTGACATTCTACTGTGCACTTGAGTTGGTCTAGAAGTCATTGGGCAAAAGTGGTGGCGTCTAGGAATATTTGCACACGTTTTGAGTTATCTTGTAACATGGTTTTTGCGTTTTACTTTGGGCAGAATTTAGGTAGCAAACGAGCGAGATATATGGTAAACTTTATCATTCTCAATTCTTTGCTAGCTCGTAAATTAAGTTATGTAAAAATATGTGTGTGTTATGTGTCGAATTCAAAGGATAATAGGGGTGTTTTGGAGGTGTCGCGACAGAGACAAAAGAAAAGAATAACAAAAGGGGCGTTTGGGCTGTTAAAGCCTTTTGGGCTTTGGTTTGATCTCGGTCCAGCAAGAAAAAGAAAAGAAATAAAATAAAGTGTCTGTTTGGCTTGGCAGTTGGGTTTAAGGGCCCAATGGGTCAACGGGGCACACCTGGTGTGTTTTGAGAGTCGGGTTACGATCAAATAATATTAATGAGTGATCTCGGGAATTTTCATAGGCTCCGGGAATATATAAATATTGTACCTTAAATATACGAAACGTATATTATAAAAAAAATAAATGTTTTTAATATATATATATTCGCGATAATTTAGACTATCTAGGTTTGTGTGCAAGCAACGTTTCTAAGCAAAAGATAAATCACCATTTTACCGTTGTGATTTATATATCAAGTAAAAAAAAAAAATCATACGTAAAAGTGGGTATTTAAATAACGTAATAATTTGTAAGTATTTACTAACCGTTGGGAAAAATTACGAGAGGCTACAGTACATACATCTTACAGTGAATTCCGTCCCGGAATTCGAGTTTAGGAGGGTTGCCAAGGGTGTCTAAGAGAAGAGGTGTGGGTACTTGGTGCGAAACTGGTCCTCGCGTTCCCAAGTATACTCTGGTCCTCGTTTAGAGTCCCAACGAACTTTTATGATAGGGATACGGTTTTGTTTCAGTTGTTTGACTTCTCTATCCATGATTTCTACTGGTTTCTCGGTAAAAACGAGTTTGTCATCAAGTTGTAATTCTTTCAATGGAATGACCAAAGATTCATCGGATAAACACTTCTTGAGATTTGACACATGAAAAGTGTTGTGAATTCGGCTAAGTTCCTCGGGTAGTTCAAGTTTATATGCCATGGGTCCAATTCTTTCTAGGATTTTGAATGGGCCGATGTATCTTGGGTTTAACTTTCCCCTCTTTCCGAATCGTATCATTCCTTTCTATGGTGATACTTTTAACATAACTTTATCTCCGATCTGAAAATCCATGGGTTTTCTTTTTAGGTCGGCGTAACTTTTCTGTCTGTCTCTAGCGGTTTGTAAACGTTGTTTGATTTTGATGATTTTCTCGGTTGTCTCATGAACTAGATCCGGTCCTGTGAGTTGTATTTCTCCGACTTCTGCCCAGCAAACGGGTGATCTACACTTTCTACCGTAAAGTGCTTCGAATGGTGCTGCCTTGATACTGGTATGATAACTGTTGTTGTATGAGAATTCTGCCAATGGTAAGTGTTTGTCCCAACCTTTTCCGAAGTCTATAACACAAGCGCGTAGTATATCTTCTAAGGTTTGTATAGTTCTCTCACTTTGACCATCGGTTTGTGGGTGATAAGCTGTGCTCATATCCAGCTTTGTTCCTAAAGCTTTTTGCAATGATTTCCAAAAATGAGACGTGAAACGACTGTCACGATCTGATATAATAGAAATTGGCACTCCATGTCGTGACACAATTTCTTTCAGATATATCTGAGCAAGTGTGTTCATTTCATCAGTTTCTTTGATTGGTAGGAAATGAGCTGACTTGGTGAGACGATCAACGATAACCCATATCGTATCGTAGCCAGTAGAGGTTTTGGGAAGTTTGGTGATGAAGTCCATGGTAACACGTTCCCATTTCCACATGGGGAGTTCGGGTTGGGTGAGTAATCCGGAGGGTTTCTGGTATTCTGCTTTTACTCTTGAACATGTTAGACATTTATTGACGTACTCAGCGATGTCGGCTTTCATATTCGGCCACCAATATAGTTTCTTAAGATCTTGGTACATCTTGTCGGAACCTGGGTGAATGGAGTATTTTGATTTGTGAGACTCATGCATGATAAGGTCACGAATACCTCCGAAGAGAGGAATCCAGCTTCTTTCCTTGAAACAAAGCATTCCATTTGATCTTTTCACAAATCCGTTTTCGTTTTCCGGCATACCAAAAATCTTTTCAATTGGTCGATTTTCTTTCTTGAGAGCTTCGCTCTGTGCGATAATGATTTGTGTTGGAAGGGGTGAACAAATAGTCATGCCTAACGATCTAACCCTGAGAGGTTTTAGTCTTTCTTTCCGGCTTAATGCATCTGCCACTACATTAGCCTTTCCTGGGTGATACCGGATTTCACAATCGTAATCGCTAAGTAGTTCTAACCATCGGCGTTGTCTCATGTTTAACTCCTTTTGATCTAGGATGTGTTGAAGACTTTTGTGATCTGTAAACACGGTACACTTGGTGCCGTATAGGTAGTGTCTCCACAACTTAAGAGCGAATATTATTGCTCCTAGTTCTAGATCATGGGTTGTGTAATTTTCCTCATGTTTCTTCAGTTGACGTGAGGCATAAGCTATTACCTTATCTCGTTGTATCAAAACTGCACCTAAACCATGGTACGAAGCGTCACAATATAGCACGAAATCTTTGCTTCCTTCTGGCAATGCTAGTATTGGAGCTTCACAAAGCTTTTGTTTTAATAGTTGGAAGGCTGATTCTGCTTCTTGTCCCCAGACGTACTTTTCGTTCTTTTGGGTCAACTTGGTCAATGGTTTTGAGATTTTAGAGAAACCTTCAATAAATCTCCGGTAGTAACCTGCAAGACCTAAAAATTGACGTACTTCTGTGGGAGTTGTAGGTGATGACCATTCTTTAACTGCCTCTATTTTTGCAGGATCCACGTGTATTCCTTGACTATTGATTACGTGTCCCAAAAATTGCACCGTGGGAATCCAAAAGTCGCATTTTGAGAATTTTGCGTACAACTTTTCCTTCCTAAGTAACTCTAGGATTGTTCTCAAATGATTGGCATGTTCCTCTTTGTTACGAGAGTAGATCAGAATGTCGTCAATGAATACTATCACGAATTTGTCCAAATATGGCTTGCATACTCGGTTCATTAGGTCCATAAACACAGCGGGTGCGTTCGTTAGACCAAATGGCATTACCTGAAATTCATAGTGTCCATAACGGGTTCTGAAGGCTGTCTTGGGAATATCTTCTTCCCGAACTCTCAATTGATGGTATCCCGACCTTAGATCAATCTTCGAGTATACACTCGATCCTTGTAATTGATCAAACAAATCGTCTATTCTAGGTAAAGGATACCGGTTCTTTATAGTGAGTTTGTTTAACTCTCGGTAATCTATGCACATTCGGAATGATCCGTCTTTCTTTTTAACAAAGAGAACTGGGGCTCCCCAAGGTGATGAACTTGGTCTAATGAAACCTTTATCGGATAATTCCTTTAGTTGTTCCGATAGTTCCTCTATTTCGGAAGGTGCCAACCTGTAAGGTGCTTTTGCTACTGGTGCCGCTCCAGGCACTAGTTCAATTTGGAACTCTACTTGACGAGTCGGTGGAAGACCGGGTAGATCTTCAGGAAATACTTCGGGGAATTCCTTAACGATAGGTACATCTTTAAGTTGTTTCTTGGTTAACTTACTTTCCGTCACCTGAACCATGAATACATGACATCCTTCGTTCATGTATTTTATCATTCTGAGGCATGAGATGATTCCGTATCGGTTTTTATTCTTGTCGCCATGGATAACGAGGGTTTCATTCTTAAAAGGAATGTGTATGGCTTTCTCGTCACAATGAATTTTAGCATGATGTTTGGATAACCAATCCATTCCGATGATAGCATCAAAACTACCGAGTTGGACAGGCATCAGGTCAATAGGAAAAGATTCTCCTACGAGGGTTAAGGTACAATTTCTTAAAACAGAGTTGGTGCTAATTAAGTTCCCATTGGCCATTTCTATCTCGTATGTGGTGTTTAGCTTAGAAGGGTTAGAGTTAATGAAAGGGGCAAACGTATCTGACACGAAGCTCTTATCTGCTCCAGAATCAAATAATACTCTAGCATTATGATGATTTAATAAGAACGTACCCGTGACAACGTCAGGGTTTTGTGGTTCATTTTCATTTCCCATCACGTATGCTCTTGCTCGTGCAGTGTTCTGACCATTTCCTTTTGGACAGCGGTTCTTGAAGTGTCCAGTTTCTCCGCATGAGTAACATGTTGGTGCTATTGGTTGTAGGTTGCTGCCGGTAGCAAGGGTCCTACAATCTTTTGTGGCATGACCTATCCTTTGGCATTTATGGCATTTTACTGTACAAGCACCATTGATATGAAGCTTGCATCGGTTGCACTGTGGCTTAATACCTTGATATCCATTGCCATTGGTTGCCGCAAATATCTTAGGAGGTTCTTGTCGTTGGTTCTGTTGTTGACGATGTGGGTTCTTGTTCTGGTGTTGTTGTTGGTTGATCCTGTTGTAGTTGTTGTTGTTGTTGTGGTGATGGTTGTTGTTGCGATGGCCGTTGTGGTAGTGATTGTGGTTTTGGTGGTGGGTGGTTCTCCTGTCATCGAGCTTTCTTTTGAGTTCGTTGCACTTGATTTCGCGGTCTAGGAGTTTTTGTGCTAGCTCCATTGCGACTTCTAATGATGGTGGGTTGGATGTTGTGACGTTTCCTTCAATATTCCGGGGAAGACCTTCAATATACTTTTCCAGAGTTTTCTCTAAATCTGGTACGATAGAAGGACATAATGCCATTAGCTCGTGGAATCTCCTGTTGTAAGCCCTAAGATCGATTCCTTTGACTGCAAGGACATGGAATTCGTCTTCCAGTTTTCTTATTTCGGATCGAGGACAGTACTTCTTTAGGATCTTGGCTTTGAATTCCGTCCAGGAGAGTCGGTATGCTGCTTCTGTACCTAAAGTTTGAGTTGTAGCGGTCCACCATGACAAAGCGTCATCCATTAAGGTTCCTGTGGCAAATGTGACCCTGTTGTTTTCTGAGCATCCACTCCTTTGGAATACCGTTTTGCATCTCTCGAACCAATGGGCAAGTTTAGTTATCCCTTCAGTACCCATGAAGTAAGTCGGCTGACAAGCCATAAAGTCTTTATAGGTACATTGGCGAGGTGCGGGAGCAACATTTCTTGCCGGTTGTGCGTTAGCATTTGCTTGTTCGGCTAAGGCTGCATTGATTCCATTGGTGATTGCTTGTTGGATTTCTTCCGGGGTCATGGTTGCTGCTGAGGTAGTGGTCGTGGTTCTCTTAGGTGCCATATTCCTAAAAATGAGAATATATTTTCAGAATTTTCATAATAACCATCTTGTGTTAGACTATTTAGTAACATCAATAGGTTCAAAGTTATAATAGTGTCACATATATCACGATGCAATATACGATATCATAACACTTATGAAAATAAAGCAAACATAACATCATTGATTAGATTGTCGTTTTGAGTTTACATCACTTATTTATTCTTGTTGACATATCTCTAGGACATTCAAATACAAGTTATTACTGTGATGTGGGTGAGGCTACATCGACAATCTATGGCATTCTAGGGTTTTCCTTGGTTATCATCAAGACGACGTTCTAGTTCCTGAATTTTGGCGGCCATGGTTTCTATGATTTGGTCTCGGTCTCTCTCCCTAGCTTGTGTTTCTTGTTGTGCACGTCGCAGAGACATGACTTGGGCTCTTGTGGTGTCGAGAGCTTGATCGATGTCACACATGATGTCCTTGTTTATGGTGTTAGCAGAGCAAAGTAATCCGATGAATTCCATAGCTTCACCGAATTGGGTACTTAGTTGTTCAATCATGGTTCCCATCTCTAGGTGTCCCATCACAAGTTGTTCTATCTCAGCTGACATGACTTCTATTAATTCATTAGGGATGTTGTTTACCAAGGTGGCTATGGCGTCTAACCTGTCTTCATGTCTTACTAACCTAGCTGCCAAGAGTGGTATGGTATGGTGAATGGGTTCTCCAGTGACTGGAAGGATCTTAGATGCAGCAAATGATGATCTTTCACCAAGTTCTCTGTTGGTGGGAGTACCTTCTTGAGATCTCCAATACTTAAGGATTGGTAGTAGAAATGACCATTTGCGAGCATTGACCCGCTTATGAGCCTTATGGTTGGTTCTTGCATAATAGTAAGGATCTGAGGAGGTAGGACGAATCTGGTAATTCCTTGGTTGATAAGACAGAGGAGCACTGGAAGTTTTCACAGGTGGTGGACTGTTGATTGTTACTGGTACAGTAGTAGTCTGCTGATAAAATATACTAGGTAGTATCACTGGTTCTGCAGTTGGAGCAATTTCCTTTTTCCATTTAGTATCATCCCAGATGTCTTTTTATTTAGCATATGAAAGAGCTTTTCCAGCTGTGGCTGGTTCATAAGGCTGGAATGGAGAAGTTTGCTTACTGCGTCTGATTGGACCAGATGATGCTTGAGGTGAAGTAAAGGATTGCTGACTTTCCTTATTCTTGTCTGTTGTAGGTGACACAGTCATTGGAGCAAGAGTTGGTACAATAGGTGTAGAGCTCTCAGTTTCCGAATCCGATAACAAAACAATGAAGTTGGGTTTGGAAGACATGGTACTGTAATAATCCCGATTAGTAAACATAGTTATTAGCATAATCATAACATGTAAGCATATCTCAAGTTATATAAGTAAGAAATAATGAGAAGTAATTTTTCTACCAGATGTTGGAATGTAGGCACGGAGGGCATGAAGTGGTATTTTGTAAAAATGGTCCAGTTAAAGTGTAGTTATAGTCCAATGTTTAAAAACATCTGGTTCTCTATAACCGTGGCTCTGAATACCAATCTGTAACACCCCCAAAAGTTGTTAATAACAGCGGAAGACTTAACATGTTAGCGGAAGACTTTCGGGGTATTACTTCAAGGATCTTTGTCACAATCATAGTAAACAACACAAAGTGAAGTATTAAAGTTTAATTTATTTCAAAATACCAAATATCTGAGATACAAGACATTATTAAGTTAAGAACGTGTTTTATTCTGAAGGAAAATAAGTAGTTTATTATGGTTCTTGTCATGCTTTTGCCCACTCCGTGCCATCCAGATCCGTCTTGTTTAGTTACCTGAGATAAACATGCTAAAGTCAACATAAAGTTGAGTGATATTCATAGGGTTGAGTTTAAGAGTTTGAATCACAAGTTAAGAATGTATTATAATCGCATACAATCAATATGTTAAAAATCAATGTTCCTGTTATTGCCTTAAGCTCATGATACTCAACGATTAACAGCCAATCATAAGTATGTATTATGATGGTAAGTAATAGGCCCCCAAAGATAGGTATTTGTCAATAACCTATTTATAAGAACAATAAAGTGCGCCTGGTGTTTTCTCCAACAACCAAACGAGGATTGTCAATCACTAATAGTACTATCCACAATTATTTACGTTCACCCTTCAGGTGATTAAGGTTCATGATCGAGGGACTTCTGACAATAGTAACTTAAGCAAATAACATTGGCCTGACGGTATTTCAATACCCGGTATAAAAGACTTGTGATCGAGTTTTAAGCATGTATCTCCCCACGGGAAAATAGTTAAAGAGTGGGCTATGAAATCACCTTAGTAGTACAGTGGTATCGTAGTCTCAACAAAGCAAGGAAACGGCTTCACACAACACAACCTAAAAGATAATGCAAGTTTCAGTTAATAGTCTAAATCTGGTTTTTATCGCGAATATTTGATATTTAGTTACGAACGAATCTCGTGTTTGTTTAAGTGTTTTAAGTTCAAAAATAAAGTTATATATACATATAACTTGTAAGTAAAATGATCGATGATTGATATAAAGTTAGTTTTTATAACGGATATAAACGTATCGTTTTACAAGAAATAAATAACGTATTGTTATATCGTTTAAATTTGATTATCGTTATATAAGTTTTATTCGTATTATATATATATATATATATATATATATATATATATATATATATATATATATATATATATATATATATATATATATATATATATATAATAAGTTACGTTTTATTATTTATCGTTTTAATATATAATCAAATATATATAATAAATATAGAATTATTATCAAAAGTAAATATTTCAATTCGATCCTTAATGTTTTATCAATCTTACACTTTTTACCCTTAACGGAAAATATTTACGCCGTTAGTCCAAAAGTTATATATATTTACATTTTTAGTCCAAATATCAAATATATACATTTATTATCCTTAAGTTTCAATATTTACAGTTTATACCCCTTATAAAACAGTTTTTATGCTTTTCACTCAAGTTTACCCATTTTGACACTTTTAGTCCCTAATTCTCGTACATTTGCAAAAATGGTCCAAGCTTTACCAATTTCAAAACTTAACATTTTTATTAGTTCATTAAGCTCAAAATATTTAGAAAAGTTTAGTTCGATAGCTTATTAGCTTATTCTAAGCTTATTTCGTTTCTTGGGCTTAACGATCCAATATTAAGGGCCCGTTAATAATTTGAGATCCATTGGGCTTACGAGACCTTTGGGCCTGACCTTGGACTCATTTTTATAGTACAAAAATGTTATGAAACAGCTTAAAGCACCAGCTTATCGAATAAGCTTAGTGGACAGCTTATCGGGCTAATAAGCCCACTTGGCTTATTTAGTTTCATACGAAAACTGCTTTAGGCAGGTTCAAAAAGGGTCGAGTAATTGGTTCAAATGAGCTTGTTAGGTCGAATGAAAAGTGTTTCTCAATTGTTGGTCATGTCAAAAATGAGGTCGAGCAATAAAACATATAGGTTATGTGTTGAATTTGAATTTAACGAGACCAAAGTGTTTGTGAAAACTCACTTATCAAAACTGTTTTCAAGACTTAGAAATATTCCAAGTCTTTTCCATTTATACGAAAGGGTCAAGTGACATATAGACGTGTGATTTTCTTTATGTAAATGTTGTTATTATGATCGAAACTTGTTACATCTTGTTAGACAACATGTCAAACGTTATATAGGTTGAATAATATTCATGTGTTACGTTTTGTATTAACAAAATAATGAATCAAAGTGAACGTGAGAAATCAAAAATAAAATGTAACAAAGTTCTCCGTGTCTCACCTCACCACTTGGGGTGGAGATAATGTAGTTCGTATGGTTCACTTTGGCACGAAGGATCAATGTAGAATGGTACACGACTCAGCAAAGGTTCACAACGAGCAAACTTGGTTCTCTTGGATCTCTTCTACAACTCGTACGTTAGGAAATCTCCTCGTCCCAATCTTGGCTTGCAACCTCACGTAAAATGTATGTTGGTACGTTTTGAGTGTGTGTGTTCGTTTAGCTTGCATGGGATTGTTTATATAGGAGATTTAGGGTGGTGAGGATAAGTACAAGAGTCACAAGACTCATGCGTTGGCTAGTATACATGATGGCACCAATTGCTTCACCAATCGAGACTTAGCAACAATAGGAATGCTGCATGCAATCTCTGTTCACTATCTGACATTCTACTGTGCACTTGAGTTGGTCTAGAAGTCATTGGGCAAAAGTGGTGGCGTCTAGGAATATTTGCACACGTTTTGAGTTATCTTGTAACATGGTTTTTGCGTTTTACTTTGGGCAGAATTTAGGTAGCAAACGAGCGAGATATATGGTAAACTTTATCATTCTCAATTCTTTGCTAGCTCGTAAATTAAGTTATGTAAAAATATGTGTGTGTTATGTGTCGAATTCAAAGGATAATAGGGGTGTTTTGGAGGTGTCGCGACAGAGACAAAAGAAAAGAATAACAAAAGGGGCGTTTGGGCTGTTAAAGCCTTTTGGGCTTTGGTTTGATCTCGGTCCAGCAAGAAAAAGAAAAGAAATAAAATAAAGTGTCTGTTTGGCTTGGCAGTTGGGTTTAAGGGCCCAATGGGTCAACGGGGCCCACCTGGTGTGTTTTGAGAGTCGGGTTACGATCAAATAATATTAATGAGTGATCTCGGGAATTTTCGTAGGCTCCGGGAATATATAAATATTGTACCTTAAATATACGAAACGTATATTATAAAAAATATAAATGTTTTTAATATATATATATTCGCGATAATTTAGACTATCTAGGTTTGTGTGCAAGCAACGTTTCTAAGCAAAAGATAAATCACCATTTTACCGTTGTGATTTATATATCAAGTAAAAAAAAAATTTCATACGTAAAAGTGGGTATTTAAATAACGTAATAATTTGTAAGTATTTACTAACCGTTGGGAAAAATTACGAGAGGCTACAACAGGTCCACTAAAACCTGTGTGTGGCTTCCAAAGACACTGACATCTCCCATGACTGGAGATATGTCTACTCACATGTGAGATGACATCATATGGACTCCTGATTGATTCTTTTCAGGACTCGTAATTCTCCTGTTTACTTACTGATTCATTCCCTGTATATGCTTTATGTCAGTAGCTTGTGTTCATATAGTGTATTTGTTCTTTCATTCATTCTACTTTCATGCTATCTTTCTGTATATATTTTCTTGCTACACATTGTGTCTATATGTTTGCTCTTCATGCTATGTGTTGCTTTAGGTAGTCTGTTGTCTGGCCTCATGGTTCTATATGCACATCCTGAAAACTCTCTCATCACTTGGGTATCACTCATAACTTCAGGGACCTATCCTGCACACATGTATCATTGTCTAATGCATGGTCGTGAAGTACAAGGTCTGGTTGTGTCAATATGGCAAAGTATACCCATCACATATTTAAGAAGTTTTCTTTTTCTTTTGCGATTAAAAAGTTAACCACAAACACCTCTTGCTATCTAATCTCACATCTCTCGCTCTCTACTTACTTTGATTGCGCTTAAGTCTTGATTGTTTCCTTTGATTGCTTGTTTGTTGGTAAGTCATGTGCTTAATCTTCACATTTACTAGAACTTTCCATGATCTCATTTTCTCACAAGTTGCAATCTTATAGGTGGGATCTTGCGTTGCTTGATATCTCGTGTAAATTGCATTTATTTGTCAATAGGTTAGATCACGCTTGCTCTCTACTGCATTTAATTGTTCATTAATTGCTTTTGTGTGATGTTAATGGTTGTGTATGTGAGATTTTGGTCTCGTTAGAGTTGCGGTTAGGATGGAAATACCTAGCGTAGTTCCTTAAGCGTTGAGTAGGGAATTGCATTGTTACTTACCTTGATTGTGGGATCTTGTTGTTATCCATGGTGTTAAACGTAAGATCTGACGGGTTGTATCGGAGTATGTGGAGTTTTCTTGACTGCGGTTAGCTTATGTTCTTGATTGCGGTTAGTGTATGTTCCTGACTGCGGTTAGAGTATGTTCCTGATTGCGGTTAGTATATGTTCTTGACTGCGGTTAGCAGATATTCATACTTGCGGTTAGCTTAAGTTTTTTTGATTGCGGTTTACCCTGTTTGCGAGTTTCTCCCTAACTACAACTGTGATTAGCTTAATCTTGCGTTTAACTTGCTATGTGTTTACTTTGTCTTGCGATTAAATTGGTTGAGTTTATTTATGACTTTGACTGCGGTTAAGTAGCTTTGCGGTTACCTGCACTTGCGTTTACTATGATGTGCGTTCCAATTGATTGCGTTTATCTTGACTTGTTGTGGTTCGATTGCTTTGACATTATGTCTTTGCGATTAACTTGTGTTTGCGGTTAAATTGAGTTTGTTGTTAGTGCGGTTAATTGAGTTTGCGGTTAGTGGTTTTGCGTTTAACTCTAGCTGAGAATTATTGTGACCCACTTTGTCTAGCACAAATTAGTGGTGCACTGCTTGTGTGTTAGTAAATGGGAGTCTTATTATCCATGCATTGCTTGGTATGAATGGCACTCATTCTCGTTTGACCTAATTGCTATCCTATGTGATGAATGATTTCCCTCATGAGTGCTTATTACTGTTCTAACATGGCTCTTGGCCCTGATCATATCTCCTGACCACTTGGTGACAGGGCTTCACTAGTTACTAACACTCTATGTCACATGGTTTGCTTTATTTGTTGACGTGTGTCAAATGCAGCTATTATGGCAGAACCTATTATCGAAGCACAGTTGGCTCCACCCGTTCTATCTGACAACGACATTCTGCCGTTCAACAAGTGGGTAGCTATTGGAAAGAGCAACTGCTATGTTAAAACTGATGATCCTAAGCTCGCCGTGGAACCTGACAGCTCTACTGGAACGCTGGCATCGTACAAAAATCTGGATACTTTTGGAGATCAATTCCTCATGGATAAGCCGGATGATGCTGAAGGTGACAAGTCTGGTGATGAGCGAGAAGAAGTTGTGTCAATGGTTGATGTGCCTATTGAGCAAGACAACTCCACCATTCCTACCAGGTCTGCACCAACTCCTACTGCTGGTCCTGACAACAATGACACCCCACAAGCAGCTACAACACAAGAGAAACCGACTGAATCTGCCACTCCTGCTACCACTGAGAAGAAGCTGGATCTGGATACATTAGCTGGAATGACAGCTGATATTGTTCAAGATAACCTCACCATCCATGAGAAGTTGGACAAGCATGCCTCCTTACTTCAAACCTTAGTAAACCTTAATCTGCCAAAAATAATTACCAATCACGGCAGCAGGTTATACAAGTTGGAGCATCTTGACCTTGAACGACAAGTATCTCAGGTAATCAACGAACAGGTAGCTGAAGCGGTCAGCATTGCTCTTGAAGCTCCCCTCTGATCCAGATTCAAAGACCTACCTATCAATGATATGAAGATCATTCTGCAGCACAGCATGTATCAACAGGGTCAACATACAGGACATGATGCTCATGTCAAACTGTATACTGCATTAGAGGCCTCAATAAAACAAGATGACGCTGAGGAACACGCCAGAGACATGGAAATTGAAAGAAAAAGAAAACAAAGGCGTCAGGGTCATCCCAGGCTACCATCTGGATCACCTCCTCAACCACCTCCACCTCTAAGGCATCTGGTCCATCAGGCACTCCTTCCTTGCCTGGTGGGTCTCATGCTCCTAGTGGACCATCACAACCCACCTCATCACCATCTCACAAACATCAAACTGACAAGTCAACCAAGTCAGCACCTTCCAAACAGGCCAAACAAGTTAAGTATGCTGCTTGGACTACCATTGATGTTGGTGCAACCTCTATAGCATCTCAAGTCAATGATGATCTTGTCTTTAATGAAGCATCTATCGCTCCTCAACACTCTGATTCTTCCGATGACGATGAAGATGATGCATCTACAACTCATATCCCTGGAAGACAGTGGTGGAAATCATTCACCAGAAGTGACTCCAATGATCCACCGCATGTTCTCTTAACCAAGGCTGACAAAGAGACATGGTGGAAACCCGATGACAAACAATCACAATCCCCTGAACCTGACTGGACAATCCCTTCCTCCGACTTGCCAACCAATGATAACAACTGGATCAATGCCATCACCACCAGTTTCGTCCCTCCTTCCGAAGATTCTCTACTTTCACAAACTGGTGATATGGGAACGTTTATCACATGGTTCTGCAAGAAGCGTGGTCTATCAAGGCTCACTCAGAAAGACCTGGAAGGTCCAGCTTTTAACATTGTCAAAGCATTTCATCAGGATGTTAATCATCTACAATACCAGATGGAAGAGTGCCACAAAATGTTCAACGACATTGTGGATGAAGGGATCATGAAGTATAACTACAACAATCCACTTCCTTTGGGTGGAACTCCTGGAAATGTTACTATCCAACCCAAATTCTTCTTCAACAAAGACCTCGAATATCTTAAGCTTAGGAGTAGACAATGCAAGTCGGCCTTGTCCATCACCAAGATGAAAGCTGCCCTCTATTCTGATATCGGGCTGGAACAGCTTGTCCCCGACAGCATGTGGAGTACTCAAGAATGTGACTACGACATCTCGGCATCTCTGGGTATTTCTCACTGGTGGCTGAAGAAGCAACAATTTTACATTGATCGGTTTTAAGCTCAAGGTGACCGAAAGTCTGTTCGATCACCTCTTCAAATCATCAGTGTGGTTAAGGTACAGATCCATCCCATCTATGGATATGACTACCTCAAGAGCATAACACTCCGTCGAGCTGACTTCAAGGACTACATCATATCCGAAGGGGACTTCAAACACCTACGCCCTAATGATTTCGAAGATCTGTATCTGCTCCATCTTCAAGGAAAGCTGCATCATCTACCATCTCGAGAAAAGAAGTCTCTTGTGTTTGCCGTACTTCATTGGATCAGGGGTATCGTCATTAGGAAACGGGTAGAAGACTTCCAGCTTGGCATCGTAAGCTACCAATCTCAACTCAACCTCACGCGACCTCTATGGAATGTCAATAGTCTGGAACGGGTTGCTGGCTTTACAGTCATAGAATCTCCCCTGGCAGCGGTATTTCGTGACAAATACAATGTTCCTATGGTTTTGCGCTTCAACGAAATACACAAGTTCAGCGACGGTACGTTACGAATGGTTGAAGAGGTGTTGGACTTCAGAGTGAAAGAATACCATGTCTATGACCATGGAACTAGACGTTATACCAACCACTGGACTGACAATGACTTAACACGGAACAAGAGGTTTTTGGCTGGTATCCGCAAGAGATTGAAGTTGCGAAGAATCTTCCGTAGCCTGGAGTGCTACGTGGGTGGCAGAGTTCGTGCTGGAGACTACCACCTTCTACAACGTACTGAATGACGTGATCAGTGGTGGGGTTCAGTGTCATATATGTATTTTGGATGTGGTGATTGTTTTGTAACTTGTACTATATTTTGTTTGTGGCTCTCTTTTTGTATCCTTATGACTATTTCTGTTCCCTATCGTATATCCTATCCTACATATTATATACATATATATATATATATATATATATATATATATATATATATATATATATATATATATATATATATATATATATACTCTTCTATATTCACAGTAATAACTTATATAAAATATAAAACCATCAAAAACCCATAAAAATAAAAAATTAGAAAATTAGAAAATTCCAAAAACAGTTTTTGTTAAGGCATGTCTTCTGGCATCGATAACATTTACAGTCCTAGAAATATCATTCAATAATGACACGGGTCTTTAAATGAAGTTCGAACAGAAGTTCAAAAGGTTTTTTCAAAACATGCCTATATGGCTTGCAGTCATTTCAGGCTGTAACCCGGACTTAAAACTATGGCTTGCTATTACTTCAGATAGCAACCCGGTTTTCAAAATTAAGGAAAACACGTCGCCAAAAAGACGGTTGTTCCTAACAAAGGGTGCCGTTCATCCGAGCGTGAATTACTTTATATTCATGCACCCTCGATCTAATGTACGCTTCAGTGCATTAATTCTTGATAAAGAAGAGAAATCTTCTTTTTATCGCCAAATACTTTCCCTTCTATGATTTTTCCGGAAAGTGTTTGTGCAAACTTGGTGGTACCATTAGATTTTGAATGAAAATCAAATTGAATCTAAATCTTTGATAAAAAAAATTTCACTCAATCAATGACATAACATATTTATGTTTTAAACATCCGTCATTGATTGAGGGGGAGAATGATTTTCTCAAAATTTTATGTATCATCAAAACTCCCCACTTTGTACAAAAGCAACAATCCGCTTTGTGATGGTTATGTGTCAGAATGAGTAAATTTACAAAGAGTTTTCGCTAAACCTTCGAATCTTTTGCAAACTCTTCAAATCTGACACATAATAACCTCCCTCACAGATTGAGGGGGAGCAAGAAAAAGTTCCTTTTATCAGAAAACATTAACAATTAACCGCATTTATCTCCTAAATGTTTGCTAAATTCTTTAAATCATTTGGGATCCAAAATCTCAAAAGATTTGAAATTTTTGATCGGGGGAGAGAATGTGATTTAAATATGAAATCTGATATCAAACGTGATCTTTTGGACTCAATAATAGGCTCCCACATATGTGCTAAACTCTTTCGTATATCGATGCACATATTGAGGGGGAGCAAAGGCGTTTGTGGAAGTAATACCTAAGACCGACCATTTATCTTTATGCATGGAGTTATAAGGATGGCTAAGGTTAGGTATGAGTTCCCATGATCCACCAGAACCGAAAGGATCTTCCCAGGGACAATCCATAGATAGATTAGAAATCCTTAGGAATGATTATGAAAAAAGGAGTAAAGTGAGAAAGGGAAGAGTGCGGACTGAGATAGAGCTAGGACTGGAACAAACCCAACAAGGTTCTAGTGGTGAAGTCTCGGTAAGCACTGAAGGGGTTGAAGAATCAAAAAGAAATGAAATGAGAAAGGGTGAAAAGAAATAGCCCTCCATATATTCAACCTTAGGGCAGAAACCGGGTTCAATTCATAATCAACTGGCGGTTACTAAGGTAACACCGGTATTGAAGACAAGACGTCATGGACCCAGTGACGCACTGCACTAAACTTCCCAACCACTCAAGTTCTCTTAAAAGAGCTTGTTTCATTCTCACGGGGAACCCTGTGCAATGTATCGACCGCTCATTGCGAGCTATGTTGATACCTAAAATAGGAGACGCCTCCCCAATCTCCAGGAGCGGATCAAAACGCACTATTGAGTCTAGAGCCATGAGATCATCCATAAATCTCGTTAGGACACACTTCCAAATATGCTTATTGTTTCACAATATGTGGAAAATAAGATAAAATATTTAGAGTCCTACGCATTATCCTTGTGGTATTGCCAAAACATCCAAGTGATATGAAAATATTCACAATGAAGATGGAAATCCTTCTAGAGCGAACATCACTCAAGCTCTTAGTAGGTGACATGTGAGATCCATCTTGGATCAATGATCAAGTGACAACTGGAAAGCAACAATGGTGCGATTCAATATTGAATCAAACTTGTTCCAGGATATGGATTGACGGATACTTTTGCAAAAACCTTTCAATGTGCTCACAAACTAATTCTTCGAGCACATTGATTGTGTACAATATCTTTCAAACAAAAGTATTTTTGATGGAAATGAGATTCAAAGTATAAAACTCTCGTCGTGTCTCAAAACTATTTATCATAGGACACGCGAGTGATTTCTATAAATCTATTTCTCATCAATCCGTGAATGTTTATTCACCGATTCACTCTATCGTGCTGTCCGCTTTGAGACGTTCCGGTATGAGAACATGCTAAGTATGAAGATTCCAAAGTGGATTCTTTGGAAATTTCATTACTACAAGCTGGAAATTCCTGTCAAGGAGAGTCTTCTTTAAAAGAGACTCTACCTGATCACATGTCGGTTTTCACAAAACCGGAGGGTAGTCTGTCCTCATAGAACGAATGACAAAGCCATGTTCGTTCTCTATCTTTATTGCTAACTGTTTTATTTCAGGGACACATATAAAGATGGCGTTGATGGCTCCAGTTTCCAGCTGAATCGGGTCAATCCATACCTCATGCTCACACATCCTCCACACTATCAATGAAGATGAGAGACTTGCTACAACAAATGTTGAGAGACTACTAACAACATTTCCGCAACTCTGATGAAAAAGTCTCCTGATCCACTAACCCCAATGCAACGTCTCCAGATACAGAAGGGTGTGAGCATGATGGTCCTTAGTCACTACATCACATGAAGGCAATACAACTATGGATGAGCTTGGAGATTTACTTTGGCTGATGATCTCAAAGGAAGCTCAAAGATCACATATCACAAAGGAATTCAAATCACAAGTTCGCTTGCTTGAAGTACAAAGTGTGTTGAAAAGTGAAGAATTAGATCCTACGAGCTACAAAGACTAAAGAATGCTTAAAGACCAAAGATCTTAAGTTCAAAGGTGACCTCGCTTAGGGGGAGATTGTTAGGAATACAAATATTCCTGTAAAATTCTCGGTCACCCAATGATTGTAATAGCATTAAGTTAGCTCGTAGTTAGTTTGTTTATTAGTTAATTAGTATTAGTTTAAGTAACACCGTGGAAGAAGGACGGGTCTTCACCCACTGTATGCCTGATCCACAGCCTAGGTGTGGGCGTTTATGTTGTAAGTATAAATACCCCTCTCCACATATGGAGAGGGTTGGACCTTCACTTAATCTCAATCTAACATTTCTTTTTCTCTCAAGGTTCCTCTCTCACTCTCCATCTAATCTCTCCAACGCCACACAAATCACAAGGGTTATCATGTTTCTAACATAGTTAGTATTCTACACAGATTATCACCAAGAACCAAGTGGTCGTCTTATCGTCCTAACATGGATTACTTGCATTGTTCCCAACCGTATCAAGAACATTCTCCGATTCGGTCTACTAATCTTGATATGAAATTGGATGATTGGGCAGACTTTTCACCCCAAGGCTATTCGACCCAACGCTGTCCGAGCCAAGACCACCCGAGTCAAGATGCTTCGATGGGGCAAGCTTCGGGTCACGGTTCTTTCCACGGTTCCATGCCCGTTGATGACGATGACGATGTCGAAGAGACATCACCCGTCGTGCCAAAGAAGCCTTCGCGACGTGCTACAAAGGCGAAAGCTAAAGGCAAAGAACCCGAACCGGCCAAAAAAGTCGCACCATGGACAACCAAAGAAGAGGTCACGCTTTGTAAAGCTTTCATCGATATTTCTAAAAATGACAAAAAGGAAACACTATGAATCGGCACAAATTTTGGGAGAAAGTGGTAGCCTACTTTTGGAAAAAAAAACTGGTTCAGACTGGACATACAATTCGATCATGTCCAAATGGAAGACTAGCTTCGTGGTCCAGTTGCCAATTTTTGTGCTATTATGGATAATGTCAAGTTTACGCATGGAAGTGGTGAAAATGACGAAGATGATATGTCCAAAGCTTTTACGGAGTATATCGTGCATCACGGTCATGAGTTCACTATGTTGGATTGTTGGAGAGTATTGAAGGGGCATGATGCTTGGAAGGATGAGGTGCCTATTTTCTAATCGGGCAGTCGAAAGAAAGTAAAGGGTTTAAAAACTATGTCGGGATCAACAAAAGGTCCCCCGAATTTTCTAGACTTGGATGCTGATGATGATGATGATACGGATGATCGTACCAGAGAATCACGACCACAAGGTCGTGACGCCGCAAGGAAGAAATCATCCACCTCCTCCTCTTGTGAAACATCAAAATCATTCATGAGTGGGCTAGTATCGGACTTTTGGAAGTCAAAACCGTCAAAGAAGGAGAAAGGTAAAGAGCGTGAGGAGTCGTGGAAAGAATACAAGGAACGAGAGCTAGCTATCAAACAACAAAATTTGGAATATCAACGAAAGCTAGTGGAAATCCAAGAGAAACAAGAGGAAATCATGAGAAATACAAAATGGGAGTAAGACTTGATTTTCTACAATACGCCACTCGACCCAAATTTGGGCGAACGACAGCGAAATGAACTTATGCAAATTAAGGCAGAAATCAAGGAACGCTACAAGCTAGATTACTAGTTTTTAAATAAGTGTTGTCATGTTTAATTTTTAGTTGTTTAAGTTTATTATTTAGTTGTAATGTTTTATTTCCGTATCGTTTCGTTTATGTAATATTTACGTTTTATTAATTAAATTTGTGTTTGTGTTAAAAATGGTTTAAAAAAATGCAATATGGGTTGCCACTGTGATGAGAGAGGTGAATATGGGTTGAGAAGAAAGAAAACTGAGGTGGCAGCCGGAAAGATGATGCAATATGGGCTGCCACTGTGAATAGCCTTAAATCTTTTACACTTTTTTTGAGGAAGGTGGTGTGGGATGGTGATTGACGGTGGGGTGGGCATGACCCACTTTTTTTGATGTATAGTGAAATGCTCCTGTCACTATTCACTACCCCATTGTCATGCCCACCCACAACCATCAAAACCCACAAGTACATCGAAACACATCTCGGATACCAACACACATGAAAACACCCAAAAATTTATATTCACAGTGGTTGAATCTGGGTAATAAAAGATCATTCACGATGAGTTCACAATGGTTGATTCGAACCAAGACTTTTCGACAGTAACAGACTGTACTACCATCGCTAGATCTTGTGAGCTTTTCGAACATTGATGATTTTACGCAAGATCTGAGAAACTTAATGTTGAAGTCGTCGAAAAGAGACGGCGGTAATTTACTGTTAACGACAACAAAGATGGTGGTGGTTCGATGTTGACACCTCGACAACGATGATGGCTTTTTTCAAGATTTGTATATAAAAAGGGGGAATTGCATATATATCCCTCTAAAGCCTCGTAATTGCATGTATATCCAACCAAAACTCATAAAAGCATTAAAATTGTCAAATATATCCAACCAAAACTCGAAATTGCATATATATCATTCCAAAACCTTAAAATTGTCAAATATATCCAAATAATTATTTTAAACATATTTAATAAAAAAAAATGTCTAATAATTCTAATTAATATATACAATAGCGATTATACCCTTATTCCTATTATTATTTTTTACAATTACAAAATATCCTTTAACTTTTTGTTAAGAAAAGAAAGAGCAACCATGTTCGGTGACTCAACCGTGTTCGGTATCGACGAATCTTGAATAAGAATATCAACAGCATCATCCATTATTCCATTGTTCCATCTAAACGTAAACTCCTATATATATATATATATATATATATATATATATATATATATATATATATATATATATATATATATATATATATATAGATCAAATAACATAATAAAATTCAAACCAATAAAAGGATATTTTGTGATTGTAAAGAAAAGAAAAAAAAAGTATAATCGTCATTTTATATATTAGTTATAATTATTAAACATTTTTTTCTATTATATATATTTAAAATAATCATTTGGATATATTTGACAATTTTAAGCATTTGGAAGGAGATATATGTAATTATGAGTTTTGGTTGGATATATTTGTCAATTTTAAGGATTTGAAATGATATATACGCAATTATTAGTTTTGGTTGGATATATATGCAATTATGAGGTTTTGCATGGATATATATGGAATGGTTGTGTTATAAAAACCCTCCCTACTAGGGGGGGGGGGGGGGGGAGTTTCTACTTTTTGTCCCCTTGTACCCTACTTGTCTCCATTTTTATTTTAGTACAACACAGTTTTTTAGCAGTTTATGTTCTGTATTTTTGACAGTTTTAAGCGTTTAACATATTAAAATTTATATTTTATTTTTCGCAATTTCAAGTTTATAGTTTTTTGATATAAACAAAATTATAAAAATCAAAAAAATCAAAAAAAGAAAAAATAAATAAAAAGGGGGGGTTGAGATAAAAATATAGGGTGTTGGGATCATAGCTGTTAAGATCTCGATCTAGCTCTTAAGATCTTCCGATCTTACGATCCCGTTCAGAAAAAACGAGTCGATCCTTCGTAGGATCTTAAATAGCATAGGATTTTAAGTATGATCTCGATCTTACAATAAGATCGTAAAATCTCTATCCGATTCGATCCTACTTCCCTTAATTTAACTAACTAATAAACTATAACTGAATTAATTTTGTTAAATTAAAACAATATAGCAAGCGTTAATTACTGTAAATGTCTAATAAGATCAAGATATATAGATTTTTTGATTAAAAGATTTAGCGTCCTTAATTAACGATTAGATATTTTTGTATTTTAGAGTATTACGCGTCGCATTATCATATTACTATAACTTTCAGAACTCTTTTTTCTTCTCTAATTTGTTATACAATCATCTTTGAATACGAATTACTAGAAAAATAAGATTTTTAGACATTTAAGTAGGATCGTATGATCTCGATCCGATCGTACGATCTCGATCTTGCAAAGACAAAAATGATCTCACGTAAAATCGCGATCTTGACAACCTTGGTTGGGAATATGCAATTCCCCATAAAAAGATGGTGAATGAAGGGTCTTAATCAAATGATATTACATTCTTATCGTGTAGTCACAGTGGTTCAATAATTGAACATATGTAAATTGTTATGTTTCTTGTGCTCCATTCTCTATATACATTATAGAGCGTCATAATCGGGCGAAAATACTTAAACAAGTATTATACATAATAAACAATTACTCCCTCTATCCCAAAATTATTGTCCCCCGACAAAAAATACAGAGTTTAAAAAAAATACATTTATTACAGCTTTTTGTTTCTTACTTTTTGACAGAATGATAAATTTGCCCTAAGGTAATTAATTAAAGTCTTATTTAAGGTATGTAATAATAATTTTAAACAAGGGTAATATAGTAAACTTGGTTAAATTTCCTTATCTATTTTTAGTAGTGGACAATTAAATTGTGACATCCCAAAAAAGAAATGTGGACAATAAAGAACAATAAAATTGAGACGGATGGAGTACTAAAATAGAATTTCCTAACTCCTATTGGTTCTTGCATGAGTCCACACCATAACTCACATGCATTCACACGCACATGATCAAAACAAGTCATTTAAAAAAAAAAAAAAAAAAAAAAAAAAAAAATTACAAAACACATCCTGAACTTCTTAATATTTATGAGTTTTTTATATAACAAACTTTATTTACCAAATATCTAATAAATCTCTAGTAGTTTCTTAAATAAAAAAATTACTACCAAATAGGTTTCTCGATAACGAACAAAACAAGCTCAATATTGATATGCTTTTGACATACGTACGATTTTATAAAAAAAGTTGAAGTTTAATATATGTATAGTTTTTAAATAAAAGAACTCTCAAAATGCACCCTTAACATATCAAATAACTTTAAAAATTATCCTAAACTTTTTTAAAACTATAAAGGCCAAAGACGTGCAACTGTATAAAAGTTTATATATAGCAAAGTTTATTTACCAAATATATAACAAATATCTAACGATTTACACCGTAGAAGCGCATCCGCAATAAAAAAAACATATATAATATTAATATACTTTTGACATACGTGCGATTTTATAAAAAAAAAAATGAAATTTATAGTGTGAAATTTGGTGCAGAACCCCGCCGCAACGCGTCGGGCGCTTTCTACTTGTTTATAGATTGTTGAATCACATTACTAAAATCAGTAAAAATTGTAAATCAAAACATACAAAAATTCGCATTTTTTCATTAGTGAACTACGGATTAATAATAAAGTTGAATCAACACTAAATTTTTAGTATATATTGCAATATCTGTAAGTAAATATAATAATAATTAAGAGCAAATTAGTTTCTTTTCAAGTTGCAGTTCTTGTTCTTACCTATTTAAAAAGGACAAAAAACTCTTACATACGAATTATACATAAGATACAATTCCCGTGGGTGTACTGTTCCTTCGCTATAGTGCTTCTGTGAGTGATCTACAGTAAAAAAATATTAAAAAAATATCTTTGCTACAGTGCTTCAATCTATAGTATCCCCCCCTTCTCTGGATTCTTCTCTCTCAGAACTCACAAAACACAAACCACACACACAGAGATGCAAAAAAAAATATCGATCAAATTATCCATTCGGCACACGATTCACAAATCCACTAACAAAATTAATCAAAAACCAAGATTAATCAAATCCACACATCCGGTTCCATCATTAATCAACAAATCGCCCAAACATAAACAAGGTATAATTAGTTTTTTTTTGGGCCTTTTGTTGTATTTGTTATATATGTGGTTCATAAGAATTAGGGTTTAGGTTAATTAAATTGTACTTATTGTAAGAATTATGGTTTAGGTTAATTAAATTGTGCTTATTGTTATTGTTGTGATGCTTTATGCAAGTAGATTGGAATCCTTAGTTTAGGCTTGCGAGTTTGGAAGATTACCTATGTTTTCTTATGCTAAGGGTAGGATGATTTAATCTGGGGTTTTTTGGTCTTAGGAGGGACAATTTTACATATTCCTGCCAAATCCTTCTATTATTAAGTACGGCTGGTACCATTTCGATGTGTAGTGCATTTGTTTTTTTTACAAGCAAATCATCAGGGAAAAAAAAAACAATCAGGAAGAGGTGTAATTTTTTTTCGTTTGTTAAAATTGTTTGTGGTGATTGTTAAACTTATATTATGCAGCCTCTTTGAATGAGAATTCGTTTTTTTTTTTTTTTTTTTTTAATAAATTTATACGTTATGTGGCTTTTTAACAGGTTTGTTTGATAGACTATTAGTGTTTATAGGTGTTTTGGAGTGGCTTAGAATTGGTATCTCTTTACTTTCACTATGTTAGTGTTTATACTAACATAGGGTTCATTTTAGGCCTAAATTAATGGAATGCTATGAAGATGATACGATGTCTATTTTATTTGCAGCCATGGCGGGTTGACCATTCTATCTGTGTGTGTTTATATGGAGCCCCGGGTTGACCATATAAGCACACGTTTAAGTACAGGCTATCTATTTTGGTGATGGTGGAGCATTTCCGGAGATTCAGTATGTGTAGTGTCCGCTTGATATGAGTACATTACATGTAAGTTTCTGCATTTTTGTGTTGCCTATTCTAGATTCTTTTTTGTTGATATAAGATTGAAGCATAACCCAATTGTGGTTTGTATACTTTTACAGATTGGATCAGCTCTAAAGAAGCTCTTTCAACATAGTGTGGTGAAGCGACAAGAAAACTCACAGCCCACTTTGGAAGTGCAGATTGTGAGACACACATACATGGGGAACGGAAAAAAAAGAGAAGTGGAAAAAACAAGTGCTTTGACAAGGTAATGGTTTATCTGTGATACTTAAGGGTGTTTGGTTTAGCTTATATGCATATAATCAGTTATATGGGTGCTTTGGATTAGCTTATTATATGACTACCTACGAATCACATTAACAGCGCAAAAAAATATACAGGAGATGGCAAACAAAAAGTGGTTTTAAACTTTTAAGGTGTGTTTAGTTTATCAGTTATATGTTTCTCAAACTATAACATAAGTTTTTAAATGATAACAGGACACCATTTTTTTAGGTTCCAGGCTCCTTCTGCAATGGCATCATAAACGGCAACAACACCACCATCGACGCATAAAATACAACAGAAAGGTTCAGTGAAATGCAGCAGCAATGCATGGGACAGTTTGCTTATATGGAGTATTACTAATTCCGATGCCAATGTTGAACCCTGGTACTTAAGGTTTCTCCCTTTTTATTATTAACTTTAAATAAATGAAAGATCTTTATTATATCAGATAAGCACTTTGAACTAACCAACTTGCTACCTATTCATAATTATTGTTGATTTAGGATGGTTGTGGTGGTGACGCTATGGATGCATCTACTGCTGAAAAACGTGTAACTGCGATTTTGAATGGTCTCGATTTTAACAAGCAGATGCAAGCAAGGAAGACCAAAAACTTCTATGGTAATACAACCTCAGCCTTGAATCGAATTTTGGAGTTTGTGTATCTTATATTTTTAACAAAGAAACTTTATTTTTTTTAGTTTTCAACCGTTTGACCGGTTAGACATAAATTGTAATCCAAATCAACCTATTATATGTACTGGCAGAGTTCCAATCTTTACGCTTGCACCAACTGAACGAAGAGATGCACCTCCCTTTTTGGAAATACTCCCGTGGGTCGAGGGCAGAGCTGCTATATACCAACGAATGGATCATCGTAAGCAGCATTGCGTTCAGCTGTTGATTATGAATGTGGGATTGGTGGAGCTGATTGTGGGACATCTATCTCTCCTCAAACTTTGCAGTTGACAAGTGCAGTGGATATAGTTGTAGGAGCAGTCGGCACTCGGCAGGGTCAAGGTACTGGTTGTTTTTAAAGAGTCTTTTTATGTCACCAATATTATTTAGAACATACATATCTATCAAATGGTCTTTAGTTTAATGTGTAATGAATTTATAGAATCTGTAGATTTATAGTTCATGTAGTTTTGTATACCGATTCAATGAAAGTAGAACCACACTATTCAAAGTTAAAATCATCATGTAATATGGTAATTATGTAGGATCACCTAGAGAGGGGAAATCTAGGTTCTTCGCTGAATATATATACGTGAGACATGATACATTTTGTTTTAAGTGTGACAAAATAGACGGTTTGGACGGATATCTTCAAAATTACACATACAATGTGAGTTCTGGTGACCTAATCTAGGGTTCTATCATTTTTTTTTAATTCGACTTCATTTTTATGGGAGGTCTTTTTTTTTTTTTTTTTTTTTTTTTTTTTTTTTTTTTTTTTTTTTTTTTTGGTTTTTGGTTTATAAGAATGATGATGAAGTTGTTTATAAAAATTAAACATTGTGTGTATTTTTTGTAGGTTTTTTGTTGGAGGAAGAATTCAGCTTTCACCATATGTTGTTGTAAGTTTTTCCTTTTTATTGTTTAATTTCAGATTTGATGTTTCGTAATGGTGTTAATTAATTAAATTTGTTTATTTGTTATGATTGTGGGTTTCTTGATGATTCCATGTAAATGGATTGAGTTTGGTAATTCACCAGTCATCAATTTGAGATATGATGTTTCGTAATGGTGTTGATTAGTCTTGGATGCTGCTAAAAAAAGTTCATCTCTGCCAATGGTGTGGAGTGGGTCCCAATAGTATATAAATCTCTCAGGTTTTCTATACTAAATGAAGGTGACCATTTACCTTTCTGTCCCATGATTTGTAATTGTTGTAGAGGCATTTTTTTAACCAACATATATTTGGTTTTTTATATTTTTTCTTTCCTCTATATACAGAAAACCAGGAAACAAGATCACCAGTTAATTCTTCACAAGCTGCTAATGGTTCTCAATGTCGAGACCGGCGAAGGAGGTGTCATAACAGTACTCCACAACGCGTGTGTGATGGAGACCCCGGTCTTATGCCAGATGAAGGTAAACGTTTGTGTTATTTTGTGATCTTTTATGATTGGCAAATATGTATCTTTTTAAAAGGAGGGCTTCCTTTTGAAGGTATTATGTTACTTTTTATGCAGAAAATCAAAATACACCTTCACTGACTAATAATACACAGCCTAACGGAGGTTTGATTCTTTTTATTTTTATAAATTTGTAGTGTTAAGAAGATGAATGGTAACAGTCGATGGAAACTGAAAACCAATGATTTGTTGAGTTCAACATAACTTCTTATTTGGTGATAGGTACTTATAAGGTGGTAGGCACTTTTGACTATTTGGATATGGCTAAGCTTCATAGGTTTATAAACTTATTTGGCTTGAAAATGAAAATGTAAAGTCATCAGATAATCGCTTTAGGGAGTCACTAGGCCATTTTTCGTGATAGAAATGGTGTAGTGCTGCATATTTCTGTTACGAGTCACTAAGAAAGGACCTTCTAAGTTGATTTTCAAATGAATGATTTAACCCATCAAGGTAGAACTTAACCTGGATCAACGTATTCTCATAAACTAGAGGTTGAATTTACCACCTCTAGCTTTTACTTTTATTGATGCATAAGTTATGATACTCAATTTGAATTGATCTGATTATATCTTTATTGCCCTCATAGGAAGGTATGACTCCTTTGAACCATCTGTCGCAAAGACCAGGGCATGAGAAGCTACGAGCACTTCTCAGCTCTTACTTAGAAGAGAAGAGAAAGCGTAGAGCCATTGAAGCATGCAGTGGAACACAAGCTAAAATGGATGAGCTTGAAAAAGAATTATCAAATTTAGTGGGCCTCAATGAGCTGAAATTACAGCTTCAGAAACGGGCTAAAGGGATGCTTCTAGATGAAAGGCGAAGGGCCCTTGGCTTGAAAGTGGGAACTCGAAGACCGCCTCATATGGCCTTCCTTGCCAATCCAGGAATAGGTGAGTATGGCTTTCTCGAACTGGGATAGGGGGGATAGGTTGGCCTGCATGGAAGCTAGGGAGGCATGTGCATAATATTGTAGTGTAAAACGTAAAAAGACATTACTTTAGTGCATCCCTTAAAAGTTTTTACTGTGGTAAATATTGCTATTTGCTCACTACCACCATGCTTCCTTTTCAAGATAAGGCTTTACAATAATTGTATCAGATAGTAAATGAAATGAATAATATAAAATTAGCATAGTAAACGATACTGTGAGATAAGTTACTAGCATAGTAAACGATACTGTGAGATAAGTTACAAATTTGATTTTACCAAAGACAATTCGGCTCAAATCTGAAAATTGAGTGAATTTCAATATAATGCAGATAAGCCTTCCAGCCAAGTATTTGATTTACAGATTGTTGCATAGACACCCAGTGCAACTGATACGTGGGAATCGCACCAGGCTTTACCTCTCAAGGGATCTTGAGAAGCTTACAACCCCCACCAGGCAGTGTACCTGATCGTTGTAGTATAGTATAGTGACAAGTACCGGGGGATTGATCGTTCAGCTTAGGAATAGTGTCGCTAGGATTAGAAAACCTAAATACTAGTTCTAAAGGTGAGGGATGATTATTTTTGTATTTTATATTTTTTAGAAAGCAATTAAAAATCTCGGGTTTGAAGGATTTGGGCGGAATTAGTTGCTAATCAACTAACCCAATACTAAAGATGCAATCAAAATAAAATACAAGAAATAAAAATAAACTAAATTATACTAAAGTTGTGAGCAATAAGTGGAGAAAATGTGTTTACTTAGATTTCACCACTCCCTAGACATCTTTTACACGTTAATTACTTGTTATAATTGCATGAATGACGGATCGTATTCCTTAATACCATTCATGGGGTGGCACACTTAACTCCCCAATTCTATGAGCTCTTATCACCTCCTATACCATGCCCAGCACAACTATAGGGATTATAAACAGTGGCTCATGCATTAAATACAACCAATAAAGACCTAGTGCGCGTCGGTTCATGTTTCTTAAGACGTTCAAGCATGTTACACATTGGAGATCTGCCAGTTTTCTTAAGCCTAACATATAAATCATTCATCCAAGACAAGTATAAACAAGTAATCAACACATAATTAACATCTAGGTTTCATTAGATCCAAGCAAACACAAGATAGATCTAGCCTAGCATGATGGAATTAAGACAAGAACAAGATATAGACAACCAACACATAGACATATTGATTGAATTAAAAGAACACTTATCTCAATTACACATGAAAGGTATCAAGGGCTTGGAACCCTTGAAAAACATGTAAAATTCGCACCAAGTTCGTACTTAGGGTTTCTCCAAAACTTCACTTTTTTTAATGTGAAAATTAGAAAACTATATATAGGAAAAGGGGTCTGACGGCATCAAGACTAAACTTGTGACGCCGTCACCTCGCCGCCAAAACTCTTCTCGGACTGCCTTGATCTACATTTGACGCCGTCATGTGATAATCATTTCCAGGCCGTCATGACTTTTACTCTTGACGCCCTACTTCGTGACGCCGTCAAATCTCTACTGGACCGTCATGGAATTTTGCTCTTGACGCCGTCAGGATGTTACTCTTGACGCCGTCACCTACTGTTTCCAGCATGGAAAATTAAGACTTTGGCGTTTTCTTCACTTTTATGCTCCAAAAACGTCCGAATTGCTTCCTTTTTCAGATTTCTCTCCCAAAGTACCTAAAATCATAAAAGGAACGATTTAGGGCAATATTTGATCAAATAAATTCAATTCCGGGCTTAAATGACCCCCTAAAAACGGATCATTTTTCGCCTCATCATATACCCTTACACTTGAGATTTGCTTGTCCTCAAGCAAATGCGCTTTTATTCTACTCAAAAGACAAGTTAGGGGTCATTTAACACTAATATAAAAGTAATTACAACAAATAATCGTTCCACTAAAGACCAATAGACAAGCACGGAGGTCATACACTAGCACCTCACAAATAGTGTTTAGATACTCACATCTCTCGGGTGTAATAAAATGTAAATTACAATATGGAAACGGAAGATATCTCTCACTACCTGTCATAGCAAAATAGATTAACATAGGCTTGGGAAAGGATCAAACCTCCACCACATGGCGTAAGCACCTAGGATAAACTATCAAAGAGGTCTTTTAAAGGGTTGTAACGTTAGGTGTAGGGATATGAAATACACGGTTTTGTTGGATAAAGGAAGTTTTACTGGTGGCGAGTTAACAATCTTGGTTAATTATATGTACAATATGGCGTTGTTAAGCCAAGACTAGACTCGACTTAAGCTAATAAATAAAAAATAACAAAAACATAAAATAAACATAGAATAAAAAGGGATGGTAGTCCGTATGTTTTTTCTCTTTTTCCTTTTTCTATTTTTTTTTTTCTTTTTTTCTTGATTTTTTCATTTTTTTTTTTTTTTTTTTTTTTTTTTTTTTTTTTTTTTGCATACACTCTTACCCTACCATCCAAAATAATACATCATAGGGAATGAACATTTCCCTTACACTTAAATTTTTACATACTTTACATTAAACTAATCTAATGACTCGAATTAAGAAAATCAAAACACTTGGAGCACTTTTAAGATTAACGCATATATGGGGGTAATATATGATGTTCTTCCCCATTACTCAATAAAACAAGTACTTAACCCATGAGTCTCAATCGTCCCAAAACAATATGTACAAGGATATGACTCGACTTAGCAACCATGTAATCAATTAGATAGTTAACTTAGGGTTTAACAAATAACAATAATGCACTAAAAATGAGCGCATACACGGAAGGCTAAGGCGATTTAGTTGTACATTTAAGTGGGGTGTAACAAATTCTTCCTTTAAGTCAAATGCTTAAAGTTAGAAACGAAAAGATAGGCTCGGAGGGGTGTACTAGGGGTATCGTGTACTAAAAATGAGTACAACGCTAAGGGTGTGGGAAAAATTAGTTGACTTAACTAGCCAAGTAATATGACTTAAATGGTCAAGTAATTATAATACGGGTTTAACACAAGGGTAATCCTAATGCCTCTTATCATGTAGTAAATCCTACTACACGAATGTAGTCTCACTAGCGGTCTCGGGATGCATCACTAACGCAAGTTCTAGAATCTAAATGCTACCGGTACACTCATAAGCACTAATAGTAAATGCTTTTCCTATCAAATCTAAAGGCGAACCTCACATATTTGGGTGGAAATTTTTTTGAATATACGGTTATGTGCTAGTCATACAATCTCCTATCCATGAGACACTTGCTATGGCTAAAGTTTCACTCCTAAATGTTGTAAAAAATTTTAAATTTGGCGCTAAAATTACACTAACAAGTATTTCTCATAGTTTTATTACACATCTACCATTGAACAAAACAAACTCAAGCGAAAGTGCATATGTAAGGTATCATCTTTTTACCCTCCCCTTACACTTAAGATGAACATTGTCCCCAATGTTCAAGTAAAGAATGTAAAAGTGAAAAAGTTAAAAAGAATGAAATCAAATACTCCCCTGATTCGCTCGGTATGGATAATAAGGTGGCCAGGTTAAATCTTCCTCCAAGAAAATGAACAATCAAAGCTTCCCTTCCAGAATATAAATCATCTTCTTGTCATACATAACCTGTAAAACCTGATAAAATAGACAAGACAACCTCGCGTAAAATCGGCGGCATCCTATATAAGTTACTAAATCCTAGAAAACAAGATAAGATATAATGCTTGTGGAATGAAGTTTGCAGATTTCCTGGAGATTATAAAACTTAATAATTTACAAAAACCATAAGACTCCGTTAGAAAAACAAAACTGGTAAAATTTCCAGATTTTTACACTTGACGCCGTCAAGAGTTAACTCATGACGCCGTCAGGATTGACCTGCATAAATTCTTATGTTAAGTTTCCGGAAAATTTCTGGAAAAACTTGGTCCTACTTCCTGAAAAATCCTGCAAAACTTTATTATGACTCAATACAAGCATTTGACTCTAACAAATACGAATATACATATTCATTTAATACTGTGGAGAATCATGATCGGTTTGTTTCTTGAAAACATATTTGGGGTTTCCCCTTACACTTATCTTTTGCAAAAATACCTTTAGGTGGAGTTAAGACTAGGCCAAAACAACAAAGTAAAGTATTTCCACTATTTAGTTTAGAAACATGATCTACCAACAATAAAAACAAAGCATGCATACGGAAGCAAATAACAAACAAACAAAATAAAATCACACAAAACATGGGTTGCCTCCCAAGAAGCGCTTGTTTTTGTTTGAGTCTCGAGCCTGACTCTACCCTTATTTAACGGAAATAGGGGATGTTTTCCCTACACTTAGGATTAAGTGCGGGTGAAAGTAGCGATACATACCCTTAGGGTGAAAATATGCCATATGAGGTAAGAGTGGTGGATGAATTATATGCTCAAAGGGGTGTGCTCCTATCATCATAACCTTAACAAATTCAATCGGGTTAATGGGTGGATTAAGATTTTCTCCTAGAAAGGGATCATTTTCTATCATCTTCAAGAGACTACTAGTTGGGGATCCATCTTGACCTAATAAACCCGGTTTAAACCCATAATGTTTCTTGTGATCAATCATAAATGGGTGATATAAGCATGTAAGGCCATTTTCCACTCCTATATTGGCTTCCTCTCTACAAGGCTTAGAGTCCATTACCTTTATCCTAAGACTACCCGGACTACATGGGTTGATGGGTGGGTTGGCTCCTCTTTGTCTCCTAGATGTATATCTAAGGATGGAGAGTTGTGTGAAGATTGAGGTTCCGGTTCATCGACACTAGGTAATTCCCTAGAACTAAGAGTAAGGTTATCACTACAAGTATTCAAACCTATATCCTCTAGTGATGTTTGGTACAAGGGTTCTACCTCTATTGGGGCTCCTATAGTCTCTTCTACTTCTTCCGGGTAAGTCACGGGTGGTGTGTATTCCTCAAGTGATGGTAGGACTTGTGGGGTACTTATTGGGCTTGGGTTTTCTACTATCTCTTCCATCACATCAATATCACCTATGTGTTCAGCTTGTATTGTGGTGAAATCATACCACCCCGTATGCCCAGTTATCTCATCTATAGTTTTATCCCCAAACAGTCTTCTTGCTTGTTCCCTTAAACTTGCTATCAATTGATCTGTAACAACATTTGTTGGGTTGTCCATTTTTTTGGCAAGTATGGCACAATTCTCTATGGTTTCCCGTGCTTCATCAGCACTTAATCCCCAAAGGTCCCCATGTGCGGTATGGTCAATGTCCATTTTGGTATAGTGGTCGACACGATGGTAAAATATTTCAATTTGGGACCACAGATCAAAATTATGATGAGGGACTTTTCGGAGTAAATATTTAAAACGAGCCCATGCATCATAGATAGGTTCATCCTCATGTTGTTTAAACATCAAGATGTCATTTGGAGTGGGTGAATTTCGTGGTTTGTAGTATGGTGGATTCGCGTTCTCCATAATGGCTAACGGAATAGTCAATGGAAAGGTTTTTACAAACAAAGACACAAAGAAAAGATAGACTAAAGAGAACCTAAAAATAAAAATAAAATCTTACTAGAAAGGAATCTAGCAAGTAGACCTAATAAAAAGAAATTCTAACCTAGATAATAACTATTCCCCGGGCTGCGGCGCCAAAAACTTGATACGTGGGAATCGCACCAGGCTTTACCTCTCAAGGGATCTTGAGAAGCTTACAACCCCCACCAGGCAGTGTACCTGATCGTTGTAGTATAGTATAGTGACAAGTACCGGGGGATTGATCGTTCAGCTTAGGAATAGTGTCGCTAGGATTAGAAAACCTAAATACTAGTTCTAAAGGTGAGGGATGATTATTTTTGTATTTTATATTTTTTAGAAAGCAATTAAAAATCTCGGGTTTGAAGGATTTGGGCGGAATTAGTTGCTAATCAACTAACCCAATACTAAAGATGCAATCAAAATAAAATACAAGAAATGAAAATAAACTAAATTATACTAAAGTTATGAGCAATAAGTGGAGAAAATGTGTTTACTTAGATTTCACTACTCCCTAGACATCTTTTACACGTTAATTCCTTGTTATAATTGCATGAATGACGGATCGTATTCCTTAATACCATTCATGGGGTGGCACACTTAACTCCCCAATTCTATGAGCTCTTATCTCCTCCTATACCATGCCCAGCACAACTATAGGGATTATAAACTGTGGCTCATGCATTAAATACAACCAATAAAGACCTAGTGCGCATCGGTTCATGTTTCTTAAGACGTTCAAGCATGTTACCAATTGGAGATCTGCCAGTTTTCTTAAGCCTAACATATAAATCATTCATCCAAGACAAATATAAACAAGTAATCAACACATAATTAACATCTAGGTTTCATTAGATCCAAGCAAACACAAGATAGATCTAGCCTAGCATGATGGAATTAAGACAAGAACAAGATATAGACAACCAACACATAGAAATATTGATTGAATTAAAAGAACACTTATCTCAATTACACATGAAAGGTATCAAGGGCTTGGAACCCTTGAAAAACCTGTAAAATTCGCACCAAGTTCGTACTTAGGGTTTCTCCAAAACTTCTCTTTTTTTAATGTGAAAATTAAAAAACTATATATAGGAAAAGGGGTCTGACGGCGTCAAGACTAAACTTGTGACGCCATCACCTCGCCGCCAAAACTCTTCTCGGACTGCCTTGATCTACATTTGACGCCGTCATGTGATAATCATTTCCAGGCCGTCATGACTTTTACTCTTGACGCCCTACTTCGTGACGCCGTCAAATCTCTACTGGACCGTCATGGAATTTTGCTCTTGACGCCGTCAGGATGTTACTCTTGACGCCGTCACCTACTTTTTCCAGCATGGAAAATTAAGACTTTGGCGTTTTCTTCACTTTTATGCTCCAAAAACGTCCGAATTGCTTCCTTTTCCAGATTTCTCTCCCAAAGTACCTAAAATCACAAAAGGAACGATTTAGGGCAATATTTGATCAAATAAATTCAATTCCGGGCTTAAATGACCCCCTAAAAACGGATCATTTTTCGCCTCATCAGCAACTGAAATCATTTTTCCGAGTGTCGTTGTGCTTTGCGACCCTCTATTTGTAATAATAGTTAATGCAATCCTATGTGTGCAGGGTTTAGCTCATAGCTTATCGGTGAATGCAATCGACTTCATTGAGTGTACAGGATAACAAGCTTGCATACTACTTAACATTACAATTGAAGTTCACAGATTCAAAAACTTGAGGATCAACGTTTCTCTTACATGTGGCACACTGCATAACAGATTGGCCAAAATGGCGATCGCCTTTAAGGTATTTGCTTATTTAAAAACCTTATTTGGTTCGATCAATACAATATCAGCTTATTTTCTAAGTGGAATAAAAATATTGAAAAAGCAACTTAGGCATATAATAAAAAGATAAAATCCAACCAGTTTGCTTTGTTGGGTTGAAATGTGACAAGAAAATAAATAATCCAAGCATGAAGATTTTTGGAATCATGCTTATTATAAGTAGTTAGTATCTGCTCATTTTGACACTTGATAGTATCAACATGATAGCTTAAGGTGGTGGACACAGGATGTCAGGAACACAGAGGAGGATCCAAGTAGCTTACCAAAACGTTTCTCTGATTTGGACAGGAATAACACAGATGAGCCCCTAAAGCTGATGGTAAAACTTAAACGTATGAATCAGGGATTGTGGGCGACCAAATCTGCTGTGATATGGGCAAATGGTAATGAAGGCATCTTGAACAAGTTGTGGGATCAAGCAAATAATGCAAAGACATCTATAAAAAGAACCGGAAAGAGAGGTGGCAAAAAGCAGAAGTCAAAAGGAGAAGCCTGGATTCCAAAACATTTTGTATTATCTAACTGCAAACATTTTCTGTTAGGAGCAAACGGGATTGTTGGTCTATACATTGGTATTCATTTATATCATATATAGCATTGTTGGTGATGTTTTTATTTTTTGTCATATAGAGTTTTGCAAGCAGTAGTAAATAAAATTGCTTTGCAACACCAACTTCCCTTAACAGCTTATGATATGAAGATACTGTGTACAATACGATCATAATATGACAATAGTATTGATGACAATGGTTTCGACTTCGGCTTTTTTTTTCAGCCTAAACTAACGTATATAAACACTGTAACATACACTTTGCATGGACACTGTAACATACACTTTGCATGGACACTTTGAATCTGCACCTTTACATAACACGATGCCCCGCAGCAACGCGCGGGCAAGCACCCTAGTTATGTATAAATTCGTGGGTGTTTCTCTATTTGCAAGTGTGTTAATGATTTGAAATAAGATTTAAAAGCAAGTTGTTCTATGTTCTTGGTGTTAATCTTTCAAAAATCTGGGTAGTTTTCTTGGTGTTATTGAGTGGGGAAGAAGACGAGGGTAAATTAATTATTTCGCATGCCTTTGACCTTGACTAATGAAAAAAATAAAGGTCGTCAGTGAAAATGACATAAATTGCAACAAAGTGAAAGCTATATTATTAGCTATTAAAGTTTGGGAGATACATTGGTTGCAAAAATAACTTATCACAGGGACATTTTTTGTAATTTATCTAAGAATAAAAGAAACAATTGTTAATGACACTGGACACTTGGTTCACTGGTAAGGTGTACGTTTTGTAAACGTGGTGACCCGAGTTTGAACCTTGCCAAGAGAATTTTAATTATTTTTAGTTCTGTCACGTCACGTGTTCACGTCAGCCAGCTAATCACAGTCAACGCCACGTCAGCCAACTAATACCAGTTGTACCAAAATAAGCCAGCTAATCATAGTCAACGCCACGTCAGCCAACTAATACCAGTTGTACCAAAATAATTATAAAAAAATGCGATGAAATGACCATTGTACCATCATGTGCACGGCACATGGGGGAGTTAACAGATTTTGACAGATGGATTACAGTTAAAGGGACCTTGACTGATGCAAAAAGTGAATAAAAGGGACCTTGGGTGACTTTAATTTTTCTGAAGGACTCCGCGAGTGTTATGGGTACAAGTTCAGGGACGACGGTGTATTTTACTCTTTTATTAATTATCAACTTTATTTGGACAAGGGCCCTCAACTCTTTTAAGTATGTTTGGCACATGAAATTATAAAGAAATTATGTTTATTTTTTCAAAAAATAATATTCGTTTGGCAGACAGAATTTATAATAGATTATAAAAAATATATATATTTTCTATAATCTCTGAAAATCAAATGTTACTTCATGTAGCTTATAAAAATAATCTCTTTTTATAATCTCCATCTCCAGCACCAGCTCCAGCACATCTCTACTTTTGCCAAACATACCATTAACACTCTAAAATAAGTCGATCGGATTATATCTACAAATCTATTATAGGATGAGCAAAGTTAGGCGGGGATTGTTCAACGATGCTTGAAACATCACTCAAGCATAACATACCATCGATACCAAGTTTTCTAATTTCTACATTTGTTTGTGAACACCAGATGCTATTTCCCTTCTTTCAATACTATAGCTATGACTAGAACGTTGAACTACTTAATTGTTATGAAGCTCAAATAGTTACATATATTACATATCACATATATTACATATCACATAAATAAATTCTCAAACAAATTAGAATTTGCATGATTCATAAAGTTTGAGTTGCATGGCAATCCATAACGACCACATACATAAGAACTTTGTGTCCTTAAGAAATAATACAAATATTTTGGAAGTAAAAACATTATTGATGCTCATGTTTAGATGTCGTGGAAAGAGACGACTTTACAACTCAACTTTTTTTAGCATCTTCTCGATGTCCTCATTAGACAATTTTCCACTCTCAGCAATTGCAATACTTTGCCTCTTACCAGTAGATATCAACTCTGCCGTGACATGCAGAATACCATTGGCGTCTATGCAAAAGCAAACATTCATATCTTGTTTACCTGCAGGAGCTGGTGGGATACCGTTAAGAGTGAATTCATCAAGAAAGATGTTGTCTTTGGTTTTGCTGCATTCACCCTGAAACACTTTGATGTTAAACACTTTTTGGTTATCATAAACTGTCGAATATTCAGCCTCCTTGGTGACAGGTATCGGTGTGTTTCTCGGTATAAGAACACTCATAATATGTTCTAGGCTTGACTCAATACCCAGGGACAGAGGGGTCACATCTAAAAGAACCAAATCCTTAACAGTTTTACTGCCGTTACCACTTAAGTTTGCAGCCAAGACTGCAGCACCATAAGCGACAGCCTCATCTGCATTAATGCTCTTAGAAAGTTGCTTCCATTCAAAAAATTCCCTAAGCATCTGTTGTATCTTGGGAATCCGAGTTGACCCACCAACAATAACTATATCATCAACACCATTCGTGTCCATATTCCCATCTGACAAACATTTCTTGACACATTCAATACACTTCTTAAAGAAATCAGCATTTAGATCTTCGAATTTTGCACGTGTGAACTTGGTAGAAAAATCAAGTCCCTCATAAAGTGAATCAATGTCAATTGTTGTTTGAGCTGTTGACGACAGGTCCCTCTTGGCTCTCTCACAGGCAACTTTCAACTTCCCCATTGCTTTTGCATTTTTACTTATATCTTTCTTATGCCTTTTCTTGAATTCTTCTACACAATAGTTAACCATCGCCTTAACAAAATCCTCACCGCCCAAATGAGTGTCACCGCCAACCGCTTTCACACTTATGGTCCCTTCCCTTGTGATAGTGAGAAGTGACACATCGAATGTTCCCCCACCCAAATCAAAGACGAGAACATTTTTCTCGTTTGGTTGGTTTCTGTCAACACTTTTGTCTAAACCATACGCAATTGCTGCTGCTGTTGGCTCACTAATCAAGCGCAAGACATTGAGGCCTGCCAACATACCAGCATCCTTCGTTGCCTGCCGTTGCTTGTCATTGAAATATGCTGGGACGGTAATTACTGCATCTGTGACCGTTGTTCCTAGGTATGCCTCTGCAGCTTCTTTCAAATTCTTCAAAATCAAGGAAGATATTTCTTCAGCTGAAAATTCCTTGTTATGGCCATTATGTTCAAGCACAATCATTGGCTTATCCTCAGGCCCTTGTATAACTTTGAAAGGCCATGATCGTATGTCCTCCTGCAATCTACTGTCACTGAATCTGCTTCCAATTATACGCTTAACATCTGCAAGTTCACAAAAATAAAAGTAAAAGAAGCTAATTAACATTACAGGTTATATGTTAAATAAAGGATTTTCTTGTTTGTTAAATATTCAAAAAATTTACCAAATACGGTGTTAGAAGCGTTCCTGGTTATCTGATTTTTGGCACCTTCACCAACTAGCAGTTCTGTTTCGTTACAAGCTACGCATGATGGAGTGGTATTGTTACCCTGTTCATTAGGTAGGATCTCAACACGGTTGTGCTGATCAAACCACACAGCAACGCAGGAGTATGTGGTTCCAAGATCAATACCAACTGCTGGTGCTTTAACTCTACTCGACATCTGCAGATTTTGACAAATAATGATGAATCAGTACAATGATAAAGATTGCAATGCAGAATTAAAAGAAAACGAAAATCAGAGAGTATAGCTACATCTATTTGTTTTTGTTGTTGCTGAAAGAATAATAAGCCAAGTTGGAGTCAGAAAATCAACTAAAGCTACATATTAATAAACCAAGCTACATTCAAACTTCTGAGAAAATAATAAACCAAGTTGCATTCATTAAATCAAGTTGTTGTAATCAAAGTAGGAATGGAAAGAATTATTACGATGGAATGAAAAAGTCTTGTTTGTTTTACAATAATACAATGTAATGATTCATTATAAGCAAATAAGCAATGACCCATTACACCAAAAATAATCATTTTCATTTTTTTATTTTTTTTTATTTTTTTTTTCGGTTACATCTTGTAATGGAACAAAATTATATAAAAGTCCATCGTTAACCAACCACATTAAATAAGCTTCCTATCATTAATGGACATTTTAGTCATTTTTTAATCAATTCATTTCGTCCTATTATGTCAACCAAACATGATTAATAACGGTAATGAATAATTACATTACATCATTTATTCCATTACGTTGTTCATTCCGATCATTTGACATTTCATTCCGTCCTACCAAACGAGGGTCTATTTGGTCGACCGCAGTTGAGGAAATTTCATGGAATTTGATATTAAAATTCTATGAAATTAAAAGCGTGTTTGGTAGGTCTCAATCAAGAAATTAAAATATGTGAAAGAGTAAAGAAGGGAACTAGTAAAGAAAGGAAGTAGATGATCTACTTTGCGCTATTAGGTTCTGAGTAAATAATAAATCAAGTTGCATTCATAGACAATGAACTTGGTATTTATTTATAGACACTTGACATTCGCGAATTTAATAGATAATATCCATTATGACTTAGTAATAAAGAGGTGTGTTAGTTTTCATACCATTAAAAAATAAAATTGCTATATCCTTCTACACTCATCATTCTACCTACATAATTATACACTAGCAGGGTACCCGCGCGTTGCAGCGGCGGATACCCGGTAATCAAAACTTTTGGTGAACAATATTATTTGATTATATATTTTTCGTAATAATAACTTGTTTCTAAGAACATAACGTTTTCCAGCTCTTACTTAGAAGAGAAGAGAAAGCGTAGAGCCATTGAAGCATGCAGTGGAACACAAGCTAAAATGGATGAGCTTGAAAAAGAATTATCAAATTTAGTGGGCCTCAATGAGCTGAAATTACAGCTTCAGAAACGGGCTAAAGGGATGCTTCTAGATGAAAGGCGAAGGGCCCTTGGCTTGAAAGTGGGAACTCGAAGACCGCCTCATATGGCCTTCCTTGCCAATCCAGGAATAGGTGAGTATGGCTTTCTCGAACTGGGACAGGGGGGATGGGTTGGCCTGCATGGAAGCTAGGGAGGCATGTGCATAATATTGTAGTGTAAAACGTAAAAAGACATTACTTTAGTGCATCCCTTAAAAGTTTTTACTGTGGTAAATATTGCTATTCGCCCACTACCACCATGCTTCCTTTTCAAGATAAGGCTTTACAATAATTGTATCAGATAGTTAATGAAATGAGTAATATAAAATTAGCATAGTAAACGATACTGTGAGATAAGTTACAAGCATAGTAAACGATACTGTGAGATAAGTTACAAATTTGATTTTACCAAAGACAATTCGGCTCAAATCTGAAAATTGAGTGAATTTCAATATAATGCAGATAAGCCTTCCAGCCAAGTATTTGATTTACAGATTGTTGCATAGACACCCAGTGCAACTGAAATCATTTTTCCGAGTGTCGTTGTGCTTTGCGACCCTCTATTTGTAATAACAGTTAATGCAATCCTATGTGTGCAGGGTTTAGCTCATAGCTTTTCGGTGAATGCAATCGACTTCATTGAGTGTACAGGATAACAAGCTCGCATACTACTTAACAGTACAATTGAAGTTCACAGATTCAAAAACTTGAGGATCAACGTTTCTCTTACATGTGGCACACTGCATAACAGATTGGCCAAAATGGCGATCGCCTTTAAGGTATTTGGTTATTTAAAAACCTTATTTGGTTTGATCAATACAATATCAGCTTATTTTCTAAGTGGAATAAAAAAATTGAAAAAGCAACTTAGGCATATAATAAAAAGATAAAATCCAACCAATTTGCTTTGGTGGGTTGAAATGTGACTAGAAAATAAATAATCCAAGCATGAAGATTTTTGGAATCATGCTTATTATAAGTAGTTAGTATCTGCTCATTTTGACACTTGATAGTATCAGCAGGATAGCTTAAGGTGGTGGACACAGAAGGTCAGGAACACAGAGGAGGATCCAAGTAGCTTCCCAAAACGTTTCTCTGATTTGGACTGGAATAACACAGTTGAGCCCCTAAAGCTGATGGTAAAACTTAAACGTATGAATCAGGGATTGTGGGCGACCAAATCTGCTGTGATATGGGCAAATGGTAATGAAGGCATGTTGAACAAGTTGTGGGATCAAGCAAATAATGCAAGGACATCTATAAAAAGAACCTGAAAGAGAGGTGGAAAAAAGCAGAAGTCAAAAGGAGAAGCCTGGATTCCAAAACATTTTGTATTATCTAACTGCAAACATTTTCTGTTAGGAGCAAACGGGACTGTTGGCCTATACATTGGTATTCATTTATATCATATATAGCATTGTTGGTGATGTTTTTATTTTTTGTCATATAGAGTTTTGCAAGCAGTAGTAAATAAAATTGCTTTGCAACACCAACTTCCCTTAACAGCTTATGATATGAAGATACTGTGTACAATATGATCATAATATGACAATAGTATTGATGACAATGGTTTCGACTTCGGCCTTTTTTTCAGCCTAAACTAACGTATATAAACACTGTAACATACACTTTGCATGGACACTGTAACATACACTTTGCATGGACACTTTGAATCTGCACCTTTACATAACACGATGCCCCGCAGCAACGCGCGGGCAAGCACCCTAGTTATGTATAAATTCGTGGGTGTTTCTCTATTTGCAAGTGTGTTAATGATTTGAAATAAGATTTAAAAGCAAGTTGTTCTATGTTCTTGGTGTTAATCTTTAAAAAATCTGGGTAGTTTTCTTGGTGTTATTGAGTGGGGAAGAAGACGAGGGTAAATTAATTATTTCGCATGCCTTTGACCTTGACTAATGAAAAAAATAAAGGTCGTCAGTGAAAATGACATAAATTGCAACAAAGTGAAAGCTATATTATTAGCTATTAAAGTTTGGGAGATACATTGGTTGCAAAAATAACTTATCACAGGGACATTTTTTGTAATTTATCTAAGAATAAAAGAAACAATTGTTAATGACACTGGACACTTGGTTCACTGGTAAGGTGTACGTTTTGTAAATGGGGTAACCCGAGTTTGAACCTTGCCAAGAGAATTTTAATTATTTTTAGTTCTGTCACATCACGTGTTCACGTCAGCCAGCTAATCACAGTCAACGCCACGTCAGCCAACTAATACCAGTTGTACCAAAATAAGCCAGCCACGCCACGTCAGCCAACTAATACCAGTTGTACCAAAATAATTATAAAAAAATGCGATGAAATGACCATTGTACCATCATGTGCACGGCACATGGGGGAGTTAACAGATTTTGACAGATGGATTACAGTTAAAGGGACCTTGACTGATGCAAAAAGTGAATAGTAGGGACCTTGGGTGACTTTAATTTTTCTGAAGGACTCCGCGAGTGTTCTGGGTACAAGTTCAGGGACGACGGTGTATTTTACTCTTTTATTAATTATCAACTTTATTTGGACAAGGGCCCTCAACTCTTTTAAGTATGTTTGGCACATGAAATTATAAAGAAATTATGTTTATTTTTTCTAAAAATAATATTCGTTTGGCAGACAAAACTTATAAGAGATTATAAAAAAAATATATATTTTCTATAATCTCTGAAAATCAAATATTACTTTATGTAGCTTATAAAAAGAATCTCTTTTTATAATCTCTATCTCCAGCAGCTCTCCAGCATATCTCTACTTTTGCCAAACATACCGTTAACACTCTAAAATAAGTCGATCGGATTATATCAACAAATCTATTATAGGATGAGCAAAGTTAGGCGGGGATTGTTCAACGATGCTTGAAACATCACTCAAGCATAACATACCATCGATACCAAGTTTTCTAATTTCTACATTTGTTTGTGAACACCAGATGCTATTTCTTTCAATACTATAGCTATGACTAGAACGTTGAACTACTTAATTGTTATGAAGCTCAAAAAGTTACATATATTACATATCACATAAATAAATTCTCAAACAAATTAGAATTTGCATGATTCATAAAGTTTGAGTTGCATGGCAATCCATAACGACCACATACATCAGAACTTTGTGTCCTTAAGAAATAATACAAATATTTTGGAAGTAAAAACATTATTGATGCTCATGTTTAGATGTCGTGGAAAGAGACGACTTTACAACTCAACTTTTTTTAGCATCTTCTCGATGTCCTCATTAGACAATTTTCCACTCTCAGCAATTGCAATACTTTGCCTCTTACCAGTAGATATCAACTCTGCCGTGACATGCAGAATACCATTGGCGTCTATGCTAAAGCAAACATTCATATTTTGTTTACCTGCAGGAGCTGGTGGGATACCGTTAAGAGTGAATTCATCAAGAAAGATGTTGTCTTTGGTTTTGCTGCATTCACCCTGAAACACTTTGATGTCAAACGCTTTTTGGTTATCACAAACTGTACAATATACATCCTCCTTGGTGACAGGTATCGGTGTGTTTCTCGGTATAAGAACACTCATAATTTGTTCTAGCCTTGACTCAATACCCAGGGACAGAGGGGTCACGTCTAAAACAACCAAATCCTTAACAGTTTTACTGCCGTTACCACTTAAGTTTGCAGCCAAGACTGCAGCACCATAAGCGACAGCCTCATCTGCATTAATGCTCTTAGAAAGTTGCTTCCATTCAAAAAATTCCCTAAGCATCTGTTGTATCTTGGGAATCCGAGTTGACCCACCAACAATAACTATATCATCAACACCATTCGTGTCCATATTCCCATCTGACAAACATTTCTTGACACATTCAATACACTTCTTAAAGAAATCAGCATTTAGATCTTCGAATTTTGCACGTGTGAACTTGGTAGAAAAATCAAGTCCCTCATAAAGTGAATCAATGTCAATTGTTGTTTGAGCTGTTGACGACAGGTCCCTCTTGGCTCTCTCACAGGCAACTTTCAACTTCCCCATTGCTTTTGCATTTTTACTTATATCTTTCTTATGCCTTTTCTTGAATTCTTCTACACAATAGTTAACCATCGCCTTAACAAAATCCTCACCGCCCAAATGAGTGTCACCGCCAACCGCTTTCACACTTATGGTCCCTTCCCTTGTGATAGTGAGAAGTGACACATCGAATGTTCCCCCACCCAAATCAAAGACGAGAACATTTTTCTCGTTTGGTTGGTTTCTGTCAACACTTTTGTCTAAACCATACGCAATTGCTGCTGCTGTTGGCTCACTAATCAAGCGCAAGACATTGAGGCCTGCCAACATACCAGCATCCTTCGTTGCCTGCCGTTGCTTGTCATTGAAATATGCTGGGACGGTAATTACTGCATCTGTGACCGTTGTTCCTAGGTATGCCTCTGCAGCTTCTTTCAAATTCTTCAAAATCAAGGAAGATATTTCTTCAGCTGAAAATTCCTTGTTATGGCCATTATGTTCAAGCACAATCATTGGCTTATCCTCAGGCCCTTGTATAACTTTGAAAGGCCATGATCGTATGTCCTCCTGCAATCTACTGTCACTGAATCTGCTTCCAATTATACGCTTAACATCTGCAAGTTCACAAAAATAAAAGTAAAAGAAGCTAATTAACATTACAGGTTATATGTTAAATAAAGGATTTTCTTGTTTGTTAAATATTCAAAAAATTTACCAAATACGGTGTTAGAAGCGTTCCTGGTTATCTGATTTTTGGCACCTTCACCAACTAGCAGTTCTGTTTCGTTACAAGCTACGCATGATGGAGTGGTATTGTTACCCTGTTCATTAGGTAGGATCTCAACACGGTTGTGCTGATCAAACCACACAGCAACGCAGGAGTATGTGGTTCCAAGATCAATACCAACTGCTGGTGCTTTAACTCTACTCGACATCTGCAGATTTTGACAAATAATGATGAATCAGTACAATGATAAAGATTGCAATGCAGAATTAAAAGAAAACGAAAATCAGAGAGTATAGCTACATCTATTTGTTTTTGTTGTTGCTGAAAGAATAATAAGCCAAGTTGGAGTCAGAAAATCAACTAAAGCTACATATTAATAAACCAAGCTACATTCAAACTTCTGAGAAAATAATAAACCAAGTTGCATTCATTAAATCAAGTTGTTGTAATCAAAGTAGGAATGGAAAGAATTATTACGATGAATGAAAAAGTCTTGTTTGTTTTACAATAATACAATGTAATGATTCATTACAAGCAATGACCCATTACACCAAAAATAATTATTTTCATTCCTTAGGGGCTCCCTCCTTTTTTTTCATTACGTATTGTAATGGAACAAAATTACATAAAAGTCTATCATTAACCAACTAAATTAAATAAGCTTCCTATCATTAACGGACATTTTAGTCTTTTTTTTAATCGATTTCATTCCGTCTTATTATACTAACCAAACATGATTAATAACGGTAATGAATACTTACATTGACGTAATGAAATGTTAAATGAATGGAATAAGCGACATAATGGAATAAATGATGTAATGTAATAATTCATTACCCTTATTAATAACGTTTGGTTGTTATGATAGGACGGAAAGCAATCGATAAAAAAAGACAAAAATGGTCATAATTAATAAGAAGTGTATTTAATATAGTTAGTTAATGGTGGGCTTTTATGTAATTTTTATTACATTACGGACGTAATAAAAAAAAGGAGGGGGCCTCTATGGAATGAAAATGATGGTTTTTTATGTAATGAGTGATTACATGTAATGAGTCATTATAATTTTCTCATTCTGTCGTAATGTTCTTTTCCATTCCTACTCTTATTACGATGTACCAAACACATTTATTCCATTACGTTGTTCATTCCATTCATTTGACATTTCATTCCGTCATACCAAACGAGGGTCTGTTTGGTCAACCGCAGTTGAGGAAATTTCATGGAATTTGATATTAAAATTCCATGAAAAAGCATGTTTGGTAGGTCTCAATCAAGAAATTAAAATGATAAAAAAGGGAATGGAAAGCAACATGTGAAAGAGTAAAGAAGGGAACTAGTAAAGAAAGGAAGAAGATGATCTACTTTGCGTTATTAGGTTCTGAGTAAATGTATTACATTCAAACTTCTGAGAAAATAATAAATCAAGTTGCATTCATAGACGATGAACTTGGTATTAGGTTCTGAGTAAATGTATTAGGCTGCCCACAATGGGCCTGAATATTATCGGTCGAGCACATTGGCAACCGATTTGGAGATCGGTCGACTCCACTGTGGAGTTTATTTGCAATATCGGTCGAGCAGCGAATATTTAAGCTATCGGTTGAGTTGTCGACCGACTTTGAAACCACAAAAAGCTTCCAAAATTCATACCATTTGTATTCTATAAAATGAGACAATATTAAAAGTAATTAGAGTATAAGAAGAAGACTTACCGTTTACCAATTGGATGAAAGCTTTGAGAGTGAGTGAAGTTTTGGTGAATGGTGGAAGATGAAATGAAGTTACAAAGAGTAAAGGTGACTGTGGTTGACTCCAAAGTCAAGTTATTTGCATTTTTAGTCCTTCGGTTTTAGATAATATGCAATCTATTGGATTAAGCTACAATGTCAAATTTCAAAAACAAATCTACAATATTGGCAAATATATATTTTGTTGAAAATAGCACCAGATAACATTATAGCACCTTATAACATTAAAGCTAAAATTAAGATAATAATAAGCAGATAATGAAATTTAAGTTTATGTTAAAAATGATTTTTTTTAAAAGAAAAAATATGGGTCACTACTGTGGAGAGAGAGGTGAATATGGGTTGAGGAGAGAGAAAGCTGAGGTGACAGCCGGAAAGATGATGCAATATAGGTCACCACTGTGCCTAACCTTACATTCAAACTTCCGAGAAAATAAGGCTGGCCACAGTAAGGCGACCCAATCCTCTCATTTTTCCCTACCACGTCAGCTTTCTCTCTCCAACGACCTGCAGGTGATTGGGTGCCCCAGTAAGAGCGACCAAGTTCAATTTTTTTTTTTTTTTTTTTTTTTTTTTTTTTTTTTTTTTTACAAATAATATCTAAAAAAATTACAAGACAAAAAAAATAAAAAAATAAATAATTAATTATAGGTGATATTTTTCACAGAATATATTTGAAATTTGACATTGTAGCTTAAAACCGAAGGACCAGAAATGCAAATAAATTGACTTTTGAGTCAACCCGAGTTGCCTTTACACTTTTGTAACTTCATTTCATCTTCCTCCATTTTTATTGCACTCATTCATACCATTGGGAACCTGTAAGTCTTCTTCTATTCTAAACATTTAAAAATAATAATAATAAAAAAAAAAATAATATACACACAAAAGTTTGGCGACCGTCGATCGTGACCACGACCCATTTGAGTTTTTTGTCGTCCCGCGACAAAATCACCACAACAAGAACGACCGACCTCGACCGAATCGGTCGACCTCCTTACTGTGGCCAGCCTAATAAATCAAGTTGCATTCATAAACAATGAACTTGGTATTTATTTATAGACACTTGACATTCGCGCATGATATTATCCATTATGACTTAACTAGCAGGTACCCGCGCGATGCAGCGGGTACCCTGTGATTAAAGTTTAGATGCAAACAAAATAACAATGGCGAACTCATTAACCGGAGAAAAACATGATCCCAATCTGACCTAATTCACCCATTTTTACCGATTCTGACGGGTCATCATCCGTTTCGTTTTTTAACGGCTTTTATTGGCTAGCCGAACCAATGGCGACTTCGGGTTCCGGTTGAACTCGTTGGTCCGGTCCGGTTGAGCCTGTTGGTCAGGTCCGGTTGAACCCGTTGGTCCGGTCCGGTTTTCAAAATCATATGTACCATCAATGTAAATTGTATAAAGCTTTGTGTGTTTTATTTGTTTGTACAATGTGTATTATAACATGTTTTTTTATTATAGGGGTGCTTTAAAAATAATATTAATTAGTGTTTAATGTTTTATTCTTAATTTTAAGTTTTTTTTATATGTGTGTTTAATTGATTTGTACCAAGTGCTTTATATGTTGCATGTCTTAATTTTAAGACTTTTGATATTTAATGTGTTTAATGTTAGGAAATTAAGTTTAAGAGATATTTAATGTTTCAAAATTGTGTTTAATTTACTTGTACATATTGCTTTGTTAGTTGTATTACTTAATTTTAAGATATTTAATGCCATTAGTGTGTTTAATTCAATTAGTGTGTTTAAATTAGTTGTACATGTAGCTTTGATGATTGTAATGCTTAATTTTAAGTATTTCTATATTTAGTAGGCCTAAATGCTTTATAAGATAGTTAGATAAAGAGGTGAGTTAGTTTTCATACTATTAAAAAATAAGATTGTTATATCCTCCTACATGATCCTCCTACACTCATCCTTCTACCTACATAATTATACAACATATGTCATGCATTAACTCTCTCTCTTGATTTATGTCATTGATATTTCTACTTGTTACAGTCTCGCAAGTAGGAAGATTTGTAGGCACAAATAGTAGGAATAAATATCATTTTTCTATTAAAAAAGGATAATTTCATATACCTAATCTAAATATCAAAATATCATATATACCAAAAATACATTATAGTATTTTTTTTGGTTGGGTATATATGGAATTGATTAAAAAAATAAAAAAAAATGATTAATCTCCATCATTCATCTTGTTAGATCTAATGACTTATATTGGAATTAAAATTAAAGTTGGAGGGGCAAAATCATCATTCAACCATCCCAAGTAAAATCCTCAACCACCAAAGATAACCTGTCATTTTTCATTTAGTCACACACACGCACGTACGGATGCATACACACGCACGCGCACACACACTCTTACTCCATCATTCAAAAACCTAACTCCAAATCAAAATTCGTTAAATCAGAACAAAATGGAAGCATTTATTGTTAGGAAGTTGATTCCGGCGAGATTTACTACTCAAAATGAACCGTGTCAACCTCCGATTAAAAAATATGCTTAAAGGCTAGGTATGTTATAAAGTCATATATTCATGATTAGATATGTATTTTGTTGTTATTGTTGCTGTTTTTGTTGCTAATTATTGTGAAATTTTAATTAGACAAGCTTATTGATGATCATAGAGAATATATTTGTGATTAATTCTTACATTACAATGTTAGTGGAGCATTATTAGTGTATATTATTTTAGAAAAATGATGATAATAATTGTTAATGGATGATTGTTGTGAATATATTAGAGATTAGTGTAACAATTCGCATTTTCAGGATAATTACTTTTCCCGAAAAATTTCACTATTCACTTTTACTATTCATTTTTCCCGAAATTTTCCCGAAACTTGATTTTTGTTTCTTGGCCTCGAGTGATAAATCATTTCCATGGCAAATTAAAAGTTTGACATTCATAAGCTCATTTTCGTGAAAGTTATTAAGGAATTACACGTTTTAGGGTAAAACGTCATTCAGAAATTCTACGCACAACGAAATTCGGTCGCGTTAATTTTCTCCGTATCAGAAAAATGTTTGACACACTCATGATTTATTTGAGAATTAATCGTGACTGAGAAAAACATGACCAAAATAAGCCTCGGCCGTGAAAAACTGGAATTTTCAGTTTTTAAGCGTTCTTACTCAGCCGTAACCTTAGCCTATACCTGCACCGCGTTTCTAATACAATTTGAGTTTTCAACTTATTAGAAAAAGTCAACATATTTTTCCATCCTCCTTTGACCAAAAAAATCATTCCTTGATTTTATAAGTCATTCCTTGATTTTTAGGCTTACGGTTTGATGTCTAAAAGACATTTAATACCAACCGACACTAGACTGAGCCCAGTCTATACATTATAAGTCATTTTAAATCAATGTTATCCTATTAGAAAAGTAACATTTTACTTTTCTCAATTTTACGCAATATTCGTACATTTTACGTATTACGCGTTTTAGACCCGTGTTTCCAGTTTTAGCAGGGTTTTACCACCCCAATGGAACCTACCACTTATTTTATATTTTATTATGGAGTATATTGACAAGTTTAATCATTCTTCCAAGTTTCGTATTTTTACGATACCCGGTTTTACGTTTCGTGGCTTAACCATTTACGGTTAGCATTTCACGGAGTCAAAACTTACTAGATATCTTGGATAATATCAACAAGACCAACTCATCCTTCCTATCCACATTGAAACCGACTTAGGGGGGGGATTCACCACCCTTGTGGCTTGATCTCATGCTATGTAACCTTGGATGATTACAAGTGTTAAACTTGGTCTCCAAGTGTTGACTAGTCATACATGTAACCTCCTCAAGACCTTATTTAAGCCTTCTCTTCCCCTCCTTGGCCATACCAACGACCCAAAACAACCATAACTTACCATTTTGATCATGATTTAGCTAGTTCATTCCATTAGAGTTTAAGGTTTAAGTTCCTTGCATGATCCTTAACACCTTTCAACCATAAAATCACCATAAAACACCACAAAAACTCATCAAATTTCCAAGTGTTCTTAGTGAAGATTTTTACTAAGGCTTGTTTTTGTGATAGATTAGTGTTTATCAAGGGATTATAAGATGGGGTTTTTGATATGGAAGCTTGGCTATGGTTGGAAAATATTTGAAAGATTAAGTAGTAATTCTTGGTTTTGATCTTGGTTCTAGTTAGGTTCTTCACAAGTTGTAAGCAAACTCTAATACACTTCCTTGCTTAAATATCATATTCATGCTATTTACATATCATTCATGCTATATATTGTCTTGTTATCATGTCCATGATGTATAAAAGTGAGCAAAACAAGTTATTGTTATTGATTGTTAAAACAAGTTATTAAAACAAGTAAACTAGTGATTTTCTTGGTAAGACCTGATCAAAATGGTAAAAATATGATATTGGATTATTACATATTGTAGTAGAGGACTTAACAAGGAAACCATAGCAATTTGAACCACCCAAAACGAGTATACGAGTCAAAAGTTACGCCCATTTGAAATTACCAAAGATTTCCGGCAAAACTGCCTAAATAGCATTCTGATCAAATTTTGATTTTGAAAGTCCCACTTCTGCTCCGATTCATCAAAAAGTTAAAACACAAAAGTTGTCCGGAACGATGTTTTCGTTCAGGAACAAAGAAGCTCGAGCCCTGAAAACGCTTTCCGAGTGATAAAATTCTTCAAATACTAAACAGCCCATTTTTTAGGCGAAAGTCACAAGATTATGGTTATACTTTAAAAGGAACAAGAGGTCTTATGACCTATAATCAAGACCACCACCATGGCTAGAGCCAAGTTTGTGTCTCATGACCTTGGAACAAGGACCAAAGATCATGGCTAGGCCATGACGAAATGACCATACCAACTTACATAGGCGTAAACATGAAACAAGGAATTGGTGATATATTGAACAAGCAATTTGGCTCTACTTCACTTAAAAAGGAACCATGAGTTATTACCAAGAGAAAATGGTCATACAAGACTTATGAAACTACCCCTAATAACAATCTTCATGTACTAATAAACTTTCCTAAGTTTATTCAAATATTGGACATGTAACTTTTCGGATCATAACTTATATATATATATGCTTTATCAACTACTACAATAGTAGGGAGCCTCATGTGAGGAGTTCATTATGTAAGCCATCGAGATGAGTTGTGGATTTACGAATTAAAGTGTCCTGGCTCCTCGAACGCTTACTAACATGACTTCTGAATTATGTCGGCCCGAACGGTAGTAAACGATATACAAAACATACATGTTTCATGAATCATCTCTTTCAAAGACTTACACTATACATCATACCACATCATGGACTAAGTGCAAGACATACATATATTGGCATGTTTATGTTTCCTTAGACATTATTCCAAACCTAAGTTGCAACAATTATTCTAGGTTGCTCGTAGAAGTTCTTACGGCATATCCATCATTCTCATTATACATCATCCAACTCAAGGTGAGTTCATAGCCCCACTTTCTATTGTTTAACTGTTTTACAAACCCTTGGGGGGAATACATGCTATTATTTTTCTACTCGAACACAATGCTTTCTACTGTATTCTATTCGACTATGTTTTATTATCACTAAGTAACATCCTTGCCAAACCAAGATCCCTTATTATGAACCATTTAATCACTTGCGAGGGTTACTTGCAAGTGAGCGCGAATATTGTGAATAGGCCTATTGGGATTGACGAATCCCACTTGTTTTGACTAAGTTCAAACAAATGCATTAATATTTGAGACATTAGGTATGACGGCAAAATACCTACCGGGATAAATCTGCCGATCGATATTGGTACACGTTAACGTTTTGGTGTCATAAGCTTAGTGAATTAATAACCTTTCTGGGCATATAACAACGTAGCCCATCTTTGTTTTCTAACTATGAGTGTGAGTCTATAGCTCACACTACGATTATTGTGTTCAAACGATTTAACTACAAACACTACGATTATTGTGTTCAAACGATTTAACTACAAACACTACGATTATTGTGTTCAAACGATTTAACTACAAACACTACGATTATTGTGTTCAAACGATTTAACTAAACTCTATGAATATCACTCAACCTTTGTGTTGACCTCTCAAGCATGTATTTCAGGTTCATGACGATCAAGGATGGCACGGAAGGACACGGATACTCAAGAAAGCTATAAATTTTATTATCATTCAAAAACTCACTTAATGTGATTTGTAAACATGGAACCAATTGGGACCTCATTTTGTAATCTCTGATATTTATACAATTTGAATGATTTTTAAAACGACTCAATTGGAGTTCGTTTTCTATTATTGTGACTATTGTGCCGTCAAGTAACACCCAGTTCGAATTCCGCTGCAACCATGAATTGGGGGTGTTACAGATTGGTACCAGAGCCATGGTTATAGAGAAACGGGTCTAATTGAGACCTAAACTATAACCACAATTACAAGCAAAAACATTTTTATAGCCTTCCACTCTCTGTGTCTTCCATCCTCCAGACGATTATGGACTTAGTAAGCATGTTATGCTACATAAACATATTAGTATATTCATATATACCCATTTTAAGCATTTCCCCGTAGACATTTTATGCTACACAAACATAATTGCATATTGATATATGTACCCTAAACATAATTGAGCATTTCCCCGTAAGCATTTTATACTACATGAACATATTAGTATATTGATATATAAACTCGGTTTATTATCAATCATTTATCTAAACAATGGACTAAACATATCTGCGTATGCCTATTCTAGGGCATTACGACACAACCAGATTCTCCCAATCATGTTCCTACTCCAACATTTTATGTCCAAGACATTGTAACTGATTACAATGGTCTTTTCTATTTACCGGACATTGTATGATACAATGGTCTTAATCATTTCTCAAATGTTTTGAGTCACACAATGGTCTAACCTACTTCCCAGACATTGTGAATTGCACAATGGTCTAATCTACTTCTGAGACATTGTGATTTACGTAATGGTCTCTGGAATTATTCCATCACATCATCAATATCATTTCGTATGATATCAAAAGCCCATCACAATCTATCGATTTCCAAACAAGAAATATGAGATTTCTAAAGGACAAACTAATCCATCATCGACAAAAGCTGAAGTTCAGCTCTACATTTATCAAAGTTTTCTTCTGAAACCTTCATTGTTAAAAGTTCGTGATCCTGGCCAAGTATGGACTATTTTAGAATTACTTAAAACTTCCTTTCCACACATACCTACCCGTACTATCTTCTATGCAATGGAATATGAAAACATACGTTACAAGTCTTGTATGGACGGGACTTGCAATTTAAGGGTTTGACATCGCCTTTGTTTAGTGGACAGTTTCCCGAAAGCAACGGACATATCACAAGTATACCTAATTTAGGTATTTGAAAATTTTATCGAACCTTGGCTAAATATAGACTAGTCACCTATATTTAACCTAGGGACAGTGGAATATAGTCTGACTAACTATATTCGACTTAAAATTTTCAAATACTGAGAATAGTTGTACTAGGGTTATGTTTAGATTGATTTCCTACATGAAAACGATAAACCACCAGAATACATTAAAACAATCTAGAGACACGATAGTGCCTTACCACTCAGCAAGATCTTAACACCTTATTTGTATGATCTAAATTCATTCTTGAAAATTTTCATTTATGAGATAATCCGAACTACTATCTTGGGATAGTTATCAATTATTCTCTTCATCCCGTAGAAGTACCATCCTGTTTAGGTCCTAAGGATACCATTCCATCATAAACTTTTAAAATCTCTTAAGATTTTTTAAAGCAAACTCAACATCTATACCTAACAGTATTAATGTTAAGCATACATTACACACTTTTGTTCATCAACATATCACAACATTATCTTCACAACCGTTGGAACCACAAGCTCATTAACAGATCTTGATGCACTTTTAAAGCTCAAATCATCCTTAGTTACACCGCAAGCACCCTTATCAGCTTTACAAGATTGAATATTCATCTTGTACTTTTGGAACACCAGTATCATCTCGTAATACCCTACCTTGTAACTCACCGGCAATTTGTGAATGTTGTGTTGGAAATTCTTAAGTAGGATGATTTGTAATTATTTGAATGGATTGGGATGCCTTTTCATTTAAATAAAGAAATTGTAAATCACCGAACCATAAGTTTATATTTCCCTATTTACATTGTTTGGGATGCCTCTCTATGTAAATAAAGAATTATAGACAAGTGGGCTTATTTATATCCGAAATAACGTAAGTATGAAGTCAATAAACACTAGGTACAACAACAGATTACTTACAAGGCTATGATTGCAATTACTATCTCAATTCCTATTAATATTCGACTGCTATATCAATTTCCTTTGATATTCGAATATTACCATACCTTTCCTACATAAAAGTAAGCCTCATCCTACACCATACACTGAAATGACAAATCAAACTACATCACCGGTAATCCCAGACTTTAGTCCTCATAAGTAACAACACCTGTTCATCGACACCACTCCAACATATGACACACAAAGAACTTCGGGACGAAGTTCCCCGTAAGGGGTAGAGACTGTAACAATTCGCATTTTCAGGATAATTACTTTTCCCGAAAAATTTCACTATTCACTTTTACTATTCATTTTTCCCGAAATTTTCCCGAAACTTGATTTTTGTTTCTTGGCCTCGAGTGATAAATCATTTCCATGGCAAATTAAAAGTTTGACATTCATAAGCTCATTTTCGTGAAAGTTATTAAGGAATTACACGTTTTAGGGTAAAACGTCATTCAGAAATTCTACGCACAACGAAATTCGGTCGCGTTAATTTTCTCCGTATCAGAAAAATGTTTGACACACTCATGATTTATTTGAGAATTAATCGTGACTGAGAAAAACATGACCAAAATAAGCCTCGGCCGTGAAAAACTGGAATTTTCAGTTTTTAAGCGTTCTTACTCAGCCGTAACCTTAGCCTATACCTGCACCGCGTTTCTAATACAATTTGAGTTTTCAACTTATTAGAAAAAGTCAACATATTTTTCCATCCTCCTTTGACCAAAAAAATCATTCCTTGATTTTATAAGTCATTCCTTGATTTTTAGGCTTACGGTTTGATGTCTAAAAGACATTTAATACCAACCGACACTAGACTGAGCCCAGTCTATACATTATAAGTCATTTTAAATCAATGTTATCCTATTAGAAAAGTAACATTTTACTTTTCTCAATTTTACGCAATATTCGTACATTTTACGTATTACGCGTTTTAGACCCGTGTTTCCAGTTTTAGCAGGGTTTTACCACCCCAATGGAACCTACCACTTATTTTATATTTTATTATGGAGTATATTGACAAGTTTAATCATTCTTCCAAGTTTCGTATTTTTACGATACCCGGTTTTACGTTTCGTGGCTTAACCATTTACGGTTAGCATTTCACGGAGTCAAAACTTACTAGATATCTTGGATAATATCAACAAGACCAACTCATCCTTCCTATCCACATTGAAACCGACTTAGGGGGGGGATTCACCACCCTTGTGGCTTGATCTCATGCTATGTAACCTTGGATGATTACAAGTGTTAAACTTGGTCTCCAAGTGTTGACTAGTCATACATGTAACCTCCTCAAGACCTTATTTAAGCCTTCTCTTCCCCTCCTTGGCCATACCAACGACCCAAAACAACCATAACTTACCATTTTGATCATGATTTAGCTAGTTCATTCCATTAGAGTTTAAGGTTTAAGTTCCTTGCATGATCCTTAACACCTTTCAACCATAAAATCACCATAAAACACCACAAAAACTCATCAAATTTCCAAGTGTTCTTAGTGAAGATTTTTACTAAGGCTTGTTTTTGTGATAGATTAGTGTTTATCAAGGGATTATAAGATGGGGTTTTTGATATGGAAGCTTGGCTATGGTTGGAAAATATTTGAAAGATTAAGTAGTAATTCTTGGTTTTGATCTTGGTTCTAGTTAGGTTCTTCACAAGTTGTAAGCAAACTCTAATACACTTCCTTGCTTAAATATCATATTCATGCTATTTACATATCATTCATGCTATATATTGTCTTGTTATCATGTCCATGATGTATAAAAGTGAGCAAAACAAGTTATTGTTATTGATTGTTAAAACAAGTTATTAAAACAAGTAAACTAGTGATTTTCTTGGTAAGACCTGATCAAAATGGTAAAAATATGATATTGGATTATTACATATTGTAGTAGAGGACTTAACAAGGAAACCATAGCAATTTGAACCACCCAAAACGAGTATACGAGTCAAAAGTTACGCCCATTTGAAATTACCAAAGATTTCCGGCAAAACTGCCTAAATAGCATTCTGATCAAATTTTGATTTTGAAAGTCCCACTTCTGCTCCGATTCATCAAAAAGTTAAAACACAAAAGTTGTCCGGAACGATGTTTTCGTTCAGGAACAAAGAAGCTCGAGCCCTGAAAACGCTTTCCGAGTGATAAAATTCTTCAAATACTAAACAGCCCATTTTTTAGGCGAAAGTCACAAGATTATGGTTATACTTTAAAAGGAACAAGAGGTCTTATGACCTATAATCAAGACCACCACCATGGCTAGAGCCAAGTTTGTGTCTCATGACCTTGGAACAAGGACCAAAGATCATGGCTAGGCCATGACGAAATGACCATACCAACTTACATAGGCGTAAACATGAAACAAGGAATTGGTGATATATTGAACAAGCAATTTGGCTCTACTTCACTTAAAAAGGAACCATGAGTTATTACCAAGAGAAAATGGTCATACAAGACTTATGAAACTACCCCTAATAACAATCTTCATGTACTAATAAACTTTCCTAAGTTTATTCAAATATTGGACATGTAACTTTTCGGATCATAACTTATATATATATATGCTTTATCAACTACTACAATAGTAGGGAGCCTCATGTGAGGAGTTCATTATGTAAGCCGTCAAGATGAGTTGTGGATTTACGAATTAAAGTGTCCTGGCTCCTCGAACGCTTACTAACATGACTTCTGAATTATGTCGGCCCGAACGGTAGTAAACGATATACAAAACATACATGTTTCATGAATCATCTCTTTCAAAGACTTACACTATACATCATACCACATCATGGACTAAGTGCAAGACATACATATATTGGCATGTTTATGTTTCCTTAGACATTATTCCAAACCTAAGTTGCAACAATTATTCTAGGTTGCTCGTAGAAGTTCTTACGGCATATCCATCATTCTCATTATACATCATCCAACTCAAGGTGAGTTCATAGCCCCACTTTCTATTGTTTAACTGTTTTACAAACCCTTGGGGGGAATACATGCTATTATTTTTCTACTCGAACACAATGCTTTCTACTGTATTCTATTCGACTATGTTTTATTATCACTAAGTAACATCCTTGCCAAACCAAGATCCCTTATTATGAACCATTTAATCACTTGCGAGGGTTACTTGCAAGTGAGCGCGAATATTGTGAATAGGCCTATTGGGATTGACGAATCCCACTTGTTTTGACTAAGTTCAAACAAATGCATTAATATTTGAGACATTAGGTATGACGGCAAAATACCTACCGGGATAAATCTGCCGATCGATATTGGTACACGTTAACGTTTTGGTGTCATAAGCTTAGTGAATTAATAACCTTTCTGGGCATATAACAACGTAGCCCATCTTTGTTTTCTAACTATGAGTGTGAGTCTATAGCTCACACTACGATTATTGTGTTCAAACGATTTAACTACAAACACTACGATTATTGTGTTCAAACGATTTAACTACAAACACTACGATTATTGTGTTCAAACGATTTAACTAAACTCTATGAATATCACTCAACCTTTGTGTTGACCTCTCAAGCATGTATTTCAGGTTCATGACGATCAAGGATGGCACGGAAGGACACGGATACTCAAGAAAGCTATAAATTTTATTATCATTCAAAAACTCACTTAATGTGATTTGTAAACATGGAACCAATTGGGACCTCATTTTGTAATCTCTGATATTTATACAATTTGAATGATTTTTAAAACGACTCAATTGGAGTTCGTTTTCTATTATTGTGACTATTGTGCCGTCAAGTAACACCTAGTTCGAATTCCGCTGCAACCATGAATTGGGGGTGTTACAATTAGGGATTTGGTTTCACAACTATGATTATATACAATTGATATTTGGCTTATAAAATGTTTATGGGAGTTTTATTGTTAATATTTGGCTTATCAAATGTTTATGAGAGTTTTAATGTAGATTTGTTTGTTTATTGGTGAGCTTGTTATTGCTTCGGAAGGTTTAACTGATAGGTTTCGTAATGATGTGTGTGATTAGTGTTGATTCATTGTGTAGAAACAATGATATCAAATTTTTTGGAAAACTAGAATTGGGGATTGAATAGTTTTTGTTGTTTATTAGTTCGTTTTAAGAAATCTTGGATTCATATGCTTGATGTGAAATCAACACGACACGCAAGTATATAAATACAATAAACAATATGTAAATACAAGATAGAAATGGAAAGAGCCAACCAAAGACACGGTGATTTATAGTGGTTCGACGCGAAGCTTCCTTCGTCGCCCTACTCCACTCCTCGTGTACCCAACTCGAGAGTTTGTATGTACTATATCAACAAGCTCCATTTCGGCGGAGAAAACCTTACAATGTTTCTTAACTTCTTTACCGATACTAAGCTAGATTTTGAGTCTTTTCCCAAGGCAAGACCAACCTTACTTCACAATGTATTTTGAGGCCTAAAATACTAACGATCCTTCTACGTTGGTTTATGATGATAACTAACAACTTTGGTGTATGATAGTGGAGTACAATGACACAATGTATATAAAAGATAAACAACAATGTATATAAGTACGCGCTAACAACTGTAGCATCGTAAAGTTATATGGTTCATGTGGTTCGGGAGGTCTAGGTTGATCAAAGAAGATGAAAGGATTCATCTTTGTAGTGAGAGAAAGAGTAGAGAGAGGGTAGAGAAATGGGTTTTTATTAAAATGAATATGAAAGTTACACAATTTCCCACACCCCTCATGGAGAGTCATGAGGGGTATTTATAGGCTCATTACAATATAAGTTTGCCTAGTGTACAATTGTAGTCCCTGCAGGTACTACTTGTTACTAATCTAGTCCAATTCACGTATGTGACGTTATCTTTATAAAAGAGCGAGGCTAACAACAACTATAACACTTAGAGGCTTGGAGATCTTCTAATTAATAAAACCTGGAAATTCTGTAAAACATTCATTGTGACCCGATACAAGCATTTGACTCAAACAAACACACAAATATATGCTAATCATTAATTGTAAACTTTCATGTTTGAATTTTGTTCTTTGAAACAAATATTAACTTCCCTACACTTATCTTTTTATAAAATACCTTTATTTGTAATTAAGATGAGGTTAAAGACAAAATAAAGCATTTTCACACGTTTATTTGAAACATGAAAATTAAACATTAATGAGGAAGCATATATATATATGACACAAACAAAAATAAAAATAAACAAACAAATAATTAAAAAGCTTGGGTTGCCTCCTAAGAAGCGTTTTTCTTTATTTACGAGTATTTTAGCTAGACTCAAAGTCATGGCCTATTACGTGTAGATAAGTTCCTCATTGAGGATAGCTTTTGGATCAAATTTATCTTTTATTTTTCTCTTAGTAGGCTTTGTTTGGTATGACTTTTCAAACTTCTCTCCATCGAGATCTATTAATGTCATGCTAATGTGCCACAACCCATCTCCTTCCTTTGGTGGCCTATCCCATTTCCATTTACTCATTGGATCCTCCGATCCCATTTGTTCATTATAAGATTAATTGGCAATGCTCCTAGGAACTTAATCATCTTTCTAAATGCTAGAGGGTTCTCAAATGGATTGATCTCGGCATCCCTAGCTAATTGTTGTTCCATGTAAGCCGCATTCATCACAAATTCATCTTCCAAGTAAAATGGGCATTGAGACCCTATAAAATCTCCATTGAGCCATAGGCCATATCTCGATGGCTTCTTATTCCTAACTAACCAATGGGGTTCCTTTTCTCATCATTGTTGTAAGTGTGCTTTTGGACATCATAAATTGACCTAGTGTAACCTTTTCCTACCGCTATCTTAGACATCTTACAATCTATTATTTCACTAGCGGTCGGTAAAAATCTTCTTCTAACAAGCCATGCGCACTTAAGGTCACTTGGAATATCTAAGACATGGAAATCCACCAAAATGGTTAAGCCAAACTTCCATCCGCTAATCCTATGACTTTTCCATTTCTTCTAATTTTCCTAAATTGAGGTCTCTATAGAGTGACAATGGAAGTATGTTAATGCATGATCCTAGGTCAGCTAAGGTATCATAGGCCTTGGAATTCCCAATACTATAAGGTAGAACAAATAAACTCGAATCATCTAACTTCTTAGGTAACTTGTTTTAAACAAAAGCGGATCCATTCTTACCCAATTTAACCTTCTCCTTATACTTTTCTAAGAGGGCATTATAATAAGGTGCATGATTCAAGACATCAAGAACCGGACGTTCAAGATAAAGATCCTTGAATTCTTCATTTAAATTAGGGTTGGGTTCTTGTTTGGGTGGTGTTTCAATAACTTGGTTGACCGATACATTGATTGATGTATTATCTTTATGATCTTGGTCCTTTGGAAAGGTTTTAGTTTATTTGAAACACGTTTTAATTACATTGACCGAGTAAAATTGAGGACAAGATCTAGGAGACAAAATCGATGAAATAAAGTTAACACCTAATTTCGGGTTCTTGACAGTGTCACTTGGGAGTGCTCCCATTACTAGGTGATAACACTCTAATTATACATATTCTCGAGCATAATATTATATGTTTTATGATCATTTAGTGTGAACTTTTGATACTTAATAGCATGAAATGAATGCAGGTTCACTCTTGAATGCTCTGAAGCAAGAAACATCAAAAAGCACTACTATTTCAACAATCGAAGTAAATAAATAAGAAGTCTGTTATATTAGTCCTTTATTCCAAGCTAAGTGCGCCGGTTTTCCAGCTCAGTGCACCGCACTTGCCTACTCGGTCAAGGAAAGTCAAGAATTAGTTTTTAATAAAAGTGCGCCGGTTTTGTATCTGATGTGCGCCATACTTCCTCTGCATTTATGAAACTTTGGCACCAAGAAAATAGCTAAGTGCGCCGCACTTACAATCGAAGTACGCCGTACTTCGCCTATCAGAAGCCTATAAATAGAGTTCATTTGCAAGCATTTGAACTCTCCACTCTATAACCAATTTTCACTAAGTCAAGATAAGAAGTACAACGTGATCCTGAGCCAGAAGCAGACGTGGAACGAATTAGAACAGGGGCGTTATATACTTGTTGGTGTCGAACTCTTGGTTACTTGTGACACTAGTGTAATCCATTTGATCAATCCAATCCGTATGTCTCTTGTTTACTATTTAATCATTTCTGTTGTCATGAACTCATTAGCCATGAGAGGCTAAACCTCTTGTGATTGCTTGGATATGCGAATATAATAAAGTGATTTATGATTATGCTTTGATCTTTATCAATTTCAAGTTTATGCTGTGAACTATTGTATCCCTAGTCTTATCATGTTTGTTTATTGAAACTGATTGAATATAACCTGTTGGGATAGGTCGAAAGAACCAATTTGTTACATGCAATTCTAGAGACTTGTCTGCGTTTCTGGTATTTGAATGGAGAAATCCGCTTAGGAGAATTGATAATAATCTAGACTAGATATAGAATACTATCTTGAGAGAAGTCTCTTGGTGGATAAACATAAATATTGAATTGAACATTTGAACCTAACAAGTTATGAATTTGCTCTTTTGACGAAAATGGCTAAGTTATAAGTTGTGCACTACTCTTATTATCCAACTAAGATCTAGCATAAGCATTATCACTGAATTATCTAAGCTATCCAAGCAATCATTCGTTTTATCATTTGAATTCTCCATATTACCTTAATCGCTATTTGTTAATTATTATTTTTGTTTACTAATCATTTATACTTAATACGAACGAACTAAGTCCCTATGGATACGACCTGGTCTTACCTAAATCTTATACTACCAACGAGGATTATACTTTACCCGTGTGTTTGGTTTATTAAAATCGGTGAAACTAATATTATAAATTTAAAGCTTTCCTTACACATCAAAGTTTTTGGCGCCGCTGCCGGGGACTTAATTTGTTCCTTAAGCATTTTCAAAGTGAAAGTAGCAAACAAAACCATATTTCCTTCAAAACCAGTACACTCTGTTACTTCTGTTGCAGAAAGCACGCTGCACAAACACTCTTGTGCGCCACACTTATTCACAAAACATACACACACCGCCGTACTTGTCACCAAGTACGACGCACTTATTTAAATCCGTGACGTTTTTCCTAAAAATTCACAATCTTTTCATAAAAACCAAAAAGAATCATCTTCTGATCATCAGAATCACTATCTTTCAAAAATAATCTTGGTAAAAATAACACCGCTGTACTTTTACTCTAGTACGCCAAACTTATCACTTTTACACAAGTACGCCGCACACCTTTCCATGTACGACGCACTCACTTACTCAGAAAATGAAATTTGTCACACTGATTTAAATTTCGCTCTCTAAATTGGATGCACACTCGTTCATATGAAACTAATCATGTTTCACCTCTATCAGAACTTGAAAGAACTTTAAACAAAAGAAAATGTGATAACAAAAGAGTTCATTTTTCTCGAAAAGACGAAAGACCCGAACAACCTCGTGTTCGCCACACACCCATTGACGATATCTCAAATTTCATATTTTTCATTAATCTAATCAAATTATATGATCCAATGGATGACACTGGTAATGAACCTATGTAGGCCAACGATCGTATCGTTGCACCTACTCCTGGACCAGCTATTACCATTCCTGAAACCGCAAATGAGTTTGCAATAAAAGGAAATCACTTGACTATTGTCAAAGGCAATCAATTCGATGGTCGAACTAAAACTGATCCTCACAAACACATTCATGAATTTCTTGGAGTTTGTGATATGTTCAAATATGGAGCTACCGAAACCGAAGCGGTAAGACTCATGATGTTCCTTTTATCTCTAACGGGAAAAGATAAAACATGGCTTGACGAACTCGACGAAGGAACCATTAAATCCTGGGACGAGCTTCGCACTTCTTTCGTTAGTAGATTTTTTCCACCAGCTCTATTCGATAAACTTCTCGGAGAAATCTGAGGATTCTCACAACACGAATGTGAAAATCTCACCGAAGCCTGGCTTCGAATGAAAGAACTACTAAGAAACTGTCATGGACACAGTCTAACAAAAGGCAATATAATCAAAATCTTCTACCACGGTCTTGATGAAATAACGCAAGAAGCTTTAAACGCTACGGCTGGTGGTATATTTCTCTATAAAACACCAAATCAAGCGTACCAACTTCCCGAAGACAAAGTCTTGCTTAAGTTCGATTGGGCTAAAGATCAGAAACCTAAAACCTCTCTTCGTAAAACTGTTGCTTTTGCCGATGAAGGCAGTAGCAATTCTGATACTGACAAAATTATGGCTAGAATGGATGCCATGGCAATCATAATGGACGCTCGGTATAAAGAAATGAAAGAAAAACGTGAAACTTGTAATCATTGTGGCGGAAACCATTCAACTACAAATTACAGTGATGATGACACACCTATGTCACGTGAAGAGGAAGCCAAATTTATGAATACATTTAGACGTACTCGTTTTTACGATAACTATCGTGATCGTGATAGATGGAGACCTGATAACGCTCAAATTATACATATTTCTATGCGCGTTATTGATACTTTTATGCTTATATATTAATGATTTATATGAACTTACGATACTTAATTGCATGAAAATACATTTCAGGTTCAATCGACAAAGAACTTCAAGAATCAAGATAAAGTGTACACATCTAAGCTATTTGGATGCTAGAGTAATATGTTGCCTATCAAAGTATAAAAGAGCGCCGCTCTTCTTATCAATGTACGCCAGTTACGGGCGCATGAAGCCTTGTACAAATCTAAAGTTAGTTAAATAAAGTACGGCGATTTCAAGAATAAAGTGCGCCGGTCTTCAATTCAATTAATGACCCTTTGGCGCCAAGAAAAGTATTGAAGTACGCCGGTGTTAAGAACAATGTTCGCCGGTGTTGTGTTCGGAATTAAAAATAAATATTTGAAGCTTAAACAAAGAAAGAAACTCAAGTTAAAGATCTCCAGACACACCTCCACTGTTTTGGCCATAAGTTGAGCATACGAACTTGGATTTAGGTGATTCAAGCAGCCACGGAAAGCTAAGAGAATTATCTACAACTTAGGTCTGGTGTTACCCCCGAAACCGGCGGTTTTACCCTCTAAAACTGCCGTACTTCATATCTGGTCCAACAATAATGCATATTTATGACTCTCATTCATTCTCTAGCCAATCATAATCCTTCCCTTGGTCCCCAAAGGTGATCCTAAGCCTATAAATAGACCCCTAAACCGGAGCATAATACATCATCTCAATACATAATCTCTTTACCCAAGAACATCACTTGGAAGAAGGATTTTGATAACTAAGGTCTGACAAAACTTCGATCCAAACACCCCTTGATACCATACCACCACCACAACCACGATTTCTAGAAGAGAGGTGACACTTTTCTCGGGTACTAAGAGTTTTGGTTGTTATTTCCTTGTCTTGTAAACACTTGGTGTTGCGAAACTTTGGTAACATTTCTATTACTTTTTGATATGGATAATTCTGAATTTTACATGTTTATTATGTGTATTCTCAGTTTGAATATGGAGTAGTTTGTTTGTGTTTGTTTGGGCATTTGTGAGCTTTGATATGGAGCGTTTGGATTTGTGGTTATCAATTGCCATATGAATTAATGAAACTTGATATTGTTAAGTATTTAGGCCGAAAGGTTATTTATCAATTCATGTTCTACAATTTCACTCAAATATATTGGTAACAACAAAGTTTATAGGCCGAAAGCATTCTTTGCTAGTTATCGATATGGAGCGTTATTTGTGACTAGTGTTATTTTGATTTCTAAGGTTATAACCACTGTCCTAAACGTGTCCATATCTTAGTAATCTTTGCCCAAACAAACTTGTTTAAATCATTTGCTTGAACCATCTCATTGCTTAGTTATAACCTTGATTATTTACACGTTTGGTTGGTTTAATAAGTGACAATTAAATTGGCCTTAGCACCCTTAGTGAGTATTCTGAGAAAACTACAATTCTCTTGGGACGACCTGGACTTACCTTAGACTATATTACACTCGAAAGGGTACACTGCCCGTGTTGTTTTTGTGGTTTTAGGGCTTGTGAGAGTGATTGGGATTGTGGAAAGAGGGCTTATATAGTAATGGGCTGGATGTCGATTTGTTTATTAAGCCCAGTTGTTTGTTGATCCAGTTGGGCCCAGTTGTTTAGATAATTGGCAACACTTGGTTTAGATGTTATAAATCTTTTGGAAATGATTGGAAGTGGCAAAACGGGCGGGCTGTGCGGGCACGGGCCACGGGTTAAATGGACATGGGCCAAACGGGCGCATGTTATACAAATCGTTTTAGAAAAGACCTAAAACGACGAAATTAATTCCTCAAACATAACACCTCATTTATATTTCAAATGATATGTGGAGCGTCGTGTTTGATTTGGAGTACGTGATTAGGTTTTGGTTTCTTTCGAAACTAACTGAGCTACGTGTTTAAAGGTATGGCAAATGTTTGAAAGAAAAATGAAATGTGTAGAAATACTAACAACTCTTAGTTCAAAGTCTCGAAACTTGACGGCTTTATTGAAATAAATAAATTGTTTGTTTATTAACATGCAACTCATAAAACCCTATAGATTTAAGTTACTCAACTTATCACTCATGGGTATGTTTGGCAAAAATAGATTTTGTTGGTGTTGCTACTGAAAAAAATCAAGTTTTTTTTTTTTTTTTTAATTTATGAAGAAAAAAATCTTCATAATCTTTTAAAAGCTAGTTTTAAGAATTTATTTGTTGAGAACTTACTTTTTCTAAAATAATAGTTATAATTCACAATCTTAGTTTGCCTAACAATGCCAAACAAAGATAATCTTAAGCCTTCATAATCTTTCATAATCTCTCGCGCCAAACATGTCAAAATACTTCTATGTTTGCTTCGTTTCATACTTTCTATCCTCAAAACTGTTTTAACTTATCATTCTCAATTTCCAAAAATAAATGGCAAAAGAAGTTCTTAAAGATTTTCTACAAGATTTTGTTTGATCTTGATTTTTTTTTCTCTTTTGTACAGTTTTAGGAATTTTCTATCAATTTATTTATTCTAAATTGTTGTGACAGATATTATTAGTACGAATTTTTATTTAAAAATGTAAACTACCTCTTAAAAATATATACATTACATTTTGGCCCCTCAAATAAAATTTGTCATGCAAGTTCCGTCAGAATAAGTTGAAGAAGTCTTACTCCCTAATCAACACGTAAGTTAATTAATAGTCATGGTCTATGGATACATAAGAGACATGATAGATCCTAAACACTAAATTTTGTTAACAACTTGCCTTTTTATAGGAATCATTGACGAAAGTTATAATGATAACAACTTGTCAATTGTCATTGATACATTCAAACGATGACACTACCCAAGTACCAACGGTGCTAAACTTTGCTAGAGAGTAGACTTGAAATCACCTTATTGCAACCTCAAGAGAAAATATAACAGGTGATGCCACTAATAAATATATCAGAACTTCATATCTTGAAACCAACTAAGTATCCATAGATACTTTTAATGGACCTTGGTCTGTTTAGAGAGACATCCATATTTGCGCTTTTGAGGTAGACATGATGGGTAACACTTTCTCCACCTCAATTTCTCGTAAAGTCTTTTAAGACAAAGACATCATTAACACTCTAAAATACGTCATCGGATTGTTCGACGATGCTTGAAACATCACTCAAGCATACCATAGATACCAAAGTTTTCTACATTTGTTTGTGAACACCAGATGCTATATATTTCTTTCAATACAACTCCTACCTAACAAAGCTGATCCAGTGTTCAAATTTAATCAATTATAGATAGACTAGAATAGAACGTTGAACTACTTTATTGTTATGAAGCTCAAATAGTTACATATGTTACATATCACATAGATAAATTCTCAAACAAATTAGAATTTGCATGAATCATAAAGTTTGAGTTGCATGGCAATCCATAAAGGCCACATACATCAGAACTTTGTGTCCTTAAGAAATACTAGTAATACAAATATTTTGGAAGTAAAATTAAAACATTATTGATGCTCTTGTTTAGATGTCGTGGAAAGAGACGACTTTACAACTCAACTTTTTTTAGCATCTTCTTGATGTCCTCATTAGACAATTTTCCACTCTCAGCAATTACAATACTTTGCGTATTACCAGTAGATTCCAACTCTGCCTTGACATTCAGAATACCATTGGCGTCTATGCTAAAGCAAACTTTCACCGTTTGTTCACCTGCAGGAGCTGGTGGGACACCGTAAAGAGTGAATTCATCAAGAAAGATGTTGTCCTTGGTTTTTCTGCATTCACCCTGAAACACTTTGATTGCAATACTTACTTGGTTATCAACTCTTGTGTAATATACATCCTCCTTGGTGACAGGTATCGGTGTGTTTCTCGGTATAAGAACACTCATTGTATTCTCTGCCGTTACCTCAATACCTAGGGACAGAGGGGTCACATCTAAAAGAATCAAATCCTTAACAGTTTTACTGCCATTACCACTTAAGTTTGCAGCCAAGACTGCCGCACCATAAGCGACAGCCTCATCTGCATTAATGCTCTTAGAAAGTTGCTTCCATTCAAAAAATTCCCTAAGCATCTGTTGCATCTTGGGAATCCGAGTTGACCCACCTACAATAACTATATCATCAACACCATTCTTGTCCATATTCCCATCTTCCAAACATTTCTTGACACATACAATACACTTATCAAAGAAACCAGCATTTAGCTCTTCGAATTTTGCACGTGTGAACTTGGTAGAAAAATCAAGTCCCTTATAAAGTGAATCAATGTCAATTGCCGTTTGAGTTGTTGATGACAGGTCCCTCTTGGCTCTCTCACAGGCAACTTTCCTCCCCATTGCTTTTGCATTTTTACTTATATCTTTCCTATGCCTTTTCTTGAATTCTTGTACACAATAGTTAACCATCGCCTTATCAAAATCCTCACCGCCCAAATGAGTGTCACCGCCAACCGCTTTCACACTTATGGTCCCTTCCCTTGTGATAGTGAGAAGTGACACATCGAATGTTCCCCCACCCAAATCAAAGACAAGAACATTTTTCTCTTCTGGTTGGTTTCTGTCAGCACTTTTGTCTAAACCATATGCAATTGCTGCTGCTGTTGGTTCACTAATCAAGCGCAAGACATTGAGCCCTGCCAACATACCAGCATCCTTGGTTGCCTGCCATTGCTTGTCACTGAAATATGCTGGGACGGTAATTACTGCATCTGTGACCGTTGTTCCTAGGTATGCCTCTGCAGCTTCTTTCAGGTTCTTCAAAATCATGGAAGATATTTCTTCAGCTGCAAATTCCTTGTTATGGCCATTATGTTCAAGCACAATCATTGGCTTATCCTCAGGCCCTTGTATAACTTTGAAAGGCCATGATCGTATGTCCTCCTGCAATCTACTGTCACTGAATCTGCTTCCAATTAGACGCTTAACACTGCCATCTAAAAGAGCCTTGAAGAGCCTAAGGTTGCCTGGTGTGTATGGTGGGTACCTTGCTGGTGCATCTCCCATAAAGCTTCTGTACAGGACGGCTTTCTTATGACGAATGTCTGATGATGATTGTAGAGATTGAAAGTTGTTTAGTAAGAGTTGAATAGTACGTGTACGGTAACATCATTTATGACTACATCACCAGCAGAGATATTGCTCACAAACTCCTCCTTAAGCTCCTTCTTGTTGGTAAATACGTATGCTGCAAGTGGCTTTGACCTTGAGTTAATAAAATCTATGCCATCTTCAACTTTTTCAATCTACAAAAACCAAAAGAAATATCAGTGACGGGATTTAGTTTTAAAATACTGAACCAGATGTCAATATTTACCGTAACTATAGGAAGTATAGGTCCAAATATCTCCTCGTTCACAATGGTCGGAGCGATTTTTCTGAACACCAGTAAGACGGTTAACTCTACTAATCCTGCAGCATTTTTTTGTCACTATTTGTTTACTAGCAGGGTAGATCCCAAACTCTTGCTTTTGTTGTGACAGGAAAACTACTTGAAACGACCTTACAATACATGGTGCAGAGTTCATTGACACCAATAAAAGAAGAAAAAAGGTACAAAACTCAGATGAACAGAACATATAGAATGACCAAGTGAATATTTGAAGAGTACAATAACCCCACAATTCATTAACCTTTTAAATATATAAATAAAATGATATTGCAGGTTATATAAGCCTAAAAGATAAACTTTGGCAAGTTTCAACCCGTTTCGTGTTTAGCTATTTTCTATTTACCCTAAAAGATAAAAGATAAATATGTAATATGGCCCGAATAGACCCATTTACATGGCTTTGGATTGGCTGCTCTAAGAACAAGGAATTAAACGAGCTGTTAGCATGAAGAAAAGAAAACTTACAGGCTGCTCTTGTCTGTTTGACCTCCATGAATTATCTTTGCAGAAACTTTATCATCATCCAAGAGACTTGTCAACCGTGTAAAATGATTGGAGTTAACAATTCGAGATATATCTGGTGAGTTTATAGGATCTTCCCCGAAAAACTTGACCAACGGATGTTTCATAGCGTCTATCTGTAGAAGTGATATCAAAATTCAAATTCATATACTCAATTTTCAAGGATTTAGTTCCTTAAACAAAAGGAGACGTACCAACACCGGAGCATAACTTTTCGTTGTTATAATGTAATCAGGAGCTACACATGCTTGTCCATTGTTGGTTGCCCACTTACCTGATACTATACGCCTTGCTGTCACCTATAAAACACATGATATCTGATCATAAGAACCATGTGGATGGTATATGTGGCAAAACGGACGGGTTGTGTAACATGTTTTATGTGTGGGATCAAAATGAACCGGGTCAGATTGCAATGACCTGCCAACATTTTTTTAACAATCTTTTTGTTTTTTGTTTAACAATATATGTATCAAATATATGATAAGAAAGACTATAGAGATTATTTTATACACACGATCCTTTATCAAAGACAAGTCAACCCATATTAACGATTATCACATGAATGGGTTGAAATTGCTTCTTACTGTTAGATCAATTTCTGAGTCAACTAAACCTGGACATTTGCCTCCAAGTTCCAAAACGACAGGAGTCAGATGCTTTGCAGCAGCAGCCATGACGACTCGTGCCATTCTTCCGTTCCCTGCGAGGTTGCAGTGTCGGTTATTCAATGAATAAGCAACAATTGTCAAGGATGTAAGATTAGTGTCTGGATATGCTTCTTCTTTTTAAACTTCTAAAATTTTATAGTGTCTGGATATACTAAAAGAAGGGAGGTTGATGGGTGCAATATCGTGCTTCAAAGGGTTGTACGAAATAGTGGTTTCTACAGTAACCGGGCTGCTGTAGCATGTTGTACGCTACAGTGGTTTGCACAGTAATTTTTTTTTTTTTCAAACCCAACCAATAAAAAATTCACAAAACAAAATAAACAAAAAAATTTAGCAAAAAAAAAAAAAAAAAAAAAAACTGCTGGGAACATCATCCCCACCACCACCCGCGTCTCGGTGGTGGTGGCTTCCGGTTATCGAGACACAACCAAACCAAACGGACCCTCAAAATTCCAACAACAACAACAAATAATACTCCCTTCGTAATCAAGATCAGAAACAACAACAATAACATCAAGACCCTAACCGAGTCACGAGTTGACTCGGTGAGTCCATTCCAAGTCGCGGCCGAGTCGAGAACCGAAAGAGATCCACAAGAGTTTTCATGTAAAAAGGGGCGCGTGGGGACGCGTATTAACGTCGAAAAACAAGGGAGGGGGTGGCGGAGTGTCGGTGGTGATGATGGTGTTCGGTGGTGGCGCGTAGAGGGGGTTGGAGGGGGAGCCGAGAGGTGTAGGTGGTACGGGTGTGACGGGGATATCACGATCTATAACTTGGTGCAAGAAAAGTAGCTGGTCGAAAAAATATTCCGGCGCCGCCGCCGGAATCTGCAGGTATTGCCGAAAGATATGCAGAATCCGACGAGAAAGAAAGAATTTTTTTTTTTTTTTTTTTTTTTTTTTTTTTTTTTTTTTTTTATGAATGAAATAAATAAAAATAAATGCTTTATATATAAGGGTGGTAAATGAAAGTTAGGGGTGGAGGGGGTGTAAGTGTCAATTTTAGCTAAAATTTTCACAAAATCGCTCCGGGGCTCATTTGACAAACCAAATGGACTAAAAAAATTTCTAAACTTGCGCCATTGTTAACGAAATGATTTTCCTAATAAAAACGAGTATAAATATGCAAATTTTTTACAAAATCAATTAATTTAGTAAATCGTTACGTTTCGTGTTTTCTAGGTTGTGCCGATACAATAAAATGGATAATGCCCCGCAGCAACGCGCGGGTCAACCCACTCATTAGATACTAAAGTTTTTTAGAGTATTTGACTGACTCAGCTAAAACAAACACTGCAATGGGTTATCAAAGACTATAAAACACAATAGAAAGTTACACTTTCAAAACCAATGTCAATAACCCTTAAATTAATTGTATCATACTCCACAAGCCAAAAATTTTTTATACCTTGTTGAAATTTGGCGACCACTTGTGCATTTTGGGGAGATTGATAATTGTTGGACAACGGTGTTCTTAGATTAGAATATCTCTTTAAATTCCGCAAGATCTGAAATTTGCACCAAGTGATCAAGACCGACAATAAATTTGAAACTCTAGTCTTTTAAATCTTACAGAAGAATCTTGGAAGATGATTACCAGTTTGCGTCAACTAGAAACTTATGAGAAGATTAACTTCACTGCCTGACCTGGAATTGTCAACAAAAATGGCTACCATGAAGAGTGAAGACACTCCTTACAAGACAGAAGTGTTGACGATGCAGGGAACAAGAGCTGGGCAAAGTGGCGAACCTGGAGTTGATGAAGACATGCAGTTTCACTTCCCTATTCATCTTGGTTGTACTAAGATGAATTAAGAGTGGAAGCAGACTGGATGATGAAGAAATTTAAAGTTCGTGTCAGAATTTGCATTACTCCATCGCCTTCCAAGAAGAACTGCGGAAGGCTTGATGAATCAGACTCAAGATCACAGTTTTGTGTCATTTCCAGATTGATAGACAAAAGAAGATAGATTGCTTGGACTTGAAGACATTTGATGTTTAGTATCGGTGATCTTTGGAACAAACCATTTTGTTGTTTGAAAGAGTTGATTGTGTGGAAGATGAAGTTTATGTTAACTAATGCTCACTCTTGTTAAATTGTTGAGTTTCGTTACTTGGTAATGTGATCCTTGGATGATTTAGGTTCTCCAATATCATCTCTGTTTTGTGTTCATTCTGCGTATGCTTGCTATTAGTCTTGTTTTGGAAATTTGGCAAATTTTGGGAAGATGGATGCTTTTGAGACAACGTACCTTGATTGTTGATATGTTAGAATTCCGTTACTCTTGTGAGTAGTCTTGTTTTCCTCTAGTTATTCATTGACACTTCCACTGTCTTGTTATTGGATGTTCCTCTTGGTTATGACGTTTGATGTCGGTTGACCTCTTAGGTGATAGAAGTAATATGTGAACTAAGATTGACTTGTTTGTTTACGACTCGTGATAAAGTATGACCATCATGAGAGCATATTTATATGATGCTAGTATTATGACGCCTGACCAACGTGATAATACTCACATCATATAACGTGCACTTATTGTGGTCATAGGATATCTTGGGGAGTATCTAAGAAGTTTAGAATTTGATCTCCGTTGAACTTTCTGTGACTTGTGAAACTTTAGGTTCATTCTACCTACGCATTGACTCGGCATTCATCGTTAAATAATTGGATAAATTTGAACTCTCGATTTTGCATTCTGTTGACCTCGATACATCTGTCACCAATCTCAAGCTCTTGTAGAAGTCTCTATTGTTTGATACAGGTGACTTGATTTGAAATATTGTTCGTATCCCATATGAACTTTCTAGAGGATACGATTATCATCATCTACATATGGTGTCATACCCTTTTGATCAAATTCAACCAGATATGTCACTTCCAGAAAAAAAACCGAAAGCCAATCTTGATAGACAGGAGAGAGTCATGAGAAATAAAGTTATTCGTTTTGTTAAGTTCTTTGGAAGAACCATCCACCACGTGAGGCGACCTGGGAGACTGAAGAGTCTATGCGAGCCAGCTACCCTCATCTTCCGTTGTAGTCTGGTATGCTTTCGGTTGTTTCGTTACCAATTCCTTTTTTCAATTTCGCGGACGAAATTTTCTTTTTAGAGGGGAAAAATTATAACACCCTAAAATCTTAAACCTATATTAAACATTAACCTAAGTATTCCTAATGTAACACTTGAACTATTATACAACATATAAAGTCACAAAACTATATGATATGTAAAAAGTAAAAATATCACACGCCTAATACATCTATGTGGACCGAAAATTTAATGTCATGTACAAGCACACCCTAGCCCAATCCAAGACAAGCCATAGACTTGATAAACTTGGAAAGTCATAACAAAAACACGGCAAATCTCTTTTTAAGCTTATCACATATACGGTTATTCCAATCACATTTACAACCGAATATTTTCTCAACCAAAACTAAGAAATCCTAGCAAGAAAAGTAGTGGCTGTGTTCCTTGTGTTCCTGGTATTCATTCGACAACAACAACAATAAAAAAAAAAATTCAAGGTGTTTTGCTCTCTCGATCGTGTACATGTAGGACGAAGGGTATTTGATTTGTGGTTTATAAGCTGTTCGAAGTTTGGTTCTGTTTGTGTTTCGGCTAGGATATTAGCCAGTATTCGATCTCGCTGTGTTCCTCCTTGTTATCACGCATCAAGGGTATCACAATCCTAACCTATTTCAATTCTTGTTTTCTTTTCTTTTGATCATGTCGTGGCAGTGAGATAGGCTGGATGATAACATATTTATGCAACACATGAGATCATAACATATCACCTAATTATATATGAATCGGCTGTAAGTATATATTGTGTACGCATGGACTCAAAACAACAAAAAAATCAGATTGTGGTCATCCTGTTAATTGGCTAGATATAGCATGTTTTAACCAAGCGAAAACTCATATGGAATAATTGAAACAGTCACATGAAATATCAAATATGAGCCTATATATAATTGATCTAATCGACTTCGGCATGATCCTGTTTTAAATTTGTTTTACGTTCGACTTAAAATCATGTCTAACTTAATCTATACGAGTTGAAATTCACATGAAATAATGACTAGAAATTTTAAACAAATTAATCGATCCATAACTGTTGTATTGAAACTGTTTTTCCTATCATGTTATGACATGTATATATTCAATTTACACAACACATGTTTAGCTAGTCATATTGAGATAAGAAAAGATAGAGTATGCATGCTAATTTAATATATATATTATGTGCATGCATGTATGATGTTGAGAAGTGTTCACATGGGTGTTTTATGAGTCGCAAAAGAAGTAATTGGTTCGGCTTATTTTATCAACAAAAAGAGCATGTTTGGTCTCGATCATTTTTATATTAAAGAGGGTATCACGGATTTGTTTTATTTTCAAAATATAAAGGATGTCGTGTGTATGTCGATGAAGTGAATCGAGGTCGGGTTATAAACAAGTCTTACATGATTTTATAAAAATCTTGTTGTCGCGGTATAAATATTAAGATCGTGGTACGTTAATAAATTATATAAAACTACAATGACGGGGTCCAAAATGATTATGTTAATATTAATTTATGAAATAAACTTTAAGATAATTTATTTGATATTTTATTATTAAATTTTGATAATTTGCATTTATGACTTTAAACTTTATTAAATTGTCATATTTAACTCTATATTATTATATTGGTCATTTTAACCTTAAATAATATTAATTAAATATGGAAACTTGTTAAAAAATGGAACGATAACTAAAAGAGGTAACTTGAGTAATTCGGACTCGTCTTGATTCGTATCCATTCTCTTCTAGGTTCGGTGAAGCGGGAGTGACCCATTCTCTTTTTGACTTGTGACTTTGCTTGTGCAATTGGACTGAGGTACAGATATTCCGTACTCTTTCAGCAAGAGTACAACTTCTTTCTCTCTCATGACCTTTTCTCTCTCTCTCTTATATTGCTTGATATTGAACCCTTCATATTGACCCTTGATATTGAACCCTTGATATTGAACCCTTGATATTGAGCCTTGATATTGACCCTTGATATTGAACCTTGATATTGACCTTGATAATTGAACCTTGACTTGAACCCTTGATTATGACTTGACCACTTGTACATGACATTGTACCATGAACCCTTGACCCATCAGTATTTTACCCAGGAGCTACTTGTTGTGGAGTAGCCACAACCATAACATTGATGCACCAATGTTATGTACTCTAGTGTGGTTGGAGAGATATACTACACCGTCCCTGATTCTTGTGATCTACTGCTGCTATGATTATTATGATTATTGTTATTGGCCAGCAGGGGCGTATGGATGCATCCTAGATTTGTCTTGACTTGTCTTGGGCTACGGCCATCTTGATTATGATATGCACTACATGATATATATTACTTGGTGACTGGGCGTGTGTGCATTACAGCCCCTCACATCTTGGGAGTTGATCACTCCATCTTGGGATACTTGACTTGAAATACTTGACTTGATATTTGTGTGCCTGAGGGTTAAATACTGATAGCCTTGACACTTGACACCTGATAGCCTTGACCCTTGACACTTGAAACCTGATAGCCTTGACCCTTGACACTTGACACCTGATAGCCTTGACACTTGATACTTGACACTTGACACTTGATATTTGATACCTAATACTTGATACTTGACACTTGATACTTGACTCTTGGTACTTGACCTTGCAAACTATTTATACTTGATCTTGCATAATTCTTGGAAACCTTGAAGCTTGGTAACCTTTGACACTATACTCAAACCCTTGACATTATACTTGACGATCCTTGAAACTAGTTAATCATTGCTATTACACTTGACGATTCGGGATACTTAACCTTGATGACTTTTCATATTTAACCTTGAAAATTCTTTGATATACCTTGTGACACCATATGTAATTTCTATTCATACTCTCTTATCTTATTACTTGATGTGCTTGTTATCATCATATCTGTTCACTGAGCTTTTTATGCTCAGCCGCGTTTTCTTTTCCATGCGGCAGGTACTTAAGCTAGGATGCGGGGTTTAGCTTTGGGGATGAGAGAGTGTGAACCAAACTTAGAGTTCCCTTATATTATGGACATGGTTTTATTATTGTAATTCCCTTATTTTGAAATTCATTTGTAACCTTGTACTCATTGTATTATTAAAGTATAAAGCTTGTGTTTTGCTCTGTTGGACACTATTTATTGTGATATCTTTACCCTTGACGGGTTGGGGTGTTACAATTTATGGTATCAGAGCCCAGGCTGACGACTTATTATATATAACCTGGACCTGTGAGTTTGGACCATTAGGTTTCCACTGTAGGAACATTGATGAACACCTTGAAAACTTGATTTAGGATTTTTCCCTTTGCAAACTTAAGTTTAAACCTGTGAGGATTGGGTAGATATTAGGCCTCCTTCGGCATACTTTTCCCTTTCGTGTTTATCCTCGACTCCCTTATTCAGACCATTTGGTAATCGTTCAGATGGTTAAATCTCATCGCTCTTGACCACCTGACGAAAACCCGAAGAAAATGGTGACTCATGCCATTAAGGATACTTCAAGACAGATCCAGCGCGTAAGAAGGAGTAAGGGAACTACTGTTGATGCTACGGGCTACCAGAAGGTGGATGACAAGGAGAAAGAGATGTATGAAACTAAAACAAATGATAACAAAGGTATTGGCACCAAGTATTACGGAAAGTGCCATGAGTCTGTGGAAGAAGAAGAGAGAGATCGCAAAAGTGGTTTTACTAGCCGCCTTTTTGCCGCAACACGAGAATAATAAGAATGGCTGGATTAGTGAAAGAGAGGAGGAGAAGGAAGAGAATGATGTGGACTCCGATCTAGAGTCTACGGCAACCAGCCGCTATAATCCAAGTTGAATGAAAGGAATTTGTAATCATGAACTAGTTTCTTTTACTCTTTTGTTTAACTTCAAATTTCATTTCCATTTCCAAGTTACTCTCATTGTATTAAAATTTTGAATTAAGTTTCCCTCTTGTGCGCTTTGTTACGGCAATCTTGTTTGTATTCATCAGTTAATTGTTATGGGAATCTTGATGCTTTTGGAAGTATTGGTACGAGGGTTTTGCACCCTAAATTAATTGACTTGATGAATTCCGTTTCTTTCGGATAATTCTCATCTTTTGACCCCATTGACGGTGTTAGCAACTAGCATTCCACGCGTATCATTTTGACAACAATACAATGTTCGTATTCGCAATGAGGCACACTTGGGCTATGAAGCTGAACAAACTTCCAACCTTTTCGAATAGCTGACTTGTCCGCCTAAAGACTCTTGATAAACCTTACACTTGATCCTAATTCGTGAACTATCCGTCTGGTTTGACGAATGTAGTTACAATTCTGTTTACCTTGATATAATTTTGGACCTACCCTTGTAAATCCGTTCCCGATGACTTCACTTGAAAGACTGAAGAAACAAATGAAAGAACTTCTAAGAAATGGGTTACTAACCAAGAGTAAGCCGTGAAGTATATCAGTTTTATTGGTGAAGAAGAGGAGAGACGACGTAGAGTGAACGTGAAGATTTCTTAAGATGATTGTGAGGCCGAAATTGTATTTCGTGATAATAAGTTAACTATTCCAATTGTATTGGCTATCACGTCAACTATTTTCGTGTACATGATGAGGTTATGTTTTCGTGAATATTTGGAGAAATTGTATAGTACGACATTGTGGTATGTTTTGAAATGGAGTTATGAGTGGAGGTTATTTTGAAACCGCTTTCCGTATTCGTGACGACTACTATGACGGTTAGTGAAGCTAATGGTATTAGCTAAAGCTCTGACCATCTTGTGAAACTGAGAAATACCGTTTTCTCGTGAGTACTTGGACAAACAGTCATGGTATGACGTAATAGTACATTCGAAGACGAGAAAGGACATGGAAACTATTTTGTACCTTGTTGAAATTTGGCGACCACTTGTGCATTTTGGGGAGATTGATAATTGTTGGACAACGGTGTTCTTAGATTAGAATATCTCTTTAAATTCCGCAAGATCTGAAATTTGCACCAAGTGATCAAGACCGACAATAAATTTGAAACTCTAGTCTTTTAAATCTTACAGAAGAATCTTGGAAGATGATTACCAGTTTGCGTCAACTAGAAACTTATGAGAAGATTAACTTCACTGCCTGACCTGGAATTGTCAACAAAAATGGCTACCATGAAGAGTGAAGACACTCCTTACAAGACAGAAGTGTTGACGATGCAGGGAACAAGAGCTGGGCAAAGTGGCGAACCTGGAGTTGATGAAGACATGCAGTTTCACTTCCCTATTCATCTTGGTTGTACTAAGATGAATTAAGAGTGGAAGCAGACTGGATGATGAAGAAATTTAAAGTTCGTGTCAGAATTTGCATTACTCCATCGCCTTCCAAGAAGAACTGCGGAAGGCTTGATGAATCAGACTCAAGATCACAGTTTTGTGTCATTTCCAGATTGATAGACAAAAGAAGATAGATTGCTTGGACTTGAAGACATTTGATGTTTAGTATCGGTGATCTTTGGAACAAACCATTTTGTTGTTTGAAAGAGTTGATTGTGTGGAAGATGAAGTTTATGTTAACTAATGCTCACTCTTGTTAAATTGTTGAGTTTCGTTACTTGGTAATGTGATCCTTGGATGATTTAGGTTCTCCAATATCATCTCTGTTTTGTGTTCATTCTGCGTATGCTTGCTATTAGTCTTGTTTTGGAAATTTGGCAAATTTTGGGAAGATGGATGCTTTTGAGACAACGTACCTTGATTGTTGATATGTTAGAATTCCGTTACTCTTGTGAGTAGTCTTGTTTTCCTCTAGTTATTCATTGACACTTCCACTGTCTTGTTATTGGATGTTCCTCTTGGTTATGACGTTTGATGTCGGTTGACCTCTTAGGTGATAGAAGTAATATGTGAACTAAGATTGACTTGTTTGTTTACGACTCGTGATAAAGTATGACCATCATGAGAGCATATTTATATGATGCTAGTATTATGACGCCTGACCAACGTGATAATACTCACATCATATAACGTGCACTTATTGTGGTCATAGGATATCTTGGGGAGTATCTAAGAAGTTTAGAATTTGATCTCCGTTGAACTTTCTGTGACTTGTGAAACTTTAGGTTCATTCTACCTACGCATTGACTCGGCATTCATCGTTAAATAATTGGATAAATTTGAACTCTCGATTTTGCATTCTGTTGACCTCGATACATCTGTCACCAATCTCAAGCTCTTGTAGAAGTCTCTATTGTTTGATACAGGTGACTTGATTTGAAATATTGTTCGTATCCCATATGAACTTTCTAGAGGATACGATTATCATCATCTACATATGGTGTCATACCCTTTTGATCAAATTCAACCAGATATGTCACTTCCAGAAAAAAAACCGAAAGCCAATCTTGATAGACAGGAGAGAGTCATGAGAAATAAAGTTATTCGTTTTGTTAAGTTCTTTGGAAGAACCATCCACCACGTGAGGCGACCTGGGAGACTGAAGAGTCTATGCGAGCCAGCTACCCTCATCTTCCGTTGTAGTCTGGTATGCTTTCGGTTGTTTCGTTACCAATTCCTTTTTTCAATTTCGCGGACGAAATTTTCTTTTTAGAGGGGAAAAATTATAACACCCTAAAATCTTAAACCTATATTAAACATTAACCTAAGTATTCCTAATGTAACACTTGAACTATTATACAACATATAAAGTCACAAAACTATATGATATGTAAAAAGTAAAAATATCACACGCCTAATACATCTATGTGGACCGAAAATTTAATGTCATGTACAAGCACACCCTAGCCCAATCCAAGACAAGCCATAGACTTGATAAACTTGGAAAGTCATAACAAAAACACGGCAAATCTCTTTTTAAGCTTATCACATATACGGTTATTCCAATCACATTTACAACCGAATATTTTCTCAACCAAAACTAAGAAATCCTAGCAAGAAAAGTAGTGGCTGTGTTCCTTGTGTTCCTGGTATTCATTCGACAACAACAACAATAAAAAAAAAATTCAAGGTGTTTTGCTCTCTCGATCGTGTACATGTAGGACGAAGGGTATTTGATTCGTGGTTTATAAGCTGTTCGAAGTTTGGTTCTGTTTGTGTTTCGGCTAGGATATTAGCCAGTATTCGATCTCGCTGTGTTCCTCCTTGTTATCACGCATCAAGGGTATCACAATCCTAACCTATTTCAATTCTTGTTTTCTTTTCTTTTGATCATGTCGTGGCAGTGAGATAGGCTGGATGATAACATATTTATGCAACACATGAGATCATAACATATCACCTAATTATATATGAATCGGCTGTAAGTATATATTGTGTACGCATGGACTCAAAACAACAAAAAAATCAGATTGTGGTCATCCTGTTAATTGGCTAGATATAGCATGTTTTAACCAAGCGAAAACTCATATGGAATAATTGAAACAGTCACATGAAATATCAAATATGAGCCTATATATAATTGATCTAATCGACTTCGGCATGATCCTGTTTTAAATTTGTTTTACGTTCTACTTAAAATCATGTCTAACTTAATCTATACGAGTTGAAATTCACATGAAATAATGACTAGAAATTTTAAACAAATTAATCGATCCATAACTGTTGTATTGAAACTGTTTTTCCTATCATGTTATGACATGTATATATTCAATTTACACAACACATGTTTAGCTAGTCATATTGAGATAAGAAAAGATAGAGTATGCATGCTAATTTAATATATATATTATGTGCATGCATGTATGATGTTGAGAAGTGTTCACATGGGTGTTTTATGAGTCGCAAAAGAAGTAATTGGTTCGGCTTATTTTATCAACAAAAAGAGCATGTTTGGTCTCGATCATTTTTATATTAAAGAGGGTATCACGGATTTGTTTTATTTTCAAAATATAAAGGATGTCGTGTGTATGTCGATGAAGTGAATCGAGGTCGGGTTATAAACAAGTCTTACATGATTTTATAAAAATCTTGTTGTCGCGGTATAAATATTAAGATCGTGGTACGTTAATAAATTATATAAAACTACAATGACGGGGTCCAAAATGATTATGTTAATATTAATTTATGAAATAAACTTTAAGATAATTTATTTGATATTTTATTATTAAATTTTGATAATTTGCATTTATGACTTTAAACTTTATTAAATTGTCATATTTAACCTTATATTATTATATTGGTCATTTTAACCTTAAATAATATTAATTAAATATGGAAACTTGTTAAAAAATGGAAAGATAACTAAAAGAGGTAACTTGAGTAATTCGGACTCGTCTTGATCCGTATCCATTCTCTTCTAGGTTCGGTGAAGCGGGAGTGACCCATTCTCTTTTTGACTTGTGACTTTGCTTGTGCAATTGGACTGAGGTACAGATATTCCGTACTCTTTCAGCAAGATTACAACTTCTTTCTCTCTCATGACCTTTTCTCTCTCTCTCTCTCTTATATTGCTTGATATTGAACCCTTCATATTGACCTTTGATATTGAACCCTTGATATTGAACCCTTGATATTGAGCCTTGATATTGACCCTTGATATTGAACCTTGATATTGACCTTGATAATTGAACCTTGACTTGAACCCTTGATTATGACTTGACCACTTGTACATGACATTGTACCATGAACCCTTGACCCATCAGTATTTTACCCAGGAGCTACTTGTTGTGGAGTAGCCACAACCATAACATTGATGCACCAATGTTATGTACTCTAGTGTGGTTGGAGAGATGTACTACACCGTCCCTGATTCTTGTGATCTACTGCTGCTATGATTATTATGATTATTGTTATTGGCCAGCAGGGGCGTATGGATGCATCCTAGATTTGTCTTGACTTGTCTTGGGCTACGGCCATCTTGATTATGATATGCACTACATGATATATATTACTTGGTGACTGGGCGTGTGTGCATTACAGCCCCTCACATCTTGGGAGTTGATCACTCCATCTTGGGATACTTGACTTGAAATACTTGACTTGATATTTGTGTGCCTGAGGGTTAAATACTGATAGCCTTGACACTTGACACCTGATAGCCTTGACCCTTGACACTTGAAACCTGATAGCCTTGACCCTTGACACTTGACACCTGATAGCCTTGACACTTGATATTTGATACCTAATACTTGATACTTGACACTTGATACTTGACTCTTGGTACTTGACCTTGCAAACTATTTATACTTGATCTTGCATAATTCTTGGAAACCTTGAAGCTTGGTAACCTTTGACACTATACTCAAACCCTTGACATTATACTTGACGATCCTTGAAACTAGTTAATCATTGCTATTACACTTGACGATTCGGGATACTTAACCTTGATGACTTTTCATATTTAACCTTGAAAATTCTTTGATATACCTTGTGACACCATATGTAATTTCTATTCATACTCTCTTATCTTATTACTTGATGTGCTTGTTATCATCATATCTGTTCACTGAGCTTTTTATGCTCAGCCGCGTTTTCTTTTCCATGCGGCAGGTACTTAAGCTAGGATGCGGGGTTTAGCTTTGGGGATGAGAGAGTGTGAACCAAACTTAGAGTTCCCTTATATTATGGACATGGTTTTATTATTGTAATTCCCTTATTTTGAAATTCATTTGTAACCTTGTACTCATTGTATTATTAAAGTATAAAGCTTGTGTTTTGCTCTGTTGGACACTATTTATTGTGATATCTTTACCCTTGACGGGTTGGGGTGTTACAATAACAATGCATATCTATAGAAAGATCATTTAATTCTCGTCGCGATGTTATTTTTTTTGTAGCTTGAAGATTTACCGTTTGCAAGATATGTTGTTTTGAAAAAAAAGGTGAAAAATATAAATGAGTGGATATGATTGGTTGATAGGTTCTATGGCATGTATGGGTTCTTCATGGATCTCAACTCTACTCCACAATCACATTGTAACGTAACGTTGGACTAGAAACATTTTTCAGAGAGCATGTTGACTGTCGAATGTTAATAAACAACTTCCTGTTAGACTACATAATTCCCCCGTAGGTATAATCTTATTAATGATCATTATTTATAATGGTGAAACCCTAGACACCCTAAACCCACAAACCGGGCTTGGGCCTATTTGTCCACTACTCCCCCGCAGTCTGAGCGGCGAAATCGCGAAAGCTCGGACTGGAGTAGCAAACTAGAAAAGAAAAAAAAAACAAAACATTAACGTAATAAAAGCATAACTTTTTTTCTTCTCTTTCAATTCTTTGCTCCTCGTATTTCTCTGATACGCACAGTCAGGTGAATTGGAATATAGAAGGAAGAACAATTCACGAAAGAGTTCGATATCAATTGCTTATAAGCTAAGTGTAGAACTCACTCCAAAAAGCTAGCTTGAAGGAGGAGGGAACACCTAGACATTATAAACCACCGCCCAATCCCATACTTGGGCGATGTGGGATTGTAACAATACCCCACCCTTAAAGGAACCAACGTCCTCGTTGGTCACGGCTATGTTGGTCACGGTCGGCACCCTTCTTTGGGTCCGAGCCACCATTCCATAGGCCACCACTCCGAGCTCGTTGGTCATGGCTATGTTGGTCACGGTTGGCACCCTTCTTTAGGTCCAAGCTACCACTCCACAGGCCACCACTCCGAGTGTTGAAACCAAGTAGGGCTAGCTCTGATACCAAATGATACGAACAGTCAGGTGAATTGGAATATAGAAGGAAGAACAATTCACGAAAGAGTTCGATATCAATTGCTTATAAGCTAAGTGTAGAACTCACTCCAAAAAGCTAGCTTGAAGAAGGAGGGAACACCTAGATATTATAAACCACCGCCCAATCCCATACTAGGGCGATGTGGGATCGTAACATTGTCATAGGCCACAGGCACCGTAAAGAGCACCACCACCGATATGTATGTAGACCAAGGTCAAAAAGTTGTAGCAGTAGCTGGGATCATATTGAAACCAAGGAATTAAATTTTATTTGCTTTTGCACATTCGCCGAGTAAACAAATGTATATTTGTTCCTCTTTCCTTCTTACGTACTGATGATATTTGTTCATCTCTTTTTCGCTTGTAGTCTTCAAATAATAAAACAAAAGTGGCGGCTGAGATTTTTTTTTTCACTGCATTTGAGGCTGTTGGTTGGAATGAATGTTTTGGGATTAGGGTTTGACGGGGAGGATTAGGGGAAGCGGCTCAACATAGCCACCTAGGTCTGAGGATCAGACCTGCCCCGATACCATGTTAGACTACATAATTCCCCCGTAGGTATAATCTTATTAATGACCATTATTTATAATGGTGAAACCCTAGACACCCTAAACCCACAAACTGGGCTTGCGCCTATTTGTCCACTAATACTTCCAACAATGACAAAACATCTACCTAATAACAGTTTGTAATGGCCATAGTGGGCAAAACAGTAGGATTTTAGAAGGTAAGAAAAAGAAAAGAAAAAAGACATGCATAGAATATTTTATCCCATTTTTGCTCCAAGAGTGCAGATGTTTCAACAACAGCACCTTCAACAGCTTTTATTACCGAGTGATCCAGATATTCTGCAAAAAGTTTTGCCACCAATGAAGACATGGCGGAAGAAATTTCTAATGGCTTCAAAACTACATCATTTCCTGCTGCAATTGCTCCTATGACTGGATCAACAGATAATACTGCAGACAAATAAATAGATTAGTAAACCAATAAATGTGTTTCAACTTCAGCTGCACATATTCATACGAAAGAAGTAATAGGAAACCAGGTTATTTTCATACATAATGGGTAGTTCCATGCTGATATGACCAATACGACACCCAAGGGTCCGAGACTATTTCTGCTGATGAAGGAAAAGTGCCTTAATTGGTTTTTGCCTGCAAAGAATTATCACAAATGTGCATTATATAATCTTCCATCTCCTAAAGTACATGTCAAGTTTATGTCCCACTTAAAATCCAAACAATGTTACCTTTTATGGTTTCATCCGACCTTTTAAGTTCTTCATTGCCGACGTGTATAAGTTGCTGTCAAACAATAAAAACATATACATCAAGAAACTCGATTGCAAAGGCATAGTGCGAACGCCAAAAAAATAAAAGTATAACTATATAAGCATGTATAATAAGCACTTAAGGTAACACTAACAATATATTACAATAATAAGCAGTTTTAAGGCTTTAAAGTACAAATACAAATATAATATACGAAAATTATACTCCCTCCATCTCAAAATTATTGTCAGGGGACAACAATTACAAAGTTTAATAAAAGTTGGGCCACTTTTATTTTCAACCACTCAAAGAGAATATTCTCCTATTATATAATCTAGTTTTTACTTAAAAATGAATGTGGACAATTAATTTGAGACATCCCATAATATAAATGTGGACAATAATTTTGAGACGGATGGAGTAATAGAATAGTTAAAATAACAGTATACATACCCTAATATAAAACATTATTAGGGTTCTTTCCAGGTAACAAGATTACATTTGAAAAAGACGGGGTATTGGTTTGTGTGGGTATAGGGTTTGTGAGGCCATTCCTAAATAGGAAGTCTTAAAAAAATAAGACCAAAAACATTATTTAATTGGAAGGATTTCAAACTAACATATATATATATATATATATATATATATATATATATATATATATATATATATATATATATATGAATAGAAGTTAAGTTACATTATGAATTTTAATCTCTTTAATTGTAGGAGCCACTAATATTTATGAACCTCATTAACTTTCAATAGTCCATTTAATCAATGTGATATAACAGCCCAATTAATTACCTTTTAATGCATATTTCATATATATAAAGCTTAGAAACTATCCCACAAACTAATACAGTTTCATCTCAGCTTCTAAACACACATTACACTATTAATAATTTAAATGTTCTACTTTAAAAAACATATATCTACTACGTTTTAAAGTATATGAGACAATACTAAATAAGGAAGGTTTAAAATGAAAATATTTGCTCGCCACAAACAATCACCGGATACCCGCCGCCGCATTACGCGGGTACCCTTCTAATGTGATAAAAAGTGTTTAAGAAAAATTGGTAAAAGTAGCTATCCTGTCAAGATTGGGTACTCTTGTTGTTGTTGTACTGACATTTTTTTTTTAAAAAAAAAGTACAAAAGGAAAAGTTAAAAATGTGGCTCAATGTACTTAACCGTAATTCGCTTAGGTCGTTTAACATTTGTAAGGAACAAATAGAATAAAATAATATTTTTTGAACTTGACTAAATTTTAAGAAAATGACAAAATAGAAGGTCGTTTAATGTACAAAAAGTCGTTTAACTTAGATAGCTCAAAAAGTACACATAAAGGTACTCTACAAAGTACCTTACACAAAAGTAAGATACACAAACTTTTTAGTAACACTTGTCACCTTATTATCAAAAGTAAAAAAGTCGCATGTCGCTTGGTCTATAATGAGAAAAGTCCATTTTTTGATCTAGAAAAGGTTGACAAGTTGAGTGAACGGATTAGTCTCGGAATTACCCCTTTATTTATGATTTGTAAGAATCATATGTGATTTGTAAAAATCAAATCATATATGATTTTTCTGGGCGGAAATTTAAAAATAAAAAAGTTCGTCGAAAAAAAATTTTCGTCGAAAGTATATAACAATGCATATCTATAGAAAGATGATTTAATTATCGTCGGTATGGTATTTTTTTTGTAGCTAGAAGATTTACCGTTTGCAAGATATGTTGTTTTTTTTTAAAAAAGTGGAAAATAAAAATGGGTGGCTATGATTGGTTCATTGATTCTATAATAAATATGAGTTTTATATTGATCTCTTCTCTACACAAAAATTGATGAAAACAAAAGAAAATGTGGCGAAAAATAATTTTGCACCAAATTTCTTATCACGACATTCTCTTTGTTCCATATCTTTCTTTGGTGTAACACATTATATGAATGATATTTGTTTTTCGTTGATCTGAACGTGAAAAAATACAAAGCACATTCTCGTTACGTTAATATAACTTGTGGCAAAAGTAGTCAATTTAGATACTTGGATAAAAAAAAGTATAAATTGGCAGGGACACCTTAACCCTGTGTATCATAATGGTACACATCAACTCTACCCAGCAAATGTTTGATGCCTGTGAAATACCTCCACCCAATACCCAACCATGCTGCGAAACGGATTCAAACTCGCGTCCTTTATTTGATCAAGACATCACATGGCTGAACCAGGCTTTTAAGGTAGTTGGTGGCCAATTGCGCTAAGCAGCTGGTGAATCAATTTCCATACTTCAATAGAAGAACTAATAACAAAAATATGTATAGTATATAATAAATTAATCAAAGGCCTTCCTGCCATGATATTCGGCCCATGGATCATCTGTTCGACGGTAGGGAAGCGCGAGTGATTATCGACCGATATCATACATACTTTTGTTATTAGTTTTTTTATTGAATGATGTAATACAAAAAGTTGTAAAATATATATGCAATTGTAAAAATGGTTCAGAACAAACACTAAACACAGAGATATACACCCAACCGACAACCCTTTTGGTGTAATTTTATTAATAATGCAATAAGATAAGTCTCCAACTGGGTGCTTACCAACAATACAAAAGAAAACGATTAATCCCCTTCAGAAGGGCACCAATCAATACCTCACCACAAAAGTCACTCAACACTCAGATACACCCAAAAGATTGGATGTAGAATACAAGATAAAGAATCAAAACCTAACAGATATCAAGATTGATATCACAAGACTAAACAATCAAGACTTAGAGAGAAAAATAGCAACTATGTGAGATGATACAAAATGAGAGTTATGAAACCCTAGATCCGGTAGAGAGATTATATAGCACCATATTACACTTTAGCCCTCTGACTTTACTTCACCAGCTAAACCCAACTACAACTTGATATAACTTTGAAATGTCCACCCTTAGCCCCTAGACTTAAGTTGACCTTCAGTTTGACCAAGTCATCCAACACCCTCTCTCAAACTGAACCTGGACAACATAAAACTCAAACAAAACCTGCACATTACTTAGAAAACATATCATACAAGCAATTGACCACACAACTTGTTATGCTGAGCTGTCCCAATAGCTTTGGTTAAAATATCAGCTGTTTGATCAGCAGATGATACTTTTTCAGTCTTAATAATACCAGCTGAAACTTTTTCTCTCACAACATGAACATCAATTTCAAAATGCTTAGTCCTTTCATGAAAAACAGGATTTGCAACAATCTGAATTGCTGAAATGCTATCACTGTAAAGACTAATAGGATACAGGCTTTTAACCTGCAAACTATGCAACACATTTGAAATCCAAATAACTTCACAAGTAGCACTAGCCATACATCTATATTCAGCCTCAGCTGAAGATCTAGATACAGTAGCCTGCTTTTTACTTTTCCATGAAATCAAAGTTTTACCAAAGAAAACACAAAAACCTGAAACAGATCTCCTTGTTTTAAGACATTTAGCCCAATCAGAATCAGTAAAACATCTCAGTTTAAAATCACTTTCTTTATAAATTTGAATACCAGTACCAGGAGAATTCTTAAGATATCTTAAAACTCTTAAAGCAATTTTAAAATGAGATTACAATGGTGAATGCATATGCTGGCTTAAACAATGCACAACATATGATATGTCTGGCCTGGTATGGGTCAGATATATAAGTTTTCCCAAAAGTTTTTGATATTCACCAAATTTTTTAAGACATTTATCATATTCAGTTTCATCAACAGCCAAAACACAATTTTCTGGCAAAGGAGTGGTGACTGGTTTTGCTGCAAGTAATCCAAATTCATGCAATGACTTATTCAACTTGCATACCTTAGTTGGACTATCACTCTCAAACCCAAGAGGCAATGTCATGTAAACATCCTCTTCTAAATCTCCATAAAGAAAGGCATTATTAACATCAAGTTGATACAAAGGCCAACCATTAGAAATAGCAATACACATAAGGCTCCTAACAGTAACCATTTTGACAACAGGACTAAATATTTCATCAAAATCAATACCCTCTCTTTGGCTAAACCCCTTAGCAACCAACCTAGCCTTATACTTATCAACCTCACCATTAGCTTTATATTTTATTTTATAAATCCATTTACTACCAATGGGAGTTCTGCCAAAAGGCAATTCAACAACAGTCCAAGTATTATTTCTATTTAAAGCTTCAACTTCATTATCCATAGCTTGAACCCAATTAATGTTTTTAACAGCTTGTTGATAAGTAGTAGGCTCAACAGACTTATTCAAAGTGGTAGCAAAACAATAATTCACATAATTCAACCTAGAATAGTTAACATGTTTTTCAATACCATACTTAATCTTACTTTCAACCAAATAATCATTAAATCTAACAGGAAGCTTAGAAGGTCTACTAGACCTTCTAATACTAGGTTGCTCACTATTATTGTCATTGAGTTGATCTGTCTCATAAGATATAGTGATGGGACTTTTAGGGACATTTCCCTCAGAGAAGTCATCATGTTGGGTTTCAGTTTCATCCTCAGAATACATAGTATATGTTCTAGTATCTGTTCTTGAGGGTGAGGGACTGACATCCTCAACTGGTGTTACTCCAATATCATCATTGGGAGTAGGAGATGTTTTGGAGTCAAAAAATGTTAAGATATCAATATCATTTGTGATCAAATCATCAACTGAACTATTGACTGTCTTAGTTTTCATTTTGAAAGGAAAAATAGTTTCATAAAATCTCACATCTCTAGAAAAGATAACACTTCTGTTATCAAGATTAAAAAGCTTATAAGCTTTTTTAACAAAAGAGTAACCAATGAGAACACATTTATTAGACCTAGATGTGAGTTTATCATGATTATTAAGAACAATTTCAAAACATGGACATCCAAAACACCTCAAATGAGACAACTCAGGTTTTCATATGGACTTTTATCTCCTAAAACAGAAGAGGGCAACCTGTTAATCAAATAAACAGCAGTAAGCACACAATCAGACCAAAAACATAGAGGAATCCCCCCTTGAAACATAAGGATTCTTGCAACATTTAGCAAATGCCTATGTTTCCTTTCAACAATACCATCCTGTTGAGGAGTACAAGTACAAGAAGTTTGTTGAAAGATTCCATAGTCTTTTATCAAATCAAACATTTTCTTATTAACAAATTCAGTCCCATTATCAGATCTTATAGTTTTAATTGAAACATCAAATTGATTATGAACAAGTTTTATTAAAGAGACAAAGACATCAAAGACTTCATCTTTAGATTTTAGAAGATATACCCAAACAGCCCTTGAAAAATCATCAACAATGGTAAAAAAATACTTATACCCTTCTCTGCTAGAAACTTTATAAGGCCCCCACAAATCTAAATGAACAAGTTCACCAATTCTCTTAGATTTGTGATCACTTAAAGGGAAAGGTTCCCTTGTTTGTTTGGCCCTATGACAAGTTTCACAGGGAGATACATGAACATATTTAGACAACTTAAGATCATTTTTGAGAACAGATAGGACTTGATCAGCAGGGTGACCAAGCCTACTATGCCAAAGATCTTTAGACACATTAAAACACATAACCATATTAGACATACTCACAGAAGTGCCACTAATCATATCAAACAAGTAAAGTCCACCAGATTCACTACCAGTCCCCAGTACAATCTGCCTTTTCAAGTCCTGAATGTAACATTTATCTTCATCAAATCCAACAAACATTTCCTAACTCTAATAAGTTTGTTCACAGATAGCAGACTAACACAATAACCAGGCACAACAAGGACATCATATAAAACAACATTACAAGTTAACCTAAGATTACCAACATGACTGATAGTGGCAAGAGTACCATTAGGATGGCCCACAGTTATATTTAAAGCAGATACATCAACCACATTAAACATACCATCAGTAGACACAGTTAAATGCTGATTAGCACCATAATCAATAATCCAACCCAAAGTAACGGTTTTAACCATAAGACCAGACTTAGAAACAAGAAACTTAGAGAAATTCATATTAAACTACACATTGCCATTAAAGAAAGAAGCATTACATGCCATGTTAGCCTGTATGCTCCCAAAAGGAGTATCATTGATCAAGGACAATATTTTCCTCATCTGTTCAGAAGTAAAACCAGTAGAAGTATTCATAGAGGACTGCTTATCAATAGTTTTAGCATCAACATTATTAGCATTGTAAGTTTGTTTAGGACCATTATTATTAGTTTTCTTGAAATTAGGTGGAAAACCAACAAGTTCAAAACATCTATCAATAGTATGTCCAATTTTACCACAATACTTACAGTTCAAATTAAGATTAGGTCCTCTATTAGCAGTATATGTGTTATTACCTCTGGTGTTATTATTATTATTATTAAAACCTCTTCTATTAGAATTGTTAAAAGACTTAGCATTGAAAGAAGAAGCATTCATTTTAGACTCAGTAACACCAGAGCTCTCAGGAACACCTCTGTGAGATTCATCTCTGGAAACAGTAGTATAAGCATCCTTCACATCAGGGAGTGGATCCCTGGTGAGAAGAGCACTTCTGATAGGCTGATAACAGTCATCACAACCCATAAAAAATTACATAAGTTTCATGAGTTGTTGATGAATCAACAACTCCTTACTAGCATCACAAGTACATTTAACTTCACAAACACATTTAACTTCACAAACACATTTAGGCAATTTAGTGAGAGCAACAAATTCTCTCCAAAGAGAGTTTAACCTATGATAATAATCAGCAATAGAACTACCTCCTTGTTTAACACTATTAATTTTTTTGTAAAAGATTAAACACAACAGAACCATCAATTTTATCATAAGTCTCCTCTAATTCTTTCCACACATAAGCAGCATTATCAGAATACACAAGACCAAGATACACATCTTGAGACACAGAATTCATAATCCAAGTAAGGACAATAGCATTACACCTATCCCACTGGGCAGTCAAGACATCACTAGTCACATAAGTAGCTTTAAGACAAGTTCCATCTATAAAACCAACTTTATTCCTAGCTTGCAGGGCAAGTTTCATAGCACTAGACCAGATTCTATAATTCTCAGTCCCCAAAAGTTTGAAAGGAATTATAGCAGTATTACTATTATCATTAGTCTGAACATGCAATGGATTTCCAGCATCAAGATTATTAATCAAAACAGGAGGATTACTACTCTCACCAACAACCATTGTAACAAACAATCAAGAAACGGATAACTTCAACAAAAAAGCAAAGAACAAACAAGAAACAAGAAAAAAATCACAAAAACAGTAATCAATAACCAAACAGATTAACAAACTAGAAAATAACCAAACAATAAACAAACAGATAATCACAACAGAATTCAAACTAACAACAAACAAATCACCAACAAGCCTCAACCAACTTCCAAGTCCCAAAAGCCTAAACTCCAGCGACCTAGACCCAATAATACTTAACACACACCCAAGAAAAACAAGTAACCAGCCATGAAGACTGGGATTGGCCAGAACAGGTTTCCGTACCACTCAAAAGGTGGCAGGTCAAGGAGTTAACCAATCCGTTTGAACCTTCTTGACCAAATTACTGTTCTCTTAAAGGAGGAGAAAGACTTACAGTGCGTTAATCAAAGAAATACGGCGGAATATACCATAACCACACTAGATTCACTTAGTCTAGTGCAATCGTGATCAAGAACGGTCCCATATATCACCAATAACAAAACCCCCAAATTCTCAAATTAGGGTTTGAAAACCCTAACCAAGAATATCACAAAAAACCAACAGAATAACCACAATAGAATCCAAGAACACCACGGCCGTTAAGAAAACGACCTCAATCACCACCAGAACCAATCAATTTGTTGATATAAATAATGCATAAAAACGTTATTTATATTTTTCGATATCTCTATGTTTTGACGATCACAAAATGTAAAAACATTAAACGCAAAGTTAATACGCAAACAACTTTTTAAGTAAGTTTATATCATCTCATCCAACATAATCACTTAAGGTATGAATAAACAAGTGATTAGTACATTTAATGATCAAAGGGATATTTAATTAATTATTACAAAGTTTATTTAATAATATAAACATATTATATATTTTTGAAAAACACTTTTGGTAATAAAAGAAAATGTTTAAATCATACTAAATATATGAATTCAAATTTTAACCAAAATCAGTTAGTTTTTCACCAAATAAACTTTCCCCACTAAAAGACAGAAAATCTGGCCGTTACAGCTGGGCGGCCCCCTTAATTTTAAGGGGGCCGGCCACGCTCCCCTGTCAGATTCTGTCAGAAATTTTCTCCTATAAATACCACCTCAAACCTGGTATTTTTCTCACCTTTTGCACAAATATTTTCAGATCCAAATCTCTCTAAACATCCTTCTAAAATCCTTTGATCACTAGATTATCAATCCTTGTTTCAAGTGATTCAATCCTTCATTCATTCATCTCTCAAAGTGCAAAAGAAGAATACTCCCTCAACATCTAGTTAAGAAGTATTTGTGAATATTATTTGTATAGTTGTGTAGATTATTTGTATAGTATAGATCTAGGTATGTTAGTTGTGAAGATTAGTTGTGAACTAGTAGTAGTGTTGTGGAGAAGAAGTAATGGTGTGAAGATCTAGAGCTTAGTAGTGAAGAAGTTGTGTTGTGAAGAAGGTGTGTAGTGATAAGTGGTGTGAGATTAGTTCTAGCTAGGATTAGAACTCGACATTTAGCTTTGTGTCGTTAAATTGGTGTAAGCGAAAGTTGTGTAAGGTTTTCTCCGGTATAAGGGAGCTTGTTGACATAGTGAAGAAAACTCTCGAGTAGGTGACTCGGGGAGTGGAGTAGGAACAAGGAAGGTGTCCTTGTAGCCGAACCACTATAAATCCTTTGTCTCGCGGTTAAATCTTTCCTTTACTTAGCTTACTTATTTACATCTCGCACATAGCTATAATTGTTTATATTGTGCATGTGTTGATCTTACATACTTAGCTTACATCTTTACTATTTCTCATACTTAGATATTGTTGTTCATATTGTTCAAGATTTGAGTTCACATAAGATCGAATCAAAGTTTTAAAAGTAAATAAGGTTTTAAAACTATACTAAGTTTTCAAAAACAAAGTCTTTATAACAAACCTAAAAGAATTCACATATAATAGATCATATAGTTGTTTTTTGTACTTAACTCTAATCAAAGGCTTTTCAAACTAACAATTGAATAAACTCGTATTAATATTTTGAAACCAAGTTTTACAAAAATTAATAAGACGTAAAACTATTCAACCCCCCCTTCTATTTAACCACAATTGGTATCAAGAGCCACGTCAAACAAGATTTTTAAAATATATTGTATTTTAAAACTTGAATCGATCTATGGAATCGGAAAAATATTTAGAAGTGCAATCTATGCAAAGACCACCGTTATTTGAAAGTGATGGTTTTCTTTATTGGAAAAATAGATTCGAAACTTATGTGAAATCAAAAGATCTTGATCTTTGGCATGTAATTACCTTTGGTGATTTTCCCCCTATTCAATTTAATTTTGAAACTAAAAAGGATGAAATTGTATCTTTTGAAAAACAAAATGATGATTTGAAAAAGAAACTAGCAAAAAATAATGAGGCTAAAATGGTTATTTATAATGCGTTACCACGCAAAGAATATGAAAGAATTTTTATGTGTAAAACCGCAAAAGAAATGTGGGATTCTTTATTAATCATTCACCAAGGTAATAGTCAAGTCAAAGATAATAAAAAAGATCTTCTTGTTCAACAATATGAACAATTTACGATTTCGGAAGAGGAATCAATTGATAATGCTTTTGCTAGGTTTAACAATATCATCACAAGTTTAAAAGCACTTGATGAGAATTTTTCTAGTAAGAATTTTGTTAGGAAATTTATTAGGGCTCTTCATCCAAAATGGCGAGCTAAAGTTACGGCGATTGAAGAATCGAAGAACTTGTCAACTCTTCAACTTGACGAGTTAATTGGCAACTTGACAGTCTATGAAGCAATAATAAAGAAAGATTCCGAGATGGTCAAAGGAAAAAGGGAGCAAAGCAAATCGATTGCGTTGAAAGCTAAAAAGGACTATAGTGACGAAGAATGCTCAACCGCCGAAAGCAACGATGAAGAGTATGCTATGGCCGTACGAGACTTCAAGAAATTCTTCAAAAGACGAGGAAGATACGTTAGGCAACCATATAATGAAAGAAAGTGCTTTAAGTGTGGAGATCCAAATCATCTTATTGGAGAATGTCCGAAATTGTCAAGAAGTCAAAACCACAAGGCCTTTGTAGGAGGAGCATGGAGCGATAGTGACAATGATGAAAAAGAGACAACAAAAGATGAAAGGTGTCTCATAGCAAAGGCATCCGATAAGGTACGTTCTAAAACCGAATACTATAGTGATGAAAATTTATTTTTAGATGAAAAAGACCTAGATAGCGAATATAGTAGATTGTGTAAATTAGGTCAAAAGGTCATAGCTAAAAATAAGTCACTAAAACATATTAATAATCAATTAGAAAATGAAGTACTTGAATTAAAAATTAAACTACAACATTTGGAAAAAGAAAAAGAAGTTTTTATAGAATGTAAAACATGTTTAGAGGTCAAAAATGAAAACGAAAAACTTAAAGATGAAATTTTCAAACTTGACAAGTTTAAAGATAGTAGTAACTCACTTAAGAAAATAATAAGTGTTCAAGAAACTTTGGGAGATAAAACCGGTTTAGGATTCACCTCAACAAATGTTTCAACTAACGAAAATAAAAATGTAAAGTTTGAATGTGAATCTAGTACACAAAAACCATTAGAGTCAAACGTTAAGTATGTAATCATAAAAGATAGAAAAATACCTATTGCGAGTGATGAGGAAGTAAAAAGTTTTATAAACCATCATTAAAAGCCAAAACCGGATTTTCTAAACCAAAATTAAGATCTAAAACTCCACTTCCAAATAGACCAAATAATCCTCATCCTCGGTCTAAAACCCCTCAACCTAGAAGAAATCAAGGTAGACAAAACCTCTCCAATAATAGTCACCCAATGTGGAATTATCCACATCAAGCAAGCTTTAACCCATGGGGATTACTTCCACCATATATGCATCATAGTCAATTGCAAACCATGTTTGGTTCAAACAACTTTGGACCAATGAGACCATGGGAACCAAGTAGCTAAGTTGTCACTTTTCGATAATGTTGGAATCTCATCTACAAATGGCTTCTATAAGTCAACATGGCAACTTGAAGTGTTTGAAGAAAATTTATTGAAGACTAAAAGGTACGCGTTTCTTTTAAGTTCATTGTTAAAATTTATATTCTTAGATTAATAACTAGTTAGATTAATGCTTAGTAATATAGCTAGTAATACTTACTTACTCACGCATTATGAACCCCTTTTAGTTGGTTTTTCTAAGATTAAAATAAAATTGCTCGTTGTCAAACAACATAGAAAATGAAAATCTTCTATGTCCACTAGTAGAGAACTCATGGTGATGAAGTGAAATGAGTTAAGTGGATTAATCGATAATATAGAAGTAGGACTAGATCCCTCGCGTAAGAAAACTATTGATGAAACAAGCTCTCCTAGACTATGGCATTAGGTTAGACAATGTTCCTATTATGTGCAATAACAAAAGTGCTATAGATTTAAGTAAGAATCACGTTCAACACTCCAGGACTATACATATAGAAATACATCATCACTTTCTTAGGGCTAATGTACAAAAAGGAAACATAAAAATAGAAAAGGTAGCTTCGGAAGATAACATTGCCGATATATTTACTAAGCCCCTTAAGCGTGAATTATTTAACCACTTACGTTTAGGATTAGGAATGATGGAACAAATTGATTGAATTTTCTTAAATGTTTAAAACTTTCTGAAATTTTAAAGTTCTGGAAAATTCTTGTGTCAGATGGGCGGACCCCTTAAAGATATAAGGGCGGCCCCCTTAAAATTAAGGGGGCCGGCCTCAATTTAAGGGGGCCGGCCATCTGAGCCTTAAATTTTAAAGTTTTCTTTTCTTTCTTCTATCTGAGTCTAGGATTCTGTTTTGCACAAAAATCAGGAATTAAGATATTTTGTTTTGCATATATATATTCTCAAAGAAAACCTCAATTCATTTTGGAATCATTCTCACGTGTAGGAAAAACTCATTGTTGAATAATGATAAAAACGTTTTTCTCAAATCATGCATAATATTTTCACTTTCGTTATATATATATATATATATATATATATATATATATATATATATATATATATATATATATATATATATATATATATATATATATATATATATATAATCCAATATATACATATATATGACACTTAAAAGTGAGCAAATTCAATTTAAGGTGACTAAAGATTGTTTCTTAGGAAAACTTGTTTTTCATTAGAAGTCGAAACAATCTTAACTCCACATTTGTTTCATATAGGCATACACTCAAAATCAAAAATTACACAATCACATTTGTTCCGTCACTAGCTTCTCACTCACTAGTTGCCTTAAACTAAGATAGTTACTTTAGGTTGAATGATTTGCTTAATTACTTATTTGCTTTATTGGTTTTGCATGCATGCTTAGTTATAATTTTATCACATGTTTATTTGCATATATACTTTTCATGCAAATTTCATTATGATAATACTTATCTAGTTGCCTAAAGAGTTGGACTTGCCCAAAACCAAACCTCACAACCTTTACTCACCTATAACCTTCTACCTTACACTCAAACCTCATAATCTTTACACACTCAAACCACCATAGGTGAAATGAAAAACCAAGTCATTCCTTCCATGAACATTGCTCCTTCACTCTCACCAATCACACCACTTGATACTCATTTCCCATCTTCACCAATAATTCCATCTAGTCATCCTCACAAAAGATTCAACCATGTAACCATTCCCTACACTCTACAAAGTGTGTCATCACCAATACTACTTAACCCATGAAGGTCAAATCATACTTCATGATACACAAACCTCACGTTCACTCAAGTGAACTCTTTCACAAACCACATCATAATAACCAACCATTCATCTCATCACACAAATACACCTTCATCCTTGCTCCCAAATATACACCTTCATCTCACCCTTCACCTCCAACACACATCACCACAATCCACCATGGATTCACCAAAAACTTACATTTCCAAAACATCAAAGAAACAAAAGATCCTCATCATCACTCCTAAACAACTCTTCATTGACTTAACCTAAGATGACATCACTACCCCATCACTTCAACCTCAATGCTCATCTCCTAGTGCACCAAATGCACCATCCAAAACAACCTCCACTCGTGGAAAATCCTCTTCTTCCATATCTTTATCCTCATCCATCAATGACTACCAAAACTCACAAATGTTTCCACCACCAAAAGTATCACCACCACTTCCCTAAACACACCAACACGTTTTGTCTAGCCAATCCAACACCTACTATCCTTCCATAAACACATAATCATCACATTATAAATACCCCTCTTCATCACAAATCATCACACAACCCATCATGTCATCTCCCAACAACCAAAGACCCAAATTCTCAAGAGTTACAAAGATCTGCGTCAAACCCATTTGGAGGAGAAAACTTGATTCTTGTCAACACACAAGTGATGTAGTTCCAAATCAACCAACACCCAAACCTCACTCTCACACAAGTAACTCATCCCAAAACAACAACCCTAACATCATTGTTAGCACTCCACATACAACATCCAAACTACCATTCACACATGAAGAATCACTTTCATCCATACCTTCATCATGTTTTCATGATCACCCAAATGAAACCACTCTTTTAGCTCAACAAAACAACCTCACTATCACCCTCACTAATAAACTTCCACATTCATCTCACTCATTTCTACCAAATGACCCTTTTGAGGAACATACTCAATCTCAAAACAACAACCATCACTCTTATCCAAACATGAATCATAAGTTTCATGACCAAACCTCAATCCCTAATCACAATCCAACTCCACCATCATCACCTTCCTCCGAACATGAAAAGTTCGTTGAAGAGCTCAAAGAAGCTCATGAGCTTAATGCTCTTCTTGCGTTGCATCTTACTCAATGCAATTTGGATCAACAACCTACCTCCACCAACTCATCTCCATCAAAAAATTTGATCCATCTTGAAAACCATGTCAAAAATTGCATTTGTTGCACCTACCTTGAAAAACAAACCTTTGTTCTCAATGAACATCTCAATTGGATTGAGTATCTACTCACTAGGACGACTCAAAAAAACACCTCCACTTCAAACTCACCACCACCAAACACTCCATACCCCTCACCATCAAACTACTAAGACCAATCACCATGCTTCCCATCTCCAAATAAAATCATCACAACTTTTTGTGTTCCAAGCAAGTCCAAGAGACCTCGAGTTGGAAACTTAGTATTATCTAGTGTAGTTTGCTAGAAAAGCATATACACATATATGCTTATGTACTTATGATTATGTTTCAAGATAATCTATTTAAATAAATTCATTAACGAATGCTACTTGTGTTTTGTTACTTTCATGCATTCTTAATTGTCTTGAAATATATTTGTTTGCTATGATAGTTGTTTTGCCATGCATGCTTGTGCTTCTAACATTTTTGTAGCCAAGATTCTCATAGCTCGATTCCTTGGTGCCCTCAAACGAGGGGGAGCACACATCAAGGGGGAGTACATGTCGAGGGGGAGCTCTAGTATCGTCGGGATAATCTTTTTGATGCTAACAAAAAGGGGGAGAAATGATATAAACTCACTAAAAACTTGTATTTATCTTGATTTCTGTTTTAATGAGTTTAGATTTTGTAATCATCAAAAGGGGGGAGATTGTTGATATAAATAATGCATAAAAACGTTATTTATATTTTTCAATATCTCTATGTTTTGACGATCACAAAATGTAAAAACATTAAACGCAATGTTAATACGAAAACAACTTCTTAAGTAAGTTTATATCATCTCATCCAACATAATCGTTTAAGGTATGAATAAACAAGTGATTAGTACATTTAATGATCAAAGGTATTTTTAATTAATTATTACAAAGTTTATTTAATAATATAAACATATTATATATTTTTGAAAAACACTTTTGGTAATAAAAGAAAATGTTTAAATCATACTAAATATATGAATTCAAACTTTTAACCAAAATCAGTTAGTTATTCACCAAATAAACTTTCCCCACTAAAAGACAGAAAATCTGGCCGTTACAGTTGGGCGGCCCCATTAATTATAAGGGGCGGCCCCCTTAATTTTAAGGGGGCCGGCCACGAATTAAGGGGGCCGGCCACGCTCCCCTGTCAGATTTTGTCAGAAATTTTCTCCTATAAATACCACCTCAAACCTGGTATTTTTCTCACCTTTTGCACAAATATTTTCAGATCCAAATCTCTCTAAACATCCTTCTAAAACCCTTTGTGTAACAATTCGCAATTTCAGGTTAACTTTTATTCCCGAAAATTTCACTATTCACTTTCACTATTCATCTCAGAAATTTTTATTTCATATTCTCGTAAGTTAAACTATTTTAACGATAATCCGAGAGTTTGACGCTCGTCGGATCATTTCTGCAAAAATCACAAAGCCGTGTCCGAGATTTACTTTTAGGTTTAAACGTCATTCCAGCATCCCGATATGTCCATAAAACATTATAAACAATAGAAATATGATTTTCTCTCATTTTAGGACAATTCCAAAAGTTTCGGAATTTTACGTTTTCCAGTTCAGCGTTTTGCGCGAATTACGCGTTTTAGACCCGTGTTTCCAGTTTTTAGCAGGGTTTTAGCACCCGATAGAACCTACCACTCATTTTATATTTTATTATGGAGTATATTGACATGTTTAACCATACTTTCAAGTTTCATATTTTTAGGATGCCCGGTTTTACGTTTTGTGACTTAATAACTTACGGTTAGCAATTTACGGGTCCAAAACTAGCTACATACTTAGGATAATATCATCAAAAGTCCACACCTTGTTCTCCAAGTTCATGAACCGCCACTAGGGGGGGGGGGGCATTCACACTTGTGGCATCATCTCATGACTTTAGCCATTAGATCATATTTATTTACAACTTTGTCTCCAAGTTTTAGCACTTTCCTAGTAACCTTCCTAACCTCCTCATTCATAGTATAAATAGCAAGCTAATCCCTTCCTTTCTTCATCACCAAAAACGCCACAACATAAATACCTAGCACCATGATCCTTTGATCATCAATATACAAGTTACACTACAAAGTTCAAGGTCTTAGTATTCTCTACCTAGTTCTTAAGTTTATTTGGTGATTCCATGGTTGAATTAGGAGCTACACAAGGTGATTAGGGGCTGAAGTGAATGGTTTTCACAAGGTTTATATCAAGGCTAGCAAGGGTTACAAGAGTTGTGGTGAAGGGTTTGCAAACATAGGTTTAGTGTCCTAGTTCCATACTTGACTTCCTTTCTTTAGAAAGCCAAAAGTTGTAAGCAAACCCTAACATACTCCTTGCTTAAATATCATTTTCATGCTTATTATGTTTCATTCATGCTATATATGGTCTTTGTATTGTGTTCATGATGTTTAAAAATGGATAAAACGAGTATTGGTATACGTATGTTAACTTATGACAAGTAAACAAGCAAACTAGTGATTTTTATGGAGAACCACGACCAAAATAGTATAACTTTGATATTTGACACTTACTTACTGTTAAAGAGGACTTAATAAGGAAAACATAGCAATTTGAATCACCCAAAACGAGTACACAAGTCAAAAGATACGGCCATAAGAAGTTAGCGACACCAAAACGCCGAAACTGCCTATACCCTACTGTTTTGCATTCTGTGTTTTTGAAAGTCACCCTTCTGGTCAGATTCATCAAAAAGTTAAAACATGAAAGTTGTCCGGAACGACGTTTTTGTTCAGGAACAAAGAAGCTCGAGCCCTGAAAAGGCTTTCCGAGTGATAATTTCTTCAAATTCTTAACAGCCCATTTTTAGACCAAAGTTACTATATAATGATTATATTTAGATAAGACCAAGAGGTCTAATGACCTAAAGCCAAGACCACAACCATGGCTAAAGCCAAGGTTAAGTCTCAAGACCATGGTAACAATGACCAAGGTCACGGCAAAGCCACGGCTAAAGACCATATAACTTTTAAAGATCAAAGACTTATATATATGTTATCAAATACTACAATAGTAGGGAGCCTCATGTGAGGAGTTCATTAAGTAAGCCGTCGAGACGAGTTGTGGATTTATGAATTAAAGTGTCCTGGCTCCTCGAACGTTTACTCCATGACTTCTGAATTATGTCGGCCCGAACGGTAGTAAGAGATATACAACCTATACATGTTTCATAAGCCATTTATATTCAAAGACTTACACATTATACTAAAGTACTACATCATGAACATTATGCAAGACATATATAGGCAATTCTTCGTATTCTTAGACATTACTCCAAACCTAAGTCGCAACGTTCTATTATAGGCTGCTCTTAGAGACTTTCACGATTCGACTACCACTTTCATTTCTCATTACATAGACTTAAGGTGAGTCATAGCCCCTACTCTTTTCATACTTGTTTTAACTCTTTGGGGGGGATACATGCTCAACTACTTGCTTACTTGTACAAATACTCAAAACATTTATACTTGATTGTTTTATACTTGATTGTCTTATACTTGATTGCATTATACTTGATTTCATACATACATGGCTGTCTTTTATCTTTGGGAAGTGGCTCCCAGCAAACTTTTATCTTTGGGAAGTGGCTCCCAGTTTTCTTTGGGAAGTGGCTCCCAGTTGTCTTTGATACATCCTAACATTTGCGAATGTTTGGATACATCATAAAAGTGAGGTCTTTGGAGATGAAGTGTAGACTCACTACTAATTGCTTAATTGTTTTGATGAACTTATACATGTCTTAATCATACTATATTGTAGCAGTGGGTTGTGAACACACAGGTTACAAGTCTCTTATGGCGGGACTTGTAACTGAGTGGATTCACGATGCCTTTGCTGTGTGAACATTCTTTTAAGGCTTTTCAACTGTTTTAAGACAAACTCTATGAACTCACCAGCCATTGTGTTGACACTTTAGCATGTTTATCTCAGGTTAGTAAGGCGATAGCTAGTGCGTGGAACTTAGAGTCAAGCTGCATATTCTGAAGACTTACGCTTTTATAATTTACCATTCAACATTTTGTATACATTTATGTATCATACTTTGGAATCTCATGTTTGTAACATTGAATTCATTAATCGAATGGTAACTTTTCAAAATGTCTCATTTAGAGTTCGTTTTCTATAACTTGTACTTTGTATTATGAAGTAGCACCCCAGTGACACAGTCTTCTGCTGCGGTATTTTGGGGGTGTTACACTTTGATCACTAGATTATCAATCCTTGTTTCAAGTGATTCTATCCTTCATTCATTCATCTCTCAAAGTGCTAAAGAAGAATACTCCCTCAACATCTAGTTAAGAAGTATTTGTGAATATTATTTGTATAGTTGTGTAGATTATTTGTATAGTATAGATCTAGGTGTGTTAGTTGTGAAGATTAGTTGTGAAGTAGTAGTAGTGTTGTGGAGAAGAAGTAGTGGTGTGAAGATCTAGAGCTTAGTAGTGAAGAAGTTGTGTTTTGAAGAAGGTGTGTAGTGATAAGTGGTGTGAGATTAGTTCTAGCTAGGATTAGAACTCGACATTTAGCTTTGTGTCGTTAAATTGGTGTAAGCGAAAGTTGTGTAAGGTTTTCTCTGCCATAAGGGAGCTTGTTGACATAGTGAAGAAAACTCTCGAGTAGGTGACTCTGGGAGTGGAGTAGGAACAAGGAAGGTGTCCTTGTAGCCAAACCACTATAAATCCTTTGTCTCGCGGTTAGATCTTTCCTTTACTTAGCTTACTTATTTACATCTCGTACATAGCTATAATTGTTTATATTGTGCATGTGTTGATCTTACATACTTAGCTTACATCTTTACTATTTCTCATACTTAGATATTGTTGTTCATATTGTTCAAGATTTGAGTTCACATAAGATCGAATCAAAGTTTTAAAAGTAAGCAAGGTTTTAAAACTATACTAAGTTTTCAAAAACAAAGTCTTTATAACAAACCTAAAAGAATTCACATATAATAGATCATATAGTTGTTTTTTGTACTTAACTCTAATCAAAGGCTTTTCAAACTAACAATTGAATAAACTCGTATTAATATTTTGAAACCAAGTTTTACAAAAATTAATAAGACGTAAAACTATTCAACCCCCCTTCTAGTTTTCCATACAATTCAAGAAACCCCCAAAATTGATTCAAACGCTAGAAACCCTAGAAAGCTTGAACCACTAATTTCTTGAACCTGGCTCTGATACCATGTAAAAATGGTTCAGAACATACACTAAACACAGAGATATACACCCAACCAACCACCCCTTTGGTGTAATTTTATTAATAATGCAATAAGATAAGTCCCTAACTGGGTGCTTACCAACAATACAAAAGAAAACGATTAATCCCCTTCAGAAGGGCACCAATCAATACCTCACTACAAAAGTCACTCAACACTCAGATACACCCAAAAGATTGGATGTAGAATACAAGACAAAGAATCAAAACCTAACAGATTTCAAGACTGATATCACAAGCCTAAACAATCAAGACTTAGAGAGAAAAATAGCAACTGTGTGAGATGATACAAACTGAGAGTTATGAAACCCTAGATCCGGCAGAGAGATTATATAGCACCATATTACACTTTAGCCCTCTGACTTTACTTCACCAGCTAAACCCAGCTACAACTTGATATAACTTTGAAATGTCCACCTTTAGCCCCTAAACTTAAGTTGACCTTCAGTTTGACCAAGTCATCCAACAGCAATTCCCCCTATTTAAGTGCAAATACATTTGAAAAGGAAATTAAATAATAAAAGGTGCAAATTAAAGTTAAATCGAAGATGATCTCCCAGTACTACTTTCCTCTGCCTTAAATACCTCGGACTGCATTTATGACCGTTGTAGAAGCTAGCCATTCAGGCGCGAGACCCACAAACATATATAGATATACTCCCTATAATATACTCCCTCCGTCTCAAAATTATTGTCAAAAGACAAGAAACACATAGTTTAATAAAAGTGAGGTCACTTTAGTTTTTAACCACTCAAAAAGAATATTCCCCTACTATATTCTCTAGTTTTTACTTAAAAAATGAAAGTAGACAATTATTTTGAGACCTCACAAAAAGGAAATATGGACAATAATTTTGAGACGGAGGGAGTATAATACAGGAAAACCTCATTTCGAGGTTTACATGTTTATCGAATCGCACATCCACATTTAGTAATTTAGTAGACAATAACATTATTGCACAAAGTACCTTTAAGTGTACGACACAAGGTACCTCGAGTCCCCAACTATATCTTATGCAACCAATACATCGGTTTCTTTGATCTCCAACATCTTCAATAACACCAGCACGCACTGAGATCATGACAATGATGTAGACACCACCTTGATTTTATAACACCCCTTGAACGACACGACTAAAAAAAATACGACAATGCCATAAAAAGGTGGAATCCAAATTACGTTTGGATTTCGTGTTGCTAACAGTATATATAGAACCATTGTTTGAAATAGGATCACGCATATCAATTTAAAAAATGCCATCATGTGGAATAGAATTAAAATAAAAAATATTAACCTTAGAAACAGAAATGCCAAAATCCGTAAAAGTATGAATGTAACCATCATCTTTCAAACGCGAAAGTGAAACAACACCTCTAGTGATAGTAGGTGCAAAATGACAATTATTTAAAACAATAACTAGTCTATTTGGGAGGAATAAGATCAAAGCTCCCAATTGCTACCACAGCTGCACGATTGCCATTACCAACGTACAGATGTAAAGCTCCTTGCTTCAGCTTTCGACTTCCCCTAAGTCCAAGCACATTATTACAAATGTGAGTACCACAACCAGTATCATATACCCAGGATTTGTTAGGAAAAGTATAAAGTTCTATAGTGAAGATATCGGATGTGCTAGCGCCGCTAGCTTTGTTCTTTTTTAGCCCTTCCAGGTAGGCGGCACAGTTGTGCCTCCAGTGCCCAACCACTCTACAGTGGTGGCAGGGGGTGTCCTTGGCCGGGTGCTCCTTCATGGCAGATGGGGGAACCTTTGGTTTGGGGGCGTAAACAAGCTTACCCTTGCCCTTTACTTGTCCCTTGCCAGGTGCCAGCGGGTTTCCCTTGTTCTTTTTCTGAATTCTGCCTTGGTTGATAGCATGGACAACTGGATCCTTTGCCTTCTTAGGCATGCCTTTTTCTGCAAGTTTCAGCATGTTATGCAGTTTGGCAATGGTCTTTCTCATGCTGTGCATGTTATAGTTCTGCACAAATTGGTCATAATCCTTCGACAGTGAGGTAAGAATCATGCTCACCCCAAGGATTTGAGGCATGGGGTATCCCAGTCACTCCATCTGGTCCATATAGCCCTTCATTTTCATGACATAGCTACTGACCGATTGTCCTTCTTCCTGCTTGCAAGCATGGAAAGATTTGACCATGTCAAATAGTTCCTGCTCTGCTTGCTGTTCGAACATAACTTTCAGTTCTCTCAGCATATCAAATGCTGCAAGGTTCTCTAAGTTCTTTTGCAACTCAGGAATCATGCTTGCTAGTATGAGACAAGCCACTTCTTGTTGTTCATTGCACCTACGCGTGTAGGCATTATGAACAGCCGCAGTGGCATTAGCAGCAGGTGCTTCAGGTAAAGCTTCTTCCAGATGGTAAAACTTTTGTTCAGCCCTGAGGACAATCCTCAAGTTGCGATACCAGTCCAAAAAGTTGTTACCATTCAATTCTCTTTCTCGAGAATTGATTTGATTGACGAGTTGTTCATGGTTTGAGTTGGAGTTGTCATCTACAAAATAAACAAAGTTCAAATTTTAGTAATTTTCAATAATTAATCATTTTTAAAATTAACTACCCATGTTTACAATATTAAAACAATTAATTTTATGAAAAAGGCTAAGATCCTCATTGAGGTTCCACCATCACATCAGTTGCTCCGCTAGCAATGGAGGATTCAATAGGTAGGTAACGTCGACCAATTGCATTACAAGTGCAACTCTTAGATATTTATGGGACTCATGGCACTAGTGTCAAGCTTGTATGTTTAGTCCCATCTTTGCCTCGGGTCAAGGTCTCACCACTTAACTCGATTAAGTCATCCAATTTGAGAACGTGCAAGAATATATCTAGTCTCACGCATAGAGAATAGTCACTTTTGTGGAAACCGTAAAGGGGGGGGGGGTGAATACGTTTCCATTTAAAAACTTAAAACTTTTGTATCAAATGACCAATCAAGTTTAACATAATATGGAAAGTGTTAATATTGTTCATACAACAACTAGAGATAGTATGAAGTAAACTACAACGCAAACAATATCTAGTCATGACACAAACACAATCAACAACATATAAGCAACAAATCACACAATCATAAATGCAATGCAAATATAAATCTAAAGTGGTAAATGCAAAAATAAACGTAAAGAGATAGGTAAAGAAAACACAAACCCGGACACGGTGATTTATAATGGTTCGATCACGAAGCTCCTCTTCGCCCTACTCCACTCCCCGAGTACCCAACTCGAGAGTTACTTCACTAATCAACAAGCTCCATTCTCGGCGGAGAAAACCATACAACGTCGCTTAAATTATTTTCCGACACTAAGCTAAATGTCGAGTACTAATCTTAGCTAGTACCAATCTACCATGATCTACCCGATCCATACAAATCACACAAGCTACAAGATCCACATGATCTACACTCGATCTACCCGATCTACTCACGATCTACCCGATCTTCATAAATCACACAATCAACACAACCTACACGATCTACCCGATCTACTCTTGATCCACTTGATCAACACACAAGCTCACTAGCTACAAGAGATCTCCAAGATCTCAACAAGATCACAATGATCCACTCTCACAAGACTAAACAAAAGATAATAACTACTTGATGTATATCAAGATACAACAAGCTTACAACAAGTAATGCAAGTGCACTACTCAATGACTCTAACACTTTGTATCTTCTTGATACTTTGTGTTCTTCTCTTAGACTAGAAGAGGAATGAAGGTGATCACTTGAATGGATGATTGGATCACTCTAAAACAAACTAAGACTCTCTAAATGATCAAAGAAAGTGATTCAACTAAGAAGGGATTAAACCAGAGAAAAGTGACTGGAAAAATCAAGTGGGAAGTGTAAAATGGTCTACTATTTATAGGCAAAGAGAAATTTGACCATTACAGGGGGACGACACCACTAATTGTCACACGGTACCACTAAATTTAGTGGTACCGTCCGGGACAAAAACGCTCCAATTTTTGTCTTTAGTGGTGAAAATTTATTTGGGGGAGTTTGGAGCTGGTTTGGGTAAAATATAGCTGTTGGGAATTTTAAACTTATTTTTCAAATTAAAAACATTCCTTTTTAATTCAAAAATAGTTTGTAAAATGTATTTTTGAAAAATGTTTTGTCACATTAAAATTGTGAAGTTTAAAGAAAAATATAATCCTTTGATCATTTGTCAAGTAGTAGATTTGTTTGTCCATACCTTGAGTGATTTACGTCGGGATGGAAATCTACGACTTTGAAGAAGCATACTTGAGACGTCGAGAGGTGTTGATGTAAGTATGCATTGATGATTTGTGTTTACAAGTAACTTGAGCATTTTACGTTATACATTACAAGTTACATATTTGTCATTATTTAAACCGAAGAAACCGTTTAGTTTAAATATCATAATATTTGCACTAACAATCTCCCCTTTTTTGATGACGACAAATATGTAAACCGTAACACACAGTAAATGTAAAAGTTACCTGTTTACACTCCCTTCTCCCCCTTTTGTCGAAGCAAAAAGGTAGTTTCCCCGAGCCCTCTCTTGGATTCACTCGCTACTCCCCCTTATTACACTACTATCATCCCACAAAGGCGAGCTTGCATCATCCTAGCGAAGTCTTCTATCACCACTATTAGAAAGACTTCGTTCTGTGTAATCAAACATTCTTGAGCTCCCCCTAGCTCAATGCTCCCCTATGGTGATTAAATCCCCTTGTTTATTCACCTTAGTATCTAGCGGATCCATGGATCAAATTCTTACAAAGGTTTTTCCTACATCAAGGGTTAGCTTTGTGCAACATAATATATAAAAGTATAGGAGAAACATTATAGGGATAAGATACACATAGCAAGACATGCAATGGTTAAACTATGTGAGTGACACAGCCTAAGAGTGTGCCAAAATGATAAAGACCAAAAGGAAAGCCCAAGAAAGTTGGGCGACACAAAAAGATGAATGCATATTGCAATTCAAAAACACTTGAGTGTCACAACCCGACCAACAACCTAAGGTGTAATTGTTCAATCAATCACACTAACAAGAACGAGATCTGTTCATCGACTAACACACAAAATGACTTCTTCCAAGTTGTCATTGGGAAGGCAAGTTCTAACAAACCTTTTGAACGACATAATCATCTACCTAAGATGATTGGTGTTAAGGATGGTTTGTTGATAGGACATACTCTACATGATTACTATTATGACAAGTCATGTCATAAAGTAGACTTGATAGCGGATATAAAAAAAAATGAAAATGAGAATGATATGCACCTAGATGCGAATGTAAATGATTCCATAAGATGGGAAAGTGTTGGTTTTGACCTTTAAGGAAAGGTGGGGAAAGATGGTTTAGATTAATATATCATTTGCACTAACAATGAGATGCATGATATATTTCGAAAGAGAAAAAGAAAATGTGAATGTGATCCTAACAGGATTGTTGGTGGATATCTCTAACGGGGTTGAGGTAACTAAGTTCTAGATTTCTAGTTTAGATGATCCTAGTTGTGTGTTAGAGATAATTTGGTGCATGAAGGGTTTCGTGTAATTGTGAGGATTGAAGGTTGTTGAACTAACTAACACTTATCCAAAGTGAGGAATAGTTGTAAGGTTTGAGTGTAATGATCGATGGGTTGAAGGTTTTTAGACTGGCTATCACTATCAAGAGTGAAGTGTAGCTAAAAGGTTTGAGTGGGATTGATATAAAGGTTGAAGGTTTTGAAACTAAATAACACTATCAAGAGTGAAGTTTAGTTATAAGGGTTAAGTGTGATGATGAGTGATGTTAATGTGAGATTTGAAGATGAGATGCATGATAAGCTTGCAATGGTGAGGCCTTAAATAGGTAAGAGTTGTGGGATTCGAATTAAGGTTGGTGGTAGTGTCCTATGATGTAGTGAAGGAATCTCAAGGTGTATGTGATTTTACAAAATTTTGTAGGTTTGAGGTTAGGGATGCAAGGATCTAAAGGAAACAGTGAAAATTCGTCAAACAGGGGTATGGTACCACTAAATACCTCACGGTACCATTAAATTTAACGGTATCGTGGCCTATTTAACGGTACCGTGACCTGGAAGTCACGAATTTTCCTGTGCAGCCTAGTTCTGGGCAGCTAAAGGGAAGTTTTCTAGGGAATAAGAACCACATTAGTTTGTTCTTGAGAGTGTTAAGTGAAGACTAAATGTGTATGAGTGTGTTTTCGCTCCCCCTTAATCGATGACCATCTGGACAAGATGTGTTGAAAAACAAATCAAAACTAAAGAAGAAAACAAACGTTGACGGAAGCGATCAGCTTAGTAACGTTATGACAAGTGGTGGATAGCACACAATAAACTTCACCTTTGAAGTCATGTAACTCTTCTCAATCATTATGAATATTCATAGAACACTCATATGATGAGGCATGTGATTATGTGGAGATATCCTAAGGGTTAAGAAGATAAAATCTTCAAGGTTGTGAGGTTAGTGATAAGGTTCTAGTGAGGTTATCTATGTTGATGAAGAAGGGTTATCTCAACTTATCCTAGCGGTTCTTGGCTTGAGGTGTGAGGAAGATGAGTGGGATGCGGAAGCATTGGTAGTGTAGAACGAAAGTTGAAAAGTGTAGATAAGTTGAGAAGATAATGGATACGGAAGTAACTAAACATATGATGTGTTTAGTACCATGCGGAAGTGAAAGGGAAAAGGCTGAGGAATCAGAAGATAGATTAGTGAGACTTTTCGACACGAGGAGAGAATTTATACCTAGTAAATTCTTTTTACGAGATGAACGGTAGTACTAGACGAGAAGGGATGACTTTTATATTTCCGAGGAAATATATATATAGGTAGTCATTAGAGCAATGTGAAGGATGACTTAATATTTCCATTGAAATATTTAAAAAGTCATGAGACGAGACACAAGATATGACTTCAATATTTCCAGTGAAATGTTTAGGAAGTCATGAGATGAGACACAAGAGATGACTATAATATTTCCAGTGAAATATTTAAATAGTCATTAGACGAAAAATAAAGGATGACCTCAATATTTCCAATGAAATATTTAAATAGTCATACGACACGATTCGGAAGAAAGAGAGTATCAACATACCCTTGGTGAGATAGAGGGATAAATCCAACGGGATTTGACACGAGATTATTTGACAATTCAAGATGGTTTTAATATTTCCAATGAAATATTTAGATAGTCATAAGACGAGTTTCAGAAGAGATAGAGTATCAACATATTCTTGATGAGATAGAGGGATAAATCCAACGGGATTTGACATGAGATTATTGACACATCGAGATGACTTTAATATTTCCAATGAAATATTTAGACAATCATAAGACGAGATTATGAGGAATAAGAGTATCAACATACTCTTGGCAAGATAGGGTGATGGTTTGTTTTCTATCCTAAAGCTAATGGATAAGTTCAATCCTCATTATCTATGAGGTGAGCTTGAAGACAAAACACGATGACAAACTTATGGGGATAGGAAGAACTAGCGAAAATGAATATACTTGATCTAGAGGAGTGTATATTCACATGAGGATGAAAGGAACTACTAATCACTTATGTTGTAACTCGTGAGTCCTTTGTCATCCAAAGGCTGATGTTAGCTTTGGGCATTTGGATGAGCGTTTTAACATATGTTGTCAAAAGGCTTTGAATAAGATGTTTCGGATATGACTTTTAACAATTGTGATCGCTAGTTAAAATTAGTTGAATATTTCAGATGAAATATTTAAGTTGTCAAGCCTACTCCGAGTTCTACTAGGTTTGTATCTAACCTTCCCATGACAAAAGGGTGTATTACTTGGAAGAAGGTGAAGTGATGACCAGGGAATTAGGACAACTTCGCAACTACTTTTAACTTATAGATTTTGACACTAGTGTATGACTATATGACTTCTAAGGGTTCATAGTGATAGGCATACCTAATTCCTAATGTGTTAAAATAACTTAGTGTGGGTGCATATGCAAATCATCTAAAAAGCACATAAGGGATAAATGCAAATGTCATTCAAACAATGATAAGAATTTAGCATTTAAGAGCATGTATCATAGATATGTATATCAAGAGATATAATATCCAAATAGCTAATCAAAGACAGAATGTTTCTAATAAACATGCATTCAATAATTAATCAGTTAATTACTGAGCATTAAGAAAGCATGAAGGCATCTAGTCATATCTCACAAAAACATGTTATCAATTAAAAACATGTATGTGGGATGCAAGTAATCTAGGTTTGCTAAGGAGAATCCTAAATCCTACTTGTTCACAATGCAATCCTAATGGGAGACAAAGTTCACTAATGTAAACTTTCTTTAGTCAAATGTTGGAATGAAACTTTTTCAAGTTGGAGAATGAGTATGAGACTATCACTAGTGGTGCTCAATTCAGGCTAAACACGACCATTTTTACGGGTTATACCACGAACCCAACTTCTCTCCTGGAAGCAATTCAACCGTTAGGTCAAATTGAATTTCTAGTGCGATAGGTTCTCCAGTAGTCATTCTCATGTTAGAAAAAATCAAATTCCTATATTTGTCTATCGAAGTGTAGCAAAGATGACATTAACTTATTTTGCTACTACATGGCCTAGTATGACTCAACTAGACATATTTCAAAAACATGTTCATGAAGATGACACATCTTACACAATATCCTAACAAGGGAAAACATAATGTTTCAATTTCGTGTTTGAGATTTAGAGATTATTTGGTTTAAATGGTGCATTTTAAGATCTCTTGGATGGCATCTTCTTTTGTTGAGTTGTTACATGTTATTTTAACATGATTTGGTTTTCTTAGATCCAAGAGATGCTTTAATATGATACAATGTAGAATTTACTACATCGAGAGTGTTTCAAGAATGCTCCTTAGCATATCTTGAGAGAAGAATCTAGTAAAGGTTATTTAACTCAATAGATCTTGTGAGTATTATATTTGAAATGAAACATATTGTATATTTCAACAAATATGATTTTCTAAGAGGAAACTTATCACTCTTACGAATACTTAGTGAAACAAGTATTTTAGTGTATGACCAATTTTACTTGTTTATGCAATGACACATGTTGTGTTGGGTTATTATTCAATTCTAATATCCTATATTTGTTAACACGATACAATGTATTCTCTTGTAACATAATCATTCATGTTACAAAAAAAAAAAAAAAAAAAAAAAAAAAAAAAAAAAAAGATGCATAGGATATAAGTTATCCTTTGTCAATCTTTTGATAAGATAAATACATGTGATATTCTCAAAGATTGATGACTTACATAATAGTTAATAACATATTATGTGTGACACTTTTACTAGACATGTGATTTTGAGGTTGAGTCATTCATGAGCAAAGTTTACATATGTTATTTGTTTGCTCGTGTTTGGTTTTTCGGAAATGACACATTTACTAATTGCATTGCAAAGTAAATTTCTTGAATATTTCGGATGAAACATCCAAGTTGTCAATCCTACTCAGTTGTGTATTTTATGCATCTTTTAAACATATTAGTTTAATGTTTTGAACACAACCATTGGACAAGGAGACTCAATATGGCATCTTCAACACAAGTGTGAGTTATGATCCGATGCATATTATTTTCGTCTTGAGAGGACGTCATTATTTTCATAACAATCGAGTGTAATTGAGTATGTAGATTCAAAATAATATATTTTATCATATTTTGATGTTATCTTGAAGCTAGACAAACAATGACTCCACTTTCATGTCCATACTCGAAAACTTGTCAATTAGATTCGATAATGATTTCAATCATAATTTGAATAATGAATTGATATGTACTCGAAATCTTTCTTGACCCTCACGACCACTCCTTTTAAAAAGAAAATAAAAATTTAGGGAATGTGTTCCATTTATTTTAATACTATTAGTATGTGTGAGGTTAATGACATATTACGTTACTATTTCGATATTTTTATTTGCAAAAGACTATTTATATTATTAAGAATAATATTCTTAGTTTTTCAACATCTTATTAGTATAAAAATAATTATCTTAACTATTTTTATATAACATACATAAGATACTAAATGTTTAAAACATTTTGTATGTGTGTTAGATCAATGTAAGTTTACTACATTTTTTTTTTTACTTAAATACTAATGTATTAATATGATCTTTTATCTTGTTTATACAACCCATTGTCAAGCAAGACACGAAGATGTGATGTTTTAGAGATCATGTTATGGATTTAATGAAAGTGTTAAGTATTTTGAGGTGATATACTTTTTATACTTAAAACTTTGGAAAAATAATTGTGTAAGAAAATATCTTTCGACGCACATGATCAACCAACTTAGTTTCCATTCCTAAGAAGGTTACTAAAGCATCATAAAACTTGCAAGATATCTAAAACACATATGCAAAAGAAGTGGTCTATGCCTATATGCAATGCAAAATCAATTACGCAACTTAGTACAAGAAGTCTAGTCTAAGTCCTATTGACGCATAAGCCGAAAAACTAATAACCGACACATAGCAACAAAGCATGAAAAACACTTATGCTTATAAATAAAATGAGCTCAACTAAAGATAACACTAAGCATACAAAAACATTAACTAAGAATACTAAGATACAAAGAAAAACAAATAATCATTTAGTATAACACACAAAAATAGTTATCGTCATTTTGTGTATTAAGTATAACAATGTATACTAAGCTTGATTTTATTTTGAAAATGAATTATTTATCACCCCATTTCAAAATTTGATCAAGTTCAACACTTTGAAAATATAAATATATCAACGTGTGATGTTCTCTTTGTAATTTGACCAAAAATTTGCGCAATCGGCTTGACCGGAAAAGAATCTCTATTACGAATCAAAGAATCTCGTAAATTTTACTTTACAATCATTTTCTAAAAATATTTTTAAATGAAAGTAGACTCAATTACGTTTAAAACGATAGGTGGCACGACTCCTACGGACTTACGGTTGATTTTATACGAATTTTTGAAAATTATCCAATTCTGAAAATCAGACGAAGGTACCGTTAAATTTAGCGGTACCGTCCATATTTAGTGGTACCATACGTTATATTTAACGGTACCATGACCTGTTATTACAGTTTTGACAGAAACTAATTCTCTCATCGCAAACAAGTGTCTGATTTCAAGCTAGTATGACAAAGTATACTCAACAACAAAACTTGTAAGTATTAAACAACTAAGTACTTTTCATATTTTATAAAACTTCATGGGTAATTTGATACATGGATCGTACTCAATTTTGAAAACCATTTGTTTTAAAAATTTGAGCGACGTGGCTCTGATACCAATTGTGGAAACCGTAGAGGGGGGGGGGGGGGGTGAATACGTTTCCATTTAAAAACTTAAAACTTTTGTATCAAATGACTAATCAAGTTTAACATAATATGGAAAGTGTTAATATTGTTCATACAACAACTAGAGATAGTATGAAGTAAACTACAACACAAACAATATCTAGCCATGACACAAATACAATCAACATCATATAAGCAACAAATCACACAATGGTAAATGCAATGCAAATATAAATATAAAGCGGTAAATGCAAAAATAAACGTAAAGAGATAGGTAAAGAAAACGCAAACCTGGACACGGTGATTTATAGTGGTTCGGTCACGAAGCTCCTCTTCGCCCTACTCCACTCCCCGAGTACCCAACTCGAGAGTTACTTCACTAATCAACAAGCTCCATTCTCGGCGGAGAAAACCATACAACGTCACTTACATTATTTTCCGACACTAAGCTAAATGTCGAGTACTAATCCTAGCTAGTACCAATCTACCACGATCTACCCGATCCACACAAATCACACAAGCTACAAGATCCACATGATCTACACTCGATCTACCCAATCTACTCACGATCAACCCGATCTTCACAAATCACACAATCAACACAACCTACACGATCTACCCGATCTACCCTTGATCCCTTGATCAACACACAAGCTCACTAGCTCCAAGAGATCTCCAAGATCTCAACAAGATCACAATGATCCACTCTCACAAGATTAAACAAAAGATAATAACTACTTGATGTATATCAAGATACAACAAGCTTACAACAAGTAATGCAAGTGCACTACTCAATGACTCTAACACTTTGTATCTTCTTGATACTTTGTGTTCTTCTCTTAGACTAGAAGAGGAATGAAGGTGATCACTTGAATGGATGATTGGATCACTCTAAAACAAACTAAGGCTCTCTAAATGATCAAAGAAAGTGATCCAACTAAGAAGGGATTAAACCAGAGAAAAGTGACTGAAAAAATCAAGTGGGAAGTGTAAAATGGTCCACTATTTATAGGCAAAGAGAAATTTGACCGTTACAGGGGGACGACACCACTAATTGTCACATGGTACCACTAAATTTGGTGGTACCGTGGTACCGTCCGGGACAAAAACGCTCCAATTTTTGTCTTTAGTGGTGCAAATTTATTTGGGGGAGTTTGGAGCTGGTTTGGGTAAAATATAGCTTTTGGGAATTTTAAACTTATTTTTCAAATTAAAAACATTCTTTTTTAATTCAAAAATAGTTTGTAAATTTTTTTTTGAAAAATGTTTTGTCACATTAAAATTGTGAAGTTTAAAGAAAAATATAATCCTTTGATCATTTGTCAAATAGTAGATTTGTTTGTCCATACCTTGAGTGTTTTACGTCGGGATGGAAATTTACGACTTTGAAGAAGCATACTTGAGACGTCGAGAGGTGTTGATGTAAGTATGCATTGATGATTTGTATTTACAAGTAACTTGCGCATTTTACGTTATGCATTACAAGTTACATATTTGTCATTATTAAAACCGAAGAAACCGTTTAGTTTAAATATCGTAATATTTGCACTAACAACTTTGAATTACAATTCTACCTAGGTCTCACGCATAGGCAAAAAGTAATTGCAAGTATTCTAAAAAATTGGACGGCATGACTTAAATTTTGACGAGTAAAAGTTTTGATGTGGATCAAAAGGTGTACGAAAGAAGCATGCATTCATCCTTCGTAGCAAAAGTTAAAACTTTTCTTAACTTAAGTCTAATCATTGTTTTAATTTATGTGTGTCGAGTTGTCCATTTTCATGACTAATATTCATCCTACGTGGATAATAAGTTTGGGCAATACATAAATGGAATAACATGCATAACAAGTTTAAGTGTTATTTAAAAAAAACAATGATTTTAAGTTTCAAAAACTTTGTAAAACTAAATCAAAAGACTTAGTTCTGAAAATGGTTTGTGTTTCGTTTTAAGTTTTTAGAAAACTATTAGCAATTTACATATGATCACAAGATATATAAAAAGCAAAATCACAAACACACAACCACAATATGCAAAGCCTCAACCGATGAAAAAACCTATGCTCGGTCTCGTGAGCCATCACGAGAACCAAGAGTCAACTAGGAACAAGCCACACAACCACACGGAGGACTCCCACTTGCTCCAAGACAATCAAGAGCAAGTTGAAACCCCATTATGCACATGAAAAATAGTTGTTGTCCTTCCAGAATTTCTATGTTCGGAGGCCCAAACGACCTGGAAGGAGGCTTCCCCGAGCTTAGCTCAAAACTAGAAAGTTGTGGGCCCTTGTCTTGTGTACCTAAAAAAAATTTAGCCAAAACCTCCTTACCCATCGCCGGGAAACTCCGTTTTATCAACAGCTGTTCCAGTAGTCATTTTCAGCAAAAATGCCTTTAACTCTTTCGCCTTTCACCACCAAGCATCGAATACATGAAATTGAAAGTAAAATACAACTAATCTACTTTCTAACTACTGTAAAAGTGCCTAAACAATGGCTACAACCAAAAAGAATATCGTTACATAAATGTCAAAACAATGGCAAAACCCCAAAACACGAAATTAAACAACATTCACGACAATTCAAGGCACAAGTGGTCTAGATTTTCATCGGCTTTGCATATACACGTAATAGTACCATAATATTATGATCAAAACAACGTGTTAGCTCCATGGACAAACATGCATGTATTTGCCATGGAAACAAAATAAATGACAAGAAATAAATTGTTAGCCAATGAAATCGAAGAAATTAATTAACAAGAATTAAAACCCCGATTGGTATGTGTGTCAAATGGCCTTAGGTTCAAAACCCACTGATATTAGGACCTTCTTAACATCATTTTGCCACAGAATATTAAGCCATAGGGGCTGTTTTGAAATCGTTTCATAAATCGATCAGTTAAATGCGTTTTAGGCCATTTTTCACGTACCCGACAAGTATATCAATTAATATATGCATAACAAATAGCCATGGGATCAAAAAGTACAGATCATAAGACCCCTTATGGGTCAAATTATGTACAAAAAATTAGCTTTTGGGGCTGTTTTGAAAGTACCCTTTTGAATCCATTAAAAACACGCGTTTTTAGCCATTTTTACACATACAAGATGATCATATGACATCATATGATGGCTCGTGATACCACTATAAGTGATGTTGAATATATAAACATAAAAGAAACATATAAACGCAGCAGAAAACATCACCAACAAGGATCCATATAGCCATTTGATCAATCAAATAATAAAACAACACATGTTTATACCTTTGTAGCGTGATCGGTTGAATCGAATGGAGACCATCACCAACGTACACGAATCACCAATGAAACCCAAGTGATCAAAGGAGATCACCTCTATGTGTTATCCACACTACGCCTCACCGTATACCCCTTGGATGCTAGTCCTTAACCCCGTAACCTTGGAATGGCCTTTGAATAAGCAAGATTCAAAGGAAGAGATAAAGAAAACCAAAACCCTAGATAGGTGTTTTCTTTTTGCCGTACAATAGAGGGAGAGAGGGGGAGAGAATTTTGGTAATTGGTTAAAATCACATTATGAGGAAATCACTCCCATATATTTGACCAAAAAATTCAAACTAAACCTTCCCTTGTAAGCCTCTATGGCCGGCCTCCCTATGGGCCCAAATGGGCTTCCCATTTGTTTTTCTATTCAAATGTATTAAGTACTTTACTTAGTCATTAGAAGCCCAATAGCGATCCCGAGTTACATTAGGTTATTTATATATCGTAAATACAATAAACACGACATAGAAAGAGGTACCTATGTGTATATGTGTGTAACCCATAGGCTCACGTATGTATAGCCATATAATTATTTATTATGACACGAGCATAGTCCAACAGGAACGACCCATGAAGACTTACGGTTTAAGAAATGTGATTTTTGGAAAACCTACAAAATCTACTCACAAAATTCTGCCATTTGGGAGCCCTCAAAACCTTAACATATTTAGTGTAAAATTCTGGACTTTGGGAGCCATCAAAACCTTCACAACTTCATTTTCCAGAAACATGCTTCCAAGACCCAAAACTTTACGAAACCTTCCAGAATTAATTTATATAACATAAAGAACATTTTTAATCATAAACTTGGTCATAACGACCCACGGAGACATGCTTACAATGACGGGTTTTATGTTAAACACCTATATTGACCCATTTTCCCTACAACTAATAAACAAGACATATGACATATGATTAACCAAATAGAAACCATCCCATTCATTACCATAACTATTCAAAAAGATATTTAGAAGGGTTATGCTCCGTAACATTCAAAATGGGTAAGAATGGCTAGTTGCCAAACACCCTATTTTGACCCATCTTACTAAAATACATACAAAACATACATATACTACTCAATGCAAGACACAACCTGGACATACTACTTATAGACCATATTTACTATCCGTTTCAAGACTTTTAACATGACACTTATGACAAAAGATGTACCAAGCTTTAAAATGACACTTCGGGGCTTCCAACTTTCAACAAACTTGATCAAAGAGATGTCCTTCTGCTAATCAAATCCAAAATACGAATCTTCTACCATGGCATTCATCTAAGCTTTATCCTTACCTTTAGCTTCACCACTTGAACCTACAAAACATTCATTAAACTTATCCGTAAGCAAAACGCTTAGTAAGTATATGACATAAACTTAACATTAACAAGTCATAACTAACAATTTTGCTAGCTACAACATATCAAGGAATACATTCACAAACATTAAACATACCTTAATCAAGCAAAATTACTATGCTAACATTACACACTTTCTAGCATTGGATCCAAGCTACTTAACATTAACAATTTCCTTGATCATTACATCATAGAACATCATAATTCAATATAAATTGAAATTATGAAACATTAATAAGTTTAGTTAATATACTTACCTCAATAATTCAATACCTCACTACTTGGGAATTCAAAGCTTTATCTTCAATTGTTTCCCATAAGGGGATTAATATTAATTAGCACCTAATTAATTCAACATTAATTCAATAAATTATCAATATTTAATCAATTTTCCCCAATTCAACTCATGAACCCTAATTTCAAAATCAATAATTATACTTACTTATGATGGGGATTGTGACTAAGGTTTCTCAAGACTTGATTATATACTTCTTCTTTAATTAATTTGCCCTAGGATTAGTTTTAGCTCCTTCCCTCCTCTTTTCTTCTTGATGTCAACACACGCAAATATAAACACTCTCCAGACTTCTGGAAAAATGTGTTAGGAGGTGATACTTATCCATTTGCAGATTTTAGTTTGGCCTATTGGCAGTTTCAGTCCCTCAAGTTCTATTCTTCCTATTTTGGCCACAAGACTTATTACACTTTAACACATTTGCATTATAACATATAACTTTACCATATTTTATAACAATACATATTGATATAATATTATACTATTACTTCTAACAATGGCAACTTAATATATAATACTTAAATAATATAATAATACCTTTCCGGGTTACGGGTGTAATAGCTTTTTCATCTATCCACAACCCTTTTCATTATAGCTTCTTATAAGTTCTCTACTTTGAAGTCACTCTCCTGCGATAAAAACACATCAAACCAAAAAAAAAAGCAACAAAATACTTACGAAAATCCCCAATACTATCATTATCAAATAAATCTCAATTAAATAAATTCCAATCGCATCTATGCGTATTTAACTATATCAAGATGATTCAAGTATGACTATTGGTGGATTTTTCATGTATAATTAGTAAACAATAAAAATAAAAAACATCACTTCTAATCAAAATTCTCCAATCCTTTCAATAAGGTTGGTGTTATCTTTCCACTAATATCCTCATATGGCAAACTATCCAACCCACCACCAGAACTCACTTAAATAAAGCAGAGCATATAATGGAGAAATAATCAGTATTTATAGCAAGAAACAAATACATACCTCGAAATGATTTTTTTTTCACATTGAGCCTCTAATGCACTAAGAATGGCAGGCTTAACATCTAGAACACTACGGTATTAGGGCCAATAAAGTTGTGTGATGAACCAATGAGTTCAATGGTAGCATTTAAAATGCATAACACCAAAGTCTTCAATTGCACAAACTACCATGATAGTCCTCACTAAATTATACTAATTGGAACTCAATTTCTTCTTGGTTAATGGATCTGGTGATTCAAATCTTATCTTAACTTTTTGTTTCTTTCCATTACTACACGATAAACTGGATGAATTGGGTAACATGCCAAAATGGGTAAAGTTTGATGTGGTCGAAATGGATTGGGTTGGTTCAGAAACATTAATGTGGTAAATATGGTCAGAAGTTATAGTATCTTGATAGTAATCTAGTTTATTGAATAATATAAGAGGTTGTATAAGTACTCTGTAATAAGTACACTTTGGACGACTTCCCGTTATTTTATCTATTTCCTTTTTAAATGAACTGTTATTTGCATAATAAGATACTAAATCTTGTGCTAAAGCATAGTTGATAATTATGTAAAAATTGAAGTATGATATGCTCTAGTTGTTGTGACAACAAATGCATCTAACCTCCATGGATGCATAGTAAGGTCAATATACATAGAGATTCAAAAATCATTATACATTACAAAGAAAATTACAATAAAAGCACACACCTTTCAATATGCTCCTATACTTCAATCACATACTGAATCAATTCTTACACAATTTAAACATGCATAGGCATCTTTTATGTATTCACAACCTAGAATCACAAAAAAATAAAAAAAACGACCCAACATATTTTAGCCCGTACTTAGACATTTACTTATTTTGACCCATTACCCAATATGCTCAAGAGCCCTGTTTGTCACTTTAAGTATTTACTTGTGGTAAAAGATTTGGAATGGTACATTGTTTTATATTGTAGCTTTCTATACTAATTATGGAGAACTTTTCCGAATATGGTTTTGTATGTCAACCAACCATCAAAAGTTGCAAATGGCACTCTTATTGGGTCGATAAATCCTCACTTATCATATCCTAGAACTTCATAATCAGCTACCATAAAGGTTCCTTAAACAATGCCATAAAGGAAATAACTAACGATTTAGATGTCTCTACGTTGATGCCTTTAAATACAGTTCCGAAAATCCTATCTCTAATTTATTCTATATTCTACATTATATATATATATATATATATATATATATATATATATATATAATATATATATATATTATATATATATATATATATATATATATATACACATATAACAGGATGTACATGACGTCATCAATGCCACATATGAAACCATAAGGCAACCTCAACGCCATTGGATGCCACCTAAGCAACATGCCATGTAGGCATGCCACATAAGCAACGTTTGATTATTTATTTAAATTGCGTGATTAATTTGTCCAAAAAATGCATGCTATTGGATTCGAACCTGGGTTGTGAATAAGTGCTACATATCTTTTAACCACTGCACCAACACAATGTTTGGAATTCAGTTTGCAACTTATCATCTATAAAGGAATCTAATCGATTTTTAGAATTATAAAAAAAAAAAAAAAAAAAAAAAAAAAAAAAAAAAAAAAAAAACTAGGTATTAACTTTTATCATATAATTTAAGGAACAAATAACGGTTTTTTTTAGCTAATTAACCTAATATATCACCAAATCATTTAATTATGTGCTTATCATTTAATTATGTATGTATAATTTATTAATATACGTATATTTTTCCATTTAAAAAAAATGTGATATCAAAAATCTCTACATGAAATCACGATATTGGTAAATAAAATAAGATTTATAAATGTTTGTGTGTATACCATGTTTCTTAATTTATAATGGATATTCCGTGATTTATTAGGAGATAAGTTTAGAAACGATTTTGTGATATATTTTAAAACCTTTCAAACACTTTTTGATAAGCACCATCCTCAATATTCGTACCCTAATTTTGCAGTATATATACATAATTGATCATTCCTCTATAAACATGTGAACGATATACAGAAGAAAAAAAAATGCGGCGACAGAGGCATTCTTTGCGGCTTTCTAATGCTGAAAAAACCCAAAAACATGATAATTCTATGCAAGGTCTTCTTCTAGATCTAAAACTTTTGGTATGCTATTTGTTATATTGATGTTATAATTCATGTTATTTTATAAATTTACATCGTCTAAGCCACCAGAAGAAACTGCATCACAAGGGATGAAGATCTTAAAAAAACAACTTCTGGTATATGAATTCCTGATTATTTTAGATATATAGTTTGATATATGTATGAATTGCTAATTATTTTAGATATGTGGTTTGATATATTAGGTATTTAGCATATATATGTGTTAATTTTTACAATTTTAAAAGGTTCCAAAAATCAAAGCACACAAAGTGAGCCAGTCATTATCGAATGTGATATACCAGCAATGTGTCCACAAGGTATTAATTTTACTTTTAATAGTAGATGTATTAGGGTTTGATTTTAATAACCAATGAACACTTTAGTTTAAATATAGGCAATCTAAAGAAAAGATGGTTACTTATTGTATTTGAGGAACTATTGTGGAGGCTTTTGCTTTGGTTTGGCTGGACAAAAAACAAAAGTATGTATCCTTTTCTCAAAACCCTAATGATCTCATGTTTATTGTATTTACAACATTATATGTATTGATATTAATTTTTCCTTTATGTTGTATTAATAAAAGATCAAAAAAACAAGAGTAGCACACCATCCAATCCGCCCATGTTTGAAGCTGACACACCAACCAGACAGGCACAAGGTAATTTTATGTGTTTGTGTTGTACTTATGTTGATGTACGTTTTATCTATATACTATCCGTTGCTATTATCATGGCTTTTTGATAGAGTTTAAAGGATCATCTAAAGTTGGAAATCAGCCATCATCTAATGAAGCACAACATAGTCATGAAAACACTAACATTAATTCTTCAAACTTTCAAAGTCAAGGTATTGTGGTTATTAAAAATACATTATTTTTGTTTTTAAAATTATACATGTTTGGAATGATCTGTTTTCGGCTATTGTATTTCAAAACACAATGTGTTTTGCTCTCCATAATTTATCCACAGACTTTATCAACAAATATCAATTAATGTATGTTTGAAAGTTATGCACTATGTAGGAACTCGGGTCACCATGTTTCTTATGTTCTTACATAATCAGCATGTAGTAATCTTGATAATATAACCATGCAAATTTATGATTGTGTATCACATGAATACCCACATACATATCAATAAATGCATTTTTGAAGGTTATGCAATATGTTTTTATACATACATGATACGTTGTTTTTTTTCTTGACTAATGGATTCTTAATTTGTTTATTAGTGATTAAGCGTATTTTTTTTATTAGATGACTATACAGTGTTACGAACGTTGTACATATATGTTTGTGAATATCCATTATATCAATTATTTAATGAAAGTAACTGTTTAATGTATTATTTTTGATTATTGCATTTACAGAAGGGATGTTCATTCCAGATACTTATGATTATGTAGAATCAATAATTGATGTATCTTACACACGTTTGCTTGAGAACCTATGGAATCATGAATTAGAACCACCATGTGAGGAAATGGTTGATAGGATTGATGAAAGCATGATGCGTTTAATCCAAGGAGAGGAGACTATATATGAATCATCATATTCTATTTCTCGGGATGGCTCAAACACAAATTTAGGTGATTCAATATATACTACAAATTTCCTCAAGGGTATAAGGATGTACAGTCCTCCGCAACATACAATAAAGTTAAAGATTGGTAATCATGTATTGTTAACCCAAAACATTAATCGAAGAGCAGGTCTATGCAATGATACAAGGCTACAAGTGCTGAGGTTGGGAGTCAATGTTATCGAAGCGAAGATCATATCTGGTCAAAATGTTGGTATGATTTGTTGTATTCCACGTATGCTAATAATCTCTTCGTGGACAAAGAATTCCTTCAAATTAGATAGAAGGCAGTTTCCTTTTAAAGTATGTTTATTGTGATGACTACAATTCATTGATTAGAACTTTATTTCATAAACATTAAATGGTTCAATGTTGTATTTATTTAATGTTTTGTGTTTTTAAATAGGTTAATACCCCGTCCTATTTCCAAAAATAGGTTATTCTATTTTATGATAAACATTGTTAGATTATTAACAATACGTATATGAAACATGCAAATAGACCAATTTAATTAAAATAACTTTTGTTAGACTTAATTGTATCAATGTTGATTTACAAAAACATTCTATATAACATATATTTTTACATCAACATAATATAGGTTTTAAAAATCATACATATATATACACATACAAAAACAATTTATTTCAAAAAGGTTCCTACGTATATAAATTTTTTCCTATACAATTTTAACTATAAATAAACATTTTGAAAAATACGATCATCGTATGGAATTCAAGTATATTCAATATTTTTTAACTTATAATCTGAAAATAAAAAGTTAAAACAAATGCTAACGATAATATCCATTAATATAGTAAATCAAAGTTAAAACAAAAGTTCATACTAAAAGATTTTTAAAAATTAAGAAAAAAAAAAAAAAAACAAAAAAAAACAAAAACCTTCATTGTCTATTGATTTATTTTATTTTTGTTAACACTTTTGTTCAACAAATAATTTGCATCCATGTTTAATATTTCTTCACAATAAATGGTCGATAAAATAAAGCAAATTTAGGTTTCCCAGAAGACAATTGTATCTTCTTTTGTAATGTATTTGAAATAAAGCAATGGCCCTTAATTTTAGCATCACATAAGGTAAACATATAACAATTAAAAATAAAGATATTAGACTTTTAATACATTTATTTATAATACAAATACACCGTTAAAAATTATATATATTAAAAAAATTAATTATTTTTTGATATATTTTCCAAAATTGTAAATATAATTTTCATGAGAATTTATATGCGGTGTTTTTTAAAATATAAGTTTAATTTATAGAAGATATAATTTTGAAGATAAGTTTAGAATGTAAACTGTATAAATCTTTTTGTTCTCAAATTAAAGATAATTGTTTATTTAAAGATCATCACAAAGTTTCTGCATCCTTAATCTAATTTGACATTATATGTAGACAATAATATAAACCAAACTTCTTACATTAAATATTGCAAAGCTATATTCAGTAAAATATATTACATTATGCAAGCTCAGAGACATTCTGCAAGACTTCCAACAGTATCCGAGCAAAAAAAACTCTCATACACTTCTAGAAGGTATAATTTTAACAAAAAAAATTATTCATTTGGTTGTTAAATTCTTATTAATGTGGTTTTATAATTGATATAATGTGTTATAGCATAATCGTTATTTAGTTTATTACAATTGTTGCTCCATAAAAAAGTAATAGCATGCAGAATAAAAACTCTGAAACTCCTTGACAAGAGATTGTTTTGTTAGATAAGTTTATATGCATTATCCATAAATCTTAATAATTTAACAATGAAGGTTTACGATTCTGTGACAGGTAAATGTTCACAAACTGTACATACAAATATCCATAAATCCATGTTGGGGTTTTTCTAGAAAAATTTAATTATATAGTATTATTGTTTAAAAACAGAAAATCTTATTTATTTTAAAAAGTTAGAATATCCACATGTGTCAAAGTAAGAAAAATAGTTAGCAGAAATTTTAAATAAGTTTTGAACATGGGTCATCCTCTATTGATTCACGGCCACTTCTTGATGGTAGTAAGTTTATAATGTATTTGTTTTCATATTATAAATCGTAATCGTTGAACATATTAGAGTATCAATGAGTATGATTAGGGCATTAGTGATTAAGAATAGTGCAACATTAGACGTGCATCCGTTTGTATGTTTAGTGCATTGTTAGTCATAGTAGGGCATCCATTTATATGTTTAGTGCATCGTTAGAAATACATGGGTATCTGTTTGTATGTTTAGTGCATCGATGAACACATTAGGGCATCAATGAGTATGTTTAGTGTATCCGTTATGTTTAGTGCGACTTTGGTCATAGTAGGGCATATGTTTGAATGATATACACATTTTTAATACTAAAACAACATTAAAAAGAAAAGTTGGGAATGAATAAACCTTTTTCGAAACACATTCCACTAATGAAAATTCCGAGTTTAATATTTTTGACTTTCAGTCAGGTAACATAATCTCATCTAGAGTATAAACAATAATTATTATTAGCTCATAAATGTGGTTGTAAAATTCATCTAATGTTTTATTGCATAATTCTTTTGTAATTGATTATAGATGTTGAACTAAGACGGATCAATAATGTTGCTTTCAACCTACTCAAAGAAAGATCTAAAAGCGCACTCGAACTAGAATATCACTTAGAAAACATTAAATGTGCAATGTCTAATGATATGGATTGGCTTAATCCTGAGGGTCATGTTGACATCTACAGCGACTCTGAAACCTCTTCACAAGGTATTGTGTTATTAGACAGTATTAAAATTTGATAAGCCCATCAAGAGTTATTATTGATATTAGTTTCAAAAATTTTCAATGTTTTTAAAATTGTTAATATAATAGTTTAAGAATGATATACTGTTTAATTGACATGAACCATTAATCCACAACCTAACACAAAACACTAATTCATACATCATAGTATGAATTTTTTTCAACAAGTTTTATATTAACATTATGAAATACATTTTGATTTAATTAAACTGTATAAACTACAATTTGGTAATATGTTTTTGTATTTGTAAAAGGAAATTTGCATCGATCAAGAGAGAAACAATGGAAGCAGTATGTCCACTGTTAAAAGTTGTAGACAATGTTTGTATAACAATGTATTAGACACCTTGGTTTTCATAGAGTACAAAATAATCATTATTTTTTTATTTTTTATTATATTTTTTTAATGGTTAGTGATGTATTATGCAAATGGAGAAGAATGCAATCATGAATATAGTTTTGATATTGGTATAGAGGAACATCAAGGTTTTCCATCTGAAGATTTTAAAGATAGTAGACTCACACAATCAAGAGATGTTTCACCTCATCAAATGGGTCGTGCGTTTCTTGACACATCAAAGTTGCCAAACAAACTCTCAAGTGATGTTTCCCAACAAACAGAACCATCATCAAATTCAAAAAGAATCAAGGGGTTGTGAAGTATTTCCTACCAATACGATCGATTGATCAGCTTAGGAGGCTAATAAAAGTCAATGAAGAAGAAAACGTACGCGACGAACAAACAGTATTGGGATGTGCAGAGGCAATTGACCAATGAAAGAAAAAAATATTAGAGTATCAAGAGAGGATTATCGATATTCAAAAACAAATTGAAAATTACAAATTTTTGTAATTCCATTTGTATGCATTAATATTTCTTAATGTGGTTTTGAACATTTAATATTGGTATACAAGCCTTATAAATTTGATTTTACAAAAACACGTTCATATATAAATTTTATTATGTCTATTATTATGCAAAAATAATTTATTTAAAAAAGGTTCGTACAAATATAAATTTTTTTCCTGTACAATTTTAACTATAAATAATCACGTACAAAAACACGTTCATCGTATGGAATTCAAATATATTCAATATTTTTTAACTTATAATCTGAAAATAAAAAGTTAAAACAAATGCTAATGATAATAACCATTAATATAGTAAATCAAATTTAAAAAAGGATTTTTTAGGTAATGATTAACATACTTAAAGTAAATTACAACAACTTAATTTATGTTACAAGGATAAATGTGTACATGTTTAATTGTCAAAGTTCAAATTTTAACCTTCCAAATTCCACAATTAATTGGCTGTCGAATTACTAAACCTAAAAAACTTTAGGCTTTTTACTGCATTTCATCATTCACAAACAATTTCTAAACACTATACTCTAATAAGCAAAAGGATCAAACAGGTTTATTATTTAGGTTTCTTATACAAATTTACTAGTTTTATATTATCTCTGCAAACATTGGTATTTATATAAATATACCATCTTTTTTTTGTTAATTTCTAATACTTTTATTGCTTTATATTTTACAGCAGCTGATGCGTGGGAATCGCAACAGGCTTTACCTCTCGAGGGATCTCGAGAAGCTTACAACCCCCACCAGGCAGTGTACCTGATCGTTGTAGTATAGTATAGTGACAAGTACCGGGGGATTGATCGTTCAGCTTTGGAATAGTGTCGCTAGGATTAGAAAGCCTAAATACTAGTTCTAAAGGTGAGGGATGATTATTTTTTGTATTTTTATATTTTTATGAAAGCAACTAAAATCTCGGGTTTGAAGGATTTGGGCGGAATTAGTTGCTAGTCAACTAACCTAATACTAAGATGCAATCAAAATAAAATACTAAAAATGAAAATAAGCTAATTAAACTAAAGTTGTGAGCAGTAATTGGAGAAAATGTGTTTACTTAGATTTCACTACTCCCTAGACATCTTTTACATGTTAATTACTTGTTATAATTGCATGGATGACGGATCATATTCCTTAATACCATTCATGGGGTGGCACACATAACTCCCCAATTCTATGAGCTCTTATCTCCTCCGACACCATGCCCAGCACAACTATAGGGATTGTAAACAGTGGCTCATGCATTAAATACAACCAATAAAGACCTAGTGCGCCTCGGTTCATGTTTCTTAAGACGTTCAAGCATGTTACCAAGTGGAGATCTGCCAGTTTTCTTAAGCCTAACATATAAATCACTCATCCAAGACAAAGATAAACAAGTAATCAACACATAATTAACATCTAGGTTTCATTAGATCTAAGCAAACACAAGATAGATCTAGCCTAGCATAATGGAATTGAGACAAGAACAAGATATAGACAACCAACACATAGACATATTGATTGAATTAAAGGAACACTTATCTCAATTACAATGCAAGGTATCAAGGGTTTGGAACCCTTGAAAAACCTGTAAAAGTTGCACCAAAATCGTACTTAGGGTTTCTCCAAAACTTCTCCTTTAATGTGTGAAAATTAGAAAACTATATATAGAAAAATAGGTCTGAAGGCGTCAAGAATAAACTTGTGACGCCGTCACCTCGCCGCCAAAACTCTCCTCGGACTGCCTAGATCTACTTCTGACGCCGTCAAGACTTATACACTTCCAGGCCGTCATGACTCTTTTACTCTTGACGCCCTTCCTACGTGACGCCGTCAAATCTATTCTGGGTCATCATGGAAATTCATGAGATTTGCTCTTGACGCCGTCAAGGTTTTGCTCTTGACGCCGTCAAGGTTTTGCTCTTGACGCCGTCACCTACTGTTCCCAGCATGGAAAATTAAGACTTTGGCGTTTTCTTCACTTTTATGCTCCAAAAATGTCCGAATTGCTTCCTTTTCCAGATTTCTCTCCCAAAGTACCTAAAATCACAAAAGGAACGATTTAGGGCAATATTTGATCAAATAAATTCGGATTCGGGCTTAAATGACCCCCTAAAAACGGATCATTTTTTGCCTTATCAGCAGCATCATCATCCAAACCTGTGCATCCTGCAATGTTGTATATTGAAAAAATGGATGCTATGAAGAAGAAGAAGTTGAAGGCATGGGAAAAGAACGAAAAGAAGCAACGGAAAAAGTATAAAGCAAACAAGCTTAAGGCAGCAATAAGAAGAAAAAAAAAATGACTGAACTTGAAGAAGAAGAATCTGTCATCGATGATGATCCTTTAAAGCACATTGACTATGACAATCTTCATCTTGCTTATGATCAAGAGAAGATTCATAAGTTTAGTTTTTAGATTATTTTATAATGTGTATTATTATGTTTGTATTTTTGTTTATTTAATCTTAGTAATTTACTAAATCGTTTTATGTCATCACATCATTTTAATTATTGAATTCCATTGTTGTTTCTCATATTATGTTTGTGGCATTTTATATTGATTTCAATGTATTATGTTTTTGCTCAACACGTAAAGGATATAGAAGTTTACCTGTTTTTGTCTTCTATTATTGTTGAGAATCTAAATATTTTTTTCTCTTAAGTTATTATAAATTGAATTTCGAGTAAATATAAGAAATATGTTACTCAAAATTTTAAAATATATAGTTATCTTTATTGACATTCATTTTATGGTTTACAAAATTATTGCAATCATAATTTTATTTGTAGATAATAATCCTGTTATCAAATATAAGAGATATGTTATAAAATTAGCTTCGTTCTATACTTATATTATGTTAAATAATCTATATATACTCGCCGAACAAATATCGTTCATAACCCTAATTCACAAATCTTTACATCGCGTATACAAACTACCATGACAACACGAAAGACTTATATTAGTGAGTTAACACCGGACCTAAATCCTTGCACTATCAAAGTTAAAGTGTTAAGAGCTTGGTGTTACAGGGAAGCAACCATGCAAACAACTCATAGACACTTTGAGATGATTGTCGTAGATGAAAAGGTTTTTAATTTTTTTTCCGTTATTTTTTTTTCCTTTTTAAGACACGTATTTTAATCAAACTGTCTATTATATCATTCTATTTTTTCAGGGTGACAAGATTCATGTTATCGTAAATAATTGTCGATTAACGTTTCTTGAAAAGTATTTCAAAGAGGACATGGTGGTTCTTTTAAGAAATTTTAGTGTTATTCCTAATAACACAAGTTACAAATACACAAAACATCCATACAAGATAAGCTATGATGGATTTGCAACTGCATGTCGATCAAATACGTTTGATGCCGATGTTAATAAAATTGGATTTGAATTCACCAAGTTCTCTGATATAATATCATTGAATCTAGATACAGAAATCCCTGTTGGTATGTTTTTCAGCATATACAATTTTATATAATGCCGATATTTTAATTTGCAGATTGTCATAAATCCTTTAATATTAACGTCGTATGTGTTTTAGATATTGAAGGAGAGGTTTTTAGTTGGGAATGTGAACTTAGAGACTACCAAGTTTATGGATGTAAAACGAAGATGTTACCTCTCAAACTTAAGGACACATTGTAATTTTACAATACATTTTTTTCCTTTTCATACTTAACTCTATAAGCATGCCTTATGAATACACTATGTTAAAATTTAACATTAACAAACTACATTTATCTATTATTTTTCAGGGGCATCAAACTTACATGCTTAGTAATGGGTATAATGGTGGAAGAATTGCTTGATTACATTAAATCTACTAAGAATTGTAATAAGTTCTCGATGAATATAGGCAATGCTAGAGTTTATGATGATGGGAAAGGTATATGTGTATGTTCCATATTCATTATTTTTTATGGTGAAACAATTATTTTGTTAATGGATTTAATTGATTAATTAACATACATGTTTTGCAGGTCCGCCTATGATATATATTAACCATCAGATTGGGAGCATGTTTGAAATATTTGATTGAAGAAGCAGAGCTTATAATTGTGAATGTAATTGGGATAAACAATTTATTTTATAATAAGGAATAAAAACTTAATAATTGTTCTATGTCTTTTGTTTTATGTTATTTGCACAACTATGAATTGTATGTTTTCATATGAAATAATTATATCTTATTTCATTGCTTTTAATTTGGAATTTCAATGTTTTTAATTTTTGAATTTGTAAAAATTGCTCACGCAAACAAATTATGATCTAGGTTTATATATAAAATAACCACATATGTGAATCCTATTTTTAAAAATGGTTGCACATTAACATCATTATTTCTGAATTGCTTAATAAACACAGAATAAAATGTGGTCGGAAATACGTTGAATATAATTTATAAAATCAGCTAAGTCCTAACTTGGTCGTCATGAAATTTAGTTACATTTTAAACCCTAAAGTTAAACATTTGACATATCTAATCCTTAAACTTTGATAATTATATTTATAACCCTAAATGTTACTAAATTGACATAATTAACTCTAAACTACTATAATTGACATTTTAACCCTCAAATTTATGTATAGAGTTCAGCAAAAGATATGTTTATATATTTTAATAAGATACACATATCCTAAAACAAAAAAAAGATACGTGTATCCTAAATTAAAATTCAAATTGATTTTAGACCTATAGTTAACCATATTATTTTTTTAAGCAAGATAGTTAACCATATTCATTCGATAAATTCTACAACTATATAATGTATTTTATCTTAAATAATAATAAGGGTTAAAAAACCATCAAAATAAATAAAGCAAAAAAAATTATATAAAAAAAATATGACATTAATGTTTTGGAAAATCGTAATCCTCATATAACTTTAACATACATATTTATTAATGTTGAATATATGTTAATATTTTTAATAAAGATACATATATCCTAAATTAAAATTCAAAAAAAATTAAGAACTTTATCATATATTTATTAAGATTAACTAACATATTTAAATAATAATTAATTATAGACTTCTTCTATTCCACTTTTTATGGTTAAATATATGTCAAGGTAACTTCATTCCAACTTCTCATACACATTAGCAAAACTTCTATTGTTCCTTGCACACATATTCCATCGTTCTAGAACACTACGAATGGCTGCCAACAACGAAATTGCTAGTCACTATGAAGAAAGTAAAAATCTCGGTTTTGGAAGAGTGGGCGGAATTAGTTGCTAGTCAACTAACCCAAATAACTACAAATGCAAATAAAAATAAAATGACAAGAAAATAAAATGTGTGGAAACTATATGGAGAAAAACGTGTTTACTTAGACTTCATTACTCCCTAGTTATCTTTTATTGATTGATAAGCTTATTACAGTTGCGTGGGTGACGGGTTGCATTCCTTAATACCAGTCGTAGGGCCGTGTACGATCTTCCCTAACTCTATAAGCTTCTACCTCTTCCAATGGCGACACGTTTAGTATCCAAACCATGGCCTCCTTAGTAGTCACTTATGCATTAATTACAACCATTCAAATCGTAGTACACATCCGATTCATGTTTCTTAAGACGTTCAAGCATGTTACCATATAGGAGATTAGCCAGATTTCTTAAGCCTAACATCGGTAAACAATCACCCAACAACAACTAATAATAAACCAACAATCAATAATCAATAACTAGGTTTCATTACATCTAAGCAAACACAAATAAACCTAGCCAAGCATGTTAAATAAAAGACAAGCATAAGATAGAATCAAACAACACATAGACATATGGAATGATTAATGGATTACTTATCTTCAATGAAACATGGAAGAAACAAGGGTATGAAACCCTTGCAAGGTTCTGAATTTCGTACTAGGGTTTGTGTGAAAAGTTCCTCTCCAAAGTTGCACACACTTAATGAATGAAAAATAGAAAAGTATATATAGATTTTACAACTTCATGGCGTCACCCTTTAGCATGTGACGCCGTCATCTCGCCGCGATTACAGTTCCTTGATGGCCTAGATCCACTCTTGACGCCGTCTGGTTCTAAAGTGTTCTGGGCCGTCTCTCTTTTACTTAAAGCGTGATCACCTTGATGCTCTAACACGTGACGCCGTCAAGTGTAATTCTTCAAAATACTTTCTGGCCCGTCAGGTGCAAAGTAGATATCCACCTCTTCATCAAAGAGTGACGGCGTCACCTTGTGACCTTTGACATCGTCAGGTACTGTTTCCAGCTTGGATTCTTGACTTTGTCGTTTTCTTCACTTTCATGCTCCAAAAACGTCTAAAATGCTTCCTTTTGCATTGCCATCAACTTTGATGAAGCTCTTTCTAAAGAGGAATCTGACCATCACCCTACACCCCATAGTCCCCAATCCAATCAAAGTGAGGAGATTCCAGAGAATCCTACCCCTAAATGCCTCAAGGATTACTCTTCTCCTACCCCTCATGGCTTTTCTAATGCTATTGTTTTACCAAATGAACACACAGACGGGGTCTTGCAGGCTAACGATGTTTGGCTTGTCCAATGTGTGTGTAAATTTCGTGGGTTGAAAACGGAAGACCCAATTCAACACATAAAGGATTTCTTGAAGATAGTGGACACCATCCATGCGGATGGGGCCACTCGAGACACATCCCGGTTACGGTTCTTTCCCTTTTCCCTCCAAGAAAAAGCTAAAGAATGGTATGACAAACTTCCTTCCAAATCCATCTTCACATGGGAACAACTTATCTCAAAATTCTATGAAAAATTCTTTCCATCAGGAAGAACTTCAGCAATTAGGGACAAAATCCTCCGTTTCCGGATTGGACAAAACGAACCTATTCATAAATCTTGGATTCGATTTAAGGATCTCATAAGACAAGCTCCCCACCATGGCGTTGCACTTTGGCTCCTTGTCCAAATCTTCTATGAAAAATGTCTCCCCGAATGACCAGAATGGGATCAACAACTCTGTGAAAGGAAAAATAGCCAAATTAACTGCTAAGGAAGGATGGAATAGAATCGAGGAGTATGCTCAAGATCAAGACGACACCTGGGATGAACCCAAATCTGTCATGAGTATCTCCGAGACGATAAAAACCCCCCTTTTATGAAATCCGGCTGAAAAGACTGCAAGAAAAAGTGTCATATCTAAAAAGGTCGCAAAACACCCAAAAATTAGTGAACCCATGATAAGGCGAAAAGTGTTACGCTTTTAGGGGGTCATTTAAGCCCTAATTCATGATTATTTGATCAAATATTGCCTCAAATCGTTCCTTTTGTCATTTTAGGTACTTTGGAGAAGAAATCTGGAAAAGGAAGCATTTTGGACGTTTTTGGAGTATAAAAGTGAAGAAAACGACAAAGTCTCTAAATCAAGCTGGAAATAGTACCTGACGGCGTTACCCTTTAATAGGTGACGGCGTCACGTATTGACAAAGAGGTGGATATGAAGATTACTCATGACAGGCCAGAACCATTTTGGAGCTAGGAGTTGACGGCGTCACGTTTTGAGACACCAAAGGTGGTCACGTACAAGTTAAAGGTTGACGGCCCAGAACACCCTACAAGGTGACGGCGTCAAGAGTAGATCTAGGCCATCACGAAACCCTAACCATGGCGAGGTGATGGTGTCACATCCCATAAGATGACGCCATCAGATCTGTAAATCTATATATATTTTCGTAATTTTCATTCATTAGGGTGGAACTTTTTAGAGGAAGGCTTGGAGCAACCCTAGCACGATTTTACTGCACTTTTTAAAGGTTTTAAACCTTTGGATCCTCCATGTCACATTGAAGATAAGTAATCATTCAATCATTCAATATGTCTATGTGTTGTTTGATTTTATCTTGTGCTTGTCTTTTGTTTAACATGCTAGGCTAGGTTATTCTTGTGTTTGCTTAAATCTAATGAAACCTAACTATTGCTTATTGGTTGATGGTGTGTTATTAATTGTATTGGATGAATGTTTATCGATGTTAGGCTTAAGAAAACTGGCTAACCTCCTATATGGTAACTTGCTTGAACGTCTTAAGAAACATGAATCGGATGTGTACTACGATTAATTGGTTGTATTTAATGCATAAGCGAATTCTAGTGATCTCATGTTAGGAGCTAGTAGTCGGCTCGACATAGATGTGAAGTAGGAGCTTATAGAGTTGGGGAAGATCGTACACACCCCCACGAATGGTATTAAGGAATGCAACCCGTCATCCACGCAATTATAACACACTAATCAACCGGTAAAAGATAGTTAGGGAGTAATGAAATCTAAGTAAACATACTTTTCTCCATATAAGTTTTCACAACCATTTTATTTTCAGTTATTTTATTTTATTTGCATTTGTAGTTTATTGGGTTAGTTGACTAGCAATTAATTCCTCCCACTCCTCCATACCCGAGATATTTTACTTGCTTTCCTTAAAGCATAAAAATACAAAAAGAATCTTCCCTCACCCTTAGACCTATTAGAGTAGTTTTCAATCCTAACGACACTATTCCCCTAGAGAACGATCAATCCCCCGGTACTTGCCACTACACTATACTACATCGGTCAGGTACACTGCCTGGTGGGGATTGCAAGCCTCTTGAGATCCCTTGAGAGGTAAAACCTTTTGAGTGGTCGCAATCCCGCGCATCAAGTTTTTGGCGCTGCTGCCGGGGAATAGTTATTGTTTAGGTTGAATTTTATTTTATTAGGTCTACTCACTAGATTCCTTTCTAGTGAGATTTTATTTTATTTTTCTAGGTTTTCTTTAGTCTATCTTTTTCTTCGTTCCTTTTTTCGTAACCATTACCATCCGCCATCATGGAAGGTGGTAACATCCTTGATCCTAACAACCCACCACCACAACAACCACCACAACCAAACCAACCTCCTAGAGCCTGCACTTTAGGAGACTACTCCTGTCCTAGCCACCATGGCTATCAAAACACCATTGAGCTTACTCAAGGAGCCAATGTGTCACCCTTGCGATCCGACACCATCCGGTTGGTGCAAAGCGGAAGCGCATTCCATGGAATTCGTTCCGTAGATCCAAATCAACACCTCAAGGACTTTCTTAAGATCGTAGATTCCATAGACCTTGATGTTGCAACCCGAGAGACGACCCGACTGCGTCTCTTTCAATTCTCTCTGCAAGACCAAGCTAGTCAGTGGCTAGAACGTCTACCCGCAGGATCCATTACCTCTTGGGATGATTTCACCACTTGTTTCCTTGCTCAGTTTTTCCCACCGGGAAAGACCACAAAGTTAAGGAATGATATCTTGATGTTCCAACAACATCAAGGCGAAACCCTCTACGAGGCATGGACTCGATTCAAGGACTTATTACAAAAAGTCCCTCACCATGACATAGATCTTTGGCTCCAAGTCCAAATCTTCTATGACCATATCAATATCCCCACGAAGCAAACCATTGACCAAGCGGCCGGTGGTAAGCTACGTGATCTAAGTGCGGAACAATCTTGGGAAATCATAGAAGATCTTGCTCTCTATGACAACGAAAGTTGGAATGATCCCCGTGATTTGAACAAAACGGTCAAGGCAATGTCTTTGCCTTTGAACAATTCAAGCACTTCCGACCGTAGGATCATAGAACTTGAAGACCAAGTCAAGTTTCTCATGAAAACCTACGAGGCTCCTAAACCTTCAATCCAAGTGAACAAAATCACTTATTCATGTGAATTATGTAGTGGTCCCCACGACACTCGTGATTGCATGGAACTCCCCGAACAAGCTTTTGCGGACTACGCATCCTCGCGTACCGACGGAGCGGGAGACAAGTGGTATACTTTCAAACCCGAGCCAAACCCTTACGGTGATTCATACAACCCCTCTTGGAGAAATCACCCAAATCTTAGGTGGAAGCAAAACCAAAACCCTTCTCAAAATAATTCTTCCAACCCACCTAATCGTTTCCAATCAAGCGGTTCATCCTCGAACCGTACTTTCAATAAAAATCCTTCTAACAACTATGGTAGTACCAATAATTTAGAAGGATTGATATCCAAGTTTATGGCATCTCAAGAAGCTCGTATAGCTAGGTTCGAATCCGAATTTAATCAACAACAAATGGAGATGACCAATAAAATTGACAACTTATTGAAAGCCCTCAACAACCAAGTGCTATCACCTCCACATAAGGACGCTAGGAACACAAATAGCGGACCCCAAGCCAAGGACACTTCTTCATCCAAACATGTCCACTTTGTCAACGTTGTCACTATTAAGCCAATCGATAAGAATAAGGAAGAAAGTGATAAGGATGAAGTTAGAATAGAAATTGAACCTAAGGATGAAGTTAAGGAAGTTGAGGATGATAAGAAAGATAAGAAAAGTGAAGTAGAGGAAGTAGATGATGTAGAGGACTACTTCGATAGGTTACCCACTAAGGAAGAACGGGCATACCATAAGGATTTATTCGATGACCCCGAGACACCATACTTCCTAGGTAATCCAATCATCAAAGCAGGTGACCCATCAAATATTAACATGCCATGCAACATTGGGCACGTGCATGTATGGAAAGCCTACATTGATCCTAAATCTCCCGTAAACATCATGACTAGGATCCATTATAATTGGATAATGAAAAAGCAACTTGGACCTAGGATATTTCCCAACACGGGATGGATAAGTAACTTCGTAGGAAGAGTTAAAGGATTACATGTTTTTGTAGGAAACTTCACCTTTGTCATCGACTTTGTGATTGTAGAGGATATTCGTCCGGTAGTTGATAGTTGCCTAACTCAAGTAGTGTTTGGGAAGCCATTTGTTGAGGCCTCTAAAATGGATTATGACCCATCTCTAGGGATAGTTAAATTCAAGGATGAGACCGATGAGATAGCCTACCAAACGCCTTATAAGATAGAGCAATACCGGCTTTTATCAAACCTTGAGAAAGAGCATCAACAAGCGATCTACTATAGGAATGATGAAGATAGACGTAGAGGAGTAGACTATGTTATGGGTAGAATATTTGGTTTCTACAAAGAATGCTTGCAACTGGGTCTGGAATATAAGACTAAAGAAGAGGATGACCTATAAACCGTGACCAATGATGAAGTCACATATTGTACATGACTTTGAGTCTAGCTACAAGACTCGTTAATAAAGAAAAGCGCTTCTTGGGAGGCAACCCAAGCTTTGTTTGTTTTGTTTGTTTGTTTGTTTTGATTGTATTTGTTTCCGTATGTATGTTTTATTTTTATTGTTATTGATTCATGCTTCAAATTAAAATTGTGAAAATGCTTTATTTTGTTTTTAACTTCGTCTAAACTACATATAAAGGTATTTTGCAAAAGATAAGTGTAAGGGAAATCTAAATCGGTTTATAAGAACGAATTGAACATGAATCATAACAATATTAAATAAACATACATATTAGTGTAAGGGACTACCATCCCGTTTCCTTCTATGTTTATTTTATGTTTTCATTTGTTTTGATTAGCTTAAGGCGAGTCGAGTCTTGGCTTAGCAACGCCATATTATACATGTAATTAATCAAGATCTTTAGCTCGCCACCAGTAAAATATCCTTTATCCAACAAAATCGTGTTTATTATATCCCTACACCTCATTACAACCCTTTAGAAAGCCCTATTTGATAGTTTATCTTAGGTGCTTACACCTAGTGGAGAAGGTTTTTGATCCTTTCCCAAGCCTATGGTAATCTATTTGCTATGATAGGTAGTGAGAGATATTTTTCCATTTCCATTTAGTTATATAGGTTTATAACACCCGAGAGATGTGAGTATCTAAACACTATTTGTGAGGTGCTAGTGTATAATCTCCATGCTTATTATGATTGAAGGGGAACGACAATTTGTTGTAATTACTTTTATATTGGTGTTAAATGACCCATAACTTGTATTTTGATTAGAATAAAAGCGCATTTGCTTGAGGACAAGCAAATCTCAAGTGTAAAGGTAGTTGATAAGGCGAAAAGTGTTACGCTTTTAGGGGGTCATTTAAGCCCTAATTCGTGATTATTTGATCAAATATTGCCTCAAATCGTTCCTTTTGTCATTTTAGGTACTTTGGAGATGAAATCTGGAAAAGGAAGCATTTTGGACGTTTTTGGAACATAAAAGTGAAGAAAACGACAAAGTCTCTAAATCAAGCTGGAAATAGTACCTGACGGCGTCACCCTTTGATAGGTGATGGCGTCACGTGTTGACAAAGAGGTGGATATGAAGATTACTCATGACGGGCCAGAACTATTTTGGAGCTAGGAGTTGACGGCGTCACGTTTTGAGACACCAAAGGTGGTCACGTACAATTTAAAGGGTGACGGCCCAGAACACCCTACAAGGTGACGGCGTCAAGAGTAGATCTAGGCCATCATGAAACCATAACCACGGCGAGGTGACAGCGTCACATCCCATAAGGTGACGCCGTCAGATCTGTAAATCTATATATATATTCGTAATTTTCATTCATTAGGGTGGAACTTTTTAGAGGAAGACTTGGTGTAACCCTAGCACGATTTTACTGCACTTTTTAAAGGTTTTAAACCTTTGGATCCTCCATGTTACATTGAAGATAAGTAATCATTCAATCATTCAATATGTCTATGTGTTGTTTGATTTTATCTTGTGCTTGTCTTTTGTTTAACATGCTAGGCTAGGTTATTCTTGTGTTTGCTTAAATCTAATGAAACCTAACTATTGCTTATTGGTTGATGGTGTGTTATTAATTGTATTGGATGAATGTTTATCGATGTTAGGCTTAAGAAAACTGGCTAACCTCCTATATGGTAACTTGCTTGAACGTCTTAAGAAACATGAATCGGATGTGTACTACGATTAATTGGTTATATTTAATGCATAAGTGAATTCTAGTGATCTCATGTTAGGAGCTAGTAGTCGGCTCGACATAGATGTGAAGTAGGAGCTTATAGAGTTGGGGAAGATCGTACACACCCCCACGAATGGTATTAAGGAATGCAACCCATCATCCACGCAATTATAACACACTAATCAACCGGTAAAAGATAGTTAGGGAGTAATGAAATCTAAGTAAACACACTTTTCTCCATATAAGTTTTCACAACCATTTTATTTTCAGTTATTTTATTTTATTTGCATTTGTAGTTTATTGGGTTAGTTGACTAGCAACTAATTCCGCCCACTCCTCCATACCCGAGATATTTTAGTTGTTTTCCTTAAAACATAAAAATACAAAAAGAATCTTCCCTCACCCTTAGACCTATTAGAGTAGTTTTCAATCCTAACGAAACTATTCCCCTAGAGAACGATCAATCCCCCGGTACTTGCCACTACACTATACTACATCGGTCAGGTACACTGCCTAGTGGGGATTGCAAGCCTCTTAAGATCCCTTGAGAGGTAAAACCTTTTGCGTGGTCGTAATCCCGTGCATCAACCCATATCTAATCTGCGATCAATGTGGGGACCCATATGAAGTTGAAGAATGCGGAAATGAATCAACCCATATCTAATCTGCGATCAGGTCACGATATCTTCGATGACCCTTCCCTTCTAGTTTATTATCAAACTAGTAATGACACCTCTTGGGGAAACTATATAAAAAAGGAGGAAGGGGAGGAAGGACCTGAATTCAAGGTCAGAAGTACTTTTGAAGAAGATCTCGGGCACTTCATGCATGAAAAAGCTTGTTGCTAAAAGGCCTTGATGGATTCATCACTGAGCAACAAAAAGAAATTAGTGACACATTTGCCGAGCTTCATGCTGCCCTTGATTGCAAAAGTAACCTAATCCAATATCAACCAGACCCTTTGCTTGCCATCACAACTCGTGCTAGAACAACAACTAGGGACCCACCATACCCAACTCAACACCCCATCGCCATTGAACCTAACACTTCCCACGAGGAAGAAGTTGATGAGAACGAAGGAACTCCTGAGCAACCCCCTCAAGTAACCTCCCCTCTACCTACTCCACCCAAGCAACCTGCAAAAGTCCCATATCCATCCCGCCTCAAGAATCAAAAGGTTGAGAATGATAATAAGAGATTCTTATCATATTTAAAGGATTCGGTCATCACCATACCCCTCCTCGATGCATGTTACCATATGCCCAAATATAGTACATACTTCAAGAGGCTTCTTGCCAACAGGAAGAAGCTTGAGGGTCTAGTAACCCTAGGGGAAGAATGTTCTATGGTTACCCAACGAGGACTACCGAAAAAGGTGGACGACCCTGGTAGTTTCACCTTACCTTGCTCCATAGGATCCTTATCGGTAAAGAATGCTCTGGATGACTTAGGAGCAAGCATCAATCTTATGCCATATTCCATGTTCCTCAAATTAGGATATTCGGTGATAAAGCAAACGCGTATGAACATTCAATTGGCCGATAGATCAGTCAAATACCCCTTAGGAATATGTGAGAATGTGCTAGTCAAGGTAGGGAAGTTCAAACTTCTAGTTGATTTTGTAATCTTGGAGATGGAAGAAGATGACATGGTACCCATCATCCTAGGAAGACCATTTTTAGCCATTGCTCGTGCTGTCATTGATGTTCATGATGGCAAATTAACCTTACGAGTAGGAACCGAAAGCCTAACCTTTGACATTAAAGATACGATGAACCTTTCTCTCGCATCAGACAACCGACTATACTTCATCGGAGAGGTCGATGAATTCACCGATATCATTGATAAATGTGTAGATGAACAAGTTGAAGCAGGCTGGTTGCGAGACGAATACATCTCACCGGTCTACGAAGAGGAAGAGACAAAGGTTGTCAACGCGGTCTGTTTCTATCCTAGAAAAGAGACCATTGAATCACTCGAGCTCCGTAAGCCTGAAAACAAGCTCAAACCTTCAATTGTCAAGCCACCCAAGTTAGAACTAAATGAACTTCCAAATCACCTAGAATATGCTTTCCTCCAAGGAGAGGATCAACTCCCGGTAATCATAAACTCTTCCTTGAGGGATGGTGTTAGGAATACGTTTTTCATATAGAAGACTCGGTCACCCCAAGTATTGTTTAGCATTATGTAGCTCGTAGTGTTTATCATATTAGTTAGTACGTAGTTTAGTATTAGTTAGTATTTGTGGAGTCGGGTCGGGTCTTTACCCACTGTCAGCTCGATCCACAGCCTAGTAGAGGCATTTAGTAAGCTCTTGTATAAATACCCCACTCCTAGCAAGGGAGAGGGTTGGACCTTCACTTCATTTACAATCTAATACATTTCAAGTTCTCTCTCAAGGATCCCACATCTCCTCTTTCTCTCACTAACTTCTCTCTCGATTTCTACATACAATTCGATCCATATTACCACTAACCATACGAGTTTATCATTGGAGTGTGTTACAATTGGTATCAAGAGCCATGGTTACATCCTAGGGAGTGTGTACACACGGATTGGTAGCTTGGTTTTGTGGTTATAGTTTAGTTTGAATGAGTTTAGTGGTTTTTCTCCTAGTTTGATCTCGTTAGTTGTTTTTTGTTGTGTTTTTCTTGTACTTTCATGCTTAAAAGTGTTGTAGGTATCTTGTTTATCACTTGGTTAAGTTGAATCAATCGTGGGTTGGTTGTTTGATGCATTTTGGAAGGTTTTTCATATTAGCGATTTGCTCGTCTGTGGTGGATTCTTAGTAGCGATTTCCTCTGTTTCGTTTTAGCGATTTCCTGCTTTACTATTTTGGGTATAAAGGACAAATCGCTAGATAGTGACACTTTTGTCATGTGTGGTAGCTATTTGGTCAGGTCTGTCGGTTAGTGAAAGTAGCAATTTCCTTACTAGCGATTTCCTGGTTAACGATTTCCATTTTGGTGACTTCCAATTGTAGCAATTTCCTGATTAGCGATCTCCTTTTTGGTGACTTCCAATTGTAGTGATTTCCTGGTTAGCGATCTCCTATTTGGTGACTTCCAATTGTAGCGATTTCCTTGTTAGCGATTTCCTATTTGGTGACTTCCTATTTTAGCCACTTCCTGGGTAGCGATTTCTTGATTGTCTAGTTACAATTATTAGCGATTTGCTAGTAAGTATAATTCTAGCGATTTGCTCAAGTGATTACTTCAGATTCAGCGATTTGCTTGTGTTGTACTTTGTGATTTTAGCTATTTGCTCATCAGTGATTTCCTTTAGCGATTTGCTCAATCTCTGGTATACTACATCTTTCGGTTTCTTTTGTTGACTTTAGTAAAATCCTGAGAAAGAAATAATTTCTCGGTTTAAGTCACGAGAGTTGTAAAATCCCGTTTAAGATTGTAATATGGCAACTACAGCTTCAACTGATGACATTCAAGCTGCCGGGTCCGATACTCGACCTCCTATGCTCGACATAACTGATTATGAATCATGGTCTCAAAGAATTCGACTTTATTGTCAAGGCAAGGAAAATGGTGAAAACATTCTTCGATCAATTGATGAAGGACCCTTTCAAATGGGTACCACAAGAGAAGCATGCTCATTAACTTCAACACATAAGCCAAAGCTGTTTGGGACAATGTCAAAATGCTTCTAGCTGGGTTAGAACTTATCAAAGAAGATCGTGAGTCTCAGTTGTATGACGAGTTTGAACATTTCATGATGAATCCCGGTGAAAACATCACAGACTACTATGTCAGATTCCATAAGTTTGTTAATGACATGAAGATGATCCGAATGACAATGCCTAACATCCAACTAAACTCAAAGTTTGTCAACAACATGTCACCAGAATGGGATCGATTTGTCACAGCTGTGAAGCTTAACAAAGGACTCAGAAACACCAATTATGAACAACTCTATGCTTACCTACAACAACATGAGAAGCATGCTGTGTATGACCGTCAACTGAGGGACAAGTTCAATCCAACAACAACAAATGATCCTCTTGCATTCATCTCAAGTGTTCAACCACTCAACCAAACTTCAATGGACTAAGCTTTCCTTTACCCTACACCCGCAGGATCAAATCAATCTTCCCTTGGTCAGTCATCTGTGCAATCAACAACTATCAAGAACACTCAACCAGACTCAGGTTACTCTCACACTGAAAAGATGATTGATAATCTCTCCAACCAAGTCTCATTGCTGGTTCAACAATTCAGAGCTACACTTCCTCAAACCAACAACCAACTCAGAACGTCATCTAACCCACGTAATCTTGCTGTTGTAGAAGATGGACGTGTTGTGGTTCAAGGAAGGCAAAATGTCAACCAAAGGAATGGAGTCAGGGGATATGCACATAATAGAATTGGGAATGGTAACCAGGGACAGGGAAGACAACCTAAATGCTACAACTGTGGTGGGTTAGGTCATCTTGCAAGGAACTGCAATCAACCCAAACGTCCTCAGAACTTCGACTACTTCAAGGATAAAATGTTGCTGATGCAAGCACAAGAGAATGGGGTAGCCTTGGATGAGGAGCAGTTGTTGTTCCTAGCGGGAGATGAAGGGAACACATTTGATGCTGATGTGGATGATCAACCAGTTCAGGATTTAGCTCTCAATGACCCAAATATCTTCCAAGCAGAAGATTGTGATGCTTTCGATTCTGATGTTGATGATGAACCCACTGCACAAACCATCTTCATGGCCAATTTGTCTTCTGCAGTCTCATCACCACAACAATCTGGTCCCTCCAACTCATCCATCATATCTGAGGTACTAAAGTTGTATGATACATGTACAAGGATTAATGAACCGAAGATTCTCAACGAAATACATCAGACTAATGTTGCCATGCCAGATGATGTTAAATTGGAAAACAACAATGTTTTCCCAATTGAACAACATGTGGATCACAACAAAGAATCTGATGTATCCAGCAGAGCATCTTCAGTTGTATGTGATGATAATGTGATACATGAACAAAGGATTCATAAAGAAGTACAACAAACAAACATTGTGGAATCAAATACTGCTGATATGGGAAATACCAACGTTATCCCATATGAACAATATGTAAAACACAATGTCAAATCTATTGTACCAAGTGTTGAATCCTCTGTTGATCATAATATATGTGAATTGGATGAATACACTGCTGTTGTGCCTGATGATACCTTGACCACTAGGATTAAGATTCTTAAAGATCAGGTGACTATTTACCAACAACGTGCAAAATTTGAGCTAACCGAACGTGAACAGAAAATGGATTGGCAAATGTGTGCATATATAACTGAAAGAAACTTAAAGGAAGAAGCATTAAGAATGAAAATCAAATCTTTGGAGACTCAGCGATGTATGACAACAATCTTTCACGAGTTAATGGAAGATAGCATGGAAGTCTTTATGGATGACTTTTCAGTCTTTGGAGACTCTTTCGATCGTTGTCTTGCTAATCTCGACAAAATGCTCAAACGTTGTGAAGTAACGAACTTAGTTCTAAATTGGGGAAAATGTCCTTTTATGGTGAAAGAAGGGATCGTGCTCGAGCACAAGTTTCTGGGAATGGAACTGAGGTAGATCGAGCAAAAATCGAAGCTATATCCAAGTTACCCTACCCCACCACGGTCAAGGCAATACGTAGTTTCTTGGGTCATGCCGGTTTTTATAGAAGGTTTATCAAGGACTTTTCGAAAATAGCACGACCAATGACTCAATTACTAGTTAAGGATGTTCCGTTCGATTTCTCACAGGAATGTAGGGAAGCAATCGATCGTTTGAAGCAAGATCTCACACAAGCTCCCATTATGGTTACGCCTAATTGGGAGATGCCATTCGAGATCATGTGTGATGCTAGCGATTATGCCGTTGGAGCAGTGTTGGGCCAAAGGTTAAACAAACACTTTCAGCCTATATACTATGCCAGCAAAACCATGAATCCTGCTCAAGAAAATTATACCACCATTGAAAAGGAACTCTTGGCTGTGGTATTCGCATTTGATAAGTTTCGCCAATATCTAGTCTTATCAAAGACCATCGACTTTACTGATCATTTAGCCCTTCGATATCTTTTCACAAAACAAGATGCTAAACCACGATTAATTCGTTGGATTTTGCTATTACAAGAATTTGATATCGAAATCTGTGACAAAAAGGGCGCTGAAAATCTGGCAGCTGATCATCTTTCTCGACTCGAAAACCCCAACCTTAGTGAATCAGACAAGGGTGAAATTCGGGATTCATTTCCTGAAGAACAGCTTATGTCAATAGATGACTATGATCCGTGGTAAGCGGACTACGCTAATAACCTAGCAAGTAGGGTTATTCCAGAATACATGAATAGACAAGAGAGAAAAAGGTTATTCACTCAATTGAAATTCTACTTCTGGGACGAACCTTTCTTGTTTCGCAGATGTTCTGACCAAATAATCAGGCGTTGTGTTTCTGGAATAGAGGCAATCAAAATCATGAAAGAATGTCATGCTGGTCCGTCTGGGGGACATCATGGGATAAACACTACTGCACGAAATTTTTTTGATGCAGGATTCTATTGGCCTACGATATTTTGCGATGTGAAAGGAATGATACAAGATTGTGACGCATGTCAAAGAGCTGGAAATATTTCCAGGAGGGACGAAGCACCTCAGAATTATATACAAGTGTGTGAAATTTTCGACGTTTGGGGAATAGATTTTATGGGACCCTTTCCATCATCCGGAGGAAATGAATACATCTTAGTAGCCATCGACTATGTTTCTAAGTGGGTAGAGGCACAAGCCCTTAAGACTAATGATGCTAGGGTGTTTATTCACTTATTAAAGAAATTGTTTGCTAGGTTTGGAATCCCAAAAGCTCTCATTAGTGATAAGGGGACCCATTTCTATAATGCACAAATGGAAAAGGTCATGAAACGATACGGAGTTCCCCACTGATTCTCTACCGCTTACCACCCTCATACTGGAAAAAATGATTAACCAGAACAGAAAATATTGGTCCTTCAAGCTTGACGAAGCTCTATGGGCATTCCGAACTGCCTATAAAACACCTATTGGAACAACCCCCTTCCGCCTGGTCTATGGCAAGGCATGCTACCTTCCAGTAGAGCTAGAACACAAAGCATATTGGGCACTTAAGGCTTGCAATTTAGACTATACGATCGCAGGAAATAATAGATTCTTACAACTTCAGGAGCTTGATGAATTGAGGCTCGAAGCCTATGAGTCCTCCATAACATACAAAGAAAGGGCTAAAAAATGGCACGATCAACAAATTAAAATCCCTAAGGAGTTCTCTAAAAGAGATAAGGTTATGCTCTATAACTCTTGTTTAAGGGTATTTCCTAGTAAACTGAAATATAAATGGTATGGGCCTTTTACTGTGAGAAGCTCGTAAAAAACTAGAGTTGTTGTGTTGATAGATGATGAGAATAGGGAATTCACGGTAAACATACAACGAGTTAAGCATTACCAGGAAGATGGTAATGACATGATCAATGAGGAAGACATTGTATTTGACAATGAAGTCACGTAATAGGGCATGACTTTGAGTCTAGCTACAAGACTCGTAAATAAAGAAAAGCATTTCTTGGGAGGCAACCCAAGCTTTTTAATTGTTTCTTTGTTTATTTGTTTCCGTATGCATGTCTTATTCCTATTGTTTATTGTTCATGTATCAAATATAAATTGTAAAAATGCTTTATTTTGTTTTTAACATCGTCCTAACTACATATAAAGGTATTTTGTAAAAGATAAGTGTAAGGGAAATCCATATTCGTTTATTAGAACAAATTGAACATGAACGATAACAATAATATATAAACATGCATATTAGTACTTGTTTGAGTCAAACGCTTGTATCGAGTCACAATGAGTGTTTTGCATGATTCCAGGAATGAAAACATAGGTTTTTCTAGAAATTTTCCGGAAAAAAAATATAAAGAATTCTGTCAGATCAGTTCTGACGGCGTCAGGGGTTACAACCTGACGGCGTCAGATGTAATTTTCTGCAAAATTTTCCAGGTTTTGTTTTTCTGCTGAAATTATAAAGTTTCGTAAGATCTGTAATTTTTAAACTCCAGGAATCTGCAAACATTTATTTTGCAAGCATTATATCTTTACTTGCTTTCTAGTATATACTTTTATATAGAATTTATCGCCGATTTTATGCGAGGTTTCGTGTTTGTTTTCTTAGTTGCTTAACAGGTTACATTGGACAAGAGGATGATTTTATTTGTGGATGGAAGCTTGCATGTTCATTTTCTTGGAGGAGGATTTAACATTGTTACCACATCATCCATATCGAGCGAATCAGGGGAGTATTTGTATCTTTCATTTATCTATACTTTATTAATTTATAAGAACATTGGGGACAATGTTCAACTCAAGTGTAAGGGGGTAAATGAGGATACCTTAGAGATTACAATTTCACTTGATTTTTGCTTTGTCTAATAGTTGATGTGTAATAAAACTGTAACACCCTAACCCGAAAAGGGCTAAAGTGTAACATTATGGAGTCAAATCAGAACACAAGTGAAACGGAGATACAATACTAATACAAAACTTACTAGGGTTACAAAGGAAAACAAAACAAAATACAAGGTACAAAAGGGCAATAACAATACTAAGCCCAAAACAAAACTACTTCTAAACATTTCTAAGTCGAGCAAGTATCTACAGGGTGAAGTCTTCTAAGCCCAAAAGCAAAACCTTCGTCCATAGCACAGTTTCCTACTAAACCTGCCACATGAGAAAAGAAATGTGGCTGAGCTTACAAAGCTCAGTGAACAGATATGTATAGATAACAAAGCAAAGCAAAGAAATGATATGAATGAAATACAATAATTAGAGTCAAGAGAATCATACGAAGAACAAGATAAAGGGTAGGATAAATGGTTAAGGTATAAGGTGAGTGTACAAGTCTAAGGTGTAGGTACCAGTATATTTACCCCAGGCCAAAACAAATATCCAATCCAATCCAATCCAAATGGAGTGATCAACTCCCAAAATGTGAGGGGTTGCAATGCACGCATACCCAGTCACCAAACAAATGTAGCATATCCATGCAGTCAATATAGTAGCCTCAATCAATATAATCAATCAATACAAATCTAGGATGCATCCATACGCCCCTGCAAACAAGTCATAATCATAGCAGTAGTCGATAATCAATTAGGGACGGTGTGGTACATCTCTCCAACCACACTAGAGTACATACCATCGGTGCATCAATGCTATGGTTGTGGCTACTCCACAACAAGTAACACCTGGGTAAAATACTGAAGGGTCAAGTAGTCAAGGTTCAATATCAAGTATAAGTGCCAAGTCATAATCAAAGGTTCACTGTCAAAGGTTCAACACCTGGGTAGAATGAAAGAGAAGCCATAGAATTTTGGTACCGCTACTTTTGTTAGTAGGGTTAAATGTGTTTTGTGAATTTTTGAGGAATGCCGTGTGTTTTGATGAGCCTATTATGGGATAGGAGCGTACATATAAGTAGAAAGAATCATAAATGACCGAAATTTGTGGGATACATTGACCAACAATCGTTATCTTCCAGGAGGTCTTGGAATGGGCCATGTTTTGTGCATCTTTTAAATTAGTTTAGGCCCAATGTGTAGTATCTTTAGTTTGTGATTAAATTTGGCCCAACAAGAGAAGTAGGAAAAACGTGTGAATGTATTTAGCTTCTAGTTTTGTGATTTCAAAGTTAAGTCTTTAAGTTATACAAGTCATAATGTATAGTTTAGTTATTTTATAATTGTTTTAAGATTTTAATTACTTAGGTTATAATCGGGATGCAATGTCTTAGATATTTAAACGTATCTTCAAGAGTTTAAAATTGAGGGGTATTTTGGGTATTTTAGATGTTCAAAATATCCGGGTTTTACAACTCGTCCCCTCTAATAAGAAAATTTCTGTCCTCGAAAATTGAATGGAAAACGAAATGGAAACACAACGGACTGTGAACGAAAATGTGAATGATTAGGTTCTCATGACTCTATCTTGTCGATAAAAAAAATAGCTTCGGTTTCCTCAGAAAAGACCTGTTGTACTGAATCTAAATCAAAAGAATAATATGCAAACGTAACAGATGCTAATCGTATCCCCTCAGAAGAGATACATGGACTACGTAGGATTTGACGGATATTTCGTCCGTGGAATACAAATAGACAAATCAGATGAGAACGTATCGAATTGTAGCAATCATGAGAATGATATATACAAGTTTAACCTTTCAGATTTTTCAAATAGTTTCGTCTTCGATACAACCTTTCAAAGGTATTCTCGTAAATTGACAGATCTTGATTCTCAAAGTCCAAGGTCTCGTACTTTAGCTCATAACGGATCCATCGAAATGAGGGTGTATACACAGCAAAACATAGGTGTAGCTCTTCATAGTAACGGATCAAATCCATATAGGCAGAAATAAGTTGATCGTTAACATCAAATGGCAGGAAGCTCTACAACAGAACTTAGGATTTAATCAAAACGTAGAAGTCAAACAATCGCGTGATGAGTATCTAAACGTATCGAAACATACGGCGATAAGGCGGATCAAATGTACAGATCGAAAGAGTCATAAGGTCTCACTATTCACAGATCGTCGCAAACGAAACAGAAATCTAAGTCTCCTCTAAGGCACTTCTCAAGACATCCTATGAACACAACAAGTGCACGTTATATGATGTAAGTATTATCACGCTGGCTAGAGGTCATAATACTAGCCTCATATAAACATGCCCTCATGATGATCATACTTTATCTCAATCAGTGAAACAAATCTACAATTCCACCTAATAGTCCAACTAACTCCTGGGTTAGTCCTATTCAAAGATCAATAACAAAACGATGCCGGCAAACAAATGAAACTCGAAAGGCGCAACAAAATCAAACAACCATCATCAAAAAGAAACATGTTGCCAAAGCATCAATTCTTCCATCATAAAGTTCGCTACAAGAATTCGTCCCTTTCAAAGTCTTCTTATGTCCAAATAGTCTGTCTTCGTCCGTCTTCCAGTCTGAGAGTGAAACAGAATCATTAACTCGAGTTTGGTTCCTCAAGTCTTCTGCAGCTTCTTCTTGGAATATGATGGAGTAATGTGAATCTCTGGTAAGATCTTCAATCTCCTCATCATCCAGTTTGCTTCCACTCTCAATTTATCTTAGTACAACCAAGATGAATAGGGAAGTGAGACTGCATGTTCTTCATCAGCTCCAGGCTCGCTGTCTTGACCAGGTTCCTGCTTTCTGCTCGTCCGCACTTCCGTCTTGCGAGGAATGTCATCAACTCTCCAGGGTAGTCACCGCTGTCTGTCATCTTCAGGTTCTATCCAACTCCATTCTCCGATGGAAAAACTTGGTGGTTCAACAAGAATCACATCGGGAAACTCAGGGTGCCCAAAATAATTCTCAAGTTGAGGTTCATTCTTTGGTGTACAAAATAGGTGCAAGAGAATTTCATAACCACGAAAGTAATGCACGAGTCTCCAGAGCAATAATGATATCAAAAGTTTAACGATCGGAAATCATGATAGGGAGTTTCAAATAGTTCAAAACACCAAAGGTGAGACATAGTAGAACAATCGTCAGCATCTCGAATGCTTAAGCAATCAAAACCAATATCAGGGTCAGATCGAAGTTGATTTTCCAAAGAAAAGCATATTAACGTAGCAGATTCTATCATTTCAAAAGGGAAAGAGATATTCTCATACTCGTGGTTAAACACTACTAGACTTCTCAGAGATGGAAAAGATGAGTAAAACAAAATCAAATAACGTCAGAAAACTTATAGAGGATTTACCCAAAGCAAGATTTGATCATAGAGTACATCAAACACGTCCTCGCCATGTAGATTCTCAGAATGCTCAAAGAGATGTCAAAAGGATTAACAAACGGATCAGAGATCAAAGAAAAGTCAAAATAGCGTTATGCATTACCATGCAATCTTAAATGCCTTCAAACTTACTAGTGGTAAACTTAGGTGGTGCAAGGATTTCTAACTTCCAAAGGATGATTCCAAAAAAAACATAACTAAAGTAAGGCACGAATCAGAGTAATGCAGAAGCAAAGATACATAAGCAAAACCTTAAGGTCTACGCATTCCTTATCAGTCAAAACTTATGTTCACATACGGGATTCCTAAAGCAAGTTCCCAAAGAGGTTTCCTATGTTCCTACAGTGGAAGCCTAATGGTCCAAAACTCACAGGTCATAGCCTAAGCTCTACGGGTGTTGAATCCGCCGATCCAAACCTGTCTCTGATACCATAATTGTAACACCTCAACCCGAAAAGGGCTAAAGTGTAACATTATGGAGTCAAATCAGAACACAAGTGAAACGGAGATACAATACTAATACAAAACTTATAAGGGTTACAAAGGAAAACAAAACAAAATACAAGGTACAAAAGGGCAATAACAATACTAAGCCCAAAACAAAACTACTTCTAAATATTTCTAAGTCCAGCAAGTATCTACAGGGTGAAGTCTTCTAAGCCCAAAAGCAAAACCTTCGTCCATAGCCCAGTTTCCTACTAAACCTGCCGCATGAGAAAAGAAATGTGTCTGAGCTTACAAAGCTCAGTGAACAGATATGTATAGATAACAAAGCAAAGCAAAGAAATGATATGAATGAAATACAATAATTAGAGTCAAGAGAATCATACGAAGAACAAGATAAAGGGTAGGATAAATGGTTAAGGTATAAGGTGAGTGTACAAGTCTAAGGTGTAGGTACCAGTATATTTATCCTAGGCCAAAACAAATATCCAATCCAATCCAAATGGAGTGATCAACTCTCAAATTTTATGGGGTTGCAATGCACGCATACCTAGTCACCAAACAAATGTAGCATATCCATGTAGTCAATATAGTAGCCTCAATCAATACAAATCCAGGATGCATCCATACGCCCCTGCAAACAAGTCATAATCATAGCAGTAGTCGATAATCAATTAGGGACGGTGTGGTACATCTCTCCAACCACACTAGAGTACATAACATCGGTGCATCAATGCTATGGCCGTGGCTACTCCACAACAAGTAACACCTGGGTAAAATACTGAAGGGTCAAGTAGTCAAGGTTCAATATCAAGTATAAGTGCCAAGTCATAATCAAAGGTTCACTGTCAAAGGTTCAATATCAAGGTTCAGTATCAAAGGCTCAGTATCAAAGGTTCAATATCAAGGTTTTAGTATCAAAGGTTCAATGTCAAAGGTCAATGTCAAAGGATCTATCCAAGATGTAATATCAATGGGTCATAATGGAAAGGTCAAGCCAAAGTTCCAAATCCACAAGGTTCACTATTCCAAGTTCCAAAGTCCCATAGTTCGTGATCAAAGGGTCATAATGAGAGTTTAAAACTGTCACAACTCACCATTTCAGGTCATTTCCCAAACTTTGACATTTAACTATTCATCAAAAACACTATTCATCGTTTTACTATTCATCATTTTCAAGGTCAATTTGATATTCTGAGAAACATTTGGAAAATTTACTATTCACTGAACACTATTTATTGTCGGAAATGTTTTCACTATTCACTTGCATTACTCATTTCATCGTAAATTTAGTTTACGGGTATTCAAATTCGCGTAACCGGATTGGTTTAGGTACGAATTCATTTCATTAGTGCTAAGGACACTGCATACGGACTAGAGATAGTCTGCATATCATCATAACAACATTTTCATGTTATACCACTCTTAGAATTTTCAAATTTATATATTTGATACATTTAACGTTTATGTATAATTATTTATAAATGAACGTTAACACGCGGTTTATAAAATACGACGAATATATCTAAATATTCCCACAATGGTCCCGACATATTTTTATATCCATTTTATCATCATAAAAGTTATAACATTCATTTACCCAGTATTTTAGAAATTTATTTTATTTATAACGTGAGTTTATAAATATTACGGCGGTTTTCGTGAAAACTAAACAATAATCACCCGAACACTCAGTACTTGTACCCAACATAATTTTATCATTCTTATGACTTTATTTTGTCCCGGTTAACTTTGTTAACATTTATTTATATCAAACCCGGTACCCAATTTTAACTAATAACACAAATATACACTAAATCCTACACTAGAATCCTAATTAAATCAAAACTACCCCAACCCCCCCCCCCCCTCATCCACCAAGGCCGGCCCCTAAAGTCCTCACCAAGGAAATTTTTACGTTTTTCTTAACCTTGGGCATTTAAGTATACATATTATACATTATAACTTGTTATACTTATTTACAAAAACCACTAACACATTATCATACATAAATTTGAGAATCAAAAGGCAAAATCCTCATCTCTTCCATATCATAACCCACGACCAAACCCAAAATCCTTGATCAAGTAATTATTTTCCAAGAGTTAAAGCATAGACGTTGTTCATTTTACCTTCCTTATCAAGAATCTTACAACAAAAACACAAGTAACACAAGGTTCTCACCATCTAATCACCTATTATTTCAAAGTGAGTTATCAAATTTATTTTCATGTTTTCATCTAATTAACACTTGTATCTTATGGTTTTCATGCTTAATTTCATGCACAAGCTAGCTATACCACTTTATTTTTCTAGACTTTTTGAACATACAAACCCTAGATTTTGATTTAGGTGTTCCTTGTTAAATTAACTTATTTAGTGATCATTAGGAACCAATGGCACCCTGAGAAGGTGTATGGTAGGATTAGTATAGCTTTGTGGAGTTTGCAAGAGTTTTGGTTGAGGTTGAAACTAGTTTTGAACATGAAAAATGGGTTTGTAACAAGTATTTATACATTCTGTCCCATTTTGGTAAATCCAGGAAAATCAGTAAACATAAAGTAAACTTTGGCAAAATTTTTAGAAAATACTTTCAAAAACGAATCCGTAGGCGAAAGAACGGATTAAAAAGAGTTTATAACGAAGAAGTTATGATTTTTGCAAGTTTATTGACGAAAACTATATTTTCTGAAAATTGTTGCTGTTGGACGTTTTTCGTCAGAAAAAAAGAGACTTTAGACGTAACCCGGAGGAACCAAGCTTTCCAAAATATATTACTACATACTAAGACGTAACCGTAGATATAAAGAACAAGTAAAACGGACTTATAACGACAAAGATATTCACGTTTCAATATCGGCAAAACTCATATTAGTTTGACAGGTTTTAGAAATAATAACACTAAAACTACATTGTAACTCTAGATTTCTAGAAATAACACCAAGTACCCAAATTCATAACTAATGAAGTATTAGTGATTACAAGTATATTTTTATCACTACAAGGCGTTATTTCAAGGATTTCAACCCGAGGATTTCAACACTAACATTAATACATACGATATATATATATATATATATATATATATATATATATATATATATATATATATATATATATATATATATATATATATACACTTCAACTAGTCTATTTTCTAGTAGCAATATTTTCCTAAGTCTTGGAAAATATATATTTTTGATAACAACAAGTATTTTTCCAAAGAGTTGAGTGGTATAGGAAACATGTGCATGGACATTTATAACATCATTTTGTGATCTAAATTAGATCGTTCATCATTCATATTAGGTTGAGGCAGCTAACCGTTCATTGTTGTTCATTTCACTTCATCACAGTATCATCAGTTAAGGTGAGTTTTCATAGCCCCGTATACATTTTATGATTGTTTTCAAATCCCACGGGGGAGAATACATTGTACCATTTTAGTACGAGCCCAAGTATCAAAACTTATGTACATTCCTTAAGTAGCTAGCCTGCCTTGTGATAAGTCCCCTATTATCATCATGAACCATTAATTTGCCTATTAAGCGAGAGTGAGTGGATAGATCTATTGAGGGTGACGCCTCCATCCGTGGTAGTATTTACCAACAGTAAGCGGATGCATTTCATTTCTGTCACAGTTGAGTGTTTTGGCAGAACATTCAGGAGGGGCATAAATTTCATCAGTCTAGCTTCGGTGTCATGAGCTTAAGGTCTATTGTACTATTTTACGTGACTTTTGTCATGCACTTATACTTGTGGTGGCCGTACAACATTACATTTCATAAACCTATGATTATTCACCAACTTTTTGTTAACCGTTTTCGCAATGTATTTTCAGGTAACTAAGGCATTATCATATTACATGCATGGAGTCACATTAGGGTGTGCCAGGGATGATGCACTACATTATGGATTTTTCATGCACTTGTGTAAATTATCGTTTGACATTTCCTGGACATGTTTTCTGTAAACGTTTCAACCTCTGGGACCTATGTTTTGTAACTCTGGATGTTTTTAAATAAATCAAACGATGTGTTTTCCAAACGACACTTTAGGTCGTTCAATATATCCTTGTTATGGTGCTATGACAGTTACACCCCCAGGCATTCCATTCCGCTGCAAGTCAGGTAAATTGGGGGTGTGACAGATTGGTACCAGAGCCAAGGTTATAGCGAACTAGGATGCATCATGATAGGGTTTATGATGTATACGATCCCTAGACTATAACCACATTATCATAGCATCTCATCATTTCATCATAAGTGCATGTTCATTGTTTTAGGTGATTCCATTATACGAGTTATTTATTTTATTTCACCTTGATTATCATAGAACCATGTCTTCAGACCCAAACGTTGTTATACTTTTCTCTCTCACAGACTCCGATGTTGAAGGCTCTATGTCTTCCACTGCCTTTTCACCACCACCCATTCCTCTTGTACCTGTGTTGCCACTCTCGGCATCAGGTGAGGAAACCGAGCCTTTTGAGGAGGATGAGACTGCTCCTACTCCTCATGTTTCCCCTATTGCACCACCTGAGATTACCCGTGCACCCACTGACACATCATCATTTGCTACCACTATTCCATCAGAACCTAGACTCATGTCTCCCCGTAGGAAGACGACTATAGGTCCTAGTAAGAGAGTTTGCACTGCTACATCTACCTTTAGGATCCCTGCTATTCCCATATTACCTGCACCACCAGCCATACCTGCTACTACATCTATATCTACTTCACTGTTGCCGCTTAGGAAGCGTGCGAGGTTTACTACACCAGATTCACCTACTACAGAGTCAGAATCAGAACCACCACCAGTATACCATGTAGGTGAGAGTTCGAGAGCAGCAGCTGCTAGGGAGTCTACAGATGCTAGGGAGCCTACAGATGTTACATTAGAGGATCAGTTAGGGGCTCAGCAGGAGCAAGTTGATAGTTTGGGTTATAGGTTGATGAGGTTATCACTACTCGACTTGAGGCGGTTGAGGAGCAGGTCGAGGGATTGATTTTAGGCAGAGTTAGCATCGACGTGTCGTATCATGGACTTGAGGCACGGCAGGAGGGACATCGAGAGCTGATTGACCAGCTTAGGGATGAGCTACCAGAGATACGGAATAGAGCTCAGACTACACAGGAGGCTCAGGGAGAGCAGACACACCAGTTGGCAGTAGCACAGGAGAGGTTGGCTATGATGGAGGGCAGAGATGCTGCTCTTCAGCTTCGAGTTCAGCATTTAGAGGAGATTGCCGTGATGATGGATAGGGAGATCCGACGTCTGAGGAGTGCACCTGGAGCATCTGGAGCTCCTGGACCATCTAGAGCACCTGGAGGAGCCTAGACATAGACTAGTATTGTATTAGCTTTTACTATTTCCTAGTCCCGAGGTGTGGGACATAGTTCAAGAACTTGTAGTCTTTTGGTTGTTGTACAAACAAATATATCAAGTGCGACTCTACTATGTTGGAAATGTTGTGCTATATATATATATATATATATATATATATATATATATATATATATATATATATATATATATATATATATATATATATATATATATATATATATATATATCGGCCTACGTAGACCGAAATTTTCATGTATTATATTCATGTGTTGTGATTATATTTATGATGTTTCGTGGTTGCTCTTTATTGTTAACGTATTTATACTTGTTGTGGTTGTATCTTTACGTGTCGTGGTTGTATTTGTACTTGTTGTGGTTGTATATATACATGTTGCGGGCGTATACTTTTTGTACGATGACTATTTCTATTATAGTTTTCTCATGGTTGTTGTCGATTATTATTTATCAGAAGTATGGCGCCAAATAAAGCAAAGGCTACATCAGAAACACCCGCTATGACTCAAGCCGCTATCCGCAAGTTGGTCAGGGATAGTATAGCAGAAGCTCTGGAGACTGAGAGAGCTGAGGTTGCTGCTAGGGCTGCTGAGGTTCCACCTAATACTGAAGTGGTTCAACCCACTACTAGGCGTGAATGTACTTGGAAGGATTTCAAGATTAGTGATCCAGTCAAGTATAAGGGCACTGAGGGAGCGGTTGCTTTGATCCGCTGGTTTGAAAAGACTGAGAATGTATTTCTCATGTGCGGTTGCCAGGAGGTTAACAAGGTAAAATTTGCTACTGGAATGCTGCTTGATGAAGCTATGTCTTGGTGGAATTCTTATGCTCAGCCTATTGGTATGGAGAATGCTTACAAGCTCACTTGGGATCAATTCAAGAAGCTAATGACTAAGAAGTTTTGCCCTCGTACTGAGGTGCAAAAGTTGGAAACCGAATTCTATGAGCTGGTAACAAAAGGTGATGACATTGAGACTTATATCAGGAAGTTTCAGGAGTTGGCTGCAATATGTCCAACTATGGTTCCGGACGATGAGAAAAAGATGGAGAACTTTACTGGAGGATTACCCGAAAGCATCCGAGGGGATGTGATGTCTTTCGACCCACAATCAATGGAAGAGGCTATTCGTATAACTCAGAAACTTATGGTCCAAGTGTTAAAAGGAAAATCTGCTGCAAACAACAACAATAACCGTTCAAACAACACCAACTACAACAACACTCGAAACAACAACAACTATAACAATAACCGAAACCGCAACTACCCCAATAACCAAAACAATAACAACAATAACAACAAGAGGAGGTTTGATAATAACCAAGGTGGAAATGCTATCCAACCAGCACCTAAGAGACAGGAAGTGGCAAAGGCCTATGCTGCAGGACCAACAGAAGGAAAAGGATATGCTGGAAAACTAGCCAAGTGTACTAAGTGTCAAACTCATCACAGCCCTGGGAATTGTCCTAGAGCTTGTGAGAACTGTGGAAAAGGAGGTCATTTGACTAGGGAATGCAACACTCCACGAGGAGTAATTAATCAGAACCAACCAGGAGCATGTTATGGTTGTGGAGAGTTGGGTCATTACAAGAGCAATTGTCCAAAGAGGAAGGATCAAAGAGCTGGAAATCAGGGAGGAGTAGCTCGAGGAAGGGCTTATGTTATGGGAGGAGAAGATGCCCGTGAGGACCCGAATGTTGTTGCGGGTACGTTCCTCGTAAATAATCGTTATGCATCCATTTTATTTGATTCAGGAGCGGATAGAAGTTTTGTTTCTATTGCATTTGCACATTTACTTAACATAGAACCAACTACCTTAGACATTCCCTATATTGTTGAATTAGCCGATGGGTCTTTAGTTAACACCAACACCGTTATCCATGGTTGCACCATCAATTTCCTAAATCACCCATTCAATATAGACCTTATGCCCGTAGAACTTGGAAGTTTTGACGTTGTTATCGGTATGGATTGGTTGTCTCGACATCGTGCAAGAATCATTTGTGATGAAAAAGCTGTTCATCTTTCTTATGGAGGTGAAACTTTAGTTGTTCGCAGAGAGCGAAGTGGAACTAGACTCAGTATCATATCATGCATTAAAACCGAGAAGTACATAAAGAAGGGTTGTTATGCATTCTTGGCTCACATCACGGAGAAGAAGTCGGATGAGAAACGACTTGAAGATGTATCTATTGTTAAGGAATTTCCAGAAGTTTTTCCGGAAGAATTACCAGGACTTCCACCTACACGTCAGGTTGAGTTTTATATTGAGTTGGTGCCAGGAGCTGCACCAATTGCACGAGCACCATATAGACTTGCACCTTCTGAGATGCAAGAATTGTCTAACCAATTACAAGAACTTTTAGACAAAGGATTCATTAGACCGAGTTCCTCGCCTTGGGGAGCACCGGTTTTGTTTGTGAAGAAGAAGGATGGATCTTTCAGAATGTGCATAGACTATCGTGAGCTGAACAAGTTAACGGTGAAGAATCGTTATCCACTACCTAGGATTGATGACTTGTTTGATCAGCTACAAGATTATTTTGGATCCAAGTTAGACATGAGCACTGCTTACCATCCACAGACTGATGGTCAGAGTGAGAGAACTATTCAGACACTGGAGGACATGCTGCGAGCATGTGTGATTGATTTTGGGAATGGTTGGGCTAACCATTTGCCATTAATCGAGTTCTCTTATAATAACAGTTACCATTCAAGTATTAAAGCATCACCATTTGAGGCACTTTATGGTCGTAAGTGTCGTTCCCCAGTTTGTTGGGCAGAAGTTGGAGAGGTACAATGCACAGGTCCAGAGATGGTTAGGGAAACAACAGAAAAGATAATACAGATTCGAGATAGGCTTGAAACAACTAGAAGCCGACAGAAAAGTTATGCAGATGCTAGACGCAAACCATTGGAATTCCAGGTTGGAGACAAGGTCATGTTGAAAGTCTCGCCCTAGAAAGGCGTGATACGATTTGGAAAACGCGGGAAGTTAAACCCGAGATACATTGGTCCATTTAAGATACTAGAAAGGATTGGTCCAGTAGCTTACAAGCTTGAACTTCCATCAGAACTCAGCAACGTACATAACACATTTCATGTCTCAAACCTCAAGAAATGCCTTTCAGATGAGTCATCCGTTATACCATTAGAAGAGATTCAGCTAGATGACAAGCTTAACTTTGTGGAGGAACCAGTTGAAATCATGGACCGAGAGGTCAAACAGTTGAAGCAGAGTAGAATTCCGATCGTTAAGGTTCGCTGGAATTCTCGAAGAGGACCCGAGTTTACTTGGGAACGAGAAGATCAAATGCAATGCAAGTATCCACACCTTTTCACCAAACCTATTACCGAGACCAACACTAGCTGAATTAAGGGACTGAATTCCTTTTTGGGTGGGTGACTGTCACAACTCACCATTTCAGGTCATTTCCTAAACTTCGACATTTTACTATTCATAAATCACTATTCATCAAAACACTATTCATCGTTTTGATATTCATCATTTTCGAGGTCAATTTGATATTCTAAGAAACATTTGGAAAATTTACTATTCACTGAACACTATTCATTGCCGGAAAAGTTTTCACTATTCACTTGTATTACTCATTTCATCGTAAATTTAGTTTACGGGTATTCAAATTCGCGTAACCGGATTGGTTTAGGTGCGAATTCATTTCATTAGTGCTAAGGACACTGCATATGGACTAGAGATAGTCTGCATATCATCATAACAGCATTTTCATGTTATACCACTCTTAGGATTTTCAAATTTATATATTTGATACATTTAACGTTTTACGTATAATTATTTATAAATAAACGTTAACACCCGGTTTATAAAACACGACGAATATATCTAAATATTCCCACAATGGTCCCGACATATTTTTATATCCATTTTATCATCATAAAAGTTATAACATTCATTTACCCAGTATTTTAGAAATTTATTTTATTTATAACGTGAGTTTATAAATATTACGACGGTTTTCGTGAAAACTAAACAATAATCACCCGAACACTCAGTACTTGTACCCAACATATTTTTATCATTCTTATGACTTTATTTTATCCCGGTTAACTTTGTTAACATTTATTTATATCAAACCCGGTACCCAATTTTAACTAATAACACAAATATACACTAAATCCTACACTAGAATCCTAATTAAATCAAAACTACCCCAACCCCCCCCCCCCTCATCCACCAAGGCCATCCCCTAAAGTCCTCACCAAGGAAATTTTTATATTTTTCTTAACCTTGGGCATTTAAGTATACATATTATACATTATAACTTGTTTTACTTATTTACAAAAACCACTAACACATTATCATACATAAATTTGAGAATCAAAAAGCAAAATCCTCATCTCTTCCATATCATAACCCACGACCAAACCCAAAATCCTTGATCAAGTGATTATTTTCCAAGAGTTAAAGCATAGAAGTTGTTCATTTTACCTTCCTTATCAAGAATCTTACAACAAAAACACAAGTAACACAAGGTTTCTCACCATCTAATCACCTATTAATTCAAAGTGAGTTATCAAATTTATTTTCATGTTTTCATCTAATTAATACTTGTATCTTATGGTTTTCATGCTTAATTTCATGCACAAGCTAGCTATACTACTTTATTTTTGTAGACTTTTTGAACATACAAACCCTAGATTTTGATTTAGGTGTTCCTTGTTAAATTAACTTGTTTAGTGATGATTAGGAACCCATGACACCCTGAGAAGGTGTATGGTAGGATTAGTATAGCTTTGTGGAGTTTGCAAGAGTTTTGGTTGAGGTTGAAACTAGTTTTGAACATGAAAAATGGGTTTGTAACAAGTATTTATACATTCTGTCCCATTTTGGTAAATCCAGGAAAATCAGTAAACATAAAGTAAACTTTGGCAAAATTTTTAGAAAATACTTTCAAAAACGAATCCGTAGGCGAAAGAACGGATTAAAAAGAGTTTATAACGAAGAAGTTTTGATTTTTGCAAGTTTATTGATGAAAACTATATTTTCTGAAAATTGTTGCTGTTGGATGTTTTTCGTCAGACAAAAAGAGACTTTAGACGTAACCCGGAGGAACCAAGCTTTCCAAAATATATTACTAAATACTAAGACGTAACTGTGGATATAAAGAACAAGTAAAACGGACTTATAACGACAAAGATATTCACGTTTCAATATCGGCAAAACTCATATTAGTTTGACAGGTTTTAGAAATAATAACACTAAAACTACATTGTAACTCTAGATTTCTAGAAATAACACCAAGTACCCAAATTCATAACTAATGAAGTATTAGTGATTACAAGTATATTTTTATCACTACAAGGCGTTATTTCAAGGATTTCAACCCGAGGATTTCAACACTAACATTAATACATACGATATATATATATATATATATATATATATATATATATATATATATATATATATATATATATATATATATATATACACTTCAACTAGTTTATTTTCTAGTAGCAATATTTTCCTAAGTCTTGGAAAATATATATTTTTGATAACAACAAGTATTTTTCCAAAGAGTTGAGTGGTATAGGAAACATGTGCATGGACATTTATAACATCATTTTGTGATCTAAATTAGATCGTTCATCATTCATATTAGGTTGAGGCAGCTAACCGTTCATTGTTGTTCATTTCACTTCATCACAGTATCATCAGTTAAGGTGAGTTTTCATAGCCCCGTATACATTTTATGATTGTTTTCAAATCCCACGGGGGAGAATACATTGTACCATTTTAGTACGAGCCCAAGTATCAAAACTTATGTACATTCCTTAAGTAGCTAGCCTGCCTTGTGATAAGTCCCCTATTATCATCATGAACCATTAATTTGCCTATTAAGCGAGAGTGAGTGGATAGATCTATTGAGGGTGACGCCTCCATCCGTGGTAGTATTTACCAACAGTAAGCGGATGCATTTCATTTCTGTCACAGTTGAGTGTTTTGGCAGAACATTCAGGAGGGGCATAAATTTCATCATTCTAGCTTCGGTGTCATGAGCTTAAGGTCTATTGTACTATTTTACGTGACTTTTGTCATGCACTTATACTTGTGGTGGCCGTACAACATTACATTTCATAAACCTTTGATTATTCACCAACTTTTTGTTGACCGTTTTCGCAATGTATTTTCAGGTAACTAAGGCATTATCATATTACATGCATGGAGTCACATTAAGGTGTGCCAGGGATGACGCACTACATTATGGATTTTTCATGCACTTGTGTAAATTATCGTTTGACATTTCCTGGACATGTTTTCTGTAAACGTTTCAACCTTTGGGACCTATGTTTTGTAACTCTGGATGTTTTTAAATAAATCAAACGATGTGTTTTCCAAACGACACTTTAGGTCGTTCAATATATCCTTGTTATGGTGCTATGACAGTTACACCCCCAGGCATTCCATTCCGCTGCAAGTCAGGTAAATTGGGGGTGTGACAAAAACAGAAGTTCATTTTACCAGGTACCCATCACTTGTTTTAAAAAGGTTCGTAGTATAATCCCATTTAAGGAAAGTTTATAACAAAGGTTCATTTAGAAAGATTTTCCAAAAGATAACATTTGTAAAAGTGATCCTTAATAAAGGTTTCCTTAAGATACTCTTCAAAAGTGTATTTATACAATTATAAAATCTATTATAAAAGTGGTCTTACAATCATGTTAAAAGTGTCATTGTAAAATAGTTACCCTTCAAATGTTCCCATGTCATAATTAAGAAAAGAAATGTTGGGAATTATTGAAGTTCCTACTGATGAAGTTCTACTGACAGGTTCCTGCTGAAGCTATAGATGGTTTCTGCTGATAGGATATGGTTCCTGCTTTTAGTTTTATAGGATATGCATAAGTTATTTTAGGTAGTGATATGAATTAATGTTTTATTTATTGTAGAAGATCGTTTAAGCCCAATCTAGGATAGCTAGTTGCTAGCTGCAAATTGTGAGTGGATTGCATTGATTATCCTTGTTTCCTAGTATCCCACCAATCTTTATTAATTGTTGATTCGAAGATTCAATAAGTTGTGGGATTTGATTGTTGTCGTGTACTGCATGTGATCAAAGGGTATGATATTGCAGATTATTATTTGAATTATGGGACAGTGATTGATAGGTTTGTCATTGGTTAAAGCTATTTGTGGGTTTATTATTATTCTTAGTTTCGTTTTTGTGGGGTTGCTGCTGCTGATTGGTTACTGGGATACGTGAACACAAAGGAAAAAGTTTATACTGATTGTTAAAAGGTTACTACTGATATAGATTTTGCTGCACTACTGCTGGTATTTTTCATTCATGTTGTTAAGCTTATTGGTTTCTGCTAATCGGTTAGTGAGAGTTTAGCAACAGATCAGTAACAGAAAAAGTGTCGCTAATCAGTTCAGTGACAAATTTTGCAACAGTTTTGTGACACTTTTCAAGTGTCGTCTGGATACTTAAAAAAAAGGTATCCTTCATTTGTATTTGTTGCTGCTGATCGATTGCTACTGGTTAGTTTCATTCCTATTGGTGTGTTTCTCAGTTCCTTCTGGTCGCTTGGTTTCTACTGATTCTATAATTCGTTCCCACTGATCTCACTTGTTCCTGCTGCTCGTTAGTAAAATGGCAGAATTTGTTAATGAAAGGGATGATGCAATATTTCCTTATTTGATGAATGATGAGTACGAGGTATGGGCTAAGAAAATGGAACACTGGATCACGAACAATGATATGTATATATGGAAGGTGATTCAAAATGGCAACAGCCCGAAAAGGTATGGAACAAATAGCGATGGAAAAATCATTATTCTCCCTCCAACGACTGCAGATGAACACATTGCTATACAAAGGGAATCAAAGGCAAGAACTACCTTGCTTAAATCTATTCATGTTGATCATGTAGCAGCTTTCTGTTATATGGATGATGCAAGGGATATATGGAATGCACTCAAAGCAGGTATGGTGGAAATGCCGAATCCAAGAAGATGAGAAAGGAAGCTTGCACTATATCCAAGACTGAAGAATTTGTCTTTATGGGCATCTCTCAGGTACATAATTGTGTTTTAGGTTGTGATGAAAAATATAATGCACTTAAGGAGTCTTATGATGATTTGAAACCTAAATATAATGAATGTTATGTAGAGCTTCAGGCTCACAAAAATGCTTTAAAAACTTTAGTAAAACAGAAAATTTGGTTTCAAAAGAATCAGCTTGCTTATGAAGAAAAGATAAGAGTGTTAGAAAGAGATCTAACAAATGCTAAAAATGAGTTAAAATATTCTGAGAAAGAAAAAGCAAAAGTAGATTTACAGAAACAAGAATTGCAAGATAAGTTAGATGAGGAAGTAGCTAGACATAAAAAATGGTTAATTTCAGGTGATAAATTAGCTAGCTTTCTCTATGGTAGTCAATCTGTAAAATCTGAGATAGGTTTAGGTTTTAAGAAATATGTTGGTGTAGAGGCAATCAATGATATGTCTAAATCTACACCAGAAGGATTAGCAAATTATGTAGAAGAAGGAGAATTGCATGTTGTACATGGACCAATTAGAGGAGAACATATGCCTACCACCACTACCACAGACTTTGATGGATCACACCATTTATATGGCAAAAAGTCAAGTGACTTGCCAGACCTTAATTGTAAAACAAAGGACTTTGTCTCTTGTTCTAATAGTGACAAGTCTTCAGAAACAAAGTCCAATGACTATGCCTCATGTGATTCAAGTGACAAGTCTTATTCACCCAAGTCCAAAGTAACTGATGATGAATTCAATACAAAGACAATTACTTTAGAAGAAAACTTATTTCATTCTGTTAAAACCAATTTTGTTTCTAGTTCTGTTTCTGATAAGTTTGTGTGTAAGAAACAAAGTTGTGTTAAGAATAAGTCTTTTTAAGAAGAAATCTTGTTTTGTATGTGGTAGTAAATTTCATCTTATTAAAGACTGTGATTATCATTAGAAAAGAATGGGCGTGTGTACTGACCAAAAGAGAACTAGACCAATGTGGACCAATGTTAATGATATTCCCCCATATGTTCCACAAGTAACACATGTGAAAACCAGCAGACCCAATCCTGCTGATAAATCAGTTTCTGCTGATAAGTCAGTTCATGCTGGTAAGCCAGTTTCTGCTGGTAGACCATTTCCATCCGGTTGGAAAAGACATGTTGCTAGACCATTTTACAGACCTACTAGCACTTATTTTCATAATGGTTTTTGGCCTAGTTATTATGACCTAATGTATATGGGGTGGGGAGCAAGATGGGATACTACTGTTAAACCCTCAGCAGGTTATTCTTGGAAAACTCAAAGGAAAGGTTCATTCTGGGTACCCAAGAACAATAGTTTTTATCAGATGCAGTGATTGAGGGGAGGCCTAAGCCTAAGGGGAGGCTTATTGTTGTATTCTTTGTATTCTAACCATTTTTGCAGCTGCTGGATCTACATTGTTGCTGGTGGACACTGTTTCTGCTGATTGCTTAGTGTTTCTACTGGTAGTATATTTTCCTGCTGATTAATGGTATATTTTACATATTTTGTATTTCTTTTAAAGAAAAAAAAAACATAAAAAAAATAATAATAAAAAAAATGTATAGTTTTTGTTTTATCTTGTTTGCAGGTTTTGGTGTTGGTTCATTACCAGTTACCACACAACAAATGGTATTCAATTCACCATGGATCTTATTCTTTGAAAATCTAATGAATTGACTAGCCCACAAGATTATGGCATGTGGTAAAGGCTGTGGAAAACCATAAATGGTAATCAACTCACCATGATGATGACGGCATTCCATCCAAGAGTTGGCTAGTCCAAAAGCAAACGGTTTTTGGTAAAGACATCAATTCCGTTGATAGCTGTAATGGTTTGCTCAAAACCATAGGGTACTCAACTCACCCATGCTTCATTGCTGAGAGTTGAAATGGTCATCAATTCACCATGGATGATACCCTATTGGGTAACCAAAGGATTGGCTAGTCCTGAGCAAACGGCTACAGGTAAAGACATGTCAAATCCGTTTATGGCTGTGATGATTTGCCAAAAATCATTAGGGTATTTCAACACACCGATGATTCACGTTCTAAGTGTTGGACTGGTTACTAGTTCACCAGGGTGATGTCATGATTCCACCGAAGGACTAGCTAGCCCAAGAGTGAATAGCTACTTGGTAAAGGCTTATCAAATCTATTCATGTTGCTGCTCAAAGATAGGAGTTGTTGTGGAATCTTGATCATCAGAGAGGGTTACTAGTTGCTGCTGATATATAGATTGGTTGCTGCTGGTTACTTATTGTTGCTGCAAATGTTAAAGTTTCAATCCTCACACTATGGGAGCTAAAGATCTATCAAGGATCTTGAACTTAACCATGTCAAATTCAAGATTAGGGGAGGATTGTTGGGAATTATTGAAGTTCCTACTGATGAAGTTCTACTGACAGGTTCCTGCTGAAGCTATAGATGGTTTCTGCTGATAGGATATGGTTCCTGCTGTTAGTTTTATAGGATATGCATAAGTTATTTTAGGTAGTGATATGCATTAATGTTTTATTTATTGTCGAATTAGGGTTCCTTGTGTATAAAAGGAACATACGACTTATGTTTATTGACACTTGATTACAATATCTCAGGAAAAACACTTCAAGAAAAACATCTTTTAGAGAAAGTAATACAGATCCATAGAGGATCATTATTTAGTAGAAAAACCATGTTCATAACTTTGATTGTGTTCTTATTATTCCGTTGTGTTCAATCATTGTTATCATAATCATAGATTGGGCTTAAACGATCTTCTACAAGAGATTTCACCTCCTGTTATAATATCCCAAAAGAACATTCAAAGTCTCACAAGGGTTTCATTTCCCGTTACAATGTCCCAAAGAATATCCAAGGTCTCACAAAGGTTCAAATATTAAGGTCACAAAAGGTTATCGAACGGATCATAAGAGTTCAAACGAATAACAATTGGGATCACAAATACCGGTGAAACACATCAATCATAGAGCCAAGTACGAAGGATCATAACCAAGATCAAACGGAATCATAATATGATAACAAATCAAAGACAAAGTCAAGAGAGAGGAAGTGTGCACTTTTACTGAAAGAGTATGAAATATCTGTACCTTAGTCCAACGCAAAAGCAAGGTCACAAATCAAACAAAGAGAGATGGATCACTCCCGCTTCACCAGACCTAGAGGAAAGTGCATACGAATTAAGAAGAGTTTAAATTACATAAGTTACCTCTTTTAGTTATCTTTCCATTTTTAGAAACTTTCCATATTTAGTAGCTTTCCATATTTAGTAACTTTCCCGAAATAATAATTTAATCCTTTAAGGTTAAAATGAACCATTAATAATATTTAAAAAGATCAATATAATAGTTTAGGGTTGATTTATCAATTTAGTAAAGTTTAGGGTCTAAAATGTAGATTATCAAAATTAAATATTAAAAACCAAATAAAATTATTTTAAAGTTTATTTTAATAAATTAATATTAAGATAATAATTTTGGACCCCGACATTATAATTTTATATAATTTATTAACGTACTCACTATATTAATATATATGTCGTGACGACCCAAGATTTATATATATATATATATATATATATATATATATATATATATATATATATATATATATATATATATATATATATATATATATATATATATATATATATATATATATATATACACGACACATACACACTTTCACATATTCGCATACTTATCATATCAATTTCCTTTATTTACGACAATTCTCGTGACACTAAAACTATATCCTAGACACATATTAAGTTTTATGTTATATCGATTCGAAAACAATACCAAAAGTAACATGCTTGTATTATTTTTATTAGTTTTATCTCGTATGGATCAACACAGGTCTTTTTAGATCACGTAATATTAGATCAAGTCATACTTAAAATATTTCATGTATACAAGCCTAAACTTCTTTATGTTTTCCTATCAAAATCCCATTCGACCCCATCTTGGTAACCACAATATGACACCCTTTATCCCATTCAAATGACAAAAGGTCAAATTGTGATCTCTTATTTGCTTTAAAACCATTCGACACCAGTAAGACCAACATGTTCCAAAAATATTTTACCAATTCGATTACATGTTCAAAATCCAAAAACACAAATGTATAACCACTTATACATGTATACGTGTATATGATTTCATGCATGCTTCCTTATATGATTTTATATAGACAAGAAAAATACATCAAGGTTTCTTATTCTTATTCCATTCGATCCCTAGTAACCTCCAATATTATGAAACATGTATATATATATATATATATATATATATATATATATATATATATATATAGATCAGTTATAAAGGTTAACAAGTATGTGATTTCATGTGGGTTATAAATAGCGTGTACATGTTTCCTTTATTTAGTCGATCCATATATCAATCCAACATGTAAAATAAATGTATAGAGGACACCAAAAGAGAAGAGAATAAGGTTGATAGGTTTTTACCCAGGTGATGATCGAGTGACAGAAAACAAGAACAACAAATCTAAAACGAACCGAGACAAGCGACTCCAAAACCTATATCGAACAAAGCAAAACCCACACCCTTCGAACAGCTCTCAACCACGATCAGACCACTTCTTTTACCCTCCTTAACTCGAACAGAATGGAAGAGAAGCCACAGAATTTTGGTACCGCTACTTTTGTTAGTAGGGTTAAATGTGTTTTGTGAATTCTTGAGGAATGCCGTGTGTTTTGATGAGCCTATTATGGGATAGGAGCGTACATATAAGGAGAAAGAATCACAAATGACCGAAATTTGTGGGACACATTGACCAACAATCGTTATCTTCCAAGAGGTCTTGGAATGGGCCATGTTTTGTGCATCTTTTAAATTAGTTTAGGCCCAATGTGTAGTATCTTTAGTTTGTGATAAAATTTGGCCCAACAAGAGAAGTAGAAAAAACGTGTGAATGTATTTAGCTTCTAGTTTTGTATTTTCAAAGTTAAGTCTTTAAGTTATATGATATGTGTCTAAATACACATATATTATACCTTGTTTAAACCCACAAAAACGGCCAAAAACACACAAATGACCATATAAATGTTACAAATATCATTGAAATGTGTTTTTATGTGTTTCAGATGCAAAAGGATTGAAAACCGATGAAAAACGAACAAAGTTGCAAAATTGGCAGTTTCAGTCCCTAAACTTTCAAAGATTGTCAGAAATGGTCCCTGGATAAAATATTTTGAAGAAAAGTAAACAATAGTCCCCCAGGAATCATGAAATGACAAATTTTACCCTTGGAGTTCAAATTTACAAAAATGGCAAAACTAGTCCCTCGACTTTCAAAAATTGCATAAAAGGTCCTTGGAAATTTAAAATGGAAAATAATTACATTTATGGTCCTTGGTTTAACACATTTGGCAATTTAGGTCCTTGAAGATACTTTGGGAGAATTTCAATTTCAGCCCCTCAACTTTGCACAAATTACAATTATGGTCCTTGTGTTTGCTAAACTAAAAACCAAACGGATCCTTTATATACATAAGCCCAACAACACTAGCCTACCCAATTAATAAAAACCCAACCCACTAAAACCTAAACCCTTACCCTGGCCCAATATCATAACCAGCCCAACATCCAAAAGTAATAAAACCGGGGTCAAACCTACTCCTTCCCACTCTCCCTCCCCCACAAAAACACTGATCCAATACCACCCTTTCCACCTTACCAGTTTTGCACCACTTGCTCACCCACTCTTCACCACCTCACACCTCCACCTCCATAACCTCCAAGAAACATTAAATGCACCCTAAATCCTCACACGCTACCCCAGCTGGTATAAAGATATTTTGGCGCCAATTTTATATTCAAAGGCCAAGATTTGTTTCAGACATCCAAGGGCCACAAATCAAAGTGGGATTTGACTAGAGATCAAGTGTGAACCTAAAAAATCTATAAAGAACAAGAGAGAGGCAGAAGTGAAAGAGTAGTAGTGTAGTTGTAGTCTAGTTGAAACGTATTAATGTAATTTCATTTTCTAGTTATAGTTTTTAGTTTAAGAAAGTTTTAATCTACAATTTCAGTGTAATGTTAACTCTATTTAATCTTAATTTCCAGCTTTATTCAGTAATTCAGTTCTGGCATTTTTTAATGAATTTGACAAATTCATTTGATATTGTTAAAATTGTTGTTTCATGTTCATTCAAGTTCAATTAAGTTACTAATAAGCTTTTACAAGCTTGTTAAGCATTAGAACCAGTTTTAATTCAAGTTAACTAAAAAATCACAAAAAAATCAAAGAAAATTAAAATAAATCAAAAATTAGTGTTTAATGAAGAAGAAGCAGTAGAACATGGTTGATTTTGGATTGCTCTGGTTTAGAACTCCATGGGGAGTGAATAGGAGTGATATTTAAGCCCTGGTACCATTTATCTCAGCTTGGAAGCTTTGTAAGCCTTTTTATGCATTTTTGTTATTTACTGTTCATATACTTATTAGATGCTTATCTATGTGTTTTTATGCTTATTTGAGGTTACTTAGTCACAATATTGCTTAATATATGGTCCTTGTTCATTAGTTCCCATTTGTGCTCATATTTCCATTTTGACTGCCAAAGTAACATGTTAGTGGTATTTGAGTATTTTCTGTTTATACTTGTGTTTTTGTGGTTCTTGGGACTCATTTCATCATTCCTTAACCTTGTGCATCAGTGGTATGGGTCAAATCTGTGATTTCCTTTGAAATCACAAAAACAGTCCAAATTAAGGAGTGTTTGGTTTACTATGTAATCTGTGATAGAGATTGTTTGAGTTGTTGTTATTGTTTGATGTACTTCACAAATGTATCCAATATCTCAGTGTAAGCATAAAATCCAGGGGTCCTTTGTTTGAAAGTCAAAATGACCTTTGATCTTGCTTAAGTGTTCACTGTTAAGGTTTCATGCTTGCATAATCATCACATGGTCTCAATAGTTGTTAGGTTAGCTTCTAATAGTCTTATTACACTTAATTACTTCATGTTTAATCAGTAAAGTAGGATCAAACTTCACCAAAGTCAAATTAGAGTTCATCATCAAAAGTCAACATTTTCAGTTAAAAAGTTTTTTAATAAAATAGATAATTTTCTCTAGGATTTAATATTGTGTTTCATGTCTTGTGATTTTAGATTATTGAACTTTTGCTACTTATCATGCTTAGACTATTTTTAAGTATTTTTTTTACCTAGTTAAACTGCTTATTTTTAAGCTTTTATTAGCCTGTTTTCAAGAAACTTGCCCTGTGCAAGGGTGAGTTTGGCTTTGAGCCAGTTTTTAAAAGCCTCTCACAAGTTCCTTAGGGAAGCTTGTTGAGAGCTTTTGGGTGTTTTTAAAACCTCAGTATACCATCTCTCTAATTATGTGCTTATCTTCCATTTTTTAGCTTATATACATGCTTATTTTGATCCATCTATGTGGACTCATTAAACCCTCAACTCTGACTCATCAGTGTTGAGGGGTTAGTTCATAAGCTCATTGTGAGCTTGTAAGTGGGTCCTACTGAGTGGATTTTGGTTCTCTGAGTAGTCCACATAACTAGCTATCTAATTCCATGCTTATATTGAGCTTATTAGCTTAATTGATAAGCAATTTTTGAGTATGCATCTTGTTCCATTTCCCTTATTACACTGACTCATCAGTGTATTAGGGGCAACTTCACAAGCTCATTAAAAGTTTATCTGTGAGGATAAGCTTTAGCTTATTGGTTCTTTGAGAAGCCCACATACCCAACTCATTAGTCACATGCCTTATTTTGGTTTATGAGCTCATTTGATAAGTTTTTTCAACCCTACTAGTGGCCAGCAGGGTTGTGTGTTTGGCTGTGGATTGTTGGATTTGCTTATTTGTGTCTTTTGCTTTTTCAGTTTACTTTTTCTTCTTGATTCAGCTTATTTTAAGTTCATTTAACTAGTTTCCATCTTATTCTAGTCTTTGTTCAAGTTTTATAGCTGTGTGATAGCTTTTAAGTTTCAAATATTTCTTTTTAGCTTATATAAGCTTACTGTGGTGCTAATAAGCATCCATAGTGCTTACTTTTTATTTCTAAAATAGTCATGTTTGTAAAAGTTTATTAATTTCAGTTGTTTAGTAGGTTTGTAAAGAAAAACCAAAAAGAAAAATAGTTTTAGAAAACTGCTCCTTGTGGGATTCGAACTTGGGACCTTATGGTTTCCTAGGCCAAAATCAAACAGACCACGAGCACCATCTGCGCTATCCATCACTTAGTGTTTTAATTTTCCTTTCTTTTATTTATACCTTTCTTAGTTCCTTTTAGCTTATATAAGCTTATAAGTTGATTTCCAACTTATTCAACAAGCTTTTCATAACTTTTATATTTTTCCCAGATTTCTATTACTACTTAGTATTTATATAAATAATTTCATAATTATCACTGTTCATATAGTATTTATTATAGTTTAAATTAGTTTAATTAATATTTAATTAGTTTTTAATTAATAATAATTAATTATATAGTTATAAAAATTATTTTCTTTTTCCAATAATTTTCTTTAGTCATTAGGATTGTAAAAATATAATGTTCATTCCTGTAGGCCCTTTATTTCTCAAAACTCGCGTTTTATTTTGTACGTTTACGTAAGTGTTATTTAAACATACGTTTTTAGGTTTTTAAACGTTTCTTAGTAATTTGGTTTCCCGTATTCATTTTCATAGCTTGTTTAAAGCTAATCTTTTATATTTCATTAGTATAATCAACCAACCACTCATACCCCTTTTCCTGTTCATAATCACCAGATCACGAATTCGTCTGTTTACAATTGCATACCTCGTTGGGACATAACGACCCGGGGATAAAACTATACTCCTTGGATAATTGCATTGTGTCCTTGATAGTTTGACTTTTGTTGACCAATTCCTTGGTTGATAATAGTTGACCATTTGGGACCAATCAAAATTTGGCGCCGCTGCCGGGGAGGTGTGCTGCGTACTAAAACGAATTTGCAGACTCAGTGATTGTTGGATATACAACCATTGTATATTAATCATCCTTGTCCATATTTTCTTATTTTCTTATAAAAACCAAAATTATCGTGAAGTTAATTCGTTTTACTGATCGATAACCAAAAACATTTTTCAGTTTTCAACAAACACAAAAACCCAAACATATTCATCTTTACCCTCTTACCCTTTTTGATTCTTTATCCCTTTACCCTCTATCCGTTTAATTCTAACTTGTTGTACTTGATTCTAATGGAATCATTTATACCTTGTGTCGGTTGTGGTGAGCCTCTTTTTGGTTCACTATGTCGTTGGTGTACGTGTGAACAATGTGGTAATGATATTCAGAACGGAAGTTGTTTGTTTCGTGGTTCAAGGAATTCATTTGCTTATGATCCTAATCCGAACTCATTCAACAACTCTTCCAATTTTTTCAACTACCCATCACACTCATACGAGCAAGAATCATATAATCCAAATTTCAATGATGCTTCGTATCAAAATACACCAAGTTTTTCTTCTGAGTTTTGTGGAGGTCCTCATCAAGGATTTGAGTGTCAAACCGGGAACACGTTTGTCTATGACCAGTTTTCTGGTAACACTCAGGACTTTGGAAATGACCAAATTCCATATTATTCACATGACCAGTCACAACAATCATTTTGTTGTGAGTACTGTGGAGGTCCACACTTCAGTTCAGATTGTCAAACAGGGAATTCATTTCCTTGTAACAATAATGACTATCCATATCATGAACAACCTCCACATTGCCAAATGAATCAGGCACTTCTTCCAGAACTCCAAATAATAAACGAGTCATTAGAAAAAATGAAATAGGAGTTGGCTAGAATGTCTAAGAATGCACCAAGTTCTTCTTGTGCATATTGTGGGGGTCCCCATGATGATTATCAATGTCAACTGTACTATAAACCTGAACATTGTTCTAGTTTAGACACTTTCGGTTTTGACACATCCACACCCCCACAATTTTCACGCATTCCATATTCAAATGGGAAAACTATGGCAGAATCATTTGCCATGCATAATCCTCTTGGAAAGAATATGGAAGAATTACTTGCGGAGCAAAGAGCAGTTAAAACACATTCTAATTTTCTCAATGCTGCTCTTATCGATGACGATGATGATAGTGATGATGAAGATACCATTGGTATTCTTCCAAAAGATTCATCGAATTCATCGGTTGAAATCCCACAAATCCAAAAATCGCAGGGAGAGAAGAGTATGATAGAACTTCTAGCAGAAAGACAAATGGAAACTGTAATATCCATGACTGCTAGCACTTCTCATCTCCCTCAATCTGTTGTTATCACACCCAAAATTCCCACTAACTCTCTGAACATGGGGGACGAGCATCTTGACACAATTCCTGCAAAGGAATCGGACGTATTTATAAAGTCTAGCGTTGAGAACCTTGTCCCAATCCAAAGTGAGTCACAGGGAATTCTCGATCATATGTATGATATCCCTCCTCCTCTTGATTTTTCAAAAGATCATGAAGATACTCTCTCCGATTCTAGCAATGAGTTTAGATCTTATGGAGAAATTGAGTATGTTGAGGCATCACTTCCCCAGTCTAATGTTGACTATCTTCTTGAAGAGTTCGCCGATGAACTTGCTCTCTTTGAAATCAATCCCATCCCACCAAGGGATGAAAATGAAGTCTTTGAATTTGAAGCGGATTTGAGAGAGTTAGAATTCTTGCTTACTCATGATCCTTTGATTAAACTCACTCAGATCAATCTACTTCCTCCGGAAAGTGAAAATGATCTGGACGAATTCGAGGCTTTTCTTGCTGAAGATAGTTCAATTTCATATGAAGTTGATGAAAATTATCTTGATTCTGAGGGGGACATTGTTTTTCTTGAAAGCTTATTACATGATGATCCACCCCTCAGTTCTTATCCTAACACCGTGCTTACTGATTCACATATCGATGATGATTCTTTTGAAAACATTGATTATGTGCAAGATTTTTCTTCTGACCTCGTCAGCTTAGAAGAAAAGAATGATGTTAAGGATAATATTCTTATCTTGATTGCTATCAAGATCTCTCTTCCTTCCTTCACCTACCCAGTGATTTCTCCTCTTTATCACTCCTTCGGGAGTGAAGATACTATTTTTGACCCCGGCATCTCCATGTAACATTGGTTGAGCTGGATATATCTCATCGGTGTGGAACTTTCACGTACTTCAATGTTAATCTAAACATATTGAATGAAAGTCCGATGGAGATGGTCTCTTCCACATCCTGCTTCCCCACGAACAAATGAATTCGGGGTCGAGTCAAGCTAGCGACTCGATAAACAAAAACAGTAGTAAAAAAAGGGTTTTCACCCATGTCTCACCCAAGTGTGGGGGAGATGCCCCACATGTTGTACATATATACTTAATATATATATATATATATATATATATATATATATATATATATATATATATATATATATATATATATATATATATATATATATATATATATATATATATATATATAAAATAAAAAATAAATAATAATCATCAGAAAAACATCAAAAATAAATAAAGTGGTAGCTTCTATTTAAGAAGCTTTAACTTTTTAGATTTGGTTCCCACACTTGGCTAGTAATGTTATTTTTTTTACGTTCGAAGAGTCGGCATAATAGCCGGGACTTTGAATATTGAGGACAATATTCAATTCTAAGTGTGGGGGGAAATTCTGGCGAATTTGATCACATGTGTACCTTTTAATGCCCTATTTCCCCCATTTTTGACCCAATTTTTTTTTTTTTTTTTTTTTTTTTTTTTTTTGAAGTGCTTTGCACTAAACACAATAAATGGTAATCAGTCCATCATGTCTAACCCACGTAAGGACTGGCTAATCCTGGAGCAAACGGCTCTAGGTAAAGATAATTCAAAACCGTTTATGGCTTGCAATTTGCCCAAAATTGTATGGTATTCGACTCACCATATCTTTAAAAGTGAAGAGTTGGCTAGCCTGCAAGGTTATGTCTTATGGTAAAGGTAGTGGAAAAACCATAATTGGTAATCAGTACACCAAAGATAATAACTGTATTTTATCTAAGAGTTGGCTAGTCCAGAAGCAAACGGCTTTTGGCAAAGACAAATCAAATCCGTTGGCAGCTAATGATTTGCTGAAAATCATTTGGTTATCATTGTACCAAAGTATCATATACTAAAACATTGGCTACTCCAGAAGTAATGGCTTTTGGTAAAGAGACATAAAATCCATTAAATTTTCAAAAAGGATTGCTAGGGACTAGCAATAGTTTAGTGTGGGGGATTTGATATGTGTCTAAATACACATATATTATACCTTGTTTAAACCCACAAAAATGGCCAAAAACACACAAATGACCATATAAATGTTACAAATATCATTGAAATGTGTTTTTATGTGTTTCAGATGCAAAAGGATTAAAAACTGATGAAAAATGAACAAAGATGCAAAATTGGCAGTTTCAGTCCCTGAACTTTCAAAGATTGTCAGAAATGGTCCCTGGATAAAATATTTTGAAGAAAAGTCAACAGTAGTCCCCTAGGAATCATGAAATGACAAATTTTACCCTTGGAGTTCAAATTTACAAAAATGGCAAAACTAGTCCCTCGACTTTCAAAAATTGCATAAAAGGTCCTTGGAAATTTAAAATGGAAAATAATTACATTTATGGTCCTTGGTTTATCACATTTGGCAAGTTAGGTCCTTGAAGATACTTTGGGAGAATTTCAATTTCAGTCCCTCAACTTTGCACAAATTACAATTATGGTCCTTGTGTTTGCTAAACTAAAAACCAAACGGATCCTTTATATATACAAGCCCAACAACACTAGCCTACCCAATTAATAAAAACCCAACCCACTAAAACCTAAACCCTTACCCTGGCCTAATATCATAACCAGCCCAACATCGAAAAGTAATAAAACCGGGGTCAAACCCCTGGTCAAACCCACTCCTTCCCACTCTCGCTCTCCCACAAAACCACTGATCCAATACCACCCTTTCCACCTTACCAATTTTGCACCACTTGCTCACCCACTCTTCACCACCTCACACCTCCACCTCCACAACCTCCAAGAAACATTAAATGCACCCTAAATCCTCACACGCTACCCCAGCTGGTATAAAGATATTTTGGCGCCAATTTTATATTCAAAGGCCAAGATTTGTTTCAGACATCCAAGGGCCACAAATCAAAGTGGGATTTGACCAGAGATCAAGTGGGAACCTAAAAAATCTATAAAGAACAAGAGAGAGGCAGAAGTGAAAGAGTAGTAGTGTAGTTGTAGTCTAGTTGAAACGTATTAATGTAACTTCATTTTCTAGTTATAGTTCTTAGTTTAAGAAAGTTTTAATCTACAATTTCAGTGTAATGTTAACTTTATCTAATCTTAATTTCAAGCTTTATTCAGTAATTCAGTTCTGGCATTTTTTAATGAATTTGACAAATTCATTTGATATTGTTAAAATTGTTGTTTCATGTTCATTCAAGTTCAATTAAGTTACTAATAAGCTTTTACAAGCTTGTTAAGCATTAGAACCAGTTTTAATTCAAGTTAACTAAAAAATCACAAAAAAATCAAAGAAAATTAAAATAAATCAAAAATTAGTGTTTAATGAAGAAGAAGCAGTGGAACATGGTTGATTTTGGATTGCTCTGGTTTAGAACTCCATGGGGAGTGAATAGGAGTGATATTTGAGCCCTGGTACCCTTTATCTCAGCTTGGAAGCTTTGTAAGCCTTTTTATGCATTTTTGTTATTTACTGTTCATATACTTATTAGATGCTTATCTATGTGTTTTTATGCTTATTTGAGGTTACTTAGTCACAATATTGCTTAATATATGGTCCTTGTTCATTAGTTCCCATTTGTGCTCATATTTCCATTTTGACTGCCAAAGTAATATGTTAGTGGTATTTGAGTATTTTCTGTTTATACTTGTGTTTTTGTGGCTCTTGGGACTCATTTCATCATTCCTTAACCTTGTGCATCAGTGGTATGGGTCAAATCTGTGATTTCCTTTGAAATCACAAAAACAGTCCAAATTAAAGAGTGTTTGGTTTACTATGTAATTTGTGATAGAGATTGTTTGAGTTGTTGTTCTTGTTTGATGCACTTCACAAATGTATCCAATATATCAGTGTAAGCATAAAATCCAGGGGTCCTTTGTTTGAAAGTCAAAATGACCTTTGATCTTGCTTAAGTGTTCACTGTTAAGGTTTCATGCTTGCATAATCATCACATGGTCTCAATAGTTGTTAGGTTAGCTTCTAATAGTCTTATTACACTTAATTACTTCATGTTTAATCAGTAAAGTAGGATCAAACTTCACCAAAGTCAAATTAGAGTTCATCATCAAAAGTCAACATTTTCAGTTAAAAAGTTTTTTTAATAAAATAGATAATTTTCTCTAGGATTTAATATTGTGTTTCATGTCTTTTGCTTTTAGATTATTGAACTTTTGCTGCTTATCATGCTTAGACTATTTTTAATTATTTTTTTACTTAGTTAAACTGCTTATTTTTAAGCTTTTATTAGCCTGTTTTCAAGAAACTTGCCCTGTGCAAGGGTGAGTTTGGCTTTGAGCCAGTTTTTAAAAGCCTCTCACAAGTTCCTTAGGGAAGCTTGTTGAGAGCTTTTGGGTGTTTTTGAAACCTCAGTATACCATCTCTCTAATTATGTGCTTATCTTCCATTTTTTAGCTTATATACATGCTTATTTTGATCCATCTATGTGGACTCATTAAACCCTCAACTCTGACTCATCAGTGTTGAGGGGTTAGTTCATAAGCTCATTGTGAGCTTGTAAGTGGGTCCCACTGAGTGGATTTTGGTTCTCTGAGTAGTCCACATAACTAGCTATCTAATTCCATGCTTATATTGAGCTTATTAGCTTAATTGATAAGCTATTTTTGAACATGCATCTTGTTCCATTTCCCTTATTACACTGACTCATCAGTGTATTAGGGGCAACTTCACAAGCTCATTAAAAGTTTATCTGTGAGGATAAGCTTTAGCTTATTGGTTCTTTGAGAAGCCCACATACCCAACTCACTAGTCCCAGGCCTTATTTTGGTTTATGAGCTTATTTGATAAGTTTTTTCGAGCCTACTAGTGGCCTGCAGGGTTTTGTGTTTGGCTGTGGATTATTGGATTTGCTTATTTATGTCTGTTGCTTTTTCAGTTTACTTTTTCTTCTTGATTCAGCTTATTTTAAGTTCATTTAACTAGTTTCCATCTTATTCTAGTCTTTGTTCAAGTTTTATAGTTGTGTGATAGCTTTTAAGTTTCAAATATTTCTTTTTAGCTTATATAAGCTTACTGTGGTGCTAATAAGCATCCATAGTGCTTATTTTTTATTTCTAAAATAGTCATGTTTTTAAAAGTTTATTAATTTCAGTTGTTTAGTAGGTTTGTAAAGAAAAACCAAAAAGAAAAATAGTTTTAGAAAACTGCTCCTTGTGGGATTCGAACTTGGGACCTTATGGTTTCCTATGCCAAAATCAGACAGACCACGAGCACCATCTGCGCTATCCATCACTTAGTGTTTTAATTTTCCTTTCTTTTATTTATACCTTTCTTAGTTCCTTTTAGCTTATATAAGCTGATTTCCAGCTTATTCAACAAGCTTTTCATAACTGTTATATTTTTCCCAGATTTCTAGTACTACTTAGTATTTATATAAATAATTTCATAATTATCACTGTTCATATAGTATTTATTATAATTTAAATTAGTTTAATTAATATTTAATTAGTTTTTAATTAATAATAATTAATTATATAGTTATAAAAATTATTTTCTTTTTCCAATAATTTTCTTTAATCATTAGGATTATAAAAATATAATTTTCATTCCCGTAGGCTGTTTATTTCTCAAAACTCGCGTTTTATTTTGTACGTTTATGTAAGTGTTATTTAAACGTACGTTTTTAGGTTTTTAAACGTTTCTTAGTAATTTGGTTTCCCGTACTCATTTTCATAGCTTGTTTAAAGCTAATCTTTTATATTTCATTAGTATAATCAACCAACCACTCATACCCCTTTTCCTGTTCATAATCACAAGATCACGAATTCGTTTGTTTACAATTGCATACCTCGTTGAGACATAACGACCCGGGGATAAAACTATACTCCTTGGATAATTGCATTGTGTCCTTGATAGTTTGACTTTTGTTGACCAATTCCTTGGTTGATAATAGTTGACCATTTGGGACCAATCAAAATTTGGCGCCGCTGCCGGGGAGGTGTGCTGCGTATTAAAACGAATTTGCAGACTCAGTGATTGTTGGATATACACCCATTGTATATTAACCATCCTAGTCCATATTTTCTTCTTTTCTTATAAAAACCAAAATTATCGTGAAGTTAATTCGTTTTACTGATCGATAACCAAAAACATTTTTCAGTTTTCAACAAACACAAAAACCCAAACATATTCATCTTTACCTTCTTACCCTTTTTGATTCTTTATCCCTTTACCCTCTATCCGTTTAATTCTAACTTCTTATACTTGATTCTAATGGAATCATTTATACCTTGTGTCGGTTGTGGTGAGCCTCTTTTTGGTTCACCATGTCGTTGGTGTACGTGTGAACAATGTGGTAATGATATTCAGAACGAAAGTTGTTTGTTTTGTGGTTCAAGGAATTCATTTGCTTATGATCCTAATCCGAACTCATTCAACGACTCTTCTAATTTTTTCAACTACCCATCACACTCATACGAGCAAGAATCATATAATCCAAATTTCAATGATGCTTCGTATCAAAATACCCCAAGTTTTCTTGTGAGTTTTGTGGAGGTCCTCATCAAGGATTTGAGTGTCAAACCGGGAACACGTTTGTCTATGAACAGTTTTCTGGTAACACTCAGGACTTTGGAAATGACCAAATTCCATATTATTCACATGACCAGTCACAACAATCATTTTGTTGTGAGTACTATGGAGGTCCACACTTCAGTTCAGATTGTCAAACAGGGAATTCATTTCCTTGTAACAATAATGACTATCCATATCATGAACAACCTCCACAGTGCCAAATGAATCAGGCACTTCTTCCAGAACTCCAAATTATAAATGAGTCATTAGAAAAAATGAAAGAGGAGTTGGCTAGAATGTCTCAGAATGCACCTCGTTGGGACATAACAACCCAGGGATAAAACTATACTCCTTGGATAATTGCATTGTGTCCTTGATAGTTTGACTTTTGTTGACCAATTCCTTGGTTGATAATAGTTGACCGTTTGGGACCAATCATTATACAAGTCATAATGTATAGTTTAGTTATTTTATAATTGTTTTAAGATTTTAATTACTTAGGTTATAATCGAGATGCAATGTCTTAGATATTTAAACGTATCTTCAAAAGTTTGAAATTGAAGGATATTTTGGGTATTTTAGATGTTCAAAATATCCGGGTTTTACAACTCTTCCCCTCTAAAAAGAAAATTTTCGTCCTCGAAAATTGAATAGAAAACGAAACGGAAACACAACGGACTGTGAACGAAAATGTGATGATTAGATTCTCATGACTCTATCTTGTCGATAAAAAAAATAGCTTCGGTTTCCTTAGAAAAGACCTATTGTACTGAATCCAAATCAAAAGAATAATATGCAAACGTAACAGATGCTAATCGTATCCCCTCACAAGAGATACATGGACTACGTAGGATTTGACGGATATTTCGTCCGTGGAATAGAAATAGACAAATCAGATGAGAACGTATCGAATTGTAGCAATCATGAGAATGATATATACAAGTTTAACCTTTCAGATTTTCCAAATAGTTTCGTCTTCGATACAACCTTTCAAAGGTATTCTCGTAAATTGACAGATCTTGATTCTCAAAGTCCAAGGTCTCGTACTTTAGCTCATAACGGATCCATCGAAATGAGGCCGTATACACAGCAAAACATAGGTGTAGCTCTTCATAGTAACGGATCAAATCCATATAGGCAGAAATAAGTTGATCGTTAACATCAAATGGCAGGAAGCTCTACAACAGAACTTAGGATTTAATCAAAACTTAGAAGTCAAACAATCGCGTGATGAGTATCTAAACGTATCAAAACGTACGGCGATAAGGCATATCAAACGTACAGATCGAAAGAGTCCTAAGGTCTCACTATTCGCAGATCGTCGCAAACGAAACAGAAATCTAAGTCTCCTCTAAGGCACTTCTCAAGACATCCTATGAACACAACAAGTGCACGTTATATGATGTAAGTATTATCACGCTGGCCAGAGGTCATAATACTAGCATCATATAAACATGCCCTCATGATGATCATACTTTATCTCAATCAGTGAAACAAATCTACAATTCCACCTAATAGTCCAACTAACTCCTGGATTAGTCCTATTCAAAGATCAATAACAAAACGATGTCGGCAAACAAATGAAACTCGAAAGGCGCAACAAAATCAAACAACCATCATAAAAAAAAAAACATGTTGCCAAAGCATCAATTCTTCCATCATAAAGTTCGCTACAAGAATTCGTCCCTTTCAAAATCTTCTTATGTCCAAATAGTCAGTCTTCGTCCGTCTTCCAGTCTGAGAGTGAAACTGAATCATTAACTCGAGTTTGGTTCCTCAAGTCTTCTGCAACTTCTTCTTGGAATGTGATGGAGTAATGTGAATCTCTGGTACGATCTTCAATCTCCTCATCATCCAGTCTGCTTCCACTCTCAATTTATCTTAGTACAACCAAGATGAATAGGGAAGTGAGACTGCATGTTCTTCATCAGCTCCAGGTTTGCCGTCTTGACCAGGTTCCTGCTTTCTGCTCGTCCGCTCTTCCGTCTTGCGAGGAATGTCATCAACTCTCTAGGGTAGTCACTGCTGTCTGTAATCTTCAGGTTCTATCAAACTCCATCCTCCAGTGGAAAAACTTGGTGGTTCAACAAGAATCACATCCGGGAAACTCAGGGTGCCCAAAATAGTTCTCAAGTTGAGGTTCATTCTTCGGTATACAAAATAGGTGCAAGAGAATTTCATAACCGCGAAAGTAATGCACGAGTCTCCAGAGCAATAATGATATCAAAAGTTTAAGGATCGGAAATCATGATAGGGAGTTTCAAATAGTTCAAAACACCAAAGGTGAGACATAGCAGAACAATCGTCAGCATCTCGAATGCTTAAGCAATCAAAACCCATATCAGGGTCAAATCGAAGTTGATTTTCCAAAGTGTTGATATAAATAGTGCGTAAAAACGTTATTGATATTTTTCGATATCCCTATGTTTTGACGCTCACAAAATGTAAAAACATTAAATGTAAAATTACTACGTAAACAAGTATTTAGTTACAAATATCATATTATCCTTCAATATCACTTAAGGTATGAATAAACAAATCTCTAATACATTTTATGATCAAAGGGATTTTTATTTAAATATTACAAAGCTTATAAAATTATATAAACATCTTATATATTTTTGAAAAACATTTTTGGTAATAAAGGAAAATGTTTAATTCATAATAAATATATGAATTCAATTTTTTAACCAAAATCAGTTAGTTTTTCACCAAATAAACTTTTCCCAGAAAAGACAAATCTTCCAGGCCGTTACAAGAGGGTGCCCCCCTTAATTTTAAGGGGGTCGGCCACCATTTGAGGGGGCCGGCACGCTCCTCCTGTCAGAATTGATTCCCTATAAATAGAGGCTCAATCCTGGTATTTTTCCTCACCTTTGGCACTAATATTTTCAGTTCCAATTCTTTCTAAACATCATTCTAAATCCCTTGATCATAAGATTATAAGTCTTTGTTTCAAGTGATTCAATCTCTCATCATTCAAAGTGCAAGAGAAGAATACTCCCTCAACATCTAGTTAAGAAGTATTGTAGATTTGTGAATATAATTTGTATAGTTGTGTAGATTATTTGTATAGTATAGATCTAGGTGTGTTAGTTGTGAGATTAGTTGTGAAGTAGTAGTAGTGTTGTGAAGAAGAAGTAGTGGTGTGAAGATCTAGAGCTAAGTAGTGAAGAAGTAGTGTTGTGAAGAAGGTGTGTAGTGATAAGTGGTGTGAGATTAATTCTAGCTAGGATTAGAACTCGACATTTAGCTTTGTGTCGTTAAATTGGTGTAAGCGAAAATTGTGTAAGGTTTTCTCCGCCATAAGGGAGCTTGTTGACATAGTGAAGAAAATTCTCGAGTAGGTGACTTGGGGAGTGGAGTAGGAACAAGGAAGGTGTCCTTATAGCCGAACCACTATAAATCCTTTGTCTTGTGGTGCGATCTTTCCATCTCTATCTCTTTACTTACTTACTTATATTGTCTTCATTTACTTACGTTGATATTAGTTTTATTAGTGTGCAAGTATTGATCTCACATATAATTAGAATCGAAGTTTTATAAAACTAAGTTTTCTTAAAACCAAAAAGACGTAAAACTATTCAACCCCCCCCCCCCCTTCTAGTTTTCCACAATTGGTATCAAGAGCCACGTCAAACAAGATTTTTAAAATATATTGTATTTTAAAACTTGAAATCGATCTATGGAATCGAAAAAATATTTAGAAGGGAACTTCATTTTTAAACCACCATATTTTGAAAATATAAGCTTTCTTGAATGGAAAATTCGATTCGAAAGTTATGTGAAGTCAACAGATTATAATCTTTGGCATGTCATTTCAATTGGTGATTTTCAACCAATAAAAACTATTTTTAAAGAACAAAATAACTTGGCTATAATAATTATATACAAAGCTCTACCAAGAGTTGAATACGAAAGAATATTTTTTTGTCAATCGGCAAACGATATGTGGAAAAGTCTTTTAAACTTTCATCAAGAGGAGTGTCAAGCCAAAGAAAATCTTGCATACAAAATAGTAGTAAATGAAAATATAGTAGATAAATATTTAGTTGAAATGAATACAAGTGCTACTAGTTCAAATCTTTCATGTGATGGTAATGATGCCGAAAACTCCATGAGTCACAATGAGAGTAAACAAGAAGGTTGTATAGAGATAACGATCAAGAAGGAACCTAGTGATGATGACGATTCTAGCTCCGAAAGTGAAGTCGAAGAATATGCAAAGGTTGTTAAAGAATTCAAAAGTATTCTCAAAAAGCGACAAAGAGCACAAGATAAAAGAAAGACAACCCGAAGGAGAAGATTTAGTGACGAAGACGAAAAAGATAAATACAAATGTTTCGTTGCTTAAGCATCCAACGAGATATGCTTAGGAATTGATTTGGAGCCTGATGAGTGGGTAAAGGATAGTGGATGCTCAAGATACATGACGGGGAATCACAAGCTATTCTCTACATACAAAGCATACAATGGAGGTAACGTTATTTTTGGTAGTGATCGTCGTGGAAAAATCATAGGCAAAGGTACGATCTCTCAAGACTCACTAACTATTGATAACGTTGAACATGTAGATAATTTAACATATAACTTGCTTAGTATAGGACAAATATGTGATAATAAGTGTAGAGTTACCTTTACCGATAAGACTAGTGAAATAATTAAGGATGATAAAGTTATAGGTAGAGGAATTAGGAAAAGAGGCATATATGTTATGAAACTAGGAAACAAACCGGAAGATAGGATATGCTTAACAACCCTAGATGAAAATTCCACTTTGTGGCATAGGAGATTAGGTCATGAAGACATGCAACAAATACAATCTTTAGCCTCTAAGGAACTAGTTAGAAACTTGCCTAGTTTAAGATATGATAAACATTTTTGCAATGCTTGTCAAATTAGAAAACAAGCACATGTTAGTCACAAAGCTAAAAATATGGTATCCACTACTAGATGCTTAGAATTACTACACATGGACCTCTTCGGTCCATCCGCTGTGCGGAGCTACGGTGGCAATCGTTACACCTTAGTTATAGTAGATGATTATTCACGATACACGTGGACTAGGTTCTTAAGTAATAAAACCGAAGCCTTTGAGAAATTTGAGACATTTAGTAAAATGATACAAAATAAGTTAGGATGCTCTATAGTTTCAATTAGGACGGACCATGGAAGGGAATTTGATAACGAAGTACAATTCGGAAAGTATTGTGATGAAAATGGAATATCTGACAACTTTTCTGCTCCTCGTACTCCGCAGTCAAATGGGTAGTAGAAAGGAAAAATAGGTCTCTACAAGAAATGAGTAGAACAATGCTAAATGAACAATCTATCCCTCAAAAATTTTGGTGCCACGCCGTAGACACATCAACATATATACTTAATAGGGTTTCAATTAGACGTATATTAGGAAAAACTCCATATGAGTTATTAAGAGGTAGAAAACCAAATGTAGGCTACTTTAGAGTATTCGGAAGTAAATGCTTCATTCTTAATACAAAAGAAAGTAGAAGAATCCCTCAATGTAACTTTTGATGAAACTCCTCCACTACCCAAAACATTACCCTTAGAAGATGATGACGTTATAGAGGAAGAAGCTATTGAGGTTAGTAAAACTAAACCCTTAGGCAATGATCTTGAAGTAGAAACTTTATAAGAAAATGAAGTTGTAAATATTAAGGAATCTAAGTCACATCCTTTCTACAACATTATAGGCAACTTAAATCAAAGGACACTTAGATCACAAGCTCAAGATAAAAGTAATTTCTTTTGTTTTGTATCAACAATAGAACCTAAGAATATAAATGAAGCCTTAAAGGATGAAAGTTGGATTATGGCTATGCAAGAAGAATTAAATCAATTCAAAACAAATGATGTTTGGGAATTAGTCTCAAATCCTAGGAATGTGACCATAATAGGAACTAAGTTGGTATTTAGGAATAAATTAGATGAAAATGAAATAGTAACTAGGAATAAAGCTAGGTTAGTCACCCAAGGTTATAATCAACAAGAAGGAATTGATTATGACGAAACCTATGCCCCCGTAGCTAGATTAGAATCTATTAGAATCCTTTTAGCTTATGTATGAGCCCTAGACTTTAAGTTATACCAAAGGGATGTGAAGAGTGCATTCCTCAACGGTTTTATCAATGAGGAGGTTTATGTGGCACAACCTCCGGGATTCATTGACTTCGCAAAACCTGATTATGTTTATAAACTAAAGAAAGCTTTATATGGTCTTAAACAAGCTCCAAAGGCTTGGTATGATAGACTAAAAGCCTTCTTAGTTAAACATAATTATTCCATGGGAATGGTAGATAACACTCTCTTCACTAAAAGAAGTAACCCACATATCATCATTGTTCAAATATATGTCGATGACATTATATTTGGATCGATTTGTCAAGAAATGTGAGATGAATTTGCCAAAATCATGCATGATGAGTTTGAGATGAGTATGATGGGAGAACTAAACTTTTTCTTAGGATTACAAATAAAACAATTAGAAGATGGAATATTCTTTAACCAATCTAAGTACATTAAAGAAATGCTTAAGAAATTTGGCCTAGAAGACTCTAAACCACTTAAGACACCTATGTCTATGGAAGTTAAACTCACAAGAGATGAAGAAGGTGAGTCCGTAGATAATGTTAAGTATAGAGGAATGATAGGTAGTTTACTATACTTAACGGCAAGTAGACCCGATATCATGTTTAGTGTTTGCCTTTGTGCCGCTTTCAAGAGGATCCTAAAACCTCTCACCTAGAAGCGGTTAAGCGTATCTTCCGATACATTAAAGGCACTATACACTTAGGATTATGGTATCCTAAGGGATCCAGCATAGAAACCATTGTCTATGCGGATTCGGATCATGCGGGAGACTACGTGGATCGAAAGAGTACTAGCGGTATTTGCACCTTCATGGGTTGTTGCCTAACATCTTGGTTCTCCAAGAAGCAAACCGCTCTTGCTATTTCTACCACCGAAGCCGAATACGTAAGCGCTGGAAAGGCATGTCAACAAGCTCTATGGATGAAACAAGCTCTTGTAGATTATGGCGTTAGGTTAGAAAATATTCCTATAATGTGCGATAATAAAGAAGCCATAGATTTAAGTAAGAATCTCGTTCAACACTCTAGGACTAAACATATAGAAATACGTCATCACTTTCTTAGGGATAATGTACAAAAATGAAACATAACAATAGAAAAGGTAGCTTCAGAAGATAACATTGCCGACATATTTACTAAGCCCCTTAAGCGTGAATTATTTAACCACTTGCGTTTAGGATTAGGAATGATGGAACAAATTGATTAAATTTTCTTAAATCTTTAAAAGCTACAAGTTTTATTTTATTTCTTCTCAAATCTGAGTCTAGGATTCTGTTTTGCACAAAAATCAGTAATTAAGATATTTTGTTTTGCATAAATATATTCTCAAGGAAAACCTCAATTCATTTTGAAATCATTCTCACGTTTAGGAAAACTCATTGTTGAATAATGATAAAAAACGTTTTTCTCAAATCATGCATAATAGTCTCACACTATAAAAACCCCTCTTCATCACAAATTATCACTCAACCCATCATGTCTTCTCCTAACAACCAAAGACCCAAATTCTCAATAGTTGCAAAGATCTCCGTCAAACCCATTTGGAGGAGAAAACTTGATTCTTGTCAACACACAAGAGATGTTGTTCCAAATCAACCAACACCCAAAACTCACTCTCATACAAGTGACTCATGCCAAAACAACAACCCTAACATCATTGCTAGCACTCCACATATTACTCACTCTACAAATGCAACATCCAAACTACCATCCACTCATGTAGAATCCCTTTCATCCATACCTTCATCATGCTTTCATGATCATCAAAATGAAACCACTCTTTTAGCCCACCAAGAAAACCTCACTAATCAACTTCCACAATCACCACATTCACAACTACCAAATGATCCTTTTGAGGAAGATGTTCTAGTTAAAAACAACACCCATCACCTTCATTCAAATATGAATCATATGTCTCATGAACAAACGTGAATCCCTAATTACAATCCAACTCCACCATCATCACCCTCATCCGAACATAAAAAGTTCGTTGAAGAGCTCAAAGAAGCTCATGAGCTTAATGCTCTTCTTGCGTTGCACCTTACTCAACGCAATTTGGATCAACAACCTTCCTCCACCAACACATCTCCATCAAACAATTTGATCCATCTTGAAAACCATGTCAACAATTGCATTTGTTGCACCTACCTCCAAAAGCAAAACTTTGCTCTTAATGAACATCTCACTTGGATTTAGTACCTACTCACCAAGTCTTCTCCAACATCCTCTCTAACACCATCAAACCCTTCCCTTCCAAACTCACCACCATCAAACACTCCAAACATCCCAAACAACATTCCCACAAATGTCTACCTCCACTAAAACCAATCACCATGCTTCCCATCTCCAAATAAAATCACCAAAAACCTTTTGCATCCTAAGCAAGTCCAAGAGACCTCGAGTTGCCAACTTAGTATTATCTAGTGTAGTTTGCTAGAAAAGCATATATTTATATGTTTATGTACTAATAATTATGTTCTAAACATAATCTATTTGAATCAATTCTATCAATGAATGCTTCTTGTGTTCTATTTTTCATGCTTGTTTTAGCTCTCTTGTGCTATATTTATTACATGCATCGTATATTTTGCTTGTGTTTTGATATGTGTCTAAATACACATATATTTTATATTATTAAACCCACAAATACGATCAAAAACACACAAATGACCATAAAATGTTACAAATATCATTGAAATGTGTTTTTATGAGATTCAGGTACAAAAAGATTGAAAACAAGTGAAAAACAAGCAAAGTTCACAAAATTGTCATTTTCAGTTCCTGAAGTTACACAAATTGGCAGAAATAGTCCTTGAAGGTTTAAAATGAAATGAAAAGTCAACTTTAGTCCTTGGACAATAAAACTTGTTCAATATTAGTCCCTGGATAAATTTTTTCACAAATTGGCAACTTTTACCCCTCAAGTTTCAAAAATGGCAAATTTAGTCCCTGGGTATTTAAAAAGTGAAATTTATCAAATAATACCCTTGTACTATTCATAATTTACAATTTGAACCCTTTTGATAACTTTTGGGAAATTTACAATTTCACCCCCTCAACTTTGGGAAAATGACATAAAAGGCCCCCAGGTGTTTTAAATTGTAAATAATGCAAATAAGGTCCTTTGGTTTAGCAAACTTGGCAATATTAGTCCTTGTGATAACTTTTGAAATATTACAGGTTTAGTCCTTCAAGAATTCAGAAATTACAAAAGCAATCCTTGGGCTTATTTAACATTACAAACCAAACGGACCCTTTACACTTCATAAAACCAAATCATAAACCCAACACAAACACCAGCCCAACAAAACAAGGCCCAATCCCACTTATATAAATAAAAGACCGGGTCAAACGGTCAAACACCGGGCACTGTTCACCTTCCCTCTCCCACACCACTGAGTCACAAACCAGAGGTGGTTTGGCCACCTGCCTTCTCCACCTCACTACCCCAGCTCACTATCTACTTCATTCACCACCTCCTTCCACCTGTAACATAGCCCACAACCAATAAATGCTTCCCTACCAAAAACCTTCCACTGTTACTCCCACTTACCCTATTTTTACTACCAACTATCACAACTTGGCTAGAAAACTATCTCAATTGTCCCCCTCCACCTCCACAACACACCAATAATCCTTAATTGTTCTATAGCTGCTCCTAGCCACGTTATCTACTTTTGGCGCCAAAAATTATTTAAATGGCTAGGATGATTTACAAGCAACCAAAGGCCAAGATTACAAGTGGGATTTACATAGAGGTCGACAAGGAACTTTTGAGGTCAATATATATCAAGAATGGAGCAAGAGAGAAGCTTGCCTTGGAATAGCCATGGTCATTAGTTAATTAAATTTACTGCTTTCCTTAGAATAATGTCATTTAAATGCTTTCTAGTGATTTGTTATACATTTACAATGTGTAATAAACTTATTTTTAGTTTTATTGTCAATCTATCTTAAGTTTAATGTTTTTCTTATTCGTACCTTTAAATTTTCAAGTCATTTCCATTCTAGATGATCTTAGTTGTTTATTGGACTCAAACAAGCTCATGTAAGCTCCCGATAAAGCTTTCAAAGCTTTTAGAAACCTTAAAACAGTTGTAGTTTTTGAAATACAAAAATAGATAAAAAAATCAAGAAAATCAATGAAAAATCAAAAATATGGTGTTCTTGATGGAAACTGCTTGGAGCAAGGGAGTTGTGGAATGCCCTTGGTTTAGTAGCCTTGTGATGCGTAAACATCTTCTACACGTTAATCACTTGTTATAGTTACGTGGATGACGGATTGTATTCCTTAATACCATTCATGGGGTGGCGTACTTACTTCCCCAATCCTATGAGTGCCTACTTCACTCCTATGTCGAGCCGGCTAAGAAGCTCCTAACATGGGATCATTAGAATTTACTCATGCATTAAATAAAACCAATAAAACCTAGTACACATCGGTTCATGTTTCCTAAGACGTTCAAGCATGTTACCAATTGGAGATCTGCCAGTTTTCTTAAGCCTAACATTGAAATCATTCATCCAATACAACCATAAACAAGTAATCAACACATAATTAACATCTAGGTTTCATTATATCTAAGCAAACACAAGATAGATCTAGCCTAAAATGGTGGAATCAAGACAAGCACAAGATATAGACAACCAACACATAGACATATGGATTGAATTAAGAGAAGACTTATCTCAATTACACATGCAAGGGTTCAAGGGCTGAAAACCCTTGAAAAAGCTGTAAAATTCGTATAAGGTTCGGCCTTAGGGTTTCTCCACACAAGTTCCTCTCTATGAATGAAAATTAGAAAACTATATATAGATTTTAGAAGGTGACGGCGTCAAGAACAATTGTCTGACGCCGTCATCTCGCCGCCAAATAGTTCCTCGGACTGCCTAGATCTGGGTCTGACGCCATCATGTGTACACCTTATGCAGGCCGTCACCATATTAACTCTTGACGCTCTACTTGTGACGCCTTCAGGTTTATTCTGGGTCGTCATGGACTTTACTATTGACACCGTCAAATATTTCCTCTTGACGCCGTCATACACTGTTCTCAGCATGGAAAATTAAGTCTTTGGCGTTTTCTTCACTTTTATGCTCCAAAAACGTCCGAATTGCTTCCTTTTCCATAATTCACTCCCAAAGTACCTAAAATCACAAAAGGAACGATTTAGGGCAATATTTGATCAAATAAATTCAATTCCGGGCTTAAATGACCCCCTAAAAGTGGTTCATTTTTCGCCTCATCATATACCCTTACACTTGAGATTTGCTTGTCCTCAAGCAAATGCGCTTTTATTCTAATCAAAATACAAGTTAGGGGTCATTTAACACTAATATAAAAGTAATTACAACAAATAATCATTCCACTAAAGACCAAAGACAAGCACGGAGGTCATATACTAGCACCTCACAAATAGTGTTTAGATACTCACATCTCTCGGGTGTAATAAAGTATAAATTACAATATGGAAACGGAAGATATCTCTCACTACCTGTCATAGCAAAATAGATTACCATAGGCTTGGGAAAGGATCAAACCTCCACCACATGGCGTAAGCACCTAGGATAAACTATCAAAGAGGTCTTTTAAAAGGTTGTAATGTTAGGTGTAGGGATATAAAATACACGGTTTTGTTGGATATAGGCAGTCTTTACTGGTGGCGAGTTAACAATCTTGGTTAATTACATGTACAATATGGCGTTGCTAAGCCAAGACTAGACTCAACTTAAGCTAATAAATGAAAAATAACAAAAACATAAAATGAACATAGAATGAAAAAGGATGGTAGTCCGTATGTTTTTCTCTTTTTTTTTCCTACTATTTTTCGGTTTTTTTTTTTTTTTTTTTTGCATACACTCTTACCCTACCATCCAAAATAATACATCATAGGGAATGAACATTCCCCTTACACTTGAATTTTTACATACTTTACAATAAACTAATCTAATGACTCGAATTAAGAAAATCAAAACACTTGGAGTACTTTTAAGATTAACGCACATACGGGGGTAATATATGATGTTCTTCCCCATTACTCCATAAAATAAGTACTTTACCCATGAGTCCCAATCGTCCCAAAACAATATGTACAAGGATATGACTCGACTTAGCAACCATGTAATCAATTAGATAATTAACTTAGGGTTTAACACATAACAATAATGCACTAAAAAAGAGCGCATACACGGAAGGCTAAGGCGATTTGGGTGTACATTTAAGTGGGGTGTAACAAATTCTTCCTTTAAGTAAAATGCTTAAAGTTAGAAACGAAAAGATAGGCTCAGAGGGGTGTACTAGGGGTTTCGTGTACTAAAAATGAGTACAACGCTAAGGTGTGGGAAAAATTAGTTGACTTAACTAGCCAAGTAATATGACTTAAATGGTCAAGTAATTATAACACGGGTTTAACACAAGGGTGATCCTAATGCCTCTTATCATGTAGTAAATCCTACTACACGAATGTAGTCTCACTAGCGGTCTCGGGATGCATCACTAACGCAAGTTCTAGAATCTAAATGCTACCGGTACACTCATAAGCACAAATAGTAAATGCTTTTCCTATCAAATCTAAAGGCGAACCTCACATATTTGGGTGGAAATTTTTTCTGAATGATACAGTTATGTGCTAGTCATATAATCTCCTATCCATGAGACGCTTGCTATGGCTAAAGTTTCACTCCTAAATGTTGTAAAAAATTTTAAATTTGGCACTAAAATTGCACTGACAAGTATTTCTCATAGTTTTATTACACATCTACCATTAAACAAACAAACTCAAGCGAAAGTGTATCTGTAAGGTATCATCATTTTACCCTCCCCTTACACTTAGGATGAACATTGTCCCCAATGTTCAAGTAAAGAATGTAAAAGTGAAATAAGTAAAAAGAATGAAATCAAATACTCCCCTGATTCGCTCGGTATGGATAATAAGGTGGGCAGGTTAAATCTTCCTCCAATAAAATGAACAATCAAAGCTTCCCTTCCAGAAAAATAATCATCTTCTTGTCATACATAACCTGTAAATCCTGAGAAAACAGACAAGGCAACCTCGCATAAAATCGGCGGCAATCTACATATGTTACTAAATCCTAGAAAACAAAATAAGATATAATGTTTGTGGAATGAAGTTTGCAGATTTTCTGAAGATTATAAAACTTAATAATTCAACAAAAACTTTAAGACTCCGTTAGAAAAACAAAACCGGTAAAATTTACAGATTTTTACATGTGACGCCGTCAAGAGTAAACTCATGACGCCGTCAGAAGTGACCTGCAGAAATTCTTATGTTAAGTTTCCGGAAAATTTCTGGAAAAACTTAGTCCTACTTCCTGGAAAATCCTGCAAAACTTCATTATGACTCGACACAAGCATTTGACTCTAACAAATACGAATATACATGTTCACTTAATATTGTGGAGAATCATGATCGGTTTGTTTCTTGAAAACATATTTGGGGTTTCCCCTTACACTTATCTTTTGCAAAAATACCTTTGGATGAAGTTAAGACTAGGCCAAACAATAAAGTAAAGTATTTCCACTATTTAGTTTAGAAACATGATCTACCAACAATAAAAATAAAGCATGCATACGGAAGCAAATAACGATCAAACAAAATAAAATCACACAAAGTCATGGGTTGCCTCCCAAGAAGCGCTTTTCTTTATTTACGAGTCTTGTAGCTAGACTCAAAGTCATGGGTTACTACGTGACTTCATCGTTCGTTTCACTCTCTAGGTCGTCTTCTAAACCAGTTTTGTACTTCGTACCTAGTTGCAAGCATTCTTTGTACAAACCAAGCATCATATTATTCACATACTCTACTCCTCTACGTCTATCCTCATCATTCCTATAATAAGCTGCTTGTTTGTGTTCTTTTTCTATATTAGAGAGAAGGCGGTATTGCTCAATTTTGTAGGGCATTTGGTAGGCAATCTCATCATTCTCCTCCTTGAACCTAACTATCCCTAACGTCGGATCATAACTCATCCTAGTGGCCTCAACAAGTGGTTTTCCGAATATTATTTGGGTTAGGCAATCATCTATCACCGGACGAGTGTCTTCTACTATCATAAAATCGATCTCATAAGTGAAATTACCTATAATCACATGCAATCCCTTCACTCTTCCTACAAAATTACTTATCAAATTCTTATTGGGCATCATCCTATAATCAAGTTGTTTCTTCATCACCCAATTGTAATAAGTCCTAGTCATGATGTTTATAGGAGATCTAGGATCGATGTAAGCTTTCCATATATGCATATGCCCGATGTTGCATGGTAGGTTGATGTTAGAGGGGTCTCCCATTTTGATAAGGGGTGTGCCAAGGATATATGGTCTCTCGGGACTATCGAACAAATCCTTATGGTATTCCCGTTCTTCCTTGGTGGGCAACTTATCAAAGTGCTTTTCTATAGTCTCTACCTCCTCTAATTCCTCTCCCCTATTAACCTCAACTTCCCTACTTTCATCCCTAGTCTCGGTTTCTACTCCAACTTCATCCTTGTCACTTTCTTCTATCTCCTTATCTATTGGCTTAATGGTGATGATGCGTGGGAATCGCACCTTGCTTTACCTCTCGAGGGATCTCGAGAAGCTTACAACCCCCACCAGGCAGTGTACCTGATCATTGTAGTATAGTATAGTGACAAGTACCGGGGGATTGATCGTTCAGCTTAGGAATAGTGTCGCTAGGATTAGAAAACCTAATTAATAGTTCTAGAGGTGAGAGATGATTATTTTTTGTATTTTTATATTTTTATGAAAGCAATTAAAATCTCGGGTTTTGAAGGAGTGGGCGGAATTAGTTGCTATTCAACTAACCCAAAGCTATTATATAATTAAAATAAAATAATAAAAATGAAATTAAACTAATTAAACTAAGGTTGTGAGCAGTAATTGGAGAAATTGTGTTTACTTAGACTTCATTACTCCCTAGATATCTTTTACATGTTAATTACTTGTTACACTTGTATGAATGATGGATTGTATTCCTTAATACCATTCGTGGGGTGGCATACATAACTCCCCAACTCTATGAGCTCTTATCTCCTCCTACACCATGACCCAGCACAACTATAGGGATTGTAAACAGTGGCTCATGCATTAAATACAACCAATAAAGACCTAGTACGCCTCGGTTCATGTTTCTTAAGACGTTCAAGCATGTTACCATTTGGAGATCTGCCAGTTTTCTTAAGCCTAACATATAAATCATTCATTCAAAACAAGAATAGACAAGTAATCAACACATAATCAACATCTAGGTTTCATTAGATCTAAGCAAACACAAGAGAGATCTAGCCTAGCATAATGGAATTGAGACAAGAACAAGAGATAAACAACCAACACATAGACATATTGATTGAATTGAAAGTACACTTATCTCAATTACAATGCAAGGTCTCAAGGGTTTGGAACCCTTGAAAAACCTGTGAAAGAGGCACCAAAATCGTCTTTAGGGTTTCACCAAAACTTCTCTCCTTCTTATGAAAAAACTAGAAAACTATATATAGGAAAATCGTTCTGACGGCGTCAAGAGTTAATTCTGACGCCGTCACCTCGCCGCCATAAACTTCCTCGGACGGCCTTGATCCACTTATGACGGCCTACGTGATGCCGTCACCACCCACGGTAAATTATTGTTGGCCACTTTGACGCCGTCACCAGTTCGTCTGACGCCGTCACCACCTTCGATATTTAATTCTTCATGTCTGACGCCGTCAAGCTTTTGGTCTTGACGCCGTCACCTTGTAGTTCCAGCTTGGATTTTTGGTACTTTGCCGTTTTCTTCACTTTATGCTCCAAAAACGTCCAAAATAGCCTCTTTTCCAGAATTCACTCTCCAAACACCTAAAATCACAAAAGGAACGATTTAGGGCAATATTTGATCAAATAAAGTCGGATTCGGGCTTAAATGACCCCCTAAAAACGGATCATTTTTCGCCTCATCATATACCCTTACACTTGAGATTTGCTTGTCCTCAAGCAAATGAGCTTTTATTCTACTCAAAAGACAAGTTAGGGGTCATTTAACACTAATATAAAAGTAATTACAACAAATAATCGTTCCACTAAAGACCAATAGACAAGCACGGAGGTCATACACAAGCACCTCACAAATAGTGTTTAGATACTCACATCTCTCGGGTGTAATAAAGTAATATAACATTATGGAAATGGAAGATATCTCTCACTACCTGTCATAGCAAAATAGATTACCATAGGCTTGGGAAAGGATCAAACCTCCACCACATGGCGTAAGCACCTACGATAAACTATCAAAGAGGTCTTTTTAAAGGGTTGTAACGTTAGGTATAGGGATATGAATTACACGGTTTTGTTGGATAAAGGAAGTTTTACTGGTGGCGAGTTAACAATCTTAGTTAATCACATGTACAAGATGGCGTTGCTAAGCCAAGACTAGACTCGACTTAAGCTAATAAATAAAAAATAACAAAAACATAAAATAAAAACGGGGTGGTAGTCCGAATTTTTTTCTCTTTTTTTTTTCTTTTCTATTTTTTTTTTCTTTTTCTTGATTTTTTTCTTTTTTATATATTTTTTTTTTTCGATTTTTTTTTTTTTTTTTTTTTTAGACATACATTCTTACCCTACCATCCAAAATAATACATCATAGGGGTTTGAGCATTCCCCTTACACTTGAATCTTTACATACTTTACATTTAACTAATCTAATGACTCGAATTAAGAAAATCAAAACACTTGGAGCACTTTTAAGATTAACGCACGTATGGGGGTAATAAGTGATGTTCTTCCCCATTACTCCATAAAATAAGTACTTACCCATGAGTCCCAATCGTCCCAAAACAATATGTACAATGATATGACTCGACTTAGCAACCATGTAATCAATTAGAAAGTTAACTTAGGGTTTAACAAATAACAATAATGCACTAAAAATGAGCGCATACACGGAAGGCTAAGGTGATTTGGTTGTACATTTAAGTGGGGTGTAACAAATTCTTCCTTTAAGTAAAATGCTTAAAGTTAGAAACGAAAAGATAGGCTCGGAGGGGTGTACTAGGGGTTTCGTGTACTAAAAATGAGTACAACGCTAAGGGTGTGGGAAAAATTAGTTGACTTAACTAGCCAAGTAATATGACTTAAAGGGTCAAGTAATTATAATACGGGTTTAACACAAGGGTGATCCTAATGCCTCTTATCATGTAGTAAATCCTACCACACGAATGTAGTCTCACTAGCGGTCTCGGGATGCATCACTAACGCAAGTTCTAGAATCTAAATGCTACCGGTACACTCATAAGCACTAATAATGAATGCTTTTCCTATCAAATCTAAAAGCGAACCTCACATTTTTGGGTGGAAAATTTTTCTGAATATACGGTTATGTGCTAGTCATACAACCTCCTATCCATGAGACGCTTGCTATGGCTAAAGTTTCACTCCTAAATGTTGTAAAAAAATTTAAATTTGGCGCTAAAATTACACTAACAAGTATTTCTCGTAGTTTTATTACTCATCTACTATCAAACAAAATAAACTCAAGCGAAAGTGCATATGTAAGGTATCATCTTTTTACCCTCCCCTTACACTTAAGATGAACATTGTCCCCAATGTTCAAGTAAAGAATGTAAAAGTTAAAAAGTAAAGAGAATGAAATCAAATACTCCCCTGATTCGCTCGGTATGGATTTTAGTTGGCCAGGTTAAATCTTCTTCCAAGAAAACGAACAATCAAAGCTTCCCTTCCAGAATATAAATCATCTTCTTGTCACAAATAACCTGTAAATCCTGACAAAAGTAGACAAGGCAACCTCGCGTAAAATCGGCGGCATCCTATATAAGTTACTAAATCCTAGAAAACAAAGTAAGATATAATGCTTGTGGAATGAAGTTTGCAGATTTCCTGGAGATTATAAAACTTAATAATTCACAAAAACTATAAGACTCCGTTAGAAAAACAAAACCGGTAAAATTTCCAGATTTTAACTCCTGACGCCGTCAAGAGCAAACCCTGACGCCGTCAGAATGGACCTGCAGAAATTCTTATGTTAAGTTTCCGGAAAATTTCTGGAAAAACTTTGTCCTACTTCCTGGAAAATCCTGCAAAACTTCATTATGACTCAATACAAGCATTTGACTCTAACAAATACGAATATACACGTTCATTAAATATTGTGGAGAATCATGATCGGGTTGTTTCTTAAAAACATATTTGGGGTTTCCCCTTACACTTATCTTTTGCAAAAATACCTTTAGGTTGAAGTTAAGACTAGGCTAAACAACATAATAAAGTATTTCCACTTTTTAGTAAAGAAGCATGATCAACCAACAATAAAAATAAAACATGCATACGGAAGCAAATAACAATCAAACAAATAAAAATCACACAAAACATGGGTTGCCTCCCAAGAAGCGCTTTTCTTTATTTACGAGTCTTGTAGCTAGACTCAAAGTCGTGGGTTACTACGTGATCTCATCATTGGTTCCACTCTCTAGGTCGTCTTCTAAACCAGTTTTGCATTCCGGACCTAGTTGCAAGCATTCTTTGTAGAAACCAAGCATCCTATTTCTAACATACTCTACTCCTCTACGTCTATCCTCATCATTCCTATAATAAGCCGCTTGCTTACGTTCCTTTTCAAAATTAGAGAGAAGGCGGTATTGCTCAATCTTGTAGGGCATTTGATAAGCAACCTCATCATTGTCTTTCTTGAACCTAACTATCCCTAACGTCGGATCATAACTCATCCTAGTGGCCTCAACAAATGGTTTCCCAAATATTATTTGACTTAGGCAAGCATCTATCACCGGACGCGTGTCTTCCACTATCATAAAATCAATCTCATAGGTGAGATTCCCTATAATCACATGTACTCCCTTAACTCTTCCTGCAAAATTACTTATCCAACTTTTACCGGGCATTATCCTAAAATTGAGTTGCTTCTTCATCACCCAATTGTAATAAGTCCTAGACATGATGTTCACAGGGGATCTAGGGTCTATGTAAGCTTTCCATACATGCATGTGCCCGATATTGCATGGGATGTTAATATTAGAGGGGTCTCCCATTTTGATCAGGGGATCGCCAAAGATATATGTTGTCTCGGGACTATCGAATAAATCCTTATGGTATTCCCGTTCTTCCTTGGTTGGCAACTTATCAAAATATTCCTCTATAGGTTCTACCTCCTCTAATTCCTCAACCTTATTAACCTCAACTTCCCTACTCTCATCCTCACTATTGGCTTCTATTCTAACTTCATCTTTGTCACTCTCCTCTTTCTCCCTATCTATCGGCTTAATGGTGACAACATTGACAAAGTGGACATGTTTGGATGATGAGGGATCCTTAACTTGGATTCCACTATTGGTGTCCCTAGTGTCCTTCCTAGGTGTGGCTAATGTTTGGTTGTTGAGGGCTTTCAACAAGTTGTCGATCTTGTTGGTCATCTCCGTTTGTTGTTGGTTGAATTCGGTTTCAAACCTAGCTATGCGAGCTTCTTGAGATGCCATGAATTTCGACATCAATCCTTCAAGATTGTTGGTACTACCATAGTTGTTAGAAGGATTGTTGTTGAAGGTACGGTTGGATGGTGGACCGTTTGATTGGTAACGATTAGGTGGGTTGGATGAATTGGGTTGATTTTGTTTCCACCTAAGGTTTGGGTGATTTTTCCATGAGGGGTTATATGAATCACCGTATGTGTTTGGCTCGGGCTTGAAAGTGTACCACTTATCTCCCGCTTCGTCGGTACACGTGGATGCGGAGATGCGTAGTCCGCAAAAGCTGTTCCGGGGAGTTCCACACAATCACGAGTGTCATGGGGACCACTACATAATTCGCATGAAGAAGTGATTTTGTTCACTTGGCTTGAATGCTTCGGAGCTTCGTAAGATTTCATGAGAAACTTGACTTGGTCCTCAAGTTCCATGATCCTACGGTCGGGAGTGCTTGAATTATTCGAAGGCAAAGATATTGCCTTGACCGTTTTGTTCAAATCACGGGGATCATTCCAACTTTCGTTGTCATAGAGAGCAAGATCTTCTATGAGTTCCCATGATTGTTCCGCACTAAGATCACGTAGCTTACCACCGGCCGATTGGTCAATGGTTCGCCTCGTGGGGATGTCGATATGGTCATAGAAGATTTGGACTTGGAGCCAAAGATCTATGCCATGATGAGAGACTTTTTGGAGTAAGTCCTTGAAACGAGTCCATGCTTCATAAAGAGATTCATTTTGACGTTGTTGAAACATCAAGATGTCATTCCTAAGTTTAGTAGTTCTCCCCGGTGGGAAAAATTGAGCAAGGAAACGAGTGGTGAGATCATCCCATGTGGTGATGGATCCCGCGGGTAAACGCTCAAGCCATTGACTAGCTTGATCCCGTAGAGAGAATTGGAATAGGCGTAAACGGGTAGTCTCTCTAGTTTCAACACCTAGGTCTATGGAATCTACGATTTTGAGGAAGTCCTTAAGGTGTTGGTTTGGATCTTTGGAACGAAGTCCATGGAATACACATCTGCTTTGCACCAACCGGATGGTGTCGGATCACAAGGGGGTCACATTGGCTCCGGTGAGCTCAATGGTGTTTCGGTAGCCTTGGTGGCTGGGTCGGGAATACTCTCCTAAGGTTCGGGGCCTAAGGGGTTCTAATGGTGGGTTTTGTTGTGGTGGGATGATGGGTTCAAAGATGTTACCACCTTCCATAATGTCGGATGGTAAAGAGTTACGAACAAAGGCACGAAGAAATAAGATAGACTAAAGAAGACCTAAAAATAAAAATAAAAATCTTACTAGAAAGGAATCTAGCAAGTAGACCTAATAAAAAGAAATCCTAACCTAGACAATAACTATTCCCCGGCAACGGCGCCAAAAACTTGATGCGTGGGAATCGCACCTTGCTTTACCTCTCGAGGGATCTCAAGAAGCTTACAACCCCCACCAGGCAGTGTACCTGATCGTTGTACTATAGTATAGTGACAAGTACCGGGGGATTGATCGTTCAGCTTAGGAATAGTGTCGCTAGGATTAGAAAACCTAATTAATAGTTCTAGAGGTGAGAGATGATTATTTTTTGTATTTTTATATTTTTATGAAAGCAATTAAATCTCGGGTTTTGAAGGAGTGGGCGGAATTAGTTGCTATTCAACTAACCCAAAGCTATTATATAATTAAAATAAAATAATAAAAATGAAATTAAACTAATTAAACTAAGGTTGTGAGCAGTAATTGGAGAAATTGTGTTTACTTAGACTTCATTACTCCCTAGATATCTTTTACATGTTAATTACTTGTTACACTTGTATGAATGACGGATTGTATTCCTTAATACCATTCGTGGGGTGGCATACATAACTCCCCAACTCTATGAGCTCTTATCTCCTCCTACACCATGACCCAGCACAACTATAGGGATTGTAAACAGTGGCTCATGCATTAAATACAACCAATAAAGACCTAGTACGCCTCGGTTCATGTTTCTTAAGACGTTCAAGCATGTTACCATTTGGAGATCTGCCAGTTTTCTTAAGCCTAACATATAAATCATTCATTCAAAACAAGAATAGACAAGTAATCAACACATAATCAACATCTAGGTTTCATTAGATCTAAGCAAACACAAGAGAGATCTAGCCTAGCATAATGGAATTGAGACAAGAACAAGAGATAAACAACCAACACATAGACATATTGATTGAATTGAAAGTACACTTATCTCAATTACAATGAAAGGTCTCAAGGGTTTGGAACCCTTGAAAAACCTGTGAAAGAGGCACCAAAATCGTCTTTAGGGTTTCACCAAAACTTCTCTCCTTCTTATGAAAAAACTAGAAAACTATATATAGGAAAATCGTTCTGACGGCGTCAAGAGTTAATTCTGACGCCGTCACCTCGCCGCCATAAACTTCCTCGGACGGCCTTGATCCACTTATGACGGCCTACGTGACGCCGTCACCACCCACGGTAAATTATTCTTGGCCACTTTGACGCCGTCACCAGTTCGTCTGACGCCGTCACCACCTTCGATATTTAATTCTTCATGTCTGACGCCGTCAAGCTTTTGGTCTTGACGCCGTCACCTTGTATTTCCAGCTTGGATTTTTGGTACTTTGCCGTTTTCTTCACTTTATGCTCCAAAAACGTCCAAAATAGCCTCTTTTCCAGAATTCACTCTCCAAACACCTAAAATCACAAAAGGAACGATTTAGGGCAATATTTGATCAAATAAAGTCGGATTCGGGCTTAAATGACCCCCTAAAAACGGATCATTTTTCGCCTCATCAGGTGACAACATTGACAAAGTGGACATGTTTGGATGATGAGAGGTCCTTAATTTGGATTCCGTTGTTGGTGTCCCTAGTGTCCTTCTTATTCGTTGTGTTTTGGTGTGTGCAAACAACAATTTATCAAAATATCAACAAACATGAGGTTTAATTTGTCGTGAGACAAATAAACGTGAAGTAGTACGAGTAAACCGTTTAGGAAAACGATTACCTCGCAAAACTTGTGAAAGTGATATTCAAATTGTGAGATCGGAAAGTGATTTCCCGGGTCGTACCCCAACGAGGTGTGAATGGAAAGCTTCGAATGAGATTTGGATTAAAATCTTGTATGATTGGAAAGGTTATTTGGTTTTGCGATACGTTAAATTAACGAATTTGAAAATTAACGAACGAAAGTAAAAGTAAATTAACCTAAGGCAACTAGGAAAAACTTAAAACACTATGGGAAAACATAATTAGGTATCGGGAATCCTAACACGTTAAACAAATTAGAAACGAAATGTTTAATTAAAAATTACGCGAGTGCGCGAGATAAAACGTGAATTTTAAGCTACGCAAACCCTACGAACATGAAAATTGTATTTTTACGATCCTAATGATACAAGAAAATTTTGAGAAAAAGAAATTTATTTTTTTGACTTTTTAATTATTTATTATTAATTAACTACTAAATAAACTAAAATTAATTATTAAAAATATTAAACTAATTATGAAAATTACAAAACTTTTTCTAAAATTACTTTATACTAATAGTGAGCAAGGAAAAATGGAAAAAGATTTGCAAGCTTATTAATAAGCAGTGTATAAGCTGAATAGCTAAATTAAGCTTAACACCTCATACTAGTATAAAAATAAATTTTGCAAACTAAAACCTGAAAAAGACCCAAGCGCATATGGTAGTGTGAGTCGTGTTGTGTCTGATGGAGGGTTAAGGTCTGGGGTTCGAAACCCCCTTTTTGCAAAGATTTTTATTTAATTTTTCTTTCTTTTTCTTTTGATCAATCTTAAATACTAACGAGGAAACAGATTCAATTTGACTCAAACACTCCAAGATTTTAAACAAGATTATGACTGGGTAATTTACGTGTACCAAACAACAACAACAAGTGGTACCAGCAACTAGAAAATGCCACCAACCAATCAGGAACAAGAACAATAATTAGGCAGTAGCAGCAATACAAATCACCACCAAGCTGATTCTAACCAAGCTTATACGAATTGAATTTCAACAACAAATAACAACAAGAATCATGATTATGTCAGATAGTCACCCTAAACTAAGAACAGGCTCAGCTGCTACTGAGTTATATCAGCAGAAATGGCAGCTAGGGGGGAACTTAAGGGTTAAATTACGCCAAGTAAATGAGCAAATTAGAACAAACTATGAACACAACTAACAAAATATCCTAAGTGGCTATCCAAAACATCCAAGATCAAGGAAAATAGTCAAATATTGAGCAGGTTAAGGTCAATTGAAAACGGGGCAGTTGAGCAAAAACTTGGGTGCAGGGTGTAATTTTGGGTCGAGCAATCACTTTCAAGCCATTTTTTCTTTGATCAAATCCTTTTCAAATTTCGATTTTCTTTTTGATTTAGGAAAACAAGTTACCAAAGATTACCCAACTACAAACTTAATTGCATTTCATCAACAAATTAGGCCTAAATCCCCTTTTGAAATATGTCCATCATCACAGTAATAAAAAAAAGTTTAACTTTTCTATTTTTCTAAAACTTGACTAATTTGCATTTTGATTGACATTAGTTTACTGAAAATGATAAATTACCCCTAAATCTTTCTACAGCAAACAATATAAACTGATTCTAGGTAGGCTTGAATCTTAAGGCTTACACAGATTCCCATAGTTAGGCTGCAAAGAATTTTTCTTTAGTATTTTGACTTCTTCACTTTCAATGGCTAATTTCAAACCTTAGTTACTTTCATTTGACTTTAAAAGAAAGCTCTAAACTGATGTAACCTACCAAGAGTTGCAAGTACTCAATTTAAGATGCTAATCCAAACACCCCTTATGGGACTGTTTCCTACGACTAATAAAGCAGAACCACGAAACAAAGTAATCAATACACTAATAGCAGCACAATAAATCAAATCAAGCATACAGATGCAACAGATTCTATCTTTCTATTATAACAAACATACGTAAATACGACCTACTTGTCATCCAAAATGGTGCACAGTCTGAAAATCAAAGTACCAAGAACCACCTAAGTATCTCCCATGAGATTCTAAACCATGCTCCCATCCTTGTTGCTTCTGCTACTTTAACTCTTTTTTTTGTAATACCCCTTTTTTTTCTTCTTTTCTTTCAAATTTAACTAAGCAGTGTGATCATCAATAAACTTTTCAATGAAATAATGAAGCTATAAAACTTTGATTGGGACACAAATTTAAAATAACTTCATAATATTAAACTTAAAACAATGTTGAATTATAAGAAAACTCTTAAAAACTTGAAAACATAAAAACTTAAAACTGAGATAGATGATATGATATGATGCCCTAAGGCTTACAACAAGTATCTTATTTATACTAAAACCTAGAAGTGGTAGGTACACCTTAGCTTCCTTCTTGTCTTCTCCCTTGTGTGCTTCTCCACTGAGATGAAAGCTGAGCTGGAAAATCTTGTGTGCATCCTTGGGATAAATCTTGGCCTTTGATTAAAACTCCACTGATCCTAGCCCTTTAATTGTATCTTTGGTGCCCAAAAGAGTGGTGGATTGCCAACATGTCTTCCCTTAACTGGTTAATGGTGTTAGGTACAAATTTGAGGGGATTAGTGGGATTGGGAGAAGGTTTTGAGGACAAAGGATGGAAAGTGATGGTGAGATGGTGATGGGTGTTAGAGGTACGTCGTCACGGGGGGGGGGGGGGGAGTGGTGTTATTTTATTCTGTGTTTGACTGGGTGGAGAAGAAAGGAAGATATACGTTTCATTAATAAACGTATTAGGGTTTAGGGGACTTTGGGCTTTGGTTGTAACTTGGGCCAAGGGTGGGTTATATTAAAGAGTGGGCTGGTGAGAGGGTGTTGGTTTAAAAGGTGTAGTGGGCTAGTGATTAGGATTGGTGTTTGGTTTGTGTCCGTTTGTAATTGTAACTTTGAAATCACACAGACCAATTTTGTAACACTTTGATTTTTCACGGACCATTTTTGTAAATACCCCACATCACCAAGAGGACCAAACCTGTCAAGTTAGATAAACCATAGGACCAAAATCACAATTTTCCACATTTGAAACACCGGGGACTAAAACTGCCAATTGGCCAAAGTTCAGGGACCAATTGTGTAATTTTCCAAATCATTTTACCCAAAGATCATTTGTGATTTATTTTTGACTTTTAAAAGCAAGGATTGACTTTTCTTTGAAAATGATTGACCAGGGACTAGTTTTATAAAACTTTGAAAGTTGGGGGACTGAAACTGCCATTTATGCAAATTTTGTTCGTTTTCCGTTTGTTTCACTCGTTTTGCATCAGAAACATATAAAATACGATCTTTGGGATTTTCTTCACATTTTGGTGAGTTTTTGAGTATTTTTGATCGTTTTGCAGCTCAGATTTGACTAAAAATGATGAGTATTTACACACTCATCAATCTCCCACACTAAACTATTGCTAGTCACTAGCAATCTTTTTGAGAAAAATTAATGGATTTGAAGTCTTTTTACCAAAATCCATTACTTCTGGAGTAGCCGGACGCTATTGGGTTCAAGTAAGAGTTATGGTCCATCCGATGACCATGTGATTTTTAGCAAACCACCAGCTTTCAACGGTTTTGATTTGTCTTTACCAGAAGCCGTTTGCTCCTGGACTAGCCAACTCTTCATGGAACAGTCAACATCTTGGTGAGTTGATTACCAATTATGGTTTTTCCACTGCCTTTACCACAAGCCATAATCTTGCGGGCTAGCCAACTCATTAGCTTTTGAGGATAATGGGGAGTTGAGGAACCATACAATTTTTGGCAAATTGCAAGCCATCAACGGGTTTGAGTTATCTTTACCAAGAGCCGTTTGCTCCTGGATTAGCCAATCCTTTTGTCGGTTAGACATGGCGGACTGATAACCACAAAAATTTTGAAACTTGAGTGAAAAATTTTTAAAATTTTTGGCCAAAAACGGGGGTACTAGATGGTAAAATGTGAAAAAAAATTCGCTAGAATACCCCCCCACACTTAGAATTGAATATTGTCCTCAATATTCAAAGTCCCGGCTATTATGCCGACTCTTTGAACGTAAAATGGCAACATTACAAGCTAAATGTGGAAACACCATTTTGTTTTTCACTTTATTTGTAACCACAGTAGGGTGACTCCCCCACACTTAGGGTGAAAACCCTATAAGCATGCTACTGTTTTTGTTTACCGAGTCGCTAGCTTGACTCGACCCCGAATTCATTGGTTCTTGGGGAAGCATGATGTGGAAGAAGCAATCTCCATCGGTCTTTCATTCAAGATGTTTGGACAAACATTTGAAGCACGTGAAAGTTCCACACCGATGAGATAAGTACCAGGCTCAAAAGAATGATACATGAAAATGTCGGGGTCAAATATAGTGTCTTCAATCCCGAAGGAGTGAAGAAGAGAGAATGTCACGGGATAGGTGAAGAAAAGGAAGAAACTCATGATGAAAATCATGACTAACTCATCCTCACCCACAGGAGAATCCATAATTTCTTCATTATGAATCTCATCGTTTAAGCTCGCAGGATCAAGACATATCCTGGGTGTGTCATGATCAAAATGGAAGTTATCATACTCCGGTGGAGATATGATATGAGTGAGTTCACCGGAGAACTCCTCGCGAAGAGAATCAATCACAAGATGTAAATCTGTGAACTCGTGTTCCGGAGTAGACTCATCACAATCCTCGATCTGAGTACCAAAGATTGGATTATCAGAAATCAAAGTGAATTCAGAGTCGAATTCAAACAAAGGATTGGTGAGAGTCGTATTAAATGTTCGGGACACAAGTGATTATCATTCTCTATTGGACTGTTTGGGTAAGAAGTGAGTGACTGATCATGATAAAGGAGACTTTCAATTTCTCCAAGATCGGCTTCAAAGTCAACGAGATCATCGTCACTTCCCGTTGGAAGTGGATTGATGTGAGTGAGTTCATCAGCGAACTCCTCAAGAAGATTATCAGCATCAGAATGTGGAACTGATGCCTCAACATACTCGATGTCTCCATAAGATGTACAATCTTCGCTACAATCGGAGAAAGTCTCAATTTGATCTTCTGGACACTCAAGAGGGAAAAGTAAATCACACATATGATCAAGAGTTCCCTGTGACTCTCTTGGGATTGGGACAAGGTTCTCAACACTAGACTTTATGAATTCGTCCGGTTCCTTATCAGGAACAGTGCTAAGATGCTCATCCCCCATGTTTGGAGAGTGAGTGTGAACTTTGGGCGTGACAACAACAGACTGAGGGAGTTGAGAGGAGCTAGCATTCATGGATTGTAAAAGTTCCATTTGATCTTCTGCTAGTAATTTCTCCGTCACATTATTTTCTCCCTGATTTTCAATGGAAGGAATTACAACTGATGAATCTGATGAATCTTTTTGAATAATGACAATGTTATCTTCATCATCATCACTGTCATCATCGTCATCATATAGAGCAGCATAGCGAAGATTGGCACGTATTTTAGCTGCTCTTTGCTCAGCAAGAAATTCTTCCATGCTCATTTCGTTTCTAGCATCTCGTTCTTCAGCAAGTAATTCTGCCATTGATTTCTCACGAGAATCTTGAAATGATGTAGTAGCTAACTCCTCCTTAAGTTCTTTTAATGCTTCAAGAACCTCATGACAAAGGTTTTGCGGGTATTGAGGAGTTGCTTGGATAACTGGGTACTGTGGAGGTGGGTTTTGAAACGAATAGTCATGATTGTTACAAGGAAAGTGATTCCCTGTTTGACAATCCGAGCTAAAGTGAGGACCTCCACAGTACTCACAACAGAGAAACTGATGTGGCTGTGAGTCGTATGTGCTAGAGTCATAATTGTTATCAGGAAACTGCTCATAGACAAGCGTGTTTCCCGATTGACAATCAGAACTGTAGTATGGGCCTCCACAGAACTCACAACAGAAAAACTGTTGAGTCTGGCTTGGTGTACTTTGATACGAAGCATCATTGAGATTTGGATAATATGATTCTTGCTCGTATGAATGTGATGGGTAGTTGGAAAAACTTGAGGAGTCGTTGAATGAGTTATGATTAGGATCATAAGCAAATGAATTCCTCGAACCACAAAACAAACAACTTCCGTCTCAAATATCATTACCACATTGTTCACATGTACACCAACGACATGGCAACCCGAAAAGCGGCTCACCGCAATCGACACAAGGAATAAAAGTCAGAGGTGGGACAAGTGGTGTGCTCTGAGAGCTATGAATTTCCACCACTTCCGTTATGGTCTCTGGTTTTTGTTTTTGATAAACGTGAGGATTAGGCAAGTCGTTCTTTTCAGTCACTGCTCTATGCTTTGTACGTTTGCTTGACAAACTTTTAACCGTAAACCTTAAAAGGTTAGGATCAATTCTTGATGGTTTGTCATTAATAGCGCGTATCTCAGGCAGTGATGGGTAGTTGGAAGAATTTGGTGAATCATCGAGAGAAGTTGGATTTATGAACAAATTGCACGTAGTGCAAAAGCTGTTACTACAATTATTTCCACACTTCTCACAAATACACCAAAAACAACGATAGCCATTCTCAATCGGGCTTTTACAGTGAAAACACGTGTAGCCAAGAGACGCCATAAGAATTATACATGAGAGGGGTATAAGAAGGTAGAATCAAACGGATAGAGGGTAAGGAAAAATATTTTTGGGTTTTTCGAAAAGCACAACAATTAAAACAAGACCAACTCATAAAGACAGGGGAACTTAAACCAATAATCACAAACGCAAGGTTAACCTTTAAGGAAAAACGCACAAAGGAGCGGGAGAGAAGAATGGATCTCTCACTGGGCGAAGTTCGTTGGATCGCCACATACCGTTTCGACTCCTCTTAAAGTGTGTTTCTCGTTTAAAAGTTTTCCAAAACGCAAGTGATACAAAGGCAAGTTTTGATCTTTGGTTTGGGAACTTATTATGGTCACACCCCCAGTTGGTAGGTGTTCTGCCTTGGTTTGCGGTGGTAAGATTTTAACGTTGTTATTATTAAACAAAGAAACGAGAAAATCTTTTTGTCTTTTTCTTAACTTATATAGATATAATACATATATAGAAACAAAAGAAAAATATTTTTTTTTTTATAAGTTTTATGAAAACGTAACTTCTTGCGAAGGTTCTACAAGACTAATCATCTAAACCTTATCGAGACTTTCGACACACAGCCTCCCCGGCAGCAGCGCCATTTGATTCGTCGTGTTTTGGTGTGTGCAAACAACAATTTATCAAAATATCAACAAACGTGAGGTTTAATTTGTCGTGAGATAAATAAACGTGAAGTAGTACGAGTAAACCGTTTAAGAAAACGATTACCTCTCAAAACTTGTGAAAGTGATATTCAAATTGTGAGACCGGAAAGTGATTTCCCGGGTCGTACCCCAACGAGGTGTGAATGGAAAGCTTCGAATGAGATTTGGATTAAAATCTTGTATGATTGGAAAGGTTATTTGGTTTTGTGATACGTTAAATTAACGAATTTGAAAATTAACGAACGAAAGTAAAAGTAAATTAACCTAAGGCAACTAGGAAAAACTTAAAACACTACGGGAAAACATAATTAGGTATCGGGAATCCTAACACGTTAAACAAATTAGAAACGAAACGTTTAATTAAAAATTACGCGAGTGCGCGAGATAAAACGTGAATTTTAAGTTACGCAAACCCTACGGACATGAAAATTGTATTTTTACGATCCTAATGATACAAGAAAATTTTGAGAAAAAGAAAATTATTTTTTTGACTTTTTAATTATTTATTATTAATTAACTACTAAATAAACTAAAATTGATTATTAAAAATATTAAACTAATTATAAAAATTACGAAACTTTTTCTAAAATTACTTTATACTAATAGTGAGCTAGGAAAAATGGAAAAAGATTTGCAAGCTTATTAATAAGCAGTGTATAAGCTGAATAGCTAAATTAAGCTTAACACCTCATACTAGTATAAAAATAAATTTTGCAAACTAAAACCTGAAAAAGACCCAAGCGCATATGGTAGTGTGAGTCGTGTTGTGTCTGATGGAGGGTTAAGGTCTGGGGTTCGAAACCCCCATTTTGCAAAGATTTTTATTTAATTTTTCTTTCTTTTTCTTTTGATCAATCTTAAATACTAACGAGTAAACAGATTCAATTTGACTCAAACACTCCAAGGTTTTTAACAAGATTATGACTGGGTAATTTACGTGTACCAAACAACAACAACAAGTGGTACCAGCAACTAGAAAATGCCACCAACCAATCAGGAACAAGAACAATAATTAGGCAATAGCAGCAATACAAATCACCACCAAGCTGATTCTAACCAAGCTTATACGAATTGAATTTCAACAACAAATAACAACAAGAATCATGATTATGTCAGTTAGTCACCCTAAACTAAGAACAGGCTCAGCTGCTACTGAGTTATATCAGCAGGAATGGCAGCTAGGGGGAACTTAAGGGTTAAATTACGCCAAGTAAATGAGCAAATTAGAACAAACTAAGAACACAACTAACAAAATATCCTAAGTGGCTATCCAAAACATCCAAGATCAAGGAAACTAGTCAAATATTGAGCAGGTTAAGGTCAATTGAAAACGGGGCAGTTGAGCAAAAACTTGGGTGCAAGGTGTAATTTTGGGCCGAGCAATCACTTTCAAGCCATTTTTTCTTTGATCAAATCCTTTTCAAATTTCATCAACAAATTAGGCCTAAATCCCCTTTTGAAATCTGTCCAACATCACAGTAATAAAAAAAAGTTTAACTTTTCTATTTTTCTAAAACTTGACTAATTTGCATTTTGATTGACATTAGTTTACTGAAAATGATAAATTACCCCTAAATCTTTCTACAGCTAACAATATAAACTGATTCTAGGTAGGCTTGAATCTTAAGGCTTACATAGATTCCCATAGTTAGGCTGCAAAGAATTTTTCTTTAGTATTTTGACTTTTTCACTTTCAATGGCTAATTTCAAACCTTAGTTACTTTCATTTGACTTTAAAAGAAAGCTCTAAACTGATGTAACCTACCAAGAGTTGCAAGTACTCAATTTAAGATGCTAATCCAAACACCCCTTATGGGACTGTTTCCTACGACTAATAAAGCAGAACCACGAAACAAAGTAATCAATACACTAATAGCAGCACAATAAATCTAATCAAGCATACAGATGCAACAGATTCTATCTTTCTTTTATAACAAACATACGTAAATACGACCTACTTGTCATCCAAAATGGTGCACAGTCTGAAAATCAAAGTACCAAGAACCACCTAAGTATCTCCCATGAGATTCTAAACCATGCTCCCATCCTTGTTGCTTCTGCTACTTTAACTCTTTTTTTGTAATATCCCTTTTTTTTCTTCTTTTCTTTCAAATTTAACTAAGCAGTGTGATAATCAATAAACTTTTCAATGAAATAATGAAGCTATAAAACTTTGATTGGGACACAAATTTAAAATAACTTCATAATATTAAACTTAAAACAATGTTGAATTATAAGAAAACTCTTAAAAACTTGAAAACATAAAAACTTAAAACTGAGATAGATGATATGATATGATGCCCTAAGGCTTACAACAAGTATCTTATTTATACTAAAACCTAGAAGTGGTAGGTACACCTTAGCTTCCTTCTTGTCTTCTCCCTTGTGTGCTTCTCCACTGAGATGAAAGCTGAGCTGGAAAATCTTGTGTGCATCCTTGGGATAAATCTTGGCCTTTGATTAAAACTCCACTGATCCTAGCAATTTAATTGTATCTTTGGCGCCCAAAAGAGTGGTGGATTGCCAACATGTCTTCCCTTGACTGGTTAATGGTGTTAGGTACAAATTTGGGGGGATTAGTGGGATTGGGAAAAGGTTTTGAGGACAAAGGATGGAAAGTGATGGTGAGATGGTGATGGATGTTGGAGGTACGTGGTCACGGGGGTGGGGGGGGGAAGTGGTGTTATTTTATTCAGTGTTTGACTGGGTGGAGAAGAAAGGAAAATATATGTTTCATTAATAAGCGTATTAGGGTTTAGGGGACTTTGGGCTTTGGTTGTAACTTGGGCCAAGGGTGGGTTATATTAAAGAGTGGGCTGGTGAGAGGGTGTTGGTTTAAAAGGTGTAGTGGGCTAGTGATTAGGATTGGTGTTTGGTTTGTGTCTGTTTGTAATTGTAACTTTGAAATCACACGGACCAATTTTGTAACACTTTGATTTTTCACGGACCATTTTTGTAAATACCCCACATCACCAAGAGGACCAAACCTGTCAAGTTAGATAAACCATAGGACCAAAATCACAATTTTCCACATTTGAAACACCGGGGACTAAAACTGCCAATTGGCCAAAGTTCAGGGACCAATTGTGTAATTTTCCAAATCATTTTACCCAAAGATAATTTGTGATTTATTTTTGACTTTTAAAAGCAAGGGTTGACTTTTCTTTGAAAATGCTTGACCAGGTACTAGTTTTGTAAAACTTTGAAAGTTGGGGGACTGAAACTGCCATTTATGCAAATTTTGTTCGTTTTCCGTTTGTTTTCACTCGTTTTGCATCAGAAACATATAAAATACGATCTTTGGGATTTTCTTCGCATTTTGGTGCATTTTTTAGTATTTTTGATCGTTTTGCAGCTCAGATTTGACTAAAAATGATGAGTATTTACACATTCATCACCTTCCTAGGTGTGGTTAACGCTTGGTTGTTGAGGGCTTTCAACAAGTTATCTATCTTGTTGGTCATCTCCGTTTGTTGTTGGTTGAATTTGGTTTCAAACCTAGCTATGCGAGCTTCTTGAGATGCCATGAACTTAGACATCAATCCTTCAAGATTGTTGGTACTACCATAGTTGTTAGAAGGATTGTTGTTGAAAGTACGGTTTGAGGGTGGACCGTTTGGTTGGTAACGATTAGGCGGATTGGAAGAATTGGCTCGATTTTGTTTCCACCTAAAGTTTGGGTGATTTTTCCAAGAGGGGTTGTATGAATCACCATAAGGGTTTGGCTCAGGTTTGAAAGTGTAACACTTATCTCCTGCTTCGTCGGTATGCGAGGATGCGTAGTCCACAAAAGCTGTTCCGGGGAGTTCCACACAATCACGAGTGTCATGGTGACCACTACATAATTCGCATGAAGAAGTGATTTCGTTCACTTGGCTTGAAGGCTTAGGAGCTTCGTAAGATTTCATGAGAAACTTGACTTGGTCCTCAAGTTCCATAATCCTACGGTCGGGAGTGCTAGAGTTGTTCGAAGGCAAATATATTGCCTTGATTGTTTTGTTCAAATCACGGGGATCATTCCAACTTTCGTTGTCATAGAGAGCAAGATCTTCTATGAGTTCCCATGATTGTTCCGCACTTAGATCACGTAGCTTACCACCGGCCGATTGGTCAATGGCTCGCCTCGTGGAGAGATCGATATGGTCATAGAAGATTTGATCTTGGAGCCAAAGATCTATGCCATGGTGAGGGACTTTTTGGAGTAAGTCCTTGAAACGAGTCCATGCTTCATAAAGAGTTTCATTTTGACGTTGTTGGAACATCAAGATGTCATTTCTAAGCTTAGTAGTTCTCCCCGGTGGGAAAAATTGAGCAAGGAAACGAGTGCTGAGATCATCCCATGTGGTGATGGATCCCGCGGGTAAACGCTCAAGCCATTGACTAGCTTGATCACGTAGAGAGAATTGGAATAGGCGTAATCGGGTTGTCTCTCTAGTTGCAACATCTAGGTCTATGGAATCTACGATTTTGAGGAAGTCCTTGAGATGTTGATTTGGATCTTCGGAACGAAGTCCATGGAATGCTCATCCGCTTTGCACCAACCGGATGGTGTCGGATCGCAAGGGGGTCACATTGGCTCCGGTGAGCTCAATGGTGTTTCGGTAGCCTTGGTGGCTAGGTCGGGAATACTCTCCTAAGGTTCAGGGCCTAAGAGGTTCAAGTGGTGGGTTTTGTTGTGGTGGGATGACGGGTTCAAAGATGTTCCCATCGTCTATGACGTCGGGTGGTGAAAAGTTACGAACAAAAACACAAAGAAATAAAATAGACTAAAGAGAACCTAAAAATAAAAATAAAATCTCACTAGAAAGGAATCTAGCAAGTAGACCTAATAAAAAGAGATTCTAACCTAGACAATAACTATTCCCCGGGCTGCGGCGCCAAAAACTTGGTAGCGTAGGGATTGCACCAGGCTTTACCTCTCGAGGGATCTCGAGAAGCTTACAACCCCCACCAGGCAGTGTACCTGATCGATGTAGTATAGTATAATGACAAGTACCGGGGGATTGATCGTTCAGCTAGGAATAGTGTCGCTAGGATTAGAAAACCTAAAGACTAGATCTAGAGATGAGGGATGATTCTTTTTGTATTTTTATATTTTTTAGAAAAGCAAGTAAAAATCTCGGGTTTTAAGGATAGGGGCGGAATTAATTACTAATCAACTAACCCAATACTAAGATGCAATCAAAATAAAATACTAAAAATGAAATTAAACTAATTATACTAAGGGTGTGAGCAATATGCGGGAGAAATGTGTTTACTTTGATTTCACTACTCCCTAGATATCTTTTACACGTTAATTACTTGTTATAGTTGCGTGGATGACGGATTGTATTCCTTAATTCCATTCATGGGGTGGCGTACTTACTTCCCCAATCCGATGAGTGCCTACTTCACTCCTATGTCGAGCCGGCTAAGAAGCTCCTAACATGGGATCATTAGAATTTACTCATGCATTAAATACAACCAATAAAACCTAGTACACATCGGTTCATGTTTCCTAAGACGTTCAAGCATGTTACCAATTGGAGATCTGCCAGTTTTCTTAAGCCTAACATTGAAATCATTCATCCAATACAACCATAAACAAGTAATCAACACATAATTAACATCTAGGTTTCATTAGATCTAAGCAAACACAAGATAGATCTAGCCTAACATGGTGGAATCAAGACAAGCACAAGATATAGACAACCAACACATAGATATATTGATTGAATTAAGAGAAGACTTATCTCAATTACACATGCAAGGGTTCAAGGGCTGAAAACCCTTGAAAAAGCTGTAAAATTCGTATAAGGTTCGGCCTTAGGGTTTCTCCACACAAGTTCCTCTCTATGAATGAAAATTAGAAAACTATATATAGATTTTAGAAGGTGACGGCGTCAAGAACAATTGTCTGACGCCGTCATCTCGCCACCAAATAGTTCCTCGGACTGCCTAGATCTGGGTCTGACGCCGTCATGTGTACACCTTATGCAGGCCGTCACCAAATTAACTCTTGACGCTCTACTTGTGACGCCTTCAGGTTTCTTCTGGGTCGTCATGGACTTTACTATTGACGCCATCAAATATTTCCTCTTGACGCCGTCATACACTGTTCTCAGCATGGAAAATTAAGTCTTTGGCGTTTTCTTCACTTTTATGCTCCAAAAACGCCCGAATTGCTTCATTTTCCAGATTTCACTCCCAAAGTACCTAAAATCACAAAAGGAACGATTTAGGGCAATACTTGATCAAATAAATTCAATTCCGGGCTTAAATGACCCCCTAAAAGTGGTTCATTTTTCGTCTCATCACCTTGTGGGAGGCCTTAGGTCACGTTCTTGTACCTTGGTTCTTTGGTTTCCAGCATGATCATTTGTAAGACTCTTTTTGTCCAATTTTGCATTTCACTGTTTTAGTTACTTATCTGTTTTAATTTTCATATTTTCATGTTCCTTTACTATTTTCTAGTGATAATTTAGCTTTATCTTAGTTAATTATGTTTTGGAATTGAGTGTTGCATTGAAATCCATTTTGACTGTTAATTTGCTTATTTTTTTTAATCATAGGTTTAACCTTGTGTGACTACTTGTTTAAGCTTAAAATGGTTTGATTTGACAAATTGTAACCCCTGGATTTGATGAAATAGGTTTACACAGTCTTATGGATTGAAAATCTCAATTTGGTTTCATTTAAGGGTTGTTTGGATTTAATGGCTTAACTGTGTTAAGGGTTGTGTTTGTTGTTGTTCTTGTTTGATGTACTCCATATATGACCTATTTATCTCAGTGAAACCTTAATCAAGTAGTGCTACATGTGTAGAAGTCAATTTGACACTTGATCCTCTTTAAATGTTAACTGTGAAATTGTTGAATCCTATAACTTTGCATATCTGTTTAAAACTTGTTAAGTTTACTTAATTTCATGTTCTTACAGCTTAGTTTAACATAATTAATCAGTAAATTAGATTATAAGTTCATATTAGTCAACTTGGGATGTTTAATTAAAAAGTCAAATTTCTATTTTTCTGATTTTGAATTTAATAGTTTATTTTCTTGTAGCTTTATTTTTAAGTTTCAGTTTTAGTCCTTTTAGGGTTTTAATATTTTGTTGCTAATATTGCTTAGTCTATTTTTGTTAATTTTTATCTTCAATGTTTTAGTGCTTATTTCATAGCTTTTTCTTAGCTGTTTTTGCCATGTGCACAAGTTTTGCTGTCAAATTCATAAGCTTGCATAAGCTTTATGATTTGATCTTAGCTTGTGCACTTAGCTGCTTTGTGTAGCCAATCTGGCTAGTTGTTTATGTTTGTGCTTGCTTTTAACTTTGTAGCTTATTTAGTCCACTTATCAATCCCATCTTTTTGTTACAACTAACTCACCACACAGAAGCAAACTGTATGGTTGAGTCTTTTTCCTAAGCCCACAAAAGGCTCCTCACTGAGCTTGAGCTTGGGAGCTTTGGCTTCTCACAAAGCCAAGCATCCAAAATCACTGGCTCAGTGCTTGTTGAGCCCTTTGAAGCTTAATTGATAGGTTATATTTGAGCTTGTTGTTTGCCCATTCACAACAGTTTACTGAGAAATCAGTAAACTTACACCATTTCCACAAGCTTTTTAAAAGCTCATTTGTGATCTAGAGCTTGAGTATTTTAGCTTCCTGTGAAGCTTAACTACCAAACTCTATGATCCTGTGCTTCATTTTTCCCTTATAGCTCATTTCATAGGGTTGCAAGGAGCTTATAGCTTATCCCATTTTGATGAGTATGCTGGTTCATCAGCATACTCAAGCATACTTCATAAGCTCAAAAAAAGCTTATTACTTGGACTTAGCTAGTGTGATTTGTTTCTTTTAGAAGCTTATCCACTAGTCTATTGGATCCAGTGCTTAAATTCCAATTTGCAGCTTATTCTATAAGCTTGCAATGTGCTTTTTGTTTGTCCCATTTGACTTTGTATACTGGAACTCAGTATACTCAGTAACTTGGAAGCTTTTTCATAAGCTCCTCAAAAGCTAATCTGTGGTCCCCACAGGATAAGCTTTGGCTTTTTGGAAAGCCAACCAACCCATCTTGCTACCTCCATTCACAATTTGGCTTTTTGAGCTTATTTACTAAGTTTAAATTGTCCAACTAAAAGGTTGCATGGGTATTTGTATCTATGTACTTGTGAATTGCTTATTAGCTTAAAACAAGCTTATTTGTGATTTTCATTGTACAAATTTGTTCATATCTGTTTATATCACTTGTACAAATATACTTTTACTTTTGGTTTTCGTTGTAAAGCTTTCTACAAGCTTATTCCAAGCTTATGACTCCACTGTGAGCAAAAAGCTCTACTGAATGAGTCATAAGCCCACAAATGAGCTTATTCTTTGGTTCTAAATTTTCATTCTTCATTAAACTTACTTATTATCAGTATATAATTAGATCCAGAAAAAGAAAAGCCCACAAACATCATTTTAAAGCTAAGTGATAGCTTCTATTTAGAAGCTTATTTGCTTATTAGCTTATTTATGTTAATAACACATCATTTTTATAATTTTCATAGATTCCTTTATTTATTTAATAATTATGTAAAAAGTTTCAGAGTTTTGTTTGCTTGTTTTCTATTTTTAGTAAATAAATTATACTTTTAAGTAATTAATAATAGTAAATAATTAATAATAAATACAATAATTGTGTAATAAATACATTTTCAGTTTCAAAGTTCATTTTATAATATTTTAGACTTTTCTAATTCTTTATTTCATTTATTTAGGTTTATTTTACATTTTCTTATTATTTAGGTAATTATTAAATAGTTAATAATAGTTTTTAATTTATAATAATTAATATAATACTTGTAAAAATAATTTTAATTGTCCAATAATTTTCTTTTATTATTAGGATCCCAAAAATATAAATTTCACATTTGTGGGATTTGTATTGATCATTTTTCACTTTTATTTTCGTACGTTTACGTTTAATTTAATTTAAACGTACGTTTTTCATTCTTTTACATTTTTAGGTTTTCTTATTTCTAGTGTTTGTTTATATAGCTTGTTGAATATCAATCCATTGTATATAGATCATATATAATATCAGTTTTGTTGAATATCAATCCATTGTATATAGATCATATATAATATCGTATTTCAATCTTCCAAAAACATATAAAACACAAAAATATTTTCTTGTTCTTTCTATATATATATAAAACATAAAATACAAAAACATTTTCCATTTTCTTGTTAAATAACATAAAATACATTATCGAGAACCAAGACAGAACACTACCTAACTGGGGGTGTGACCATAATAAGTTCACAAACAAAAGATTAAAACTTGTCTCTGTATCCCTTGCGGAATCAGTTTGCTTTTGATTGAGAAAAGAGTTTTAGAACGGTTCTGACATTAAATTGCGAACCTAAGTAGAACGGGTATTTAAGCAGCATTTATTGCTCACCTTTGTTCTCCCGCCACTCTAAGTATTTTTCATTCAAAGTAAACATTCACTTGTGATTATTGGTTTAAGTTCACTGTGTTTTATCTCGATCTTGTGTTACTTGGATATATTTTCATTTTCATAAAAATCAAAAACCAAAAAGATTCTTCTTACCTTTTCTGAGTTTCCTTCACTTAAAGGATTCTTAGTTCAGCTCCCTCAGTCGTACCCGAGATACGCACTGTTGCAAGAATTCCTGTCAAAATGACAGAAGAACAAACAATGAAAGAACTTCTCCAAGTATCCTCCGATGGGTACGGAGATGCCATTGTTATTCCAGCCACCGTGGCTGAGAACTTTGAGCATTTTCATAATTCTGTGAGTGGCAATCCCACTCCAATTTCTCACCCAATCATTTTCGACTCTTCCCTTTCTCTCATTCCGGATGAGGGAAGTGATTTCACTTTGGAAGAGATCGAGGTTTTTCTGGCTCTAGATAGTTCACTTCCTGGCCAGGTTGATGACAACTATCTTGATCCCGAAGGGGACATTCTTTTTCTAGAAAGTTTGTTAAATGAAAATCCAACTCCCCCTCACCCTCTACAACTTCATAATGAGGAAATCAAATCAGTTGATAAAACTGATGAATTTCCTGAGATCAAACTTAAGGACTTGACTCTTCCTCTTGAACATGCATTTCTTGAGGATGGAGTTCTCATTCAGATCTCTCTTTCTTTCACCTACAAGGTGATTGCCCCTATCCTTCACTCATTCGGGAGTGAGGATATTATCTTTGATCCAGGCATTTTCATTTATCATTTGTAGGCCGGGTCCGGATATATCTCTATCGGTGTGGAACTTTCATGTACTTCAGTGTTTATCCAAACATCTTGAGTGAAAGTCCGATTGAGATGGTTTCCTCCACTTACTTCCCCATGAACAAATTAATTCGGGGTCGAGTCAAGCTAGTGACTCGGTTATCAAAAATAGTAGTCAAAATGGGTTTTCACCCATGTTTCACCCAAGTGTGGGGGAGTGCCCCACATGTTGTATATATAAAAAGAGAAAATTGTAAATATAAAAAAATAAAATAATTGTTGTGTTACCACACTTGGCTAGTAATGTTATCTTTTTACGTTCAAGAATGCGGCATAATAGTCGGGACTTTAAATATTGAGGACAATATTTAATTCTAAGTGTGGGCGGGAAATTCTGGCGAATTTGATCAAATATGTACCCTTTAGTGCCCTTTTTCCCCCGTTTTGACCAAAATTTAAAAAAAAAAATTGGAAGTGCTTTGCACTAAACACAACAAATGGTAATCAGTCCACCATGTCTAACCCACATAAGGATTGGCTAATCCGAGAGCAAACGGCTCTTGGTAAAGATATCTCAAATCCGTTCATGGCTTGCAATTTGCCCAAAATTGTATGGTATTCAACTCACCATATCTTTAAAAGTGAAAATTGGCTAGCCCGCAAGGTTATGGCTTGTGGTAAAGGCGGTGCAAAAACCATGATTGGTAATCAGCTCACCAAAGATAATAGTTGTAATTTATATAAGAGTTGGCTAGTCCAGAAGCAAACGGCTTTTGGTAACGACAAATCAAATCCGTTTACAGCTTATGGTTTGCTAAAAATCATTTGGTTATCATTGTACCAAAGTATCATATACTAAAACAATTGGCTACTCCAGAAGTAATGGCTTTTGGTAAAGAGATGAAATCCATTAATTTTTCACAAAAGATTGCTTGGGACTAGCAATAGTTTAGTGTGGGGGATTTGATATGTGTCTAAATACACATATATTTTATTTTATTAAACCCACAAAAACGATCAAAAACACACAAATGACCATAAAATGTTACAAATATCATTTAAATGTGTTTTTATGAGATTTAGGTACAAAAAGATTGAAAACAAGTGAAAAACAAGCAAAGTTCACACAATTATCATTTTCAGTCCCTGAAGTTACACAAATTGGCAGAAAATAGTCCCTGAAGGTTTAAAATGAAATGAAAAGTCAACTTTAGTCCTTGGACAATCAAACTTGTTAAATATTAGTCCCTGGATAAAATTTTTCACAAATTGGCAACTTTTACCCCGCAAGTTTTAAAAATGGCAAATTTAGTCCCTGGGTATTTAAAAAGTGTAATTTATCAAAAATACCCTTGTACTATTCATAATTTACAATTTGAACCCTTTTGATAACTTTTGGGAAATTTACAATTTCACCCCCTCAACTTTGGGAAAATGACATAAAAGGTCCCCCAGGTGTTTTAAATTATAAATAATGCAAATAAGGTCCTTTGGTTTAGCAAACTTGGCAATATTAGTCTTTGTGATAACTTATGAAATATTACAGGTTTAGTCCTTCAAGAATTTAGAAATTACAAAAGTAATCCTAGGGCTTATTTAACATTACAAACCAAACGGACCCTTTACACTTCATAAAACCAAATCATAAACCCAACATAAACACCAGCCCAACAAAACAAGGCCCAATCCCACTTATATAAATAAAAGGTCGGGTCAAACGGTCAAACACCGGGAACTGTTCACCTTCCCTCTCCCACACCACTGAGTCACAAACCAGATGTGGTTTGGCCACCTGCCTTCTCCACCTCACTACCCCAGCTCACTATCTACTTCATTCACCACCTCCTTCCACCTGTAACATAGCCCAAAACCAATAAATGCTTCCCCACCAAAAAGCTTCCACTGTTACTCCCACTTACCCTATTTTCACTACCAACTATCACAACTTGGCTAGAAAACTATCTCAATTGTCCCCCTCCACCTCCACAACACACCAATAATCCTTAATTGTTCTATAGTTGCCCCTAGCCACGTTATCTACTTTTGGCACCAAAAGTTATTTAAATGGCTATGATGATTTACAAGCAACCAAAGGCCAAGATTACAAGTGGGATTTACACAGAGGTCGACAAGGAACTTTTGAGGTCAATATATATTAAGAATGGAGCAAGAGAGAAGCTTACCTTGGAATAGCCATGGTCATTAGTTAATTAAATTTACTGCTTTCCTTAGAATAATGTCATTTAAATGCTTTCTAGTGATTTGTTATACATTTACAATGTGTAATAAACTTATTTTCAGTTTTATTGTCAATCTATCTTTAGTTTAATGTTTTTCTTATTCGTACCTTTAAATTTTCAAGTAATTTCCATTCTAGATGATCTTAGTTTTTTATTGGACTCAAACAAGCTCATGTAAGCTCCTAACAAAGCTTTCAAAGCTTTTAGAAACCTTAAAACAGTTGTAGTTTTTAAAAAACAAAAATAGATAAAAAAAAATCAAGAAAATCAATGAAAAATCAAAAATATATTGTTCTTGATGGAAACTGCTTGGAGCAAGGGAGTTGTGGAATGACCTTGGTTTAGTAGCCTTGTGGGAGGCCTTAAGTCACATTCTTGTACCTTGGTTCTTTGGTTTCCAGCATGATCATTTGTAAGCCTCTTTTTGTCCAATTTTGCATTTCACTGTTTTAGTTACTTATCTGTTTTAATTTTCATATTTTCATGTTCCTTTACTGTTTTCTAGTGATAATTTAGCTTTATCTTAGTTAATTATGTTTTGGAATTAATTGTTGCATTGAAATCCATTTTGACTGTCAATTTACTTATTTTTGATAATCATAGGTTTAACCTTGTGTGACTACTTATTTAAGCTTAAAATGGTTTGATTTGACAAATTGTGACCCCTGGATTTGATGAAATAGGTTTACACAGTCTTATGGATTGAAAATCTCAATTTGGTTTCATTTAAGGGTTGTTTGGATTTAATGGCTTAACTGTGTTAAGGGTTGTGTTTGTTGTTGTTCTTGTTTGATGTACTCCATTGTTGGGAATTATAGATTTGAAGATTTGAAGATTACAAAACCTACAAGCAAGAATGAAGAAAGAAGAAACAATAAGGGCCTAATATGTAATAGTTAGATAGCTTTCATAGGAAGCTAGGGTTTGTAATCTCCCTCTATTATATAAAGAGGGTAGGCTTCTAGGTTACTTACTGATCCATTCATAGCTAGTCTCTCCAATGAGAGTCTAGAAACGCATAGAGCGTGTGTAGTAGTTAGTAGTAGAATTATTTGTTTCTTTTATATTCAATAAAAGAAAACCTTATTAGTAATGTTGATTGTGTTCTTATTCTATATTTCGCTGTGTTTCAATAAATGTTATTCATACCCTAGTTGAGTCCAGATCTTGGATTCTACATTTGGCATCAGAGCACAGGGGGCTTGATATCTAGGGTTTCAAGGTTTTCATGTTCGTGTTTATCAATAAAGAGCAGTTAGAAGGAAGCAGATCTGGTAAAAGTCGTGATAAGAAGCAGCTATGAAGAAGGAAGCAGATCGGTTCTATATTTAGTTGATTTTATGTGACGACAAGATATATCCGGGATTCACTGTTTGATTTCTACTCGTTAATCTGTTGTCGTCTTTTGCATATGGAACTGGTGAAGGTAAATAAATTCTTAACCTCGTACTGAACAAATTTATTGCGCCGTGAATTGTATAATTACAAGTGGTATCAGAGCCTCGTGGCTCTCGATCTAGGGTTTATAAGGTTTTCGTTGTTACAAGCAGTTTTGGTGAAGAGCAGATCTGGTATGGGTGATGAAAGTAAATTGCCTGGTTAAAAGAAGCAAATCCAAAAGATTCGTAAAAGGTGTGTTGTGTAGAGGGTACGAATTGTTAGTAGCAGATCTGGTAAAAGTAGTTGAAGAGCAGATTTAATAAAGGTGCGAGTGGAGCAGATCGGGATTAAAAGCTCAAGTGAGTTAAGATTTGCTTTTGTGTTTTGACAACAAGCACATGGGTACTATTTTGTTAAAAGTTGGTACTAGTCACACACTTTGATTCTGCTGCTGCACGTTTGGAATTCGTTTTGCTGCTGAAATGTTTGACTCTGGTACACGAATTCTGCTGATGTGATCTTGTTTCTGCTGATCAGTTCCTGCTGATCGGTTCCTGCTGCTCGGATTCTGCTGCTGCTGCTGTGTTAAAAAAATAAAAAATAATAAAAAATAAAAAATAAATTATTATTTTGTTTTTGTTGGTTGATATTTGGTTATAGGTCCGAAGACGCCCTTGGATTTTGAACAATGAAGATGTGTATAGTTCGTTTAGGAGATTCAATTCGTGAGATAATTCTTGACTGGAACAGTTACACGCGCATTTACAAATATTTTGGGGGGCATATGATACCATACAATTCATGATATGATTACACAAAATTAGATAATCATAAGCATTGAGTGGTTTCTGGTTGATCCGTCTGCGCTCACTGAGACTATCGGCCATTGCATGAATCGCCATGCATATATTGACTACAAGAATTATCCAAAGACATTTTATGATGTCTTTTTCACTGAAGGACGAGATGATCTATGCTACTGAGTTCATGATTCAAGTAGATGGTTAGTATATTTTTAAGGGGAAGCTTACTGTTCAAAAATACTTATCCATCTACATGCATCACTTGAGGGGAAGCGTTTATGGAGTTGCACGAGACCCTATTGGATGATTACAAAAAGGGGAAGAAGATTTATGATGTGCAGCTTATTATTTGTGATGACATGTTTTAGCATTGTTTCTTCATGCAGATTGTTTTGTAATATCAAATAGGGGAAGATTGTTGGGAATTATAGATTTGAAGATTTGAAGATTACAAAACCTACAAGCAAGAATGAAGAAAGAAGAAACAATAAGGGCCTAATTGTAATAGTTAGATAGCTTTCATAGGAAGCTAGGGTTTGTAACCTCCCTCTATTATATAAAGAGGGTAGGCGTCTAGGTTACAGATCATCCATTCATAGCTAGTCTCTCCAATGAGAGTCTAGAAACGCATAGAGCGTGTAGTAGTAGATTAGTAGTATTATTAGTTTCTTTTATATTCAATAAAAGAAAACCTTATTAGTAATGTTGATTGTATAAACCCTAGATCGAGAGCCACGAGGCTCTGATACCACTTGTAGAATCACGAAGCTTCAGCAGAAACGAAAGATACCAGTACAAACCAAGAGCAACAGACTAGTATCTCGAAGCAGCAGCAACAATATGTTCAACAGCAGCACCACTACAAACTCTAATGCGTATAATTGATCAAACAATTCATTGACCAATAAATCGTGCCCCACAAACGAATATTATAATCGACCAATTAATCTTCTCAAAGTATTAAGCGACACAGCATGTACCCTTGACAGATAGTACCAATTCAATACGATGATCAATTAAACAATTATAACTGATCACAAATGTACCCCACTTTGAAATAATACTAGCGACAAAGCCTTTATAGAAACCCACGTGATTATTCGTACCCCACAAATCAGTACGAGAAAGCGACTCCACAAACAAATATGTGATCTACTCCTTTGATAACCAGTCCCTCGTGAACTTCCAAACTCATACTCAATGAGAATATGAGATTATGAACTTTGTATTCCAAAACACAACAAACAAAGCCCCACAAATTCACTTGACAAATGAGCCCACAATCAATTTATAATACCACTAAACGACAACAATTTCTCCTTGAACCCTCGACCAAGTAAAGAAATCAGCAGCAGTACACGACAAATCAACTTACAACAACCCTTGATTTATTAAATAATCCAACCAATCAGTGAAACAACAAACCCCTTTATTCTAACTGACCTTAGCGAATTAATTGCAGTACGAGGTGGGATCTTGAATAATTAACAAACCCAATAATCAACCAATAATATTAGTACGAGATTAAAACATCACAGCTCCACATCCGAATAAACAACAATATCTATGCTATGTGTATGAGTATTGTTTGTAGACAGCGACAACACAAACAATTTAAATCCCCACGTCCAAATAAGATAATCAACAAAGCAGCTAGACGACAGATCAATGATTAATCAATATCAGTAAACGTTTTAATGAGGACAATACATCAAACCCACATGTGCCATAGACATCGACCCCATCAACTAGGGTATGAATAACATTGATTGAAACACAGCGGAATATAGAATAAGAACATAACTAGGGTATGAATAACAATACAAAAAGGGGAAGAAGATTTATGATGTGCAGCTTATTATTTTTGATGACATGTTTTAGCATTGTTTCTTCAAGCAGATTGTTTTATAATATCAAATAGGGGAAGATTGTTGGGAATTATAGATTTGAAGATTTGAAGATTACAAAACCTACAAGCAAGAATGAAGAAAGAAGAAACAATAAGGGCCTAATATGTAATAGTTAGATAGCTTTCATAGGAAGCTAGGGTTTGTAACCTCCCTCTATTATATAAAGAGGGTAGGCGTCTAGGTTACTTACTGATCCATTCATAGCTAGTCTCTCCAATGAGAGTCTAAAAACGCATAGAGCGTGTGTAGTAGTTAGTAATAGAATTATTAGTTTCTTTTATATTCAATAAAAGAAAACCTTATTAGTAATGTTGATTGTGTTCTTATTCTATATTCCGCTGTGTTTCAATCAATGTTATTCATACCCTAGTTGAGTCCAGATCTTGGATTCTACATCCATATATGATCTATTTATCTCAGTGAAACCTTAATCAAGTAGTGCTACATGTGTAGAAGTCAATTTGACACTTGATCCTCTTTACATGTTAACTGTGAGATTGTTGAATCCTATAACTTTGCATATTTGTTTAAAACTTGTTAAGTTTACTTAATTTCATGTTCTTACAGCTTAGTTTAACATAATTAATCAGTAAATTAGATTATAAGTTCATATTAGTCAACTTAGGATGTTTAATTAAAAAGTTAAATTTCTGTTTTTCTGATTTTGAATTTAATAGTTTATTTTCTTGTAGCTTTATTTTTAAGTTTCAGTTTTAGTCCTTTTAGGGTTTTAATATTTTGTTGCTAATATTGCTTAGTCTATTTTTGTTAATTTTTATCTTCAATGTTTTAGTGCTTATTTCATAGCTTTTTCTTAGCGGTTTTTGCCATGTGCACAAGTTTTGCTGTCAAATTCATACGCTTGCATAAGCTTTATGATTTGATATTAGCTTGTGCACTTAGCTGCTTTGTGTAGCCAATCTGGCTAGTTGTTTATGTTTGTGCTTGCTTTTAACTTTGTAGCTTATTTAGTCCACTTATCAATCCTATCTTTTTGTTACAACTAACTCACCACACAGAAGCAAACAGTGTGGTTGAGTCTTTTTCCTAAGCCCACAAAAGGCTCCTTAATGAGCTTGAGCTTGTGAGCTTTGGCTTCGCACAAAGCCAAGCATCCAAAATCACTGGCTCAGTGCTTGTTGAGACCTTTGAAGCTTAATTGATAGGTTATATTTGAGCTTGTTGTTTGCCCATTCACAACAGTTTACTGAGAAATTAGTAAACTTACACCATTTCCACAAGCTTTTTAAAAGCTCATTTGTGATCTAGAGCTTGAGTATTTTAGCTTCCTGTGAAGCTTAACTACCAAACTCTATGATCCTGTGCTTCATTTTTCCCTTATAGCTCATTTCATAGGGTTGCAAGGAGCTTATAGCTTATCCCATTTTGATGAGTATGCTGGTTCATCAGTATACTCAAGCATACTTCATAAGCTCACAAAAAGCTTATTACTTGGACTTAGCTAGTGTGATTTGTTTCTTTTAGAAGCTTATCCACTAGTCTATTGGATCCAGTGCTTAAATTCCAATTTGCAGCTTATTCTATAAGCTTGCAATGTGCTTTTTGTTTGTCCCATTTGACTTTGTATAGTGGAACTCAGTATACTCAGTAACTTGGAAGCTTTTTCATAAGCTCCTCAAAAGCTAATTTGTGGTCCCCACAGGATGAGCTTTGGCTTTTTGGAAAGCTAACCAACCCATCTTGCTACCTCCATTCACAATTTGGCTTTTTGAGCTTATTTACTAAGTTTAAATTGTCCAACTAAAAGGTTGCATGGGTGTTTGGATCTATGTACTTGTGAATTGCTTATTAGCTTAAAACAAGCTTATTTGTGATTTTCATTGTACAAATTTGTTCATATCTGTTTATATCACTTGTACAAATATACTTTTACTTTTGGTTTTCATTGTAAAGCTTTCTACAAGCTTATTCCAAGCTTATGACTCCACTGTGAGCAAAAAGCTCTACTGAATGAGTCATAAGCCCACGAATGAGCTTATTCTTTGGTTCTAAATTTTCATTCTTTATTAAACTTACTTATTATCAGTATATAATTAGATCTAGAAAAAGAAAAACCCAAAAACATCATTTTAAAGCTAAGTGATAGCTTCTATTTAGAAGCTTATTTGCTTATTAGCTTATTTATGTTAATAACACATCATTTTTATAATTTTCATAGATTCCTTTATTTATTTAATAATTATGTAAAAAGTTTCAGATTTTTGTTTGCTTGTTTTCTATTTTTAGTAAATAAATTATACTTTTAAGTAATTAATAATAGTAAATAATTAATAATAAATACAATAATTGTGTAATAAATACATTTTCATTTTCAAAATTCATTTTATAATATTTTAGACTTTTCTAATTCTTTATTTCATTTATTTAGGTTTATTTTACATTTTCTTATTATTTAGGTAATTATTAAATAGTTAATAATAGTTTTTAATTTATAATAAGTAATATAATACTTGTAAAAATAATTTTAATTGTCCAATAATTTTCTTTTATTATTAGGATCCCAAAAATATAAATTTCACATTTGTGGGATTTGTATTGATCATTTTTCACTTTTATTTTCGTACGTTTACGTTTAATTTAATTTAAACGTACGTTTTTTATTCCTTTTACGTTTTTAGGTTTTCTTATTTCTAGTGTTTGTTTATATAGCTTGTTTTAAAGCTATTTTCTTACATTCCTTAGTATATAACATTCTTATTCTTTTTCCTGTTCAACATCACCCGATCACACACTCGTTCTATTTCAGGATATCACATCTCGAGGACTTAACGACCTGGGAATACACTATATTCCTTGGATAATTGCATTTGGTCTTAGACTGTTTGACTTTTGTTGACCAAATTCCTTGGTTGATTTAAGTTGAGTGTTTCAGGACCAACCATGTTCTAAATATTTTTACAAGCATTCCATATCTCGATTTCTCTTTTGACCTAAAACGAGGGGGAGTATACGTCAAGGGGGAGCTCAATGCTCATCGGGATAACCTTTTTGGTGCTAACAAAAAGGGGGAGAAATGATATAAACTCACTAAATACTTGTATATATCTTAATTTTTGGTTTAATGAGTTTAGATTTTGTAATCATCAAAAAGGGGGAGATTGTTGATATAAATAATGCGTAAAAACGTTATTGATATTTTTCGATATCCCTATATTTTGACGATCACAAAATGTAAAAACATTAAACGTAAAATTACTACGTAAACAAGTATTTAGTTACAAATATCATATTATCCATCAATATCACTTAAGGTATGAATAAACAAATGTCTAATACATTTTATGATCAAAGGGATTTTTATTTAAATATTACAAAGCTTATAAAATTATATAAACATCTTATATATTTTTGAAAAACATTTTTGGTAATAAAGGAAAATGTTTAATTCATAATAAATATATGAATTCAAATTTTTAACCAAAATCAGTTAGTTTTTCACCAAATAAACTTTCCCCAGAAAAGACAAATCTTCCAGGCCGTTACAGGAGGGCGGCCCCCTTAATTTTAAGGGGGGCGGCATGCTCCTCCTGTCAGAATTGATTCCCTATAAATAGAGGCTCAATCCTGGTATTTTTCCTCACCTTTGACACTAATATTTTCAGTTCCAATTCTTTCTAAACATCATTCTAAATCCTTTGATCATAAGATTATAAGTCTTTGTTTCAAGTGATTCAATCTCTCATCATTCAAAGTGCAAGAGAAGAATACTCCCTCAACATCTAGTTAAGAAGTATTGTAGATTTGTGAATATAATTTGTATAGTTGTGTAGATTATTTGTATAGTATAGATCTAGGTGTGTTAGTTGTGAAGTAGTAGTAGTGTTATGAAGAAGAAGTAGTGGTGTGAAGATCTAGAGCTAAGTAGTGAAGAAGTAGTGTTGTAAAGAAGTTGTGAAGAAGGTGTGTAGTGATAAGTGGTGTGAGATTAGTTCTAGCTAAGATTAGAACTCGACATTTAGCTTTGTGTCATTAAATTGGTGTAAGCGAAAGTTGTGTAAGGTTTTCTCCGCCATAAGGGAGCTTGTTGACATAGTGAAGAAAACTCTCAAGTAGGTGACTCCGGGAGTGGAGTAGGAACAAGGAAGGTGTCCTTCTAGCCGAACCACTATGAATCCTTTGTCTTGTGGTGCGATCTTTCCATCTCTATCTCTTTACATACTTACTTATATTGTCTTCATTTACTTACGTTGATATTAGTTTTATTAGTGTGCAAGTATTGATCTCACATATAATTAGAATCGAAGTTTTATAAAACTAAGTTTTCTTAAAACCAAAAAGACGTAAAACCATTCAACCCCCCCCCCCCCTTCTAGTTTTCCACACAAAGAAAAGCACATTAACGTAGCAGATTCTATCGTTTCAAAAGGGAAAAAGACATTCTCATACTCGTGGTTAAACACTACCAGACTTCTCAGAGATGGAAAAGATGAGTAAAACAAAATCAAATAACGTCAGAAAACAAAACAAAATACAAGGTACAAAAGGGCAGTAACAAAACTAAGCCCAAAACAAAACTACTTCTAAACATTTCTAAGTCCAGCAAGTATCTACAAGGTGAAGTCTTCTAAGCCCAAAAGCAAAACCTTCGTCCATAGCCCAGTTTCCTACTAAACCTGCCGCATGAGAAAAGAAAAGCGGCTGACCTTACAAAGCTCAGTGAACAGATATGAATAGATAACTAAGCAAAGCAAAGAAATGATATGAATGAAATACAATAATTAGAGTCAAGAGAATCATACGAAGAACAAGATAAAGGGTAGGATAAATTGTTAAGGTATAAGGTGAGTGTACAAGTCTAAGGTGTAGGTACCAGTATATTTACCCCAGGCCAAAACAAATATCCAATCCAATCCAATCCAAATGGAGTGATCAACTCCCAAAATGTGAGGGGTTGCAATGCACGCATACCCAGTCACCAAACAAATGTAGCATATCCATGTAGTCAATATAGTAGCCTCAATATATACAATCAATCAATACAAATCTAGGATGCATCCATACGCCCCTGCAAACAAGTCATAATCATAGCAGTAGTCGATAATCAATTAGGGACGGTGTGGTACATCTCTCCAACCATACTAGAGTACATAACATCAGTGCATCAATGTTATGGTTGTGGCTACTCCATAACAAGTAACACCTGGGTAAAATACTAAAGGGTCAAGTAGTCAAGGTTCAATATCAAGTATAAGTGCCAAGTCATAATCAAAGGTTCACTGTCAAAGGTTCAATATCAAGTTTCAGTATCAAAGGTTCAATATCAAGGTTTCAGTATCAAAGGTTCAATGTCAAAGGTCAATGTCAAAGGATCAATCCAAGATGTAATATCAATGGGTCATAATGGAAAGGTCAAGCCAAAGTTCCCAATCCACAAGGTTCACTATTCCAAGTTCCAAAGTCCCATAGTTCGTGATCAAAGGGTCATAATGAGAGTTTAAAACAAAAGTTCATTTTAGCAGGTACCCATCACTTGTTTTAAAAAGGTTCGTAGTATAATCCAATTTAAGGAAAGTTTATAACAAAGGTTCATTTAGAAAGATTTTCCAAAAGATAACATTTGTAAAAGTGATACTTAATAAAGGTTTCCTTAAGATACTCTTCAAAAGTGTATTTATACAATTATAAAATCTCCTATAAAAGTGGTCTTACAATCATGTTAAAAGTGTCGTTGTAAAATAGTTACCCTTCAAATGTTCCCATGTCATAATTAAGAAAAGAGATTTCACCTCCTGTTATAATATCCCAAAAGAACATTTAAAGTCTCACAAGGGTTTCATTTCCCGTTACAATGTCCCAAAGAATATCCAAGGTCTCACAAAGGTTCAAAGATTAAGGTCACAAAAGGTTATCGAACGGATCATAAGAGTTCAAACGAATAACAATTGGGATCACAAATACCGGTGAAACACATCAATCATAGAGCCAAGTATGAAGGATCACAACCAAGATCAAACGGAATCATAATATGATAACAAATCAAAGACAAAGTCAAGAGAGAGGAAGTGTGCACTTTCACTGAAAGAGTACGGAATATCTGTACCTTAGTCCAACGCAAAAGCAAGGTCACAAATCAAACAAAGAGAGACGGATCACTCCCGCTTCACCGGACCTAGAGGAAAGTGCATACGAATTAAGAAGAGTTTAAATTACATAAGTTACCTTTTTTAGTTATCTTTCCATTTTTAGAAACTTTCCATATTTAGCAACTTTTCATATTTAGTAACTTTCCCGAAATAATAATTTAATCCTTTAAGGTTAAAATGAACCATTAATAATATTTAAAAAGATCAATATAATAGTTTAGGGTTGATTTATCAATTTAGTAAAGTTTAGGGTCTAAAATGTAGATTGTCAAAATTAAATATTAAAAGCCAACTAAAATTATTTTAAAGTTTATTTTAATAAATTAATATTAAGATAATAATTTTGGACCCCGTCATTATAATTTTTTATAATTTATTAACGTACCCACTATATTAATATATATTCCGTGACAACCCAAGATTTATATATATATATATATATATATATATATATATATATATATATATATATATATATATATATATATATATATATACGACACATACACACTTTCACATATTCGCATACTTATCATATCAATTTCTTTTATTTACAACAATTCTCGTGACACTAAACTATATCCTAGACACATTTTGAGTTTTATGTTATATCGATTCGAAAAAAATACCAAAAGTAATATGCTTGTATTATTTTTATTAGTTTTATCTCGTATGGATCAACACAGGTCTTTTTAGATCACGTAATATTAGATCAAGTCATACTTAAAATATTTCATGTATACAAGCCTAAACATCTATATGTTTTCCTGTCAAAATCCCATTCGACCCCATCTTGGCAACCACAATATGACACCCTTTATCCCATTCAAATGACAAAAGGTCAAATTGTGATCTCTTATTTGCTTTAAAACCATTCGACACCAGTAAGACCAACATGTTCCAAAAATATTTTACCAATTCGATTACATGTTCAAAATCCAAAAACACAAATGTATAACCACTTATACATGTATACGTGTATATGATTTCATGCATGCTTCCTTATATGATTTTATATAGACAAGAAAAATACATCAAGGTTTCTTATTCTTATTCCATTCGATCCCTGGTAACCTCCAATATTCTGAAACATGTATATATATATATATATATATATATATATATATCATCCTCGAAAATTGAATGGAAAACGAAACGGAAACACAACGGACTGTGAACGAAAATGTGAATGATTAGGTTCTCATGACTCTATCTTGTCGATAAAAAAAATAGATTCGGTTTCCTCAGAAAAGACCTATTGTACTGAATCCAAATCAAAAGAATAATATGCAAACGTAACAAATGCTAATCGTATCCCCTAAGAAGAGATACATGGACTACGTAGGATTTGACGGATATTTCGTCCGTGGAATAGAAATAGACAAATCAGATGAGAACGTATCGAATTGTAGCAATCATGAGAATGATATATAAAAGTTTAACCTTTCAGATTTTCCAAATAGTTTCGTCTTCGATACAACCTTTCAAAGGTATTCTCGTAAATTGACAGATCTTGATTCTCAAAGTCCAAGGTCTCGTACTTTAGCTCATAACGGATCCATCAAAATGAGGGCGTATACACAGCAAAACATAGGTGTAGCTCTTCATAGTAACGGATCAAATCCATATAGGCAGAAATAAGTTGATCGTTAACATCAAATGGCAGGAAGCTCTACAACAGAACTTAGGATTTAATCAAAACGTAGAAGTTAGACAATCGCGTGATGAGTATCTAAACGTATCAAAACGTACGGCGATAAGGCAGATCAAACGTACAGATCGAAAGAGTCCTAAGGTCTCACTATTCGCAGATCGTCGCAAACGAAACAGAAATCTAAGTCTCCTCTAAGGCACTTCTCAAGACATCCTATGAACACAACAAGTGCACGTTATATGATGTAAGTATTATCACGCTAGCCAGACGTCATAATACTTGCATCATATAAACATGCCCTCATGATGATCATACTTTATCTCAATCAGTGAAACAAATCTACAATTCCACCTAATAGTCCAACTAACTCCTGGGTTAGTCCTATTCAAAGATCATTAACAAAACGATGCCGGCAAACAAATGAAACTCGAAAGGCGCAACAAAATCAAACAACCATCATCAAAAAGAAACATGTTGCCAAAGCATCAATTCTTCCATCATAAAGTTCGCTACAAGAATTCGTCCCTTTCAAAATCTTCTTATGTCCAAATAGTCAGTCTTCGTCCGTCTTCCAATCTGAGAGTGAAACGGAATCATTAACTCGAGTTTGGTTCCTCAAGTCTTCTGCAGCTTCTTCTTGGAATGTGATGGAGTAATGTGAATCTCTGGTACGATCTTCAATCTCCTCATCATCCAGTCTGCTTCCACTCTCAATTTATCTTAGTACAACCAAGATGAATAGGGAAGTGAGACTGCATGTTCTTCATCAGCTCCAGGTTCGCCGTCTTGACCAGGTTCCTGCTTTCTGCTCGTCCGCTCTTCCATCTTGCGAGGAATGTCATCAACTCTCCAGGGCAGTCACTGTTGTCTGTCATCTTCAGGTTCTATCCAACTCCATCCTCCGGTGGAAAAACTTGGTGGTTCAACAAGAATCACATCCGGGAAACTCAGGGTGCCCAAAATAGTTCTCAAGTTGAGGTTCATTCTTCGGTGTACAAAATAGGTGCAAGAGAATTTCATAATCGCGAAAGTAATGCACGAGTCTCCAGAGCAATAATGATATCAAAAGTTTAACGATCGGAAATCATGATAGGGAGTTTCAAATAGTTCAAAACACCAAAGGTGAGACATAGCAGAACAATCGTCAGCATCTCGAATGCTTAAGCAATCAAAACCCATATCAGGGTCAAATCGAAGTTGATTTTCCAAAGAAAAGCAGATTAACGTAGCAGATTCTATCGTTTCAAAAGGGAAAGAGATATTCTCATACTCATGGTTAAACACTACCAGACTTCTCAGAGATGGAAAAGATGAGTAAAACAAAATCAAATAACGTCAGAAAACTTATAGAGGATTTACCCAAAGCAAGATATGATCATAGAGTGCATCAAACACGTCCTCGCCATGTAAATTCTCAGAATGCTCAAAGAGATGTCTAAAGGATTAACAAACGGATCAGAGATCAAAGAAAAATCAAAATAGCGTTATGCATTACCATGCAATCTTAAATGCCTTCAAACCTACTAGTGGTAAACATAGGTGGTGCAAGGATTTCTAACTTCCAAAGGATGATTCCAAAAAAAAACATAACTAACGTAAGGCACGAATCAGAGTAATGCGGAAGCAAAGATACATAAGCAAAATCTTAAGGTCTATCCATTCCTTATCAGTCAAAACTTAAGTTCACATAGGGGATTCCTAAAGCAAGTTCTCAAAGAGGTTTCCTATGTTCCTACAGTGGAAGTCTAATGGTCCCAAACTCACAGGTCATAGCCTAAGCTCTACGGGTGTTGAATCCGCCGATCCAAACCTATCTCTGATACCATAATTGTAAGACCCCCAACCCGAAAAGGGCTAAAGTGTAACATTATGGAGTCAAATCAGAACACAAGTGAAACGGAGATACAATACTAATACCAAACTTACAAGGGTTACAAAGGAAAACAAAACAAAATACAAGGTACAAAAGGGCAATAACAATACTAAGCCCAAAACAAAACTACTTCTAAACATTTATAAGTCCAGCAAGTATCTACAGGGTGAAGTCTTCTAAGCCCAAAAGCAAAACCTTCGTCCATAGCCCAGTTTCCTACTAAACCCCGGCTGAGCTTACAAAGCTCAGTGAACAGATATATATAGATAACAAAGCAAAGCAAAGAAATGATATAAATGAAATACAATAATTAGAGTCAAGAGAATCATACGAAGAACAAGATAAAGGGTAGGATAAATGGTTAAGGTATAAGGTGAGTGTACAAGTCTAAGGTGTAGGTACCAGTATATTTACCCCAGGCCAAAACAAATATCCAATCCAATCCAAATGGAGTGATCAACTCCCAAAATGTGAGGGGTTGCAATGCACGCATACCCAGTTACCAAACAAATGTAGCATATCCATGTAGTCAATATAGTAGCCTCAATCAATACAATCAATCAATACAAATCTAGGATGCATCCATACGCCCCTGCAAACAAGTCATAATCATAGCATTAGTCGATAATCAATTAGGGACGGTGTGGTACATCTCTCCAACCATACTAGAGTACATAACATCGGTGCATCAATGCTATGGTTGTGGCTACTCCACAACAAGTAACACCTGGGTAAAATACAGAAGGGTCAAGTAGTCAAGGTTTAATATCAAGTATAAGTGCCAAGTCATAATCAAAGGTTCACTGTCAAAGGTTCAATATCAAGGTTCAGTATCAAAGGTTCAGTATCAAATGTTCAATATCAAGGTTTCAGTATCAAAGGTTCAATGTCAAAGGTCAATGTCAAAGGATCAATACAAGATGTAATATCAATGGGTCATAATGGAAAGGTCAAGCCAAAGTTCCCAATCCACAAGGTTCACTATTCCAAGTTCCAAAGTCCCATAGTTCGTGATCAAAGGGTCATAATGAGAGTTTAAAACAAAAGTTCATTTTAGCAGGTACCCATCACTTGTTTTAAAAAGGTTCGTAGTATAATCCCATTTAAGGAAAGTTTATTACAAAGGTTCATTTAGAAAGATTTTCCAAAAGATAACATTTGTAAAAGTGATCCTTAATAAAGGTTTCCTTAAGATACTCTTCAAAAGTGTATTTATACAATTATAAAATCTCCTATAAAAGTAGTCTTACAATCATGTTAAAAGTGTCGTTGTAAAATAGTTACCCTTCAAATGTTCCCATGTCATAATCAAGAAAAGAGATTTCACCTCCTGTTATAATATCCCAAAAGAACATTCAAAGTCTCACAAGGGTTTCATTTCCCGTTACAATGTCCCAAAGAATATCCAAGGTCTCACAAAGGTTCAAAGATTAAGGTCACAAAAGGTTATCGAACAGATCATAAGAGTTCAAACGAATAACAATTGGGATCACAAATACCGGTGAAACACATCAATCATAGAGGCAAGTACGAAGGATCATAACCAAGATCAAACGGAATCATAATATGATAACAAATCAAAGACAAAGTCAAGAGAGAGGAAGTGTGCACTTTTACTGAAAGAGTACGGAATATATGTACCTTAGTCTAACGCAAAAGCAAGGTCACAAATCAAACAAAGAGAAATGGATCACTCCCGCTTCACCGGACCTAGAGGAAAGTGCATACGAATTAAGAAGAGTTTAAATTACATAAGTTACCTCTTTTAGTTATCTTTCCATTCTTAGAAACTTTCCATATTTAGCAGCTTTCCATATTTAGTAACTTTCCCGAAATAATAATTTAATCCTTTAAGGTTAAAATGAACCATTAATAATATTTAAAAAGATCAATATAATAGTTTAGGGTTGATTTATCAATTTAGTAAAGTTTAGGGTCTAAAATGTAGATTATCAAAATTAAATATTAAAAGCCAAATAAAATTATTTTAAAGTTTATTTTAATAAATGAATATTAAGATAATAATTTTGGACCCCGTCATTATAATTTTATATAATTTATTAACGTACCCACTATATTAATATATATGCCATGACGACCCAAGATTTATATATATATATATATATATATATATATATATATATATATATATATATATATATATATATATATATATATATATATATATATACACGACACATACACACTTTCACATATTCGCATACTTATCATATCAATTTCCTTTATTTACGACAATTCTCATGACACTAAAACTATATCCTAGACACATTTTGAGTTTTATGTTATATCGATTCAAAAACAATACCGAAAGTAACATGCTTGTATTATTTTTATTAGTTTTATCTCGTATGGATCAACACAGGTCTTTTTAGATCACGTAATATTAGATCAAGTCATACTTAAAATATTTCATGTATACAAGCCTAAACATCTTTATGTTTTCCTGTCAAAATCCCATTCGACCCCATCTTGCCAACCACAATATGACACCCTTTATCCCATTCAAATGACAAAAGGTCAAATTGTGATCTCTTATTTGCTTTAAAACCATTCGACACTAGTAAGACCAACATGTTCCAAAAATATTTTACCAATTCGATTACATGTTCAAAATCTAAAAACACAAATGTATAACCACGTATACATGTATACGTGTATATGATTTCATGCATGCTTCCTTATATGATTTTATATAGACAAGAAAAATACATCAAGGTTTCTTATTCTTATTCCATTCGATCCCTGGTAACCTCCAATATTCTGAAACATGTATATATATATATATATATATATATATATATATATATATATATATATATATATATATATATATATATATATATATATATATATATATATATATATATATATAGATCAGTTATAAAGGTTAACAAGTATGTGATTCATGTGGGTTATAAATAGCGTGTACATGTTTCCTTTATTTAGTCGATCCATATATCAATCCAACATGTAAAATAAATGTATAGAGGACACCAAAAGAGAAGTAAAGAGAATAAGGTTGATATGTTTTTACCCAGGTGATGATCGAGTGACAGAAAACAAGAACAACAAATCTAAAGCGAACCGAGACAAGAGACTCCAAAACCTATATCGAACAAAGCAAAACCCACACCCTTCGAACAGCTCTCAACCACGATCAGACCACTTCTTTTACCCTCCTTAACTCGAACAGAATGGAAGAGAAGCCACAGAATTTTGGTACCGCTACTTTTGTTAGTAGGGTTAAATGTGTTTTGTGAATTTTTGAGGAATGCCGTGTGTTTTGATGAGCCTATTATGCAGGGGCGGAGCCAGGATTTGAAGTTAAAGGGGGCCGAACTTAATCGTAAAACGCCAAGTATATAGTTCGAAAATATATGGCACGACATTCTTAGGAAAATAGGCGCAAATATATCTAATCAATATAGAAAACCTATGTCTTAAACTAATACACAAGCCTTATAAATTTTTTCTTAGGAATCGATTCTTCTCTTCTTACCTATGTGCCAATCTAAAATTATAAAACTTTGTACCAAAATTATACAATAGTTAGTGTATTGGACTCTTAAACTATTAACTAGTGTATTATGACTTTATAAATCCTATATAAATTAATAATCTAATGTGGTAAATTGAAGAACTGTAGATAAATCCAAAACAAAAAATAAAATTGAGAACACTTAACAAGTAACTAAGCAGTCAAAGAGTTAACCGGTTAATAGTTACCAAGTGATCATCAACTCAAATAACACAAAACAGAAAATACCAACTAGCATTCAACACCTGATGAGATGATAATGCAAATGTCAATTTGTTTGTTCGGATTTTCCGTCGTATACTCATACACGTTATAATATATTTTAATATTAAAAATCCAAATTTGGGTTGCTGGCATTGGGAGGGGCCGACCTTTAATATTCTTCAAATAATGGGCTTTCAAGCTATCTAATATTGTATTCACCGGGCTAGTTGGGAGGGGCCTAGCACCCGCTAGTCACCCCATCCCCTCCGCCCCTGCTATTATGGGATAGGAGCGTAAAAACATATAAGGAGAAAGAATCACAAATGACCGAAATTTGTGGGATACATTGACCAACAATCGTTATCTTCCAGGAGGTCTTGGAATGGGCCATGTTTTGTGCATCTTTTAAATTAGTTTAGGCCCAATGTGTAGTATCTTTAGTTTGTGATTAAATTTGGCCCAACAAGAGAAGTAGGAAAAACGTGTGAATGTATTTAGCTTCTAGTTTTGTGATTTCAAAGTTAAGTCTTTAAGTTATACAAGTCATAATGTATAGTTTAGTTGTTTTATAATTGTTTTAAGATTTTAATTACTTAGGTTATAATCAGGATGCAATGTCTTAGATATTTAAACGTATCTTCAAAAGTTTAAAATTGAGGAATATTTTAGGTATTTTAGATGTTCAAAATATCCGGGTTTTACAAAAACTAAGAGAAATACTTGTTAGGGCAATTTTAGCACCAAATTTAAATTTTTTTTACAATATATAGGAGTGAAACTTTATTCTTAATAAGCGTCTCATGGATAAGAGTTATATGACTAGCACAAAAACAGTACCACTCAAAAATTTCCACCCCAAATATGTAAGGTTCGCCCCTAGATTTGTTAGGAAAAGCATTCATTATTAGTGCTTGTGAGTGTACCGGTAGTACTTAGATTCTAGAACTTGCGTTTGTGATGCATGCCGAGACCGCTAGTGAGACTACATTCGTGTAGTTAGGATTTACTATATGATAAGAGGCATTAGGATAACCCTTGTTTTACACCTGTATTATAATTACATTGACTTCATTGGTCAAGTAATTCTCCCACACCTTTGCGATGTACTCATTTTTAGTACACGATACCCCTAGTACACCCCTTAGAGCCTATCTTTTTCGTTTCTAACTTTAAGTTATTGGAAAGACCGAAAGGAAGAAATTCTGAATAGCGCATTCCGGTTACTTAAAGGAAGAATTTGTTTACAATCCACCCCCAAATGTACACCCAAATCGCCTTATCTCACCTTGTATGCACTCATCTTTAATGCATTATTGTTATTTGTTTAAACCCTTTATTAATTGTCTAATTGGTTACATGGTTGCTAAGTCGAGTCATATCTTGTACATACTGTTTTGTGACGATTGGGACTTATAGGTAAAGTACTAGTGTTATGGAGTAATGGGGAAGAACATCATTAATTACCCCCATATATGCGTTAATGTTTTAAAGTACTCCAAATGTTTCGATTATCTTGATTCGAGTCTTTATTTTCAATTACGTCAAAGTTCAAGTGTAAGGGGAGAACGAGCCCCCTTGATGTATTATTTTGGATGGTAGGGCAAGAGTGTATGAAAAAAAAATCAAAAAAACAAGAAAAACGAAAAAAAATTAGAAAAAGAAAAGTGAAAAAAACATACGGACTACCATCCCGTTCCTTTTATTTTATTTATGTTTATGTTAGTTTGCAGTTAACTTAAGTTGAGTCGAGTCTTGGCTTAGCAACGCCGCATTGTACATGTAATTAACTAAGACAATTGACTTGCCACCAGTAAAATATCCTTTATCCAACAAACCGTGTTTTTTATATCCCTACACCTAACATTACAACCCTTGAAAAGCCCTCTTTGATAGTTTATCCTAGGTGCTTACGCCAAAGTGGTGGAGGTTTTGATCCTTTCCCAAGCCTATGGTAATCTATGTGCTATGACAGGTAGTGAGTGATATTTTTCAGTTTCCATTTGTGATATATATGTCTATAACACCCGAGAGATGAGAGTATCCAAACACTAAATGTGAGGTGCTAGTGTATAATTTCCGTGCTTATCTTGATTAAGGTAGAACAATCATTTGTTGTAATTACTTTTATATTAATGTTAAATGACCCCAACTTGTATTTTAATTGGCATAAAAGCTCATTTGCTTGAGGACAACCAAATCTCAAGTGTAAGGGTATTTGATAAGGAAATATTTGTTACGCTTTTACGGGGTCATTTAAGCCCTAAATCGTGATTTTATGATCAAATATTACCGCAAATCGTTCCTTTTCTCATTTTAGATACTTGGAACGTGATTTCTGGAAAATGGTGCATTTTGGAGCTTTTCGGACGTTTTTATGCTCAAGTATAAAGAAAACAAGAAAAGTCAAGAAAGTCAGGAAATCACACCTGACGGCGTCAGGCTTTACATGCTGACACAGTCATCTTATATTGGAATGATGGTGAATTTTACACGTGACGCCCCAGAACCCAAATTGAAGTTAACACCTGACGACGTCAGGTGTTATGGAGGCAAGGCCGTCTAGCTTTATGATTACACGAGACGACCCAGAAGACATTATCAAGTGACGGCGTCAGAAGTGTTTGAAGGCAATCCGAGAACCCTAAACACGGCGTTCTGACGGCGTCAGGACTTATAACCTGACGCCGTCAGCTTGTAAAGTCTATATATAGTTTTGGATTTTTCATTCATTAAGTGTGCAACTTTTGGAGGTAAACCTTAGTCCGACTTTTACAGTATTTTTAGGGTTTCAAACTCTTTTTTCTCCCATGTTTAATTGAAGATAAGTTCTTCTTTTAATCATTCAATATGTCTATTTGTTGTTTGATTTATTGTTTGTCTTATCTCTACATTAACATGCTAGCTTAGTTTTTTTTAGTGTTTGCTTAGATCTAATGAAACCTAGTTATTAATTATTGATTGTTGGTTTGTTTGATTGTTTTGGGTGATTGATTTCGCGTTAGGCTTAAGAAAACTGTCTAATCTCCTATACGGTAACAGGCTTGAACGTCTTAAGAAATGTAATCGGATGTGTACTACGGTTTTATTGGTTGTTTTTAATGCATAAGTGACTATTAAGGAGGCCATGATAGGATACTAAACGTGTCGTCATAGAAAGAGATAGAAGCTTATAGAGTTGGGGAAGGACGTACACGCCCCCACGACTGGTATTAAGGAAAGCAACCCTTCATCCAAACAATTGTGACAAATCAATTAATCAATAAGAGATAACTAGGGAGTAGTAAAATCTAAGTAAACACGCTTTTCTCATTATAAGAAGTTCACCAATTTACTTTTCTTGTTTATTTTATTTTAATTGTTTAAGTAGTAATTTTAGGTTAGTTGATTAGCAACTAATTCCGCCCACTCTTTCAATACCCGAGATTTTACTTTGCTTTCATAAAAATATAAAAAATACAAAAAGAATCATCCCTCACCTTTAGACCTAATAGGCTTAGCTCTCAATCCTAACGAAACTATTCTCCTAGAGAACGATCAATCTCCGGTACTTGCCACTCACTATACTACATCGGTCAGGTACACTGCCTGATGAGAATTGCAAGCTTCTCAAGATCTCTTGAGAAGTAAAACCTTTTGCAAGATTGCAAAACCACACATCAAGTTTTTGACGCCGTTACCAAAGAATAGTTATTGTTTAGATTGATTTTTATTTTTATTAGGTATACTCATTAGATTCCTAAAGTGCCACCATACTTGAAAACATATATCAAGCACACCTAAAAGTGCCACCATACTTGAAAACATATATTGTTCTTCACTTACGCACATCAATAGTAAAAAAATCACCATAAAAATCGCAAAAGTCCTCTAATATAATAATCAAAACCATAATTCAATCCTATTTACAATACTAACATATTACTCGGATATAAATATAGGTCATAGCCAAAAAGATGTTATTCACTTCAAACCCTTGATCATCAATATTCTCATAGCAAAAAAAAAAAAAAAAAAAAAAAGTTCTTATATTTACTTGCAGATTATTTATTTAATTGATGTATATAATATATGAACTTTTGATGCTGTTTCACATTGTTGGTGCTGCTAGCGTTGCTGTTGTTTATTAAACCAATAACGAGTTGTGAATGTTTAAAGCCTTTAGTATCGATTTCGGGTTTTAAGTCGTAGTTGATGTTATCGGATTCGCACATTTGATTCGTGCCGTATTGAATGTAATTTGGGGATTGTTAAGTTCGGGTTTTGGGAAGGTATGGGTGTTTGCCGAATTTTAAATAAGCTTAGGATTTTTTGTTTGTTGCTTATAGTGGTCCGCCAAGTTTACATAAGTTAGCTCCGCTTTTCTTAAAACTTTTTTTAAAATTTTTTTTGGCACCTATATTTTTTATGCTTGTATTTTCCCAAAACGAAAATTGAATATATTTTTACCAAGAAGTCAATTTTGACTTTTTATTAGTCAATTGGAAAATGATGAGGAAATCTAAATATATGGCTAATTTCATGCTTAAACTTATGTGGCATAATACTGTTGGTTTGTGAAAAAGTGGGTCATTTGATCGCAGCCAATAAGATGATGTCACACAAGTTTAGGCATGAATTTAGACACATCTTTTAGGCCTACCAATCACCTCTCTAGCCAATTATATCACACGATTTCGCCCACGTGGCATAATTGAACAATCTGATTTGTTCAATTTTGTTTACAATAAGTTTGTTTTGGAAATCGCTCCGAAATGATACAATTCATTTATTATATACCATAAAAGATAAATGATAGAATTAAGGTTTTTTGAGTTAAAGCTTGTTAAATACTTCTCTCTCTAAGATACCCAATCCAACCTAACCCTTACCAAACAAATCTCAAACTTTCTCCGGCGGTCGGTCTTGGCCTGCCGTCTGGACCTCCTTCTCTCATCATTTCTTGTACTTTTCTTCTTCCTACAATAAAAGCCTTCCCACAGATCTGTCATCTCCCACCTTTGCCGCTGCCGCTGTAGTCGCTGCCGCCACCGTTGTTTTCTGCTGAGATCCGTTACCATCCGGTCTCTTCTGCTCAGATCTGCTGTGGTCCGTCATCGATGACTTGCTGTTGCCTTGGGTTTCGACTTTAGATCTATTTGGTTTAGGTCTGGCTCCTTTAAGGATGCTCAGTTTTATCTTCTATGTATGTTTTATGTACTTTGTGTACTTTTGTCAAGCTACATCTTTATATGGTTGTGTCTACCAAAAGCTCACTTTGGTGATTCCCCCACCCTTGTATGGTGTTGCTGTAGTCTGTCACAACTATTGTGGTGTATGTCTTGTTTTGGCTTAACTTGTTACCTTGTGTATTTTGTTTGACAAATTGGTTTTGATTTTGCCCATTATATTCGATGTAACTTGTTGTGTTCAAATTACCTCCATTTGTGAGCAGTGAAATGTAATCTCTGTTAAAAAAAAAAAAAAAAAAAAAAAAAAAAGGTTAAAGCTTGTTAATAAACAATTTATTTACTCCAAAACGGCCATCAAGTCTCGACATCTATACATTGCATTTTTCTTTCAAACATTCGCCATATCTTAAATTAGCCGAGGGAAGAAAATTTTGATTCGAAAGTCAACAAATACGCGAAGAAACGACGTCGTTTAGATCCAAATTTCAATTAACAGCATATATTATGTCACCCCTATTAACGTCACTTCCATAACACCAAACAAAAACCCTAAAATTAAAAAAATCAAAATCCAACATCCCCAATTTCACGGTAATTAAACCCTAATTTTATACAATTAACCTCTTATTTCATAAATTATTACAATAAAACGCTGTTTATATATTCATTAATTGTACATATGTGTATTGTTTAATTGAGTTTGTTAAATTAGTTTCAAATTGTTTGTGAAGTTGCTTGGTGTGTGAAAGCAAATAGTGTTTGGATTTGCGTATTAGAATTGAAAAGAATATGTAATCTGTTACAAAGCGTATATTGAAAACTGTTTATTATTCTACTTTTAGATAAGCACGTAAGTAGAAGTAATTTGTTGTAATCGAAACACCTTATTAGAAGAGCCGTATTTAACATTTAAGAAGGTTTGAATGAATGTAGTGGTATGATGTATGAGAATTAGTGATTATGAGTTGTATTAATTAGTAGACGAAAGAGAATGTTATATTGTATTAGGGAGATTATTTTTACAATCGGCTTGATCGGAAATGAAACTAGCATTTTAGTAAGAAAGTAAGTTAAACTGAATTACCTTTTGCGTGGCCACTTCAAAGTTGTTTGCACCTAGCATGAATTGAACGGGATACCGCTCACATTTAGCGATGAAGCTTTTTACCATTAGGCCACCCCTGAATAATGGTTAATCTGAACTACTATTGTAAACTTCTTTTACAAATTAGTGGTTTACTCAACTAGGTTTATTTATTTTGTTTTGAAAATATTATAATTGGAGATTTTGATGTTAGAATGGTTAATTATGGGTAATAATAATAATAATAATATCGAAACACTCAACTAACTTGAGTTTGAGAAGGCGTAAACATTTTGACATACAATGTTGCGACTTAGATTGAGATGCTCTGACATGTGACGAAGAATCGTACCTAACAGAATCAGCGCATCTGTGTATTCATTATTTTATCGATCTCATACACTTTAGGGGGTGTTTGCTTTTGCTTATTTTTGAGCTTATGTTGTTTCGGCTTATTTTGAAACATATGGGGTTATATGAGCTTATTATGACGTATTAACTTATGTAAGTTTCAAAATAAGCAACAAATGGGCTTATGAAACATAAGCCGAAAACATTTAAGTTTATAAGCCCAAAAACAAGCTTAAACATATAAGCTTTGGTTATCAAGTGTTGCCTGTAATCCTCATAGATTTGCTTACATACCACCCTAGCATATTAATTTATCATGCTTGGTATGCTATGCTGATTGTGCTTTTGTTTTTCTAGAATTTCAGCTCTTACCGAGTTGTTGGATCGACATATCACCAAATCTTTCTGTTGATGTTGGGAATCAACACATGGACTTGAATGCTTTACCAGAGGAAGATGGTATGGATACTTTGAATTATCAGTACGCTGGACGAGAGAGAATGGACCAAGTATTAGTCTTTATACTCTACTTTTGATACACCATACATATTATATACTTATGCATATTCGTATAGGATATATGCTTATCTAGCTATAATGTTTAGTGTTCCACTTTTACTTATTTTGTAGAAATAAGGAAAACATTAATCGAGACACATTTTTATATTAATTTTCTGTTCCTATCATCAAATCAGGTTAGTTTCTAGTTATGAGAGGGAAATTTTACTACAGCTAGGATCTAATCGATTGTCTTTTACCTCCTTCAAATCTGGTAGGCTTAGAGCTCCCTTGATACGGAACATATGATTAAGTTCCAAGTATTCGCCTCTTAACTTATATAAACTTGATGTGAAGAACTAGTCAGAAGATTTTTATTTGTTTAGAATAAGTAAATGCCTATTTACTATAAAGGGCAGGTAATCTGACATCGGATGTCTCATATATGTTTTGAACTTATTACTTCAGTGTAACATACCTCACGAATGTAGTAACAAAGTCTCAGTTCCTTAGTTGTAAATATAGTGAACCGGTGTCTAGGATCAGGATGAGGCGTCTTTCGAAGAACTCTTGCTATTTTTATTTTTTTTCTGGAAAAACACTTTTAAATTTGATTGAGTTTTACTGAGAAAAATAGTACAAGGAATAATTATTCTTAGCTTAAAGTATATGATTTTTTTGATGAGTCATCGACCTACAACATAGCAAATCTGTACTCATTAGCATAAGTTCAACCTTACTTTATATGGTGTGTGCACATAACCGAATTGAGATCATGCTGAAATCAAGTATTCCGATTTCTAATGGCTGATCTCAAATGCTTTCAGCCTCAGGAGAGAGGTTATGGGGGATCAAAAAGAAGATACGTGGACGTGGACCCAATGCATATGTCTCAGCCATCGAAGCGTGTCCAGGGATCTCAGAGTAGAAACAATGGATCATATGACCGGAACAGTCTTCCTTCTGGTAGGTCTTAAGTTATGCTCATTATTTTTAATTGAGGACGGGTTTTCTTAGTGGGGAGTGGTTGCTTGCATATGTGTGTGTTATAGCATGAATACATGTTTTCAGATGTTTGGTTTTATTCTTCATATTTTCCCTTTTCTCTAAGAATAAAATTGGATGATCCAAATTGTGATTCTTGTTCCATATATGAATATATGATCGCTTTTTACAAATGTAGTAATATGATTCTGTCTTGTAGGTTGGCTGGACTGCCCTCCATATGGGGATGCAGTAAACTTTATTATTCCTTCAAAAGTCCCTCTCGGAGAATCTTTTAATGACAAGATCGTTATTGATAAACAATATTCCCCTCAACAAGCGATTCGTCATCAAAGGCGTTTTGGGAGAGAAGTAAGTACCGATCATATAAGTTCTCTTAAACAATAGCTTTTCCATTGATGTCTACCTGTTGACTCAGCAAATTTTATATCATTCTTTTCCAGCTAGGTTTAGTAATAGATTTAACAAACACCAATCGGTATTATCGGGAGTCTGATTGGACGAGAGAAGGTATTAAACATGTAAAGGTCAGATTATCAGAAGCTACATCTTTTTTTTTTTTTTTTTTTTTTTTTTTTTTTTTTTGTGGGTCCATTATTATAACCAATTCTCTGTATTTCTTAATCATTTCTTTAAATGCAGATCAGGTGTGCGGGAAGGGACTCAGTGCCGGATAACGAGTCTGTAGAAAGATTTATCCAGGAGGTAGGCTGCTGTTGTACTAGTACATACCTCTGTATGCAATTACATGTTGGTGTAATCATTTCTTGCCTCCAACATTTTTTTTCTCTTTATTTGTTGAAGTTTTTGGTATTAATGAAAATGAGCTGTACTGACTTCTGCCTCTGTTTATTAGGTGACCCAATTCAGCTCCCAACATGCTCGTTCAAATAAGTATGTCCTTGTCCATTGTACACATGGCCATAATCGGACAGGATATATGATTGTTCATTATCTTATACGGTCAGAATCAGTCTCCCTCACAGAGGTAGGTGATTAGACTTGTCAGGAGTACTCATATGTGGTCTTTCTCTTTGTAAAAACCAAGCTTGAAATCATGTATGAATGGGACTTGCGCAGGCGATAACTAGATTTTCTAAAGCACGTCCTCCAGGGATATACAAACAAGATTATATTGACGATCTATGCAATTTTTTCGGTGAACAATTGCCTAGAACCTTTGTTTGTCCACAAACCCCCGAATGGAAGAGATCACCTGATCGGGATGATGATGTAGCTTCTGGTTTTCAGGTATATACCACAAATGTTTTCGTGCTGGAAGATGGTTTCTGATTACATTTTGTTCTGCGTGGAAGCTTTATTTATGATATGATCTAATGCCTTTATGACTTTGGATGATTGGTAATCATGATGATGGAAAGTTTCTCCCTTGCACATAACATTTTAATTATATATGTTTGCAGGACAATGATTTTCAAGCAAACCAGATGGCAAATGGTTTGGGTGTAGGTGATATGACAAATATCGTGGGAGCAGGGGAGATGGCAAATGCCGTGGGAGAAGACGTGATGGAAAATGTTTTGGTACCTAGGGAGATGACAAGTGATGATATATTGGGAGAACCAGTGCCTTTCAATAAGATGGAGTCAATGAGGCAGTTCTGCAATGATGTTCTTAAGTTGAATTCGCGGGTAAGTATTTGGCACACACTACCTTTGGCATGTATTCAAAACATTTTTATATAAGACAAGGTAGTTTTATTTGATTTTAGCCTTCGATGTTTGTGTGTTACAATATCTAGAGTCATGATCTGTCATCTGGATCTGATTATGTTCTTTCCAATTTTATATCCGAATTTGTGAGAATCCAAGGCTTAACATGTTAGTTTATCATTTATTTATGGGGAGACAACTTTTATTCTTATTTCCATCCCCTTTCCATCAATTCTCAGGGACGAGGAAAACCACAATTTCCAGGATCACACCCTGTATCTCTTAGCAGGTACATTTTAGTGCTAAATTGTTGTGGTTTTTTCTTTTCTTCTTCATATGATGCATGATTGAGCTTTATGGCATGTATGTATTTGTCTGTTTTGGTCAATTTTTGGTCTATCTCCGGTTCCGCTTATGCAAAGTTAAGTTTTTGAGTTTGTCATTCTTATTACTTTCTGCACGATGAATGGTCAGGATTGTTTCATTACAACCCTGATTTCGTGCTTTGATCTCATCTATTTGAGTACTTGTTTGGTATAATTACTTTACCTTAGCCAAGTAATAGAAATACATGGTTTCATGCTTTGATCACATTTATTTTGCAGGGACAACTTACAACTTTTGAGGCAGCGGTACTATTATGCCACATGGAAGGCAGACGGAACACGATATATGATGTTAATAACTTGGGAAGGATGCTATTTGATTGATAGAAACTTTAATTTTCGAAGTGTTTACTTGCGGTTTCCATGTGGAAATGCTAATGAGGTAGCGTGCAATTTCATTACACTTCATCTCTCTCAAATTAGATGTAAAATCACCTTTCACTCTGTCAGCATTTAGTAGCTTCTTGGTCTGTTTAGATAACCTCTGTGTCCATTTTTCGTGTATAATGTTTCTTTGAACTTAAAAATAATGTCCCAAAAGCTTTATGTAAATTAAGTAAGGGCATGAAATATGATTCTATTTAATATGGAACTTGTATACGTGGCAATTTGGGTTGGCTAAGTATGGGTAAAATTGGCAAAAAGTTTAAGGCTGGTCACAATGGCCGGATTATAGTCAGACGTTTTTTTTTTTTTTTTTTTTTTTTTTTTTTTTTTTTTTTTTTTTTTTTTTTTTTAATAATATAATTGGTTACTGAGGCGATTTTTCAAAACAACGATTTTTTACTGGAACAATAAAGGAGGTTGCGAACTTTCAAGTACACTTAAGGTAGTTTTTAAAGTGATACAAAGTATCTGTTATCGATAAAATGCAACTCAAGTCTTATTTTCACTGTACTCCCGTTCCGACTACCTTGGTTTTCAGTATCTCATATATTGTGTTTCTGTTGATGACCTTGTGTCTCACATACTTTTTTGTTAGGGTGCAGCTGGAAACACTCATAACTACACCTTGCTTGATGGGGAAATGGTGGTTGATACTGATCCGAGCACACACAAGCAGGAAAGGAGATATCTCATTTACGACTTGATAGCAATCAACAAAGTATCACTTGTAGACGTAAGACCTTTTTTCTCTTTTCCACTTTTTTGGTAACCTGTGACTTGTTGACTAGGCTGTATTATGTTATGACATTTAATTTATAGTTCATGGTTCAGTAGTTTCTTTATATCATGACTTTTATGTAATGATTTAACCAGTTTGTAGCCGAGGTCGCAAAATGGTGGTCAGTAGAAGGGTTGATATTTTTTAGTATTGTGCGGGGTTATGCCGAAACACGTATTTGCTCAATTTTGTTTAATATATAATATGATTGGTTATTTATGATTACAAAAACAATGTTTATACAATAATAATAATCTGAGTCGTTGTATATAATGGATTTATGAAGCAATGTTTTATGCATTAAATATAATCTTTGAGTGACACGTAAGACCATTTGGAATGTTCCTTTTTTTTAGTTCGACCCATTCTAGATAAAAACAACCAAGATTGATCCTATTTTAAGTAAACGGGTCAAAATTGCCACCTTGGTTGAGTCAAGTGCAGAATAGGGAATATACATGAAGCTTCGTAATGGATTGTCAAATGTCAATAAAGACCGTTCTTCTCTTTGTTTAGTTTTTATTTTTTTGTAATGTTTTGCTAATAAATTATGCACAAAGCTCAAGATTAGATTGTCAATTTTCTTTCAGCACCCTTTTAGCAGCAGGTGGAAGATACTTGAGAATGAAGTTATTAAACCTCGGAACAGGGAGCGAGACACTTTGTTCAGGAGTAGAAATCCGTACTACAGATATGACTTGGAACTATTTCGGGTACATATGACAGCCCCTAATTACCATTAGTTCTTGATATCAATTTTTATCAGTTTTTTTTATTCATTTGTTGCACAATTAATTCATTTTAGGTTAGAAGGAAAGACTTTTATCTACTTTCTGCTGTATCTAAGCTTCTAAAAGAGTTCATTCCACGCCTTTCACATGCATCAGATGGTCTCATTTTCCAGGTGATTAGAAATGATATTGCAAACACTTATCTTTTCTAATTTAATGGGTGTTCGAGTGTAAGTTCTGAAACTATATATTTGACTAATGTGAATTGTAGCTGCAATAATCAGTTTTTTAGTGTATGGAATATGGATAAACAGATGTTGCTAGCCTGCTAGGCATCTCATTATATGCGTACTACAACTTTGACCAACGATAGCACATTGCACCCATTTTATTACAGCTGACTATAATAACTTCCGAAACAGACTTCCAAATTTTTGTACGATGATGTTGTTTTGATTTATAATAATTTGTGCTAGTCCTTCAAATTGCTTCTATCTTGGTGGAAACTGATGGTTTTTCACTCATAGGGTTGGGACGATCCATATGTGCCTCGCACACATGAAGGTCTTTTGAAGTGGAAGTATCCAGAAATGAACTCCGTTGATTTTCTTCTTGAGGTTGTAAAACACGTGTGTTTGGTTTATCAGAGTTAAATATTCTATATTTGGTTTAACTGAAGCAGCTTATCTTGATAGGTGGGAAGCAATAATCGCCCTATGCTTTGTTTGAATGAGCGTGGGAAGAGGAAATTAATGGATGGAAGTCGCGTCGCTTTTAGAGGTATGCTATTATAAAGATCCTGAAATTGGCAAAACGTGGTGGCAGTTTCAAGCCATCTTTATATTGAAAGCTGGAAGCGGGTCAACATGGGTTGTATTTCATTGATAACGGGTCAAATGTAGAAATTTAGCTAAAACCGACTGCTTTGAATTGGGTTTTCAGCCATACCAATCATGCGAGGTTGTTTTGTTAACCACTAATTACTGAAGGTGGTTAAGTTTTGGATAGCAATCACTAATCTGCCTTATGTATTTTCTTAACTACCAATCACCACCATATTAAATGTGGTATTGAAAAGTCGGTATAGGGCTATAGTTAGCACTTTCCGTGTTTAAACATATTGAATACATCATCTATTTACAGAATACTATAAAAGGTTTGTTGGCGGATTGGCCAAGCCTGAACCTACCCATTTTGACCCGCTAATAAAATAATAAATATTACCCGTTTGATCTGCCCTGCCCAGCCCGACCCATCTGTTTGGCATCTACCTTATTTGCATTGGCTTGTCTTGCTCTTACCATTATGAATTGCAGATCCATCAGTAGACATATTCTCATTATCCGGGAAGATAATAGAATGTTCATGGGATTCCGAGGAAAATGTATGGGTCTTTATGCGGATGCGACCCGACAAATCCACACCTAACGAGTTTATAACCTTCAAAAAGGTCTATCTCTCATTAACGAACACACTACCATTTTCATGTTGACCATTGACCAACTCTTCCTGCTTTACCAATTTAGGTTATGAGGAGCATCAAGGATAACATCACAGAAGAGGTAGTTTTGAACGAGATCCACGATATCGTTCGTCTCCCTATGTACGCTGACAGAATAAAAACAGACTGCAAAACCTTTGAGAAGAATGGTAGACGCAAGTAATAAATCACAATCCATCCACATGGATAATCTACCATATCGGATATTCAAGAACCGGCAAACAAAACTTCATTGAAATACAAAGATATGCACAAAACGGCTGGTTTCTATGAGATTGTGTGCAATAATAGGATGGAACTCCTAACGGAGGTTAGTCATGTATTCTAGCATTATGATACCGATCTAGTTGATTTTTCCGGTAGAAAGGTTGAGAAGGTATTATAGTTCTATAGGTGGTTGGAAGTTTTTGACCAACTTATATAGGTACGGTTGTGATATTGGTTTTGGACACTGATGAACACAAAAAACTGAGTATGTTAGTTGATTTTTTATGATAGCAATCGTATTAGATCAAATATGAGATGTTTGGTGAAAATCTATATCGGATCCAGAAATTTACGATTTGAGTCTGCATTGCCATGAAAATGTTATAGGGTCTGCAGAAGGTTTGCTTATTTGAGCACACATTTGGTAGTTTTTGTCTCCAAATTTCAATAGTTTCTACTTTTTAGGCATAGTTTCCTACCAAAACTAGGAGCAATGCTTGAGAATAACTTTCTATACGTAAGCACATTGTCAATCAAAGTTTATCTATTACAACCTTTATTTAGCTAAAAAGAATCAAAAGGGTGACCTTGGTGTCCGTTTTGGACTAAATTTATATTGCATTGTCTTTGATTAGAAGAGAAAATGATTAGGATGTTCAGACTTGGTCAAATATTGTGGCCAAAGAGGTCCCTTATCCCGTTTTATTTTGGACCGAACTTCATTTTATGTTTTGCAAGAGGGCATAATAGACATTTCCACTTTTGTTAATTATTTTGGTGGTAATTTTCACCTCACTCACTCACTCACACTACCATCACTACCACCACCAACACCACCATCATCTCAGTCACCTCCACCGCCATCATCATCTTGAAACCCAGATTCCGGCCACCACTTCCGGCTACAATCAGAGAAAAAGAATAAAGATTGTACAACCATTAGTCCATTAGCATTGTTTTCCAATTTCCATCTCAAGTACCTCCGTCACCTTGATTATCAATTCCTGGTCAACAATAGAGCACAACCCGTCATGAAATGTTGATAAGATCACATAAGCCCGTCTTTGGTAACAGATTTGGTTGTGGTAGATTTTTATGTCTTATCCGTATGTTTTCTTTTTTCTTGTAATAGGGCAGTTTCCATTTATATATACAGCTACCAGTTGATGGACCATGTAACGGGAGTAGCAACATAATGCACATAGATAAGTTAGTTAAGATACTTGTACTAGGGTGGCAAAATATTGAGATTTCAAGTATACTCCTAAACGGTCAAATTCATTCAGATCAAAATATAAAGATTTTCATAGTGGGTTCATCTTACAAAACTTTTGTTGTCATTTTTCTATTTGAATAAATGACAATGTATTAAACACAAATCATATTGCAACTATTTATATGAATCAAATGATTTGGAGGTTTTTAATGTATTAAACTATTAATACACTTTGGTCCATCATTTGTTTGATTGGTTTGGCCATTTCAACTGTTGGTTAAGATTTTACTTTTGATCTGTTGGAGATAAAATATACTCCGTAACACTAATCTATCTATAACCCAGCATAGCATTATATTTGGCCATGAACAAAATATAAATCAGATAGGTTTGGGTTATAGTTGCTATCGGTTTTGTTTTGAGTTGATGTTTGTAGTTTTGGGTCGATGTATTTTATTTCTATCGTGAATGAAATGGTTGTCATCTGAACTATCCCAATTCTCTCATACAAAATGTACAAGAGAAAAAGAACTTCTTGATAACCCATTACAACATTTGTCCAAGATAAACTTGGTAAAGAGAATCGTAATATTGTGTAAATCATGATTACATCCAGGGATTATATAGAAGAGATAATTACACTCTAATCTTCTAATATAATAATATATAAATACAACTTAATTGTCTAATATTTCCCCGCAAGCTAAGGCCGGGGAACGACCTGTAGCTTGGACAACCGTAGTGAGGATAGGGGCTTGGTAAACACATCTGCGATCTGATCATCAGTAGTTATGAACTGAACTGAAAGCTGTCATTGTGCTACTCTTTCTCGAACAAAATGAAAATCAACTTCTACATGCTTTGTACGTGCATGAAAGACACGATTTGCTGAAAGGTACGTGGCGCCAAGATTATCACACCATAAAGTGGGTACCGACTTAACCGGCACAAGAAGCTCATGTAGAAGATCTTGAAGTATATGTTTAGTGTTGAATATTCAAAGTCGAATAGACTTATTTTCAACTTCAAATTTGATGTTGATTCTTTCATGTTTGATAAACGTTGATAACCTACATTTAAAGCTGTTTAATAATTATGGTGGGTGGTGGAGGTGACAGTGTTGGTGGTGGTAGTGTAAGTGAGTAAGGTTACAAGTTGTACTAAAAGAAAATGAGAGTGGGAAGAATACGAGGGTAAAATAGTCATTTCTCAAGAATAACGTGATTTGAGAACATATAACGGGGCATTGACCTGAGTATTACGGGTCAAGGGACCTCTTTAGCCTTGAAATCTCAAGTTTTAGACTCCCGGCGACGAAAATCCCAAATTTTGTCCCCGGGTGATGTTTTTTTGACAAGTTTAGTGACCAACATTGTATTTTACTCATTTTTAAATAATTACTAGTAAGGTCTTGCTAGTTTCACGTGTAGTTTGGTTTTTTAAATAAAAGTTAATTATTTGGTGAAATATGTTCGTAAAATTAGTTATTTTTGTCATTTTCCCTTGTTACACAACTAATAAAAGATTAACTCCCAAGTTTAGGCACAATATTTGGTCTAATATGATTCTATCTTAATAAAAAACACAAACATACGTCACATCGTATACTATATAGTTTGGTCAGTCAAAGATCACAAACAGCACACAAATCTCATCATTATTGATGTTAGTTATTTGGTGGCATTACACGTCTACCTTTCACTTTCAATTCCACGTCGTTTTTATTTCATTATCCAAAACAAAATGTTACGTTTATACTAACAAGAAATCCCGTACAAGTTTTGTGCTTTTGGAAAAAGAAAAAGAATTCAATAAAAATAACGAATACTCTTCTATTAGACTATTAGTTTAGAAGAACATTGCAAACTAACAAGTATTGAACAAAAACAATTTTATTGATATCTTTCGTTTATTCATTCAACATAATCATTTTGTATAGTATGTATACATGTTTACAACACATTTCCGTCTACATGTAAACGGGCACTTATTAATACAAACAACCAAAGAAATTTTAGGCACTCGAAGTAAAGTTGAAGTTGCCGCAAGTAGTTCGCCTGCCCAAGAGAGTCGAGCTGAATCTTAGGTTTGATGTAGCGATATCGAATTGGATAAGATTGTCCTCTAGTTGGTATCCTCCTATAACAACTGAAGTTCTAGGGTTTGATCCACCATTGACAATGCCAAGACATAAAGTGTTGTCGTTTACTTGCACCATCGAGTTTGATCCTGTGATCATCCAAACAGTGTTCTCATTTTCCAAAACTAGCTCAATTGATGGGACTGAGGGTCCCACGCGTGTGCTTTGCACGTTTGTCGTGCTGAAGCACACGCCAAAAGGTGCTACGGATGCAACTCTAGTGATATTCCTGGCTGCAGCCTCGGCGATGAAGGCTGTGGTTAGAGCATTGTAGATTGAGGACTCGAGGACGGTGTAAGGATTAACAGTGCTAATCTTGGTTCCACCGTTGCCTTGACTGTCGATTGATAGCAACGAAGTGTTTAGTGGTATGGACTTGTTGTTAACTCTGATTGAAGTCACTCCTATAAAATACTCGGCTGACGGTTCACCTTGTGTAGATGAGGAAGCCGTGCTCACTGGATTAATGAAAAGTCGTGTACCTGTAAGTGATTGTGAAACATCAATACCGGGAAGAAAGTTGTATGGTCCATCTCCAAAGAAAATAACACCATCTGATGTCGTCGATGACGACAAACAGATAGCAAACTTTCTATCAAAGCTGAAAGCTGCAGCTAATTGAGTTGGTAGCCCAATTTTGGTCCGGCCAAGTCCAGCCATTCCAGATACACCACTAACAAGTCCTTGTAACAAGAAAGTAGGTGCACATGAAAACAAAAACCTTGGCACATTAACAAGTTGACCTGGGGTCGATCCGTCAGTGGACCTGACTTGAACCAGGTCCGTGGCCAGCTCACCACCAGTGGCTGTCCTACTAATGGGGTTGTCAGGAGACACCCCGCATGTATTATTATTACAACCTGGTCTAGCGGGACCAAAACAGTCCCCACATCCGTTGGCTTGAGCCAACGAGCATTGAGCTGACCTACACCTAGCAGGTTGATAAGTTGACGAAACATAGTTATTATCACAATCCACCCATAAAAAGCGACCACCAAGATCAACCACTAGATTCTCCTGCACTAATGGAGTCCTTTGGTTAATTCTAGTGACATATTGGTTAGTCGCGGCATCTTTTCTCACTGGGACAACCAATGCATCGGGTCGAAAAGATGGTTGTGCATGCGAAAGAAATAGGAAAAGGAACACTGAGAATATGATCAACTGAAAGGTGGTGAAAGACATTGTAAGATGTTGTGTTTGTGTGATAAATATGATGGAAATGCGTTTGAATTTATAGGAACATTTTTGGCATTCAAGTTCATGTATGAAAGGTGGTAGGAGGTTACGTGAACACAATCATGATTCATGAAATTAAAAAAGTAAACCAAACTGCTTTTTAAATCAAGAAAAATTCAAAGAATGCAAATCAAATTTGACTTGAATTATTTTTGTATGATTAAGTTTTAACGGTATTTGAACATCTAAAGTAGGTAATCACTCCAAGTTAATCGAGTGATAAAAAACTTGTGACTATCACCACTAAATATAAAATGTTAAAATTTCAAATCCGCGCTCTTTAAGTGGCTTGAGCATTCGTGATGATATACTTAAATTCATCGTCAAAAAGTAAAAACTATAGCTACCGCATCATCTACGTAAGCTTACTTATATCAACTTATACAAAACCCATAAATGTGTACTTAAACACTGGTTAACAAATGTTTCTTTATGTTTTTTTATTGTATAAATCTGATAAAACTAATTAAGGCATACAAACTATAATGAAATATGGGTGTGCTTGGTTTCAAACTCGGGAAAAGGAAAGGGAAATGCAATAATAATAGTGAGGAAAGGGAAAGGGAAAAAGAAAGAAAATCATTCCCCTAATTTATTGGGTAATGGCTCATTACCCACTATTGAGTAATGAGTCATTGTATTGTTGTACTCTACCAAATACATTTTTTCATTATCTTTCTCATTCCTTACCCCCATAACTCTTACCATGCATGCCCGACTTTACCCCCATAACTCTTACCATGCATGCCCGACTTTATCATTTCACTTGCTATTGATTTCTATCCTACATTGTTACGTGATTAATTTAAATTTGACTAAAAAAAATTCTTAGTTGATTGCCTATATTAATTATTAAATAACTTTTTATTTGTTTTATTTTTGAGTGAATTGCAAAAATGATCTTTAAACCAAACTATAGATTCAGTCTTCAACCTTTTAAAAATGTAACAATTGTCCTTATGAGGAACTCTGAGTTGCATATTCGGTCTTCGGCTAAAGGTAAATGACCAAAATACCTTCGTCTTCAAAGCCTCAAATGGCCAAAGACAAAATATAAGTTAAAATTTCAAATCATGCTTGGTGCAAAAATTCTGAAGTGGTCACACACACCTCTCTAAAAATGCGCTCTTTAAATGGTTTGAGCATTCGTGATGATATACTTAAGTTCATCCGTCAAAAAGTAAAAACTATGGTTACCGCATCATCTACGTAAGCTTACTTATCAACTTATACAAAACCCATAAATGTGTACTTAAACTCTGGTAAACAAATGTTTCTTTATGGTATAAATCTGATCAAACTAATTAAGGCATGGGATTTTCTAAAAATGAGCCTCGAGGTTACACATTTGAGTTTCTATATAAGTAAAGTCCGAGATTATTAAATTAAAAATTATATTTATCTATGGTAATTTGTGAGTATATTAAATGGGAGAATACATTTTCTTATATAAAAAGAAATGCGTTAAAAAACATAGGTTAACATGTGCTTAAGGTCACGTGTTAGAAAAACGCTTAAGGCATATAAACTATTAAGAATTTTATGAAAAATGAGTTTATCATTTTACTGGCTATTGATTTCTATGCTACATATATTGTTACGTGATTAATTTTAATTTGACTAAAAAAAGCCTTAGTTGATTGCATATATTAATCAAATAACTTTTTATGTGTTTTATCCACAAAAGGTGTAGATTGGCGGGAACACCCTGACCCCGGGTGCCTTTTGGCACCAGCCATTGTCCACCCCACAAGGAATAGCTCCGGCAACTCTCCTGGCCTAGTGGGGCACCAACTGGAGTGAGCCGAGACTCTCGGACTCTTGAGCTCTTATCCACAAAGTCTCTCCAGTGAGCCCATAGGTTTTGCGGAGGTGGGTACCTACCTGGGAGCAAAGTGCCAGGGATGGGATTCGAACCTGAGTCTATTGACTCAAGAACGAAAGCCCCACCCACTGGACTAAAGCCCCAGTGGTTTTTTTATGTGTTTTATACTTTTGAACATACATTTAAATGAAAACTTTATATTGAATTATTTTATGACAGCTTGTTTCGCTTATTAGTTATCGTGTGCTAGTTTAGTTTGAAACTTTGAATGTTTCAAAACAGATAAGATATGATCTAGAATTGTCAATATTTGGCTTAATTTAATACATATCTGAAAACGAGAAAATGACATATAAGATGAAAGCAGCTCACTACATTTTGTTTAGTTTTTTGTATTAGATATCCAATTTGTGTGAACTTAGATGATACACGCTTAAGAATAAAATTTCTAAAAGTATCAAACTATCAATTAATCTACAGGTTAGTTCTACTAGTAATCAATAATGTGTATCTACTGTTTTATTTTATTCCAGTCACTTCCTATCGACAGCAACAATTTTTAAAACTGATTATAGTACCCTTATTTATATTAGGAGTAATTTAATTGATGTTTTTCTGAATATAGAATGTAGTTAAGTAACATTGTGACTATTTCATTAGCCATTTAGGACTTTTATATTAGATTTGATATAACTGCTTATGATGCTTTGTTTAATGAGTGATTACATCATTTTTCGTTTTTATAATAAGTACACGCCCTGCGATAGTTTAAGCTTATTTATCCGAGTTCTAGAACTTTTAAAAATCTCATAAACTATATTTTGGGCTTATAAGCTAATCAACTTGAGTTTATAAAGTTAAATAAGCATAAACTCAAGTTGATCAGTTTATAAACAAAAAATTGAGCTTATTAGCTGTTCAAAAGCTCAATAAGTCAATAAACTGATCAACTAAGCTTGAACAAACACCCTGTAAAAGAAACTTTATTTTTTTACTTGTCACGAATATTACGATAAAAGAAAACTGACTGACATTCAAATTTCACGTAATCACTTTTTACGACATCAATGAATTTTCTTATTTCATGAAAGGTAATTTTGTGGGACAAAAAATGTATATGCGACATGTTTGTAAATTATTAGGTAGTTAAGGGGGGTATAAATCTAGTAACATGGTAAGAACGTATAATATGGGTCCTTAAGGCTTTTCATAATGGACCCACCGGGGGACATCATGGCCCGAACTACACCGCTCGAAAAGTTTTTGAATCCGATTTTTATTGGCCCACCATTTACAAAGACGCCCATGACCTAGTCAAATCTTGTGACTCGTGTCAACGTCAAGGAAAGATAACACAACGTGATGAGATGCCACAAAATGTCATCCAAGTTTGTGAAATCTTTGATGTTTGGGGCATAGACTTTATGGGGCCGTTCCCGTCTTCACGAGGGAACAAGTACATACTCGTGGCCGTTGACTACTTGTCAAAATGGGTCGAAGCCAAAGCTCTCCCAACCAACGATGCCCGAGTAGTTGTAAAGTTTTTGAAATCTCTCTTCTCTAGGTTTGGAACTCCCCGCGCTATCATTAGTGATCGCGGTACTCACTTTTGCAATGAGTAATTTGCAAAAGTCATGCTCAAGTATGGTGTCACTCACCGACTTGCTACCGCTTATCACCCACAAACAAGTGGGCAAGTGGAGGTTTCAAACCGTGGTTTAAAAAGAATTCTTGAAAGGACCGTAGGCGAAAACCGTGCCTCTTGGTCGGACAAGTTTGATGACGCTCTATGGGCTTTTCGCACGGCTTATAAAACACCCATCGGGTGTACTCCTTATAAGCTCGTATATGGAAAAGCGTGACATCTACCGATTGAGCTCGAGCACAAGGCTTATTGGGCTTTGAAGAATGCCAATTTTGATCTTAAGTCTGCGGGTGATCATAGGAAATTTCAACTCAATGAACTAAATGAACTTCGTGATCAAGCTTACGAAAACTCTTTAATCTATAAAGAGAAAACAAAGAAGATCCACGACTCCAAAATCAAGAACCGCATTTTCAACGTTGGTGACCGAGTCCTTCTTTTTAACTCTAGATTAAAGATATTTTCGGGTAAGCTTAAAACCCGCTGGACTGGACCTTTCACCGTTGCCAAAGTTTTCCCTTATGGTACCGTCGAGTTATCTCAAGATGACGGTCCAAATTTTAAAGTAAATGGGCATCGGTTGAAGCATTATTTTGGAGGGGACATACCACCAATTGTCCCGGACCTCCAAACTTTCCCCATGGACCAATGAATTCGGGGTCGAGTCAAGCTAGCAACTCGATAAACAAAAATAGTAGCAACAACATGGGTTTTCACCCATGTCTCTGATTTCTTTCTACTTTCTAACACCCTAGTGTAGGGGAGTGGCCACCCCTTGCAGCTATTTGCAATGTATATATTCTCATCTCAAAAAAAAAAAAAAAAAAAAAAAAAAAAGTGTGTTTGTATAAATAAAGTGAAAAATGAAAAATGATGTTCCCACAGTTAGATTCTAATATTATCTTCTTTCGTTCAACGATTCGGCCTAATAGCCGGGACTTTGAATATTGAGGACAATATTCAATTCTAAGTGTGGGGGAGGGGAAAATTCTAGCGAATTTTATCAAATTATACCGTCTAGTACTCCCGTTTTTGGCCAAAATTTTGATTTTTTTTTCACTTTATTTCAAAAATCTTTGTGGTTATCAGTCCGCCGTGTCTAAACGACAAAAGGATTGGCTAATTCAGGAGCAAACGGCTCTTGGTAAAGATAACTCAAATCCGTTGACGGCTTGTAATTTGCCCAAAATTGTATGGTACCTCAACTCGCCATATCCTCAATAGTAAATGAGTTGGCTAGCCCGCAAGATTATGGCTTATGGTAAAGGCAGTGGAAAAACCATAATTGGTAATCAACTCACCAAGATGTTGACTGTTCCATCAAGAGTTGGCTAGTCCAGGAGCAAACGGCTTCTGGTAAAGACAAATCAAAACCGTTGAAAGCTGGTGGTTTGCTAAAAATCATATGGTTTGTTGGATCGATATACTCTGACCAAACTACTTTGTAGCTTGTAATGGTTTAACAATATTGAGTAAACTCAACACGATTAATATTGAAACATTGTTTAACCTTGTAAAGTATGCGGAATCTACTAACACAAAGCTTAAGAAGAACTTTTATATTAACCAAACTTTGAACCTGCTTTGTTACACAGATTCACTAACAATCCCTAACTATTTATCGACTTTGAACAACTCTAAAACTTATAAAACTTATATCGACTAATACCCCTTAAGGCACTTTATATAGATAACCTTAAGTCGGTTTAAAACATATAATCCTTGAACGACAAGTCATTATCCCTAACTAATTCTAGAATATTCGTTCAATATTACACATTAATCCTTATCTAATATTGCACATCAGTCCTTGTTTTCTTCGAAGTACTTTAAGCATTCTTCAGTAACAACAGTACTTTGACTTTTACCTTCAGCAATACTTTGACTTTATTCTTCATGCAGCAGTACTTTGACATACATAAGTACTTTGATATTTTATATCCCAACAATCCTCCCCTAACTTGAACTCCACTTGCTTGATTTCAAGTTTATTTGTTATCTTTAATCTTCAAATCTTTAATCATTCAGAAAGATTGTTTCTTTATGTCTTTGTCTTCTATCTGTCATGTGTCAAAGTACTCTTCATCAGCATCTTTTCTTTCAATAGATCTTTCCAGCAACTCAGCAACATTTTGGTACAATAATCATCAAATCTTTAAAAGTTTCATACTATTCTCATCACTTCCAGGTATGTTAACTCCTGTGAGAGGTGAATCATTGAAAATTATGATTTTTAGCAAATCATCAGCTATCAACGGATTTGATTAGTCTTTACCAATAGCCGTTTGCTATAGAATAGCCAACTCTTGATCACTTGGAGTATGGTGAGTTGATAACCATATAGTTTTTGGTAAACTATCAACCATAAACGGATTTGATTATCACATCAGAGCCGTACCCTCATGATGAGTCAAACTCTTTCTTGTCTGTTAAACATGGTGAGTTGATTACCATTTGCTGTGCATTATAAATACTAACACCATGTGTTTCTTTTCAAATCCTTTTACTTTTCTTTTAAACATCAAAACATTTTATTTTTATTTTAAAGGACTTATACTGGTTTATATCAGCAAGCAGTACTTTGTTAAAGTACTGTTTGTCTTGGCAGTACTTTGAAAAATATTTATTTTACAAAACAAATCATACCAGTATAATGCAATATTACTCTTTAGACTTGATCCATCTGATAAATAGCTTGATAACATCCAAAGCTACTTTAGACTCATCTTCAAGTTCCATTCCATGATCCAGCATTCTGAGCATAATTTCTCTAATCAATGGATATCTCCTCTCAGCAAGCATATGAATCATAGTACCATCTTCCATCTTTAGTGTATGAACTCCTGATGACTCAAAGAATCTCCATCTTGTGATTTCCCAATTCTCTTGATCATTCCACAGAGGATCAACACTTGTTTCTTCAGTTTCCCAGATGGTAATTAAGTCTCCAAGCAAAATTAATCCCACTCTTGAAGCTTCAATTTCTGCATAGTATGTTTGCACTTGCACATATAAGTCATACAGATCTGCCCTTGTAATACAATGCAACACATCCCATAACATATTGAATGTTGTGAAGCTATCTTCTCTGTTGAACATAAGATAATTCCCTTCTTTTGATTCAACCACAGAGAATGAGATTATCTTAGACTTCTTTCCAGAATCTTCAGTCTTCTTATTCTCAAAGTCTACAACTCTGAAATAGTTTCTAAGTTAATCAACTGTGTCTTCATAAATCATCTTCAATCTTTTTGTTAGTTGATCATCTTGAACTGCTTTCTTTCTTTTCAATCTCCTTTGCTCAGCTTGTTCCTTTCTGATATCTTCTAATTTCTTATTTCTATCAACTTCCATGGGCACAAAGTTTTCTACTTCTTTTCTGATATCTTCTTGTACTTTATCCCACAGAGCTTTCACTTCTGGATACCTCATTTTATGTAAATTCTTGTGTCCTCTTCTTCTCAAGAAACTTATCATCCAATTCCTCCCCTGAGCAATAGTCATTGGCTTCTTTGTAATTGGCCTGCTAACTTCTGCCAAATACTCAGCATCATACTCAGCTTGTTGCTTTCTGGCAAGCTCTTCATCCTCTGCAATATCTAATTCTCTAATCTGAGCAATAGAAAATTTCTTCTTTTTCTTCTTAACATCTTTCTGAACCTTGATCCCTTTCCCTTTATCTTTTGGATCTAGCTCTTCTGATTCAGAAGTACTTTTAACATCTTTTTATGCAGGCTAAAAAATATGTATTCCTCCAGTAGGTCTCCTCAAATTCATCATAACTTGAGCAATTGTTTCATCATCACTTGCAGTATGCACTCTTACTTCTTCTTGCTGTACAAAAGTGGAAGGACCAGTTTCATCTTCATAATTAATTGTAGAAGGTCCAGCAGAAGTTCCAATATCAGCAATATTTTGTTCAGCAGTACCTTGCACAACAGTATTTTCAACAAAAGTACTTTGAACATTATTACCTTCTAAATCAATTTCTTCTGTATCACCACTTTTGACATCCTCATTCTCAACTTCAAGACTTTTTCTTTCAATACTGTCTTGAGCAACATTTTCATCTTGATCATTCTTTTCCTCTGAATATTGAATCATATCATCATCTCTATCCAAATTATCATCCTGATTCCTCCCCAATTTGATAGATGATGATTTTCTATGCCTCCCCTTAGATTTAGATTTCTTCTGTTTAGACTTAGACTTCTGAGACTGTTTCTTTTCCTTGACATAAAGCCTAAAATTCTGAACAAGAGGCCAAACAAATTTCTTCAACCTTCTGAACTTCTGTCTTAGCTTCTTGATTTCTGCAGCCTGAGCATTAACAGTGGTCTTCATCTTATCCAATTCCTTAGTCAAATCAGAAGTACTCATAGCACCTTCAATTCCATCATCTCCTCCAGGTGTTTGAAGCCCACCTGTGGAAGTATAATCATTGGGAGTAGGTACCTGTGAATCCTCTGAAGCAGTACCTTTAGAAGAAGTACTTTGTGGAGAAGTACCTTGAGCAGAAACTGATTTAACCAAAGAAGCTGACACTGAAGGAGTCCTTTCACTTGAAACATCATGCTGAGGAGAAGCAATAGGTGGTGTAGGGGTATGTACTGAGGCAGAATGCTCAGTAGAATAAGGTTGATCAACATTATTAGAATGTGCAGAACCACTATTGTTTTCTTCATCCCTAACAGCTTGAGCTACCTCTAACATATAAGCATTTAGAGGTGTATTCCTACCCGAAAAATTTACTCCCTTATGAGACATAAAAATGAACACTTTAGGTGGCATCCTAATGGTAGGTACATAATCCTGAGGTTTTGGTATCCCATCTAATGGATTCTCTAAAAGTAATTGAACAAATCTAGGATACATTAGAAAAGGTTTACCAGCCTTAATATGAGTAAGCATACCTTCAAGGATCATGTAGGAGAAATTGAAAGGTTGATTTGTAATAAGACCAACAAAGGCAGAAGCTATGGAATGGCAAAACTGATCCCAAGCAGTACTCTTTGGACTCAAACAATGAAGCAAAACATGTATAAGAAATTTCCAATGAGGACTAACCATAGCTTTCTGAAAAGTAAGCTTATTCAAAGGACCTTCATACCCAATGTCTTTGAGTATGTTCCAAATCTCTTGTTTACCAAACAACACATAGCCTCCTTCATCATCAAATAACAGAGCCTCTTTGATAGATGCTTCTGTGACACGAATAGCTCACCCAACAACTGTAGCAGTAATAATATCTTCTCCATCTTCAACCTGTGACCTTGCTGTATCCCAAAATGCTTGAATCTAAGGTCCAATAATCTCTGGGTTGACTAGGATTGAGTAACAGATGTTGGTTCCAGTGAGAAAGTCAATAATGCCATGAAAGTCAAGGTTATCTTGGGTTTTCTCAAGGTTTGCTATCATGTTATGTTTGGTGTTGGTTCGTCGATTGGCCATGGTGATTAGGGTTAGAATGAGAAAAGTGATGATCGGTGAAAAGTAGGAATGAGTTTATGGAACAAGAAAGGTGAATAAGGGTGAATAAAAAGAAAAGATATGAGGTATATAAGGATAAGATACAAAAAATCACGGTTAATTAATGATTTTACCGTTATTTTTGGAAGTAATTATCCCCATATCTTTTGAAAGTTTGTTAGCCGCAAATCTGACCGTTGGAACAGTATCTGACACGTCAGCGTACCCTCAATAGCACTAAACAGTACGTTCCATAAAATATGGAGCAGTACCTTCCATTATAAACCCACACAGTATGTTGACCAAAGTACTTTCCCAAATAAAAATCTTTCATGTTGACCATTTGACCAAAATATCTTTTGAAAGTCAACCCTGATTAATGACTATCTCCCAAATTAAATCCCAAAGCTACCATGGTAAGTAAACATCAATACACTTCATTAAATGCCCATTTACCTTTACTTTGCATATAAAAGCAACTTCACCAACAACAAACTTCATTCACCCTTTCTTTCTTTAGCATAACACAAAAACAAGTAAGCACAATGAGTCACATTCCAGTTGTTAACATCTCTTCAGACTCAGATGGCACCACAGATTCAGAGATAAGTTACTACTCTGATTCTGAGTTTGAAGATCCAGGATGGTTAGATTATTTCCCTCCCCATGTACAATGGATGGGTCTCCAAGAATCTTCCTCAACAGTAAGTGTTGCAAACTCTACCATAACTGATGCAGCCAGCACTACCAACAAAAAACCCAAGAAGAAAAAAATATGTCCCTGTTTCATCTCTGGCTAATGAGCTTCCACATGCTTTGACTCAAGCCCTATGGAGTAGATGTGTGAAGCTTGATAGTAGGTTGTGGTAGATGTGTGTTTGTTTTTTCTTTTCTGTGTCTGTATCTGTATCTTGGTAACAACAATAGTGATGTATGAATCATCTGAATGGTTGTTGTATGAACTTGTTGAATGATGAATAAAAACTTTTCATTTGAATGATACATGTAGCCTCCCCTCAAATAATGACTAACTAATCAACTACTAATGCCTCCCCTCAAAAATAGCTTACATATTAATCATACCAATACTCACAACTAAAAAGGTAAATCTTGAAACATCAAAGCCTTTTGTGAGTAGATCTGCTACATTATCATCAGTATGAACTTTAACCACATTGATAAGCCTGTGTTCATAGCAATCTTTTATAAAATAATGTCTAATCTGAACGTGCTTGGTCTTGGAATGATACACTGGATTCTTGACAATACAGATAGTACTCTCATTATCAATGTTGATAGGAGTATTCTTGAAATTGAATCCATAATCCAAAAGCTGATTCTGCAACCAAAGTACTTGTGCACAACAACTTGCAGCAGCTACATACTCTGCTTCTGTGAAAGATGTTGCTGCAATTGTTTGCTTCTTACATTGCCATGACACTAATCTGCTTCCAAGGTACTGGCATCCTCCAGTTGTGGATCTTCTGTCATAATTATCTCTAGCATAATCACTGTCTGAAAAAGCTTGGAGATGGAAAGGTGAATCTCTAGGATACCATAAGCCTAGCTTAGGTTGTTGCCTAAGATACCTGAAAATTCTCTTGACAGCATTCAAGTGGGATACCTTTGGATTAACTTGATGTCTTGCACATAAACTTACAGCAAAAGTAATATCAGGTCTTGATGCAGTTAAATACATGAGATATCCAATCATAGACCTGTATAGTGTGACATCAACATTTTCTCCTTCTTCATCTTTTCCCAAAGGTTTGTTAGTATCCACTGGTGTAGATGTAGGCCTAACAGTTGTGAAATTGAATCTCTTAAGAATATCTGCAACATACTTATCTTGACAAATATATATTCCACTGCTTGACTGTTGCACTTGAAGTCCCAAGAAGAATGTTAATTCTCCCATTGAACTCATTTGAAACTCTTTCTTCATAAGATCTTCAAATTCCTTCACCATAGATTGCTTAGTAGCACCAAAAATAATATCATCTACATACACTTGGGCAAGCATTATATCCTTCTTATCTCTCTTGATAAACAAAGTCTTGTCAATAGCTCCTCTCCTATAACCATGTTGTAGTAGAAAATTGGAAAGTCTTTCATACCATGCTCTTGGAGCTTGATGAAGGCCATACAGAGCCTTGATTACCTTGTAGACTTTGTTTGGGTGTGCAAGATCTTCAAAACCAGGAGGCTGTTTGACATAAACTTCTTCTGTAATTTTGCCATATAGAAAAGCACTTTTAACATCCATTTGATATACAGGAAATCCCATATAGGATGCAAAAGCCAAAAATAGCCTGATGGCTTCAAGCCTTGTCACAGGAGCAAAAACTTCATCATAGTCTACTCATTCTTCCTGTCTATATCCTTGAGCCACTAACCGTGCCTTATTCTTGATAACATTCCCTCTTTCATCTCTTTTGACCCTGAAGACCCATTTAGTTCCAATCAGTTTCTTTCCATCAGGTAAATCACATAATACCCAAACTTCTTGAAGCTTAAACTGTAGGAGTTCTTCTTGCATAACTTCTACCCAACTTTCCTTGGCTAATGCTTGTTTGATATTCTTGAGCTCTTCCTGAGATAGAAAACAAGCAAATAAACACAACTTCTTATCCTTGTGATTCACCCTGTTTTGCTTGTAGATAAAACTAAGTAAAGAAGTATGTTGTTGAGACATATTCTTAGCCTTAGACCTTGTGAGCACCCCTGAAGCTGAGGGTCCAATTATGTTGGTAACAGGATGAGTTTGGTGAATTCTGAGAGTAGGAGTTGGTGATACTTCAAGATTATCTTCCAAATTAGTTATATCAGGATCTTCATTAGAATATGAGAAAATGCCTTCTTGATCCAATTCATCATCAGTGTCTTCTAAAGTAATCTTGTTTGGATCATCAGTATCTTCTAAGTCAGGCATATTAGAATCATTAACAACATCAGTATTTATCCAAATTGAAGTATCTAAAGGTTGAAAAGTACTTTCAAATGGATTAGCAGTACTTTGGGGTAAAGTACTGGCAGTTTCTTTTGCCTTCTTCTTTTCTGCTTCATAAGCTCTTCTTTGTTCATCTTTATAAGACTTAGCCATTGTTTTTAGAAAAAGCATCCTAGAAAGTTCATCTTGAATGGCTTGATCTTCAGTAGATACTGGGATTTGTGGTGGAACAATACTTTGAGGATCAATAGTACTGTTAGGTTTAGCAGTACCTTGAGGCTCAGAGGTACTCTTCTTCTCATCATTGGCATTATCATTTGGCTCATCTTCAGATCTTAAATTAACATCATGAACAATGTACTGTGCTTCTTCTTCAGTGGGAGCAGCTAGATTTTCTTCCCTTACAGGTACATAATTCATTGATGAAGACATTAAATCAAGATCAAACATCCAATCAGGACCTTTACCTTTAGAATTCTCTTGTTCTTCCAAAAAATCAACATGAAGACATTCTTGAACCCTTTTGGTAGCCCTGTTGTACACTCTGAATCCTTTACTATTGGTACAATATCCCGATAAATATCCTTCATCTGACTTCCCATCAAATTTGCCCAAATTTTCAGCAGTGCTTAAGATGGTTAGGGGACATCCAAAAGGTTTCATAAACTTGATGCTTGGCTTCTTTCCTATGAGTAACTCATAATGTGTCTTCATTTGAGGTTTAGTCACTGATACTCTATTCAACACATAGCAAGCAGCACTTACAGCCTCAGCCCAGAATGGAACAGGTAATTGAGAGTCTGCAAGCATTGTCCTTGATTGGCTCTAAACCGTCAACTATAATCGACCACTGATGTGGTCAACACGGTCAGACAGCCTAGAGTCAATGCTCCGCGGAAGTATAAGGTTTCCCCGGGTCGTTATGTCCCGACGAGGTGTGAATTGTAATCAAAACGGCTTGTGATCGGGTGAATTTGGATAAGAAAGGGTTTGAGATTGATTGAACTATGGAATCTACAAGAGAATAGCTTAAATAAGCTATATAAACAAGACGGGAAAGTTTGAAAACCTAGAAACGATTAAAACCTAAAAACGCGTACGTTACGTTTAAATAAAACGTAAACGTACGAAATAAAACGTAAAAACGGAAATCTGAAAACACCTAGGGGGTGAAAATGACTTTTTTACAAACTATAAGGTAAAATAAAATTTAGAAAAAGAAAATAAATTTTAACACTAATTAATTATTTAATATTAATTAAATACTAATTAAAACTAATTAATATTTAAAATACTTAAATACAATATAATATTGATTAAATACTAAAAAGGTGAAAATAAAATTTCTAAAATTATAAAATAACTAAAAATAAGTTTTAAAAATAAAAATAAGTATTTTTGTCTTTTTGTGCTTTTTCTATTAATTAATTACTAATTATCTAATTAACTATTTTAAATTAAGAAAAATACTAAATGAACAGTAAAAATTCTAAGAAAATTTCTAAAATTATTTTACAACATATAAAAGCTATAAAAAATATAAAAACTAGATTTTACTTAATGAAAACTAATTATGCTATTTTAAACTAATTATTAATTAATAATTAATAAAACTAAGATTAATTCTAATAAATACTTAATGACAAAATAAAAATCTGAAAAAATTATTATAAATACTTTAACTTAAGAGGAAATTAAGAAAAATATAAAAAAGCTAAGTTCTTAATAAAAATATAAAAATGAAAATTAAGATTTAAATAAAATTAAATAGAAACTATCACTTAATTTTAAATTGGTTTTTTCTGGATTTTCTTTTGGAACAGCATTTTATACCTAAAAACATGAAACTTTTGTAAAAACACTTTTCTTATAACTCAAAAATAAGCAAAACGGCCACTAAAAGGCTCAAATGTTGACTTTTCTTGACTTTTTGGTGCTGTTGAGCCTCTATGGGACCCACAGAGGTGAAACTTGATGAAAACTACTTTTTGGGACTAAATGGAACTGAAAACACCAAGCTTGGAGCTCAGATTACACCAATGGGTCAAAATGGACAATTTTGACCCAAGTTAAAACTAGAAAATGGGACAACTTTGGAGCTGATTCAGGTGGGTCCCAGGGGTGATTGGGGGCACAACCTTGGGTGGAATGTGTAGAGGGCCAGATTAGGAGTCTAGGGAACCAAGGGGGAAGTGTGGGGCCCACTGTGGTGTCCTGTGGGACCCACAGAAGGTGGGTCTTTGGTGATGTTGCTGCTGAATTTCAGCAGCTCAGTGGCCTGGGTGGCCCTGTTTGAGGGCTTGTGTGGCCCAGGAAAAAAATCACAAAATTAAGGTAGAGTGTGGAACTTGAAGATGAGGTGGGGGGCTACTAGACCTAAAAATTTCAAAGCTTGAAACACAATACAAAAATCTATAAAATTCCTTGAGTTTTTGGAAAAATCTAAAAACATGCAATTTGACTTTTTGTGAAAACTAGCACTTTTGACTTTTATGAGATTTGGGCTTAATCTACTGATTGATGTTGATATAATAAGGTATATTGAAACTAAATTAGACAACTACAACCAAAGATGAGCATGTATGAATGATTTGGAGTTGCAAAACACCAACAGTTAACTGTTGGTGTGTGATTACTAGCAATTTGACTATAACTTGATTAAAGTACCATATTTAAGAGTCTTAGGGCCTAACTAAACTTAACAAAGTGTGTCTAAACTAAAACAACAATAAAATAACAACAAGAGTGTATCAGTCAAGCATTTGCCAAACACCCCTTTAAAACTATCAATACATTACAACATGAAATTATTAAGCTGCCACTACTAATTTAAAGCATTAAACAGATTAAGTACAATGATTAGAGGTTAAATAATATCTAACTTACCAAAAACAACAATAAAATCAAGACTTTAGCAAGGTTAGGATTTGTGACTCACAATGGGTCAAGGACTAAGATTAGGGAACCAAGTATCCAAAACACACCTATTGTCTCCCTTGAGACCACTAAAACCATATACACCATACATCCACCCTGCTTCCATTCTGAATCAACTCTTTCACCATTTTTTTATTTATGAACTAGATTTTTTGATTTTTTTTACTATTTTTACTTTTCTAATACCAACTGATGTATTTTGATTAAAGACTTAAGACAACTTAAGGTGAAGCTTAAACAAGCTTAAACAAACAGAAATCAACAAGTTTATACTCTTTGAACAAGAAATTGAATTTTCACTTGAAAATTACAAATTGGAAATTAGAAGATGAAACTTGAATTTAATACTGGAAAAGGTTCAGATTACATTAAAATAACTTGAGTTCCACTGATTTAAACTAAAAATACAACTTGAAAAATAAATTCTACTACCTACGATATGATAAAAACTAAACTACACTACTTGTCTTTCATCCTTGCTTTTTCTTTGACTTAAATAGATCCCAGGAGCATTCTCACTCTTTCCCACTTGCTTCCAAGCCGTTGGATGGCTTACTTTTGATCTCAGCCTTCAAATCATGTTTTGGCGGGAAATCGTGTTTTGGCAGATATGAGTGGGTTTGGTGAGGTTAGTTGAAGTTATTAATTAGGAGGGGGGTTGGAGTGGTATAGGTGAGGAGTTGGTGAAGAAAAGGTGGAGGTCATTAATGGAGGAGGGGGGAACCAGGGAGCGGGTTTTTGGGGATGATGAAGGGTTTGACTGGGTAGTTTGACCCTGGGGTGGAAATTATTAAAAAGGAAAAGTGGGCCGGTTTTATGAATGGGCTTGGGGTGGGCTGTTTGTGGATCAGGTTGTTTGGTTTTGGATTTGGTAACAAAAGGTCCAATTTGGTTTAAGTGATAAAATTACAAGGACCATACATGTAACTTTCTGATTTTGAGGGGCCATTCCTGCCATATTTTCCATAAATAAACCAAGGACTAAACATGCCATGTTAAAATATCCCAAGGACCAATATTTAATATTTTTCAAAATTTAAATGTCCAGGGATCAAAATTGCTAATTTGTGAAACTCAGGGACTGAACTTGTAATTTTTCCAAAACTTTTACCCAAGTGTTATTTTTGATAACTTTTTATTTTAAAGGGACTTGGGTTGACTTTTCTTGCAAAATAATTGCACAGGGACTAGATTTGTAATTTTATGAAAGTTGGGGGACTGAAACTGCCAATTTTGCAAACTTTATACGTTTTTCATCTGTTTTTGCTCATTTTGCATCTAAAACATATAAAACACGATTTTGAAATATTTTCAGTATTTTGATGCATTTCTGAGTGTTTTTGTATGTTTTGCAGTTCAGATTAGACCAAAAATGATGAGTGTTTGAGCACTCATCAATCCCCCACAATAAACTATTGCTAGTCCCTAGCAATACTGTTTTGAAAACTTGATGGATTTGAAAAACTCTTTACCAAAAGCCATCACTTCTGGAGTAGCCAGGTGTAAGAACTGTGGTACACCTGATAACCGTGTGATTTTGAGCAAACCACCAGCTGTCAACGGATTTGATTAGTCTTTACCAAGAGCCGTTTGCTCCTGGACTAGCCAGCATCTTGATGGACCTAGTCAACATCTTGGTGAGCTGATTACCAATTATGGATTTTCCACTGCCTTTACCACAAGCCATAATCTTGCGGGCTAGCCAACTCATTTGTTTTCGGGGAGTTGAGGAACCATACAATTTTGGGCAAATTGCAAGCCATAAACGGATTTGAGATGTCTTTACCAAGAGCCGTTTGCTCCTGGACTAGCCAATCCCTTTTGTCGCTTAGACAAGGCGGACTGATTACCACAAAAATTTTGAAGCACCAGTGAAAATTTTTTGAAATTTTTGAAATTTTGGCTAAAACGGGGGTATTATATAGTAAAATGTGATAAAATTCGCTAGAATAGCGAATACCCCCCACACTTAGCATGAATATTGTCCTCAATATTCAAAATCCCGGCTATTATGCCGACATTTTGAACCTAAAAGGGCAAAATTACAATCTAAGCGTGGAAAACACCATTTTGTATTTTCACTTCTGTAATCATAGTATGGGGGACTCCCCCACACTTAGGGTGAAAACCCTATAAGCATGCTCTGTTTTTGTTTACTGAGTCGCTAGCGTGACTCGACCCCGAATTCAATTGTCCTTGGGGAAGCATGATGTGGAAGAGACAATCTCAATCGGACTTTCATTCAAAATGTTTGGACAAACATATCAAGCACGTGAAAGTTCCACTCCGATGAGATAAGTATCCGGCTCAAGATAATGATACATGAAAATGCCGGGATCAAATATAGTGTCCTCACTCCCGAAGGAGTGAAGAACAAGAGAAGTCACCCTGTAGGTGAAGAAAAGGAAGAAAATCATGATAAAAAGCATGATTTGATCTTCTTCCTCAAGAGGAGGCTCAATAGCCTGAGTTTGGATTTCAAAAGGTAAGCTCGTAAATATCCCGGGAGGGTGGGTGGGATTTTGCAAATTCTCATGATTGAGAGTATCTCCCCCCGGGATATCAAACTCCGGAGGAGTCATGACATGATGAGTGAGTTCACCGGAGAACTCCTCATGAAGAGAATCATTCACAAGACGTGAATCTGTGAACTCATGTTCTGGAATAGACTCATCACAATCCTCGATCTGAGTACCAAAGAGTGGATTATCAGAAATCGAAGTGAATTCAGATTCGAATTCAAATAGAGGATTAGTGAGAGTAGTATTGAATGTTTCGGGAACAAAGTGAATATTATTCTCTGTTGGACTGCTGGGATCAGAAGTGAGTGACGGATCATGAGATAGGAGACTTTCAATTTCTCCCAGATCGGCTTGGAAATCAAGGAGACCATCATCACTTTCCAATGAAAGTGGATCGATGTGAGCAAGTTCATCAGCGAACTCCTCAAGAAGAGGATCAACATCAGACTGAGGGATTGATGCCTCAATATACTCAATGTCTCCATGAGATGTACAATCATCATTAAAATCTGAGAAAGTCTCAAAATGATCGTTTGAATACTCAAGAGGGGAAGGAATATCACACATATCATCCAAAGTTCCCTGTGACTCTCCGGGGATTGGGACAAGGATCTCAACACTAGACTTTATTAATTCATCCGATTCCTTATCAGGAACAGTGCTAAGATGCTCATCCCCCATGATCAGAGAGTGAGTGTGAACTTCGGGTGTGATAACAGCAGACTGAGGGAGTTGAGAAGGACTAGCAGACAGGGGTTTTATAAATTTCATTTGTTCTTCTGCTAGTAATTCTATCATAGTCTTTTCTCCCTGATTTTCCGAGGAAGGAATTGCTATAGATGAAAGTGATGAACCCTTACAGAATTGAGAAAAATCAAGGGTGACTTCATCATCACTATCATCGTCGTAAAGAGCAGCATTACGAAATATGGCACGTGTTTTAGCTGCTTGTTCTAATACTAGCAATTCTCCCTTGCTCAATTCGTTTCTAGCATCTCGTTCTTCAGCAAGTAATTCTGCCATGGATTTCTCACGAGAGCTTTGAAACGATGAAGTAGCCAACTCCTCCTTAAGATCTTTCAATATCTCAAGAGTCTCTATTAAAATGTCTTGCACAGTAACAAGAGGAGTTGCTTGGGACATCTGGTATTGTGGAGGTGGGTCTGAATACGAATAGTCGTAATTGTTACAAGGAAACGGATTCCCTGTTTGACAATCAAAGCTAGTGTGTGGACCTCCACAATACTCACAACAGTAAAACTGATGTGGCTGTGAGTCGTATGTGCTTGTGTCATAATTGTTATCAGGAAACTGCTCATAGACAAGCGTGCTTCCTGATTGACAATCAGAACTGTAGTGTGAACCACCACAGTACTCACAACAGTTAAACTGTTGAGTCTGGACTGGTGAATCATATGGATATTGGTCATAACCAAAGTTCTGAGCATTACCGGAAAACTGTTCATAGACAAACATGTTTCCGGTTTGGCACTCAAATCCTTGGTGAGGACCTCCACAAAACTCACACAGATATGTCAGTATCTCATGATGTGGTGGCTGGTAGGATGACTCAGATGTATCATGGTAGGGATAGGGAGCTTGGTTATAGACAGACCCATCTCCTGACTCTACCATGCTACAGCCGGGACAATTCCCACCATTATGAGGACCACCACACCATTGGCAACCAAATTGGTGTGGATACGACATAGGAAAGAATCAAAGGTTCATAGAGGGGTAGGGATGAAGAATCAAAGATGTGAAAGGGTAAAGGTGATTATTTTTGGATTTTTGGGTAAACATTTTGTACAAATGAGAAAGAAAAATATTTTTGGGTTTTTATAAAAATATATGAACAAAGATGGATAAATGTACAATGAAACGAATTCCAAAGACACTAATCAGAAAAAAACCGTTTAGATAAACGCGCACAACCTCCCCGGCAGCGGCGCCAAAAATTGATTGGCTCTAAACCGTCAACTATAATCGACCACTGATGTGGTCAACACGGTCAGACAGCCTAGAGTCAATGCTCCGCGGAAGTATAAGGTTTCCCCGGGTCGTTATGTCCCGACGAGGTGTGAATTGTAATCAAAACGGCTTGTGATCAGGTGAATTTGGATAAGAAAGGGTTTGAGATTGATTGAACTATGGAATCTACAAGAGAATAGCTTAAATAAGCTATATAAATAAGACGGGAAAGTTTGAAAACCCAGAAACGATTAAAACCTAAAAACGCGTACGTTACGTTTAAATAAAACGTAAACGTACGAAATAAAACGTAAAAACAGAAATCTGAAAACACCCAGGGGGTGAAAATGACTTTTTTTACAAACTATAAGGTAAAAGAAAATTTAGAAAAAGAAAATAAAATTTAACACTAATTAATTATTTAATATTAATTAAATACTAATTAAAACTAATTAATATTTAAAATACTTAAATACAATATAATATTGATTAAATACTAAAAAGGTGAAAGTAAAATTTCTAAAATTATAAAATAACTAAAAATAAGTTTTAAAAATAAAAATAAGTATTTTTGTCTTTTTGTGCTTTTTCTATTAATTAATTACTAATTAATTACTAATTATCTAATTAACTATTTTAAATTAAGAAAAATACTAAATGAACAGTAAAAATTCTAAGAAAATTTCTAAAATTATTTTACAACATATAAAAGCTATAAAAAATATAAAACCTAGATTTTACTTAATAAAAACTAATTATGCTATTTTAAACTAATTATTAATTAATAATTAATAAAAATAAGATTAATTCTAATAAATACTTAATGACAAAATAAAAATCTGAAAAAATTATTATAAATACTTTAACTTAAGAGGAAATTAAGAAAAATATAAAAAATCTAAGTTCTTAATAAAAATATAAAAATGAAAATTAAGATTTAAATAAAATTAAATAGAAACTATCACTTAATTTTAAATTGGTTTTTTCTGGATTTTCTTTTGGAACAACATTTTATACCTAAAAACATGAAACTTTTGTAAAAACACTTTTCTTATAACTCAAAAATAAGCAAAACGGCCACTAAAAGGCTCAAATGTTGACTTTTCTTGACTTTTTGGTGCTTTTGAGCCTCTGTGGGACCCACAGAGGTGAAACTTGATGAAAACTACTTTTTGGGACTAAATGGAACTGAAAACACCAAGCTTGGAGCTCAGATTACACCAATGGGTCAAAATGGACAATTTTGACCCAAGTTAAAACTAGAAAATGGGACAACTTTGGAGCTGATTCAGGTGGGTCCCAGGGGTGATTGGGGGCACAACCTTGGGTGGAATGTGTAGAGGGAAAGCTAAGGAGTCAAGGGAACCAAGGGGGAAGTGTGGGGCCCATTGTGGTGTCCTGTGGGACCCACAGAAGGTGGGTCTTTGGTGATGTTGCTGCTGAATTTCAGCAGCTCAGTGGCCTGGGTGGCCCTGTTTGAGGGCTTGTGGGGCCCAGGAAAAAAAATCACAAAATTAAGGTAGAGTGTGGAACTTGAAGATGAGGTGGGGGGCTACTAGACCTAAAAATTTCAAAGCTTGAAACACAATACAAAAATCTATAAAATTCCTTGAGTTTTTGGAAAAATCTAAAAACATGCAATTTGACTTTTTGTGAAAACTAGCACTTTTGACTTTTATGAGATTTGGGCTTAATCTACTGATTGATGTTGATATAATAAGGTATATTGAAACTAAATTAGACAACTACAACCAAAGATGAGCATGTATGAATGATTTGGAGTTGCAAAACACCAACAGTTAACTGTTGGTGTGTGATTACTAGGAATTTGACTATAACTTGATTAAAGTACCATATTTAAGAGTCCTAGGGCCTAACTAAACTTAACAAAGTGTGTCTAAACTAAAACAACAATAAAATAACAACAAGAGTGTATCAGTCAAGCATTTGCCAAACACCCCTTTAAAACTATCAATACATTACAACATGAAATTATTAAGCTATTACTACTAATTTAAAGCATTAAACAGATTAAGTACAATGATTAGAGGTTAAATAATATCTAACTTACCAAAAACAACAATAAAATCAAGACTTTAGCAAGGTTAGGATTTGTGACTCACAATGGGTCAAGGACTGAGATTAAGGAACCAAGTATCCAAAACACACCTATTGTCTCCCTTGAGACCACTAAAACCATATACACCATACATCCACCCTGCTTCCATTCTGAATCAACTCTTTCACCATTTTTTTATTTATGAACTAGATTTTTTGATTTTTTTACTATTTTTACTTTTCTAATACCAACTGATGTATTTTGATTAAAGACTTAAGACAACTTAAGGTGAAGCTTAAACAAGCTTAAACAAACAGAAATCAACAAGTTTATACCCTTTGAACAAGAAATTGAATTTTCACTTGAAAATTACAAATTGGAAATTAGAAGATGAAACTTGAATTTAATATTGGAAAAGGTTCAGATTACATTAAAATAACTTGAGTTCCACTGATTTAAACTAAAAATACAACTTGAAAAATAAATTCTACTACCTACGATATGATAAAAACTAAACTACACTACTTGTCTTTCTTCCTTGCTTTTTCTTTGACTTAAATAGATCCCAGGAGCATTCTCACTCTTTCCCACTTGCTTCCAAGCCGTTGGATGGCTTACTTTTGATCTCAGCCTTCAAATCATGTTTTGGCGGGAAATCGTGTTTTGGCAGATGTGAGTGGGTTTGGTGAGGTTAGTTGAAGTTATTAATTAGGAGGGGGGTTGGAGTGGTATAGGTGAGGAGTTGGTGAAGAAAAGGTGGAGGTCATTAATGGAGGAGGGGGGAACCAGGGAGCGGGTTTTTGGGGATGATGAAGGGTTTGACTGGGTAGTTTGACCCTGGGGTGGAAATTATTAAAAAGGAAAAGTGGGCCGGTTTTATGAATGGGCTTGGGGTGGGCTGTTTGTGGATCAGGTTGTTTGGTTTTGGATTTGGTAACAAAAGGTCCAATTTGGTTTAAGTGATAAAATTACAAGGACCATACATGTAACTTTCTGATTTTGAGGGGCCATTCCTGCCATATTTTCCATAAATAAACCAAGGACTAAACATGCCATGTTAAAATATCCCAAGGACCAATATTTAATATTTTTCAAAATTTAAATGTCCAGGGATCAAAATTGCTAATTTGTGAAACTCAGGGACTGAACTTGTAATTTTTCCAAAACTTTTACCCAAGTGTTATTTTTGATAACTTTTTATTTTAAAGGGACTTGGGTTGACTTTTCTTGCAAAATAATTGCACAGGGACTAGATTTGTAATTTTATGAAAGTTGGGGGACTGAAACTGCCAATTTTGCAAACTTTATACGTTTTTCATCTGTTTTTGCTCATTTTGCATCTAAAACATATAAAACACGATTTTGAAATATTTTCAGTATTTTGATGCATTTCTGAGTGTTTTTGTATGTTTTGCAGTTCAGATTAGACCAAAAATGATGAGTGTTTGAGCACTCATCAGTCCTTGTTGCTTCTATAAGAGATCTATTCTTTCTTTCTACAACTCCATTCTGCTGAGGAGTTCTAGCAATACTGAACTCTCTTTTAATTCCTTTCTTGGAACAAAATTCATCCATTAGCTGATTCTTGAACTCAGTCCCATTATCACATCTAATGCCTCTAACCTTGAGTCTTAACTGATTTTCAAGTGCTATTATAAGATCATGAATAGCATCAAAAGTTTCATCTTTAAAGCATAAGAAAAAGACCCAACTGAATCTGCTACAGTCATCTGTTACAACCAAGCAGTACTTCTTCTTGTTCAGACTAACAACTGAAACAGGTCCAAACAGATCCATGTGCAGCAATTCCAAAGGCTCTCTAATGGTTTTCTCATCAATCTTCTTACAAGAAGCCTTGTGCTGTTTACCCTTCTTACAAGCAAGACATGAGTAATCATTCTTGAATGTTTTAGAAGGTAAACCTCTAACTAAATTACCTCTCACCAGCTTATTGATGTTCTTGAAATTGACATGCCCCAATCTTCTGTGCCATTGATGTGCTTCTTCTATAGTTGCTCTTGCAATCAAACATGTTGCTCTTTCAGCATAGTTTACATTCTTTAAGTCTATGCTGTACACATCATTAGTTCTTGGTGCTCTCAGCAACACCAAGTTTCTATCTTCTAACTTGAAATCAGGAGAAAGTATAAGACATTCTGTGTCAAAGAATAACGCAGGATACTTCTTGTCACAAATCTGAGAGACTGACAAAAGATTGAATTTGAGCTCCTTCACATATCTAACATCTTCAAAATCAATGTTTCCTGCCTTGATAGTTCCTTTGCCAGTTATTCTTCCTCCATCAGGATCATTCCCAAATGCAACTTTTCCTCCAAAATAAGCTTTAAAATCTGACAAGAGCTCCTTTTCTCCTGTCATACTTCCAGAGCAACCACTATCTACAATAAGATGATCTTTAAGCTCCTCCTCTGGGTTGCCCTGCATTCACATGAAAAAGGTTAGTTATTTTTAGGAACCCAAGCCATTACTGACTTGTGTTCCCCTTGTGGAGTGACATACTCAAAATTTTTGAGTATGTAATCACCACTGTCTTTGAAAACATGATCAAGAATTAAGGTTTTTGTTTCAAAAACTGTTGGTTTATCATGATCAATTTTCCCTTTTTCACCCTTAATCTCTGAAAGTACTGGTTCTACCCCAGCAGTACTTTCTTTCTTAACCCATTTAGTTGTAACTTTAGGAGTTGGGTTCTGTGTTCTAGCATCTTTTCTTGGGTTGTAAGGCCTTCTAGGGTTGTACTGGTTGTACCTCCTAGGTCTTACACTTGAGTATTTGCTAGAAGCATCTTGGTTTGGGAACTTTCTATCAGTACTTTGTGAAGGTACTAAGGGTTTGCAGTATGACCTTTTCTGATGAGGGTACCTATAGTCTTTTGAGAAATTACTATGGTTAACCCTATTTGTATAATTCCAAACTGGTTTGTTGTCCCTTGGCTTATTCTCCCTATGCCTTGGTTGTGCAGTTATGGTCTTTGGATATTTACTTAAGTATTCTGAATGATAATCACAGTCTTTAATCAAATGATGAGGACTATAACATACATAACAGACCTTTGGACCAATATCCCCAAATCCCCTTCCATAAGGTTTTCTAAAATTAGCAGTATGTTGAAAGTATTTTCTTTGAGGTACTGCTGAGTGATCAACAGTACTTCGAAAAGTGTTTGAAGGTACTGCTTATTTTGAAAACTTGTTCTCATCAACCTTAGGTGCTTCAACAGACTTTTCTAAAGTTTCAGGGTTAGATTGACTTTTAAGCTTTTTCCTAAACTCTAGATTATCTACACCATAACAGTCAACATCTTTTCTAGGTGGTTGAAAGCAACCTGGGGGATTAGGAACTGCATTATATCCCTTTTCTTTCTTAAATACAGGAGGTGTTGGACTAGGGTATTCCTCATCACTAGAAGTGTTTTCATCTAGACTTATGAACTCTTCATCACTAGTGGAGGTATCTACTGTAAGATTTAGTTCCTTGCCCTTAAACGGAATGCCTTTATTGCTATTATTATCATAACCTAGTCCTGTTTTAATATTTGATGTTCTTTGCTTTTCAACAAATTGAACATGTGACACACCTGCTTTATTCCATACAACAAGTTTTTCTAACAACTTATCCCTTTCAGCAGTCACTTTCTCTAGTTCAGACACCTTACATCCTAGTTTCCATTCACTTAACTTAACTAGGTAATCCTGTTGTTTATATGTTTCAGCCCATGCTACTTCATTGTTTTCATGTGTAATGATTTTGGCCTCCATTGACTCTAAAGTTAACTGATAACCAGTTATCTCAGCCCTAGCCTTTTGAAATTTATCTCTTTCAGCTACATATTCACTAAGTAACTTTTGATACATATCATTGCACTTAGAGCATACCTCAGAGTTAGTGGATGAACTTGGTGAAGCAGCTACCATAGCAAGCTGAACAGGTGCTTCTTCAAACTCCATGCTCCAATCAAAGCTTCCTAGACCATCTCTTGACTCCAAAGCAACATATCCAGGCTCTTCATCAAATGCTGTGCTCCAATCTTCCAATGCAACCATTGAATAAGTTACAGGTTCATCATCAAACTCATTGGACCAATCAATCTCTGACAGATTCTCTTGAGCAACCAAAGCTTTTGGTTTTGGTTCAGTAATTGGAATCTCTTTTCTTTCAGGCTTGGGTGGTTCAATCATCTTGTTTGCTTGATACTTTTCAAATTTGCACTCCCTTGCAAAGTGACCAGTCCTTTGACAGTTGAAACACTCAATTTTGGACTTATCAAATGTTATTCCTTGTTTAGCTCTGAAATTGATGCCTTTTCCTGTCTTATTCACATACTTCTTGATCCTTGCAGTGAGCATGGTAACTTGCCATCTGATATCAATTTCTTCCAAAGCATCATCATCTATTTGCAAGACATCTTCTTGATAGGTGACAGGTAGAGATGCTTATTGAGCAAAGAATGAACATAGAACTTCATCTGAAGTGGGGGTAAGTGATTGTGATGAATTGGTGGTAACCATTGTTGTACATGGAACCTGTGTTTCAGTCACAGTACTTTGAACAGGATAAGCAATACCTTTGTTGGAAGTACTGCTTCGGTTTTCAGAAGAAACAAAAGCAATGTTTTGGGGTTTCTGTTGTGTGCTAGATCCTGTAGTACCATTCATCTCATGCTCATACACCTTCAGATTGTTGTAGAGATCATCAAAGTCCATAGTATCCAGCCCTGGTTGTCCTCTGATCATAGTAGCAACTACATGCCATGCTGATGGCAAACTTCTCAAAAACTTCAAATTATCATCTTCAACTGATGCCTCAGCATCATATAGTTCTAGCATACTCAGAAGATGTTGAAATCTTTCATAAGCAGAATCAAGACCTTCTCTTTCACCAACAGTGAAAGTTTCAAATTGTTGCTTCAGCAAATTCCTATGCATCTTCTTGGAAGCATCATTACCTCCAAACTTCTTCTTTATTGCTGCCCATAGTTGTTTGGCATCCTTGGCATCATGAAACTTTAATAAGTGACCATTAGGAATAGCAGAAAGCAGTATGTTGAGAGCTTTGTCTTGATTTCTTTTGGTAGGAGCAGGTACAGTAGGTTTAGGTGGTGTTGGTTGTCCAGGTACCTCTACTGGTTCATCAATTTGCATGTTACCATTGACAATCACATCCCACAGTGCATGGTCTGTGATGGCAATCTACTGCCTCATCTTCATGGCCCATAAGTTGTATTCTCCCTTCTTAACAATAGGGATTCTAACAGCAGTGATTGAGGGAGCAGGTGCAGCTTCTGTCGACATCGTGAAGGGTTTGTAGTGAAATCGGTTTAAAGGTTTAAAGGTTTGTCTTCTTAATCAGAGTTTCCAACACAAGCTCTGATACCACTTGTTGGATCGATATACTCTGACCAAACTACTTTGTAGCTTGTAAGGGTTTAACAATATTGAGTAAACTCAACACAATTAATATTGAAACACTGTTTAACCTTGTAAAGTATGCGGAATCTACTAACACAAAGCTTTAGAAGAACTTTTATATTAACCAAACTTTGAACCTGCTTTGTTACACAGATTCACTAACAATTAACTATTTATCGACTTTGAACAACTCTAAAACTTATGAAACTTATATCGACTAATACCCCTTAAGGCTCTTTATATAGATAACCTTAAGTCGGTTTACAACATATAATCCTTGAACGAGAAGTCATTATCCCTAACTAATTCTAGAATATTCGTTCAATATTACACATTAATCCTTATCTAATATTGCACATCAGTCCTTGTTTTCTTCGAAGTACTTTAAGCATTCTTCAGTAACAACAGTACTTTGACTTTTACCTTCAGCAGTACTTTGACTTTATTCTTCATGCAGCAGTACTTTGACATACAGAAGTACTTTGATATTTTATATCCCAACATGGTTATCGGATGGACCATAATTCTTACTTGAACCGAAACATTCGGCTACTCCAGAAGTGATGGCTTTTGGTAAAGAGACTTCAAATCCATTAATTTTTCTCAAAAAGATTGCTAGGGACTAGCAATAGTTTAGTGTGGGGGATTGATGAGTGTGTAAATACTCATCATTTTTAGTCAAATCTGAACTGGAAAACGATTAAAAACACTCAAAAACACACCAAAATACGAAGAAAATCCCAAAGATTGTGTTTTATATGTTTCTGATGCAAAACGAGTGAAAACAAACGAAAAACGAACAAAATTTGCATATTTGGCAGTTTCAGTCCCCCAACTTTCAAAATTTGACAAAACTAGTCCCTGAGCATTTATTTTAAAGAAAAGTCAACCCAAACTCTTTAAAGTCAAATAACATCACAAATGATCTTTGGGTGAAAAGTTTTCAAAAATTTACAAGATTGGTCCCTGAACTTTGAGTTTTTGGCAGTTTTGGTCCCTGGGCATTTTTAATGGAAAAATCATAAATCATGGTCCTTGAGAAATTAAAAGATGGCAAGTGTGGTCCTTGGGTGAAGTTTGAAAGCTTGGCAGATTTGGTCCTCAAAAAATCAGAATAATACAAGTTTGGTCCTTGTGTGGTCTACATTAATCAAACGGACCCTTGATATTACAACACAACAATTACCAGCCCACCAAAAATGAAACCAATACAACATACCACTACACCTAGCCCATCATTTAACAAATCCTTCCCAAAGGCCCAAAACCAACCCAAAGCCCACCCTGGGTTTAATATTAAAACCTTGGTCAATCCTTGACCGATCAAACATAGGTCAACCTCTTCCCCATCCCTGTCTCATCTCCTTCCCCAAAACAAACCCCGTGAACCCCCACTTCCCACGATAACTCCCCATCACCATCTTCCTTTGTCCTCTCCACTCCATTCCCCAATCCCACTACCATACTCCCACACTCACAATCCTGTACCTACCACCAGGCCACGTTGGCAATCCACAACTCCAATTGGGCGCCAAAACAAATAATTAAAGGCTGTGATGATATCTAAGCATCTCAATGGTTGGGATTTGATCAAGGAAGCACAAAGATGATGTGGAAGCCATTTGCACTTAGAAAACAAGCACAATAGAAGAGCAATGCAAATGTGTATCTACCTCTTCATTTTTAGTATAAATAGGGCATTATGTAAGCCTTCAAAGGGCATCTTTTTTCTCTTGTAACTTCTGTTTTCAAATTAGTTTTCAATTGTAATTTTAGTATTCAAATTCAATGAAAGTTGCATTTTAGTTTATTCGAATTTCTACTCAAATTTAAGGTTCTTTCTTTTTTGTCAATTAAATTTTGTTTGTTGATTATCAAAATCTCATTTGAGTACTGCTTAAGTTTGTTGGAATAAAAAAAACAAAACTCAGAAAACAAAAGAGAAAAAGAAAAATTCAGAAAAGAAAATATAAAACAAAGGAATGAAGAAGAAGGAGGCAATAGCAGGAATGGAAGTGATATTGGTTTAGGGTCTCATGGGAGACACTTAGGTGGTTCTATTGGTTCTAGTTCTCAGTTTTCTCTAGGCTTTGGATGACAAGTAAGCCTTTGCTACATATTTCTCCCATAATCTTTGCTAAGTGTGATTGTTGTTATTTACTAGGGATGAGCACGGTATCGGTACCGTACCGAATTAGAGGCACCGAATTTTTCCCGAGCATAAATTAGGGTACCGGTACCGTACCGAACGGGATTCGGGAATCGGTACCGGTACCGGGAAATCGGGATTTTCCCTTTTTTTTTCGAGAATTTCCCGATTTGGTACCGGTACCGTACCGAATTAGTGGTACCGAATTTTTTTCCTCCTTATTTCGTAGTACCGGTACCGTACCGTATTTCGGGATCGGTACCGTTTCGGTACGGTACCGGTACGGTTCCGGTTCGGTTCCGGTATTCGGTACGAAATGCTCATCCCTATTATTCACTGTTTGTACTTGCTATTTAGACTTATTATAGCTTAGATGTAATCTAGTTTTTGAGATTTGTGGTTTATCTTGATCATTTGCTGTGTAAAATCTTCAAATCAGTACTGATAAGGGGTGTTTGGATTTGGGTAGTCTACTGATCTCATGAGCTTTTGAGTAGACATAACCTATTGAAACTTCATTCTTAGTATGTACTTAGAGTAGTTTGAACACAAGATTGATAGGTTGTGAGTTAAAAGTCAAAGTTAGACCACATTTTTCACAACAGTAGGACTGTGGTATTTGAGAATGGAAAACCTTTAGTTTAGTGTAGAATTATTAGGGAAGCTTAAGTTTGCTTTATTTAAGGTTTATATATCACTTGTAGTCATCTAGGATCATTAGGAACTCAGATTAGTCAACTGTGGTGCTTAATTACAAAAAGTCAAAATAGAGTGAGTGTTAGAAAGTCAAATGTTGGGTGAATTTTTGTGAATTTTGTGTTGGGATTGAATCCTTAAAACTTTGAAATCTGATGAGACGAAAAATGATCCGTTTTTAGGGGGTCATTTAAGCCCGAATCCGACTTTATTTGATCAAATATTGCCCTAAATCGTTCCTTTTGTGATTTTAGGTGTTTGGAGAGTGAATTCTGGAAAAGAGGCTATTTTGGACGTTTTTGGAGCATAAAGTGAAGAAAACGGCAAAGTACCAAAAATCCAAGCTGAAAATACAAGGTGACGGCGTCAAGACCAAAAGCTTGACGGCGTCAGACATGAAGAATTAAATATCGAAGGTGGTGACGGCGTCAGATGGATAGGTGACGGCGTCAAAGTGGCCAAGAATAAAATACCGAAGGTGGTGACGGCGTCACATAGGCCGTCACAAGTGGATCTAGGGCGTCCGAGGAAGTTTAAGGCGGCGAGGTGACGGCGTCAGATTTAACTCTTGACGCCGTCAGAACGATTTTCCTATATATAGTTTTCTAGTTTTTTCATTAAAAAAGAGAAGTTTTGGTGAAACCCTAAAGACGATTTTGGTGCCTCTTTTACAGGTTTTTCAAGGGTTCCAAACCCTTGAGACCTTGCATTGTAATTGAGATAAGTGTACTTTCAATTCAATCAATATGTCTATGTGTTGGTTGTTTATCTTTTGTTCTTGTCTCAATTCTACTATGCTAGGCTAGATATCTCTTGTGTTTGCTTAGATCTAATGAAACCTAGATGTTGATTATGTGTTGATTACTTGTCTATTCTTGTTTTGAATGAATGATTTATATGTTAGGCTTAAGAAAACTGGCAGATCTCCAAATGGTAACATGCTTGAACGTCTTAAGAAACATGAACCGAGGCGTACTAGGTCTTTATTGGTTGTATTTAATGCATGAGCCACTGTTTACAATCCCTATAGTTGTGCTGGGTCATGGTGTAGGAGGAGATAAGAGCTCATAGAGTTGGGGAGTTATGTATGCCACTCCACGAATGGTATTAAGGAATACAACCCGTCATTCATACAAGTGTAACAAGTAATTAACATGTAAAAGATATCTAGGGAGTAGTGAAGTCTAAGTAAACACAATTTCTCCAACCACTGCTCACAACCTTAGTTTAATTTAGTTTAATTTCATTTTTATTATTTTTATTTTAATTATATCTTAGCTTTGGGTTAGTTGATTAGCAACTAATTCCGCCCACTCCTTCAAAACCAGAGATTTTACTTGCTTTCAAAAAATATAAAAATACAAAAATAATCATCCCTCACCTCTAGAACTATTAATTAGGTTTTCTAATCCTAGCGACACTATTCCTAAGCTGAACGATCAATCCCCCGGTACTTGTCACTATACTATACTACAACGATCAGGTACACTGCCTGGTGGGGGTTGTAAGCCTCGCGAGATCCCTCGAGAGGTAAAGCAAGGTGCGATTCCCACGCATCAAGTTTTTGGCGCCGCTGCCGGGGAATAGTTATTGTCTAGGTTAGAATTTCTTTTTATTAGGTCTACTTGCTAGATTCCTTTCTAGTAAGATTTTTATTTTTATTTTTAGGTCTTCTTTAGTCTATCTCACTTCTTTGTGCCTTTGTTAGTAAATTAACCCCATTGACTATTCCGTTGACCATTATGGAAAACGCGAATCCACCCCTTTCCCCTGAAGAAGTGGCTGTGTTATGTGAACAGATTGAGAGTGAGATTAGAGAGCTTAGAGAGCTTAATAGGTTGGTTAAGATTGAACTCGAACATACATTTAGTGACCTAGCAACCGCCTTGTATTCAAATAAGGACCTAGGGCCTAATGACTTTGTGAATATTGTTGAGAGACTAGAAGAGGAGGAAATGGATCCGAGGCTTAACGACTACTTTAATCTATACCCCACTAAGGAGGAGATTGCATACTATAATAATCTTATTGATAACCCGCGATCTCCTTTCACCATTATTGAACCTAAGATCAAGAGAGGCGATCCTAAGAGTGCTAAGATACCATGTATGATTGGATATAAGCACATTAGTAATGCTTACATTGACTTTAAATCTCCAATCAACATTATGTCGTCAACAGTTTATAATGATATAGTGAACACAAGACTTGAACCTAGAAGGGATCCCAAGTACCCCGGTGGAGTTTGTAACTTTGTCGGGAGAGTTAAAGGTTTACGTGTCTTTGTTGGTAATTTCACTTTTGTCACCGACTTTATGATTGTGGAGGATCTTGCTAATGTTATTGATTGTCGATTATCCAATGTTGTGTTTGGCCAACCATTTGTTGAGGAGTCTAAGTTAGAATATGATGAGGTAGAAGGCACGATTCGATTTGCAAGTAACACCGATAGTATCACTTATAGGATGCCCAATAGGATGAAAGAATTTCGCTTTATATCTCGTTTGGATAAGGACAACATTGGTGCTTTTGAGGATATTGATGAGAAGGATAAGAAAAAGGGCATGGACTATGTATGGAAAAAAAGGAGTCTTTACTACAAGGATTGCTTGGCCCTTGGACCAAGGTATAAAGTCGATGAAGAATTTGCCCAAATGATTATGGGGGCGATTGAGAAAAAGGTGATTGGTTTCTACAAGGAATATCTACAATCGGAGAGTGAAACCAATGATGAGATCACGTAGTAACCCACGACTTTGAGTCTAGCTACAAGACTCGTAAATAAAGAAAAGCGCTTCTTGGGAGGCAACCCATGTTTTGTGTGATTTTTATTTGTTTGATTGTTATTTGCTTCCGTATGCATGTTTTATTTTTATTGTTGGTTGATCATGTTTCTCTACTAAAAAAGTGGAAATACTTTATTATGTTGTTTAGCCTAGTCTTAACTTCAACCTAGAGGTATTTTTGCAAAAGATAAGTGTAAGGGGAAACCCCAAATATGTTTTTAAGAAACAAACCGATCATGATTCTCCACAATATTTAATGAACATGTATATTCGTATTTGTTAGAGTCAAATGCTTGTATCGAGTCATAATGAAGTTTTGCAGGATTTTCCAGGAAGTAGGACAAAGTTTTTCCAGAAATTTTCCGGAAACTTAACACAAGGATTTCTGCAGGTTCATTCTGACGGCGTCAGGGCATTGCTCTTGACGGCGTCAGGAGTCAAAAATCTGGAAATTTTACCGATTTTGTTTTTCTAACGGAGTCTTATGGTTTTTGTGAATTATTAAGTTTTATAATCTCCAGGAAATCTGCAAACTCCATTCCACAAGCATTATATCTTACTTTGTTTTCTAGGATTTAGTAACTTATATAGGATGCCGCCGATTTTACGCGAGGTTGCCTTGTCTACTTTTGTCAGGATTTACAGGTTATTTGTGACAAGAAGATGATTTATATTCTGGAAGGGAAGCTTTGATTGTTCGTTTTCTTGGAAGAAGATTTAACCTGGCCAACTAAAATCCATACCGAGCGAATCAGGGGAGTATTTGATTTCATTCTCTTTACTTTTTAACTTTTACATTCTTTACTTGAACATTGGGGACAATGTTCATCTTAAGTGTAAGGGGAGGGTAAAAAGATGATACCTTACATATGCACTTTCGCTTGAGTTTGTTTTGTTTGATAGTAGATGTGTAATAAAACTACGAGAAATACTTGTTAGTGTAATTTTAGCGCCAAATTTAAAATTTTTTACAACATTTAGGAGTGAAACTTTAGCCATAGCAAGCGTCTCATGGATAGGAGGTTGTATGACTAGCACATAACCGTATATTCAGAAAAATTTTCCACCCAAAAATGTGAGGTTCGCCTTTAGATTTGATAGGAAAAGCATTCATTATTGGTGCTTATGAGTGTACCGGTAGCATTTAGATTCTAGAACTTGCGTTAGTGATGCATCCCGAGACCGCTAGTGAGACTACATTTGTGTAGTAGGATTTACTACATGATAAGAGGCATTAGGATCACCCTTGTGTTAAACCCGTATCATAATTACTTGACCATTTAAGTCATATTACTTGGCTAGTTAAGTCAACTAATTTTTCCCACACCCTTAGCGTTGTACTCATTTTTAGTACACGATACCCCTAGTACACCCCTCCGAGCCTATCTTTTCGTTTCTAACTTTAAGCATTTTACTTAAAGGAAGAATTTGTTACACCCCACTTAAATGTACACCCAAATCGCCTTAGCCTTCCGTGTATGCGCTCATTTTTAGTGCATTATTGTTATTTGTTAAACCCTAAGTTAACTTTCTAATTGATTACATGGTTGCTAAGTCGAGTCATATCCTTGTACATATTGTTTTGGGACGATTGGGACTCGTGGGTAAGTACTTATTTTATGGAGTAATGGGGAAGAACATCACTTATTACCACCATATGTACGTTAATCTTAAAAGTGCTCCAAGTGTTTTGATTTTCTTAATTCGAGTCATTAGATTAGTTAAATGTAAAGTATGTAAAGATTCAAGTGTAAGGGGAATGCTCAAACCCCTATGATGTATTATTTTGGATGGTAGGGTAAGAGTGTATGCAAAAAAAAAAAAAAAAAAAAAAAGAAAAAAAAAAACATACGGACTACCATCCCGTTTCATTCTATGTTCATTTTATGTTTTTTTTTGCTATTTTTCAATTATTAGCTTAAGTCGAGTCTAGTCTTGGCTTAGCAACGCCATCTTGTACATGTAATTAACTAAGATTGTTAACTCGCCACCAGTAAAACTCCCTTTATCCAACAAAACCGTGTAATTCATATCCCTACACCTAACGTTATAACCCTTTAAAAGACCTCTTTGATAGTTTATCCTAGGTGCTTACGCCATGTGGTGGAGGTTTGATCCTTTCCCAAGCCTATGGTAATCTATTTTGCTATGACAGGTAGTGAGAGATATCTTCCATTTCCATAATGTTATATTACTTTATTACACCCGAGAGATGTGAGTATCTAAACACTATTTGTGAGGTGCTTGTGTATGACCTCCGTGCTTGTCTATTGGTCTTTAGTGGAACGATTATTTGTTGTAATTACTTTTATATTAGTGTTAAATGACCCCTAACTTGTCTTTTGAGTAGAATAAAAGCTCATTTGCTTGAGGACAAGCAAATCTCAAGTGTAAGGGTATATGATGAGGCGAAAAATGATCCGTTTTTAGGGGGTCATTTAAGCCCGAATCCGACTTTATTTGATCAAATATTGCCCTAAATCGTTCCTTTTGTGATTTTAGGTGTTTGGAGAGTGAATTCTGGAAAAGAGGCTATTTTGGACGTTTTTGGAGCATAAAGTGAAGAAAACGGCAAAGTACCAAAAATCCAAGCTGAAAATACAAGGTGACGGCGTCAAGACCAAAAGCTTGACGGCGTCAGACATGAAGAATTAAATATCGAAGGTGGTGACGGCGTCAGATGGATAGGTGACGGCGTCAAAGTGGCCAAGAATAAAATACCGAAGGTGGTGACGGCGTCACATAGGCCGTCACAAGTGGATCTAGGGCGTCCGAGGAAGTTTAAGGCGGCGAGGTGACGGCGTCAGATTTAACTCTTGACGCCGTCAGAACGATTTTCCTATATATAGTTTTCTAGTTTTTTCATTAAAAAAGAGAAGTTTTGGTGAAACCCTAAAGACGATTTTGGTGCCTCTTTTACAGGTTTTTCAAGGGTTCCAAACCCTTGAGACCTTGCATTGTAATTGAGATAAGTGTACTTTCAATTCAATCAATATGTCTATGTGTTGGTTGTTTATCTTTTGTTCTTGTCTCAATTCTACTATGCTAGGCTAGATATCTCTTGTGTTTGCTTAGATCTAATGAAACCTAGATGTTGATTATGTGTTGATTACTTGTCTATTCTTGTTTTGAATGAATGATTTATATGTTAGGCTTAAGAAAACTGGCAGATCTCCAAATGGTAACATGCTTGAACGTCTTAAGAAACATGAACCGAGGCGTACTGGGTCTTTATTGGTTGTATTTAATGCATGAGCCACTGTTTACAATCCCTATAGTTGTGCTGGGTCATGGTGTAGGAGGAGATAAGAGCTCATAGAGTTGGGGAGTTATGTATGCCACTCCACGAATGGTATTAAGGAATACAACCCGTCATTCATACAAGTGTAACAAGTAATTAACATGTAAAAGATATCTAGGGAGTAGTGAAGTCTAAGTAAACACAATTTCTCCAACCACTGCTCACAACCTTAGTTTAATTTAGTTTAATTTCATTTTTATTATTTTTATTTTAATTATATCTTAGCTTTGGGTTAGTTGATTAGCAACTAATTCCGCCCACTCCTTCAAAACCAGAGATTTTACTTGCTTTCAAAAAATATAAAAATACAAAAATAATCATCCCTCACCTCTAGAACTATTAATTAGGTTTTCTAATCCTAGCGACACTATTCCTAAGCTGAACGATCAATCCCCCGGTACTTGTCACTATACTATACTACAACGATCAGGTACACTGCCTGGTGGGGGTTGTAAGCCTCGCGAGATCCCTCGAGAGGTAAAGCAAGGTGCGATTCCCACGCATCAAAATCTAAAATATATACCAGCTTAGTTGTAGAAATCAGTCATAATATCAATTTTTAGATTTTATTTGAAGCTTGTGCAATTGTCCAAAGTGGGCTGTTTGACCACTTATGTGCCCTGCACCCAGCCAAGCCATTTTGACCCATTTTTCCCAACCCCATATCCTACTCATCTCTTGGACTTAGTACTTGGTCTTTGGTGTTCTGGATAGCTGGTTAGGTCAACTCACTAGATCCATTAGTTGCTTTGCCTTAACAGCTTGCTACTTGCCTAGTTTTGCCCTCAAACTCTCCCCCTCACCCACTGTGCATGTTGAGTTCACTTAGCTTTTACTAGCTTGTTTGATTATGTGCCCAGCTTGTTTAAGCTCATTAATTTGTTGTTTTTAAGCTTATTTGTGTTAGTTTAAGTTTGTATAAGTTTTTGTTAACCTTGGTAATGGCTTGTGTGGTGTTGGAATTTTCAAGTCTTTGAACCAAAGTGAAAAAAATCAACTGTTGCCATAACAAGCTTCCATAAGCTTATTTTGAAGTTTTTCAGTTCAGTTGTTTCACAAAAGTTGATTATCATTGATGGTTAAATGAGTTTGTAAAAAGAAAATTGAAAAAAAAATATAATTGCAAAAATGGGGTTTATGGGATTCGAACTCAGGACCTCATGCATACACACAGACACAACACCAAACATCACAACCAACTCGCCCTTGGGTCTTTTTCATTAATTGTTTGCAAGATTCATTAATTAACTAGTAATATCTGTTTAGCTTATATTTACTTATCAGCTTTTGTTGGCTGATTTTCTAGCTTATTTTGCACTATCACCCTCTTTTTATATTTTTCTTAGACTTAATTTAGGGTAATTTAATTTCCAAAAATTTTTCAGATTTTTCTCAAAAGTTTAAGTATTTTAGTAATTTAATTTCTTTAAAATAGTATTTAATTCGTAATAAATAGAGTTTTTATTGAAAAATTAATTTTCCTTTTTCTGAAAATTTCTTTTGTCTTTTAGTATGTTAGAAAATTTGTTGGAAACCCGTAGGACCTTTGTAGCTCTAATTTCGCGTTTTATTTTGTACGTTGACGTTTATTTTTAAATAAACATCGCGTTTTTAATTTAGTTTACGTTTTAGGATTCCCGATACCTAATCATGTTTCCCGTAGTGTTTTAGGATTCCCCTAGTTTGATAATCACCTTTTTACCTTAGGTTAATTTATTTTCACCTTCGTTCGTTAATTTTCCAATTTCGTTGATTTAACGTATCGTAAAACCAAACAATCTTTCCAACATACAAGATTTTAATCCCAATCTCATTCGAAGCTTTCCATTCACACCTCTTTGGGGTACGACCTGCGAAATCACTTCCAGGTCTCACAATTTAAATATCACTTTCACAAGTTTTGCGAGATAATCTTTTTCCTAAAAGGTTTACTCGTGTTACTTCACGTCTATTTGTCTCACGATAAATTAGACCTCACGTTTGTTGATATTTTTATAATTGTTGTTTGCACAACTAATCAGTGATACTCGAGTCAACATATCAAATGTTCCATGGTTACACCATCTATGAACTTTTAAACCCTTCTGTCTATTTTCTAACACACTAACAGGTACGTAATGTTACTAGGCGTGTAAAAAACTGAAAAACAAGACTTCAAAAGAAAATTTGTCAAAACAAAACCAAATGTAAAAGGGTTTATTTTTTCTTATCGGAAAACCTAATCTCATTGTTTGGTTTGGTTTTTTCATACATACCAATAAAAAAAACTAAAGTTTATAAAGAACCAAACTTAAAAATACTCAACATTGAAAACAACAAATGGGAAACTAACCTTGGTGTAGAATCAAATAAGGGTTTGTCTAACAAATGTTCGGTATTGATTTAACCACATTCATTAAACACAAACTTTATTTTTGAAATGCAAAATTCATTTAATACACACTAATTAAACTTGTAAATTACCATAATCAAATTAGATTTTCAATTAAGCAAACTCAGAATTTCCTTTTATAATAATATTAATTACCTGTTAGACAATCTCATCAATAAATACCTAAAAACTGATAAAACGACACTCTTGCTACAAATGTTTTTATGCATAAACTGATAAACGGTAAGTGTTTAAGAAAACTCTTGTAGTTAAATTATAATAACAAAATAGAGTAAAAGTAAAAGCATTGGGTGTAGTCATTTTTGGCCAGCGCCAAATCGACATATTTCGGTACCATGGTGGCGCCACTATACCGCCTCTCTGCGTGATGGAGAAAGTGAGTAAACTGGCGCAAAGCCAAATGAAAGGTGTGTGTTTTTTATTTTAATTGGTTTTTGTGTTGAACTTGTGTTTTAACTGTATGATAGGTCCAAAAGTAAGGTGGAGATGGTTTTTTGACGTTTAAATGATACGAGAAGTGAAAAAAGAAAATAGTAATTTGGCATAACTTGACGCCGCTTCTTAACTTTGGATTCTAAGAGCGGGAGGTACGGGAGCGTTGTGGGTTGCGTTTTCACCACCAGCCCAAAATCAGTGATGGTGCACCTTACCAGGGTTGGCGCCATGGTGGCCTGCCCACGCGTTTTTGTTTTGTTTTTTTTTTTTTAACATGTGCTGTTGGAAATTGGTGGGTTTGTTTATTATTTTTTTTTATTTATTTATTTTTTTAGCGTGGGAATTTTTTGTTTTGTAGGTGGGAGGAAGAAGAAAGGTAAGGAGGAAGAAGAATATATATATATATATATATATATATATATATATATATATATATATATATATATATATATATATATATATATATATATATACATATATATATATATACATACACATATATATACATATATATACATATATACATATATATATATATATATATATATATATATATATATATATATAGCACAAGTGTGATTGCTATTTTTAGAAGCAAAAACTCTCCCAAAAATTACACAAAACTACACGTGTAAACCTCACCCCTTTTAGAAGATTCAAATTTTTTTTGTATAGTCAGAATCCCTTAAAATAAGGAGAGTAAAAATCTTTTAGAAAGTGTGAACAGCTGGAAATGATAAAGGCTATTATGCAACATTACATAGCCTACAATGCAAAAGTTACCATCTACTCTATACTTATACATCGAGAACTACAAATTGACCATAAAAGATATTTTGTGATTATATATATAATACCCGAAAAATCACAAACATTTAATTCGATTATATCCTAAGTATTAAAACATTAATAGTTGAACATTTCGCGACATTGAAACTTATCAAACTTAGGATAAAGATAAACTATACATTTTGTACACTTAAAAACTCATCACACGTTTACAAGTATTAAGGGCCGAATATTTACTTTTTGTCACAAAACATATCAAGACCAAAATGACAATAGAGGTTTGATTGGCCTAAACTTGGTAGGAAATAAATCATAATCCCTAATGGGTCGGTGACTTCCTTTTCACACTAATTCCCTCACACGGTTTATAATACCATATTCCACAAATATTTAACACACACAACACACTTTTAAAAACCCTAAAAAAAGAAAAAAAAAAAAAAAAAAAGAACTCCAAACAATTTACACACCGGCGATTGCTATTTTTGTCCCTGTTTCTCATTCGATTTCATAGTGCAAAGGAGGGTATACGGTTGTGGTTTCTTGGCGATTCGACGTGGGTTAAGCTTGGTTTGAAGGGTGTCTATTTGTAAGGGTTAAAAGCTGTTCGAGGAGGGTGCTTCTGGTTGTGTTTTCGGCTGGTATATAACTTGGTGTTCGGTTCTTGTTTGTTATTCTCATCCTTTCGATTCACGCTTCGAGGGTATAGTATTCGAAACCTTGTTCGATTCATCTCTTTATGTGTTACTCGTTGTCTTTAATAAACGTCTAATATAGCATGTTGTATTCGAAGTTTATCACACATAAAATCATAGAATGAGCCATATGAATTAACAAATCTAATCGATCATTACTTGTTTTGTGTCGACTCATGTTTTCTGTTTGGATTTATTTTGCATTCGATCCATATGTGTTGGTTTCGACTTGCGTGCCGTACATTATGTTTTCATCTCGAACTAATATATGTTAACCAGATCCTATAAATGAACTAAATGATAAAGATGGGCTTACATGAACTGATCACATAAAATGACACCATGAGCGAATTAAAAAAAAAAAAAAAAAAAAAGATTTAAAGACAAACACATGTGTCGATCTTGAAGTTGTTTTAGACTATTTGAATATGTTTAGTTTAGATCTATTGTATGCATATAAAACCTGGAAATAATCATGAATTATATGACGAATATGGTGTGCATTAGGTGTCGAATATGAAGGATATAGGCAGAAAGGTTTGTAACGTGTGTGAGTTTGATCGAACCTGGTGCAAGTCAAAGTATATAAACTAGAAAACCATAGGTCGAGTCGATTTCGGGTTGTAATATATATAATATATACATGGTACTGTAAGAGTATAAGCATGCATGCTTAAAGGCTTTGAATAATGTCATGTTTATTTTGGTTGTGTCGAGTGAAATATTACATGGGATACGTTTGGATTGTTTAGGTAACAAAGGGATGTTTCTTTTGGCTTATTTAAATAATAAGATCTAGTGCCATCATGGCATAAATATTGATATCGTGGGTACGTTACTAAATTATATAAAATTATAATAACGGGTCCAAAATTATTATCTTGATATTAATTTATTAAAATAATTTTAATTGACTTTTAATATCTAGTTTTAACAATTTACATTTTACACCCTAAACTTTACTAAATTGTCGTAATTAACCCTAACTTATTATATGGGTCATTCTAAACCTTAAATATTACTTAATCGTCGATAATAACCTTAAAGTATTAAAGTACTAATTCGGGAAAGCTACTTAAAATGGAAAGCATACTAAAATGAGAAACCTTGTTCTAATAAACATAAAATAATACTTTATTATCATATTCGTGTAGATCCGGTGAAGCGGGAGTAGTTGTCATTTCTGTGTGATCATCGTTGGTTGTGATTTGCTTTCATTAAGGTACAGATATTCTTCCCTTTTCAGTAGGGACTTCTCATGACTCTCTTGATCCTTGACCTTTGATTCATTTGCTTTGATTATGATCCTTTGCCATGATTTGTTTGATTATGATTCTTTGCTTGATGCGGTCCTTGTTAGGATCCTTTGATATGCTTCGTTGACCTGATATATGATATGTTTCGTTTGGATATGATGCTTCGATATGATTCCTTTGATATGCTTGATTATATGATATGGTATGTTTGTTTCGTTCTTATGCCCGAGTTTTCTAACTACCCATGGAGGTACCATGGGCGCGTCATTGAGGCACCAATGGCGTGACACTATCTGGGGCGGTGTGATTAGTCCCCGGCGTCCTCCTTCGTTATGATATGATTGGCCATTTTGATATATATATATATATGATTTTGTTCAGCGGGGGCGTATGGATGCATCCTAGGATTATGTTTTGTTTTGGAAGACTTTTGTTGCGTGATGGTGTACGTGGCCTGTGCCCCATTCACCTTTGGGAGTTTGATCGACTCCATGTGTTTACGAAGGGGTCTTCCCTCTTCGTATTCCTTTGTATGATATGATATGGATTTGTAGGTTTTGAGATCTATCGAGTACCTCGGTAGGTCGGCTCGTGGCTTTCCTATGATTCGTTTGTCCATTCAAGTACCTTGTATGGACGCTTCTTTGTTGATACGTGCTCTTTACCTTTCCCTATGATTATGATGATATCTTTATGTTGCTTCGTTCTATTATGATTTGTGATACATTATGCCATCTTATGATATTCTCCTTTCGTTTGCTTATTACTTTGCTTTTTCATATCTGTTCACTGAGCTTTTTATGCTCAGCCGCGTTTTCTTTTCCATGCGGCAGGTAATAAGCGGGAATCTGGGCTCAAGTGATGAGAGTAGGAGCTTTTTATGGATGCATCCTAGGATTATGTTTTGTTTTGGAAGACTTTTGTTGTGTGATGGCGTACGTGGCCTGTGCCCCATTCACCTTTGGGAGTTTGATCGATTCCATGTGTTTACGAAGGGGTCTTCCCTCTTCGTATTCCTTTGTATGATATGATATGGATTTGTAGGTTTTGAGATCTATCGAGTACCTCGGTAGGTCGGCTCGTGGCTTTCCTATGATTCGTTTGTCCATTCAAGTACCTTGTATGGACGCATCTTTGTTGATACGTGCTCTTTACCTTTCCCTATGATTATGATTATGATGATATCTTTATGTTGCTTCGTTCTATTATGATTTGTGATACATTATGCCATCTTATGATATTCTCCTTTCGTTTGCTTATTACTTTGCTTGTTCGTATCTGTTCACTAAGCTTTTTATGCTCAGCCGTGTTTTCTTTTCCATGCGGCAGGTAATAAGCGGGAATCTGGGCTCGAGTGATGAGAGTAGGAGCTTAGAGACCTACACCTTAGTTTCCCCATCATTTTAGACTATTTTGGATTATGTTGGACTTATGAATGGATGTTATTTTATTTCATTTCCTTCAAGTATTTTCCGTTGGGATTTTGTAACTTTAAGTCATGATGTTCTTGACTTTGTTTAATTATGAAGTTTCCATTATGTTATGATCTTGTATGCTTTGATATGCCGCCATAATGTGACGCTTTTACCCTTTACCAGGTTGGGGTGTTACAATTATGGTATCAGAGAACAAGGTTATGACTTATAACCTTTAGGTCCTGACCTGTGAGGATTGGGTAGACACTAGGCTTCTCTTTTGATTTGGTTTTCCTTCATATTTTGATTCCATCCTTGTTTTGTTTTCCGCTGACTCGTTCATGATCTTTCAGATGGTTGTTACTCGCACTAAGGATGACTTTTCTAATAACCCTGCTTTTGAGGCTGCCGTCAAACAGACTGTCAGCGCACTCTTACCTCAAATCCGGGAGGAAGTGCGTCAGGAGATGGCTAACGGTGCTAGTGGTTCTGGTGGTGGTGGGAACCCACCGGAGACTATTCACACTTGGCTGGAGAAGTTCAACAAGCAAAAACCTCTCTCTTTCAGTACTATCACTTCTCTAGATGACGTCGAGCATTGGATTGCTCATATGGAGAAGATATTTGAAGTGTTGGGTTGTGGTGACGTGTATAAGGCGCGGTTGGCTACGTATAAGTTTGAGGGGGATGCCCTCAATTGGTGGAAGGCAAACAAGTATGCCAAAGGTGGGAACAATGGAAATGAATATGTTGCTACTTTGTCTTGGGCTTCCTTCCGTGAAATTTTCCTCTCTCAGTACTTCCCTCTATCCGAGAAGGAGAAGTATGAACGGGAATACCACACGATTGCTATGACTGACAGGGAGACCAGCACAGAATTTATGAAGAGGTTTGTTCGATTGGCTGGGTTTTTGGGTGAAAAGGCTGGTACACAGGTAGAACAGGCGAAGAAATTCAAGTGGGCTATTCGTCAAGATTTATTGAACGGAGTTGTGAACCTTCATTTTGATGATATTGGTGGGGTTGCGAATGCCGTTCGCAACATTGAGATTGCTAAAGAAAGGGCTAAGCATGGGGTTAAGAGAAACCATGATGATGAACGGGTTAGATCTACTCAAGGGAGCAGTCAACGGGGCAGTGACTCTAGGGGCAGTGATCGTTGGGTTCAGGATACGAGGAGATCGGATCAGCGGGGTTATGAGCGTCGTGGATACGATGGTCATGGTTACGATAGACAGGATGATCGTCAGGAGAGATATGGTAAAGATCGACAGCAACGGGGTCAGCAAGAGTATCGGAATACTGAAGGACGTGGAGATGTGGCTGTTTGCAAGACGTGTGGGAAGTCCCACCCTGGGAGACAGTGTCACCGAGTTTCTGGAGCGTGTTTCAACTGTAGTCAGACGGGGCACATTGCTAGGGATTGTCCCAAGCCAACTGGGTACAATCAGGGTGCTGGTAGAGATCGTGCATTGACTAGGCAGCAGTATAACGACACCACAGGTATCGTTTCGGGCACTCCTTAGTTATTCGATCGTATTTTGCTTATGATTTTGATTCGGGCATTACGCGACCTACGATTTTCTTTCATTTTAGTTCGCGCTTAGTTAGACGTTTGATATTCTCAACCACGTTCGTTTCGTATTGTTTGGCTTTGTTTTGTTTCCTTTCCATGTGCATAATGTATCACCCATTTTGCTTTTATTCGCTTCCGTTTGACCAAATCCGAGAGATTCTATCTTTGTTGAGAAACCTGAGGCTATTTTGGAGCGTCAGGATCGAGTCATGAGAACTAAGACCATTCCTTTGTTAAGATCCATTGGAAGAACCTCTCCGAGTGAGAGGATATTTGCGACGATAGTTTGTGATTTGCTACGTCTTCGTTTGACCTTGGGGACTTCAATTTCGCGGACGAAATTTTCTTTTTAGAGGGGAAGAATTATAATACCCGAAAAATCACAAACATTTAATTCAATTATATCCTAAGTATTAAAACATTAATAGTTGAACATTTCGCGACATTGAAACTTATCAAACTTAGGATAAAGATAAACTATACATTTTGTACACTTAAAAACTCATCACACGTTTACAAGTATTAAGGGCCGAATATTTACTTTTTGTCACAAAACATATCAAGACCAAAATGACAATAGAGGTTTGATTGGCCTAAACTTGGTAGGAAATAAATCATAATCCCTAATGGGTCGGTGACTTCCTTTTCACTCTAATTCCCTCACACGGTTTATAATACCATATTCCACAAATATTTAACACACACAACACACTTTTAAAAACCCTAAAAAAAAAAAAAAAAAAAAAAAGAACTCCAAACAATTTACACACCGGCGACTGCTATTTTTGTCCCTGTTTCTCATTCGATTTCATAATGCAAAGGAGGGTATACGGTTGTGGTTTCTTGGCAATTCGACGTGGGTTAAGCTTGGTTTGAAGGCTGTCTATTTGTAAGGGTTAAAAGCTGTTCGAGGAGGGTGCTTCTGGTTGTGTTTTCGGCTGGTATATAACTTGGTGTTCGGTTCTTGCTTGTTATTCTCATCCTTTCGATTCACGCTTCGAGGGTATAGTATTCGAAACCTTGTTCGATTCATCTCTTTATGTGTTACTCGTTGTCTTTAATAAACTTCTAATATAGCATGTTGTATTCGAAGTTTATCACACATAAAATCATAGAATGAGCCGTATGAATTAACAAATCTAATCGATCATAACCTGTTTTGTGTCGACTCATGTTTTCTGTTCGGATTTATTTTGCATTCGATCCATATGTGTTGGTTTCGACTTGCGTACATTCTGTTTTCATCTCGAACTAATATATGTTAACCAGATCCTATAAATGAACTAAATGATAAAGATGGGCTTACATGAACTGATCACATAAAATGACACCATGAGCAAATTAAAAAAAAAAAAAAAAAAAAAAAAAAAAAAAAAAAGATTTAAAGACAAACACATGTGTCGATCTTGAAGTTGTTTTAGACTATTTGAATATGTTTAGTTTAGATCTATTGTATGCATATAAAACCTGGAAATAATCATGAATTATATGACGAATATTGTGTGCATTAGGTGTCGAATATGAAGGATATAGGCAGAAAGGTTTGTAACGTGTGTGAGTTTGATCGAACCTGGTGCAAGTCAAAGTATATAAACTAGAAAACCATAGGTCGAGTCGATTTCGGGTTGTAATATATATAATATATACATGGTACTGTAAGAGTATAAGCATGCATGCTGTTTATTTTGGTTGTGTCGAGTGAAATATTACATGGGGTACGTTTGGATTGTTTAGGTAACAAAGGGATGTTTCTTTTGGCTTATTTAAATAATAAGATCTAGTGCCGTCACGGCATAAATATTGATATCGTGGGTACGTTACTAAATTATATAAAATTATAATAACGGGTCCAAAATTATTATCTTGATATTAATTTATTAAAATAATTTTAATTGACTTTTAATATCTAGTTTTAACAATTTACATTTTAGACCCTAAACTTTACCAAATTGTCGTAATTAACCCTAACTTATTATATGGGTCATTCTAAACCTTAAATATTATTTAATCGTCGATAATAACCTAAAAGTATTAAAGTACTAATTCGGGAAAGCTACTTAAAATGGAAAGCATACTAAAATGAGAAACCTTGTTCTAATAAACATAAAATAATACTTTATTATCATATTCGTGTAGATCCGGTGAAGCGGGAGTAGTTGTCATTTCTGTGTGATCATCGTTGGTTGTGATTTGCTTTCATTAAGGTACAGATATTCTTTCCTTTTCAGTAGGGACTTCTCATGACTCTCTTGATCCTTGACCTTTGATTCATTTGCTTTGATTATGATCCTTTGCCATGATTTGTTTGATTATGATTCTTTGCTTGATGCGGTCCTTGTTAGGATCCTTTGATATGCTTCGTTGACCTGATATATGATATGTTTCGTTTGGATATGATGCTTCGATATGATTCCTTTGATATGCTTGATTATATGATATGGTATGTTTGTTTCGTTCTTATGCCCGAGTTTTCTAACTACCCATGGAGGTACCATGGGCGCGTCATTGAGGCACCAATGGCGTGACACTATCTGGGGCGGTGTGATTAGTCCCCGGCGTCCTCCTTCGTTATGATATGATTGGACATTTTGATATATATATGATTTTGTTCAGCGGGGGCGTATGGATGCATCCTAGGATTATGTTTTGTTTTGGAAGACTTTTGTTGCGTGATGGCATACGTGGCCTGTGCCCCATTCACCTTTGGGAGTTTGATCGACTCCATGTGTTTACGAAGGGGTCTTCCCTCTTCGTATTCCTTTGTATGATATGATATGGATTTGTAGGTTTTGAGATCTATCGAGTACCTCGGTAGGTCGGCTCGTGGCTTTCCTATGATTCGTTTGTCCATTCAAGTACCTTGTATGGACGCATCTTTGTTGATACGTGCTCTTTACCTTTCCCTATGATTATGATTATGATGATATCTTTATGTTGCTTCGTTCTATTATGATTTGTGATACATTATGCCATCTTATGATATTCTCCTTTCGTTTTCTTATTACTTTGCTTGTTCATATCTGTTCACTGAGCTTTTTATGCTCAGCCGCATTTTCTTTTCCATGCGGCAGGTAATAAGCGGGAATCTGGGCTCGAGTGATGAGAGTAGGAGCTTAGAGACCTACACCTTAGTTTCCCCATCATTTTAGACTATTTTGGATTATGTTGGACTTATGAATGGATGTTATTTTATTTCATTTCCTTCAAGTATTTTCCGTTGGGATTTTGTAACTTTAAGTCATGATGTTCTTGACTTTGTTTAATTATGAAGTTTCCATTATGTTATGATCTTGTATGCTTTGATATGCCGCCATAATGTGACGCTTTTACCCTTTACCAGGTTGGGGTGTTACAATATAGACTTAAAAAAATGGAACAACATTTATATTTTTTCTGTTATGAAAGCCATATGAAATCAAATCTTGCAATATTTTATCTTATTCTCATCATTTCATCCTCTTCGAGCATCAACTAACAAATCAAATGAAAAAGATCAAGGTAAGAAATATCATTAGACTTTCATTTGTTTTACTTATGTAAGTCATTATAATTAATATATTTTGCACTTAATGCAATGAAAAACTAATATCATATAACATATGTTATTTGGTAACATATGTGTTGATCACTTGACAGTATGATATGATTTTTAAGTAATACATATATAGTTGTCATATATTCAGATGAAGCTCTTATAAGAAAATATATGATAGGATCCCAATTTTATATAGAGTAGCCGGTTGTAATTTGATTCAAATAAGTTATATTGGGTAGTTTCAAAATATAAAATTATGCTAACATTTACATATCGACACAAATATATTGTGTTTGTGATTATGATTTTAAAACAAATCTCAACCTATATAGAGCAGTTTTGAAATTTAAAAGTTAACAAATAGTTAGCATGTTCTGTTTGACTTTTTTTTGAAAATCTTGCACCATTTCAATGGATGTCGACATTTATTAATATGTATAAGGAATGAAATTTTTTGAAAAATCATGCTATCTCTATAAAAATGCACAATCAACCAACCATTCCATGTATAAGTTTCAATGGATGTTGACATTTATTAATATGTATAAGGAATGAAAAATTTTGAAAAATCAAACTATCCCTATAAAAATGCACAATCCATCAAACATTCCATGGATAAGTATTCATCTCCTAAGCATCCATATTCAAATGTCCTGTTTTTTCGTACAAAATCAATTTTAAATGAAAAATATTATCCTATATTACCGAATATGATAAACCCTAATTTCAAAAATCGTATAAATACTGCTACTAATTTACCTCATCATTCACGTTTTTTCCTATCATTCTTCATTAATCAGTAATTTCAATTGTTTAGTAAATTTATGTGTAAATAAATACAAATGTATTATATGTTCTATACCATTATTTAAACCTTTTGTATGTTTTATTATGATCAGGTTTAAAGATGAGCCAAGTACCATACACTGAGTTGTGTGACATCGACCCCATGCAAGAAGACATCACTGTGGTCGCCAGATGCATTAGCACATGGCATTCTCATGCTAAAGGAAGGCCTAATGATCCATGGAGTTTGGATGCTGTTTTTATGGATCCTCAGGTTTGAATATATGCATTATGTGTTTCTTATGTCAAGTGTTTTTCGTTTTAATTAATATATGAATTACAATATTTTTTAAACAATCATTTCAGGGTAACAGAATCCAAGCTACTATAAAAAAGGACTCTATGACTAAGTTTGCAGGATTGTTGGAAGAAGGTGCTTGCTATCGTATACGTAACTTTGGGGTTGGCGAGAACAGTGGAAAGTATCCCCTTCTCCCCCACAAGTATAAGATTAACTTCTTCAAGAATACCTCTCTCACTAGGATGAACAGGTTTGACACTAACCACAATGGTTTTAAGTTCGAACCATTCCTTAGGTTCTCCACAAGAAGATGGTCTGAACAAGAAGCCGTTGGTATGCATTGTTATTTTCCTAAATTGCAAATATTTATTTAGCAATTATAATATTGTTATTCATTTGTATAATCACTTATTATGTTGTATTTTATTTATTGTTTACAGACATCATTGGAACTATAATCTCTATTGGTGATCCTATACCGTTTGGTGACAACCAAAAAAGGAGGACCGTAATTCTTGAAGATGCTGAGTACGTTATTATTGCATTTTACAAATTCATATGTTTTTTTATATTATACATTTTAGCCGAATTAAACCATTGCTGATTTTAATAAATTGCTAATTTCATTGTAATAGATCTCATCCACTTGAATGCACGTTCTTTGACAACTGGGCAGACATGTTAATGACATAAATGATAATCGTGAATCTCTTGGTCATGTTGTCATCATACTACAACTGGCCAAGGTTAAGTATTGGAATGGTATGGTTCTTTAGTATACTACTTTTGTACATCAATTAAACATTTTATACTTCTTATTATATAATTTATATTTTTTCATTTTTTAGAAAAACCACAAGTTGGGAATGCTCTGTTTGGAGAAATTGTGGCCTTTAAGGAAAGGTATCTAAATTATGTATATATTTTTTTTATTTGAATACATGTAATGTCTCTTCCATTTAATTTAATGGATTAACGTTTCACCTGTTTGCGTGTTGTAGATATAAGAATAAAGATGGTTTTGATGAGAGCAGTTGTAAGATAAACCATTACTCTCCTGAGAAAACTGTTGTGACTACTGAATCGTTCTTTGAACGAGCATGCAAGAAAACTGTTGGAGCTATTAGGGATTCTGATGCTGTAAGTTATTTATTTGTTTTTTGTAAATTATTTTTTTCAACCGGCATCCTATAATTACAACATAATGTATAAACAGTGGCTGTTATACTATCAATTGCCCAACTTGAATAATGAACTGGTATGGTTTAATATATGATGAAAAGTATTTTATTATCTTTCTTTGTTATGTTATTTATACCTTTTTCATGTATAAACAGGAAACTACTTTGGTTGTGTATGCCAAAATTCATAAGATACATAAAGAGGATGGTTGGAATTATTTGGCATGCCGCAGATGTAACACAGCTGTTAAGGAACAACCGGCCAAGGGAGGTGCAAGCCGGTCGGCAAATAAGAAGCCAACTTATAAGTGTGAACCACATGGGGTTCAAGTTCCTGTTCCAAAGTATTTCCGCATTTTTTAACGTGTTACCTTATTGTTATATTATTGTCAAGAAACACAAGTATGTAATATATTTTTTTATTTTTTTAATTTTTAGGTACAAAGTTATCGTTCGTGTGATCGATGATACCGGATCTGCATCTTTGGTCCTTTTTGATAAAATGGTTCACAATCTGGTTGATGTAAGCTGTGCTGAGCTTATGAATAAGCCTTCTGATCTTGACATTGATGGCTTTCCTAAACAGCTCAACCATATGATTGGGAAAAAAATGTTGTTTAAGTTTCTTTTTTCTGAATACAACATAAATAGGAACAGTCATGTTTACCAAGTGAAAGCTATGTCTGCTGATCCGGATCTAATTGGCTTTTTTAAGAAAGATTTTTTGAATGAGGTTCGCTTTTTATATATTTTCTTAATTTAAAAAATTGTACATACGAATTAGTTTCATTGTCAAATAATGTGTACTTAAATTGTTATTATGCTGCAGGATGTCGGTGATGATCTTGTGACACCAAGATCCGTTTCGTCTTTGTCTACCTAAGCTTCGGTATGCTGACATTGTACCTTTTCATGTGGACGAGAATGATGTTTCCAAAACCAACCAAGAATCTGGAAACACGTCTGGGAGCAGTGGAGAGAAGAGGGCCTTTGTTGATTTGGATAAGAGTGAAGATGAGAATGGTGAAAATGATAATGGAAAGAAGCCAATGTTTGATCCAAAGGACAAAGGGAAAAAACCGATGTTTGCCAATTTAGATAAGGAGTGATCCTTATTTAAATATATAAATCATCTTCGTCGTGTTTCGTTTATCGTTACTAGGAGTTTGTTTGAATAATTGTTGGGTTTTATCCCGTTTGTCGTGTTTCCTTAATTGTTATTTGAATTTTTGTTTTTGACATGTTCAAAAACAATGCATGTTATGTTTATTCCGATAGAAGATGATTTATGAATGAAACAATGTTTTTAATTTTAATTTTACATGTGTTTCATTTATTATTTTATTACTTTAATGTTGATTATACCATTGTGCAACGTAATGAAATACTAATGTATCACAATTTAATTCATTGATACATGTGAAATTCTGTATCCATCAATACTTATAATAACGTTTTTTAGCCAACAATTGAAATTGATGATACCACTTTCTTATCTCACTATTTAAACGTTATATGTTCTATACCATTATGCAATGTATACTTATAATAATGTTTTTTAGCCAACAATTGAAAAAAAAAATGAAAGGCGTAACCCACGAACACAAAAAAAACCAACACATACAATAAACATTAACATTTTGTTTATATTTTTTTATAGTGTATTTTTCAATTATATATTTTCATTTAAATTTTTGAATATTAATTACTCCGAAAAAAAACTCATTTGTACACTTAATCAAATATTCAAATATCAAAATATTTAAACAAACATAATATTATCCTTATTTAAATATATTTGTAACAAATATTCAAAATAAAATTACTGATTTGTTGCACTATTTATTTAAATTTTCATGATATCCTTATCATTTCCTTATTTCTCTCATAATTTTATCTATAAAACAAACTGATCTTCACATCCAACAATGCAAAACATTTTGTAAAACATGAAATCTCCTATACCACCCAAGGTGCGTTTTTTTTATCCTTAATTATTTGTTATTATCCTTTCTTTCTGACTTCCAGATCCGTTTATTTTAACTAAACGTCTTTTAGGGTATCAAACAAGATTTAAGTTCAAAAACAAACAATGATCCATCTGACAAAAATGTTCCGTTGATTGTACTGTCTGATGATGATGAGGTAATATTTACACTACATATAAGTTTTGATAATATTTTTTCATTAATACTTATAATTGTTTTATTGCGTTATATACAGTTTCTTCCATGCTAAAAAAAACCAAGGCGGCTTAAAAAAGATGGTTGTTTTGTTAACAAATTTGGTGTTCATGTTGTTTCCTCTGACGATGATGATGATAATTTCTTTTCATCCGAGAAACAAATACTTAACAAGGACATTGATATTGTTAGAAATGTGGTATTATAATATACTTATTTCATTTTATTTATTTATATTTAGGTTGAGATTTTGTTTATTTGACATAATGTGAACTATATGTATTGGTTAGGAATCTGATGATGATTATCCGATCCGTTTTAGTCGTAAAAACAAAAAAAATGCCTTCTGAATCAAAAGCAATCGCCAAAAGTCTCATTGACGATACATTGAACGACCATCTATTTGATGACGAGGCTAATGACGAGGCTACTGACGAGACTGATGATATGGACTTTTCGGATGAAATTACTAATGAATCTACTGTAGATGCACTTAATTCGAGCGATGTTGTTGATGAGCCAACTGATGAGTATGATTATTCGGACAGTTTCATTGACGATGGTTCTTTGGTTAGTGATACTTCATACGGTGACTCGGATGATTCCAAGTCGGAAGATTAGTATTGATGATTTCATTCCCCAAATAAAAATGTGTTTTATTTTTACTTTAGTATTTATTAAGTCAAATGTTTGAAGTGTTTTGTTCCATGATCACTTATCATTTAAACGATTTGTGATTTTTATTAGTAACTGTTCTGTTTGTCAAATTAGTTATGTTTATTTGATGAATAAATTGTGCCATGTTTATATAGTTCTATCCTATTTGCTTTTCATTAGTTCAAATAATTATCATACGAACCAATTCATGTTGTGACATACTCCGTCTCGAACATAATTGTAACTTATCATTTTTAAAATGTTATTTATACCTTTTTTATTAAGCCTGCAACATACGGTTTGCAATATTATCATACGAAGCAATTCATGTTGTGACATACTCCGTCTCAGACATAATTGCATCATATGTTATCCCTAGCAATTTACACAATCAATGGAAACTACAACATACGGCTTGCGAGATGTTCATCCAAAACATACTACACCATATCACTTTCATGGAAACAAGATACCATAATTCACATATTAAAAGGTCCTAATTGAAACATGATTCATAACAACGTCGTTTTAACCTTAATACTAATAAACCTTAATCCAAAATACTACTTAGCAACATAAGTTTTCCACGAAGTTTACTGTCCAAACATTTGATTATTTCCATCATAACCATCGACACAAAAGGCATACCATGTTGCATTTTTTCCCGTCTAGCACACGTGAAATAAAGGATAATGTCGTGCTTGACGACCATTCAAATCTGTAACAACGTACACGAACCGGAACCTTAACATCTTGGTATATTCGAAATGGCAGTCTTGACCAAATAGCTCCCATTCGCCGTGGGCATTTACATGGTTCGTCCTTCCCGGATTCTCCTTGTGGTAGTCCATCTTCAGTTTAAATGTGTATTCAATTTGGTTGTGTTTAAACAATGCCCTTGTGTATAGGTGCATTGGATGCCGATTTGATAATTTGCCTGGTATTGGTTGTATTTACACAAACAAAAAAAAAAAACCATAGATAAAGCAAATGTAAATCTAATAACTTATTATATCATTAACTTATAACAAAATGACGATCAATATATAACTTTGCGTACTACTTTAACGTATTTTATCACATTAATCTGATCAACAACTAATGGAATATGTCCGTCTGTCAATTTAAGATCATTCGAAGGGCATAAACATCGTTTAAACTGAATGTAAAAAAAACAAAATTATAACACTTACAAGACGTGAAAATGCCAATATTTCAGAGAAGCGTTTATAAAACACATGTGTTCCTTCATTGAAATGTTCTCGGTGCCCGTTCCACCTGCATATATGCCACATTCTTTCATCCTCTGCATATTAATGTAAGCATTCATCAGTAACAATATCAACTTACTGTATATACTAATAGCAATTGTATACACAATTGGTTAACAATGATCACTATGTCTAACATTGAACGTTTAATATAAACTCACTCTTTTCTTCATGGTCTAGCTCTGGTTGAACTAAATTAATATTTGATGCGCCCAAAAATTGCACATTTGTTTTCCCCCTTCCAAAAGGATTGAACGCCATTAGATTTAACATATTGTTACCAACTTTGGTGAACACTATGACATCACCATAAAACAGATTTTTGGCAACACACAACGCGTTCCAGTTGTCGGAATTAAGCACGTATTCAGGATTGATGCCATCACTCCCTGGATTAACGCGGTTCACATGCACATCAAACTGATTACCTCCACACCTAATCGTTAATCCCGCTTCTGTTTCTAGCCCAGGTAAGAAATCAGCTATAATTGTCTGTGAAACAATTAAAATAAAAACACTAATGAGTACCATAAACTTTCTCCACATATACTAAATTATACTATGTTCAAAAAAACATTTGCATTGTATATAGTGGCTCAAAAAAGTAATAGTAATTTACTTCCTACATCGTTCATGGATTATTGGTTATCCTAATATCGTGCCAGTAACCGTTTATGTTACATGTTACTAATAACCTGTTTGTATAAATCTTACAATTATATTTAGTTTGTAAGGATTTAAACAAATACATAAAAAAAATAAAAATAAACAAATAGATAAACAAATATACTCGCTTATTACCTGTGGTATGTATGGATGAGGGTTCATTAGTGTTCCAAACCGATAATAACCTCTCCTTACCTCTTCATAACCTCCTGTTTCTTTCCCTGTGTGGTTGTATCCGGTTATGTAAAACGTGTCGTCACCTTCCTGTATGAAGTGCAGCAAATCGACATCCATATCCATGGTGTCAGCGGCAAATTCATTCCATCTTTTACCTCTAATTTCAATATGTCCCTCTTTTGATCTTACTAATGTGACCTTCTTCCTTATTCCTCTTATTCCGTACACATACATATATCTATTTTTGTTAAACCCTTCTTCTAAGAATACATTAGGTAGTTCCAATTTTTCCAGGGTACTCATTACGGTTGTATAGCGGCACTACAAATTCAATTGGCATTTCCTGTAAAATAACAAAACCATTTTTTATTACTACACATTCAAGATAACATATTTGTCAATATTTAGATATTAGAAAATCTCCTAAGTTCCGTATGTATAAAACATAATTACTTATAACTACTTATATCATTAGTGTTTTATATGTATTCCTACATTGTCGATAATATATCATGACTATTTCTGTTTCTAGCAATGACATTGTTGTCATCAATCAACACATATAACTACCATATTCGGCTCCATATGTCTTACCTTTTTTCCTTATGGCACCAATTTTATGTCTGTCAATTTCGTATTTTATGAAGAAAACACTATTATAGGATAATCGATATATATAAATAAGTCTATATTTGTAGATAAATATTTGTTAACTTTTAAATTTTGAAACTACTCTATATAGGTTGAGATTTTTTTTATAATCATAATCACAAACACGATATATGTGTGTAGATATGTAAGTGTTATGCTAATTTTTTATTTTGAAACTACCCAAGATAACTAATTTGAATCAAATCATAACGCCAACACCTATAAAATTGGGATCCTATCATATATATTCTTAAAAAATCTCCATGTGCATATATGACAACTATCTATGTCTTAATTAAAATTGAATCATACTTACATTTGATAAACACATATTAATCAAATGGCTAAATCGGATCATATTTTTTCGTTCCAATAAGTGCAATAAATTACAAGTAATTACATAAGCAAATCAAACAAAAGTATAATGATATTTATTACCTTGAGCTTTTTTTTGCAAGATCTGTTGTTGATGATCGAATTTTTTTAGATGATAATAAGAAGATGAGTATTTGGAGATGATGAGTAGTTGTTGAGTATGTGATTATACATATCTTATTTAATGGTGTACCGATTCTTTTTTTAATGTATAAAATCACCAAAAAATATTTTGGAAGTTCAATTACTACTCGAGTGTTATGATTGTAGAGTAGGCGGTTACTTTTTGATTGCATGCAATGTCATCATGTTCCATCATAACCTTTATTAAATTTGCATGTAAAATGGTTGGTTAGTGTGTTTTATATCTCTTTAAAACTAAAATGTATTTGATAATGTTGTACCCAATATTTGTGTTATGTTATTGATCATTGTTTTTCAAAAATATCACTTAAAAGAGAATATTGCTAAGGAAATTGTAAAAATACAAAACTAACTTTTGAAATATAGTATCACCAATATGTCTTCCATATTAATAGGGTCTATCTAATTATATAAATACTCATTATATGCATCTCCTAATCACAACACATTTTTTCTTCTCATACAGCCATGGGTGACAATATAGCAAAAAAGGTCAATTTTATTGTTACAAATATATTATTCGTTGTGTATGTTGCCTTATAAACAAACACAAGTTTTATGCGTAATAAATTATAAATTTTCGTAAATATATATATACATACTTAATCGTTTTATTTGTTATTTTTTATTTAGTTATTCTTTTAATTTTATATATATTCTTTTTTATGCTTATAACAGAATTTGGATCGTAACACTGATGATAAGAAGCCATTGGTTCGTATCACTAATGATAAGGGATCTAAAAAAATAGATCCTATTGATTTCATCGACTTATCTGATGATGAAAATGTATTTATCTATCATTAATTTTAATCTTTGTTAATTTAATAATTTTAATATTCGTTTTAATTTTTTATTATGTATAAGTTACTTCATTTTCTTTTTATTTGTTTACTAATTTTATTTTTATTTTTGTCTTTTTTTCTTAAACAGGTAACCCCCATGCCCACAAAGAAAAGAAGAATTTCAATCCTTGGTTTTTCGTCTCCTATATGTCCAATTGAAATTGGATCTTCTGATGATGATGATGTATGTAAATATTTTCCTTATGTTTTTTTTTTTTTTTTACCGAATTATATTTTATATTGAATTAGTTGTATATTTAAAGCCGTGTACCAATTTTTTAATGTTAACATACAATTATTTTTTTTTTGTATGAAACACAAGATGATCTCATTTCTCCATTAAAGTTGAGTCAATCACCGGTCGTACCTACACCAAATGATAAACCAAAATGCACCTACTCTCTAATTGATGAGGAAACTGATGTTGACACTGACAATGAGGACGACAAGTGATCGACATATGAAGTCATTTTGAATATTCAATAATCCCGTTGAATATCAACGATGTTTTCTAGGATTATTATTATTATTATTATTATTATTATTATTATTATTATTATTATTATTATTATTATTAATGTTATTTTCAGTGAATGCAATATTGATATATCATCAAAATTGCCTATGTTTGTGATCAATGATTAATATTAATGTTTTTCTTTTCTATAGTGCATAATATGAAGTTGTCGCATAAATATGTATACGGTTTAATAAAATTTGGAATATAACAATCAAATTACAAAAAATGTGATTATATTATAGATCAATATATATTAAAAATGTTAGCATATCCCATCGTTAAATGATACTAACTTAACAAAAAAATCTTAAATTTTACACGATATACTTCTCACTTATTGGTACACACACAAAAATAATACTTTACTATACGAATTAATTTATTTGATAAATGATTGCTCCAATTGTATCTTAAAGTCAAGGGACTCTAAAGCTGAAGTTGACTTTGGAGTCAACAAATTTGTGTTTGCTATTTATAATTTCTAACTCCACCAATAATGGAACTTTTATTTTGATCTCATCCATTTCAAAGACTTCCATCCATCATCGCTATACTGCTTCACTGGAACTTTCATTTTGAAATTTTGATTCCATCCATCCATTCATCATCGCTATATTTATTGTAAGTTATTTATAATTACTTTTTTGTTGCTTTATTTTTTGTATGTGCATATCTTATAGTAACTAAACAACTTATTGATATTATTCTTTGTTCAGTAGTACGTAGTTGTGTAATCTTAAAACAAATCAAAAACTATATATGGCCAAAGAAATCTTATGTCAAATGTTTGGGTCGTGGTCGGGTTTTCACCCGTCTTGGTACTTTTTACTGAGTATACCACACAACAAAAATACAACTAACCAAATTATTTAATGTATATGTCAATGTAAATAATAATTCATAACACTTTTTAAAATGTACAAAATCATCTACCAAATTATTTCCTATAATAATGGATCATTTTAAAATTATTTGAAATTTCGAATGATCCATCTACCAATTCAAACACACTAAAAAACGTCTCAAAATATTTTTGAATTGCATGAATGTCGAATGTAACAACATAGAGAAGAGATCGCTATATACAGCTCGATGGAGGATTCTAATGATCATGGCAATGGATTTCGTGCTAATTCACAAATACCGAAAACAAATTCGAGTCGTACTTCTTCAAGTATGGTTTCTTTATTCTTATTCTTATTCTTATTATTGTATATGTAAAACATATCATGTTGTTATCATATGTTCTGATTATTAATATTATGATTACTTATATATTGTTATTGTTATTATCATTATTATTTTATTAATTTTGTTCCATCATATAATGATGTAAGAATATATGATTATAGAAACAAAAACGCGAAATTGAAAACAAATCCTGATGTTCCGATAATATTAGAGAAAGATAACAGTAGTTTGAATAGTTATATTTCTGAATCGTTAAATAGTACTAATAACGATGTGAGAACATCAAGTCTTAAGAACATGAGTAACCGTGTTCAATTGACTATATCTAACAAACGTTCGGCAAATACTCATGTGTTTCACCCAAAGACATCTCTAGGTGATATATATTTTAACACATGTATATTAACCTATTGTTCGTATTGTTTCATTACTATTCTAAACATATTTATTTTGTTTTTAAGGCATTTCAAGCTCTTCTGTTAGTGAAGTTAGTGAAGGACACATTAACGTTTTGAATCAACCAAAAAAATCCCGTCTTTTGGACAAAGGATTGGTAAACTTCCCTAATCAAACCACACCTCCCACATCTAATGATAGATTTGTAAACGAAAGTTCGTCTGTTCGTAAATCTATATTATATAACCAAAAGGGGGGACGTCCTAGAATTGATGATACATGTAAGTTTTAAATCCATTAATGTCTATGTTTATTGTCAACTTCTTTTTGTTTACATCATCTGTTTGTGCACTCGATGCTTTTTTCAATTACAGGTTCGTATAATAGAGATGAACGCGGTGACCTAATATTACAGTCTAAAAAGTCACGTATATGTGATAAACAATCATCGGTTGTTCATGTTAACAAACCACTTTCTACAATATCAGTCACAAGTGTAACCCATAGCTCCACCTTAAATAAATCTATATCACCTTTACAAAAGACTGGACGACCAAAACTGGATAAAACGAGTAAGCGTATCCTTTTTATTATTATTATTGTTATTTTTTAATCTTTTTATAACATTATTTTTTTAGTATTTATATAATGTTTATATTTGTTATTTCGTACTGTTTACCACAAAAATGTTTGTTTCCCCACAGGTAACAGCAACAAAGAAAATATATCTGTAAGCAACGTACTTGCATCGGTCAGTAAGACTAATCCAATTAAACCTAGAGGAAGAGGAAGGCCGCGCAAAGAAATTGCTACTCAAAGTAAATTTTGATATCCTAATACTTACATCTTTATCTTACGTTTACATCATATTGCAATTTGTTGACCAATATTTAATTGGTCAGGTGGAACATCATGTGATGATACTAACAAAGTTAGGCCTAGAGGAAGACCTCGCAAGCATTCTGTTGCAACAACAGTTCTTGATAAAGTAGCAAATGATGATGTATGTGAAAGTAATGTTATAATATCCCCGGACGACTCATTGATTCGAACATCATATGCTGCAAATGATGATCTTGCGTTTGAAACGCCTCCATCTATTAATGTGAACTTAAATAGTTGTAAGTTATTTCTTAATATAAATTATATCCTTTCAAATGTCTCATTACGTATGAAAAAAATATACAATACACGTGTATTTACTAATCTTTATACTGATTGATGCAGCTATTCTGCGTAGTACAATAATAGACCAACTACCTACTGTATTTTCTTTGAGACAAGGTGCTCCTGTAACAAGACTCCAGCGTATTGTATCGAGTATGTTTACATTACTCCTTTTCGTGTTATCGTTATATGTATTACATGTTATAATTCACTAAATAAATCTCAAACTATATAACAAAATGGTTTCATCTTATTTTAATTAATTATAGGCTCGAAGACGATGATGAATACACGTTCAAAATTTAAAGACTTGACCCCTGTACCATTTGATATAGGTATGTTAAATTAAAATTTATGTATATGTAAGTTTTTTTAAACAATTTATATGATATCAATACGAGAGTATACATTACAGGTACTTCGTCTTCCCCCATTGTTGATACGCATGACAATGCAACTTGTGTCGATAATAATGAGAATCTGAATGGTGATTTAAATGACGATTCAAACATGGAGGATGATGCTTCGCATGTGTCTGTTGATGATTATGTCGATGACGATGTAGATGCTACAAGAGATCATACTGTTGGTATATCAAAAGGTATTTATAATTTGATAAATCTGAATGATGTAAATTTTTTTATTTATTTTTTAATATTTTATCTAACTTTCATTAAACAAAGTTTGCGGTGTTCTTTATATCTTTTACAGATTACATAGATCATGGAGATCCCATTTATCAGTGTAAATCGTGTCGTGCATTGCTTTGGCTGAATGAAAGTAAAAGAGGATCAACAAATGGAAATGACGATGCTTACTCTATCTGCTGCATGCGAGGTAAAGTTAAATTACCTGTTGCATTGAAAAGTCCACCTCCGTTATTGAAGCGTCTTTTCACGAAAGATCATCCAAAGAGCAATACGTTCCTTGAAAACATCAGGAGATACAATTCAATGTTTGCCTTTACATCTATGGGTGGAAAAATAGATCATACCGTTAACAAAGGACGAGGACCTTACTGTTTTAGATTGCATGGTGAAAACTATCACGTTGCTGGAACGCTAATGCCTAAGCCAGAAAACCCGCCTAAATTTTCACAGTTGTACATATTTGATACGGCCAATGAAATACAAAACAGAATCAATGTTGTTAGGTAAAATCTATGAAATTATTTTAGATACAATTTTTTATGACTCTTTACATGTATGTTTGTCCTTAATTGTTCTAATATTTTTTCTAAAACAATTGCAGTAATGATACTGAACGACATGCTTCATCAACCAAAGAAATTGACCGTCAACTTACAAAGGAACTTAAGAATATGCTTGACAAAAATAATCCGTTGGTAGAGCAATTCCGTATGGCTGGACAGAGGTTTGCTTCGTCTGATGATGACGGTATAAAACTCAGACTCATAGGTAAAAGAGCAAAGGACGGGAGAGAATATGATTTACCAACAGCCGACGAGGTAGCTGCTCTTATTGTAGGTGATTTCGATTCTAACGAAAGAGATATTGTATTACACAAACATGATGGAAATACAAAAAGGATTAGTGAACTACATGTTGAGTACCTCCCGCTTCAGTATCCTATTTTGTTTTCGTATGCAGAGGATGGGTATAGGACATATATATACCACTCGCATATTACGAAAGATACTCCAGAAAAACAGAGAACAAGGGTTACTATGAGAGAATGGTTTGCGCATCGAATCCAGGATAGGCCAGGAGTGTTTTCTACTATACTTAATAGTAAAAAGCTTTTTCAACAATTTTTGGTTGATGGCTATATGATGGTAGAGGCAGAACGAATGAGGTATGTGCGTAAAAAAATAAGAATCAACGAAGTGAAACATATGCTATGCTCGCTTAGAAGCAATAGCAGAATCATCAGGTGATCAAAACAAGGTACGTGGTAAAAAAATTGTTTTGCCATCATCCGTTACTGGCAGTCCCAGGTACATGATGCAAAACTATTTGGATGCGATGGCGTTATGCAAGTTTTATGGATATCCGGACCTTTTCATAACATTCACCTGCAATCCTAAATGGCCAAAAATTACGCGTTTTTTTACGGAAAAGGGGATTGAGCACCGAAGATCGACCAGATGTACTCACAAGAGTTTTCAAGATAAAGCTTGATAATCTTTTAAAAGATATTAAAGAGAAACATATTTTTGGTAAAGTTAAAGCAGGTATTCATATTTAAATCTTTGTGAACACATCATATTCAAATGTAATTACATAATATTCCTTCTCATGTTATTTCGTAAATGCAAAAGTTTACACGATAGAATTCCAAAAGCGTGGATTGCCGCATTGTCATTTGTTAATTTGGTTAGAGAGCGACTACAAGCTTAGGAATCCGGTAGACATTGATCGGTGCATTTCTGCTGAAATACCAGATAAGGATAATGACCCGGAACTTTACACTCTTGTCAAAGAATTCATGATTCACGGACCGTGCGGTACTGAGCATAAGAGCTGTCCGTGCATGGTTGGCAATAAGTGCTTAAAGAATTTTCCTAAATCTTTTAATGAGAGTACTTTTATAGACGAAAGTGGATATGCTATCTACAAACGTCCGGACAACGGTAGGTCAGTTACAAAGAGTGGTGCAAAACTTTATAACGACAATGTTGTTCCTTATAACCCAAGGTTACTTAGAGAATATCAAGCTCATATTAATGTAGAGTGGTGCAACCAATTCGGTTCCATAAAGTATCTCTTTAAATACATAAACAAGGGTCCGGACAGGATAATGGCCGCCGTTGAAGAAAAAGATAAAGATGAAGTAAAAGATTTCTTAGACTGTCGGTATTTGTCTGCCTGTGAAGCAGCCTGGAGAATATTTAAGTTTGACATACATCACAGATATCCGGCTGTAGAACGGTTACCGTTCCATTTGCCGAATGAGCATTCTGTTGTTTTTGATGAATCGGAAAGCATTGACTTTACTTTAGAAAAGGAATCGGCAAACACAACTAAGTTTTTAAAGTGGATGGAGTTGAATCAGACTGATGAACTTGCGCAAACGCTGTTGTACGTAGAAATTCCAAAATATTTTGTGTGGAATAAAGATGATAGAGTATGGACCAAAAGAAAAAGAGGAGTTAGCATCGGCCGTATTCATCATGTTCCACCATCGTGGGGTGAACTCTTTTACATGCGCATTTTATTAAATAAAGTAAGAGGTCCCACTACTTTTGAAAAACTCCGGGAGTATGATGATGTACAGTATGACACGTTCAAAGAAGCTTGCTACGCCCGTGGATTGTTAGAAGAAGACAAAGAGTACATTGATGGTCTTTTCGAAGCCAGTGAGTGGGGTGTGGCTGACTATCTTTGCGATTACTTTGTTAAGCTTATACTAACATACAACATGTCGAGACCGGAGTACGTGTGGGAGCAGACTTGGCATTTAATGGCTGAAGATGTTCTTCGTATTGAACGACTTAGACATAATCATCCTGGTAACTACTTTAATTTATATCCTATTATATGTACATATTAACTGCATTTCTATATCAATGTGTATTACATAAATGTTTATAATTTGTACTGTCCATTAAATGACAATGATTTTTTTATGTATACGTATTTAAAAAACTATATTTTTTATGTCTTTGTCACAGAACTTGAGCTATCGGATAAGCAAAGGGAAAACATTTGTCTTACTTACATTGAAGATTTGTTGCTTAGCAACGGCAGGAGTTTGCAGAAAATAGTAAACTTTCCATGTCCGGATGAATTATACACAATGGCTGGATACAACCGTATGGTATATGATGAACTAAATTATGATGTTCCGGAACTTATAATTGAGCATCAAACATTATATGGTAGTTTAACTGATGAACAGAAAGGAGTGTATGCAACTATTATAGATGCCGTAAATAAAGATGAAGGTGGCATGTTTTTCGTTTATGGATATGGAGGAACTGGCAAAACTTATTTGTACAAAACGTTGACAACATATTTACGTTCAAATGAGGAAATAGTATTGAATGTGGCATCCAGTGGTATAACAGCTCTTTTGCTAGAAGGTGGTAGAACCGCTCATTCTCGATTTGCAATTCCTATTAATGTTGTTGAAGACTCTAGGTGTTCTATAAGTGTCGACAGTGATCTTGCCGAACTGTTACGAATGTCTAAGCTTATAATTTGGGACGAAGCGCCTATGATGAAACGATACTGTTTTGAAGCTTTTGACATCGTGATATAGTATCAGTTGAAACACCGTCTGCTGCAGACATGGTTTTTGGTGGCAAGGTAATATTACTAGGTGGTGATTTTCGACAAATACTCCCTGTAATACATAATGGCAGTAGGCACGATGTTGTACACTCCTCACTAAATGCGTCATACCTCTGGCAACATTGTACAGTATTGCGGTTAACTGTGAATATGAGATTACGTGTAGACAGCGATCCTGCGCAATCTAAAGAAACCAAATAGTTTGCTGATTGGATTCTTGACATAGGTGATGGAAAAGTTGGTGGAGCTAACGATGGTGAAACTGTTGTTAAATTTCATAAGGATATGCTTATTCCAGATTCTGATAATCATGTCCATGCTGTTACGCAACATATTTATCCTAACATAATGGCTAATTTATGGACCCCGACTTATTTCCAAGAAAGAGCCATACTCGCTCCTACACATGACGAAGTGGATAAAGTTAACAAACATATGTTGTCTATGATACCAGGAGAAGAACGTATATACTATAGTTCGGATTCAGTAAGCAATACGGATGTGGATTTCAATGTTGACGAGTCTTTATACACTTCTGAATTTTTTAATAGCATTCGTATGTCAGGTATTCCGCACCATGAACTGGTATTGAAGGTAGGTGCCCCTATCATGTGTATGAGAAACATTGACCAAAGGAATGGTCTTTGTAACGGCACAAGGTTACAAGTATTACGTATGGGAACAATTAATATAGAAGCACGGATCATTTCAGGTGGGAAGGTCGGAACGGTGTGTGCTATACCCCGGATGGTAATAAGTCCGTCCGATACTAAAATGCCCTTCAAGTTGAATAGAAGACAGTTTCCTGTTTCTGTTTGTTTTGCGATGACCATAAACAAAAGCCAAGGTCAGACGTTATCACAGGTTGGATTGTTGCTACAACGTCCTGTCTTTTCTCATGGTCAGTTATATGTTGCTCTTTCGAGAGTTAAGAGCAAAGGAGGTCTTAAAGTACTTTGTTGTGATAGAGATGGCAACTACACTGATGAAACTAATAATGTGGTCTACAAAGAAGTGTTGCATCGTCTTTAAACCATTTAATTATTTTTATTTTCTATGTATTTTGACGTTTTCTATTTATTATTATTGTATTACAATTTTTTATTTTTTTATCTTATGAATTTGTTTTTTAATATATAGTTTATGCTTATGCTATATTCATATTTTATTTTAGTATTTAATATGTTAATTGTCAAAATAAACTGATAAAACCAGCCCGCCCATCGGGCGGGTCTTGAAGCTAATATATATATATGGGCTAGTTTTATAAAAAAATTTATATATGAGCTAGTTTTATTAAAATCATGGTACGAAAATGATTTTTAACTTTCTTTTTATTTCATACGAAAATAATAGAACACTTTGAGTTGGTTTTATTAAAAAAAGAAAAAAATGGACAACGATACCACATTTTCTGATACGTTACAGCTAGAATATGATACCGTGGGATTTTTGATGTCCTAAAGGTTTTTTTGACATGGGAGTACTTTTTCCCTACGGCACGGGCCTGACGCTCCAAGAGCTTAACCGATCCTTTATACTCCCATTCCCCAAACACTGCCAAAATAAAATAAAGAAAACCGCGGTCTCAAGCGCAAGTCACTTCTCTGACATGTTTGTACCTACGTACATAAAAACAGACACACACACAGACACACACACACACACTCACTGTGTGTGTTAATCCAAACACCCCAAATCTACACTTCCAAACCCAAACCAAAACCCTAGTTTTCATCACTACTCTGTAAGTCCCTCTCTATCTGTTTATGTTTTTATAAGTAGCTGCATTTTTGTATAGTATTGTGAAATGTTGATATTATATATGCTTTTAGGAGATTGTTTAGTTACAGTTTACGCGCTTCTTCGCAGTTTTTATCTAGGACTAGATAACTAGTTTTGAGTGTTTGGATGGCGAAATGTTTTGCGCGTTAGTTTTTAGGGTGGAATGAGCTGTTTTCGATATAAGGTGGTGTTTGGGATTGCTTATCTCTTTTTGCTTGTTGCGTATTTGAGTGTCGGACCCAGGACTAATAGTTATTAGGTGCGTTTACTGAAACTATACAAGAGACTTCTAACACTTTTTTGGTTTTGTATAGCCGGCTTATGGCTTATTTGGTTTTGGCTTATGTTTCATAAGCTCACGTTTTGTGGCTTATTTTGACACTTTTTGGCATATATAAGCTTGTTATAACATAAGAAACTTATATAAGCCGAAAACATCCAATATAAGCCACAAAAAGTAAGCTTATGAAACATAAGCTCAAAATCAAATAAGCCATAAGCCGGCTATATAGGACGAAACAAACACCCCCAAAATAAGACGAGTTATATAAGCTCAAAAGGTTAAAAATAAGCCGGAAAAATGGGCTTATGAAACTTGAACAAACACCTTCTTAACAAAAATCGGGATTTTTGACACATTTCTATACTACGGACTAAAAATCCATGTGGTTCACTGACCATGGCTTATTTTAAGGTAAAATAAGGACAATCTGATAAGTAGGTAGGGTGCTGCTTATCTCAAAGTGTTTCTTTTCACTGATATCGATATTACTTTCTTTTTTCTTTAATTTTGTTTTTGGGTTACTTGGGTTTCTGACTCGACATTGCGAGACGACTAATCCCAGGGTGACTACCCTTTTGGATATCCCGGAGTCGGCGCAGGTGAACCTCCGTGGCCACAAGGGGACTAATTTTCTCCCAGTTGGATTCGAACCCTTGACCTCTGCTTTGGAAGGCGGGTATTCTTACCGCTGGGTCACCCCTTGTGAAGACTCTTTTAAAGACATATTTAACTTAAAACTTTTTATTAATGGATTTGATTACAAATTTTCAACAAAATTATTTTTCTGAGTATTTTTGCATTTCTTATCAAAATAAGCAAATCCAAATGCCATTTCAGAAGTACTAATTTTTAAGTATAAAAAAAATAAGCAAATCCAAACATCCCCTAAGCAGTTTATTATGGTGTGTTCAAAATAACAAGTTTACCCCTAGAGTGAAACATAGGTGTTTCTAAGAAGTTGATTATCTGTTTCGGCCTTGTAAGTATAAGCATAAGCTGTTTAGGTATGCAATCCTAAACACCACATATTTTAGCAACTTTTTATCGCGTGTATGCAGAATCGTGTTGCTGCTTGATCATAATCATTACGGATTTGTTTATGTTCTGTTAGTTAAGACTTAAGACTATTCAAATTTGAAACTTAATCTGTTAAGAGGCTACATTATGTATTCCGAGATTTTAATATCAGAAATGCATGTTTTCATTGGGTTTTTAGTCAAGTAAATTTAGAGAAAAATTCGTGTTTTGAAGACTAAATTTACCGAAAAAGAGTGATCTGACCGTCCCATAGAAACTGTTTGTTGAAAGATTTAAGCTAAAATTATCCACTTGCTCCCAAGTCATGGTTACGAAACGGGTACGACACATAGTGTAAGGTTATATTCTCCTCATCTCTTTAATTAGCTTGTATACTTTCAATCGGCTACCTCGGAGTTAAGCTCCCCTGGTCATTTGATTTGCAACTGCTTGTTGAATTTAGTTTCAAAACCTGAAATGAATCTTTCGATCACTTTCATGTAAGTATGTTAATGGAACTATGAAACTGGTCGTATAGAGCAATATAGTATTATCTGTTGAATACTCTTACATAGTCTTAAGCTATTTATATTGTATATTCTTAGATGTCTGTTTAATCCCTGCTTAGGTAACTTGGTTATATATCTCTTCTCAGTGCTTTCTATATAGGAAATTTGTACATAATTTTGGATCTTCTTCACTCTTTTATTAGAAGGTCACTCGGTTAAGTAACTCTTCTTAGCGCTTTCTATAAAAGTAAGTCCAACACTTCCATCAATCTGGTTGTAGTGTTGATTTATCAGGGAATATATGTATTGATAATCACTTTAGTAAAAGAATTAGGAGTTAGATAGTACCTTTTAATAAGTTATCATTTCCCTACTATCTTTATCTTTGGTTGCTGTAGTTAATATGACTGCACCAACTTGCAACTAGTTCTGCACGTGCTCTAAATTCCAGTTTATAAACTCGACTCGCTCATGAAACAAAATGGGAGTGTCTATGCCAAACTGTTCTGTTGTAGTATAGACATCTTAATTTTGAATTCGTTTTGCACTTTTGGACTCTGCTAATTGAATTGATTCTTACAGCTTTTATTCATGCAGTTTTGGCTATGGATGATATCAATGAACATGCTCCTCAAAACGATTCTGATTTGCAGCCGTACTTATCTACTTTACCAGAAACTTTTGGTTATGTACCCCAATTAGCTGAAAATGCTTTCTACCAGCAGCATATGGTCCAAGCAAAAGATTGTGATATCTATTCTGTTCCTCAATGGATTGGAGAGTATCTTGCAGGCAATGGGCTCTCAAATATGCAAGGACAAATACCATATGACGGCACTGGAATCGGATGCAGTTCTTTCACTGAGGAGCCTTTTCTCAGCATGAATGGCCATCTGGCAGAGCCAAGAGACGTTAACCCATACGTATGATTTCCATATCATGATTCTTTTCTTATATAATATTTTTGTGCATTTCATCCGAAATGATGTCGTATATATAATATATGCAAGACCCCTCGTAAAATTGGATAATGGACAAAGCATTTCTATTGATAGTTTCAAATAATGGAATATTCAGATGATGATATTTACGTAGTTGATGCCTGGATGACAGGTAAATTTTCTGAGCCAGCAACATGAAGAAGTGCCTGTGAACAATTTTGATGCTACACAATATGGAATAGGCTATCAGGTCACTCAAAAATTAAGTTCCCTCCAGTTCATAATGTCACACATACAGATTTTTTATCTGTCATGTATTTCACTACATTTTACATTTATTTTCTATTTAGCTATTTCGTTATTTTTGACAGAAGCAAGGGCCAAATATAGGCTTAAATAATGCTGCTCAACACCTGGAAAACATGTCAGCGTCCACCTCAGGTAGCGGAACCAAATCAGGCAAAAAGCGTGTGAAATACCCTGATGCAAATAGTGTATGTTTAACTTCTCAATAGCAGATCAATACCTTGTTGGACATATAAAGATCATTTACAGTTTCATGTGTCAAACCTGGAATACCGGTTTCTTTATCTTTTAAATCACTTTCACCATGTCCAAAGAAAATTGCAAGTTTGTTTTGCTAGAACATGCAAGCCTCTTACACATATGCATTTTGTTTTATTAACTTGCTTGTTTGTTATTTCAGCGTCGAAAAACAAGGCTTACAGCAGCACTAGACGCATTGGAAAATGTGCTTCCTCGGTCTAGAGAGGTAATTAACACACACACACACACGCGCGCGTGTCTACGTGGGGTGGGGGTTATGTTTCTTACTCAGTTCCAGTTTTCAATAAAAAATGTTTATTGATAATGTGTCCAACAGGTCAATTATAAGAAATAATGTAAAATATAAAAGAGTCAAATATGCCAAACATGTTCATGGGTCAAAATCCACGTAAATAGGTTTTTAACGCTTAAAGTGTCCTAAATTTATTCGTTTAGAAGCAATTATATATGTAATCTATTAATTATTTACAAAATTTTATTGTATCGGAACTAAAATGGATGGCTGGTTGAGTTGGGACCTGAACCCATTTTAACTTTATACCCCATAACCTCTATTTTTGATCCATATCATATTTCGAGCATCATTCGAAGGCATCAATTACAAAAAGTTTGAGATCATGCCCTACTGTAAATTTGTGGAAAATAGTTGAAAATCTGTTACATAGGACAACTGTATCGTTTTGTTACTAATGTATGTTAATGTTTGATAGCCTTTCCTATGCAAAGCAACTTGAGTGTGAAAAATTTATAAGTTGGTGTTTGAGCTTTTTTCTTTAGATCAAAGAGGATTAGTCAAATTAGGTCAAGGTTCTTTACATTTTTCGAATGTGAATGTGACTTCCAAATTCACTTAAATTATTTGCTCTAATTCTGCAGGTAAACAAAGAAAACATTGTTGATGATTGTGAAGGGTATATAAAGTCTTTGCAGTTTCACATAAAGGTGAGCCTCATAACTGAATAGATTATTTCGATGATTACTATATATGAATATTTAAGCAGTTTAAGTTCATGTAGCTTCGTCTGCTGGTTAAACTTATCAGTTTACAAATGGTGCATATAAATCCTAAATCCCCTACTGACTCATTAATCAAATGATGTAGGAATTGAGCCAGAACAGATTGAGATGTGAACCCACTTCTAATCACTTGCAGTACCTTGAGGTATGTTAAATAATGGTTCCGTGAATGCTTTTGTTGATAGACCAAACCCTTATAACGTGATACTTCTAAATGTGGCAATTTCAATCCATTTACGAATCAAACTTGTACAACAAAAAAAAAGTTAGTTCAGAGTGAATCAGGCCAAAAAGAAAGTTCTAATCATTTTATCCGAAATTTTGGTTTTTTATTGGAAGAATATTGTTTGTATAATCATATTTGAGACAACATATATTTATAGAAAAATAAAAGAATATAAAATTGTTATAAAGTGTTTTCAGTCAATCCAAGGCGCCATGTTTTGATCCGCACACAATTTACCCGTCATGATATGAACCCATTTTGGCATGTTAGTAACGTGGAGTATCTGTTTAAGTTTCATAATTGGTGAATTATTCTCCAGGGACATGGCCATTACCTAGTTCATGAAAACACCGCTACTGGACCTCTGGATGACATACTGGGAAAGTTGTTGAAGGAGAACCCAGCCGCAGCAACCAAGCTACTGGAGAGTAAAGGTCTTTTCATGACGACTAGTACTCCTAATTAAGCCTTTGGTAGACAACTGAGATTCCTAACTAGCAAATTGTTCATGCACTCTAAAACTGCTACTTTTCCAAAGTATTAACAGATGATCTGCTTGTAGATAGAATTTTGGTGGCTGAGAAGCATTGATATTTACTTCATTGCTAACACGCCTTTCTGGTCAACTGTAAATTGGGTTTATCTTACTAAGGGTGTTTGTTTCATTAAGATGTTTTAGGTCTAAATCTGATTACCACATCTTACCAGTAAGAGGTGGCTAAAAAGTCTATATCTGAACGAAATAATATTGTTTGTTTTTGTATAATTGTCCGAATGATTTTAAGTACTCGTTTCTGCAATTTATTTATGGTGGTGTAAGTATCTAAATATATTATATTAACACGAGACTTCAATCTCTTATTGAGTAAGAGGCAGTAAGACAAATCTCCCGCCTCCTATTGAGTAAGATTTTATATGTGGTTCTGACTAAAAAAAAAAAAAAAAAAAAAACGTCTGCCCACCTCTTATTGATAAGAGTAAGAGGGTAGTAAAACTTTTTTTTTTTAGAAAACAAACACACCCTTTAGAGTTTGGTAGTTCAACCCTTTTATTTATGAATGGGTCATGTTGGGTTATGGTTAATTTTTATTGGGTCAAACAGGTATGGGTTACAGGCTTACAGCTATAAAAGAAATGGCCGAATGGGTCAAACTGGTCTCTAGTCAATCAAAGTATGTAAAAGAAATGCATAGAGAATTTTAAATCATTTTGTCTAAAAAAATTATCATTATATATATACTATCTAAAACCCAGGCACTCTCCCACATCGCGACACGTGTCCAAACACTGTAGCATGAACAGTGATACAGTAAATACGCCACAGTAAATTTTTTTACGTTCCTACAGTACTCGGTAATTTTTTTTTTTTTTTTTTTTTTTTTTTTTTTTTTTTTTTCCCTTAGGAACATTTGTTTTAAAAAAAAAAATATATATACAAAAAATAATACATTTTTTTTTGCACAGCTACAGTGCTCGGTCGGTACAGATTTTTTTTTTTTTTTTTTTTTTTTAACATAAATTTCTTTAAGAAAATTTGTTTTAAAAAAAAAAAATACAAAAAATAATAATAAAAAAATACAAAAAATAATACACTTACAAAAAATTTCTTATACAAATTTGTTTATTTAAAAAAAAAAATAAAACATACCGAGAAAACAAACAACCAAAAAAAATTTCAACCGCAACGCCAAAAAAAAAAAAAAAAAAAAAAAACCGTAAATATAAACAAATTATGCTTCCAAGTAAACATATGCATACTTCAGATAACAAAATTATTAATTATACCGTACAACCGACAAAATACAAAACACAAAACACACCCGCCGCAACGCGCGGGCAACCCCGCTAGTACTATCTAAAACCCAGGCACTCTCCCACATCGCGACACGTGTCCAAACACTGTAGCATGAACAGTGCTACAGTAAATACGCTACAGTAATTTTTTTATGTTTTTTTACGTTGCTACAGTACTCGGTACATTTTTTTTCCCCTTAAGAAAATTTGTTTAAAAAAAAAAAAAAATACAAAAAATAATACATTTTTTTTGCGCCGCTACTGTCATAAATTTCTTTAAGAAAATTTGTTTTTAAAAAAAAATACAAAAAATAATACACTTACAAAAAATTTCTTATACAAATTTGTTTATTTAAAAAAAAAAAAAATACCGAGAAAACAAACAACCAAAAAAAATTTCAACCGCAACGCCAAAAAAAAAAAAAAAAAAAAAACCGTAAATATAAACAAATTATGCTTCCAAGTAAACATATGCATACTTCAGATAACAAAATTATTAATTATACCGTACAACCGACAAAATACAAAACACAAAACACACCCGCCGCAAAGCGCGGGCAACCCCGCTAGTTATATATATATACTAAAACACGACGTCAGTGCATAATATAATATTCTGAAAATCTTAGCCTGCTAATGGGCTCCCTTTGGTCCACTAAACAGCCCATCACTTTCATACCAAAAAGGTCCATAAATAATATGAATCTCACTACCTCGAGCCAAGATCTTAAACAAAAATTTCTTTCATAAAAAAAAAAAAAAAAAAGAAAAAAAAAAAAAAAAACTACTATATTTATTCGTATAAAATAATAATAACGATTAAAGTAGTAAACTTTTTGTGATGTTAGAAAAAATATATATATACAAATTTCACCATGAACTATGCAGTAACTTGCAAAAACCGCCCTAGACTTTTAATTATTTACAAATTTTTCATATAACAAACTTTATTTATGAAATACCTAAAAGATATCTCGTGATTTCATGAACAAAAAAAATTCCGCTGGAAAGATCTTTCGATGACGAACAAAACGAGCCCAATACTGATATACTTTTGAGTTACGCACGATTATATAAGAAAATGTGAAGTTTGGTATATAAAAAATAAAACAACTTTTATAACGCACCATTAACTTATCAAATAACTTTGAAAATTATTTTAAAATTAATTTAAACCACAGGGTAAAAACCGTACACTTTGATAAAAGTTTTAGTTACGTGCCAAATACCTACCAATCAAATAAAGCGAGCTCAGTATTGATATGCTTATAACACATGTATGATTTATAAAAGAAATACTCATGCTTAATACGTATATATATATTTTAAAAAAGTATCAAAATGAACATTTAACATGCCAAATAACTTTTAAAACTATCATAAATTTTTTGTAATAATCTACGCAACTACCCTAAAATTCAAAATGATCAAAAAATAGTTTAAAAGCTCGACCACGACATTCAAAAACGAACTACCAAAAAGATAAGTGACCTCGCTACTATTGATATACTTTCGACATACGTACGCTTTTATAAAAAAATGTTAAGTTTGATATATTTATATATTACATTGAGTATGCCCCTATTTAATCGACAAAATATTCGAACGACATACAGACTGAATCAGAGTTGGTGCAAAAGAACCCGCCGCAACGCGGCGGGCACCTACACCTTGTCTATACTAAAGAGCAACGTCGGTGATGAATATAAAATTATTAAACCTGGCCCAACAGTATTAGCCCAAAATAACGTGGCCCGTTTCCCGTTTGTTCAGACTAACATGGTAACATTAGTAAAAAAAAACCTTTGTACACAGTTACACACACACACGTCTAGAACTCCGGAGACAAATTCACCGCCTCTCTCATTGTTATCACAAACGATTCGGTTCCTGATCCCAAGAACCCTGGAAACCAAAGATAAAAAGTATCTAAAGTTTCACCGTAGAGAGATTGAATGATATTACTGATGTAAAAGTTGAAGAAGATGCGGAATAAGAGGGGGAAAAAGATGGGGAACAACAAGCTCAAAGTAAAGGGAATACTTAAAGAGACTTTGTTTGTGAATCTGAAAAATTAGTGGCAAACAGCAACATTTTGGAGGTATGGTGCAACAGGTTTCATTAATTTTGGGGTATAATATGCCGCAATTTTTTTTTTTTTTTTAATTAACTTTTTTAATGTTTGTAGGTGGGGTATTCCAAGGAGACTGTAAGTAACTCTTATTTGGTTTATTTTTGCCCAATTTCATGTCCTTATTAGCTTCTTGAAAAATTTGTAAGCTTTATAAGGTGGTGGTTGTGTAAGCTTTAGCTTCTTAAATGGCGTATGCATAGTTGTTATAATATGGTGGTGTGTGTATCTAAAATATTTTTGTGCTTAAATATTGTTAACGGTAAGTAAATTGATGGTGTGTGTATCTAAAATATTTTTGTGCTTACGTTTGATTTTGTAGGTTCGATGGAAAGAATTTCACCCTGCTGCACTAAAATCTTGAATAACTGCTATTTTATTTATTTCTATACAGGTGCCTTTATTTAGTTTAGGTATTTTTTGGCCACTTTTTGATACAACATTTCACATTATTGAACCAGTGAACTAATTATGTCTTACACTTTCTTGCTTTTTGTGTAGCTATCATATACCCAGGCAGGAGCTACAATGTCCAGCCTTTCGCTATAAAGTTTAAGGGTTAGTGTGTCTAACCATTGGTTGAAGAGGAATTGGTCTTACTTGATTCCGTAATTATCTGCTATTATATTCTCCATTAGTTTATGGGTTAGAGTGTCTAACCATTGGTTGAAGAAGACTTATAGTTATTTACGTAGACTGAGGTAACCAGGCTTCAGGAACTAATGCCATATACAAACTGGAAAAGGCACGTCTCGACTCAAGCTTGAGTACGAGATATGCAAATTTAAATGTATTGTAGATTGAAAATAAATTTTACTTGACTCATTTGTGTTGCCTATTATGATGGTATCTGACCGTGCTATTTGAATGTCGTTATTTGACCGAACAGGCAATTTGAAGTTTCAAGGATAAGGGGAAATATCGTTACGGAATTCCGATATGAACTGATTCAAACTACAGGAACAAAAATGTGCTAGACGTTTAGAACAAAATCCCGCAACCACCACGAAAAACGAACTTGACCCGCCGCAGCGCGGCGGGGCAACCACCTTGTTCTATATATACTTTAAAACCCAACGTCGGTGAGAATATTATATGAAATAAAATATGAATTTCGTTGGGCCTAGCATGTTAGTTGGCTTGGGCTCAATTTCTTAGCCCATCTTATTTGAGGGACTAACTGCAACGGATGAAACATGTTAGCTGCTTTCTTACTCTGATGTATAACTTTGAATGTGAAAAAGAACAACTAATTAAACGAAATGCACATACTGTGTTAACAAAAAAAAAAAAAAAAAAAAAAAAAAAAAAAAAAAAAAGATACCATAAACAGTCATTAACATAGCAAAACATACATTACAACACTACACTTCGTAAAACAAACTAAACAGCCATTACATCACCATTAAAACAACACAAGACTAGCTAAACAAAGACACATTATTTGTTGAAGCACCATACTACAGACTAGCCACGCCTCGACACTACCACGAACACCCGAAAACATAGTAGCCCCGCGGCGCGGCGGGTGCTTCTTCCTTGTTCTCTCTATATAGGCTTACCGCGTTGAGCGATGTGCCATTTAAAAAATTTATTTCCTTTTGGGCTCATTTCTGGCCCGCTTTGCTTTTCACTCACCTGGCCCAACATGTTCTCTTATGTGTATTTTAATGTTTCCTAACATACATCCGGAATTCCGGATAACCATTGCTGACTTCACTTCACCGCCTTAAACTAGATCGACTGCTCATCGTCAGGTAACAGTTGGCTGTTTGATAATGTATTATTTTAATTATTATTAAAACTGTAGCATTTAATTAGAAATTCGAACCTTTTGGAGAAATAGTGTTACCAGGCAACCTGAATTGACCCTTACAAAATTTACATGTTTTTATCTGAACTTTTTTTTTTTTTTTTTTTTTTTTTTTTTGGTTTTTCTATCGTGTGCCCTAGGGCACAAGATAAGTAGGACAAAAAGTACATAAAAAGTACGAGGGACCCATAAAAAATGGACATAGGGATTCATAAAATATGTAATTTTAATGACTAAGCTTGATGAGATTATTTCCTGGCAACTCATGTTAGCTTTTGTAAAATCTGAGTCAAGTTTGGTATCTTTACCATTCTTAGAAACCAAAGACTAGTTTAGCGTTGTTAGAGATGCGCTAAACGACATAAGGATCGGTTTTGACTAAAATGAGCCAGTCAAACAAGATGCCCAAATCAACTCGATTCTTTTGCAGTATTAAGTCAAACACATGGAATCAAGATAGTGTGGTGGTGGTTGTAATGTCATATAATATAGTAGTAGAATAAAGGACCACAAACAAAAAGAGAGGCCAACAAAATGTACTAAGAAAACATTTTTGTATGTACCCATTTAGTAGTCTATCACCCTTGGTCTTGCCCACTACACAATCAAAGGGTCAAGAATTTGTTTTGAGGCATTTATTCCATTTTTAGCATTGCCTCCAACCCCTCTTGTTTCACAATTTTTGCGGCATCTTTTTGGTAATGTAAAACAAGGTTGTATCTCTGCATTCGCGTATTGTTTGTTTGCACGTGTTTCCTGTCATTACCATACTTGATGTAACAAGTTACACAACTACTGTTTATAAGCTTTCCAGTATTTGGTATTGTTATGATACCCTGTATGACTGAACGGCCAAGGAACATGACTCTAGTTAAACCTAGCTAATGGTTAATATTCAAAACTGAATCAGTGAACCTATACTAATGTATAAGACAAGACATTGTTTGAAATGGGCGTTTAGGTGTCGTATACTCGTATCATTTCAAACATGCTAAATACCCTCAACCTGGCAATGTGAGAAATTTCCAACTCAAGGAAGGAACCTATTCTTTACAAGACATATTTATACCATTTGTGTGACATATCGTTCTACATTGATTCTGAATTAAAAGCAAAACATCCCGTTCGTATGAGTCCTTAATAACGAATCATCATATCACTTGCCTTTACTATGTATGAATTTACCTTAATTATAAAGTTGATAAATTAGTTTAATGGTGTATGCTTGAAGCAGTAGTGCAAGTGCAATCTACACTCTACACTCTTAAGCCTTCCACTAAACATAAGTAGCTTTCACTAATCCCTTATTATATTAGGTCTAGTTTAAAGTATCAAGACCAGCCAAAGCTTTTTAAATATATATCAAATTCAAATTTAAAAAATTCTGCGGCATGGTGTTTGTCAATGGCCATACTTTTCAAAAATCTAGGTGCTAAAACTAAAAATTATTTAAGAAAGTACAAGCACTGATATGTTTAATACTCCGTAGTATATAGTTGCAAATAACTTTATGAGAACCAGACAAATGGTCTATGATGATCATAACAAATATTTAATCAAAATGCATAAACAACGTCAACTTGTAAATCTTTAAATAAGTTTGTATGAAAAGGAAAATGATTCTCGTGCTTAAAACTTGTGCCTAAACACACAACGACGGAGCTAGGAATTGGTATTAGAGTTGGCCGTAAGTAATTTCCACAATAACATACAGTCCATAGACTATTCGTCCTACCGATATAATGGTTCAACCATCCTGATCGATTTATAACACATACAAAATTATAATTAAGTCTTTAAGCTGATATATAGGACTTCAAATCATCAATAAAATAGTCGATTATTACCAAATTAACAAATTTTACGTAAACACTCTAAACTAACTAATTATCTAGCTTTGCCAAATTCTTAATCACTTTTTCAATTCGTTTTAACAATTCTTCCTCAAACACTCATCTCTATTTCATACATAATCGTGTGAAAGTTAGAATATAGAGTATTTCATAAATATACGAAGTGATCGAAATACTTACTCGAAAAGCTGAAAAAAATGAAGAAAACACGTAATGATATGTGGAAATTTGTGTTGGGGATAGTGGCAAAAAACAAATTAACTAACTTTTCTTCTCTTAGAGTGATAAAAAATATATACATTAGTTTTTCTTCTTATTAATATTCATATTATTCAAAATAACTAAAAAACATTAATGAACAAGCAATGTTAACTACGGAGTAATTGTGTTGCTCACTCTCTCTCTCTCTCTATCTGAGAAATAAAAATACCTGAGATGATCCTAAAGACGCATCCAAGAGCCTCTTAGATGTCTTGTTTTTCAAATACCCAGGCTATGTTTGGCAAAAGTAGCTGTGAACAGTAGCAGTGAGCTGCGAGCAGTAGCTGAGTTGTAGCCACAACTCACTGCTCACCGCTCATAGTTTCTTAAAGAAGCATTGGAAAAATGAGCTTTCCTAAAAAGTAGCAAAGCTCACCGCTCTTTAGCCAAACGAACTGATGCGTGGAATTGCACCCTCGCAAAAGATTTTACCTCTCAAAGGATCTTGAGAAGCTTGCAATCCCCACCAGGCAGTGTACCTGTTCGTTGTAGTATAGTATAGTGACAAGTACCGGGGGATTGATCGTTCAACTTAGGAATAATGTTTGCTAGAATTAAAACGTCTACTAAACTAGGTCTAAAGGTGAGGGACGATTCTTTTTGTATTTTTATATTTTTATGAAAGCAAGTAAAATCTCGGGTTTTGAAGGAGTGGGCGGAATTAGTTGCTAGTCAACTAACCCAATTAACTAAAGATGCAATCAAAATAAAATAAACTAAAACTAATTTGTGGTGTGAACAATAATAAAAGAAAATGTGTTTACTTAGATTTCATTACTCCCTAGATATCTTTTACCGGTTGATTAGCTTGTTACAATTGCATTGATGACGGGTTATATTCCTTAATACTAGTCGTAGGGCCGTGTACGAAATTCCCTAACTCTATAAGCACCTACTTCACTCCTATGTCGAGCCGACTAAAAGCTCCTAACATGGGATCACTAGAATTCGCTCATGCATTAAATACAACCATAAATCGTAGTACACCTTCGATCATGTTTCTTAAGACGTCAAGCAAGTTACCAATTGGAAGTCTGCCAGTTTTCTTAAGTTTAACATCGAATACAATCATTCACAACAACTATAAACAAAACCATCAACTAATAATCAACATCTAGGTTTCATTACATCTAAGCAAACACAAAAAAAACCTAGCCTAGCATGTTAAAAAGAAGAAAAACATAAGATAGAATCACACAACACATAGACATATTGTATGATTATTGGAAAACTTATCTTCAATTGAACATGGATGGAACAAGGGTTGAAACCCTTATTATCACAGAAAATTCGTCTAGGGTTTTACAAAGAAGCTCTCCAAAAAGTTCCACACTTAATGAATGAAAATTATAAAACTATATATAGATTTTACACCTTGACGGCGCCACGTTTTAGCTTATGACGCCGTCAACTCGCTGCCAAGATAAAATTCGTATTGCCTAGATCCACTTCTGACGCCGTCATGTGTAAATATACTCTGGGCCGTCACATGGGTTTTGACCCTGACGGCCTTGGTGACGCCGTCAGGCCAAATAGCCTTGAAAATGTTCTGGGCCGTCACGTGTATTTTTCACATTCACCTCTTTTGCCACTCTTGACGTCGTCACTTGCATTGCCTTGACGCCGTTAGGTACTATTCCCAGCAAGGATTTTGAGACTTTGTCGTTTTCTTCACTTTTTCGCTCCAAAAACGTCCAAAATGCTTCCTTTTGTAAATTTCCTCTCAAAAGTACCTAAAATGACAAAAGGAACGATTTAGGGCAATAATTGATCAAATAATTACGAATTCGGGCTTAAATGCCCCCCAAAAGCGGTACACTTTTCGCCTTATCACCAACACTAGAAATCAAAAAGCTCATTGCTCACCGCTCATCGCCCCAAAAAGTTCCAAAAAGCTCTGCGCCAAACATAGCCCCATTGTATCTAACATTCAGCGGTGACTTAACTAAGTGATTGCAATAAACAATAATCATCACATGTGTAATGACAATATATGCGTTTAGATATGGGTGATTGGGAGGGGCTAGATTGAAGACTTCATAAACTGTAGGCCAGAAACCAAGCTACAAGCAAGGCTAGTTGGGCCGGTTGGGGGTGGCCGAGCACCCGCCAGCCCCCTACTGGCTCCGCCTCTGTAAACGCATGCCTAACAAGAGGATTAAGACATGTGACAAGATGAAGAGTGGAGAGTATGAAAAATAAAATGAATAAAACACATGTCAAGTAATGAATAGGATAATCATGTTTTTAGGCATAAATTTTACGCTTCTATATCAGTGCTCGTATCAAAATATAAATGTTGTAATTATAAAATATTGCACGAGCTTTAACAGATAGACTTAAATTTGAGTAGTTTACAGCGCTAGTCCGACTTATTATACCCAAATAACATCTACAATTTTGTGTATATACTTATTTTTCATCAGACATTTTCATCTTAAAACCTTGCTACACTAGTGATCTTTAAAAATAACGGTTAAATCCTTTCATATACAAGGCACATGACGATAACATCTTCTTTTATAATTCTACATCTTTATTTGATTTGAATTTGCCTTAACTAATGGTTATATGTTTGAAGTAAAGATCCAAGAATACCAAAGTCATGAGAGAACAATAGAAATACAACTTATGTTTCATAGAATCGTGGTTCCGGTTCTTGGGCCCGTGCACTTTTTGGTTCTCGGTTCGGCACCAAACTTCATCAACGGTTCTCGATCACTGAAACAAAAATGCCATCAAAATTTTTATTTGGATAAAAGAAAGGGAAGGATTGTGTACTGAATTTGATGAGATTTTTTTATTGTGTATGACATATGTGTAAGGAAAGGGTTGAACTTCCTATTAAGTCCATCAAAACATTTCTTAGTCACCAATTAATCTAAACCTAAGAGCACCAAGTGCCTATAAGCCATCTGTCTCGCGTTATAGCAAAAATTTCTGTCACCTTAGCACTTTTTACCTATAACTTGGAACCTACAACTTAAATTAAAAACACCCTCCCTTCAAAAGTTAGCGTTATAGGACATAAAGTGGATATATCTACAAAACTAGACACTCCTTCAACAAAGTCAAATGGCAACAAAAAGATTGTGCAGAGTGTTCACAGGCTGCCAACTCCTCACAAGATGAAAGTTCTTCTTAGTAATAGTTTAGTGCAGTGTAGTTACATGTAATTGAGTTAGTTGTTAGATATTTAAGTTAGTTAGTAGCTAGCTTAGCATAGATTAGTTGACTTTTCTAATTTAACTTTTCATGTATAAAAGTAATAATGTACTATGTTTTCAGGTCAATGAAAAATGTATCAATGAAATCATGTCCACCATTTCTCTGTATAGTATCAGAGCAACATCCGCTCACCTAACAAACTTCTGCCATCTACCAAACTCCGGCCACCATCTAACAAACTACGGTCACCACCAACAAACTCAAACCACCACACAACCACCATAAACTACTGTGATTATTAAAATAACACCACATCTCAAATCTTCATCATAAAAACATAAATTAAACCAATCAAAATCAACCAAATTCTTTAATAATCATTTTTCCACCAAAATTTCAAACAAACCACTTTTCAACTGTTTTTCCTACCAAAAGCATCTATTACCATGGCTGGTCCAACAACTCATCACCATCAATAAAAAAACACAATAAACATTGAAGATATCAACTCAATTCATCATCAGTTGTACTTTCACCAAGATGACCATCCTGTTCTTGTTCTCATCTCAAAGATGCTGATAGGATAAGATAACTATAGTTCATGGAAAAGGTCCATGATGATTACACTGAATGCAAGAAACAAGTTGAAGCTCATCAATGAAGAATTTGAGGAACCTGAGATCAATTCACCAATCAGGTCATTTCTGGAAAGGGCCAATGATATGGTAATCTATTAGATTCTAAATAAATTGAGAACAATTTAAGCTTTCTTAATACTGCTTTTGCCTTATGCAATGAACTTGGTGAGCATTATGCATAATTAGGTGGCTCAAAATTTGTCAAGTTTCTAATGAGATTGCTAATTTGAAACAAGATAACACAACTATAGAATTGTACTACTTTGGGATGAGTTAGATGCTTTAGAGGTACCCTATACATGTGTGTGTAGATGTGATTGTGCTAATGGTAGGTCAAATGGTGGAAAAGATCAAAGAAAAAGGTTAATTCAATTTCTAATAGGACTGGATGAAAGCTACATTAATGTTAGAGGTCAAATTCTGCTTATCCAACCATTACCTCTAGTTTCTAAGGCTTACGGTATGCTTAGACAAGAGGAAAAGAAAAGGGACATTCCTAAGGCACATATGAGTATTCCTACTGCCCTAAACACCACCAGTAACTTCAGGTCAGACCACAATTAGGTTAAGCCAAACACCCCCAATCACCCCACCCAATAACTACAAGTCAGAAGGACTCTATTTAGGAAGGGTGTTTACTGCACAAATTGCAATAAGGAAGGTCACAAAGGTGAAGAATGTTACAAGGTAGTTGGCTATCCACCAGGTCATCCACTCCATAACAAGTATATACCACCATCTAGAAGAACATCTACTCCCAAACATAATTCACTGAACATTGTAGTGGGAAATGATGAACAACTATAACCAAGCAACACTCTATCCACTTCTGCAGACCCATTTTTGTATACTAGGATGGATCAACTACTTATCAACCAAGGTTGCAAAAATCGCGAATCGGTCGTCGGGTGGTCGATCCCCTTGTAGCTTGTAATCGGTCTAGGCGGGATTAATTGGATTAGCATTTTCGGCATATTTTGAGTACTTCCGGCGAGTTTTGGGTATTCCTGGCTAGATTAAAAAAAACATCTTGTAATAGATGTAAACAATGACTATAAGTGATTAAAACTTGTTTACGGTGAGTTTTTAGGTATTTCAGGCAAGATTTGCAAGTTTCCAGCAAGTTTGACCACTGTTGACCATGGTTGACCGATTTACACAAATCAGAAAGGTTTGTGGCCTAGTAGCGCCTAGGCGTCGATTAATCGACCTTGTAGGTCTTTTTTTTGCAACAATAGAATCAACTCAATCAAGTCCTACTGATGCTGCCAAAAATTTTAAGGATTCACTGCTTTCACCATGCCTCATATGTCAAGTACCTACACATTCATTACTTCTTTAAAATCTAATTTCAAGGAAATTTGGATCATTGATAGTGGTGCCACTGATCATATGTGCATATCTATAAGAATGCATGACATTCACATATATTCACCTATTCTTGTTTCACTACTAAATGAACAACAAGTAAAAGTAACAACTATTGGTTTAGTTTTCATAAAACCAAATCTAATCCTAAAAATGTTTTATAAATTCCATCATTCACATACAACCTCATTTTCATAAGCAAACTCACAAGCACAACACATTCATCTATCAGATTTACTTACAAACAATGCATTTTTTCAGGGCCATGATGGCTCAATCACTCATGGATCTCTCTTTGGTGGACTGTATGCTCTGACCTCAACACCCTCAACAACTACAACATCATCTTCCATTTCTCGCACTCACTCCAACATCACCATACTATGGCATGCTAGACTAGGACATCCTTCATTTCATGTAATTCAGAAAATCAAACAACTTTCTCCTTTATTGCAATGTAATTCAGATACCACTTGTACTATATGTCCATTAGCAAAACACCATGTTTTACTATTTCCTTTAAGTGATTCTCATGCTTTTGTAAAATTTGAACTTGTTCATATGGATGCATGAGATCCTTATAGGCATAAATGCAAATCTTTTCTCATTGTTGTTGATGATTACTCAAAGGCTACCTGGACATATCTTTTACAATCTAAAAACCATGTTTATTCAACATTTCAGTCCTTTTATGTTTACATCCAAACACAGTTTAACACAAATATCATAGTAAGGAGTGTCAATGGCATTTCGCAAATAACTTATATACACTTTCTTACAATCAAAATCAAAAGGAATAATTCATCAAACCTCAATCCCATACACACCACAACAAAATGGCAGGGCTGAGAGAAAACACAAACATCTTTTAGAAATGGCCTAGTCAATATACTTTCAAGCTCACTTTCCAATTCATTTTTGGGGCTATTGTATACTTCCATCTACCTACCTTATTAACAAACTTCCATCATGAGTACTTGACAACAAATGTCCATATGAAATTCTTTACAATCTAATCCCTTTACTCGATTACCTTAGAATTATTGGTTGTTAAGCTCACACTTACACTCACATAACTGACAAATTTGGACCAAAATCATCACTCACAATCCTCCCTGGCTATCCTCACAATAAAAAAGGTTACCTACTCTACGACTTACACACTCACAAAACCATTGTAAGTAGAAATGTCTTATTTGATGAACATATATTTCCTTTCTTATCCCACCAATCGACACCCCAAATAAACCCTTTCACATGACCTTTAAAATCCATTTCAGACCTACCATTCACTACTCATCATGAACAATCAACCACAACTACCAAATCCACTCAGTCTACTTCATCATCACCATTACCAAACAACCCAACTCAGTATAACTCAGAAACAACATTAACCCAAAACAACTCAGAAGCATCACCTATGTCACCTACACCACTAATACTACTACAAATACCATCCATACCACAACCACCCTAGAGGCAGTCCACCAGGCAGAATTCCATTCTCTACTCTCAAAGACTTTCATTACACACTTCCAAAATCATTTGTTAATTTCGCTTCTTCCAAACATCACCATCCATACTTCAGTAACTACAACAATCTTTCTCACACAAACATTCATTTAATTAACTATGTCATATACATCGATAGGCCACATTCATGTATCCTAGCTTCCAAAGATCTTAGATGGCAAGATGTAATGAATAAGGAAATCCAAGCACTTGAACAAAACAATACTTGGATTTTTCACCCACATTGCCCCCTGGCAAATCACTAAATGGTTGCAAGTGGGTCTATAGAGTGGAATTATATGCAAATGTCAGTGTTGAAAGGTACAAGGCAAGACTTGTGGCAAACGGATTTCATCAAAAGGAAGGAATAGACTTTAAGGAAACCTTTGCTCCAGTAGCTAAAATATTCACAATAAGATGTTTACTATCAATTGATCTAAAACACAATTGGCACATAGAGTAGCTGGATATCAAAAATGTGTTTTTTCATGGTGATCTACATGAATAAGTCTACATGTAAGTCCCACAAGGTTACTCAAAATCCTTACCTCCCAACACAGTTTGCAAAGTCACCAAATCCATTTCTGGACTCAAGCAGGCAAATAGATAATGGTTTGAAAGGCTTACCACCTGTTAGGTCACCATTTCTTAACATAAACACTTAGAATTCTAGAGAGAGAAAGTAGTTTAGAGAGAGAGAGTTGAAGGAACTCTTGAAATGAAATGAAGGAGATGTTATTACTAGAGAACCAACACCCTCAAATGAGGGGATACATGGGTATTTATAGGTAAGGGCTAGGGCTTCTCTAAACTTTGACAATATTACAAAATAAGCCCTTAGACCTTTACCAAACATATAAACTTAGCATAAATATTAATAAAAACATATTAAATCACTAACGTACTATCATAATATTGCAACCTATTACAAAACACAATGACCGACACTTGAATTAATAAAGTCTATTCCCAACAATCTCCCCCTAAGTGTTGGTCATCAAAGGTTGCCCGACGTCGTCATCTTCTAAACTTTGACTTTGTTGTTGACGTCTTCAAAAATTGTTAGCAAAATCTTTCATCGTTCTTTGTTGATGTGATGGTGATCATGTTATGAAGTTGTCTGCCGTTCGTCACTTCTGTGTCTGTGGTGGTTGTCTGCCATTCCAACATGCTCATACATCTTTGGACTTTGTCTTTCAAAAGCACGAAGTTCCTTTACTTACACTTTGATCTTTGATCTTTATACTTTGTAGATTCTTCTTTTTGGCGTAGAATCTTTCTTTGAACTTTGTGGTGCTTAGATCTTTGGGGGAGCTTTCATTGGCTTCAAGATGTATGCATGAGCATGCAGGAATCTACCATCATGGAGGTGATTTGTACATGCAGGTAAACAGTTAGCAATAATCAACCGGTACTTACAGATAAGGAATTAGAGCTCGTCAACAGCATAGTGTGAAGACTCCTTCTAATCCTTATCAAGGTTGTTCCCATGTCAGATACCCCCGAAGGAGCTTACTAGACCTACTAAGTAGCTCAATGACTGGGTGAGTCGCTAGGGATCACTCCATGACTGTAGACCGCTAAACAACCACCGCGCACACTAAGCGTAACCCGAGTGGGGTTACCGAAGTGACCAGCTATCAGGGCTGTTTGATGTTGACCCTGGCAGGAATTTCCGTTCAATCATTGAGAAATACATGTGTAATTCTCTCATAAACGTTCTCGGCAGATTGCTAAGATCTGCGAAGGACTCGATAATTTACAGCTGGTGTCCATTGATGTAGAACACCAGTTGTAGAAATACTAAGTGTTCCTAAGAGATCTTTGATGTATCTCATGGCTCTAGACTCGATAAGTGCACACTTAGGTTTCTATGCGGAGACTAGGGAGGGGTCTCCTGCTTCAATATCAACCATCTCTAAGAGATAAGTCGATAGATTACACTGGTTCCTCGTGAGAATGAAACAAATTCTTTTAAGAGAACTTGAGTGGTTAAGAAGGTTTAGTGCATTGCGTCACTGTGTACATGACGACTTTATCTTCAATACCGGTGTTGCCTTAGCAACAACCAGTAGCATACAAATTGAACCCGGTGTCTGCCCTAAGGTTGAACATATGGAGGGCTATTTCTTTTCACCCTTTTCTTTACTTTTCTTTTTAATTCTTCAACTCCTTCTTTCCACTTTCATTATTTTCTCCTTTTTTCGTATCATACCTAAGGACTTCTACTTCTAACTATTGGTGATGTCCTTGGGTAGATCCCTCCGGCTCTGGCGGATCATAGGACGGTTTTTCCTATCTTAATCACCTTATAACTCCGTAATTATCCTATATTTGCCATGAAACCTTTGATTGAAAATCTCTCAAAGTGTTTGTGATTATCAAACATTTTGTTTAACACTTTGAGAGTTTTGTGTTTTTGAAGGGCTCCCCCTTCACATGTGCTCATAAGTATTTAAGAAATTTGCACATGCGGGAAGAGCAAGCACTTTTTGAATTGATCCACTTTCAGTGAACAAGACCGATTCGAGACATGCTTACATCACTAGTCAGACTAGCTTGAAGTTATTACCCGGCCTGGTCAAGTCCACAGAAAGTTTCTCGAGACGGTACATTTCTACTAAGACAAATCCTTTTCGAGACACGCTTACGTGGCTAGTTAAAGAGTTCCATTGTCAGCTTTTTGGTGACAACTAGCTCTAGTAACTAACTTGATGTTATTACCCGTCGAGGATGAGTCTTTTCGATTATTAACTTTTATGTTTCGTCAATTCTTGGGTCAATCCTGAGTCTAGCTCGCATGAGATTTGACTTTAAGCAACTTTGAACTTTCATATTTTAATCACTTTCACTTTTCTCCCCCTCAAAAATAGCATATAAGATGTTTTTTTTTGTTAAACTTTTGATTAAAATATGCTTTTTGAGTCTTATGGGGAGATATCAACAAGAAATTTTGTTTTCCAAAACGATGAGTTTTCAAGTGCTCCCCCTCAACAAGTGAATACTCATTGAGGTGAAATACTTGTCTTTTGAGTAGAATTATGAAAATCAGAAAATGTTTGATTAATTCTACTCAAAAGTAAGAAGCCTTCGCTTCTTATATTGGGATTGAGGCACTGAAGCGTACCTCATGGTCCTTTCATTACAAGCACGGGTTGTACACTGTTATATGTGCACAAACCAAAGTTATAGATGAAGAAAATTATGATGAAATAACGATAATGTTGTACCAAATTGATCAGACAGGAGGAGTATCCGGACGGCGGTAAGTGAGTATATTCGGAATCGATTTCCTTCCTCCAATTAAGCTCTCCAATTTGCGTATCTGCTCCCAGAACTTTAACTTTTGATCAATCCTATCCATGAACTTAAGTGCTTCCCTCACATCTCTACTTTTCCATCCCACGTTAATCCCACTATCATGTTCCTTGAGCTTTTCATTCAGCTTAATTCTGACAAACTTGAGAGTCTGATCCCCGAACTTGTGAACCTCTTCGTATCTCATGAATCTGTATCCATCCCTATACGGGTAAACAACTCCAAAAGGTTTGTTGTTGAAGATGAAAGGTCTTAAATACGGGATGCCAGGAATTCGTTTTTGTGGAGGAGTAAAGTTGAGTGACGTCTGATAGCTTTCGACTCCTAATTGTGCATCTTCTACTCTTGCTTTGATGATGGTTTGGCGCATGAAGAGCAGAATAGAGTTGATGATGTCATACTAAAGGCTGCCAGGCAGATGCTGAAGTTTGCCTTGAACCTTAAGTAAGTACATATCTTCTATGTCATTGAGGTTCAACCGATGATAGTCTGCTTCACTGAATTTATACAACTTGTCATCGATTTGACGGACCACAATTTCGTCAAGAAAGTTATACCCGAATCTTTTCTCAGTGACTGGAACTTCTATGATGGAAAGAATTCATTGTTGTGAGCAGACTTTATGCTTAGATCGGAATGTCAGCTTGTACTTATAGAACCATTTGCGCATCTCTGGCCAGTGAAGCGTACACAAAGCTGCTTCAACATTATACTTGCTGATGGACGTGGAGTACAATCCTCTCATTTGATCTTCAAGGTCTTCCAGAGGATATGAAGTGGCTTTGAATTTGGTGAGAGATGTAGCATAATGGTGATTTGGATCTGTGTTCCCATGGATAAGATACTGGAGATCATTGTTGAAGAAGTATTGCTTGGGAATTTTTGGTTCACTAGGAGGACCAATGAGAGGTAATGGTTAAGAGAAATCTTGAAACTTAAAATCATTAGGATCCGTTCCGGGGTAGATTCTGTCCCATGATGGCCTCTTTTCCCAAGTAATATTCTCCAATAGAGCTCTTGCAACTTCATCAACGTTATATTCAAACTCGAGTTCAGATGTGGTGCATGTTTTGAATTCAGTGAACCCTGCTGCACGAATCTTAACCAAGTCAGAAAGCTGAAGTTTTTGTGTTTGCATCACTTTCTTGATTCGTTTAGTGAAGTTTACAATCGATCCTTCAGTCATTTCTTCAACTTCAGGGACATCAGGGTGAGCATCGACCATGTCATCAAACCAATTAAACGAAGGTGCATCGGGATTAATCCATTTAGGAGCTGGAATTAATTGAGCTTCCTTAGGTGGTTCATCAATGTTTTCGATGATTTGTGGTGGGATGTCATCCATGTCTACACCTGCTTCCTCGGTTGAATGTGTAGGGTTTGGATCAGCTGGAATGTTGATAGTTGTGGTTTTAGTTGGAGGTCTGGAGGTGGAACCGGATACTTTCTTCCTTTTTCCTTGTTGTGGCTGATCATCTGGGTCTGAATCATCATGACGACGCTTGGTAGCCTTCGTCTTCTTACAAGCTTCGTCTTTCTTTTCAGCTCTTTTGATTGACTTAATTAGTGCCTTGCGTAGATCATTCTCATCAGGATCATTCACAATTGCTTCCAACATTTTGCCTTTGAGATCACTTACAAAAGGGTTTGGAGGTAGAGTTTGAATGGTGATAGGTGTAGTTTGAAACCTCTGAGAAACAATCCCTTCAAGATTATCTCTGACATAGTGTTCCACAGTAGAGGGAAGTTTCTCACGAATATACTTGCGAACCTCTCCTGGTAGTCTCTCTTTCACCTGGTGCTTAACTGCTGCATCAATATTATACACTTTGAACGCTTCAACATCACTCTTTTGGTCATCAACTTGTTTCTGGAGCGTCTTGAGTTGTTCATGTAATGATCTCAGCAAGCTTGGGTGAATTGTTGTTGGAAGTTCATGGGTTTGCTGAGGATGACCTTGTTTAGGTGATGAAGGTTGTTGTTGTGGTTGAACTGTCGACGGTTCATCATCAACACCAACAATGTCGATAGTGGTGTCTTTACTAGTATCAAGCTGCTCATCATTACCATCACCATTAGATTCATCATCACTTTCATCATTCTCATCTTCTTCATCATCATCTGTTTTCTTAGCTTCTTCACTTTCAGACTTATTTTCCTCATCACTACTTTCTTCACTTTCGGATGCATTATCATCTTTGCTTTTTGAAGCTTTTTCTTCTTCCTCACTTTCAGCTGGTTTATCGAGAGAGTCTTTTGGTTCTAAACTGGATGACTGAGCCTCATTTTCGGAATCATCACCATCTTGATCAGAGGATGACAATGTTTGAGAACGTGTTTCTTCCGATGATTGATCATCTTTTTCTGAATCTGGAGTCGTCATTTCCACATCCTGAGTACCAGAGCCTTCACCTTTCTTTGTTAGTCTAGCAATTCGTTCCTCTTCCGTTTGTTTGCTTTTTCTTATGGTTAGTTGTAGTTGTTCATCTTCTTCGGATTCGGACATTGGTGAGGTGACTGATTCTTCTTGAGTTTCTTTTGCTTTTCCTTTATCTGCCTTTTTCTTCTTAGTCAGTGTAAGCTTTTCAGTCTTTGTCTCTTTCTGAGCATCTCCTTCATCATCAGTTGGTTCGTCACGAAGAGTTGTCACTTTCTTCTTAGGTTGTAAAGTGACTTTCTTAGTTCTTGACTTGGGCATTGTTTTGATTTTAGCAGCAACTTTAGAAGTTTTCCTTTTCTTCGTCTGAGTCAAACCAACTTGGTCGATTCTTTGAGCTTCATCATATATTTTATATGCTTCAGTACTAAGGATTGCTTCAGGTAACAGACTTGCAGGGATTCTCATTCCTTGTTTCTGAGTATTTGTCTTCTGAACTCTGGTTCTCGTATACATATGATCCATAGCAGTGGTGTGTTGTTCATCTTCCACTCTACGATCAATATCTGGGTGTATATGCATGAAATGAGCAATGAGACACTTAGTGAATCTGTAGAATGGAATTCTTGAGTTTGAGGCTTTCTTAAACTGTCTTGCTTGATAACCATATCATCTCATATCAGTTGAGCATAGTCAATAGTTTCTAGTTTGACAACCCCCCAGAAAATCTGCATGATTTATAGAGACGGGTGTTCATGCCCAGTTTCCTTGCCAGTTAAACTATTGGTTAGGATTGAGTAAAGTGTGAGCCATGGTTGTGGAATGAATTTTCTGTCGACCGTAGAAATTTTGTTGAGTGTGACCTGTGATTCATCATACTCTAGTTCTCGAAGAAGTCTGACAATTTCTGACAATGAGGGCAGAGGAGTAAACTTCTTGAGGTTTCTTGTTCCTTCTGCAGGCAAACCAAGAACAGTGCGGAGAGTTTTCACATTAAACACAATGTCTTTGTGATCAAGACGAATACCCAAGGACTTGTTATTTCTGCTAACTTCAAGAGATTCCCAGAACTGTGTTAAGTAGACTTCTGGTACTGTGCTTGTGATGGTGAGAAGATTATAAATAAAGTGTCCCTTAAGTATCTCTAAGATGATTGCACATGTTGGATGACACGTGATTGTCTCAAGATTTACTTTCTGGTTTGTCTTTGCGATTGTTCTTTCTTCTCCTTGAATCAATTCATGTCTAGGTGTGGATGCAATCGACATGTTTGGACCTGAAATGTGTCATAAAACCAACATATGCAATGTGGTGATATACATGTTAGTTGCATAACCAAAGTCCAAGATGTCATCATAATGGTAAAAAGCAATCACCTAAGACAATATTACAATCACATGATAAAACCAAATGAGTACTACATCACATGAAAAGATCACATAACTCGACAAATATTGTCACATACCTCGATAAACATTTTACTCAGAGCCTAATTCGACAAAAACACCTCTAACTCGATAAATTTAACAAAATTTGGGCAGCATTTCGTTTCATGAAGATTGAAAAACTAGAACCCATACTCAATGGTTCTGTTTGAGACTCCTAACTCGGAGTGGATAAACCTTATGTACAAGATCAGTTAAAGAGAACATTTGATAACTCGATAAGTTAGCAAACCTTTTAAACTCGAAAAAACTTTTACTTAACTCGATAAGCACACAAGAGAAATGTTTAACTCGATAAACCCACCAAACTTGATAAAATTCAGTCTACAAACTCAATACTGAAAATCAGAAGATAACTCGATAAATCAGGAGGAAGAATGTAACTCGATAATCATCCAAACTCGATAAAACACTCAGTATTCTAACTTGATAATGTCCATATCCTAACTCGATAAACACAGAATATTTATAACTCGATAACATGTATGTCCTAACTCGATAAATTCATGCACAAACTCTCACAGGTATTAAACTTGACAATTTCAACACATAACTCGCAAAATTCATCAGTTAACTCGGCAAGTTCATGAGATAACTCGATAGACCAAAATAAAATTAAAAGAATTGGGACGAGGGTCTGCAATAGTTTGGTGACAATCGGCATCTCAATTCATAATCCAATCTTAAACTAAAAATAAGCCTAACACATCTTACACAAAAGATCTAACAGTTGGTGCATATGAATGAAACACAAGCAAACGTTAATTAGAGGCATTTAGACTAAATGGACATGTTAAGAGAAAGCTTATAAGTCACAAACAACACTCATATCAATCAAACAATAACCCAGAAAGTGCCAGCCATGAACGACAAGCACCAAAACCCTAATCACCTAAATTACACGAGACAGATGAAATAGAAATCAAAACAAGGATGGATCCTTATACATTGGGACATACCGCAGCTACCCATCTAGATTAATTACCCTAAAACATCCAATCTCAGAAACACCCAATTTCAATATGCTTAAACCCTAATACTCGATTTTAGACAGTATAACCACAGAACATGTAACGAGAATTAGAGCGAGTGATTGGAGCAAGAAAATGATTAAAATAAACACTTACAATCACAAACACATATAACTCTTGAAAATCTTGATTTTGAAAAAATTAGCAGCGTGGGTGCGTTTGTTTGTGTGAAAAGATGAAAACAGATATTGAAGCTTGGTCTTATATTTGTGACTATGGTGTATTGACACTTCTGGCCCTTTCACTTGTTTACAATTCAGAATTTTAACCATTTGTGCACATTAAACCCCTCAAGTTTTTAGAACTTAAAAAATGTGAGTTCGAGCAATAAACGTTTCGAGTATTTTGGATGTTACACCCTCTTGAACCAACCATGAGATGTTAATTTGAAAACCATAATAACAAATGGTTCAAGAGGCATCGAGAAAAAGATTTTCGTGATGAGAAAAGCTTTTAAATGAAGAAGTAGAAAACATTTTATGTCTCCCCCTCAAGATATGTATGATATAAAATTGAGAAAATTGTGTTTGAACAACATATCTTGAAGAAGTTTTTGTTTTTGTTTTGTTTTTTTTTGGTTTTTTTTTTTTTTGTTTTTTTTGTTTTTTTAAAGAAATGAAATGGAAAATCTTTTTGTGTTTTTGAAGGTTTTATATTTTTGTATTTGGTTTTTGAAAAATATTTACAAAGATAGTTTTGATGTTTGACAATCACTTGTGTTTTAAAAACTTTTCCAGATCATCTGGAGTCAAATATCACATGCCAATTTGGTGGACTAGATCAGCAAACCTTGTTATAGGTAATGCTTTAGTGAGTAAGTATGCCAATTGGTAATCAGTTCCCACAAAATATAATTCAATTGTACCCTTTTCGACATGCTCCTTGATGAAATGATAGCGGAGATCGATGTGTTTGGACTTGCAGTGATGAATGGTGTTGTAGGAAATGGCAATGGCACTTTTGGAGTCACAGTAGATCGGAATCTTATTGAATAAGTAGCCATAGTCCTTAAGTTGTGATCTCATCCAAATGACTTGAGCACAACAAGCAGACATAGCTACGTACTCAGATTCGGTTGATGACAGTGATGTGCAGTCCTGCTTCTTAGATTGCCAAGACACCAGTTTATCTCCCAGAAACTGTAATCCACCTGATGTACTTTTTCGCGTGTCTAAGCATCCTGCATGGTCAGCGTCTGAAAAAGCAATTAGTTCAAAACCAGAATCCTTCGGATACCGGATTCCCAAGTTAATGGTTCCATTTATGTATCGAAGGATTCTTTTAGCCTCATTGAGGTGCCTTTCAGTTGGTTTGGACTGATAACGAGAACACATGTAGACAGCAAATACTATATCAGGTCTACTAGCTGTGAGATACATGTGTGACCCAATAATACTGCGGTATTTGGTAGGGTCAACAGGAGTCCCATGTATATCAGCATCTAGTTTTGTGGTATAGGCCATTGGTGTGTGTTTGAGGGGGTTTGGGGACCTATTGTAACTGATGCAACAGTTGGGTAAGCAAAATGAAAGCCACAAAAAAGCTAGTACAAGAACTTCTACTAACTATTTGTAAACACAAACGCATACACTAAATCCTACTCTTTATCGTCTAAATTCAAGATCAAAAGAGGGATGTTGGGGGCTGCTGAAGGAGAAACAGAAATGGGTAAAAGTGGGTCAAACGGAGAATATAACAAACAACTTAGGTACCTAAATGTTGTGAACCAGAAGGTTAAAACTAATATGAAAACCATTTTTGATCAAACAAAACTAAGCAAACTCATCTAAACCCTACTGATATTTAAAAACAGTTATAAAAAGAAGGATGTAGAAAACTTGGAAATATCGAAGAAACTTTGTTGCATAATCAAACCCTATCTAAACTAATCAACACCAACCTTGAACTAATTATGGAGCTGAGTTAAGACCAAGTGAAGTAGGATTTTTAGCGAAATCTCTTAAGTTCTCATTTTAAGATTTTCTAAAACCTGTATCCAAACACCCCTTAATGGGAGTATCTGTCTAACTTATAAACTAAAAACAATGGATTGAGCTAAAATTCGAATAGGAAATTGTAAACTAGGAGTGGATTAACTTAAATAAGCAAAAACAAAACAGAATTAAGGGCTAAAATAAGCAGAAAAAAATGGTGACAGTAGCATAAACGAACTTTTCAAACTTTCATTAAACTGAAAAAAATTACAAGAGACTTCAAAATGAAACTAAATTGAGAATTAATCTAAACCTATTTCTAACATTACCTACTTCCTAATTGCCTTTCAAGGCTTACAACATTAACTTTTTATATAAGAACTACTAGGGTTTCTTTTTTCATTTCTTGTGCTTTCTTTCTGAAATAAAATAGACTTGGATGGCTTCTTGTGCTTATTTGAACAAATCCCAACCATAGGATCGAACCTGGAATCATCACAGCCTTTGATTGGATTTTGGTGCTCAAATGGAGTGGTAGATCGATGACTAGGCAGTGGTATCCCGTGACTGCTTTCTTGGAGGAGGTGAGGAGGGTTGCTTTTGAGGTGCTTGGAGATGGCGTGTAGCAGAATTAAAGGTGGAGGAGGGGGTTTGTATGGTGGGTAATAGAGATGAAGGAGAAGATAGGGGTGAGTGAGGGTGAGTCGTTGACTGTGTAAAACGGGTGAGGGGATAGCTGTGTTTGTTTAGGTCAAAGTGGTGCACATTTTATTATTAACATGAAAGTGGGGTTTGGTTTTGGGCTTGGGGTTGTTAAGGCCCAAGTGAGTTTTAATGGATTTGGTTAAGGTTGGGTTTGTGTTTGTTGGGTTGATATAAACATAGGGTCCGTTTGTATTAGTTCAAAGATATCACAAGGACCAATTTTGTGCAAAACTGAAAATTGGAGGGCTGGACTTGTAACTTTTCCAAACTATCACCAAGGGTCATATTTGCCCTCTTTCAATTTCCAAAGGACCTTGAATATTATTTTCCAAAGTTTGAATTCCCAAGGACCATTTATGCCAAAATTTGGATTTTGAGGGGTAAAAGTTGCCAATTGTGAAAACTTTCATCCAGGGATTAATTTTGAACAAGTTTGATTATCCAAGGACCAAAGTTGACTTTTTGTTCATTTTAAACCTTCAGGGACTAGTTTTTCCAATTTATAAAACTCTAGGGACTGAAAATGACAATTGTGTGAACTTTGCATGCTTTTCATTTATTTCAATCCTTTTTACCTGAAACACACAAAAACATACTCCAAGGATATTTGTGATGTTAGTTGACCATTTTGAAGTGTTTTTGATCGTTTTGACTTGAAAATTGGACGAAAAGATATGTGCAAAAAGGCACATATCAGTGTGTTATAAGTATCACAGCTCATCATTCCATGTTTCTTTAAAATTTCCAAAGCATATTTGGACTGATTTAGAAAAATTACACGGGGTGATTGATGAACTTGTTGTCCTAAAAAGAACGAAAGTTCACCCATCATGGACATTTCAAAATTATCTTTCATTAAATTTGCAAAATCATTTGAGTAACTTCTGTTTGTTGAAGCAAAAATAATGTCATCGACATATATTTGAACAATTAGTAAGTCCACCCCGTATGTTTTTGTAAATAACGTTGGATCCACCGAACCTTTAGAAAATTTATTGGCCAACAAGAAATCAGATAGTTTTTCATACCAAGCCCTTGGGGTTTGCTTGAGTCCGTAGAGAGCCTTTTTGAGTCGGTAAACGTGATTGGGATGCTCAGGATCAACGAATCCTTCTGGTTGGCTGACATAAACCTCTTCATGGAGTTGACCATTCAAAAATGCAGTTTTCACATCCATTTGATAAACAACCATGTTCCAATGAGCAGCATATGCCAGAAAAATCCGAACAGCTTCAAGTCTAGCCACTGGAGCAAAAGATTCTTCAAAATCGATTCCTTCTTCTTGGAAGTATCCTTTAGCTACCAAGCGTGATTTGTTACGTATGACAGTGCCTTCTGCATCCAGCTTATTTTTCCAAATCCATTTTAACCCAATGACAAAGACTCCGTCAGGTCTTTCAACTAATTCCCAGACTTCTAATCTTTTGAATTACTGAAGTTCCTCTTGCATAGACTTAATCCAGTTTTCATAAGTCATTGCTTGTTTGATGTTCTTAGGTCCATCTTGACAAACTGTGAGTGCATAGATGCAAGTTTCACCATCTGTGTGAAGTCGTTGTCTCGTCATGATTGGTGCATCTGGATGGCCAATAATTTGAACTAAGGGATGATCTCGAGTCCATTTGTGTGTCGAAGGGTGAAGTTGATAGGTATCTCGCATGTTAGCAGGATCCAAATTGCGTGTGGATGACTCAGCTATTTCAGGAAATGCTGGAGCCGATGCAAACGGGTTAAAGAACGCATTTGGATCATATTCTGCGGGTTGTGGAACTGATTGTGGTGTAGGATCTTCAGCCGATTGTCGTGAGTTGGATGAGGTTTGTTCTGCTGTTGTTAGTGATGCAATTGGAGGGCCGTCTTTCTCAACAGTTGTTGTCAGTGTTCTGAAAGGCTCAAGGCGCACTAAGGCGCAAAGGGTGGCAAAGAGCCTCGAGTTGAGGCGCATTCTAAGGCGCGGGATTCATGAATGCGAGGCGCACTAAAAACATTAAGTTTTTTTATAACATATGTGACCATTTATGTAGCTTAAATAATATAAAATAACATTAAAATACTTAATGCATGACATATTGCCATTATAAATATTAAAATGGATGAGTTGTCACTTCTAAAACGGATAAACTTTTTGGCAAGATGGCCTACATAGAGATTAAAATCCATATCAGATTAAATATGCTTGTGTCCTACACTTGTATCTTACATCTAACAAGGCTCACAATTTAACCCAAAATATCAAGCAAACAACATATTAATATTCAAGGCACAATGCCATATTTTCATGATAATATGTCGTAAAGAAAATATTTAATGAAACAAAGTAACTTCTTAAAGATAATTTTATTCAATAAAATAAACATAAAATTAATTCAAATTTACAAATAATACAAATACTCACCCTATGACTTAAAAGGCCCATTGTATCTTATCGTAAAAAAAAAAAAAAAAAAAAAAAAAAAAAAAAAAAAAAAAAAATTGTTACATCTCCTAGGCGCAAAAAGCCCCAAGGCGCAAAAAGCCCCCAAGGCGCGCGCTTTTTGTGAGATTCATGCATGTCTTGAGCCTCGAACTGAAAAAAGCCCAAAGGCTAGAGCCTTGCGCCTAGGCGCGCCTTAGGCGCGATTTTGACAACTATGGTTGTTGTAGTTTGTTTTGATGAGTCAAGTACTTGAATATTTTCAGATTGTGCAGCGGAAATTGGTGAGACCTCAGAAGGACGGTTTTCAATTGTATCATCGAACAGTGGAGCAAACAGGGTTTCTAATTCTTTGCGGTTGAGAGACAATGGTTCAACCGAAGAATCCGGAAAGTTAAGACGGTTAGATTCGGGTCCTAAGCTGTTTTGCTCAGAAGCCATTTGTGTGAGTTCATCGAAATTAGCATGAATAGTTTCTTGAATTTCTCTTGTACGACAATTCCATATCCGAAAGCCTTTGGAATTTTCACAATATCCAATGAACACTCCAATGTCAGCCTTTGCTTTAAGTTTACCTAAATCATCACGATCATTTTTCGGATAACAAAGTGCTCCAAATACATGAAAGTAATCGATGTTTAGTTTTCTTTTGTGAACAATCTGATAAGGTGTTTTGTGATGGCGCTTTGTGATCATGCAACGGTTCTGGGTGTAACATGCAGTTGAAATAGCTTCCGCCCATAAGTAATCTGGTAATTGAGCATTGATCAACATAGTTCTTGCAGCTTCCACTAACGTCCTGTTACGTCTTTCAACTACTCCATTCTGTTCTGGGCTTCTTGCAATAGATGTTTGATGTTCAATTCCCACTTTCTCAAAATATGACCGAAGTGTCTGATTCTTAAATTCTATACCATTGTCAGTTCTGACCATTCGGACCGTGTTGCGTAACTAAACTTGAATTTTCGTGAGAAAGGTGATGATCATTGAAGGAGCTTGAACTTTACTTTGTAGAAAATAAACCCAAGTCCATCTGGAGTAATCATCAACAATTACAAGTATGTAGCATTTACCGTTGATACTTTGAACACGCATCGGGCCACACAAATCCATATGAAGCAATTGTAAAACATGATTCGTACTCTGCTCGATTTTTGAAGGAAAATGAGCTCGAGTACTTTTTCCTTGTTCACAGGCTGAACATAAGTGATCTTTGGTAAGACGGAATCTTGGAAAACCATCAACAAGTTTATGACGAGCAAGTTCAGTCATACTTTTGAAATTCAAATGCGAAAGACGTTTATGCCATAACCAAGATTTAGTCGACTTTGCTTTGGATAGAAGACATATCAGAGATGAAGCAATCATATCAGACATCGATATTGTATAAAGATTTGAACCACGTGAACCAGACATTAGATCATTTCCTTGTAAGTCACGAACGAAACAAGTTTTCTCACGAAATGCTACTTCTAAATCCCCATCACAAAATTGACCGACTGAAAAGAGGTTGTGACCTAAGCCTTCCACATAATATACACGACTGATTTATGTTCCCACTTACATAGTCACCGTATCCCATGATTAGAGCGTAATGATCATTCCCGAATTTGATAGTTCCGATAAACTTTGAAACAAAGTTGACTAACAGTTTGAGATTGCCTGTCATATGTCGGGTGCATCCGCTATCAACAATCCAGAGAACACTCTGAACCACCTGCATCACAAGAAGACGACAAAGATGGAACAGAAGTAAGGGTGGAACCCAAAGAAAGTGCGGGTTCCTATTGGTTAGAAGCACACGTATTCATTATTTTAGGAATCCATTTAAAGTCTGGTTTATATTGTAACCAACGTTGCAAATTCCAACTAGTTCTCGCTTTCTTTTTGGTGAATTCACTAGCTTTGGGCTTGTTCCTAGATTTGTTCCTAACTATGGGGGTAACTGCAATCTCATTAGAAACCGTAGATGGCGGTTTTCCTAATATAGACTTAGAGGCAGTAGTGGACCTAGAAGGAATGCCTGTCCTACATTTCTTATGACGATTTAAGAGAGAATTGGCTACACATTTTGCATGATCACCAGATGATACACTTTTACGACAAAACACACAAGATGCATTAATATTCAAAACATTCAAAGGTTCATCATTCGTTACATTGAAATTTTGATTACAATTTGCCAGATTAGAATCTAAATCAGATGCAACATGAGTATTATTCAAATTCCTAAGTTGATCTTCTACTTCTTGAGCTTCTAGTGTTCCTCTTTTACGTTGCAAGATCCTATTCTTCTTGTTACTTTTTCGCTTTGGTCTGTTAACGCTATTAGTGGAGACTAGTCCTGTAGAAGTAGAAGGGTCAACATTAGTGTATTGAACAGAATTATTCTTGTCTGTTTTGTCTATTTGATACAATCCTGATGCTATCACAGTGGTGTCAACAAACTTTCCTTTCTCAAGTAGCTTAATTTTCTCTTTTAAGTCAATGATGATGTGATTTTTATCCTGAATATCAGACTCAAGTTTCCCGTTGCAATGAGCAATGTCATCGTGGTTTTGTTGCCATTCATCATTTTCAATTTTTAAATCCGCAATTTCCTTCTCGTATTTGAGACACAGACTTTTCAAAGACTCATTGTTTTTGCAAAGCTGACAAGATTTTGAAACATTTTGACTTTGAAGCTGAAATTCCAGTTCAAGACTTTGAGCTTGACACCATTCAAGCCTTTGTTTGAGTTGATAATTTCTTTTGAAAATTGTTTTTTCACATCATCATTATTTTTCCTCATCATTTCATTATCATGTTTTAATGCCTCTATTTCAGTGTTCAGCAAATCATTATCAGCACAATGATCTTCCACAAGCATAGAAGTACCAGATTCATAAAGAGCATTCATGATAACAGACAAAATATCAGCATTGAGAACTTTTTCCAAGAGTCGATCAGCATCATTTTTTAAAGCACTGTTTCTTTGCTTTTGAACCAAAATCGCATTTTCATTTGAGTTGAAAATGTTTATCATTGATTTAACTTGTTTTTGAAGTTCCTGTTCCCGACGTGTGGCACTGTGACGTAGGTGTTGAACGATTGACAACATTTGTTTTTGAAAAATATCTCTCTTTTCTCGCTCGTAAGTGGATTGAAAAGTGTCAATTTTTATTTTCGAATTACGTTCAATTGTTTCTTCCAAAATTTCGATGTCGTCTATAAAAGTTTTGAAATAATTTAAAATACGACAACTTTTTGGTAAAGGTGTAACGTCACAAGAAGATGGTAAAGGACCATTTATTTGTGCCACAGTTTGGACAGGAGTCGCATTACAAGATTTCTTAGGTATTTCTTTTTGAGGAACGAAAGATTTAGAAATATGAGGAGCTTTTGAATAATCATATGGTTTCCAATATTCAACTTGACTCATTTTTGATCGACTCTCTTCTTCAAGTTCTTCTTCTTCCTCAGTATCGTAAATAATAGTACGCACAATCGTATCATCAAGCATTTGTTCCATACTGTAAATTTTAGGATTTGCTTTTAATGCTTTGTGAAGAAACATTGATTTGAAATCACCAATTGCAAAACCTTTATCGGGTCTCGGTTTTAATGTAAATTTCTGAATTGTTGTGACAGAGCCCCTGGTTTTGTAAACAACATTACAAAATTCTTTTAGTTGGTTTTCAAGATCAACAATGTCACCGATTAATTTTTCTTCACTTTTCTTTTTTCGCACTTTATGTTCACAAAAATCCTTTTTGCAAATTGACAAATCTGTTTGTGTTTTTGAAAGCTCTTTTTGAAGTTGTTCAACTTGTTTTTGAAGTTCACACTTTTCATTTTTGAGTTTTGAAACCAACTTTCCGTTTGACTCAATTAAATCTTGCATTTTATGTTGAAGATCTTGTTCTTTATTGTAATATTCTTGAAAAGCCATTTCAAAACTTTTTTTATGTTTAACTTTGTGTTCCATATTTGAAAGTTGTATTTTATAGCACTCATTATCTCTTGTAAGTGATGCATTCGTTTCTTTTAATATTTTATTTTGCTCGTTCTTTTGCTGGATTAGTAAAATTTGAGCCTGTATTTGTTTGGCCATTAAAGTCTGGTCAGGATCAGGATCAGAGAAAGGTTCATTTTGTTCGACATAATCATGTTTGTCGTTCTCAATTGGATCATCAAATGAAACAACTGTGTCATCATCAAATATAACAACTGTGTTCATTTGTTCATCCTCTTGAGAAGATAAAGATGAGTCAGATGGAACAACTTGCGCCTTTTCTGATTCAGAAGCAGAGGGTGATGCTATTTCATGTATTAGGCTAGCATTAAGATCGTGTACCTGAGACAAGCCGTCAGTGTCATACACTGGGCCTGAATCATTTATATGAAGTTCCTGCATGTTGGCCATAAGCATCACAACTGCATTAGCTTCCAGATGTTCCATGTCATCATCGTTGTACGCATTTGCCATGAAGCTGTTCTCCTGCTCAGTGAAATGTCCTTCCTTTTCATCTTTGAGAGCCATAAGTAATGCTTGCTTGTGAAACTTACTGCCCCGAGTTCTCGGTTTTGGACATGCTATTGCAATATGACCTTTCTCATTACAGTTGTAGCACCACACTGCATTCCCAGATTTTGAGTTCCCAGTTTCAACTGTATCAGATCTTAGCTGAGGAGCACCTGAATTGTTCCTGAACCCTCCATTGTTGTTAGACCTCTGACCATTCCCAAAATTTCCTAAATAACCTCCTGAACCTGATTGACCAAAGTTACGATTCTATATTTCAACCCTGCCATCTTGCATAACAGCTTGATTCCTTGTGTTAGAAGAAGAGCGTTGACGGTTGTTAGTTTTGTTGGAGAATTTGTTGAAAGCACGAGCAATGAGAGCAAGTCCCTGATTCAGCGTGTTTAATTCTTCATCGTCATCTTCATTGGAGTTCGAGTAGTACACTGCATCACTGTTGGTGTATGGAACAAGTTGAGTTGAAGTATTCTGTGGAGATGAATCATAAGAAACCATTTGGTTTGAGGTAGAAGGTTGTGGATAACTGAAGTAATTTTGTTCTTGAACATAAGCATGATTTGACATTGGAGGTGGAGCATAGTGAGATTGAGCTACGAGTGCCAAAGAATTTGGTGTTGATGGTGGTGAGTAACCTCCTCAAGAGCTCGATCTTTTTCCACTTCAGGTTCATGGTGTTTCAGAAAATCATACAACAAGCCATATGGTGCATCATTAAGATTTTTGGTTTGACGAACAAATGTCACATACTTTTGCCAATCCGGACCAAGACTACCGACGAATTTGGAGTTTACAGCGATCCTTGGTACTGTAATTTTGTGCCGTTCCAAATCATTTACCACATTAGTGAAACGGTGATAATAGGATTCAAGTGACTCCCCTGGTTCAATTGTGATGTTAGTGTATTCCATGTAGAGTTTTGATTCCATATCATCTTTGTTCAATTGAGTGCCTTCCATTAGGAGATGAACATGTTCCCACATAGCTTTAGCTGTTTTCTGAGCATCAACACTTCGATAGATTGGATTTGGAATTCCTTGAAGTATATAGATCATGGCATACTCATCAGCTTCACGGTATAGTTTCTGTTCATCTGTGAGTAGAGATTCTGGAAGAGGTTTCTCTACAGGAGCACGTGGAGGATCAGCAGATGGGTCACAACCTTCAAGTCTGGTTGGCCACTGAAATGGTCCTTCAAGTATCACTTGTTTTAAGAATTTCCCATGGGGTTTCCTAAGTTCAATAAATCGTAAGAATCGACTTGCCCACTGAACATAGTTCCCACGTGTTAGCATTGGGGGTGTATCAAGTGATCCTACCTCGTGTCTGGATTGTTGAGTTGTAATAACTTCACACATTCGATCAAACCAGTGAGGTTGTTTGGACGGATACTGAATTGGTTGTTGTGACATTGGATATGGTTGTTGTTGAGGAATGATTTGATGTTGTTGCATCATGAGATATTGTTGTTGTGGATGGAACGGTTGTTGATGAAAGTTTGATTGTAATGGTTGTTGATACGACTGTTGCTGATGGTATTGCTGTTGCCGATACTGCGGATACTGATGTTGCGGAGGATGAAAAAAGAAGTAATGTGGTGGTTGAGACATCTTTAGTGATTATGTTAAACTTGGATCGTTAAGGATAAATAAAGGTTGAAATTCTAGGTAGACTTGTAAACTTGATAAATCTTGATTACTAACTCGGTATAACTTTCTGAAAACTTTTAACTCGGCAACACACTTAACTGCTAACTTGGTATATCTTACTTGAGACCTTAACTCGATAAAGCAAGCATTTAACTTAACTCGATAAAGCAAACACTTAACCTAACTCGGTAACTATTTCCTTTAGTACTTAACTCGATAAAGCAATGTTTCCTAACTCGGTAAATTGAGTTAAAGTGAGTATAGTTTCTCCTATTCAGTACTAAGAACCTTACTCGATAAACGATAAGGAAATGGCTAACTCACCAATTAGGAACTTAACTCGATACAATGCTAAAGCTAACTCGCTGAAAACCCAAACTTAACTCGATAGTCAGACACTGTAACTCGGTAACTCTTCTAACTCAATAGAAACTTTGCTAACTCGCAGAAACGCCGATGAACAGTATACAGAAGCTTATAAAACCGATTAAAATTTAGTTTTTATGACCAAATCTAACCTAAAACAACCTATATTATCCCTTGGCGAATGATACCACTTGTTAGGTCACCATTTCTTAACATAAACACTTAGAATTCTAGAGAGAGAAAGTAGTTTAGAGAGAGAGAGTGGAAGGAACTCTTGAAATAAAATGAAAGAGATGTTATTACTAGAGAACCAACACCCTCAAATGAGGGGATACATGGGTATTTATAGGTAAGGGCTAGGGCTTCTCTAAACTTTGACAATATTACAAAATAAGCCCTTAGACCTTTACCAAACATATAAACTTAGCATAAAACTTAATAAAAACATATTAAATCACTAACGTACTATCATAATATTGCAACCTATTACAAAACTCAATGACCGACACTTGAATTAATAAAGTCTATTCCCAACTTCCTTCTACAAATAGGCTTTAAACAAAGTTATGTAGACACTTCCTTATTCACCATCAATCACAATGGTACACTCACTTCTCTATTGGTTTATGTTGATTGCATTCTTTTGGTAAGCAAAGACACTACCTTCATCAAAGAAATCAAGTCTAATCTCTATGATAAGTTCAACATCAAAGATTTGGGTCTATTACACTACTATCTAAGCAATGGATTCTCAGAAATAACACTGGTATTGTTATGTCTAAAAGAAAATATGCTTTAGAGCTTTTTGAATGTGCAAATGTTTTAGATGCCAAACCCATTGCCACACCTATGGATTCCATGCTCAAACTCAATGAAACAGATGGATATCTTCTTCTAGACCCATCTACATGCTGGACATTAGTTGTGAAACTATCATACCTCACAATAACTAGACCATACATCTCTTTCGCTGCTTTATCTCTAAGTCAATACTCACACAGTCCAAGATCATCTCATTATGAGCACTTATGAGGGTTCTTAGATACATAAAACTATGTACATGTCAAGGATTGTTCTTTGCTCAGCGTAACACTTTCAATCTTACAACCTACTGTGATAGTGATTGGGTTGGTTGTTCTACTATAAGAAGATCAGTTTAGGGGTATGCTGTATTTCTAAGACACAATCTTATTTCTCGGTAATTAAAGAAGCAGACAGTGGTTTCAAGATTATCTACAGAGGCTGAATATAGAGCTCGTGCAGATAGTACTTGTGAGATATCATGGCTGAGATGCTTACTATTGGACCTTGTTTGGTCATGTGTGACAATGCTTCTACCACAACTTTTGGCAACAAACTTATTCATCATACGAGGCCAAATATCCACGTTTTTTTTTTCCTTCGAAGTTAGAGATTTAAGATATTCTCACAAAAGGATTATGCAAATATCTCCACTTCAATAGTTTGTCCAAGTTGGGCATATATGATCTTTACACAATGCCAACTTATGTGTGTGTGTGTGTGTGGGGGGGGGGGGGGGGGTTAAATATATCTGCAAAACTAATCACTCATTCAACAAAGTCAAATGTCAACAACAAGATTGTGCAGAGTGTTCATAGGCTGCCAAGTCCTCACAAAATGAAAGTACTTCTTAGGAATAGCTTAGTGCAGTTTAGTTACTGTTAGACAATGAAACCCGTAGGTGATGCGTTTTATTGATACGATATATATAGAGCCAATACATAATGAAACCCTAATCCAACCCACAAGTCAGGTTTGGGCCAACTTATTCTCTAATACTCCCCCGTAGTTCGAGCGGCGAAATCGCGAAAGCTCGAACTGGAGTAGTACACTAAGAAAGCAAATTTAAAATAATAAACCAAAATAAAACGGGATAACCCAAAACCAAAATAAACGAAGAAAGCAAATTCGACACCAACAAAATTCGTCTCGGGAATTCTGGATTCGACACCGTCTCGGGAATTGATACCCTGGATTCGACACCAACAAAAGTCGTCTCGGGAATTGATACCCTGGATTCGACACCAACAAAAGTCGTCTCGCGAATTGATACCCTGGATTCGACACCAACACAAGTCGTTTAAGGAATTAATACCCTAGATTCGACATAAAAAAACAACGAAACAACTAAATAACTATATTTTTTGTTTCTTCGACTGGTAATAAATCCCAGTAAACAAATACAGTAGATTGCATCAATGTATTGCTTCCATCTCGTATCCAATAATTAATTCAGTGGCAACAATCGATTAAATAATAGTACTCACCACTTATTAATAAATATGATATCAACTGAACTCTGGCAAATGCATGATCTAGTAAAAAACAAGAACCGAACAGATTCCAGTTTAAATACTAAACGATCCGTCGCAAACCGAACATTCGAACTTTTAGGGATAACACATGTGGCGGAGGTATGACGGGGTTACATAGAGGTAGCGGTTTATGGCGGCCGATTAGGTCACGCATCAAACCTGCTCATGATACCGTTTTGGATAATGATATATATAGAGCCAATACATAATGAAACCCTAATGGACCCAACCCACAAGTCAGGTTTTGGCCAACTTATTCTCTAATAGTTACATGTAATTGAGTTAGTTGTTAGATATTTAAGTTAGTTAGTAACTAGCTTAGCTTAGTTGACTTTTCCAGTTTGACTTTTCACGTATAAAAGTAATAATGTACTATGTTTTCAAGCTCAATGTGAAATATATCAATGAAATCATTTCCATCATTTCTCTATAGGACAACCAACGGTCACACATAACCCAATAAAAAACATATACAACACAAAAGAAACAGAAAAAAAAGAAGGTAAATAACGTATGACATGACTGGTGGGTACGACTTTGGTGCCATAGAATAACACAAGCCTTCCGGCCATGCACACTGTGTGATCTAATAATATCTCAAAATTATTCAACTTTCAAGATTCACATAAACAACCGTCACTATAAAAACTAAAAACAATAGAAGTAAAATTTTCAACTTTTATTTATTTATATGTGTTTATAACATGTTCAAGATTAATTATGATGTAATTATAACATCATCATGATTGTATATGTATGTTTATCATAAGTAGGTGTTATATTTTGTGATTATACTGATCGAGTTACTTGTTTTTTTCTAGGTTATTAGATATTTGAATAGTTATGTTAATTTAGTATGTGTATTTGCTTTTTTCTGTTTGAATGATTGTATTTACTTTAGTTTGTAAGGTGTTTTTTTAGTATGTATCAAATTCAACACACATCGATCTTGATAACTTGGGTTCGGGGTATTAAGATGGTTTTTGTCATCACTTTACTAGTTGTTTAGGGATGTTTTTTAAAGTTTTATTTTGCAAAAAAATTGGTTCCTACATGGGAATGCATGAAGAACCGGAACCACCAAACCGTAACCGAAAACCATATTTAGTATGGTTCTTAGTTCCCACTAGTTCTCACTTATTTCAGTCCCGATTACGACCGGCTCCTATCTCGAGCTCATTCTTTATAACCACATGAACGAATGGTCATGCTTCTACAATTTTATTTTATTATTTATTATTTTTATTTTTATTTTTATTTTTTTTCCTTCCCAAAGTTTTTGATAGATTTATGTTAACTAATGTTAGATTTGATGATCAAATGATTTAAAGTTGCTAGGACCTAGTTCATTGAAATAGAAAGTTAGTGATTTGACCATTTTCTTTAATCAAGATAAACAAATGATCAACTTTTGACACATATAGCACTACCATCAACGCAATTCCCAAGTGTATACTTGCAAGTTCTTTTAATTTTGATATTGTTTGAAAATCTATAATACTATAAGATTCAGTCTCTAAATTTAATGTGGAGTTATGATGATAGAGTTTTTAGAGTTAGAAACAAGTTGGAGTCGTTTAGTAGTTGCATAGAGTACAAGATAGCTAATGCTTGGAATTCAATACAGTCTCATAATAACTATACAATCATGAAAGGAGATGAAGTGCAAGGGTTGCCCGAATTGATCACATAACATTTAGTATAGAATTAAAAGTCGGTTAGATGAAGTGCAAGGCTTGCGAAAGGTTGCAAGAATAATTAATTATTTAACCTAATTCATGCCTATATAAACTGGCCAAAATCACATTTAGTATGTACATTTGAAGATGATTCACACATCTTTTAGATCTTTGATTATTGGTAGCGGTATGTAAATTCTCTTTTGCAACATTTTGGAGATGATTCACACATCTTTTAGATCTTTATAATTAACTAGGTTTTCTTTTTTTCTTAATTTAGTTATCATACGCAGGTACCATGAAAATCACACAAGATCATGCATGCTCAGATAAATGGAACTAAAGATTGGGATATCAACTATTTTCTTTGTTTCTTACATATTTAGGTGATTGTTATAGATAAGCATATATATAGATATATGTATTATGTTAATGCATTTTCATATACAAGTAATTTATGTGCATTTTCTATTGATGTAGCTCACATGTGCGAATTGATTCAAGAAAATGTGCACGAGCATGTATGTAAAACAACATTTAAATGGTTAAATGATACTTTTTAGCGTGATTAGTTTATGTAAGTAGTTGCTTTCGAATGCTCTTTGAGAAATATTAGAATGAATTTATCGTGTGCAATTGAATTATTATTGAAAAGAAGAAGGTCCGCGCATCGCAAAGTGTTTTCTTTTTCTATATGTAGAATCATTAGTGAGAAACTAATATTTACGCCCATTAAATGAGTTTGCCATAATAGCAAAATACGACATATTAAAAATATCACATTGATTAATGAATAAAAAGGAAAAAATACATAATTTTGACTTAAATCCGTTTGTAAATTATAATATCCAATAAAAAGTTAAGTTTTAAACATAAGCAAAAGTTCAAACTTTTAACGAAAAACAAAACCGGTGCATTTAATGTGAAGTATATACAACATCGAGATGGAAGTGCAAGGCTTGCCGAAATTTATCACATGATATTTAGTAATTAGTATAGAATTAAAAGTCGGTTATAGATTGAGATGAAGTTGAAAAGGTTGCAAGAATAATTGAAGACTTAACCTAATGCAATATATATAGATATATGTATTATGTTAATGCATTTTCATATACAAGTAATTTATGTGTGTTTTCTATTGATGTAGCTCACATGTGCGAATTGATTAAAGAAAATGTGCACAAGCATGTATGTAAAGCAACATTTAAATGGTTAAATGTGCACAAGCATGTATGTAAAGCAATATTTAAATGGTTAAAGCAACATTAGTTTATGTAAGCATGCAACTTGAATAATGAATATAAAAGAAAAAGTACATAATTTTTGCTCAAACCCATTTGTAAATTAAAAAAAATTAAGTTTAAGACATAATAGTGGAGTCCAAAGGTTTTAGGAATTATTAATAGTGTGTTAATTAATATTCATTTAGTTAGCTATTTAGAATTTAGTTTATTGATAAAATTTATTAATATTAGTTAGACTTCAATATTAATTTTCAATGAAATTAGTTGTACAATAAAATGAGATGAAGCTAAAAAGGTTTGTAACGGTTTTTATACAGTTTATGTGGCATTATTATATATAAATTATTACACAAACTTTAACTTACAAACTTAATAAAGAAAATATTTAACGCACATTAAACTATTACCAATCAGATAGACCCCGTGTGCTTCATATTACCATGCAAAAATCGTCTAATGGACAAGTATTGTAAGGCTAAGTAATAGACCAAAAGAAACAAAGACATCACAACTTAATAACCAAAAACCCATATATAAAATACAACACCACAAAACCAAAACAACATCAAACACTTTTAATTTTTTATACAAGAAAGTTAAAACATTTCATACAACATACTAAATAATAATTAAGTATACACTCGCCATAATACAGAAAGAATACACGATTAACAATTAGATTCTTAGCCCGTGCGTAGCACGGGTTTTGCATACCTCATTTCATATATATTATTTTAAATACTATAGGTACTTGAAATATAAGCATTTATTATATAATATATAATATTTTTAAAGCATATTTTAAATAAATATTTTTTATTTATGTTTTATAGTGGACAATTAATTTGAAACAATCAAAGCTGAGAACGTGAACAATAATATTAAGACAGAGGAAGCGTTTTGTAGACCAGCTATTTGATGTTGATTAAAAAATCATAGAAAGTAAATAGAAATTTTTTAATAATTAAAAACTAGTTATTATAGGGCTTGTGGTCCAATGGGCAATGCTTATTCAGTTAAGCGTGCCCGGGTGAGAGTAGTACCGGTTTAGGCGACCAACCGAGAAGTTCTCATTTGGGGACCACAAGCTCTAATGATACTAGGCAATGAAAAGGAGAGCCTGTGAGCCATTAGTTGTGTAGGTTCGAATTCAAGCCGGCCCCGGTTTTCATCCGACCGTTACTCCAGCGAGTAATCTCATGTGGAGGCGGTACGGTTTCCGGGCGGAAGCTGCTTAATCCCCACTGCGCCAGCGTGAACCCGGTTCAGACAACATAGTCTGGGTATGTGATGGATGAGGGCCTGCCATCTTGGCAGGTGCGACTCTAAACCAAAAATTGAAAGTCACCTTAAAAAAATAAAAAAATAATAATTAAAAACTAGTTGATGAGATTCATGTAAAATCACAGAAAGCAATGATGAGATAGAAGATTAAATAATATGATTCAATTAATAGCACTAAAGGTTATTCCATTAAAACTTTTGGATTAGAAGTGACCAAAAAATATGCGATCATGCTAATGGGCCACTTAATTTCATATTTTTAGTGGGAATTTTGTGTATGGAAATATGATCATGATCAATGGGGCTAGCTATCTATAAAGATAAATAATTACAATTTTAAAAATTATCTTTAAAATTCTCTAAAAAGACAAACTATGTTTAAATTATCTCTATCAATATATTATCTTGTAGTCAAAATATATCAAATATCCTATAATGCTTACTAGTTTCATAATTTGTCAACGAGCTATATTAAATTCATGGTTTGGTCCTTGAGATTTAAATTGTTATTTCCTTTATTTTATTTGTGATTGTCTTACGTAGAATTTCTATAGGTTGTTGGGTCATACTGTATTTTCTAAAAGAAATAAGGGAATTTCTAACTTGTGCCATGATGGTAGAGGTTAAAAGGTATTAAAAGAACTCAAATTATCATGTTTACATGTTTGTTGATATTAATAATTTTCTAAATTTATGATGTTTATCAAAATTACCAATGTTTTATATGGAAATTAAATTATTTAAAAAAATATTTGTCTTTATTAAACACTTCTAAGCTTGTGCCACCATGACACAAGTTATAAAAACCCAAGAAATAAGGACAAAAACTACTTTTAGAAATATTGCAAACAGCTTGACATAGTGATATGTTTAAAAAAGATTCTAGCTTTATAACTTAATATTATATTTTAAAACTTTATCATATAAATATGTGTTTGTAGGGTTACTTTATTTTAGAAACCCTTTTAGAGCACTGAGAGTCGTAACACGTAATAACATCAAAAATCACGTAACGTCAGCGTCACATCATTTTAACAACAAATAACATAACACCAATAAACCACCCTTTATCATAACATCAAATAATACCATCTTTTAGAACTCACATTTTTAAAAAATTACAATTTAAAAATTCTACCATCAACAATTTCATTAATTAAACAATTTAATACTTCTTAATAAAATTAAACATTACAATACGAAATAAAAACATTATAAAAAAAACGCCTAAAAAAATTACAAAATGAAAAAAACACTACGACTAAAAAAAGTTACGACATAAAAATACAATAAGTAAATAAAATAAAACTATTCAGTTGGGGGTCGTGGCAAATTATATTTTTCGGCGATTTTATGCTTCTCCAAATTGATCCAATACGCAGCGGCCGGATCCATCTACTTCGTACTAATACCGAGAAATTTAAATTCTTCCAAACTGATTATCGTCCGGTATTTTTCTTTAGCCGCCTCGTACGCCGCTTGGGCCGCTTCCCGTCTAAGTCGAATCTCGCGTGACATAGCTTTCAAATTGCTTGATGCACTTCCCCCGGTGCTAGTCATGGTATTGGATTTTTGTTTTTGTCCGACACGTGGTTTGCCCGGACGTGGTTGTGCATCATCACTGAATAGCTCTTGGTTGCTTTCACCGGGGATGTTTCCGGTTAAGTCAACTGGTTTCGGCGCGTCCCATTTTGGACATCGGTTAAGTCAACTGGTTTCGGCGCGTCCCATTTTGGACATGCCCTCAAAATTTCCCACGCTTTCATCTTGACCAAACGAAACACCTTTATGCTCGTCACGATACTTTTGTCTAGCATGTTTCATATGATCCAGTTCACTTTCACCACTTTTTTTCCAAATGTTTACACGTTTGTAAACCGCTTGAAACTTTTGGCAATTTTCGTTCACAGTATGCCACTTGCTTGTTAGCATATTCTTGTTACGAAGTTGAAAATTTTTCTCGTTTAACTCGTTGATAACCCGATACCAAAACGTGGTGCACTTTTGAGAAACTCCAACCATTCGATCCTTGGAAATGGCCACGTAACACTTGGCAAGTAATAGTTCCTCCTCCGGTGTCCTACATAACCTAGTACCACTCACGTCAGGATTTCTTTCATCATATGGCTCCGGTTCTTTGGATTTTTTGGCCATTCGTTTACCTCCAAGCTTGTGTTTTCGAGGAGACGTAGCTTCGGGGTCGACTTGACATTGTGAGGATTGGGTTTGTGGTGGTGTTTATGTTTGTTGCTCGAGTTGAGGTGGGTTTTGTTGGAAATTTTTTTGCCACATCATATACAATTGTTGTTATTGCTCGGGTGTCAAATTAATTGGGTTAGGTTTAGGCTTTGAAGAAGATCTGATGTTCGGGTTAGGGAAAGAATTTCCAAAACCCATTAAGTTCAAAAAACTATCATCATGTCCTGACATTTATTATTTTATTTTTTATTTTTTTATGGTGAGAATAGAAGTATAAGTAAAGTGGTGTATATAAGGGTTTAAATTTCTTTTATTATTATTATTATTATTATTATTATTATTATTATTATTATTATTATTATTATGAAATACAACCGTTTAACAACGGTATGATTTTATTTTATTTATTTATTTATTTTAAAAGCTGCTACTAGCCGTTGCATTTAAATGTGAGGGGTGAAGTGATTTTTTTTTTCAATTTTTTTTGTTTATTTTTTTAGCCGTTGCAAACCAAGGGATGTGCTTTGTAAATAATACTTTGTCCTCTTGCATGTTTCAACTCACGTTGCTATAGCAATGCAAACCGTAACTCCACAATAACGCAAGGATGCTCGGTATCATAACTTGACAATAACGCATGCCACATAGATCAAAACGCCGTGAAGGCGTTATGACTCCTGGCCCTCTTAGAGGGTGTTTTAGGTTGTGTATCTTAAGTGCTTATTGATTTGTTGACATAAATAATGCCTAAAAATATTATTAACATTTTATCAATATCTCTATGTTTTGATTATTACAAAATATAAACTCATAGAACTAAAACTTGTGACATAAACAGGTATTTAGTGTTTAACATTCTCTTTACATCCAAATCACTTAAGGTATGAATAAACAAAGTGTTTACTGCTATTTATGATCAAAGTAAAACTTAATTAAGTATTACAAAATTTATTTAATTATATAAACATATTATATATTTTTGAAAAACACTTTTGGTAATAAAGAAAAATGTTTTATTCATACTAAATATATGCATTCAATTTTTTAACCAAAATTAGTTAGTTTTTCACCAAATAAACTTTCCCCACTAAAAAACAAAAAATCTGGCCGTTACAGCTGGGCGGCCCCCTTAATTATAAAGGGCGGTCCCCTTAATTTTAAGGGGGCGATGAGGCGAAAAATGATCCGTTTTTAGGGGGTCATTTAAGCCCGGAATTGAATTTATTTGATCAAATATTGCCCTAAATCGTTCCTTTTGTGATTTTAGGTACTTTGGGAGTGAAATCTGGAAAAGGAAGCAATTTGGACGTTTTTGGAGCATAAAAGTGAAGAAAACGCCAAAGACTTAATTTTCCATTCTGGGAACAGTATGTGACGGCGTCAAGAAGACTTTCCTGACGGCGTCAAGAGTAAAGATCATGACGGCCCAGTACAGAAATGAAGGCGTCACAAGTAGAGCGTCAAGAGTTAAAAGTGTGACGGCCTGCAAAAATGGACAACATGACGGCGTCAGATGTAGATCAAGGCAGTCCAAGGATTATTTTGGCGGCGAGATGACGGCGTCACCCATTTGTTCTTGACGCCGTCAGCCTCTAATATCTATATATAGTTTTCTAATTTTCATTCATGAAAAAAGGAAGAAGTTTGGAGAAACCCTAAGGCCGAACCATATACGAATTTTACAGCTTTTCAAGGGTTTTCAACCCTTGAATCCTTACATGTGTTATTAAGATAAGTCTTTTCTTAATTCAATCAATATGTCTATGTGTTGGTTGTCTATATCTTGTGCTTGTCTTGATTCCACCATGCTAGGCTAGATTTATCTTGTGTTTGCTTAGATCTAATGAAACCTAGATGTTGATTATGTGTTGATTACTTGTTTATGGTTGTATTGGATGAATGATTTCAATGTTAGGCTTAAGAAAACTGGCAGATCTCCAAATGGTAACATGTTTGAACGTCTTTGGAAACATGAACCGATGTGTACTAGGTTTTATTGGTTGTATTTAATGCATGAGTAAATTCTAATGATCCCATGTTAGGAGCTTGTAGGACCTTAGATTAACCAACTTTATCACAAATATAGAAGATTAGAAGAAGAAAGATGGTGACTTGATGTATATATATGTAATTCGTGTATATGTAGAAAGAGAGATAAAATATGAGAGCTTTTATTAAAGAAACACACACAAATACACACACAAGCACACACCTCAAATGAGCCTTTGAGGTGTTTAAATAGTAAGATACATGAGATGCCCTATGGGCTTTCTATGGGCTTGAGCTTGGACTTGGTTACATGATAAGATAACAAGGCTTATGAAACATAGCATATAACATATTAGCTTGCCAAGTCCAAGGCCCAATGACTAAACTATTACTAATCTTAACCAACGACACAAAGTTACAATATGAGAATGACCATCACTTCATAATACATATTTTTAATGCTAACAATCTCCCCCTAAGGGGTGGTCATTCGAATGATGCTCCACGTGAGTGGGTCTTCCGTTTTCTTTGTCTTTAACTTTGTGTGTCGTTGTAGAATAGTCTTTAGTCTTTGTTCCTTCATGCTTTGTGATCTTTGATAACTGATTTTTCATCGTTCTTTGTTCCTTTGTGATGTGGAGTTATCTGCCTTTCGTCACTTCTGCGTCTGTGGTGGTTGTTTGCTATTCCAACATGCTCATACATCTTTGGACTTTGATATTCCATATGCACGTAGTTCCCTTTCGTTCACTTTGATCTTTAGTCTTTATACTTTGTAGATTCTTCTTTTTGGCGTAGAATCTTTCTTTGAACTTTGTGTTGTATAGATCTTTGAGGGAGCTTTCTTTAACTTCCAGATGTATGTATGAGCATGCGGAATCTGTCGCCATGGAGATGAAGTGTCCCTGCATATAAACAGTTAGCAATAAAACATCCGGTACTTACAGATAAGAATTAAAGATCGTCAACAGCATAGTGTGAAGACTCCTTCTAACCCTTACCAAGGCCGTTCCCATGTCAGATACTCTCGAGAGAGCTTACAAGACCTACTTAGTAGCTCAATGACTGGGTGAGTCGCTGGGGATCACTCCACGACTGTAGACCATTTGAAACCACCGCGAACACTAAGCGTAACCCATAAAGAATTACCGAAGTGACCTGCTGTCAGGGCTGTTTGATGTTGACCCTGGCAGGAATTTCCATTCAATCATTGAGAATCACAAAAGTGAATCCTCTCATAAATGTTCTGGCAGATTGCTAAGATCTGCGTAGGACTCTTAAGTTTACATCTGGCGTCCTTAATGATGAACAACCAGTGTAGAAATATCATGTGTTCCTATAAGATCTTTTTGATGAATCTCGGGGCTCTAGACTCGATAAGTGCACATTTGGTTTCCTATGCGGAGATTAGGGAGAGGTCTCCTGTTTCAATATCAACCATCTCTAAGAGACAGGTCGATAGATTATGCCAGTTCCCCGTGAGAATGAAACAAGCTCTTTTAAGAGAACTTGAGTGGTTAAGAAGGTTTAGTGCAGTGCGTCACTGGGTCCATGACGTCTTTGTCCTCAATACCGGAGTCACCTTAGTAACAACCAGTAGCATATGAGTTGAACCCGGTGTCTGCCCTAAGGTTGAACATTTGGAGGGCTATTTCTTTTCACCCTTTTTCATAACTTTTCTTTTTAATTCTTCAACCCCTTCTTTCTCCTTTCTCATTTTCTCCTTTTTTCAATCTTACCTAAGGACTTCTAATTCTAATCTATTGGAATTGTCCTTGGGTAGATCCCTCCGGCTCTGGCGGATCATAGGACGGTTTTTCCTAACCTTAGTCACCTTATAACTCCATGACTATCCTATAATTGATCACATGCCATAAAACCTTTTATTGAAAATCTCTCAAAGTGTTTATGATAATAAAACACATTGTTGTTACCACTTTGAGAGTTTTGCAATTTTTGAAGGACTCCCCCTTCACATGTGCTCATGAATATTTAAGAAATTTGCACATGCGAGAGGAGTTTGTACTTTTGAATTGATCCACTTTCAGCGAACATGACCGATTCGAGACACGCTTACATCACTAGTTAGACTAGCTTGAAGTTATTACCCGTCCTGGTCAAGTCCAAAGAAAGTCTCTCGATACGGTACACTCTACTCAGACAAATCCTATTCGAGACACGCTTACATCACTAGTTAAACTAGCTTGAAATTATTACCCGTCCAGGACAAGTCTTTTTGATTACTGACATTTTAAGCTTCGTCAATTCATTGGTAATATCTGAGTTGAGCTCTTTTGAGATTCTGCCACAATCTTTAAACATCTTTGATCACATTTTAATCATGTCTTCTCCCCCTCAAAAATAGCATAGCGTGATATTTTTGATATCAACTGATTAATAAAAAGCTTTTTGGAGAGAAAGACAGATTTGATTTTGCATGAAATCGGAACATTTTAGAGTTTGTACTCCCCCTTAATGATAGCATATTTAAAATTACTTTAGGGTTTTGAGGGAGTTATCTTGAGCACTCATTTTGAGAGATTTTGAGAAATCTTTTGAACAATCTTGGAAAAAGTGCTCAAGAATTTTGGTTGAAAACGAGTTTATATTTGAAATCTTTTTTGTTTGTTTAGACTCGAACATTTTTGAAAAAGGTTTCGTCATTGAACGTACGAGTCCTTGATTTGAAAAAAATCAGAAGTCATCATTGTTCGGGTCCGGGTTTCGTACTGAAGTATACGAAAGCCATTGTGAAGAAAATTTTGAGAAACGACATGTTTTAGAAAAACATTAAAAAAAATAACTCCCGCTCAAGCATCTGTACATGTCCGTATCATTGTTGAATGACATTACTAGAAACGTACAGAATATTGATTTATACGAGAGACATGTCGTGAGAAGAATATTTTTGGATTTTTTGATTTTATATTGTTTTTGTATTTTTGAAAATTTTATATTTTTGTATTTTGTTTTTGTTGGTTTTTCAAATTTTGTATTTTGTTTTTCAAAAATATTTACAACGAAGCGATTTTGAAAACTTTTTTCAAGAAGATTCGAGAAGACGTTCTAGCTCCTCAGGAGTTAGGCTTCGCATGCCAATTCGTCGAACTAAATAGTCAAACCGTTCTTTTGGAAGGGCTTTAGTAAATAAATCGGCGAGTTGATAATCAGTCTTAACGAAAAATAATTCAACAGTACCCTCTTCCACGTGTTCTTTGATGAAATGGTAGCGGACTTTGATATGCTTCGTCTTAGAGTGATGTACGGGATTGCACGAGATGGCTATGGCACTTTTTGAGTCACAATACATAGGTATTTTGTCAAAAGTAAAGCCATAATCTGTGAGCTGTGTCCTCATCCAAAGAACTTGGGCACAACACGCAGATAGAGACACATACTCGGCTTCGGCGGTTGATAGCGCAGTACAATCCTGTTTCTTTGAAGACCAGCTTACTAGCTTTTCTCCCAAAAATTGTGCTCCACCTGATGTACTCTTTGCTGTAACTTGATCACCAGCATGGTCTGCATCTGAAAATGCTGTTAGATTAAACTCCGAATCCTTCAGATACCAAAGTCCCATGTTAATGGTGCTTCGTAGGTATCGAAAGATCCGTTTAACCTCTTTGAGGTGAAGTTCGGTAGGCTTTGCCTGAAACCATGCTAATAAACATACAACAAATTGAATATCGGGTCGGCTAGCAGTTAGGTACATGAGAGAACCGATCATGCTCCGATATTTTTTTGGATCGATAGGTTTCCCAAACAAATCAGCACCTATTTTTGGTGAAGTGACCATTGGTGTACCAACAGAATCACAATTTTCCATTCCATGTTTTTTCAAAATCTCTATTGTATATTTAGCTTGATTGATAAAAATACCACGAGGGGATTGATGTATTTGTAAACCAAGAAAGAATTTTAGTTCCCCCATCATGGACATTTCAAATTTGCTTTTCATGAGATTTTCAAAATGTTTTGAATGGTTAGGATTGGTTGATCCAAAAATAATGTCGTCCACGTAAATTTGAACGATCAAAATGTCATCTTTGAACTTTTTGATAAACAAGGTGTCATCAACCGTTCCTTTTGTGAAATTGTTTTTGAGCAAGAAAGATGATAGTTCGTCATACCACGCTCTTGGAGCTTGTTTTAAACCATAAATTGCTTTCTTAAGCTTGTAGACGTAGTCTGGATGATCTTTGTCGATGAATCCCTCTGGCTGACTCACATACACTTCTTCTTTCAGAGTTCCATTCAAGAATGCAGTCTTAATGTCCATCTGATAGACTGTGATGTTTTTGTGAGCTGCATAGGCTAAGAAAATCCGGACTGCTTCAAGTCTAGCTACAGGCGCGAATGATTCTTCGAAATCTATCCCTTCTTCTTGTGGATATCCTTTAGCCACGAGACGAGCTTTGTTGCGAATGACAGTCATTTCCTCATCCAGTTTGTTCTTCCACAACCACTTGAGATCAAGAACTCGTTTATCAAGTGGTCGTTCAACAAGTTCCCAACTATCATGTAACAGGTATTGAAGAAATTCCTCCTGCATTGCTTCAATCCATGGGTTTTCTGCCATTGCTTCCCGAATGTTCTTAGGTACTTTGGTGCTTATTGAGCAAATGTAAATGCATAATTCGAGATCGGTGGCAAGTTGTCTCCTTGTCTGAACTGGCATTGAAGGATCACTAATAACATGTACTAACGGATGGTCTTTTGTCCATTGAAACGTAGAAGGGTACCTTGGGTGTAACGAATGTGTGTTAGATGGTTCTTGTAACCTTGAAGAAGATTCAGCAGAGTCTGTTGCAAACGGGTTTTCAAATATTTCTTCTTCTTCTAACGCAACATCGTTTGAATTATTTGTTGGTTCTTCTTGAAAATTTGTGTTTTGGTTTTGCTCATCAACTCTTGGTAGTTCAGTTTCAAGTACTGGAGTGGCTTGAGTAAATGTAGATGATGTTGATGTAGTTGGTGCTTCAGCTTCGATTGTGGTAGATGCATCCTGTGGTGGTGGTGGTTGATGGTTTTGAGCGGGTGCAGCGGAATGTTGTGGAGATGCATTTGTCGAAGTTCCACCATAGTATTCATCAAACATTAACTCGAAGAAATTTTCCAGTTCTTGTTCTGAAGGTTTATCCGTATTTGTTAACTGAGCTCCTTGAGGCACGAGTCCTGAGCTGATGTGTCCAGAAGTCTGCTGGTTTGGTGCGGGTCCTAATCCGTTTTGATTAGAAGCCATCGGATTAAGCGCGGGTTCTAGAGCGTATCTCTCAGAAGCCATCTGTGAAATCTCGTCAAACTTCACATTCATCGTCTCCATTATCTTTTTCGTTCTTCTATTATACACCCTGAATGCCCTCGAGTTTTCTGAATATCCAATGAAGATTCCAATATCACCCTTAGCTTTTAACTTCCCTAGTTCTTCTCTGTCATTCGTCGGATAGCATAAAGCGCCAAACACGTGAAGGTAAGAGATGTCAGGTTTCCGGTTATTCACAAGCTCATATGGGGTTTTATTGAATCTCGGATGGACTAGGGATCGGTTTTGAGTAAAACAAGCAGTGGCTACAGCATCAGCCCATAAGAATAGTGGTGCACTAGAAAAAATCAGCATTGTGCGAGCAGCTTCCACAAGAGTTCTATTTCTTCTTTCAACTACCCCATTCTGCTGTGGAGTTCTAACAACTGATGTTTGGTGTGTGATTCCAACATCTTCAAGGTAAGTTCTTAACTCCTGGTTTGTAAATTCTGTGCCATTGTCTGTTCTTATAATCCTTACTGGAGCTTGAAGTAGAACTTGAATACGCTTCAGAAAGGTGATGATGATGCTTGGTGCTTCGTCTTTTGATCTCAAAAACTTTACCCAAGTATATCTTGAATAATCATCAACAATAACGAGAATATACTTCTTCCCATTAATGCTTTCAACTCTCATTGGGCCACATAAGTCCATGTGCAACATATGTAACCTTGCTTCCGAACTAGGTACGGTTTTGGGTTTATATGATGCTCTTTTACTTTTTCCTTGTTCGCATGATGGACATAGGTGTTCCTTGGTGTATTTGAACTTAGGAAGTCCGGTGACGATGTTGTCTTTGGCTAACTTGTTGATGGTGTCGAAATTGAGATGGGATAAACGTCTATGCCACAGCCAGGACTTAGTTTCGGTTGCCCGTGTCATAAGACAAATTGGTGATGTAGAAGCCATTTGGTTGATGTCGATAGCATACAAATTTGTACTACGATTACCAGTTAAGAGATCATCACCAACCAAATTTCTTATAAAAACCGTGTTTCTTCTGAATGCCACTTCTAAATCTGCATCACAAAACTGCCCAACTGAAAACAAGTTGTGTCCCAACCCTTCGACGTAGTAAACTCGAGTGATTAAAAAATTTTCAAACTGAAGATCTCCATAACCCTGAATAGCTGCTACATGATAATTTCCAAAGCGTACAGTTCCCATAAATTTCCAGACGAAATTGATCAGCAGCTTTAAATTCCCGGTCATGTGCTTGGAGCAACCCAAGTCGACGATCCAAAGACATATTTCGATAACCTGCCAAGAACAGAAGAGTTTGTATTTGGAAACCGTGTTGAATTTGGTTCCATGGGGTTAGGAGTAAAAGCAGAATCACACTCATAGACAGTTGCTACTTGTTTAGCTTGAGTTATTTCTAATTTGCCGTCCTTAAGAGTGAACTCTCTACCCGTCGGAATCCACATACAAAACTTAAGATAGTTCCTAGGCATTCGACTAAATCGTGCAACTAATCTTTCTAAAGATCTGGATCTAGCACTAGGTCTTTTTGGAACATTCTTCTGTTCAGGCGTAACATTCACATTCTTAGAAACACATTCATAATGAACATCATTAATTAAACATTTCTTGCATATTAAACAAACAGAGTCATTACATGCATTAGAAACAGTACGTTCGACATTACATTCAGATGAAACATGTCTCTTATTAAAAAGCGATAAATTCCTAGGGTGTTCTTCTACTTCTTCAACTTTATTCTTGCTACTACTCGTAGAGACAGGCGAGACTCTATTGTTCCTTGTATTGCTCCTAGGCTTTAGTCTGCTGCTCCTAGAGGTGCTTTCTAATCCTGTAGAAGGTAAGGCACACACATTAGGATTTATATTGTTGTCCTTTTAGCATCCCTAGATTCTTTAGAATTATCCTTAATGCACTTGTCATTTGTCTTAGATGTTGAGGCAGACGCACTAGTGGGACTAATCCTAAAAAGGCCAGGTGCTATCACTTTTGGTGTTTCGACAACCGCTTTTCCTTTATCAACAATATTTTCATTTTCACTTTTCTTGGGCAAGGGTGTTGGAGTGACTGGTTTTGTCAAATCCTTTTTCTCATCGACTTTTGGAGCAAACCTTGAAATTGATATTTTAGGTTTTTGAACCTTGTTTGAAACATTTGGTTTCTCCGAAGTCGACGGTTTTGGAAACTTAGTTTCCTCACCCTTCCCTTTTTGAATTTCAAGCTGAGCCCTCAAAAGATCATTTTGCTCTTTCAGTTTCTTTAAGTCACGCTCATACGACAATTTGTCATACTTGCATTCTTCCTTTTTCCGATCAAGTTGTTTAAAAGATGACACATTTTCTTTTTCAAGCTTTATAAGAGCATTTTCATATTTTGAAACAGTTGCGGAGGTCTCAGCTCTTAGTCGTTCATCGTCTTGAACAGAATATGTTTGTAAAATGATGGACATAATGTCAGTGGTCATAACAGCTTCGAAGAGAGAATCATTTAGGTTTTCCAAAACATTGATTTGCTCAAAAGATTCATTAGCCTTCTTTATTAGGGATTTGTGATCCGTGACGAAGTCAGCTGTTTCTTTCAAAAATGCTTGTTCAAAGTGAATTACACGAGCATGAATGTTATTAATTTGAGGAGCAAATTCATTTTCGAGAATCTTTTTAAGCTGTAAATGAACCGTGGAATTCCAGTTGATCTCATTAAGTCTCGTTTTAGATTCTAAAGTCGTTTTAAGTTGCCCAATTCTGGTTTTAAGATCATCAAGATATCCCCGTGCAGCACTTGAGTTAAAAGTGTTGTTTGAAGACATCTGTTCCATGTTAGAAATCGATTTGGAAGCAACTACTTTTTTAGAAAACATTTTCGAGAATGGTCGTTTTATGGAAAACACAGATGGTTCTTTTTGAGGAACAAAAGTAATACCCGAAAGTTTGTTCAATTTGTTGTAATCAATGGGTTTCAAATCCTTTTGTTTCATTTTAATAATGCTCTCTTCGACATGTTCTATCGTTTGCACAGAATCCCGAACGACGGGAGGATCATGTTTGGTGTAAAAAACACTACCATTATACAAGACGTTCTGTTCTTCCTGAGCTTTCTTGAGATTACAAGGATTGTTGTTACCAAGAGCCATTTTGTGTTTCGTATGGTAAATCGGATTAGTTTGATTTGAAATCATTTTCATTGTTTGACTTGACTGACCCGACTTAACCACTAATTCTTCTAGATGTGCAATCTTGTGTTCTGACTCTACGATTTCTTCCAAAAGTTTATCTTCTTTCTTTGCAAAGTCCTTTTTCAACTCATCTCGTTCTGTTTCAAGATTGGTATAAGCTGTTTTTTGTTTTGAAAGTTGGTTTGTTAATTCAGAAATTTCTTGATTTAAAGAGTTAATGGTTTTTGTTGAACTTATTTCAAGATTAGCAAACTTGTTTTTCCATTCCCTATCTTTAACAAGTAATTTCTTATAACCAATTTCAAATTCTGACTCGCGTTCTTTGTGAATTTGAAAACTTTTTGCATTTTCCTTGTATCTCTCAAGCTCAGTGGTCAATTTCTCATTCGCGGCCTTAACATCGCGATTGACCTTTTTCACTTTCTCGATTTCAATACCACAATTATTTAATAATGATTCAAATAAAGCACGTGTTTCCTCATCATTCTCAGCATGCTGTGAAACGAAGCCTCCATTATGATTCACATCTGGAGTTGCTGAAGAAGTATTGCTACTACTTGGCGTGTCTAGGTATGTATCATAAGTGGGTGCTTGCTTCTCAAAATGCTGTTCCTCATGAGGAGACATATCAAATATATCATTATAATGACATGTGTTGAAATTTGATACCTCAGATGGTGCACTGGTGTCATAAACAGGAAGTGTGTCAGAATCCGTGTCATACTTAGCTTCCTGAAGATTCGCCATGAATATGCAGTTCGCATCGATATCCTCTCTGTCTTCCATTTCATCCATAAGAGCCATAAAATCATTCTCCTCTGCGTTCAACTGAAACCCTGCCTTAGCCTTTTGTGCCAACATCACTGCTTTCTGCAAGTACTCTAGATCTTTCTTGTTCGGCTTAGTAGGACAGTTCCTTGCCATATGACCTACTCCTTGGCAGTTGAAACACTTTACTGGATTACCCTGATTCACATTTCCATAATTCCCAACAACTGGAGCAGCCACATTCCTATTCTGATTACCCATTGCCTGATTACCAACATTCTGACCCCTCTGATTTCCAACATGCTGACCCATCTGATTCCCTGCATACTGACCATATTGATTCCCTGCATACTGACCTGCATTTTGCATATTCTGATTACCCATGTTAATTCCAGTAGCATATCCTTGCTGATTCCCATAAACTCCAACCATTTGGCCTCCATTGCCCATATTGAAATTCGGCTGAGCGATCTGCCTGTTGTGAGTATTCGATGAAATCCTTTGGTTGTTGTTTGTTGGGGTAGAACAACGTCCTTGGAATGCTTTTGTCAGAAAAGCAAACGCTTGTGTCAAGGCTGCAGTAGCTTCATCATTGTCAGTGAATTCTGGTTCTTGGAAATGTGGGTATTGCTGTTGTGGAATAAGATGTTGTTGTTGCTGTGGGTAGAACTGTTGTTGGTAGACCGATGTTGGTTGTTGAATGTAGGATGGTTGCATGTAGTTGTGAGTGGAAGATGATGATGGTTGTTGTTGTGTGTTCCCTGGTATAGGTGTTGGTGTATCAGCCATTAATGCTAGAGGATCATGTTTTTTAGCTAGTAATTCAGCTCTTACTTCATTAGCTTCATCCTGATTTTGCTTCAAGAAATCATACACCTGATCATAAGTCACTTCATGCAAATTCTTTGTCTGATAAACAATAGTGACATATCTTCCCCATTCTGGTTGTAACTCATTCAGAAAAATGGTGTTGTTAGCAATATTTGTCTGACTGAGGTTGTGTCTTGATAAATCATTCATGATCTTACAGAATCTGTGGTAGTACGTCTCTATGGATTCACCAGGAATTGAAGTAAACTTGCGAAGTTCCTTAAGCAGTTGTGTTTCCATTTCCTGTTTCCCGATGTCTGTCCCATACATTAACCTCTTAACTCTTTCCCATACTGCATGAGCACTTACTTCACTGTCAACAGTAGCATAAATGGTTTCAGGTAAACCAAGAACGACGTAACTCTTGCACAGTGTATTCAGTCTCATTCTGTTCTCTGTAGTATGGTTGTACTGGGGGGGTACCATTTGGATCACTAGGGTCTAGTACTTGTGATGGTTTGAAAGGTCCATCCATAATGGATTTGATGAGAAGACTTCCATTTGTTTTGCTCTTAAGATAACGCATCATACGACTATCCCACTGTGAGTATCCACCCTTTGACAGCATGGGAGGTCGGTTTTCAGCACCGGCTGCATGAATGTCTTGCTGAGTTGCCATTAGATGAAGTTTAGATGGATAAAGTTGATTCTTGGATCGTTCCAACGAAATAGGAGTAGAGTTTAGAGTGAGTTGATGCAAGTTTTTATGGTGAAAATTTTGACTAAAAACCTTAAAACCTCAATAACTTCTTCTCGGAGCGTTTTTAGGCCTCGAAGCTTCGCCTAAATCGATAAATCATTTAGCGTGTCGTTCTCCTCTGTCTGACGGTCGTTTTGACAGCTGATTCGTCGAAAACGGAGTTACGGTTCAAAAGTTATGGCCGTTTGAAGTTTGGTCGTCAAAAACCTCACTATTGTCAAAATTCTCGAAACTTTGCTGTGATTGCGAGACTTCAAGATTGCGAAATTCTGTGTTGTCGATAAATAGAGTGCTCGATAGTTTGTCCAAGTTCTCGAAAATTTTCCAAGTTTGCGAAAATTATCAAGTTTCTCGAAAATTATCAAGTTTCTCGAAAATTATCAAGTTTCTCGAAAATTATCAAACTTATCTAAATTATACAATTTAGAAAAGTATCCCAAGTCGAAGTGTTTTTTCTAACTTATACAAGGAAGAAAATAACCGAGTAAACCACGGAATTGTATGATGATAACAAGAGTGAGATTCTCGATAACAAGGGTTTGAGTTTCTCGATATTAGGCAACAAAAATCGTTAGACTTAAAGGATACCAAAATCAAGTTTGTGTTCCAAGATTCTTGTACTTCTATGCATAAAATCACCAAAACTTGAAGAAAGTTCAAAACTTGATGATTTTTATGAAAACTTTTTGAGATCTCGAAAACAAGTACAAAACCAAATTGAGTTTTTTTAAGCTTGAAATTTTCAAAAAGGTTGAAACTTTCTTGTTAGAAAAGGTTTATAACACTAGTTTGTAATCAAAAAAGTGTTAAAAACCAAGAAAAACAAGAAAAGTGAGAACTTTTCTAAAAAAAACGTGAAATATAGCTTAAAAACACGAACCACACAAACTCTCAACCCTCCTAAATCATTGTTAGGCGATTGATACCACTTGTAGGACCTTAGATTAACCAACTTTATCACAAATATAGAAGATTAGAAGAAGAAAGATGGTGACTTGATGTGTATATATGTAATTCGTGTATATGTAGAAAGAGAGATAAAATATGAGAGCTTTTATTAAAGAAACACACACAAATACACACACAAGCACACACCTCAAATGAGCCTTTGAGGTGTTTAAATAGTAAGACACATGAGATGCCCTATGGGCTTTCTATGGGCTTAGGCTTGGACTTGGTTACATGATAAGATAACAAGGCTTATGAAACATAGCATATAACATATTAGCTTGCCAAGTCCAAGGCCCAATGACTAAACTATTACTAATCTTAACCAACGACACAAAGTTACAATATGAGAATGACCATCACTTCATAATACATATTTTTAATGCTAACAGAGCTTCTTGCAGGCTCGACATAGGAGTGAAGTAGGCACTCATAGGATTGGAGAAGTAAGTACGCCACCCCATGAATGGTATTAAGGAATACAATCCGTCATCCACGCAACTATAACAAGTAATTAGCGTGTAAAAGATATCTAGGGTGTAGTGAAATCTAAGTAAACACATTTCTCCCACTTATTGTTCACAACTTTAGTTTAATATAGTTTTATTTTCATTTTAGTATTTTATTTTGATTGCATCTTAGTATTGGGTTAGTTGACTAGCAACTAATTCCGCCCAAAATCCTTCAAACCCGAGATTTTAATTTGCTTTCGTAAATATACAAAAAGAATCATCTCTCATCTCTAGAACTAGTATTTAGGTTTTCTAATCCTAGCGACACTATTCCTAGCTGAACGATCAATCCCCCGGTACTTGTCACTATACTATACTACAACGATCAGGTACACTGCCTGGTGGGGGTTGTAAGCTTCTCAAGATCCCTTGAGAGGTAAAGCCTGATGCGATTCCCACGTATCAAGTTTTTGGCGCCGCAGCCCGGGGAATAGTTATTGTCTAGGTTAGAATCTCTTTTTATTAGGTCTACTTGCTAGATTCCTTTCTAGTAAGATTTTTTTTTAGGTTTTCTTTAGTCTATCTTATTTCTTTGTTTCCTTTGTTCGTAAATTATCTCGATGGATAACAATAACATTGATCGTTTGATTCCTGTTATTCGTGTTTTTCGTCGTAGGATTTTCCAAATGCCCGCCCCAATCCCTTTAGTGAAGAATGAGAACCCACCTAACCTCTCGCCCAACCACCACTTTGATAATAATTCTGAGTTAGAGGAGTCTGATCATGATGATGACCGTAGGGCTAGTCCTTTTTACTATTCAGACTCTGATGAGGATCTTGATGATGGTGATGTGATTAATGAGAATAGGATGGAAGAGGAAGTGAACCCTCTTAGGTATGTCGACCCTAGAACAAGGATTGAGTGTGATAGTTCATTCAATATGCAATTTCCTTGTAAGATCGGATTTAGGAGCTTTAACGCCTATCTTAACTCATCTCTCCCAATGAACATAATCTCACGTAATGAATATAATAAAATCATGGTAGATGAGTTAGAATACAAAGGGGAAAATATTATTGCTAGGGCAATAACATTGCATGTGTTTGTAGGAAGTTTGGTTTATCTTGTTGAGTTCATGGTTATGGAGAGTCTAGGAGAATTTATTGATGATAAGTTAACCCAAGTTGTGTTTGGAAAACCCTTCAAAAGGTTGACCAACCTTGATGAAAAACTTATAGAAGGGTTAATTACATTCTCGGATGGGGATGAAGATTTTGTCTACCAAATGCCCCGTGCACACCCTAGGTTCAAGGATTTTTCCATGGAAAAATGTAGTAGGTATCCGCCCATAGAAATGCTAAGTGAGAATGATAAGAGAAAAAGGCTTAAATATACTCATGAAAAGAATAAAAGATACTATCGTGGATGTTTAGAGTTAGGAGATGATTATAAGAAAGATGAGGCGACCATTAGGTGGCTCACGCTTGGTTATCTGAGCATAAGCGATACACGGTAACCCATGACTTTGAGTCTAGCTACAAGACTCGTAAATAAAGAAAAGCGCTTCTTGGGAGGCAACCCATGATTTTGTGTGATTTTAATTTGTTTGTTTGTTATTTGCTTCCGTATGCATGCTTTATTTTTATTGTTGGTAGATCATGTTTCTAAACTAAAGAGTGGAAATACTTTACTTTGTTGTTTTGGCCTAGTCTTAACTTCACCCAAAGGTATTTTTGCAAAAGATAAGTGTAAGGGGAAACCCCAAATATGTTTTTAAGAAACAAACCGATCATGATTCTCCACAATATTAAGTGAACATGTATATTCGTATTTGTTAGAGTCAAATGCTTGTATCGAGTCATAATGAAATTTTGCAGGATTTTCCAGGAAGTTGGACCAAGTTTTTCCAGAAATTTTCCGGAAACTTAACATAAGAATTTCTGCAGGTCACTTCTGACGGCGTCATGAGCTTTCTCTTGACGGCGTCACGTGTAAAAAAATCTGAAAATTTTACCGGTTTTGTTTTTCTAACGGAGTTTTAAAGTTTTTGTTGAATTATTAAGTTTTATAATCTCCAGGAAATCTGCAAACTTTATTCCACAAGCATTATATCTTACTTTGTTTTCTAGGATTTAGTAACTTATGTAGATTGCCGCCGATTTTATGCGAGGTTTCTTTGTCTGTTTTCTCAGGATTTACAGGTTATGTATGACAAGAAGATGATTTATTTTTCTGGAAGGGAAGCTTTGATTGTTCATTTTCTTGGAGGAAGATCTAACCTGGCCACCTTATTATCCATACCGAGCGAATCAGGGGAGTATTTGATTTCATTTTTTTACTTTTTCACTTTTACATTCTTTACTTGAACATTGGGGACAATGTTCATCTTAAGTGTAAGGGGAGGGTAAAATGACGATACCTTACAGATACACTTTCGCTTGAGTTTGTTTGTTTGATGGTAGATGTGTAATAAAACTATGAGAAATACTTGATAGTGCAATTTTAGCGCCAAATTTAAAATTTTTTACAACATTTAGGAGTGAAACTTTAGCCATAGCAAGCGTCTCATGGATAGGAGATTGTATGACTAGCACAAAACCGTACCATTCAGAAAAATTTTCCACCCAAATATGTGAGGTTCGCCTTTAGATTTGATAGGAAAAGCATTTACTATTAGTGCTTATGAGTGTACCGGTAGCATTTAGATTCTAGAATTTGCGTTAGTGATGCATCCCGAGACCGCTAGTGAGACTACATTCGTGTAGTAGGATTTACTACATGATAAGAGGCATTCGGATCACCCTTGTGTTAAACCCGTATTATAATTACTTGACCATTTAAGTCATATTACTTGGCTAGTTAAGTCAACTAATTTTTCCCACACCCTTAGCGTTGTACTCATTTTTAGTACACGAAACCCCTAGTACACCCCTCCGAGCCTATCTTTTCGTTTCTAACTTTAAGCATATTACTTAAAGGAAGAATTTGTTACACCCCACTTAAATGTACACCCAAATCGCCTTAGCCTTCCGTGTATGCGCTCATTTTTAGTGCATTATTGTTATTTGTTAAACCCTAAGTTAACTATCTAATTGATTACATGGTTGCTAAGTCGAGTCATATCCTTGTACATATTGTTTTGGGACGATTGGGACTCGTGGGTAAAGTACTTATTTTTTGGAGTAATGGGGAAGAACATCATATTATTACCCCCATATGTACGTTAATCTTAAAAAGTACTCCAAGTGTTTTGATTATCTTAATTCGAGTCACTTGATTAGTTTATTGTAAAGTATGTAAAAATTCAAGTGTAAGGGGAATTTCCATTCCCTATGATGTATTATTTTGGATGGTAGGGTAAGAGTGTATGAAATGAAAAAAAAAAAAAAAATATCGAAAAATCAAGAAAAAGAAAAAGAAAAAAATAGAAAAAAAAGAGAAAAAAAAAGAGAGAAAGACATACGGACTACCATCCCGTTTCATTCTATGTTTATTTTATGTTTTTGTTATTTTTCATTGATTAGCTTAAGTCGAGTCTAGTCTTGGCTTAGCAACGCCACATTGTACATGTAATTGACCAAGATTGTTAACTCGCCACCAGTAAAGACTGCCTATATCCAACAAAACCGTGTATTTCATATCCCTACACCTAACGTTACAACCTTTTAAAAGACCTCTTTGATAGTTTATCCTAGGTGCTTACGCCATGTGGTGGAGGTTTGATCCTTTCCCAAGCCTATGGTAATCTATTTTGCTATGACAGGTAGTGAGAGATGTTTTCCATTTCCATATTGTAATTTATACTTTATTACACCCGAGAGATGTGAGTATCTAAACACTATTTGTGAGGTGCTAGTATATGACCTCCGTGCTTGTCTTTGGTCTTTAGTGGAATGATTATTTGTTGTAATTACTTTTATCTTAGTGTTAAATGACCCCTAACTTGTATTTTGATTAGAATAAAAGCGCATTTGCTTGAGGACAAGCAAATCTCAAGTGTAAGGGTATATGATGAGGCAAAAAATGATCCATTTTTAGGGGGTCATTTAAGCCCGGAATTGAATTTATTTGATCAAATATTGCCTTAAATCGTTCCTTTTGTGATTTTAGGTACTTTGGGAGTGAAATCTGGAAAAGGAAGCAATTCGGACGTTTTTGGAGCATAAAAGTGAAGAAAACGCCAAAGACTTAATTTTCCATGCTGGGAACAGTATGTGATGGCGTCAAGAAGACTTTCCTGACGGCGTCAAGAGTAAAGATCATGACGACCCAGTATAGAAATGAAGGCGTCACAAGTAGAGCGTCAAGAGTTAAAAGTTTGACGGCCTGCAAAAATGGACAACATGATGGCGTCAGATGTAGATCAAGGCAGTCCGAGGATTATTTTGGCGGCGAGATGACGACGTCACCCATTTGTTCTTGACGCCGTCAGCCTCTAATATCTATATATGGTTTTCTAATTTTCATTCATGAAAAAAGGAAGAAGTTTGGAGAAACCCTAAGGCCGAACCATATACGAATTTTACAGCTTTTCAAGGGTTTTTAACCCTTGAATCCTTACATGTGTTATTAAGATAAGTCTTTTCTTAATTCAATCGATATATCTATGTGTTGGTTGTCTATATCTTGTGCTTGTCTTGATTCCACCATGCTAGGCTAGATTTATCTTGTGTTTGCTTAGATTTAATGAAACCTAGATGTTGATTATGTGTTGATTACTTGTTTATGGTTGTATTGGATGAATGATTTCAATGTTAGGCTTAAGAAAACTGGCAGATCTCCAAATGGTAACATGCTTGAATGCTTAGGAAACATGAACCGATGTGTACTAGGTTTTATTGGTTGTATTTAATGCATGAGTAAATTCTAATGATCCCATGTTAGGAGCTTCTTGCAGGCTCGACATAGGAGTGAAGTAGGCACTCATAGGATTGGGGAAGTAAGTACGCCACCCCATGAATGGTATTAAGGAATACAATCCGTCATCCACGCAACTATAACAAGTAATTAACGTGTAAAAGATATCTAGGGAGTAGTGAAATCTAAGTAAACACATTTCTCCCACTTATTGTTCATAACTTTAGTTTAATATAGTTTTATTTTCATTTTAGTATTTTATTTTGATTGCATCTTAGTATTGCGTTAGTTGACTAGCAACTAATTCCGCCAAAAATCCTTCAAACCCGAGATTTTAATTTGCTTTCATAAAAATATAAAAATACAAAAAGAATCATCTCTCATCTCTAGAACTAGTATTTAGGTTTTCTAATCCTAGCGACGCTATTCCTAGCTGAACGATCAATCCCCCGGTACTTGTCACTATACTATACTACAACGATCAGGTACACTGCCTGGTGGGGGTTGTAAGCTTCTCAAGATCCCTTGAGAGATAAAGCCTGGTGCGATTCCCACGTATCAGGGGGTCGGCCTTGATTTAAGGGGACCGGCCACACTCCTCTGTCAGAATCTGTTGCCTATAAATACCACCTTAAATCTGGAATTTTTCTCACCTTTTGCACTCCAAAACTTTCTGTTCTAGATCTCCATTTCCAATCTTTAAATCCTTTGATCATACATTTTTAAATCTTTGTTTCAAAGTGATCCAAAGATCATTCTATCAAGTGCAAGAGAAGAATTCTTCTATCCCTCAAGACAAGAAGTATTACAACTTGTTGTGATCTCCACATCTAAGTTGTTAGAGCATCATCATTATATTCATCTCATTATATATATATATATATATATATATATATATATATATATATATATATATATATATATATATATATATATATATATAGTGTGATTGGTTAGTAGTTAGTTGTGAAGAAGAAAAGTTAGGAAGAAGATTGGTGTGTAGAAGATAGTTGTGAAGAAGATTGGTGTGTAGAAGATAGGTGTGAAGAAGTGGTGTGATTAAGTAGTGAATAGGTGTGAATTAGTTGTGTAGAAGGTGTGAATAAGTTGTGACGAAGTTGTGGTGTGTAAATTGGTGTGTAAGGTTTTCTCCGCCATAAGGGAGCTTGTTGACATAGTGAAGAAAACTCTCGAGTTAGGTGCTCGGGGAGTGGAGTAGGGTAAGGAAGGTGACCTTGTAGCCGAACCACTATAAATCTCTTGTCTCGCGGTTCAATCTTTCCAACTCTCATCTATTTCTTTACTTACATTATTATTGCGTTATCGTACATATTTAGTGTTGTTCATATTGTGCATGACTTGATTTCACATAGCATAGAATCTATATTTTTGAAAACAAAGAAAACCTTCAAACAACCTTTTATAACAAATTAAAAAGACGTAAAACTATTCAACCCCCCTTCTAGTTTTCCACAATTGGTATCAAGAACCAGGTCTAGCAAGATTTTTTAAAATATATTGTATTTTAAAAACTTGTAACGATCTATGGAATCTTTAAAATATTTAGAAGGGCAATCTATGCAAAGACCACAACTATTTGAAAGTGATGGATTTTTATATTGGAAAAATACATTCGAAACTTATGTGAAATCAAAAGATCTTGATCTTTGGCATATTATTACCTTTGGTGATTTTCCCCTATTCAATATAATGTTGAAACTAAAATGGATGAAATTGTATCTTTTGAAAAACAAAATGATGATTTGAAAAAGAAACTAGCAAAAAATAATGAGGCTAAAATGGTCATTTATAATGTGTTACCACGCAAAGAATATGAAAGAATTTTTATGTGTAAAACCGCAAAAGAAATTTGGGATTCTTTACTAATTACTCACCAAGGTAATAGTCAAGTTAAAGATAACAAAATCGATCTTCTTGTACAACAATATGAACAATTTACGATTTCGGAAAAGGAATCAATTGATAATGCTTTTGCTAAATTTAACACTATTATCACAAGTTTAAAAGCACTTGATGAGACATTTTCTAGTAAAAATTGTGTTAGGAAGTTTCTTAGGGCATTGCATCCGAAATGGCGAGCTAAGGTCACGGCAATTGAAGAATCAAAGAACTTGATGATGTTATCACTAGATGAACTTATTGGCAACTTGAAGGTTCATGAAGAAATTATAAGAAGAGATTCAGAAATGGTCAAAGTCAAGAAAGAACAAACCAAATCCATTGCTCTACAAGCCAAAAAGGAACCTAGTGATGATGATGATTCAAGTGACGAAAGTGAAGACGAAGAATATGCAATGGCCGTAAGAGAATTCAAGAAATTCTTCAAGAGACGAGGAAGATTCACTAGATCACCACGAGACGAAAGAAAACCGTTCCAAAGAAATAGAAGTGACAACTACGAGAAAAGAAAGTGCTTTAGATGTGGAAGTCCAAATCATCTCATTGGCGAATCTCTAAAGCCGCCGGGTTATGAAAATCAAGGCGCATTTGTTAGTGGAACATGGAGTGATAGTGACAAAGAAGAAGTGGAAAAGCCAAGAGACGAAAAGTGTTTTATGGCAAAAGGAACCGACGAAATATGTTTAGGAATTGACTTGAAGCCTGACGAATGGATCAAGGATAACGGATGTTCGAGGCACATGACGGGGAACCTCAAGCTATTCTCTACATACAAGGCATACAATGGAGGTAACGTTATTTTCGGTAGTGACTTACGTGGAAAAATCATTGGCAAAGGTACGATTTCTCAAGACTCACTTACTATTGAAAATGTAGATCATGTAGATAATTTAACATATAACTTGCTTAGTATAGGACAGATATGTGATAATAAATGTAGAGTCACTTTTACCGAAGAGGATAGCGAAATAGTTAAGAATGGAAAAATTATAGGTAGAGGAATTAGGAAAGGAGGCATATATGTTATGAAACTAGGAAACAAGCCTGAGGATAGGATATGCCTAACAACCCTAGATGAAAACTCCACATTGTGGCATAGGAGATTAGGACATGCTAACATGCAACAAATACAATCTTTGGCCTCTAAGGAACTAGTTAGAAATTTGCCTAATCTAAAATATGACAAGCATTTTTGTGATGCATGTAAAATTGGAAAACAAGTTCATGCTAGTCACAAAGCTTAGAATATAGTATCCACTACTAGGTGCCTAGAATTATTACATATGGATCTTTTTGGTCCATCCGCTGTGCGGAGCTATGGAGGAAACAAATATACCTTAGTTATAGTAGATGACTACTCACGATACACGTGGATTAGGTTTTTAAGTGACAAGACCCAAGCCTTTGAAAAATTCGAAATATTTAGTAAAATGATTCAAAATAAATTAGGATGCACAATAGTAGCCACTAGGACGGACCGTGGTAGGGAATTTGACAATGAAGAACAATTCGGAAAATATTGTGATTTAAATGGAATATTTCACAATTTCTCCGCTCCTCGTACTCCTCAATCAAATGGCGTAGTAGAAAGAAAAAATAGGTCACTACAAGAAATGAGTAGAACAATGTTAAATGAACAATCCATCCCACAAAAATTTTGGTGTCACGCCATAGATACTTCAACATACATTATTAATAGGGTATCAATTAGGAGAATTCTAGGAAAAACTCCTTATGAGTTACTAAGAGGTAGAAAACCAAACTTAAGCTACTTTAGGGTATTTGGAAGTAAATGTTACATTATAAACACTAAGGATTACCTCACTAAGTTTGATCCAAAATCGTATGAAGGAATATTCTTAGGATACTCACAAAATAGTAAAGCATATATAATACTTAACAAACACTCCATGAAAGTAGAAGAATCACTAAATGTAACATTTGATGAAACACCACCACCTCCTAAAACTTTACCTTTAGAAGATGATGACTTAGTCGAAGAAGAAGCTATTGAGGTTAGTAAAACAAAACCCATAGGAAATGATAATGAAGACATTAACTTAGGAAATAATGAAATTGTAAATGTTAAAGAATCTAGATCACATCCACTAAATAATATAATAGGACATCTCAACCAAAGAACCCTTAGGTCACAAGCTCAAGATAAAAATAATTTCTTTTGTTTCCTCTCAGCAATAGAACCTAAGAATATTAATGAGGCTTTAAAAGATGAAAGTTGGGTTATAGCTATGCAAGAAGAATTAAATCAATTTAAGGCAAATGATGTTTGGGAATTAGTCCCAAATCCAATGAATATGACCATCATAGGAACTAAATGGGTATATAGGAATAAATTAGATGAAAATGGAGTAGTTACTAGGAATAAAGCTAGGTTAGTTGCCCAAGGTTATAATCAACAAGAAGGAATTGATTATGACGAAACTTATGCCCCCGTAGCTAGATTAGAATCTATTAGGATACTACTTGCCTATGCATGAGCCCTAGATTTTAAGTTATTCCAAATGGACGTGAAAAGTGCATTCCTTAACGGTTTTATCAGTGAGGAGGTATATGTGGCACAACCTCCAGGATTCATTGACTTCGCAAAACCTGATTATGTTTATAAGTTAAAGAAAGCTTTGTATGGACTCAAACAAGCTCCCAAAGCTTGGTATGATCGATTAAAAGCTTTCCTTATTAAACATGATTATTCTATGGGAATGGTAGATAACACTCTTTTCACTAAAAGGAAAGACCCAAATCTCATCATTGTTCAAATATATGTTGATGACATTATATTTGGATCGACTTGTCAAGACATGTGTGATGAATTTGCCAAAATCATGCATGATGAGTTTGAGATGAGTATGATGGGTAAACTTAACTTCTTCCTAGGATTACAAATAAAACAATTAGAAGATGGAATAGTCTTTAACCAATCTAAGTACATTAAGGAAATGCTTAAGAAATTTGGCCTAGAAGACTCAAAACCCATGAAAACTCCCATGTCTACGGAAGTAAAACTCACAAAGGATGATGAAGGTGAGTCCGTAGATAACACCAAGTATAGAGGAATGATAGGTAGTTTACTATACTTGACGGCAAGTAGACCCGATATCATGTTTAGTGTTTGCCTTTGTGCCCGTTTTCAAGAGGATCCCAAAACCTCTCACCTAGAAGCGGTTAAGCGTATCTTCCGATACATTAAAGGCACTATACACTTAGGATTATGGTATCCTAAGGGATCCGGCATAGAAACCATCGTCTATGCGGATTCGGATCATGCGGGAGACTACGTAGATAGAAAAAGCACTAGCGATATTTGCACGTTTATGGGATGTTGTCTAACATCTTGGTTTTCGAAGAAGCAAACCGCTCTTGCTATTTCTACCACCGAAGCCGAATATGTAAGCGCTGGAAAGGCATGTCAACAAGCACTATGGATGAAACAAGCTCTTATAGACTATGGCATTAGGTTAGAAAACATTCCCATTTTGCGCGATAACAAAGGTGCGATAGATTTAAGTAAAAATCTAGTGCAACACTCTAGGACTAAACATATAGAAATACGCCACCACTTTCTTAGGGATAATGTACAAAAGGGAACATATCTATAGAAAAAGTTGCATCGGAAGATAACATTGCGGATATATTCACTAAACCATTTAAGCGTGAATTATTCAATCACCTGCGTTTAGGATTAGGAATGATGGAACAAGTTGACTAAATTCTATTGCACTTTGATTTTTTTTTTTGATTTGCATAAGATTTAATTTTCTTCCACTTCTCTATTTCTGAGTCTAGGAATCTATTTCACACAAAATTGAAGATTGGGAAATACTATTTTCTTTGCATATACTCTTTTGTAAAACCCAATCATTTTTTTTTATTATTCTCACATCTAGGAATTACATGAACATCATTTTCCTTGTATTGTTGACTAATGCTAAAAATATTTTTCTTCCAAAATCATGCATAAACTCTCACATAAATTGTCAAAGTATATAATCTAATATATATCTTTGACATTCATGATCGAGCAAAAATCGAATCAAGGAGACTTTGGATTGTTTCTCAAGAATTTTTTTTAGAAGTCGAAACAATCACAACTCCACATTTGTTGCATATAGGCACACACTAGGACAAAATCACTCATAACGTTGTCATCTTGCTTCATCACTTGATTTTTGACTCACTAGTTGCCTTTACCTTTGATCTAAGATAGTTGCCTTAGGAAGTTTAAGTGATCTTGCCTTTATTTGTCTATTTTCGCTTATTATGTGTTGCTTATTTGCTCTTTTGCTTAAGTGTTTTTGCATGCATGCTATATCTTGATTAGATTAGATGCTATATTGCCTAAAGGAATTGAACTTGCTTGAATCCAAATCCGAAAACACAACCTTTCTGCAAATTTTCTGCCAAAAACCCTTTTCTGGCAATCTGGGAACCATCAGATGGGCGGCCCCCTTAATTATGTAAGGCGGCCCCCTTAATTTTAAGGGGACCGCCCCCTAATTAAGGGGACCGGCCATCTGCTGGATGGATTTACAGAATCTTTTATGCTTTTTAGCCCATTTCAACCTACATTTCCCATTTTTCACAAACATATTTTATCCTAATCTCCCAAACAAACTTCATCCATCCACAAACACACAAATCTTACACTATAAATATCCCCAATCTTCCACACTCTCCATTCATCCCTTCATGACTTCTCCAAACAAACCAAAACCAAAAGCCTCAAAGGCTTGCAAGGATGACGAAAAAACCCGTTTGGCGAAGAAAAAACCCTCGAAACAAATCCATCATAACTAATGAAGTTGGAAATCACTCAACACCTCCAACCACTTACTTCCCAAACTTTTCACCAAATTCACAAGGACATTCATTTGATCCTCTTTACAAACTATACAACATTGGCCAAACATCTTCCTTCATGCCAAACCACTCATCTCATCCTCCAACCATTTATAATGATCCATACAAGTTTGATCAACCATCCAACTACAATTCCAACTACACAAACCCAATTCATCCATATCAACACAATGACTCTCTCCGCATTGCCACGGAAAAGCAAAAGTTCCATGATGAAATATCCCAAATCCATGATCTTAGTTATCTCAATGCCATGCATCTTGCACAACGCAACAAAGGGCAACTTCCATCATCACCCTACAACAATTGCCTACCCCACTCTCTCAACTTGGATCAAGTTACAAACCACACTCACTATTGCCCTTGTTGCATCTTTCTTCAAAAACAAATTCTTTACTTGAGTGAAGATATTTCTTGGATTGAATATCTCCTCACTCATCCTCATCCAATACCACCCTTAACACGATACAACATCGTAAGATCCACCTCTTCCGCTCCGTACCCCACTCCATATCTCTCTCCATCTAACAACTAAGCCTTATGCTTATGTTCCCCTTCAAGCAAAATAAAACAATCAACCATGGGTTGCAAGCAAGTCCAAGTGGTCTCTTAGGCAATATAGGACTATGTCTCTTCTTTTGTTTTATTGTAATCAATATGCTTCAAACATATTGAATGTTGTAATGCTAATCATTTCTATGATGCTTGAATGAATCTATTTGCATAATTGTTGTTTTGCATGTATATGTGTTTTGTTCTCTTCAAATATTTTTGTAGCCAAGACTTCCATAGCTCGTTCCCTTGGTGCTCTCAAATGAGGGGGAGCATACATCAAGGGAGAGCATTCTACCCGTTTAATCTTCTTTCACGAAGCTTACTCGGCTTAACCTTTTTGATTTTACAAAAAGGGGGGAGAAGAGAAATGTAAACTCTATAATACTTGTCTAAAAACAAATTTTAGACATATTGAGTTTAAGGTTTTGTAATAATCAAAAAAGGGGAGATTGTTGACATAAATAATGCCTAAAAACATTATTAACATTTTATCAATATCTCTATGTTTTGATTATTACAAAATATAAACTCATAGAACTAAAACTTGTGACATAAACAAGTATTTAGTATTTAACATTCTCTTTACATCCAAATCACTTAAGGTATGAATAAACAAAGTGTTTAGTGCAATTTATGATCAAAGGAAAACTTAATTAAGTATTACAAAGTTTATTTAATTATATAAACATATTATATATTTTTGAAAAACACTTTTGGTAATAAAGAAAAATGTTTTATTCATACTAAATATATGAATTCAAAATTTTAACCAAAATTAGTTAATTTTTCACCAAATAAACTTTCCCCACTAAAACACAAAAAATCTGGCCGTTACAGCTGGGCGGCCCCCTTAATTATAAAGGGCGGTCACCTTAATTTTAAGGGGGCCGGCCTTGATTTAAGGGGACCGGCCACGCTCCTCTGTCAGAATCTGTTGCCTATAAATACCACCTTAAATCTGGAATTTTTCTCACCTTTTGCACTCCAAAACTTTCTGTTCTAGATCTCCATTTCCAATCTCTAAATCCTTTGATCATATATTCTTAAATCTTTGTTTCAAAGTGATCCAAAGATCATTCTATCAAGTGCAAGAGAAGAATACTTCTATCCCTCAAGACAAGAAGTATTACAACTTGTTGTGATCTCCACATCTAAGTTGTTAGAGCATCATCATTATATTCATCTCATTGTGTGATTAGTTGTGAATATTTGTTAGAAGATAGCTTAGTTATATATATATATATATATATATATATATATATATATATATATATATATATATATATATATATATATATATATATATATATATATATATATATATATATATAGTGTGATTGGTTAGTAGTTAGTTGTGAAGAAGAAAAGTTAGGAAGAAGATTGGTGTGTAGAAGATAGCTGTGAAGAAGATTGGAGTATAGAAATTAGGTGTGAAGAAGATTGGTGTGTAGAAGATTGGTGTGAAGAAGTGGTGTGATTAAGTAGTGAATAGGTGTGAATTAGTTGTGTAGAAGGTGTGAATAAGTTGTGACGAAGTTGTGGTGTGTAAATTGGTGTGTAAGGTTTTCTCCGCCATAAGGGAGCTTGTTGACATAGTGAAGAAAACTCTCGAGTTAGGTGCTCGGAGAGTAGAGTAGGGCAAGGAAGGTGACCTTGTAGCCGAACCACTATAAATCTCTTGTCTCGCGGTTCGATCTTTTCAACTCTCATCTATTTCTTTACTTACATTATTATTGCGTTATCGTACATATTTAGTGTTGTTCATATTGTGCATGACTTGATTTCACATAGCATAGAATCTATATTTTTGAAAACAAAGAAAACCTTTAAACAACCTTTTATAACAAATTAAAAAGACGTAAAACTATTCAACCCCCCTTCTTATTTTCCACATGATTAATATAGTTTTATAGATGAAAATAATAAGTTTTGTGGTAAAAAAAAGTCAATTTGCTTATTTTATAAGAAAATAAGCACTTTAAACAAGCACACAAGGATATGCTTATTTGCACTTTAAAGTATGCAATAATTGATAATTTTATTAACAGTTGTTGGATATTTTATAACATCGAAAATATTATGCAATTATAATAAAAGAATTCAAATATAAAAAATCATTTATCATAGACAATCAAAATCGTTACAAAATTTACATGAATTATAAATATCATTTATCATTTAATTAATTGCATTCAACATGTTTGTATATTAAAAACTTAAATTAAAAGAGTGGTTATGGTTTTAGACATTTTTGTTTTTAAATTGTCTACAAAAATGTCTTTTAAAATGTTATAACTAATGCTACTATGTTGTAACTAACACCATTCCATATTAAGTAAATATGTTAACTCAAAATTTTAAGACTTCTTTATTTAGTTGGTGTCAAACACATAATAATGTAGTATCTATAAATTGCTTAAGTAAAATTCACTTAAACTTGAAACATAACTAAAGAAGTGTTGAACGAAACTAGCTAGCAAAACATTTTATTCAAATATATAAAAGTAGTCTAAAACTCTAAATAGGGATAAGTTATAAAGACCCCTCTTAAAATACAATTTGTACCCATTCCCCCTTTTTCTTTTTTTCTTTTTCTTTTTTCTTTTTTCTTTTTTTTTAATAAAACTACAAAACTGAAAGTACGAAACAAAAAATATAAAGTTTAACACGTCAAAAAAATTAAACTGGCAAAAGCTATGGGCAAAAACTAATAAAAACTTGTGTTTTATTGTTAACGGGAAAGTCAAAAGGAAATATGTTGTACTTTTGAGTAGGGGTGTTCAGTGTTTGATTTGACACCGAACGAATCGACAAAAAAACTAGACCGAATCCAAATAAAACCAAACTGAAAATTTTAGTTGGTGTATGATTTGGTTTGAAACCGAACCGAAGTATTTAATTGGTGTTTGGTTTAGTTTATGATTTGACAAAAATATAACCAAACTAAACCAAATCGAAGAAATCGAATATCTCTATTTATATTAAAAAATAATATTATATATATGCATAATATCTATCTTATCATCCAAAATAACAATCCTGATATTCAACTAGGTTTAGACCCTTAAAGGTAGAATATTCAAGCTAGTAAGACTTCTGAAGACTTGTGTTGAAGAAAATTTACTTTGTTTCGCTTTCATTTATTTTTTTTAAGTTGTGAAATCTTTTGGTTTCTTAAACTCCTGTTTTGTTGATTTACTTGATCACTTTGTGCGACCTTTTGATTTTTTAATTTTAACTGAACTTATAGATTTTTATTTATGACTTGTTGATTATATTTTTATGTTTACTTGAATTTGGTTTTCTTGGTTTAAACCGAAAACAAATTGAATTTTAGTGTGTATGGTTTGGTTTTATCCATTCTATAATTGGTTTAATTTAGTTTTAGTTTTGACTTTAAAAATCTTCAAACTGATAAACTTGAATTATACAACCCACAAACCCCGATAACTGAAACGATGAACACTCTATTTTTGATTAATTTTTGGTATGCTGGGAGGAATGACAATGGGTATGAGTTTGATAGTACTCAACTATGAAAGTTCCATTCCCCACTCTCTAGCCATATATGGAGTATGAAAAATAATGAACTTTCATAGTAATAGTTGTAGGCCCAGGCACCCTAAACAAACACCAACTATCACTTTCATAGTGATAGTTGATTCCCAAGAATGGGTATCAAACGCACCCAGTTGGTACGGACTGAACGGAAAAAGTCCAAATTTAGTCATTTTTCTTTTTGACGCTAGTGCCATAAAAGTCTCTTTCCTATTTTATCCACAGTTATCACACTTGAAGATGGAATTAGATGTCTTATTGATGGATCAGATTTTGGTTTGAAACGTATCTTGGTACAGTTTGTAATGACATTTTATTATTTAAACTCAATTATAAAAACATAAACCACAAAGGTACTCTCATTGACACCCAAAGATTATATTTAATTTCTACGATTTTTAATATCGATCTTGATTGGAAGGTGACAAATAAACTAGGATGCATCGATATAATATCGATCTTGATTGGAAGGTGACATACATTTCAAAGGTACTCAGTGATACCCAAAGATTATATTCACATGTTCATCTTGAGATCTACTTGTATACGTACATTTTTCTTTTGAAAGGCTACGTATACGTAAATTTATCTACATGGCGTTATGTAAAAGAAAAAAAAAAAAGACTATATGACCAAAAAACATAAGTTTCAGATGCTATAGGCCATATAACATTATAATTTTATATAAGTTGTGCTAATTTAATTGGATACAAACTTATATATTTAACATATATATGCATCTCCCCATCACAGTCGGCATGATATGGTAGAAATGGATAATCTTTTCGGTCAACTTGGAAATCTTATAATGAAATCTTCACTTGGCTCTATACATCAATGATAGGTCATGATTCCATTTCGATACCACCTTTTGATTTTATTGCATGCATGCAAAATACAGTTTCTCTAATTAGAGAAAAAGTTATACATTAATGCATACATACTAACATACCAACTAAAAGTCTTTAACTTAATTAAATCATGCGTTTTTGTCAACGCAATATATCACAAATCCATTGAGAAAGATGCGTAAACATATTCGGTGGCCGGCTCATTATATAAAGTTGATTAAGGTGAAAATAATAGTTCTCGAACAGCATATATATATGTAGAGCATATATACACGCAGAGCATGCGTTATGGATACACACGCATGATTATATATCTTGACTTTCGAGTAGATATAAAGTATATATATTCTCATGTTGCTTCCTCTCAAATGCTGAAATTTTTGAGCCGAAATTGTGCTATTTAGCAATAGGGTTTTCAAAAGTTGATGTAAAAGATATACAGTATAATATTGGGATACATATGATTTAGGGTATGATTAGAGTGCACTAATGGAAACTTTTTCCAAGAAGAATACCATGGAAACCTCCATTATAAAAAAGTATGAATGTAAAAGCCCACAATTTCAAACAGGACGCACCCAAAATTTTTAAGATAGTGTTGCACAAAAGAAATGTTGGGCTAACTAAAGTTATATAATAAGAAACGAAAGTTGCAAAAAAAAGTTTGGGGGTTGCACATACAATAAAAATGATAGTTTTGAAACCTTTTTGCACTTCGTGACAAAAAATCGAGTATAGGCCGTGCCACACTCGGCATATATGTGGGTCCATACATGATTCCAAAAGAAAACAAGCTTTATGAGGTTCCTAATAGGACCATTCATCCACTTTGGAGTTGTTGCTCTTTCGTGCGGAACTAAAAACAAAAGTTATCGGATGCACAAATTTTTTTAGTATGAGTTGTTGCTCTTTCGTGCTTGTGCGGGTATTTCCAAATTACATTTTGCTATGCGCACATGCCCTCCAAAGGTCTTTGAGTTGACTCAACGTTCTTTTGAGGTGGCTCTTTGTTTTGCTTTGGAGGTATTGTCACTACTTCTTAACGGGGTTTGGTGATTGGAAATAGAGACTTGCCACTTTACCTTTTGCTTTTGGAGGGCTTGGCGTTTATTCTGTAGGTGATGTTTTGAATTATGCCTCTCTTGCGTCTCGATTGTAGTTTGCTAGCTTGCAGACTAAGCTGCTTCGACATTCTGGTATTGTAGCTTCTCGTCCTGATGCGTTCGTACGAGGTTTTAAATTTATAAACAAGAATTACCGGTTAACTAGGAACACATTTAGGCCACTATACCATAGTCGTATGTAGTATAGAGGGTGGTAAGTCAAGATCGTCCCAAGAGACTTAGTTGCACTCAAGTGTCGTTTTTTGTTTAAGCAAGTAACAAGTTGATGGTTATGATACTCACGGATCAAACCAACAAGAAAAGCAATATGAGAACAAGCATACAAAGAACATACATGTTTGGACAAATGATCATATGGATATTAGGATATTTAGTTTGGAAAACATATTATCAAGAGTAATCCTTACGACCTTTATAACCAATAATAATTTAGTGTTTTATAAATCTCATATATATAAGTCTCAATCAAATGGTCATATCATGAGCCTTATGCCTATAACAATAAAGAATCCTTTCGAACTTTAGACTTTGATGTTATTAATTTGTAAAGTTCCATTTAATTGGAAGATGACTAGAAAACATATTCAAAGATTGTCTTTCGACCTTTAATCTAAATTAAACCTTTACTTGTTATGTTTATTAAGTTTTTCATACAATCGTCACAAAGTACAAGACCAAAATATTCATCGACTAATGAATTGAAATCAACCACTATTGAGAATCCTTTCGACATAGACTCAACAATAATTAATCAAAACAATAAACAAGACAAGTTCTACTTTAACTAAGTATGATGTCTTTCATCATAAACCAAACAAACACTAATTGTATCCAAACATCCCTTTATCACAAGTAATCATAATATCCAAACAAGTAAACAAAACTATTCCATGTGAAGATTAATCAATAACCAAAGTTCAACATGAATAATTGATGCGTGGATTGCAACCTCACAAAAGGTTTTACCTCTCAATGGATTTTGAGAGATTTTTGCAATCCTCCAGGCAGTGTATCTGGTCGTTGTAGTATAGTATATGGTACGTCCGAGGGATTGATCGTTCTCAAGGAGAATAGTGTCTTTAGCATTGAAGTGTAGGTCAACTAGGTCTAAAGGTGAGTGATGATTCTTTTTTGTATTTTATGTTTTATGAAAGCAGTAAAAATCTCGGATTTTGGAAGAAATGGCTGAATTAGTTGCTAATCCACTAACCAAAAACTACAAAATAAACTAAAAAAATAATAAAATAAAAATAACAAGAAAAGTAAATGTGGTTGACTTCGTATAATGAGGCAAAAGTGTTTACTTGGATTTCACTACTCCCTAGTTATCTTTCGTTGGTTTGTTGAATGTCACAATTTTTTAGTTGAAGGGTTGTATTCTTTAATACCAGTCGTGGGGGCGTGCAGATCCTTCCCCAACTCTATGAATATCTATCTCCTCTTATGATGACACGTTTAGTACCCTATCATAGAATCATCAACATCTACTCATGTATTAAATACAACCAATAAAACCGTAGTACAAATCCGATTACATTTCTTAAGATGTTCTAGCTTGTTACACAAAGAAGGTTAGCCAGTTTTCTTAAGCCTAACGCGAATCAATCAACCAAACAATAAACAACTCACCAACAATCAATAACTAGGTTTCATTAGATCTAAGCAAACACTAAATCACTTAAAATAACATGTTTAAAGGAAGAAAAGCATAAAAATAATCAAACAACACATAGACATATTGAATTATTAAAAGATTATTTATCTTCAATGAAATATGAGTGAAAAGAGGGTTTGAGAACCCTTGAGATCTCAAAAATTCGTCCCTAGGGTTTGTCTCCAAAGTTGCACACTTAATGAATGAAAAAGCCTAAACTATATATAGAGAATACAAGCTGACGGTGTCATGTTATAAGTCCTGACGCCATCAGAACGCCGCTTTTTAGGGTTTTGTATTGCCCAAACAACATCCTAACGTCGACCCGTTGTAAGCCTTCTGGGCCGTCTCGTGTAATCCTGAAGCCAGACGGCCTCACCTCAATTGCACCTAACGCCGTCGTCAGATGCAAATCTTCAAATTCTTTCTGGGGCATCACATTGTAATTTCCATCAGCTCCAATCTTCAAGTGACAGCGTCAGCATCCAAAGCCTGATGCCGTCAGGTGTAAATCCTGACTTTTCTTGACTTTGTTGTTTTCTTTCTTCTTGAGCCTAAAAATGTCCAAAATGCTACAAAATGCTCCGTATTCCAGAAATCACATCCCAAGTACCTAAAATGTGAAAAGAAATGATTTAAGACAATATTTGATCATAAATTCACGACTTAGGGCTTAAATGACCCCATAAAAATGCATCAAATAAATCCTTATCAAATATTCCTACACTTGGGATTTGCTTGTCCTTAAGCAAATGAGCTTTTATACCAATAAAAATATAAGTTATTGGTCATTTAACATTAACAAAAAAGTAATTACAACAAATAATCATTATTCCTTAGTCAAAATAAGCACGAAAATTGTACACTAGTACCTCACATTTAGTGTTTGGATACTCTCATCCTTCGGGTGTTATAAGTTTATATATCACAAATGGAAATGAAAAAATATCTCTCACTACCTGTTATAGCAAATAGATTATCATAAGTTAGGGAAAGAATCAAAACCTCCACCACTTTGGCGTAAGAACCTATGATAAACTATCAAAGAGGTCTTTTAAGGGTTATAACGTTAGGCCTAAGGGTATGGAAAACATGGTTAGTTAGATAAAGAGATAGTTTACTGGTGGCAGTCAATTGTCTTGGTCAATTACATGTATAATGAGGCGTTACTAAACCAAGATTCGTCTCAAGTTAAACTAACTACAAACTCTTTTTGGATTTTAAGACACTATTTGACTCAACATAAATAAAAGAAACGGATGTTAGCCCGTATGTTTTTCTCTTTTCTTTTTCTATTTTTTTCTTTCTATATATATATATATATATATATATATATATATATATATATATATTGCATACACTTTTACTCTACAATCCAAAATAATACATCAAAGGGAGCTTGTTTCCTCCCAATACTTGAACTTTTACATAATTAAAAATAAAGACTCGAATTATGAAAATCGAAACACTTGGAGTACTTTAAAATATTAACGCATATATGGGGGTAATAAATGATGTTCTTCCCCATTACTTCATAACACTAGTACTTTTAACCATGAGTCCCAGTCGTTCCAAAACAATATGTACAAGATATGACTCGACTTAGCAACCATGTAATCAATTAGACAATTAACTAAGGGTTTAAACATGTAACAACAATGCACTAAAGATGAGTGCATACAAGGAAGGCTAAGGCGATTTGGGTGTACATTTAGGGGTGGATTGTAAACAAATTCTTCCTTTAAGAAAAATGCTTAAAGTTAGAAACGAAAAAGATAGGCTCTGAGGGGTGTACTAGGGATATCGTGTACTAAAAATGAGTACAACACAAAGGTGTGAGAGAATTACTTGACCAATAAAGTCAATGTAATTATAATACATGTTTAAAACATGGGTTATCCTAATGCCTCTTATCATATAGTAAATCCTAACTACAGGAATGTAGTCTCATTAGCGGTCTCGGGATGCATCACAAACGCAAATTCTAGAATCTAAATACTACCGGTACACCCACAAGCACCAACAATTAATGCTTTTTCCTAAAGATCTAAAGGCGAACCTCACATATTTGGGGTGGAAATTTTTTAGTGGTATGGTTTTTGTGCTAGTAATACAATTCCTATCCATGAGACGCTTATTAAGACTAAAGTTTCACTCCTATATGTTGCAAAAAATTTTAAATTTAGTGCCAAAATTACCCTAACAAGTATTTCTCTTAGTTTTACTACACATCTGCTATTAAACAAAACAAAAATCAAGTGAAGTTATAGTTTCTAAGGTATCCCAATTTACCCTCCCAATACTCAATTCGAACATTGTCCCCAATGTTCAAAATAAAAAATGTAAAAGTAAAGATAAATGAAAATGAAAGAAACTAATACTCCCATGATTCGCTCGGTATGGATGATGTGGTAACATGGTTAAATCCTCCTCCAAGAAAATGAACATGTAGAGCTTCACTCCTGAAATATAATCATCTTCTTATCCAATATAACCTGTTAAACAACTAAGAAAACAAACACGAAACCTCACATAAAATTGGCCGTAAATTCTATATTAAAGTAAATCCTAGAAAACGATTAAAGATATAATGCTTGCAAAATAAATGTTTGCAGATTCTTGAAGTTTAAAAATTAAAGATTTTACAAAACTATACAATTCCACTAGAAAAACAAAACCTGAATTTTTTTTTTTCAGAAACAGCACCTGACGCCGTCAGGTTATGACCCCTGACGCCGTCAACAGTGATCTGACAGAATTCTTTATATTTTGTTTCGGGAAAATTTCTAGAAAAATCTAACTTTTAATACTTGGAATCCTACAAAACATACATTGTGACTCGATACAAGCATTTGACTATAACAAATACTAATATGTATGCTAATCTCTAATTGTTATCGTTCATGTCCAATTCGTTCTTTAAAAACAAATATGATCTTCCCTACACTTATCTTTTTGCAAAATACCTTTATATGTAAGTAAGACGAGGTTAAAGACAAAATAAAGCATTTTCACAATTTTTTGAAACATGAACAATGAACAAAATGATAAAGCACACATACGAAATCAAATAAAAATAAACAAACAAACAAACAATGAAAAACCTTGGGTTGCCTCCCAATAAGCACTTTTCTTTATTTACGAGTCTTGTAGCTAGACTTAAAGTCATGCCCTATCCTATGTGAGTAAGTTCCTCATTGAGGACATCCTTAGGGTCGAACTTTGCTTTTAATTTTCTATTGGTGAGCTTCATTTGGTATGACCTTTCAAAATTTTCTCCATCCGGATCATATAATGTCATTTTTATGTGCTATGATCCATCTCCTTCCTTAGGTGGCTTGTTCTAATTCCACTTTTGTTTGTCGTTCTCACTCTTCCACTTATTCATTCCTAGGGTAATTTGCAAAACTCCTAGGAATTCAATCATCTTTCTAAAAACTACAGGATCTTCAAATGGGTCCAATTCAGTGTCCCTAGCCAAGAGTTGCTCTACCGGATGTGCTCGGTTCACAAGTTCCTCTTCTAGGAAAAATGGGAGTTGGGGTCCTATGAAGTCTCTATTTATCCAAGGTCTGTATCTAGATGGCCTCTTTTCTATGTCAATCCAATGAGGTGTTGGCTCCTCACCATTGTTATAAGCATGTTTCTTAACATCATAGATGGACCTATATTCGCTCTCCCCTACCGCTATTCTAGACTCCTTACAATCAATCATTGCACTAATGGTAGCTAAAAAATCCCCTCCCTATTAGCAATGGGCATGTAGTGTCAATAACCATATCAAGGACATAGAAATCTACTAAAAGTGTTAACTTCCCTGTGTGTACCAATACATCTTTTACTAGTCCAACCGGGTATGCAACACTCCCATCTGCCAAGCCAATTATTACTTCCGTTGCTTCAAGTTTTCCTAACTTAAGACTCGTGTAAAGGGATAATGGAATCAAATTAAGGCTTGATCCTAGATCGGATAAGGTATTAAAAGCTTTGGAATTCCCTAACTTACATGGAAAAACAAATATGCCCGGGTCATATAACTTTTTAGGCAACTTATTTTGAACGAAAGCGGTCCCATTTTTACCTAACTTTAGCTTCTCATCATATTTTTCCAAAAGGGCATTGTAGTAAGGAGCACGAGCTAAGACATCAATAACCGGATGTTCAAGGTGAAGTTCCTTGAATTTTTCGTCAAGGTTTTGATTTGGAAGTGTTTCAATTGGTTGGTTGACCAACTTAGTTTCAGGTGCTTTATCTTGTTGGTCGTTTTGAAAGATTTGAGTTTGTTTGAAACACGTACTCATAGCGTTGACCGAATAGAATTATGGACAAGAACTAGGGGATGAAATTGATGAAATGGAGTTAATGTTTAGTTTCGGGTTCTTGACGGTGTCACTTGGGAGTGATCCCAATTCTTGGTCATTGAGGGCCTTTAACAGATTGTCAATTTTATTTGTCATCTCGCTTTGTTTTTGTTTGAAATCGGCTTCAAATTTGGCTATACAAGCTTCTTGAGATGCCATAAAATTGGACATCAACCCTTCAAGATTATTGGAGGAATTGTAGTTGTTGGAAGAATTGTTGTTAGAAGGACGGCTAGAGGTTGAATCGTTTGATTGGAACCGATTAGGTGGATTGGAAGAATTGTTTTGAGAAGGGTTTTGGTTTTGTTTCCACCTAAAGTTTGGGTGATTTTTCCAAGAGGGGTTGTATGAATCCACATAAGTGATTGGCTCGGGTTTGAAAGTGTACCACTCTTCTCTTGCTCCGTCGGTACGCAAGGATGCGTAATCCGCTAAAGCTTGTTTGGGAAGTTCCATGCAATCACAATTGTCGTGGGGACCACTACAATACTCACATAAAGAAGTGATTTTATTCACTTGGATTGAAGGTTTAGGAGCCTCGTAGGATTTCATGAGAAACTTAACTTAGTCTTCAAGTTCCCTGATCCTACAGTCGGGAATGCTTGGATTGTTTGAAGGCAAAGATATTGCCTTGACCATTTCGTTCAAATCACGGGGGTCATTACAACATTCGTTGTCATAGAGAGCAAGATCTTCTATGATTCCCCATGGTTCTTCTACATTCTTGTCACGTAGCTTACCATCGGCCGCATGGTCAATGGTTTTCCTTGTGGAGGGATTGACATGATCATAAAAGACTTGGACTTTGAGCCAAAGATCGATGCCATGATGAGGGACTTTTTGGAGTAAGTGCTTGAAACGAGTCCATGCTTCGTACAGAGTTTCACCTTGATGTTGTTGGAACATCAAGATGTCATTCCTTAACTTGGTAGTTCTCCCCAGTGGGAAAACTTGAGCAAGGAAACGAGAGGTGAGATCATCCCAAGAGGTGATGCATCCCGCGGGTAAACGCTCAAGCCATTGACTAGCTTGGTCACGTAGAGAGAATTGGAAGAGATGCAATCATGTCATCTCTCGAGTGGCAACATCAAGGTCTATGGAATCAACGATTTTAAGGAAATCCTTGAGATGTTGATTTGGATCTTTGGAACGAAGTCCATGGAATGCATGCCGGCTTTGCACCTACCGGATGGTGTCGGATCTCAAGGGGGACAAATTGGCTCCTTGGTTGAGCTCAATGGTGTTTCGATAGCCTTGGTGGCTAGGTCAAGAGTAGTCTCCTAAGGTACGTGCTCTAGGTTGTTCGGGTAGGTTTTGGTGGTTTTGTTGTTGTGGGATGATGGGTTCTAGGATATTACCATCCTCCATGATGGCGGATGATATGGATTATGAACAAAGACATGAAGAAAAAGATAGACTAAAGAAAACCTAAGAAGAAGAAAATAAAAATATCGCTAGATAGGTATCAAGTGAGTAACCTAAATGAAATAAAAAGCAAACCTAAACAATAACTATTAACCGGGAACGGTGCCAAAAACTTGATGCGTGGATTGCAACCTCTCAAAAGGTTTTACCTCACAAGGGATCTTGAAAGATTTTTGCAATTCTCCAGGCAGTGTACATTGTCGTTGTAGTGTAGTATTGATGTGTGGAATTGCGCCCTCGTAAAAGGTTTTACCTTTCAAGGGATCTTGAGAAGCTTGCAATCCCCACCAGGCAGTGTACCTGTTCGTTGTAGTATAGTATAGTGACAAGTACCGGGGAATTGATCGTTCAACTATAAGAATAGTGTCCACTAGGGTTAAAATTCTACTAAACTAGGTCTAGAGGTGAGGGATGATTCTTTTTGTATTTTTATATTTTAAGGAAAGCAAGTAAAAATCTCAGGTTTAGAAGGAGTAGGCGGAATTAGTTGCTAGTCAACTAACCAATTAACTAAAGATGCAATCAAAATAAAATAAAATGAACTAAAACTAAATTATGCTGTAAACAATAATGAGAGAAAGTGTGTTTACTTAGATTTCATTACTCCCTAGATATCTTTTACCGGTTGATTAGTTTGTTACAATTACATGGATGATGGGCTGTATTCCTTAATACTAGTCGTAGGGCCGTGTACGATCTTCCCTAACTCTATAGGCTTCTACTTCATTCTATGTCGAGCCGACTACTAGCTCCTAACATAGTATCACTAGCAGTTACCTACGCATTAAATACAACCTATAAATCGTAGTACACCTCCGATCATGTTTCTTAAGATGTTCAAGCAAGTTACCAAATGGACGTCTACCAGTTTTCTTAAGCCTAATATCGAATTCATTCATCCACAACAATTATAAATAAACCATCAACCAATAATTAACTTTTAGGTTTCATTACATCTAAGCAAACACGAAGAAAACCTAGCCTAGCATGTTAAAGAGAAGACAAGTGCAAGATATAATCAAACAACACATAGACATATTGAATGATTTGGTAAAGTACTTATCTTCAATTAAGCACGGAAGAAACAAGGGGTTGAAACCCTTGAAAAAGCTGTAAAATTCGTCTAGGGTTTTATTCCCTCAAAGTTGCACACAATGAATGAAAACTAGAAAACTATATATAGATTTTGTCTCCTGACGGCGTCAAGAGTAAGGTGTGACGCCGTCAACTCGCCGCCAAAATAAACTCGTATTTTCTAGATCCACTTCTGACGCCGTCACTCTATATGGGTTCTAGGCCGTAATTCTTTGCGATAACACTTGATGGCCTTGGAAATTTTGTACGTGACGTCGTCAGACCACCTTCACAAAACATTCTGGCGCGTCACATGTATTTTATTTATCCACCCTTTTGTCAACTCATGACGCCGTCACTAACACCTTGTGATGCCGTCATGTGCAATTTCCAGCATGCTTTTGAGACTTCACCGTTTTCTTCACTTTTTTGCTCCAAAAACGTCCAAAATGCTTCCTTTTGTAAAATTCCTCTCAAAAGTACCTAAAATGACAAAAGGAACAATTTAGGGCAATATTTGATCAAATAATCTCGACTTGGCCTTAAATGACCCCTGAAATACCCTTACACTTGAGATTTGCTTGTCCTCAAGCAAATGTGCTTTTATTCTAATCAAAATACAAGTTAGGTGTCATTTAACACTAAGATATAAGTAATTACAACAAATAATCGTTCCACTTCAACCAAAAACAAGCACGAAAATTGTACAGTAGCACCTCACAAATAGTGTTTAGATACCCACATCTCTCGGGTGTAATAAAGTATATATCACAATATGGAAATGGAAAACATCTCTCACTATCTGTCATAGCAAATAGATTACCATAAGCTTGGGAAAGGATCAAACCTCCACCACATGGCTTAAGCACCTAGGATAAACTATCAAAGAGGTCTTTTAAAGGGTTATAACGTGAGGTGTAGGGATAGGATAAACACGGTTTTGTTGGATAAAGACAATATTTACTGGTGGCGAGTTAATTATCTTGGTCAATTACATGTACAATGTGGCATTGCTAAGTCAAGACTCAACTCGACTTAAGCTAATAAAAAACTAATAAAAACATAAAATAAACATGAAAGGAAACGGGATGGTAGTCCGTATGAAGTAGGGGTAATATATGATGTTCTTCCCCATTATTTTCATGTACAATGGGTAAACTACTAGTGTTATGAAGTAGGGGTAATATATGATGTTCTTCCCCATTACTTTATAACACTAGTAGTTTACCCATGAGTCCCAATCGTCCCAAACCAATATGTACAAGATATGACTCGACTTAGCAACCATGTAATCAATTAGACAATTAACTAGGGGTTTAAACAAATAACAATAATGCACTAAAGATGAGTGTATACACGGAAGGCTAAGGCGATTTGGGTGTACATTTGGGGTGGATTGTAAACAAATTCTTCCTTTAAATAAAATGCTTAAAGTTAGAAACGAAAAAGATAGGCTCGGAGGGGTGTACTAGGGGTATCGTGTACTAAAAATGAGTACAACGCAAAGGTGTGGGAAAAATTAATTGACTTTACTAGTCAAGTAGTTATGACTTCATTGGTCAAATAATTATGATACGGGTTTTAGTCAAGTTGTTATGACTTCATTGGTCAAATAATTATGATACGGGTTTAACACAATGGTGATCCTAATGCCTCTTATCATGTAGTAAATCCTACTACACGAATGTAGTCTCACTAGCAGTCTCGGGATGCATCACTAACGCAAGTTCTAGAATCTAAGTACTACCGGTACACTCATGAGCTCTAAGGCTTCTCCTAACAAGTCTAGGGGCAAACCTCACTTAGTAGAAGGCCGGTACGAGTCTTTGACGCCTCAACTAACGGATGCTAACTAGTGCAATTCTTAGATCGCTGGCGCGTTACTTGCATAACGGATGGTCACCAAGTCATACACTAGCGCTGGCGCGTTAGCCAATTAATCTAACACTCGGATGGTCACTACCTTTTTTGATAAAATTTTTGAGTGGTATGGTTTTTTGTGCTAGTCATACAATCTCCTATCCATGAGACGCTCATTAAGGCTAAAGCTTCATTCCTAATGTTGTAAAAAGTTTTAAATTTGGCACTAAAATTGCCCTAACAAGTATTTCTCTTAGTTTTATTACACACCTACTATTAAACAAACAAACTCAAGCGTAATTGTATTCTCTAAGGTATCATAATTTACCCTCCCCCTTACACTTAGGCTGCACATTGTCCCCAATATTCAATAAAAAGATGTAAAAGTAAATAAGGTAAAAGAATGAAAAAAAATACTCCCCTGATTCGTTCGGTGTGGATAAATCGTTAACATGGTTAAATCCTCCTACAAGAAAATGAACGTTGAAAGCTTCCCTTCCAAAATAATAAATCATCTTCTTGTCCAATATAACCTGTTAAACCTGAGATAACAATCATGGCAACCTCGTGTAAAATCGGCGGTAATATATATATATATATATATATATATATATATATATATATATATATATATATATATATATATATATATATATATAAGGATATAATGCTTGTGGAATGAATGTTTGCAGATTTTTTGGAATTTATAAAACTACAGAATTAACAAAAACTTTAAGACTCCGTTAAAAAAACAAAAATTGCAAAAATTTCAGATTTTTACACCTGACGCCGTCAGGTGTTAATCCTGACATCGTCAGAGTGTTCTGACAGAAATCTCATGTTAAGTTTCTGGAAAATTTCTGGAAAAACTTATGCCTTAATTCCTGGAATTTTCTGCAAAACATCATTATGACTCGATACAAGCATTTGACTCAAACAAATACTAATATACATGTTTATTTAATATTGTTGCGGGTCATGTTCAATTCCGTTCTTAAAAACAATTTTAGGTTTCCCTTACACTTATCTTTTGCGAAATACCTTTTATGAAGTTAAGACAAACAACAAGGTAAAGCATTTTCACAATTCATTATTAAACATGATCTACAAGCAATAAAAATAAAGCATGCATACGGAAACAAATAAAATCAAACAAACAAGCAAACAAGCAAAACAAATAAAACATGGGTTGCCTCCCAAGAAGCGCTTTTCTTTATTTACGAGTCTTGTAGCTAGACTCAAGGTCATGGGCTATCACATATGAGTGAGCTCCTCATAGAGGACATCTTTGGGATCAAACTTAGGTTTCAATTTCCTATCGGTTCTCTTGGTGCGGTATGACTTCTCAAATTTTTCTCCATCCGGATCATATAGAATCATCTTCATATGCCATGATCCGTCAGCTTTCTTAGGTGACTTGTCCCAATTCCATTTACATTTATCACCTTCTCTTTTCCACTTGTTCATTCCTAAGTTGATAGGCATTAGTCCTAGGAATTCAATCATTTTCCTAAAGACTAAGGGATCCTCAAAGGGGTTTAGTTCTTCATCCCTAGCTACGAGTTGCTCCACCGAATGTGTTTTGTTTATAAACTCCTCTTCTAAATAAAATGGGCGTTGAGGTCCTATGAAGTCTCCATTAACCCAAGGTCCATACCTAGATGGTCTCCTATTCACATCTACCCAATGGGGCGTTGGTTCCTCATTAGTATCATAGGCATGTTTCTTAACATCATAGACCGACCAAGTTTCTCCTTCTCCTACCGCTATTCTAGATTCCTTACAATCAATCATCGCACTTGCGGTAGCTAAGAATCCTCTTCCTATTAATAATGGGCACGTAGTGTCACTAACCATATCAAGGACGTGGAAATTGGCTAACATTGTCAACCTTCCTATATGTACTAACACATCCTTCACTACCCCAACCAGATATTCTACACTTCCATCCGCAAGCCCTATGATTACCTCTGTTTCATCTAACTTTCCTGGCTTAAGACTGGTGTATAGAGATAATGGAAGCAAATTTAGGCTTGACCCAAGATCGGCTAGTGTGTCAAAAGCCTTAGAATTTCCAATCTTACAAGGTAACACGAATATGCCCGGATCATCTAATTTCTTAGGCAACTTGTTTTGAACGAAGGAGGTCCTATTCTTACCCAACTTAAGTTTCTCTTCATATTTTTCTAAAAGGGCATTGTAATAGGGAGCACGGGCTAAGACATCAATGACGGGACGCTCAAGGTGAAGTTCCTTGAATTCTTCGTCAAGGTCTTATGTAGGAAGTGTTTCAACTATGCTATTGACCGAATTGATGTTGGACGTTACATTCAATCGGCTTTTTTGAAAGATTTGGGTTTGTTTAAAACACGTGCTCATGGCATTGACCGAATAGTGTTGTGGACAAGAAGTAGGGGACGAAATAGATGATATAGCGTTAACGTTTAGTTTTGGAAGGGTTTTGCTCGGGTTTGAAAGTATACCACTTGTCTCCCGCTCCGTCGGTACGCGAGGATGCGTAATCTACGAAAGCTTGTTCGGGGAGTTCCATGCAATCACGAGTGTCATGGGGACCACTACATAATTCGCATGAAGAAGTGATTTTGTTCACTTGGCTTGAAGGTTTAGGAGCTTCGTAGGATTCCATGAGAAACTTGTCTTGGTCTTCAAGTTCCATGATCCTACGGTCGGAAGTGCTTGAATTGTTCGAAGGCAAAGATATTGCCTTGACCGTTTTGTTCGAATCACGGGGATCATTCCAACTTTCGTTGCCATAGAGAGCAAGATCTTCTATGAGTTCCCATGATTCTTCCGCACTTAGAACATGAAGCTTGCCACCGGCCGATTGGTCAATGGTTCACCTTGTGGAGAGATCGATATGGTCATAGAAAATTTGGACTTGGAGCCAAAGATCTATGCCATGATGAGGGACTTTTTGGAGTAAGTCCTTGAAACGAGTCCATGCTTCATAAAGAGTTTCACCGTGATGTTGTTGGAACATCAAGATGTCATTTCTAAGCTTAGTAGTTCTCCCCGGTGGGAAAAATTGAGCAAGGAAATGAGTTGTGAGATCATCCCAAGAGGTGATGGATCCTGCGGGTAAACGCTCAAGCCATTGACTAGCTTGGTCACGTGGAGAGAATTGGAAGAGACGCAATCGGGTCGTCTCTCGAGTTTCAACATCAAGGTCTATGGAATCTACTATTTTGAGGAAATCCTTGAGATGTTGATTAGGATCTTCGGAATGAAGTCCATGGAATGTACATCCGCTTTGCACCAACCGGATAGTGTCAGATCACGAGGGTGACACATTGGCTCCTTGAGTGAGTTCAATGGTGTTTCGATAGCCTTGGTGGCTAGGACGGGAGTACTCTCCTAAGGTTCGGGGTCTAGAAGGTTGGTTTTCTTGTGGTGGGTTTTGTGGGTGGTTTTGTTGTGGTGGGTTGATGGGATCAAAGAGATTACCACCTTCCATGATGGCGGATGGCAAAGGTTATGAACAAAGGATTGAAGAAAAAGATAGACTAAAGAAACCTATAAAAATAAAATAAAAATGTTACTAGAAAGGAATCTAGCAAGTAGACCTAATAAAAAGAAATTTTAACCTAGACAATAACTATTCCCCGGACTGCGGCGCCAAAAACTTGATACGTGGAATTGCACCCACGTAAAAGGTTTTACCTCTCAAGGGATCTTGAGAAGCTTGCAATCCCCACCAGGCAGTGTATCTGTTCGTTGTAGTATAGTATAGTGACAAGTACCGAGGGATTGATCGTTCAACTCTAGGAATAGTGTTCGCTAGAGTAATAATTCTACTAAACTAGGTCTAGAGGTGAGGGATGATTCTCTTTGTATTTTTATATTTTAAGGAAAGCAAGTAAAAATCTCGGGTTTAGAAGGAGTGGGCGGAATTAGTTGCTAGTCAATAACCCAATTAACTAAAGATGCAATCAAAATAAAATAAAATGAGCTAAAACTAAATTATGGTGTAAACAATAATGAGAGAAAGTGTGTTTACTTAGATTTCAGTACTCCCTAGATATCTTTTACCGGTTGATTAGTTTGTTACAATTGCATGGATGATGGGTTATATTCCTTAATACTAGTCATAGGGCCGTGTATGATCTTCCCTAACTCTACAGGCTTCTACTTCATTCTATGTCGATCCGACTACTAGCTCCTAACATAGTATATCTAGCAGTTACCTACGCATTAAATACAACCAATAAATCGTAGTACACCTCCAATCATGTTTCTTAAGACAATCAAGCAAGTTACCAAATGGAAGTATGAAAGTTTTCTTAAGCCTAACATCGAATGCATTCATCCACAACAATTATAAACAAACCATCAACCAATAATTAACATCTAGGTTTCATTACATCTAAGCAAACACGAAGAAAACCTAGCCTAGCATGTTATAGAGAAGACAAGCGTAAGATATAATCAAAAAACACATAGACATATTGAATGATTTGGTGAAGTACTTATCTTCAATTAAGCATGGAAGAAACAAGGGGTTGAAACCCGTGAAAAAGCTGTAAACTTCGTCTAGGGTTTTATTCCCTTAAAGTTGCACACAATGAATGAAAACTAGAAAACTATATATAGATTTTGTCTCCTGGCGGCGTCAAGAGTAAGGTGTGACGCCGTCAACCCGCTACCAAAATAAACTCGTATTTTCTAGATCCACTTCTGACGCCATCTCTCTATATGGGTTCTGGGCCGTCACTCTTTGCGATAACACTTGATGGCCTTGGAAATTTTGTACGTGACGCCGTCAGATCCCCTACACAAAACATTCTGGCGAGTCACGTGTATTTGATTTATCCACCCTTTTGTCAACTCATGATGCCATCACTAACACCTTGTGACGTCGTCAACTGCAATTTCCAGCATGCTTTTGAGACTTTGCCGTTTTCTTCACTTTTTCGCTCCAAAAACGTCCAAAATGCTTCCTTTTGTAAAATTCCTCTCAAAAGTACCTAAAATGACAAAATGAACGATTTAGGGCAATATTTAATCAAATAATCTCGACCTTGGCCTTAAATGACCCTTGAAATTTTTGGTTCATCAAGTATATGGTACGTCTGGGAGATTGATCGTTCTCTAGGGAATAGTGTCGTTAGATTGAAGTGTAGGTCAACTGGGTATAAAGATGAGGGGCGATTCTTTTTTGTATTTTATGTTTTATGAAAGCGGTAAAAATCTCGGGTTTTTGAAGAGAGGGCGGAATTAGTTGTTAATCAACTAACCCAAAACTACAAAATAAACTAAAAAATAATCAAATAAAAATAACAAGAAAAGTAAATGTGGTGGACTTCGTATAATGAGACAAACGTGTTTACTTAGATTTCACTACTCCGTAGTTATCTCTTGTTGGTTTGTTGGATGTCACAATGGTTTAGTTGAAGGGTTGTATTCTTTAATACCAGTCGTGGGGGCGTACACGTCCTTCCCTAATTCTATGAATATCTATCTCCTCTTATGACGACACGTTTAGTACCTTATTGTAGAATCATCAACATCTAATCATGCATTAAATATAACCAATAAAACCGTAGTGCATATCCGATTACGTTTCTTAAGGCGTTCAAGCTTGTTACACAAAGGAGGTTAGCCAGTTTTCTTAAGCCTAACACGAATCAATCAACCAATAAACAACTCACCAACAATCAATAACTAGGTTTCACTAGATCTATGCAAACATTAAATCACTTAAGCTAGCATGTTAAAAGGAAGAAAAGCATAAAACATAATCAAACAATACATAGACATATTGAATGATTAAAAGATTACTTATCTTCAATGAAACTTGAGAGAAAAGAGGGTTTGAGAATCCTTGAAATCTCAGAAAATTCATCCCTAGGGTTTGTCTCTAAAGTTGCACACTTAATGAATGAAAAAGCCTAAACTATATATAGAGAATACAAGCTGATGGCGTCTGGTTATAAGTCTTGAAGCCGTCAGAACGCCGCTTTTTAAGGTTTCGTATCGCCCAAACAACATCCTGACATGGTACCATTGTAAGCCTTTTGGGCCGTCTCGTGTAATCATAAAGCCAGACGACCTCACCTCACTTGCGTCAGGTGCAAATCTTCAAATTCTTTCCGGGTCGTCATGTTGTAATTTCCATCAGCTCCAATCTTCAAGTGATGATGTCATCATCAAAGCCTGACGCCGTCAGGTGTAAATCATGAATTTTCTTAACTTTGTTGTTTTCTTCCTTCTTGAGCCTAAAAACATCCAAAATGCTCCATATTCCAGAAATCACGTCCGAAGTACCTAAAATGAGAAAAGAAACGATTTGAGGCAATATTTGATCATAAATTCACGACTTAGGGCTTAAATGACCCGCTAAAAACGCATCAAATAAATCCTTATCAATAATAGAATAAAACATCATAAAAGTAACAAGAGTTTACCTGAGGTATCATTTACAATAGGTGAAGGTAAAGGATTATAGCAACCTTCAAGCCTCCAATCAACTACAACTTCTAACCAAGCCAAAAAATTATACCCGAACAATTTCTTAAGCAATTAAGCACTACTTCTAGAAATGGCAGAGATTTGCGGTCTTTTGGGTGTGATAAGTTGGTGAAAATTCGTCCTTGATGGTGGAGGGTAGAATTTCATAATGAAAACCAAGCCTAAGCACTCCTATATGTAGTAGAAATCAACCCTTAGCCTCTAAGTAGAAACTTGAGCACTAAGTGTCATAAAAATGCCAAGAAATGGAGTTATTAGGGAGACTTGATCGGACTTGGGGCTTAATGGCACTTAATATTGCATTAAAAATAACTTAGAGAAGTCAGATTAGTCTATCCGATGGGATACGGGCTCCATCCGATCGGATGGAGCATTTTGGCAACAAGTTATATACATGAAAGTTGTAGGTATTTCTCTTAGCTTTCCGTGGCCGTGAATCGGGGTCAAACGGAGTCTGTATGCTCAAGATATGGCCAAAATGGTGAAGGTTTGTCGGGAACAACGAGTCTTCCAATATTTCTTCATTTGAGCTTCTTTTCTTCATTTATTTCTTGTTTCCCTTCTTTTACTTGATTCTTGAGTATTTGGAGTGACAACTTCATGACTGTATCTTCTAGAATATACTCCGCGAGACTTGTATTTGTCGGGAATTCCTCGTTCATGCATAAATATTCGTTTATTGATCGTTTCTTCATCTTTTTCTCCATTTTCTTTATCGTGAGCTTCCATGAACCTAAAATAGAAATTATACTTCATTAATCATAAAAGTAACCAAAATATATGCATAAAATCGATGATAATGCTCCTAAAAACATCTACAATTTGAGTGTTATCAGGTCCTACCATTGACAATGTCTCGTATGTTTAATACGAAAATAGAGACAAACCTTTGGGTAATCCAAGAGAGATCGCTGCCCCCAAACTCATGAAGAAACTATAAGATATGCATTTAAGGGATATTAAAACTATAGAATCCAGTTTATCCTATCTCCTCGACATGACATTTTGGAAATCTCAAACGGAGGATCACACGTTTTGCTAAGTCGTGCTCAATGATATGATTAGATAAGTAGTGTTTTTATACATCAGTATCCCATGTATTTTGCTCATTCACTATATTTTTTTTATAAGAATTAGTACTTAATCACTTACTTTATGATTCTTAGTAATTCTGGAGCCAAAATAGAAATGTAAAATCATGCCTACTATTACACAATATTGTTCACTTCGCCTTGACGGCTCACGACTTTACTTTTGTAGCCCTCATGTGAGACTTCCTGGTAGGTCACCCATACCAGTGCTACTCTCACACAAGCACGCTTAACTGCCAGTTCCTAAGAACCTTACTCGCAATAGACCACAAAATGCGTTGTGTCTGATATGGCGAATATATTACTTATATATCAAGCATCTATCCAGGCTTCTGTCTATGTGAGATTTGCCTAGGGTGTTACAAGAAATGTCATAAAAATGGCGCTACTCAAAGAAAATGAAGAATAATGTTGTTCAGATGTTGAAATGGTGTATCCATGTTAGTAGATACGTCTTATCCCACACTTAGAAGATTTCAAGCCTTGTCCGCATTTAGAAGAATATGTCATATCAATTTTTGGAGAAACCCAATATATTATACTTAACCGTTTTGACGATATATGATTATCTAAAGAGTACAGTGTATTAGATCCTAAGGTTATACCATAGCTCATGAAGACCTAAGACAGATTTACATGGAATACGGTGTATTCAATTCCTTGAATATGTCATATCGAAGGCTGGTCAGTCGGTTGACCAGAATATTTTATTGAGTGGATCATTGGAGCCCACGTTTGATATGTTCAATATGTCGTATTGGGCCAGTTTTCATAAAACTATAAATAGAAGCCCTAACCACGACTTAGGGCGTCATTCTCTCCACCTTTGGTGGTTCTCAAACACTTTCCAAAGGCAAAAAAACCAGAAAATACCATTCCATCCCAGAAGGACATCTAGTATCATTACATTTAGTTTAATCATTTGGTTAGCGTATCGTTTTCACTATGAATACTATTCGTTCGACTTTGATTATTTCTTTGTGCAATGCTACTAAGATTATTGATGATACGTGGGGATCGCACCCTTGCAACAGATTTTACTTCTCAAGGGATCTCGAGAAGCTTACAACCCCCACTAGGCAGTGTACCTGATCGTTGTAGTATAGTATAGTAACAAGTACCGGGGGATTGATCGTTCAACTTAGGAATAGTGTCGCTAGGATTAGAAAGCCTACTAAACTAGGTCTAGAGGTGAGGGATGATTCTTTTTGTATTTTTATATTTTTTGGAAAGCAATTAAAATCTCGGGTTTTAAAGGAGTGAGCGGAATAAGTTGCTAGCCAACTAACCCATTTAATCTAAAGATGCAATCAAAATAAAATAAAAGAAATGAAAACAAAACTAATTATACTAATGTGGTGAAATAATAATGAGGAAAGTTGTGTTTACTTAGATTTCATTACTCCCTAGATATCTTTTACAGGTTGATTAGCTAGCTACAATTGCATGGATGACGGGTCATATTCCTTAATACTAGTCGTAGGGCCGTGTACAATATTCCCTAACTCCATAGGATCCTACTTCACTCCTATGTCGAGCCGTTAGAAGCTCCTAACATGGGATCATTAGAATTCTCCTACGCATTAAATACAACCAAAAATTGTAGTACACCTCCGATCATGTTTCTTAAGACGTTCAAGCAAGTTACCAATGGAAGTCTGCCAGTTTTCTTAAGTCTAACATCGAATACAATCATCCGTAACAATTATAAACAAACAATCAAACCATAATCAACATCTAGGTTTCACTACATATTTGTGACGCCGTTGTGTGTAGAAATACTCTGGGCCGTCACTAATGTTTGGACCCTGACGGCCTTGGGTGACGCCGTCAGGTCCTAGGCTTAATAACTCTCTGGATCGTCACGTGTATTTTCCAATTCCACCTCCTTTGTAACTCTTGACGTCGTCATATAGAGAGTATTGACGCCGTTAGGTACTGTTCCAGCAAGGAAAATTGAAACTTTTCCGTTTTCTTCACTTTTATGCTCCAAAAACGTCCAAAAATGCTTCCTTTTCCAGATTTCTCTCCAAAAGGACCTAAAATGACAAAAGGAATGATTTAGGTCAATATTTGATCAAATAATCATGAATTCGGGCTTAAATGACCCCTTAAAAGCGGTACACTTTTCGTCTCATCAAATACCCTTACACTTGAGATTTGCTTGTCCTCAACCAAATGCGCTTTTATTCTAATCAAAATACAAGTTAGGGGTCATTTAGCACTAATATAAAAGTAATTACAACAAATAATTGTTCCACTAAAAGCTAAAAACAAGCACGGAGGTCACACACTAGCACCTCACAAATAGTGTTTAGATACTCACATCTCTCAGGTGTAATAAAGTATATATCACAATATGGAAATGAAAAACATCTCTCACTACCTGTCATAGCAAATAGATTACCATAGGCTTGGGAAAGGATCAAACCTCCACCACTTGGCGTAAGCACCTAGGATAAACTATCAAAGAGGCATTTTAAAGGGTTATAACGTTAGGTGTAGGGATATGGAAAACACGGTTTTGTTGGATAAAGGCAATATTTATTGGTGGCGAGTTAATCATCTTGGTTAATTACATGTACAATATGGCGTTGCTAAGCCAAGACTAGACTCGACTTAAGCTAATAAATCAAAAATAACAAAAACATAAAACAAACATAGAATGAAACGGGATGGTAGTCCGTATGTTTTTTTCTTTTCTTTTTCTATTTTTTTTTTCTTTTTCTCTTGATTTTTTTGATTCTTTTTTCTCTTTTCTCTTTTTTTTTTAATTTTATTTATTTATTTTTATTTTTATTTTTTTGTGTGCATACACTCTTACCCTACCATTCAAAATAATACATCATAGGGAATGTACATTCCCCTTACACTTGACTTTTTACATACTTTACAATGGACTAACCTAATGACTCGAATCAAGATAATCAAACACTTGGAGTACTTTTTAAGATTAACGCACATATGGGGGTAATATATGATGTTATTCCCCATTACTCCATAACACAAGTACTTTATCCATGAGTCCCAATCATCCCAAAACAATATGTACAAGATATGACTTAAATGGTCAAGTAATTATGATACGGGTTTAACACAAGGGTGATCCTAATGCCTCTTATCATGTAGTAAATCCTATATACGAATGTAGTCTCACTAGCGATCTCGGGATGCATCACTAACGCAAGTTCTAGAATCTAAATGCTACCAGTACACTCATAAGCACTACTAATAAATGCATTTCCTATCAAATCTAAAGGCGAACCTCACATATTTGGGTGGAAAATTTTTCTGAATGGTACGGTTTTGTGCTAGTCATACAACTCCTATCTATGAGACGCGTGTTAAAGCTAAAGTTTCACTCCTAAATGTTGTAAAAAATTTTAAATTTGGTGCTAAAATTACACTAACAAGTATTTCTCTTAGTTTTATTACACACCTACCATCGAACAAACAAACTCAAGTGCAATCGTATCCTATAAGGTATCATCATTTACCCTCTCCTTACACTTAGGATGAGCATTGTCCCCAATGTTCAATTAAAGGATGTAAAAGTAAAACAGGTAAAAGAATGAAAACATTGGGGACAATGTTTTTGTTATTTTTGATTTATTAGGGAAGTATTTGATTTCATTCTTTTACCTGTTTTTACTTTTCCATTCTTTAACTGAACATTGGGGACATTGTTCATCCTAAGTGTAAGGGGAGGGTAAATGATGATACCTTATAGTATACACTTTCGCTTGAGTTTGTTTGTTTGATGGTAGATGTGTAATAAAACTATGAGAAATACTTGTTAGTGTAATTTTAGCGCCAAATTTAAAATTTTTTACAACATTTAGGTGTGAAACTTTAGCCTTAGCAAGCGTCTCATGGATAGGAGTCGTATGATTAGCACAAAACCGTATCATTTAGAAAAATTTTCCACCTAAATATGTGAGGTTCGCCTTTAGATTTGATAGGAAAAGCATTCATTATTAGTGTTTATGAGTGTACCGGTAGCATTTAAATTCTAGAACTTGCGTTAGTGATGCATCCCGAGACCGCTAGTGAGACTACATTCGTGTAGTAGGATTTACTACATGATAAGAGGCATTAGGATCACCCTTGTGTTAAACCCGTATCATAATTACTTGACCATTTAAGTCATATTACTTCGCTAGTAAAGTCAATTAATTTTTCCCACACCTTAGCGATGTACTCATTTTTAGTACACGAAACCCCTAGTACACCCCTCCGAGCTTATCTTTTCATTTCTAACTTTAAGCATCTTACTTAAAGGAAGAATTTGTTACACCCCACTCAAATGTACACCCAAATCACCTTAGCTTTCCGTGTATGCACTCATCTTTAGTGCATTATTGTTACATGTTTAAACCCTTAGTTAATTATCTAATTGATTACATGGTTGCTAAGTCGAGTCATATCCTTGTACATATTGTTTTGGGACGATTGGGACTCATGGGTAAAGTACTTATATTATGGAGCAATGGGGAAGAACATCATATTATTACCCCTGTATGTGCGTTAATCTTAAAAGTACTCAAAGTGTTTGATTATCTTAATTCGAGTCATTAGATTAGTTTATTGTAAAGTATGTAAAAATTCAAGTGTAAGGGGAATGTTCATTCCCTATGATGTATTATTTTAGATGGTAGGGTAAGAGTGTATGCAAAAAAAAAAAAAAAAAAAAAAAAAAAAAAAAAAAATCAAAAAAATCAAGAAAAAGTAAAAAAAAAAATTGAAAAAGAAAAAGAGAAAAAAACATACGAACTACCATCCCGTTTCATTCTATGTTTATTTTATGTTTTTGTTATTTTTGATTTATTAGCTTAAGTCGAGTCTAGTCTTGGCTTAGCAACGCCATATTGTACATGTAATTAACCAAGATGATTAACTCGCCACCAGTAAAGATTGCCAATATCCAACAAAACCGTGTATTCCATATCCCTACACCTAACGTTACAACCCTTTAAAAGACCTCTTTGATAGTTTATCCTAGGTGCTTACGCCATGTGGTGGAGGTTTGATCCTTTCCCAAGCCTATGATAATCTATTTTGCTATGACAGGTAGTGAGAGATGTTTTCTATTTCCATATTGTGATATATACTTTATTACACCCGAGAGATGTGATTATCTAAACACTATTTGTGATGTGCTAGTATATGACCTCCGTGCTTGCCTTTGGTCTTTAGTGGAACAATTATTTGTTGTAATTACTTTTATATTAGTGTTAAATGCCCCTAACTTATATTTTGATTAGAAAAAAAGCGCATTTGCTTGAGGACAAACAAATCTCAAGTGTAAGGGTATATGATGAGGCGAAAAATGAACCGTTTTTAGGGGGTCATTTAAGCCGGAATTGGAATTTATTTGATCAAATATTTCCCTAAATCGTTCCTTTTGTGATTTTAGGTACTTTGGGAGTGAATTCTGGAAAAGGAAGCATTTTGGACGTTTTTGGAGCATAAAAGTGAAGAAAACGGCAAAGTCTTAATTTTCCTTGCTGGGAACAGTACCTGACGGCGTCAAGAAGATTTTTATGATGGCGTCAAGAGAAAAATGGATGAAAACCCAGAGAAAACGTGACAACGTCAGAACAAGGGCGTCAAGAGTAATTTTGGTGACAGCCCAGAGCAAAAGCATACATGATGGCGTCAGCTATGGATCTAGGTAGTCCGAGAACTTTATTGGCGGCGAGATGACGGCGTCAGATTTTTCCTCTTGACGCCGTCACCTCCTAAAATCTATATATACTTTTCTAATTTTCATTCATTAAGAGAGGAACTTGTGTGGAGAATATTAGGGTCGAACTTTATAAACCCTAGCTCGTTTGTAACTGTATTTTCAAGGGTTTTCACCCCTTGAAACCCTTCATGTTCAATTGAGATAAGTTTTCTTCCAATTCATTCAATATGTCTATGTGTTGTTTGTATATATCTTACACTTGTCTTGATTTTAACATGCTAGGCTAGATCTATTGTGTGTTTTCTTAGATGTAGTGAAACGTAGATGTTGATTATATGTTGATTGCTTGTTTATAGTTGTAATGGATGAATGATTTCAATGTTAGGCTTAAGAAAACTGGCAGATCTCCATTGTGTAACTTGCTTGAACGTCTTAAGAAACATGAACCGATGTGTTGAACGATCAATCCCCCGGTACTTGTCACTATACTATACTACAACGATCAGGTACACTGCCTGGTGGGGGTTGTAAGCTTCTCGAGATCCCTCGAGAGGTAAAGCCTGGTGCAATTCCCACGCATCATCTGGTCCGATTCGCCGAACAAGGCAAATTAGACAACTTCAGCCGTATGAAGCAAGTACTGCTGTACTAGCACCAGCTCTTGTCATACCACCTGAATCAGTTATGCCACTACCACCTGCACCACATGTGATACCACCAGCACCTACTATCTTCTACAGCCAAACTACTACTGTGCCACTAACACCATCACCCATAGCATCTCCTCCACTAGCATCACCGCCTGCACCTTACCGAAGTGTCCCAGTATCACCTCACCAAAGGACTTACCCAATCCGCCCAACAACCTCAGAATCTTGTGTTCACCGCAGACGCCGAAGGACCCACAAGCGAGTGGATGCTCGTAAATGGTAGTTTTTGTTGCCAATCATGCGATATTGGAGATCTCAAGAAGGAACACCAACCACAAGGGAACTTGGCGAAAGTTCTTACTCCACCTCACGAGTTCTTCCAGTCACTGGGGAACCCATACATAACACCATACCATTGTTAGCAGCAAGAATGGTTCGCCACAAAGATCGACTTGATTCCATTGCTAGCATACTCAACAAGATCCCGCATGAGCATCTCGAAACCTTTGAAGATGATATGAACACTCTCATAATTGGTCATCTTGCTATGGAAGATAAGGTTGAAAAGTTGGATTCTCTATTTTGGGAGTCAATGGAATTCATAGGAGCACTATGTGGGGCTAACACTTCAACAGAAATAATGATGGGAACCTTGGACCGAGTTGAAAGGATTAACACTTAGAACCTACACCTTTGGCAAGCCTTGCTAGAATCCCGAGAAAGGGAAAGGACTAGAGATCAAACAATGGAAACCATGTCCACTACCATCCAAGAACTCCAAAGCCGCCTAGACAAAGCCTTAGGGAAACCATGAGACCATCGAATTGTTAGTATAATCAATGTCTTACCAATAAAGGAATCTTGTCATGTTTTGTAAACATTTGCACAAGTATCAATAAGTGTTGTAACACCTTGACATTGATTTATGGAAATTTATTTTATCTTTATTTACGTTGCAAACCTTATACATTATATCGTAATATATTGGTTTATGCAGGTCAAACTTATTCGTAATTCCTATGTATGTCATCCCAACATACGATAACATATTACGACTTAAACCTTTTCAATGATCAAATCATTGTAACAACGACCTATATTTACTATTTATTACTCGATATATTTCAACGTAATAGGACTATTATAAATGTTCTAATGATATACCTTCTTTTATAATAGCAACATGGCTAGAACTAGGAGAACAACCACAACTGCTACACCAACAAACCCTGAAGTCATGACCCCAGCAGCAATACAGCAAGCAATTGCTGATGGTGTCAATGTCGTTTTAGCTGGACAAGCCCGCAATAGAGATGGAAATGCGCCTACACCCCGCTACTGCACTTATAAGGACTTTATAGCGTGCCAACCAACATATTTCAAAGGAACCGAAGGAGTGTCAGAATTAGCTCAATGGTTTGAAAGAAGTGAAACAGTTTTCCAAAGAAGTGGATGCTCGGAAAACAACAAAGTAAGCTTCGCAACGGGAACACTGATGCAAGATGCTCTATCCTGGTGGAACTCTACCGTTCAAACACTAGGAACAGAGGCAGCACATCAACTTACTTGGACTGAATTCAAGGCTAAAATACTGAAGAAGTATTGTCCCCGTTCCGAACTACAAAAACTCGAGGATGAGTTCCATGCCTTAATGGTGAAAGGCGTTGACTTGAGAAGTTACAACAGGAGATTTCAAGAACTCAAAGTATTATGCCCTTCCATGGTACTTGATCATGAGAAGACATTAGAGAAATATGTCGAAGGACTCCCTAGGAGTATTGAAGGAAACGTCACCTCAGCAAACCCACAACCCTGGAAGCAGCAATGGAACTTGCTCAGAAACTTCTAGACCGAGAAGTTAAATACAATGAGCTTAAAAGGAAGTTGGACGATAAGAGAACCACCCACCATCACAACAACAACCAACAAGGTAACAACAGCTATCACCGCAACAACAACCACCGCAACAAAAATCAGAACCACCAACAATACTACAACAACCGAAACACTCACCACCAACAGCAGAATCAAAGACAAGAGAACCCTCGAGTCTACACCGCCACGGAAGGTGTAGGATACAATGGTCAGATACCCCAATGCCAACGATGCAAACTTCATCACGAGGGTCGTTGTACCGTCCGGTGTGACAAATGTCATAAGATCGGTCATCAAACCAGACATTGTAGGATTCCGGCTACAGGAAGCAACACACCGGCTGTATCACCCACTTGTTACGGATGCGGAGAAGTAGGACACATCCGGAGGAACTGCCCAAAAGGAAATGAACCAGCCAACGCCCAAGCTAGTGTATACCTTCTCGGAGATGGAAACGGACCTGATGTAGTCACCGGTACGTTTCTACTAAACCATCATAATGCTAGAGTATTGTTTGATTCAGGCACCGATAAGAGTTTTATATCAGATACGTTTGCCCCTTTACTTAATGTTAACCCCTCTAAGCTGAACACCACTTACGAAGTCGAGATGGCTGACGGGAATTTAATAGATACCAATACTATCATGAAAGATTGTACCCTAACCCTATCCGAAAAACCTTTTGCCATTGATCTTATGCCAGTTCAACTTGGTAGTTTTGATGCTATCGTCGGCATGGATTGGCTATCCCACCATCGTGCTAGGATTCACTGTGACGAAAAGGCCGTTCATATACTACTCAAGGATGAAACACTCATTGTCCAAGGTGACAAAAGTAAACCACGATATGGAATTATCTCATGTATGCAAGTGATAAAATACATGAAGGAAGGATGTCAGGTATTCATGACTCGTGCAGTGTTACGGAAAATAAGTCATCCGAAAAGTAGCTTGATGACGTTCCTATCGTTAGGGATTTTTCCTGAAGTATTCCCTGAAGAATTACCTGGTATTCCACCCGCACGTCAAGTAGAATTTCAGATTGAACTAGTGCCTGGAGCGGCACCAGTGGCCAAAGCACCTTATAGGCTAGCGCCATCCAAAATGGAGGAATTATCAGAACAATTAAAGGAATTGTCCGAAAAAGGGTTTATTCGACCAAGCTCATCACCTTGGGGAGCTCCAGTTTTGTTTGTTAAGAAGAAGGATGGATCATTTCGAATGTGCATCGACTACCGGGAGTTGAATAAACTTACGGTAAAGAATCGATACCCATTGCCTCGAATTGATGACCTGTTTGATCAATTGCAAGGATCGAGTGTGTACTTAAAAATTGATCTGAGATCGGGATATCATCAGTTAAGAGTTCGAGAAGAGGATATTCCGAAAGCTGCATTTAGAACACGCTATGGTCACTACGAGTTTCAAGTAATGCCATTCGGGTTGACCAATGCACCAGTAGTTTTCATGGATTTGATGAATTGCGTGTGCAAACCTTACTTGGATAAGTTTGTAATAGTATTCATTGACGATATTTTGATCTACTCTCATAAGGAAGAGGAACACGCGGAACATTTGCGAATCATTCTAGAACTACTCAAGAAAGAAGAACCATACGCTAAGTTCTCCAAATGCGACTTTTAGATTCGCACCGTGCAATTCCTAGGACACATCATAGATAGTCAAGGCATTCACGTTGACCCTGCAAAGATTGAGGCTATAAAAGGTTGGTCGTCTCCTACAAACCCCAAGGAGATACGTCAATTTTTATGTCTCGAAGGTTACTACCGAAGATTTATTGAAGGTTTTTCCAAGATTGCAAAACCTTTGACTAAGTGATGCGTGGGAATTGCACCAGGCTTTACCTCTCAAGGGATCTCGAGAAGCTTACAACCCTAACCAGGCAGTGTACCTGATCGTTGTAGTATAGTATAGTGACAAGTACCGGGGGATTGATCGTTCAACTCAGGAATAGTGTCGTTAGGATTGAAATTAATCTAACTAGGTCTAAAGGTGAAGGATGATTCTTTTTATGTTTTTATATTTTATGAAAAGCAGGTAAAAATCTTGGGTATTGGAAGAAGGGGCGGAATTAGTTGCTATTCAACTAACCCAAAAGCTACTAACTAATGTGCAAGAAAACTAAACTAAGGTTCTACAAGGGATGTGAAGCATGTCTACCCATGATATGTTACTCCTTGCTAGCTATCCAATTCTACCTATTGAATTATCACACTTTGTTTTAATTGACTGGTTGTATTCCTTAATACCATTCGTGGGGTGGCGTACGTACTTCCCCAACTCTATAAGCTCCTACTTCACTCCTATGTTGAGCCTGAAAGAAGCTCCTAACATGGGATCATTAGAATTCGCTCATGCATTAAATACATCCATAATAACCTAGTACGCATTGGTTCACGTTTCTTAAGACGTTCAAGCATGTTACCCTATGGAAGTCTGCCAGTTTTCTTAAGCCTAACATCGAATACAATCAACCAAACAAGCAACAATAGGAATCAAGAATTATAAGCTAAATCAACTAGACCTATCGAAGTGTCACACCCTAATTGATGAAGATAGACACAAACATCAACAAGGAATCAATAAGATCTAATCAATTATATACAAGTTTCACACAATCATAAGTAGACACAAGGTGAATTAGCAAATCATCATCAAAGAAGAGCAAACAACAATGATAATGGAAAACATAATTAAGATAGAATCAACAAACCATTACAAGATGTTTATGGAGTGATTGAAATCCTCTAAGTTGCTGGAAAAACACCTACCTAAACCCAGGAATCGTCCTTAGGGTTTAGGGCTTACAAAAAGTGAAGTTATGATGTTATATTTATAGGCAAGTTTTTTGTTGGAAAGGCTTGACGGTGTCACCCCGTAAAGAGTGACGGCATCATGACCAATTTTTCTTCACCAAATTGTAGATTTCTTTGTCCTCTTCGCGTGGGCGTTTGAATCACCTAAATCCGAGTTCGTATGCAAAAGTTATGACCAAAACAATATCAGCTACTTTTCGCGCAAGTTTTGACAAGTTAACACGTGACGGCCTACGTGACGCCTTCAGGAAATTTTCTAGGCCATCACTCTTTAATTTTACATGTAACGGCCTTGGGTGACGCCGTCATCTCCAATGCACAAAACTTTCTAGACCGTCACGGACTTTATCCACTTCCACCTCTTGTATTACTCTTGACGCCGTCATGAAGAAGCTTGTGACGCCGTCAGGTACTGTTCCCAACAAGGAAAATTAAGACTTTGCCGTTTTCTTCACTTTTATGCTCCAAAAATGTCCAAAATGCTTCCTTTTCCAGAATTCACTCCAAAAGTACCTAAAATCACAAAAGGAATGATTTAGGGCAATATTTGATCAAATAAATTCAATTCCGGGCTTAAATGACCCCCTAAAAACGGATCATTTTTTGCCTCATCATATTCCTTTACACTTAAGATTTGCTTGTCCTCATGCAAATGTGCATTTATTCTAATCAAAATACAAGTTAGGGGTCATTTAACACTAATATAAAAGTAATTACAACAAATAATCGTTCCACTAAAGACCAAAGACAAGCACAAAGGTCATATACTAGCACCTCACAAATAGTGTTTAGACACTCACATCTCTCGGGTGTAATAAAGTATATATCACAATATGGAAATGGAAAACATCTCTCACTACCTGACATAGCAAAATAGATTACCATAGGCTTGGGAAAGCATCAGACCTCCACTACATGGCGTAAGCACCTAGGATAAACTATCAAAGAGGTCTTTTAAAGGGTTATAATATTAGGTGTAGGGATATGGAATACACGGTTTTGTTGGAAAAAGACAATCTTTACTGGTGGCGAGTTAATCATCTTGGTTAATTACATGTACAATATGGCGTTGCTAAGCCAAGACTAGACTCGACTTACGCTAATAAATCAAAAGTAACAAAAACATAAAACAAAAATAGAATGAAACGGGATGGTAGTCCGTATGTTTTTTCTCTCTCTTTATTTATTTATTTATTTATTTATTTATTTTATTATTATTATTTTTTTTTGTGTGTGTGCATACACTCTTGCCCTACCATTCAAAATAATACATCATAGAGAATGTACATTCCCCTTACACTTGAATTTTACGTACTTTATAATAAACTAATCTATTGACTCGAATCAAGATAATCAAAACACTTGGAGTACTTTTAAGATTAATGCACATATGGGGGTAATAATAGATGTTCTTCCCCATTACTCCATAACATAAGTACTTTACCCATGAGTCCCAATCGTCCCAAAACAATATGTACAAGGATATGACTCGACTTAGCAACCATGTAATCAATTAAATAATTAACTAAGGGTTTAAACATGTAACAATAATGCACTAAAGACAAGTGCATACACGGAAGGCTAAGGCGATTTGGTTGTACATTTAAGTGGGTTGTAAAAAATTCTTCCTTTAAGTAAAATGCTTAAAGTTAGAAATGAAAAGATAGGCTTGGAGGGGTGTACTAGGGGTTTCGTGTACTAAAAATGAGTACAACGCTAAGGTGTGGGGAAAATTAGTTGACTTCACTAGCCAAGTAATATGACTTAAATGGTCAAGTAATTATGATACGGGTTTAACACAAGGGTGATCCTAATGCCTCTTATCATGTAGTAAATCCTACTACATGAATGTAGTCTCACTAGCGGTCTCGGGATGCATCACTAACGCAAGTTCTAGAATTTAAATGCTACCGGTACACCAATAAGCACTAATAATGAATGCTTTTCCTATCAAATCTAAAGGCGAACCTCACATATTTGGGTGGAAAATTTTTCTGAATGGTACGGTTTTGTGCTAGTCATACGACTCCTATCTATGAGACGCTTGTTAAGGCTAAAGTTTCACTCCTAAATGTTGTAAAAAATTTTAAATTTGGCGCTAAAATTACACTAACAAGTATTTCTCTTAGTTTTATTACACGCCTACCATCAAACAAACAAAACTCAAGTGCAATTGTATCCTATAAGGTATCATCATTTACCCTCCCCTTACACTTAGGATGAACATTGTCCCCAATGTTCAATTAAAGAATGTAAAAGTGAAATAAGTAAAAGAATGAAATCAAATACTCCCCTGATTCGTTCGGTGTGGATAGTGTGGTAACAAGGTTAGATCTTCCTCCAAGAAAATGAACAATTAAAGCTTCCCTTCCAGAAAAATAAATCATCTTCTTGTCATACATAACCTGTTAAACCTGAGAAAACAATCACAAAAACTCAAAGCATCAATCCGAACAAAGAAAACTCACAACTAGATGTAATTCCAGAATTAGGAATAAAAACAAAACAATTAAAGATATAATGCTTGTAGAATGAATATTTGCAGATTTCCTGGAGTTTATAAAACTAAAGAATCAACAAAAACTTTAAGACTCTGGTATAAACAAAACTTGCAAAATTTTTCAGAATTTTTGTACCTGACGCCGTCAGGTTATAACTCCTGACGCCGTCAGAATATTCCTGCAAAAATCTCATGTTAAGTTTTCGGCAAATTTCTGGAAAAACTTTTGCCTTACTTCCTAGAAAATCTTGCAAAACATCATTATGACTCGATACAAGCATTTGACTCAAACAATTACTAATACACATGTTCATTTAATATTGTTGTGGTTCATGCTCAATTTCGTTCTTATAAACAAATTTGGATCTCCCTTACACTTATCTTTTGCAAAATACCTTTATATGCAATTAAGACGAAGTTAAAAACAAAATAAAGCATTTTCACAATTTACTTTGAAACATGAGCCACAAACAACAAAAATAAAACATGAATACGGAAACAAATAAAATCAAATAAACAAACAAATAAATAAATAAATAAACAAAGCTTGGGTTGCCTCCCAATAAGCGCTTGTTTTTGTTCGAGTCACGAGCCTGACTCTACCCTTATTTAACGGAAATAGGGGAGGTTTTCCGTACACTTTGAATTAAGTGCGGGTGGAAGTAGCGATACACACCCTTAGGGTGGAAATACGCCACGTAAGGTGAAGGGGGTGAGTGAATGGCTTCCTTCATCTAAAACTACCCGGATAATATTAGTTGATGGGTGGGTCAGTTCCTCTTTTGTCTCCTAGAAATATATCTAAGGATGGAAAGGTGTGTAAAGATTGAGGTTCCGGTTCATCAACACTAGGAAATTCCCTAGAACTAGGAGTAAGGTTATCACTACAAGTATTCAAACCTATATCCTCAAGTGGTGCCTGGTCCAAGGGTTCTACCTCCATCCGAATTCCTAAATTTTCTTCTACTTCTTCCGGGTAAGTCACGGGTGGTGTGTGTACCTCAAATGATGGTTGAGTATTTTGTGGGCTTATGTTATTGACCTCATCATTCCATGTGTCAAGATCACCTATATCCTCATCATGTGTTTTGGTAGAATCTATCCTAAGCATTCTCCTAAGTATCTCACGTGCTTCTCTAGGCATCTCAACTTCTATGTCCGAATCATAAGGATCATCCTCAATAATCTTATATTCAATTTGCCTAAAGGATTCATCATGTGTTTCTTGAGATTCAAAGTCATTGGTCATAAAACCTAGGTCTTTTTGATCAATGTGATGATGCTCGGCTAAATCCTCCTCAATTTTCTTCTTAGGTAGTGATAATAGCAAACCTAGTGCTTCATCTAACTTATGGTTTGTTGCAACGGCTCTCTCCATAATTCCTTGGCAAACTAGGTCGCATTTCCTATTGGCCTCACTAAAACGAGATCTTAAACATGGAGGTTGTTCATAAGAATCTATCCTAGGTAAAGGCTCAGATGATTCATAGGTGTCTCTAAATGAGGTATTTTGAAATCTTTGGTGTTCAAGCTACTCAACCTTATCTTGCAGTCTTAGAAGTCTAAGTGAAAAGTCCCTTTGAAGCAAATTACAAACAAAATCACAAAGAAAAGATAGACTATGAGAAAGCTACAAAATAAAAAGAAAAAAAAATCTCACTTGATAGGAATCTAATGAGTAGACCTAATCAAAATAGATTTTAACCTAAACAATAACTATTCCCCGGGCTGCGGCGCCAAAAACTTGATGCGTGGGAATTGCACCAGGCTTTACCTCTCAAGGGATCTCGAGAAGCTTACAACCCCCACCAGGCAGTGTACCTGATTGTTGTAGTATAGTATAGTGACAAGTACCGGGGGATTGATCGTTCAACTCAGGAATAGTGTCGTTAGGATAGAAATTAATCTAACTAGGTCTAAAGGTGAAGGATGATTCTTTTTATGTTTTTATATTTTATGAAAAGCAGGTAAAAATCTCAGGTATTGGAAGAAGGGGCGGAATTAGTTGCTAATCAACTAACCCAAAAGCTACTAACTAATGTGCAAGAAAACTAAACTAGGGTTCTACAAGGGATGTGATGCATGTCTACCCATGATATGTTACTCCTTGCTAGCTATCCAATTCTACCTATTGAATTATCACACCTTGTTTTAATTGATGGGTTGTATTCCTTAATACCATTCGTGGGGTGGCGTATGCACTTCCCCAACTCTATAAGCTCCCACTTCACTCCTATGTCGAGCCTGCAAGGAGCTCCTAACATGGGATCATTAGCTACTTCGCGCGTAAGTTTTGACAAGTTAACACGTGACGGCCTACGTGACGCCTTCAGGAAATTTTCTAGGCCATCACTCTTTAATTTTACACGTGACGGCCTTGGGTGACGCCGTCATCTCCAATGCACAAAACTTTCTGGACCATCACAGACTTTATCCACTTCCACCTCTTGTATTACTCTTGACGCCATCATGCAGAATCTTGTGACGCCGTCAGGTACTGTTCCCAACAAGGAAAATTAAGACTTTGCCATTTTCTTCACTTTTATGCTCCAAAAATGTCCAAAATGCTTCCTTTTCCAGAATTCACTCCAAAAGTACCGAAAATCACAAAAGGAATGATTTAGGGCAATATTTGATCAAATAAATTCAATTCCGGGCTTAAATGACCCCCTAAAAACGGATCATTTTTCGCCTCATCACTAAGTTAACCCAAAGGAATGAGAAGTACATCTGGGAAGAAAAGGAAGAAGCAGCCTTCCAATTGTTAAAAAGAAAGCTTTGTGAAGCTCCAATATTGGCCCTCCCAGAAGGAAATGAGGACTTTATAGTATATTGCGACGCATCTTATCATGGACTAGGAGCAGTTTTGATGCAAAGAAGCAAAGTGATAGCTTATGCATCTCGACAATTGAAGAAACACGAGGAAAACTACACGACTCATGACTTGGAGTTAGGAGCTGTAGTGTTTGCACTCAAGTTATGGAGACACTACTTGTATGGCACCAAATGTCCCGTGTACACAGACCACAAAAGTCTCCAACATATTTTGGATCAAAAGGATTTAAATATGAGACAACGTCGCTGGCTAGAGCTACTCAGTGATTATGATTGCGAGATACGTTACCACCCAGGAAAGGCTAATGTAGTAGCAGATACGTTAAGCCAAAAAGAACGATTGAAACCACTCCGAGTTCGATCACTAGGGATGACTATTCACTCACCCCTTCTATCCCAAATCCTTACAGCACAGAGCGAAGCTCTTAAAGAAGAAAACCGACCCAAGGAAAAGATTTACGGCATGCCCGAAAATAAGAACGGTTTTATGAAGAAATCCGATGGAACACTGTGTTTCAAGGACAGAAGTTGGATCCCTCTGGTTGGAGGTATTCGTGAGCTCATCATGCATGAGTCCCACAAGTCAAAATACTCCATTCACCCAGGTTCTGACAAGATGTATCAGGATTTAAAGAAACTATATTGGTGGCCAAACATGAAGGCTGACATCGCAGAATATGTCGGTAAATGTTTGACGTGTTCAAGAGTAAAGGCAGAACATCAGAAACCTTCAGGTCTACTTGTACAACCTGAACTTCCTATGTGGAAATAGGAATGAATCACTATGGACTTCATCACCAAACTTCCAAGAACTTCATCCGGATACGACACGATTTGGGTTATTGTTGATCGTCTCACAAAATCCGCTCATTTTCTACCCATCAAAGAAACCGATGAGATGAATACACTTGCTCAGCTGTATGTGAAGGAAATTGTCACTCGACATGGAGTGCCAATTTCAATCATCTCGGATTGAGATAGTCGTTTTACCTCTCATTTATGGAAATCCTTAGAAAAATCCTTAGGAACTAAACTAGATATGAGCACCGCATACCACCCTCAAACTGATTGTCAAAGTGAAAGAACTATTCAAACCTTGGAAGACATGCTCCGAGCATGCGTTATTGATTTCGGAAAAGGTTGGGATAAGCACTTACCATTAGCAGAGTTTTCATACAACAATAGTTACCACGCCAGCATAAAAGCAGCACCATTTGAAGCACTTTATGGTAGAAAGTGCAGATCGCCCGTTTGTTGGGCAGAAGTTGGAGAAAGACAACTTATAGGACCAGACCTTGTTCGGGAAACTACTGAGAAAATCATTAAGATTAAGCAACGCTTACAAGCAGCCCGAGACCGACAGAAAAACTACGCCGACATAAGAAGGAAACTCATGGAATTTCAAGTAGGGGATAGAGTCTTATTGAAAGTATCTCCCTGGAAGGGAATGGTACGATTTGGGAAACATGGAAAGTTGAACCCAATATACATCGGTCCATTTAAAATCCTGGAAAGGATAGGACCCGTGGCTTATAAACTCGAACTTCCCGAAGAACTTAGTCGGATTCACGATGCCTTTCATGTGTCAAACCTTAAGAAGTGTTTATCTGATGAATCTCTCGTTATTCCATTAAAAGAAATTCGACTAGATGACAACCTTGTCTTTACCGAGGAACCTATTGAAATCATGGATAGAGAAGTCAAACAACTCAGGCAAAACCGTATCCCTATTGTCAAAGTTCGTTGGGACTCCAAGCGAGGACCGGAATATACTTGGGAGCGCGAGGATCAGATTCACTCCAAGTACCCACACCTCTTCACCTAAGACACCCTTGGCAACTATCTTAGACTAGAATTCCAGGACGGAATTCCCTGTAAGAGGTAGGTAATGTAACCTCTCGTAATTTTCCCTTACGATTAGTAAATGCTCACGAAGAAATAAAACGATGTTATGATAACTTAACACCACTTTTACGGGTAACATTTTTTTTATTAATGGCTTGATATTGGAACCACTACGATAACTGTGATTGATTGTTTACCTAGGAACGATGCTTACACACAACCTAGATAATCTATATTTATTGCGAACTATAAATATATATAAAACATTTATATTTATAACTATACGTTTCATCTAAATACCGTATACAATTTATACATTTCCCGAGCCTACGAAAATTCCCGAGAACGATCGTTAATATTTTTGAACTTCGACACGATACCCGAAACACGCCATGTGGGCCCCCAACACCCTATGGGCCACAAAAACCAATTACAAACCAAACGGACTAGTATTATTTTCTTTCTTTTGTTTTGGGCCGACACAACCAACAGCCCACAGGCCACAAGCCCAAACGCACCCTTTGTATTTTTTTTGTTTTGTTTCTGTCGCGATACACAACCAAACGTACCCTATTTCTTATGATTTTTATACACAACACTTACATATTTTTACTCATCTCAATTCACCTAGTGCCCAATAATCATGAATGATAAAACTTACACTTCCTCACACTCATTTACTACCCTGGAAATGACCAAAGCAAACCACAAAACATTCCATGCAAAGATAAGACCAAAATGTGTTACAACATTCCTTCCAGCCACCCCTGCTCCCCAGTGACAAGTGAATGAACACTATGCATAATGTGAATGTCAGGAATGAATAGGAAACAATCTTACAAAATCTAAGCCATGTTAACTCATGATTGGACAAGAAGTGTGGTGCCAAGATTCATATACATGCTACAATCAATCTCATGTGAACCTACCTTGTCTCTACACTCCAAAAGCTCACTATATAAGCCCTCACATGCAAACTAAATCGTTACATGCATATATACGTACCACAACTTAAAAATATAACAAGAGAAAGAAGTGTTGAAGGACGAACGGATTGCTCAAGTGTACCACGACTCAAGTGAACCTAAAACATCAAGCTTGTAGCCTCTTGAACCTTTGGTAGAACGTGAAGTGAACCACGAAGCCCTTGTACCATCACACAATCCTTACACCACATTTTACTCCACCTTTGAAAGGTGAGGTGAGACCTTGAACCTATTTCTATTTTTTAGATATATACGATTATGTTTTGTGCACAAACACTTGCTACTAATAACTCGTAAATTATGAACACAACATGCGCATTTTATATATCGTATCATTAGTTAACTAGATCACTAACGAGACCCTATAAAAGAATTGAACTCATATTAACGTATACACAAGTAATATCACACGTTTCTAAGTAAGTTGGACCTATACGATTTCTACTAAAAGACCTAGAATTATTTTGAGTTTATATTGTTTTTACGTAATGATTTTGGCCGTGTACTTTGGCCTCGCCATTTTAAAAATCGACACAAGACCACACTATATTTGAACACGAACTAATTGTCTACCTTGTAAACTATCGAGACTAATAAATATTTAGACCTAAAAACTTAATTTGATCACCTAAACGACCCTAAAGCAAAACGTGATTCTCATAAGATTTTCAGGAAATTAAAATAAGATTTGGGCCGTTTAGCACAATAAGCTATTTTTAGCTTATTCTAATAAGCTGATTGTAAAAGCTCTTTTGAAATATTTTGTAACTTAAAATGATGGACTTTGATAAGTCTAGTGTTCCCCCAAACCCTTTGGATCGAAAAACACTAATGGGCCTTGGTAATAGTCTCGTTAAGGCCCATTTAAGTGAAAATAAGGAGATTAAGCAAATAAGCTGTGGAAATAAGTTGTTCTAAACATTCTGAGCTTATTGAAATATTAAAAATGTTAAGTTTTGAATTTGGTCATTTTTGGACTATTTTTGCAAAATTTCATTAACGAGGGACTAATAATGTCAAAATTGTAAACATGGGGTCAAAATTGTCAAAACAGTTTTCTAAGGATATAAACTGTTAATATGGAAACTTGGTGTTAATAAATGTAAATATTGATATGATTGGACCTAAATCGTAATAATATATAACTTTGGACTAACGACGTAAATATATTCCGTTAAGTGTAAAATGTGTAAATTGGAGAAACTTAAAGGATCAAATAGTAATATTGATTGTGAATAATAAATTTTATATATATATATATATATATATATATATATATATATATATATATATATATATATATATATATATATATATATATGTATAAAATTTATATAACTATAATTAAATTTTAGACGATAAAACAATACGTAATTATTATCTTTTTACATCTATGACGTAACACATCACCTATGCACATTATGGATTATTCATGAGTTATAATAAATGTTCGCAATAAAACGAGACTTAGAAACTGAAACTTGCCATATCTTTTAGGTTGTGTGTGAAGCCGTTGCCTTGCATCGTTGAGATTACGATTATTCTACTGTACTACTAAGGTGAGTTCATAGCCCACATTTAACTTGTTTTTGTGGGGGGGATACATTCTCAAAAACCGAACACAAGTCTTTTCCTATAATTATTATTGCTTAAGTAGCTATTGCCAAAAGTCCCTCGATCATGAACCTTAATCACTTGAAGGGTGAACGTAAATAATTGTGAATAGATCTGTTAGGGATTGACAATCCCCATTTGGTTGCTAGAGGAAAGTCACCAAATACACTTTATTTGATATCATAGGTTACTGGCAAATACCTATCTTGGGGGCAACTTATTTCACATCATTATTATGGATAATTTTGATGTCTGTTGAATCGTTGAGTGTCATGAGCTTAAGGCAATAATGAATGTGATTTCTAACTTGTTTATTTGTATCGATATTACAATAAACATCTATCTCTTGTGTTCAAACTATTAATTATAAACCTATGAATTTCACTCAACTTTTGTTGACTTTTAGCATGTTTATCTCATGTAACTAAATGGAATGGATGGCAAAGGCACGAAGTGGGCAAATAAAGAAACATTTATTCCTCTTTGAATAAAAACTTGTTGTTGAGTAATGAAACCTCTTGGAAACATGAATATTTGGTATTTTAAATAAAACTTAAAACGTCTCATTTGAGTCGTTTTCTATAATTGTTTAAAGATCCTCGATATAATACCCCAAAAGTCTTTCGCTGTCAATATAAGTCTTTCGCTGTATTGTTCGTTTTTGGGGGTGTTATACCTGCAAAACATCATTATGACTCGATACAAGCATTTGACTCTAACAAATACTAATACACATGTTCATTTAATATTGTGGCGAATCAAGATCATTTTCGTTCTTAGAAACAAATTTGGGGTTTCCCATTACACTTAGATTTTGCAAAATACCTTTATATGAAGTTAAGACGAAGTTAAACAACAAAATAAAGCATTTTCACAATTTTAGTTTGAAACATGATCTACCAACAATAAAAATAAAGCATGCATACGGAAGCAAATAACATCAAACAATTAAAAATCACTCAAATAAAAACGCACAAAACATGTGTTGCCTCCCAAGAAGCGCTTTTCTTTATTTACGAGTCTTGTAGCTAGACTCAAGGTCATGGGCAATTACGTGATCTCATCATTGGTCTCATTCTCTAGGTCATCTCCAATCTTAGTTTTGCATTCCGGCCCCGATTGTAAATGTTCTTTATAGAGACCAACGACCTTTTTCACAATTGCTCCAATAATCCTATTGGCAAATTCCCTATCAACTTTATATTTTGGTCCTAAAGTCAAGAAATCCTTATAGAAAAGGCTCTTTTTCTCCCATACATAGTTCATGCCCTTTTTCTTATCCTCTTCATTGATGTCCTCAAATGCACCAATGTTATCCATATCAAATCGAGGCACAAAACGAAATTCTTTCATTCTATTAGGCATCCTATATGTGATCCTATCAATTTCACTAGCAAATCGGATCGTCCCTTCTATCTCATCATATTCTAATTTGGATTCTTCAACAAATGGCTTACCAAACACAACATGGGATAAGCGACAATCAATAACACTAGCTAGGTCTTCGACAATCATAAAGTCAACGATATAAGTAAAGTTACCAACAAAGACATGTAGACCTTTAATTCTCCCGACAAAGTTACAAACTCCACCGGGGTATATGGGATCTTTTCTAGGTCCAAGTCTTGTTTTCACTATATCATTATAGACACTTGAGGACATAATGTTTATTGGGGATTTAAAATCAATGTAAGCATTGTCAATGTGCTTATACCCAATCATACATGGTGTCTTAGCATTCTTAGGATCGCCTCTCTTTATCTTAGGGTCAATTCTAGTAAAAGGAGGTCGAGGATTATCAATAAGATTATTATAGTACGCAGTCTCCTCCTTAGTGGGATATAGATTGAAATAGTCATCCGGCTTTGGATCTATCTCCCCTTCCTCAAGTTCTTCAACAACATCCTCAAAATCATTAGATCCTAGGTCCTTATTTGAATACAAGGCGGTCGCTAGGTCGCAAAATGCATGATCGAGCTCAACATTAATTAACCTATTAAGCTCCCTAAGTTCCCTAATCTCATTCTCAATCTGTTCACGCAACAAAGCCACTTCACTAGGGGAAAAGGGTGGATTCGCGTTTTCTATAATGGCCAACGGAATAGTCAATGAATTTAATTTACTAACAAAGGCACAAAGAAAAAGATAGACTAAAGAAAACCTAAAAATAAAAATAAAAATCTTACTAGAAAGGAATCTAGCAAGTAGACCTAATAAAAAGAAATCCTAACCTAGAGAATAACTATTCCCCGAGCTGCTGCGCCAAAAACTTGATACGTGGTGATCGCACCCGCGCAATAGGTTTTACTTCTTCAGGGATCTTGAGAAGCTTACAACCCCCACCAGGCAGTGTACCTGATCGTTGAAGTATAGTATAGTGACAAGTACCAGGGGATTGATCGTTCAACTCAGGAATAATGTCGCTACGATTAGAAAGCCTACTAAACTAGGTCTAGAGGTGAGGGATGATTCTTTTTGTATTTTTATATTTTTTGGAAAGCAATTAAAATATCGGGTTTTGAAGGAGTGGGCAAAATTAGTTGCTAGCCAACTAGCCCAATTAATCTAAAGATGCAATCAAAATAAAATAAAATAAATGAAAACAAAACTAATTATACTAATGTGGTGAAACAATAATGAGGAAAGTTGTGTTTACTTAGATTTCATTACTCCCTAGATATCTTTTACAGTTTGATTAGCTTGTTACAATTGCATGGATGATGGGTCATATTCCTTAATACTAGTCTTAGGGCCGTGTACAATATTCCCTAACTCTATAGGATCCTACTTCACTCCTATGTCTAGCCATTAGAAGCTCCTAACATGGGATCATTAGAATTCTCCTACACATTAAATACAACCAAAAATCGTAGTACACCTACGATCATGTTTCTTAAGACGTTCAAGCAAGTTACCAATGGAAGTCTGCCAGTTTTCTTAAACCTAACATCGAATACAATCATCCATAACAGTTATAAACAAACAATCAACCTATAATCAACATCTAGGTTTCACTACATATAAGCAAACACAAGAAAAATCTAGCCTAGCATGTTAAATAAAAGACAAGCGTAAGATGTAATAAAAAAACACATAGACATATTGAATGATTTGAAGGGATACTTATCTTTAATTGAACATGAAAGAATCAAGGAGTTGAAACCCTTGAAAAGCTGATAAATTCGGACTAGGGATTATTCCCTCAAAGTTGCACACTAATAAATGAAATTTGGAAAACTATATATAGATTATACATCGTGACGGCGTCATGTTTTAGATTGTGACGCCGTCAACTCGCCGCCATGATAAAATCGTATTGCATAGCTCTATTTGTGACGCCGTCATGTGTAGAAATACTCTGGGCCGTCACTAATGTTTGGACCCTGACGGCCTTGGGTGACGCTGTCAGGTCCTAGGCTTAAAAACTCTCTGGATCGTCACGTGTATTTTCCAATTCCACCTCCTTTGTAACTCTTGACGCCGTCATGTTGAGAGTCTTGACACCGTCAGGTACTGTTCCAGCAAGGAAAATTGAGACTTTGCCGTTTTCTTCACTTTTATGCTCCAAAAACGTCCCAAATGTTTCCTTTTCCAGATTTCTCTCCAAAAGTACCTAAAATGACAAAAGGAATGATTTAGGGCAATATTTGATCATAAAATCATGAATTCGGGCTTAAATGACCTCTTAAAAGCGGTACACTTTTTGCCTCATCAATTGGCTAACACCCTTTCGTGTTAGCCAAGTTTGTAAACACTATTTTGATTGATTCATTTACTTTGTCTTAATTTGCTTTCATTGGATATTTTATATGTTTTTATTGATTTGATTTGATCGTTTACTTGTTTATTGTATGTTGTATATTGCTAGATCATGAATTATATGATGACAAATATGTGATTTATGATCTTTATCATGATGATAGGTTAGTAACACATGGACACTAGGGGTCGTTGCTAATATACCATTAGGGCTAGAGGTGGACCAAGCCCTAGATTAGGTGAATTTTGACTAAAACAAGTAAGTTAGCACGTATTCTTATAGTTGACCATTCGCGTGAGAATAGGTAGTACTATGACCATTAAACTATCGAAATAAATCGTATAGAGTAGTTCACACACTTAATGTGTGGTATTGATTACTCAACCTGTAAGGAATTATTGAAGTCAGCATTTAGATACTACTGATGGATACTGCTGACAGGTTCCTACGGATACTTATAGTAGTTTCTGCTGAAGACTGGTTCCTGCTGATGATAGACATTCTAGGATATAGTTAATCCGTAGATAGCGTTTGGTTATTTTACGGCAAGATATGTAGAATATCTTTTGTAATTTAATATTATTCGTTTCTTGTAAGAAAGGTTAGGGTTTCTACTTGTACAAAAGGAACCCAAGGTCATTGCATTATGTACGTGTATCAAAAAAATTGTTAGTCAATAATAACGATCCATAGAGGATCAAAGAGTTTAGCATATCGTTTGTATTTATATTCCGCAATAAATATAAGCTCACAGAGATTGTCTATTTAGTTTTACTAGTGATTACATTATGATGGATCTAAACACCTTGAACTTGTGTTAGATTGATACTTTGAGTTATATCACTAAGTATGCGGAATCTACTTAGTAACACTTAGAAGTTTGATTGTGAGTAAGACAGTTGTATATGATGTAAACAAACTATTAGCTCCAATATTATTAATGATAATAATACGAGTGATCTTGATATCACTAGGGTTACACCTTGAAGCTCTAGAAAACGTATATCAAACCTTTAACCTAGGATCTCCTTTTATAGCACAAGAAGTCCTCTTCTACAAGATAAGTATAAAGCTAATAGAATAAGATATACACAAGATCTATTCTATATTTATCTAAACACGTTTCCTAACAGTTATCTAATAAGCAGTGGTAATATATGTTCTTGCAGTGGTAATGAGTTTCCACTGCAAGTACAATCTTCTGCAATTGTAACATCTTCTCTTAGCCGTGGTAACTGTTAGTATAATTCCCAACAATCCTCCCCTAACTTATGATTAATAAATAAATCAATAAGTTTCTTCAAGTATGCAGCAAACATGAGGATATGGGAATTCTTCCAAACATTTATCTTCTTCTTAATAACTCTTTATCAGCTCTCACACTTTGATCATAAATCCTTTGTATCAAATCATCTATGACTTCAGTTCTTTCCCAGCACCTAAGCTTCTTAGTCAACATCACTGTCAATACTCCAGCTCTCAATGGATATTCTTTCTCAGCCAACATAAAGACATCAACTCCATCTTTAGTAGAAATATGATGCACAGAACTTGAATCATAGAATTTCCACAAAGTTCTTGTACCATGAGTTTCAAATCTCCAATATCTATCACTTGGGTCAGGTTCATATAATCTTCTGAAGTGAACCCATAACTCCTTAGCTTTGACATCAACAATTTCATCCTTTTTAAACTGATCTTGAACAATTCTCCACAAAGTATCCAAATCTTCTCTATCACAAGATCTAACAATATCTTCAAAATCTCTGCAAATGTTTGTGACACTTCCAGTTCTGATGATCTTCCAAGCTACACCAAAACTATCAGAAAAGATTTCCCAACCAACTACTGGATATCTTGATTGTAGAGGTTCAATATTAAGTATATCTGTCTCTATAAACAACATGTTTGAAACTTGCTCTTCTGTCAACTTACTAGGACCCTCTTCTGCTTGAGATGATTTCTGAGTCTTCAACTTCTTTGCTTCTTTTGATTCAAGACTCACTCCAGTCCTTTTTGCCTTCAATGTTATTGGTTCTTGATCCATTGGAATGAATTTACTATCTTGTCTTTTGATTCTGTAATAAATTCCTTCAATCTGATCATGTGACATTCCTTTGAATTGAGCCATCTTCATATTACCAACATGGCAACAAAAAGTCTTCATCTCAGCAATAATCTGTGCCTTTGTAGGTTTTCTTGGCTTCTTTTGACCTTTTCTAACATCCCCAATGATTTCATCAAGAGCCTGCTGATTCTTCATTTGAATGAAATCTTTAAGTTGAGCAGACTTTTGGTCTTCATTCAAGGTTGTATTTGCAATAAGTTCAATGGCCTTCTTCCTGATTATTTGATCATTGTTAATCAAGTAATCAATCTCTTCTTCTGTAGGCACATAAGTGAACAATGAAGGTTTCTCATGTATAACAGTTGGTGAGACACTTGAAATTGGTTTTGCCATTACTGCTTCAAGTTTATCCAACCTCTTAGCTTCCATAAAACTAGCAACTTCATATTCCTCAAGCTTTCTCTTTCTTTCATTCTCTTCAGCTTGTTGTTGCTCTGCTAATCTTGCATCAAAGTCAATCTGAGCTTGTTCATACTTAGAAATCTTTCTTGTCTCTTGATCTGAAGTAATTACAATAGCCTTTCCTTTAACTGATCTTATTCTGGCAGCTTCTTCCTCTGTAGTGGTAATTTCTTGAGTAGCAGTGGTAACTTTTTCTCTTGCAGTGGAAATAGGTTGATCAGTGGGAACTGGTTCTGCTTCAGTGGAAATTGGTTGAGCAGTTCCAACTAAATCATCAAAGTTAAAACCAGCATCAGCATCCATATCTTCAAAATCCAATTTCCTCCCCTCAATGTCAGCTACATCATCTTTTGCTTGAGCATCATCAGAATCAGTAAGCTCAGCAAACTCATTTTCAAAATTTTTACTCCTCCCCTTAAGCTCTGCATCTATTTTCCTCCCCTGTTTGGAAGAATCTCCTAAAACTTTAGTAGAACTTGCAGAAAACTCATCCTGAGGTGAAGATGATGAAGATAACACAACTTTAGATCTTTTCTTCTTGAGATTCTCAACTTCATTCTGCAATCTTTGAATCTCAGCCTTCAATTGATTCAGCTCTGTGGCATGTTGTTCTTTGGTCTGTGCCAGGTCTTTCTCCAGAGCTTGAACCTGCTTGACTAATTTGGTACAAATGTCCATCAATTCAGGTAGTTGCACACTACCTTCATCACTTCCAACTGTGTAACCTGCTGGGAGAGGTGAATCATGAGGCATTGATTCAGGCTCTTCCCTAGTTGGACTAGGATTAAGCCTTGAACCACCACTGCTTGTCCCTAAACCAAAAGGTTCAGCAACAGGGTTAAACAATAATACGAGTGTGAACATCAACCACTGATGAAAAACAGGGCCACTCTTCTCGTTTGACTTTTGTAAGTAGGCCACTTGGTTGTGCTCCTCGACAAATTTTAGAATCGCCATGATATTTGTGAAAAAGAGAATAAAAGTGTTAGTAATCAAGATAAAAAGCAAGTCGTATGATGATCAATTTATACTAATAGGGTTTGAGGAGGTTGCGCAATGTGAATTATCTTTAGAAAGAATTATCTTTGGAAAAAGAATAATTTATAATAAGTAAGTAGATAATTCACAAAAGATTTTACCCTATTAATAAGGAAAGACGGTTATTTACAACGGCTAGTAAAAAATGGATTACTGACACAACAGTTGTAACGGCTAGTTCATCAGTGGAAAAATTACTTTTGCGGGGTAACTAATGAACTAGCAGTGGTAAAGTTTTCACAACATATCAAAGAGCAATGGTTAATAAAACATGAAAATTTGCTGCTCTTATCATAGTTTTTAGCAAACTACCAGCTATCAACGGATTTGATATGTCTTTACCATGAGCCGTTTGCTATGGACTAGCCAACTCTTGATCACTTGGATGTATGGTGAGTTGATAACCTAGTTTTTGGTAAACTATCAACCATAAACGGATTTGATAAGTCTTTACCAGTAGCCGTTTGCTCTGGACTAGTTGATTCTTATGTGGATTAGACATGGTGAATCAATAACCATTTGTTGTGTGTCTATGATACACACCTTATTACTCCAATGACTCCAATAATATGGGTTGTATACTGCAACTCAACTTAACCCATAAAAATTAACCCAAAGTAACTTTTTAACCAAGTTACTATTCACAAAAATATCTTCCAAAAGTCAACCCGATAATAACCAAATTTACTCCTCCAACCTACCAAAACAAGTAGGAGTAAATATTCTTCATTAATTAGAATTCGACCTTGACTTTGCATATAAAAGGGGGCTCATAACTTTTATCTTTAATCAACAAACAACTTCAACAACACAAACCCTTAATCAACACAATGAGCTGGTTTCCTTTAATCTACATCTCTTCTGATGACTCTTCAGATGAGGAAATCAGTTATTAATCAGACTCTGAAGAACTGTCAACTGGATGGAGTGGATATTTTCCACCAAGTGCTGCAACTGCTACATCTTCAAGCATGAAGCCCAACAAGAAGATTTCAGCTGATCCTGCTCCATCACTTGAGTTTTATTCAAGCTCTTCATCAGATGATGATAATGATCCAACCTTTGACCTTTCCAAAGAGCTTCCAAAGGCCCTCACCACAACATTGACAACTGCTATCAACAACATGAAGTGGCCAGCTATTGAAAAGCCTACTCAAGCACCAAGGCCTCCCAAGCAAGTTCTGGGACTGGCTTGTCCAAGGAAACAACTTTCTTTTGATGACAAGAGAAAGAAGACTTCCAAGGGCAAGCACCAGTATGAAGGAAAAGGAAAGAAACCTATGAAGTAGGTGTTAGGTTGTAGGTTCATGTCATGGGTGATGATTTTCTGTTTTGGTGACTATGTTTTTCTTGATGGTTGTAATGTACTCTTCTTATGATCAATAAAAGTACCACTTTCTTCTTGCTTTTATCACCAAACTTTCCACTGTTGTATGTTTATTGCGACTGTGCTTTTGATAACTCTGCATACAAATTAGTAGAAAACCATACATACAATACAAACAATATTAGTACCTAAAAACTATCCTGCAACACTGAAAAGTATGAGACATCAAAGATTTATGGATTAAGCATTCCAATACCTGTTACCAAGTATTGAAATCTACCCAGATCAAGCCCTTTTGTTAATAAATCAGCATAATTGTCATCAGTATGAATTTTGACAACATTAATAAGCTTTTTCTCAAAACAGTCTCTAATAAAATGATGTCTAATTTCAATATGTTTAGTTTTAGTGTGTTGCACAGGATTTTTAATAATGCATATGGTACTACTATTGTCTATATTGATAATGGTGTTCATGAAATTGTACCCATAATCCAATAATTGATTCTGAAGCCAAAGGATCTGAGCACAACAACTAGCAGCAGCAACATATTCTGCTTTAGTGGTTGAAGTAGCAACCATAGTTTGCTTCTTGAACTACCATGACACCAATCTACATCCAAGAAATTGACATCCTCTAGTAGTTGATCTTTTATCCAAACTTGCACCAGCATAGTCACTATCTGAGTATGTGATCAATTCCATTGGAGAGTCTCTTGGATACCATAATCCTAGATTAGGATAAGCCTTCAAGTACCTAAAAATCTTTTCCACTGCTGTCATATGTGATGTCTTTGGAGTCACTTGAAATCTTGCACAAGCACATACAACAAACATAATGTCTGGCCTTGATGAAGTTAGATACATCAAAGAACCAATCATAGATCTGTAAGTGTGAACATCAACATTAGCACCACTAGCATTCTTCAACAATAGGTGAGTGGTCTTATCAGCAGGGGTATTTGAGGATTTTGCATTAGTAAACTTGAACTTCTTAATAATCTCAGCCACATATTTGTCTTGACTGATAAATATGCCTTCCTTACTCTGTTGTACTTGCAGCCCCAAAAAGAATGTAAGTTCTCCCATAGAACTCATCTGAAATTCATCTTTCATCAGCTTCTCAAACTCTTTACACATCTCTTGTTTAGTAGAACCAAATATAATATCATCAAGATAAACTTGAACAAGTAGAATATCACCCTTGTATTTCTTGATGAACAAAGTTTGATCAATCTTGCCTCTATGAAACCCATTATTCAACAAATAATTAGCTAAGGTTTCATACCACTTCCTTGGAGCCTGATGTAAGCCATAAAGAGCCTTAACCACTTTATATACTTTAATTGGGTGTTGAGGATCTTCAAAGCCTGGAGGTTGAGAGACATATACCTCCTCATCAATAGTTCCATACAGAAAGGCACTCTTAACATCCATTTGATAGACTGTAAAGCCCATAAATGATGCATAGGCTAAAAACAATCTAATAGCCTCAATCCTTGCAACAGGAGCAAAAACTTCTTCATAATCAATACCCTCCTCTTGAGTGTATCCTTGAGCAACCAATCTAGCTTTGTTCCTGATGACAATGCCTCTTTCATCTTTCTTGTTTCTGAAAACCCATTTAGTACCAATGACCTTCATACCATCAGGCAAGTCACAAAGAACCCAAACCTTTTGAAGTTTAAACTGCAACAACTCTTCTTGCATAGCTTCAACCCAGCTAGATTCTCCTAGAGCCATATATACATTCTTAGGCTCCACCTGTGAGAGAAAGCAGAAAAACAAACACTCATTCTTCTTACTATGTTTCTTGGACTCATACACTTCACTGATGAACCCATGAATATTATCTTTCTTTGTTTGTCTTCTAGTCTTCACACCTGATTGAAGTTCACCAATAATATTATCAAGTGGATGCACTTTGTGAATTGAAGACTGTGATGTGTTAGGAATATCATATGTTGTTGGCATGTTTGAGATCTCTACATCATCACTTGGTGATTCCTGAGAAGTATGTTCCACATTTGGGCTGACAGTGGAAACTTTTGGTGTAGCAGTGGGAATGGAGTTACCACTGCTAGTAGGAATATCTTTATTTACATCAAAATTCACACCAACTGCATCACTTGTCTTTTCAGAATTATCAACAAAGTCCCAAAGTGGCATAACAATTTGATCTTCATCATCTTTACAGGCTTCATCTTCATCAATGAATTCTTCTGAATCTTCAAGATCTTTGTCTCCAGGGCTTGAAGTGAGAGGAACATAATTCATTGTATTTGATAATGTTTCAAGATCAAATAGCCAATCTGGTCCTGAACCTGCCATGTTTGCTTTATTTTCAAGAAACTGAACATCCAAGTTCTCTTCAATCTTCTTTGTTCTTAAGTTATATACTCTAAAAGCCTTGCTAACTATAGAGTATCCAACAAAGAAGCCTTCATCAGACTTTTCTTCAAATTTACCCAGATGATCAATGGTATTGAGAATAGTAACATGACACCCAAATGGCCTCATAAACTCCAAAGTAGGAGGTCTTCCTCTGAATAACTCATAAGGTGTCTTGTTCTTTGTTTTGACCACTAAAACTCTATTTTGAATGTAATAAGCAGTGTTAACTGCTTCAGCCCAAAAAGTCACTGGAAGCTTTGAATCAGCTAACATGGTTCTAGCAGCCTCAATTAGTGTTCTGTTTCTTCTTACTGCAACTCCATTTTGTTGAGGAGTTCTTGCAACACTAAATTCTCTTTTAATACCTTTGTCTCTGCAGAAATCATCCATAACTTTATTCTTGAACTCTGTCCCATTGTCACACCTGATGATCTTGATTTTCTTCTCATATTGATTTTCAACTTCAGTGATGAATGTCTTAAGGATGCCAGTAGTTTCATCCTTGGTTTTTAAAAAGAAAACCCATGTGAATCTACTAAAATCATCAGTCACAACAAGACAATACTTCTTTAAATTGATGCTGCTCACAGAAGTAGGACCAAACAAGTCCATATGCAGCATGTAGAGTGGATGATCAATAGAATTGAATGCTTTGGTCTTGCATGAAGCTCTGTGTTGCTTTCCTTTGAGACAGACAACACAAGTTTGGTCATTTTCAAATCTTTTCTTTGGTAGACCTCTGGCAAGTCCATCTTTCACAATCTTGTTGATGGTCTTGAAGTTAACATGACCCAATCTTCTATGCCAAAGCATTGATTCATCCATAGTGGCTTTAGCAAGCAAGCAAGTAACATCATTATTAGCCACTATGTTCTTCATGTCAATGCTATATAGATTTCCTTTTCTAGGGATTTTAAGCAAAATATCACTTTCATCAGGGAGCTTATAATCCTTAGATAAGATATAGCATTCATCTTCTGTGAATAGAACTCTATGCTTCTTGTCACACATCTGTGACACACTAAACAGGTTGTACTTGAGTTCTTTCACATACTGCACATCTTCAAAATCAATGTTTCCAGCCTTGATGGTTCCTTTGCCAGAAACTTTGCCACCAATTCCTCCTCCAAAGCTGACAAATTGTCCATCATAAGGTTGAAAGTCTGAAAGATAGGACTTATTGCCAGTCATGTGCCTGGAACATCCACTGTCTGAGTATCCTTGATCATTTGTAGTCTTTGAATGTTCCTGCACACAAAATAAAGGAATTAGTTCCTTTTGGGGACCCAAGCCATAAATGACTTGGATCTACCTCATGTATCAATATAATTATATCTATCAAAGGTCATTGATACACCATTGGGATTGTTTGAGGTGATGGTTCCTTTTGGTTTCCATTCCCAACGTGCTGAGGCCTTAACAGCATTTCCCATATTTACCCTTTTCTTGTTAACAGACCTACCAGTGGTAACCTTTGGCCTTGCAGTGGTAACGGCTGGCTTAGCAGTGGAAACTGCTTGTTTTGAAACTTTAGGTACCCACTTCTGATTATTGTTAACTTTCTTTTCAAAATTGGTCTTTTTCCCTGTTTGAGTAGATTTAACAAAAGTAGTAACAGGGGGCTTAGGATAAACTCTGTTTTTATTTCTGATAGTTGCAACTGCTGGTCTAGCAGTGGAAACTGCTGGTCTAGCAGTGGAAATTGGTTTAATGCCAGAATGAAGCAAAACAGACCTGGGAATCATCTTGCTAAGTGGATTTGGGTGAGTTAGATTATTAGCATTTTGTCCATTCACCCTAGTATTCCCAAACACTTCCCTTCTTCCCAAGTGGTAGGTACAGCTATAAGACAAATGGTCAAAGCTACCACATATATGACAGGGTTTTTATTGAACACAGAATCACAACCAAATTGCCTAGATTTAACATGATTCCAACTCCTCATATTACCCCTAGGAGTTGGTGACCTACTTCTGTACATCTCTGCATATCTAGTAGTGGGCCTAGTGAAATTAGGTTGTGACCTAGGCTTCTTTTTTACTACATCAGGAATACTTCTTTTAACCTCCACTTTAACATTCTCAGGAACACTAGATTAACATTTAAATTTTCATCTTTAAGAGATGAGTCACTAGCACTATCAAATACATCAACCTCAACCTGAACCTTTTCAATTTCAACTGGTTTAACAAATTTTGGTCCATAGGTCATAGGTGGTTCCTGGAATTCCTCTAATCCTGTGTGAGCTAAGTTAATGCCAGGAGGTGATGGAACACCTCTTAGAGGTGGTGGAACAGTTTTGTATCCAACTCCTGATTTGGCTTTGCTCACAACTTGGGCTTCCCAAATCTTGTCAATACACTTGGATTGATGATCCAGTGTTTGCTTAGTTATCATTATATTCTCACTAGCCATCTTAACCTTTTATAGTTCTTCTCTAAGAACCTTATTGACAGCAACCTGATAATCTAAGTCTCTTCTTAATACTACAATATCATCATTGAACTTAGATTCATTTGCCCTATAATGCTCTAATTGAGTTTCTAAAACACCTAGATCTCTTTTATGATTTGCTAAGTTGTAATTAGTATGAGTTAACTCTAGCAATTGTTCATCATATTGTGCTTTAATTTTCTCATACTCTTTTAAGGCCTTACAAGATTTAGAACAAGCATTATCAATTTGTACCTCAGAGTCAGAAAAAGACATTAGTGCCAGCTCTGTAGCAACCATTGTAGACTCTGAATCATCTTCCTCTTCCTTAGTCATAAAGCTCCAATCAAAGCTCACTCCATCAATAGCCAATAGCCCCTTTGGCTCATCAGTAGTAGGTTCCTTCTTCTTGTCCTGCTTGTACCAAGTTGACCTGTTGTCAGACTTCCTTGGCTTTCTGCAATCCCTGGCAAAATGCCCCTTCTTGTGACAATTATAGCATTCCACTTTCTTTTTGTCAAAACCTACTGTTTCATTGCCACTGATGTTGATCTTTCTTCCAGTTTTCTTCCAAAACTTCTTTGTCCTTAGGCTTAGTCATGCCACTTGCCATTTGATGTCCATCTCCTCCATATCATCCTCATCAATTTGATCCAAATCCTCATGATTGAGAATTGAACCACCCACTTGACTTGATATAAAGGCATAAAAAGTAGTGTCACTAAGTCCTGCAATCTGTTTCTTTGAGCTACCAGTGGAAACACTTCCACTACCAGTAGAAACAACAATGTTAGCACAGTCATCATCACTATCACTTTCTTCATCTGAACTATCATCAATAGATGATGATATGAGTGCTACACTTCCTGAACTTGAGCTTATTTTACCAGCTTTCTTCAATCTTTGTTCAATAACCTTGAAGTTATTGTACAAATCATTAAGTTTCATGGTCTCCAACTCTGGCTTATCTTCTCATACAACAACATTGGTTCCAAACTCAGAGGGTAAGCTTCTTAAGAACTTTAGATTAAGGTCTTCCCTTTCCACCTCTATTCCAAAAACAGTGAGTTAAGTAACAATCTTTTGTAGCCTTGTGAAGATGCTATCAAGAGATTCATTACTTGTTGAACCAAAGTTTTCATAAGTCTGCTTTAGCAAGGTCTTTTGAGTCTTCTTGGTGGAATCATTACCACCAAAAACTTCACAGATCTCATCAAAAAGAGTCTTTGCAGTCTTGAACTTGCTGAATGCTAGAACTTGGTCTCTGGGAAGTATCATCAGCAACAAACCTCTGGCCTTCCGATCATTCTTCAGTTGAAGTCTTTCATCATTAGTAACAGGTCCAGTGTTGACCTTAATTACTTCCTTGCCACCAACCATCTCTGAAGTAGAACTTGGTTTGAAAGAATTTCCAACCATAATGATCTCCCAAAGTGTGTAGTCTTGGACCATAAAGAATTGTTCGATCATCAGCCTCCACATCTCAAAGTCATTCAACTTAAGCTTTGGAAGCTTAGCAGCAATGTTTGAGTTACTGGTTTTTGTCTCCATTGATTCTTCTAAGTGAACTAGAGTCTTCTAAATCAAAGTATCAAAGCCTGGCTCTGATACCACTTGATGGATCTGAACACCTTGAACTTGTGTTAGATTAATACTTTGAGTTATATCACTAAGTATACGGAATCTACTTAGTAACACTTAGAAGTTTGATTGTGAGTAAGACAGTTGTATATGAACAATGTATGTAAACAAACTATTAGCTCCAATATTATTAATGATAATAATACGAATGATCTTGATATCACTAGGGTTACACCTTGAAGCTCTAGAAAACGTATATCAAACCTTTAACCTAGGATCTCCTTTTATAGCACAAGAAGTCCTCTTCTACAAGATAAGTATAAAGCTAATAGAATAAGATATACACAAGATCTATTCTATATTTATCTAAACACGTTTCCTAATAGTTATCTAATAAGCAGTGGTAATATATGTTCTTGCAGTGGTAATGAGTTTCCACTGCAAGTACAATCTTCTGCAATTGTAACATCTTCTCTTAGCCGTGGTAACTGTTAGTATAATTCCCAACACATTAGTAGGCTAACGATCCATTGGCTCAAGATCTATCAAGTCTAGATCCTACAAGTAGTATCAGAGCCATAAGATAATCTCTGTAATCAAACTTACACTCAAATACCTTCTCATTTAGTACCAATGAGAGATATAGATACTTTTGATGTCACTCTGACAAATGCCAACACTCTCACTCAACAACTTCAACAGGTTGCTTTCTCTAATAGTGTTGGGATCATACTTTTGTATTTTAGTCAAGTCTCGGTCATTACCTTTTGTAATAGGTTGCTTAGTTATTTATTTCACTATGTTTATGTTACTAGGCTTAAGTATGCATGTCCATGGGCCTTGAAATCCCACGTTTAAGATGAAAGAGAGAGGAAGGGAGTGTTGCCCTACTCCTCCCCTATATATACTAAGCTTATGTAAACATTAATATTGTTGGTTATTTGAATACATTAAGGAAACTCTTGCAATTACTTTTCTCTCATTCTTATAATCAACAATCTCTCATTCTCATCTCATTTCTTATACTTGTGTTTACAAAATGGTGACCTAACAAGTGGTATCATTCGCCTAATAGAGATTGAAGTGCTTTTCTTGGTGTTAACATGGGATTTAGGGTGTTGTTTCATCATCTTTTTGCTTCTTTCTTTGTTTCTTACACTTAAATCTTGAAGCTTGGATAAGTTTTAAGGTTAATATAGTATTTACAAGCTTAGATTTTGCATAAAGTTTTGATTTTTAAGGTTTTTCTACTCAAAATCTTCAATAGTTAGTGTTTTCTAAGTATTAGTGAAGTTATTTGATTAAAAGTACCTTATTTCTAAGCATTTTTCTTCAAAAATTTGTGATTTTTCAAGTTTCTGACCATCTTACGCGTAAGTTTGGTGAATAGTATGTTTTAAAAGCTGTCTACAGTACTTTTTTGTCCTTTCTACGCATAAGTTTTGCCTAAAACCCCTTTCCTACGCATAACTTTGGTCAAAACCCTCATTCTACGCTTAACTTGGTCTTCTACGCTTAAATCCTACGCGTAAGCTCCATTCCTACGCTTAAGTTCTACGCTGAAGTTTCATCCTACGCAGAAGTTGCCTGTCTACGCATAAGTTTGATCTTACGCATAAGATTTAATCTTACGCGTAAGTTGCTGGAATCTACGCATAAGTTTCATCAAAGGTTTTCTCTTCGTGCTACGGTGACTCAGTACTTCCCTAGCTTGGATAAGTTAGTGGAATACTTCGACTTCGGATATCTTTCAAGCTTGGATAAGTTTGAAAGATTTGTTTGGTCTTTGAACCTTACGCATAAGCTTAAAACTTATGCATAAGGTAAAATCTTACGCATAACTCAATAGTTTACGCATAAGATCAACCTTTACGCATAACTTTGAAGTCTACGCATAAGTTTCAGTTTTACGCGTAAGATTTCAACTTACCCCAGGGATTTTTGAACTTAACCAAAGGAACGTGCATTTCAATCTTCTACAAAGATCCATTACTACACAAGTGTTCTAAGATGTCTCAACCACCACATTACTACTTTTCTAATCCTCAGCAACAACAACATCAGCAGTATCAACAACAACAATACCATCATCAACATTCATATCAACAACCTTCACAGTCACACTTTCATCAACAACCGTTTAATCCACAACCACAATATCTCATGATGCAACAACATCAAATCATTCCTCAACAACAACCATATCAAATGTCACAACAAAACACTCAGTTTTCCTCCAAACAACCTCACTGGTTTGATAGAATGTGTGAAGTTATTACATCTCAACAATCCAGACATGAGGCGGGATCACTTGAAACACCTCCTATGCTAACACCAGGGAACTATGTTCAATGGTCAAGTCGATTCTTACGATTTCTTGAATTAAAGAAACCTCATGGGAAATTCTTGAAACAAGTGATACTTGAAGGACCATTTGAGTGGCCAACAAGATTTGAAATTGGTGATCCAACTGCTGATCCTCCACGTCTTCCTGGAGAGAGACCTCTTCCAGAATCTCAACTCACAGAAGAACAGAAATTACATCGTGAAGCTGATGAGTATGCAATGGCCTATATACTTCAAGGAATACCTAATCTAATTTATCGAAGTGTCGATGCTCGGAAAACAGCCAAAGCTATGTGGGAACATGTTCATCTCCTTATGGAAGGCACTCAATTGAACAAAGATGATATGGAATCCAAACTCTACATGGAATACACTGACATCACAATTGAACCAGGAGAGTCACTTGAATCCTACTATCATCGTTTCACTAATGTGGTAAATGATTTGGAACGACACAAAATCGCAGTACCAAGGATCGCAGTGAACTCCAAATTCGTTGGTAGTCTTGGTCCGGATTGGCATAAATATGTGACATTCGTTCAACAAACCAAAAATCTTCATGATGCACCATATGGTTTGTTGTATGATTTTCTGAAACACCATGAACCTGAAGTGGAAAAAGATCAAGCTCTTCGAGGAGGATACTCACCATCACCAACACCAAATTCTTTGGCACCCGTAACTCAATCTCCCAATGCTCCACCACCAATGTCAAATCATGCATATGTTCAAGAGCAAAACTACTTCAGTTATACACAATCTTCTACCTCGAACCTAATGGTCCCTTATGATTCATCTCCACAGAATACTTCTACTCAACTTGTTCCATTAAACAACAATGATGCAGTGTATTACTCCAACTCCAATGAAGATGACGATGATGACTTTAATACGTTGAATCAGGGACTTGCTCTTATTGCTCGTGCTTTTAGCAAATTCTCCAACAAAACAAACAACCGTCAACGTTCATCTTCTAACACAAGGAATCAAGCTGTTGTCAATGATGGAAGGGTGGAAATTCAGAATCATAACTATGGTCGATCTGGTTCAGGAAGTTCTTCAGGAAATTTTGGGAATGGTCAGAGGTTTAATAACAATGGTGGGTTCAGGAACAACTCAGGCTCTTCTCAGCAAAGGTCTGAACCAGTTGCAACTAGGAACTCAAACTCAGGGAATGCAGTGTGGTATTATAACTGTAATGAACAAGGTCATATAGCGACAGCATGTCCTAAACCGAGAACTTGGGGTAGTAAGTTTCACAAGCAGGCATTACTCATGGCTCTTCAAGATGAAAAAGATGGACATTTCCTTGAACAGGATAACAACTTCATGGCAAATGTGAACAATGACGATGACATGGAAGATCTGGAAGCCAATGCAGCTGTGATGCTTATGGCCAACATGCAGGAACTTCAGTTTAATGATTCAGGTCCAGTGTATGACACTGACGGCTTGTCTCAGGTACATGACCTCAATGCATGCCTAATACATGATATAGCCTCACCTTCTGCTTCTGAATCAGATATGGCGCAAGTTGTTCCATCTGACTCATCTTCATCTTCTCAAACAGATGAACAAATAAGCACAGTTGTCATATTTGATGATGACACAGTTGTTACATTTGATGATCCTATTGAGAATGATAAAAATGATCATATAGAACAACATGAACCATCGTTTGATCCAGACCCTGACCTCATACTGTTATCCAAACAACTGAATGCTCAACAATTGCAAATCATAAAATGGAACGAGAAAAATAAAGCTTTAAAAGAAACAAATGTGTCACTTGCAAGAGATATTGAGTGTTATAAAATTCAACTTTCAAATCAGGAAGACAAGATTAAACATGCAAAAAGTTTTGAAAAAGCTTTTCAAGAATCTTACAACAAAGAGCAAGATCTCCAACACAAAATGGAAGATTTAATTGAGTCAAACAGAAAGTTAATTTTGAAACTCGAATGTGAAAAGTGTGAACTGAAAATGCAAGTTGAACGTCTTCAAAAAGTACTTTAAAAAACAGAAACATAATTGTCCAGTTGCAAAAAGGATTTTTGTGAACATAAAATACGAAAAAGGAAGTATATAGATAACTTACTCGGTGAGATTGTTGATCTTGAAAAACAACTCAAAGAATTTCGTAATATTGTTTACAAAACCGGGGGCTCTGTCACAACAATTCAGAAATTTACTTTAAAACCGAGACCCGATAAAGGATTTGCACTTGGCGATTTCAAATCAATATTTCTTCACACAACATTCAAAGAAAATCCTAAGATTTACAGTATGGACCATATGCTTAATAATACGATTGTGCGTACTGTTGTTTTTGATACTGAGGAAGAGGAAGAACTTGAAGACGAGAGTCGATCAAAAATGAGTTATGTTCAATATTGGACACCATATGATTATTCATAAGCTCCTCATATTTCTAAATCTTTTGTTCCTCAAAAGGAATTACCTGAGAAATCATGGTATGTCACTGAGTCATATGTTTCATCCTCTAATGCGGCCCCTGTCCAAAATGTAGCACAAATAAATGGTCCTTTACCATCATCCGGTGAAGTTACACCTTTACCTAAAAATTGTCGTGTCTTAAATTATTACAAAACCTTTATGGAAGACATCGAAATTTTGGAGGAAACAATTGAACGTAATTCTGAAATAAAAATTGAAACTTTTCAATCCGCTTACGAGCGAGAAAAGAGAGATATTTTTCAAAAACAAATGTTGCCAATTGTCAAACACCTCCGTCTCTGTGCTACACGTTGGGAACAGGAACTTCAAAACGAGGTCAAAACTATGATATACGTTTTCAACTCTACTGAAAATGAGATTTTGGTTCAAAAGCAAAGAAATAGAATTTTAAAAAATGATGTTGATCGACTCTTGGAACAAATTCTCAATGTTGATATTTATTCTGTTATCATGAATGATCTCTATAAATCTGGTACTTCTATGCTTGTGGATGATCTTTGTGTCGATAATAACTTGTTGAATGTAGAAATAGAGACACTTAAACATGATAATAACATACTGAGAATAAAGAATGATGATGTGACAAAACAATTTTCAAAAGAAATTTGTCTGCTCAAACAAAGGCTTGAATGGTGTCAAGCTCAAAGTATTGAAACGAAATTGAAACTTCAAAGTCAAAATAATTCAAATTCTTGTCAGCTTTGCAAAAACAATGAGTCTTTAAAAAGTCTGTGTCTCAAATACGAGAAAGAAATTGCGGATTTAAAAATCAAAAACGTCGAATGGCAACAAAACCGCGATGACATTAATTATTGCAACGTGAAACTTGAGTCTTAAATTCAGGATAAAAATCACATCATTATTGATTTGAAAGAGAAAATTAAGCTACTTCAAAAAGGAAAGATTGTTGACACCACGGTGATAGCACCATGATTGTATCAATTAGACAAAACTGCTAAAGGAAATTTTGTTCAAAACACTAACGTTGATAACTCCACTTCCACAGGACTAGTCTCCACTAATAGCGTTAGCAGACCCAAGCGAAAAAGTAACAAGCAGAATAGGCTCTGGCAACGTAAAAGAGGACCACTAGAAGCTCAAGAAGTAGAAGATCAACTTAGGAATTTGCATAAAACTCATGTTGCATCAGATTTAGATTCTAATCTGGCAAATTGTAATCAAAATCTAAGTGTAACGAATGATGAACCTTTGAATGTTTTGAATATTAATGCATCTTGTGTGTTTTGTCGTAAAAGCGTATCATCTGGTGATCATACAAAATGTATTGCTAATTCTCTTCTTAATCGTCATAAGAAACGTAGGACACGCATTCCTTCTAGGCCCACTACTGCCTCTAAGTCTATATTAGGAAAGCCACCTTCTACGGGTTCTAATGAAGTTGAAGTTACCCCCATAAGTGCAGAGAACAAATCTAGGAAAATGCCAATTACTTGTGAATTCACCAAAAAGAAAGCAAGAACTAGTTGGAATTGGCAACGTTGGTTACAATATAAACCAGACTTTAAATGGATTCCTAAATTGTTGAATACATGTGCTTCTAACCAACAGGAACCCGCACTTTCTTTGGGTTCTACCCTTACTTCTGTTCCATCCGTATCGTCTTCTTATGATGCAGGTGGTACAGATTGTTCTCTGGATTGTTGATAGCGGATGCACCCGACATATGACAAGCAATCTCAAACTGTTAAACAACTTTGTCTCAAAGTTCATTGGTACTGTCAGATTCGGGAATGATTATTACACTTTAATCATGGGATATGGTGACTATGTCAGTGGGAACATTGAAATCAGTCGTGTTTATTATGTGGAAGGCCTTGGACACAACCTTTTCTATGTTGGTCAATTTTGTGATGGGGATCTAGAAGTTGCATTTCGTGAGAAAACTTGTTTTGGTTCGTGACTTGCAATGAAACGATCTAATGTCTGGCTTACGTGGTTCTAATCTTTATACAATATCAATGTCAGATATGATTGCTACATCTCCGATATGTCTTCTCTCCAAAGCGGAATCGACTAAATCTTGGTTATGGCACAAACGTCTTTTGCACCTGAATTTCAAAACTATGACTGAACTTGCTCGTCACAAACTTGTTGATGGATTTCCAAGATTCCGTTTTACCAAAGATCACTTATGTTCAGCCTGTAAACAAGGAAAAAGTACTCGGGCTCATTTTCCTTCTAAATCTGAGAACAGTACGAATCATGTTTTACAATTGCTTCATATGGATTTGTATGGACCGATGCGTGTTCAAAGTATCAACGGTAAACGGTACATACTTGTAATTGTGGATGATTACTCCAGATGGACTTGGGTTTATTTTTTACGAAGTAAAGATTAGGCTCCTTCAATGATCATCACCTTTCTCACTAAAATTCAAGTTCAGTTACGCAACACGGTACGAATAGTCAGAACTGACAATGGAAGAGAATTTAAAAATCAGACACTTCGGTCATATTATGAGAGTGTGGGAATTGAACATCAAACATCTATTCCTAGAAGCCCAGAACAGAATGGAGTTGTTGAAAGACGCAACAGGACGTTAGTAGAAGCTGCTAGAACTATGTTGATTAATGCTCAATTACCAGATTACTTATGGGCGGAAGCTGTTTCAACCGCATGTTATACCCAAAACCGTTGCATGATCACAAAACGTCATCGCAAAACACCTTATCAAATTGTTCACAAAAGAAAACCGAACATCGATTACTTTCATGTATTTGGAGCACTTTGTTATCCGAAAAATGATCGTGATGATTTAGGTAAACTTAAAGCAAAGGCTGACATCAGAGTGTTTGTTGGATACTGTGAAAATTCTAAAGGTTTTCGGATATGGAATGGTCGAACAAGAGAAATTCAAGAAACTATTCAATCTAATTTTGATGAACTCACACAAATGGCTTCTGAGCAACACAGCTTAGGACCCAAATTCAACCGTCTTAACTCTCCGGACTCTTCGGCTGAACCATTGCCACTCAACCACAAAGAATTGGAAACTTTGTTTGCTCCACTATTTGATGATACAATTGAATACCGTTCTACTGAGGTCTCACCCAATTCCGCTGCTCAACCTGATAATCTTCCAGTACCTGACTCACCTCAACAAACTACAACAACTGTTGAGAAAGACGGTCCTCCAATTGCATCACCATTTACAGCAGAACAAACTGTTTCTAACTCCCGACAATCAGCTGAAGATCCTACACCACAATCAGTTCCACAAATAGCAGAGCATGATCCTAATGCGTTCTTTAACCCGTTTGCATCGGCTCCAACATTTCCTGAAGTAGCTGAGTCGTCCACACGCAATTTGGATCCTGCTAACATGCGAGATACTTATCAACTACACCCTTCCACACACAAAAGGACTCGAGACCATCCACTAGTTCATATTATTGGCCATCCAGATGCACCTGTTATGACAAGACAACGACTTCACACTGATGGAGAAACTTGTATCTATGCACTCACAGTTTGTCAAGAAGAACCAAAGAACATTAAAGAAGCAATGACTTATGACAACTGGATTGAATCTATGCAAGAGGAATTTCAGCAGTTCATACGATTAGAAGTCTGGGAATTAGTTGAAAGACCTGACGGAGCAAATCACGCCTGGTAACGAAATCACGCCTGGTAGCGAAAGGCTACTCCCAACTAGAAGGACTTGATTTTGCAGAATCCTTTGCTCCAGTGGCTAGACATGAAGCTGTTCGGATCTTTTTGGCCTATGCTGCACACAGGAACATGGTTGTTTACCAAATGGATGTGAAAACAGCATTTCTTAATGGAGAACTCCGTGAAGAAGTTTATGTAAGCCAACCAGACGGCTTTGTTGATCCTGAGCGTCCTAATCACGTTTACCGACTCAAAAAGGCACTCTACGGACTTAAGCAAGCCCCACGGGCGTGGTATGACAAACTGTCCACTTTCTTGCTGGCCAATAAATTTTCTAAAGGTTCGGTGGATCCAACACTATTTACAAAAACCTATGGGGAGGACTTACTTGTTGTTCAAATCTATGTCGATGACATTATTTTTGACTCAACAAAAAGAAGTTACTCTAATGATTTTGCAAAATTAATGAAAGATAATTTTGAAATGTCCATGATGGGTGAACTTTCGTTCTTTCTAGGACTACAAGTTCATCAATCACCCCGTGGAATTTTTATAAATCAGTCCAAATATGCTCTAGAAATTTTAAAGAAACATGGAATGATGAGTTGTGATACTTATAATACACCAATGGGCTATACCACAAAACTAGATGCTGACTTACATGGGACACCAGTTGACCCTACCAAATACCGCAGTATGATTGGGTCACTCATGTATCTCACAGCTAGTAGACCTGATATAGTATTTGCAGTCTACATGTGCTCTCATTATCAGTCCAAACCAACTGAAAAACACCTCAGTGAGGTTAAAAGAATCATTCGATACATAAAGGGAACCATTAACTTGGGAATCTGGTATCCAAAGGATTCTGGTTTTGAACTAATTGCTTTTTCAGATGCTGATCATGCAGGATGTTTAGACACACGCAAAAGTACATCTGGTGGATTACAGTTTCTCGGAGATAAACTTGTGTCATGGCAATCAAAGAAGCAGGACTGCACATCACTGTTGTCAATAGAATCTGAATATGTAGCTATGTCTGCTTGTTGTGCTCAAGTCATCTAGATGAGATCACAACTTAAGGATTATGGCTACCTGTTCAACAAGATTCCGATCTACTGTGATTCCAAAAGTGCCATTGCTATCTCCTGCAATACAGTTCATCACTGCAAATCCAAACACATTGATCTCCGATATCACTTCATCAAAGAGCATGTTGAAAAGGGTACCGTTGAATTATATTTTGTTGGAACTGAGTACCAATTGGCGGACTTACTTACCAAATCCTTAGCACCATCAAGGTTTGCGAGTCTAGTTCACCAAATTGGTATGCGATGTTTGACTCCAGATGATCTGGAAAAGTTTTTAAAACACTATTGATCGTCAAACATCAAAACTATCTTTGTAAATATCTTTTCAAAAAAAAATGCAAGTACGACCACTCTTGTCAACACTATTTTTCATAAACGTTTTCAAATATGATCTTAAAACAAGTGTTGAGGGGGAGGTAAAATATTTTTCAATTTTTTCTTAATAATTATTACGTACTTGCATTTTACAAAATATATTACGTTTTATCAAAAGTGATGCTTCAAAAAGTTTTTCGGGATACTTTCCTTGACCATTATTATTAATTTTAATTTTTAGAGACTTCGGTCTAAGGTCGAGGGGGAGTAAAATTCCACAAGTTGTTCTTGTCGTAGACTTGGTGTAGTTAACGAAAGTTAAAATGTGTGTTAATTGGACATTAGGATTGAATGTTACATAAGGTTAAGGGGCCAAAATTGTCAAATAATGAAACTATTATTAACCTTGGTCAAAACCAAAATTGACCACTCATTCAATTCACCTGCAAAACCAGTTACACACATTTAATTTTACACCAACCATAATCAACGATTCAAAATCATCCTACTAATCCATCCATTGTTCTTCAAATCTGTAAGTACCAATATGTTTTGATCATGATTCAAAACAAGGGTTCTAAATTTCATCTTAATCCAACGGCTCAATCTTTCTTAATCGTTAAAATTTGGTCTAGGGTTTTGCATAAAATTGAACCCAGAAATTTGTTGTGATAATGATTAAATTGGTTAGTGGGAAATGATCGTAGGATGATACTAAACGTGTTTGTGAACTCCAATCATACCCAGAAACTCTAATTGATTGTTTTTGAATTTTAGGGTTCATACGTGGTTTTTAGGGGTTCTTGATTTTTGGTGTTATGATTCAAATTGTTGATGGGGATAGTGTTTATATATGCTTAGGAACTCAATTGTGTGGTTTAATTTCTTCAGTTACAACTAATTGATCATGAATCTTTGATTTATGGTTCAATGACACCAGCAGTTATGAACTCTTGATTTTGTGGGTAATTGTTGTTATAATTTGGTCCACATGACCCTTATCATATTAGGAACACTTGCCCTATTCCTATTTTAACCCAGAAACATGTTTGATTCCGTTTGTGATTTGGTGTTCATACGATCCTACGCGTTAGTTTGAGTTTGACATGTTTACGCGTAAAATTGTGTGTCTAAAGTGTGTTAGAATGAATTTGAATAAATATTGATCAGTGGTTGTGTTTAAACACTTTCAGGAATCAAAAGAGATAATATTTCAAAAGGTGATTTTTGTTAAAGACATTTCTACGCATAAGATACTCATCCTACGCGTAAGATCGAATCTTACGCGTAAGATTCGACACGTTTGAAAAACATTGTCTTGGATAAGACAATGTTTACGCATGAGTTTATTTCGTACGCATAACTTTTCCTTACGCATAAGTTATTATCTTACGCATAAGTCAAAAGTTACGCATAAGTCATTCTTACGCATAAGGTTCAATCCTTTGCCTAAGCTTCATTCTTACACATAAGATTAATTCTTACGCATAAGATGAATCCTACGCAAAAGATTGCACTTACGCGTAAAATAGATGTTATGCGTAGTTTTTGTTTTCTTACGCGTAATATGATTTCTTACGCATAAGAAATGTTATGCGTAGGATTTTTTCAATCTTACGCGTAACATTGCCTAAATTCTTGTAATTTGTATAAGTGTTGTAAAATTTCAAATGTGTATACTCTTGTAATGGTTAACTCATGTTGTAACTAGATTGTTATAAGTTTCTACCAAGTGTTAACTTCTAAAACACAAGTTTATTATATAACAACAGTTTTTACACAAAACACCCAATGATCAATTCAATATCTGCACAATCATGTAATTGAATGTCTGAGCTAACAACGTATATCACTGTTATGTTTGTGTTTGTTTATGATCAATTCAGATGGCACAACATAATGACATTCCATATGGACCAGAACCTGAACCAAAACTCTCCTGGGAAGAAACCTTTCCCGAGGATTACTCCAGAAAGATAGGCAAGAACAACTTAAGAATCAACTTCAACAAAATCACGTGCAATGAATCTTCATGCATTGTAGCTGTGGATGCTCTCCTCTATCACCCGAACAAAATCCTGTTCACTAAGTCAGCATCAGTGGCCTGCTTCTACATACACCAATTTTGGCATACACTTAAGCTAGACCTTGGGGAAGAGTCCTTCACTTGCACGCTTCATAACAGACAAGTTACTGTGGACATAGACACTCTTCGAAACGTTCTTGGTTTACCCGAGCTTGGCCCAGATGAAGAATACGATACAGTACCTAACGAGGAAGAGCTGATAGAATGGTTACGGGATATTGGTTACGATGATTCAGAAGAAGTAGTGACAAGACACTCTAGGGTCAACATCAGATTTCTTCCACAACCATGGAGAACACTGTACATCCTGATTGCTAAGTCTTTATCTGGCAGAGACACTGGTCACGAACACCCCAAGCTCCAACACCTCAAACTCTTCTGGGCTGTGGCAAACGTCAAAAAGGTGGATTATGCTAGTATCATTTGGGAAGACCTTGTGTGGCACATACAACACAAAACCACCAATATTCCATTTGTTCATTTCACCAAATTACTCATCGAAAGCTTCCTTCGTGAGTATGATGATATTCCACAAAGACTCGATGATGAAGCCAAACACACTTTCAGAAATGAGGACACTCTTAGACAAATTAAGAGACTTGACACCAGCACTCGTAAACAAGGAAAACCTTTTCCCGCTTGTCTCTTAAATGATAAAGTGAAGCTGTGTAAGAATTACAAGTACTACGTTCAAGCACTCAAGGAAGACAAAGTTGGTTTCTTGGACGAAGTTATTCTACCATCGTTCATGCAGAAGAAAGGGAAGAAAGGTAGCAAGTCTGGGAGCTCTGGTAGTTCCACCAAGTCTAAACAAAAGAGGGGTACACTCACGTTAAGAATTCCAGTCAAGAAACCTGAATCCATTCCTGAACCCACACAACCACCTTCTCCAAAACCGTCTGACTCAGAAACCGAATCCGACGAAGGTCCAGTTTATAGGGAAGCCTATGCAAACATCGACAAGAAGGTTAATCTTGAAAATATTGATGATAGGGACATGACTTTCGAAGATTGGGACAAAGACATTGATGAATTTGCTGATAATGCAAAATACCCAACAAATCTCAATCAAAGACCGTTTACTGAAGCAGACACAAAATTGGAAGAAGAAAGGATCAGGAAAGGGAAGCTGAAGGAACCAATGACTACTGAACAAGAATCTACTCACTCAAACATAGGCCTTTCAGTAGAAGAAGAAAATGAAAGAGCTCTTAAGTTGGGTCTCCTCCACAGCAAGATAGATGCATTCCAAGCTGATCAACCTCCACCTCCTTTGTTTTCTCAAACAAACAAAGCAGGCGGATCTAGCAGAATTCCTGAGTCTACTACAGGAACCAATGCTGCTTTGATTGTCTACGAAACCCCCACAGTATCACCTACAGAAGTAGATATGCTTAATGCTTCAGCAACTGGAGAAGAGGAAGATGAGGACCCTATAGATATTGATGCTCCATATCTTTTGACCATGGAAGAAATGGAACTCAGAGAAAGGGCTTAAGAAGAAGAGTTAAAGATAATGCAAGAAGCTGAAGAGGCTAGGCTTGAGGAGCTAGCACAAGCCAAATTGGAAGAAACTATTCGTATGGAAGAAAACAGAAAGGCTGAAGAGGCAGCCAAACTGGCAGAAGATAAGTTAAGAAAAGAAGAAGAAGCCAAGCTTGCTAAAGATCTTAGGCTTAAGGCAGATGCAGCCAAATTAGCAGAAGAATTAAAGCTTAAGGCCGAAGCTAACAGACTGGCTGAAGAACAAAGATTGCAAGAGGAAGCTGCCAAAGTTAAGAATGTTGAACAACCCGAATCACAAGGAGGAGATGATAAGGACGTAACCACTCACATTGAATCTTCCCAATCATCACCTCCAGCATCCGAATCTACCCATGACGAATCAATCAAGAAACCCGCAAGTACAAAAGCCTCTGCTGCATCCAAGTTGATTAAGAAAGCTTTTAGAAGAGTTCATGATAAGAAGAAAAGCAAATTGGAAGATCGAGTTGAATCACTTGCAAGTCAAGTTTCTGAATTGACAAAGCTTAACACAAATGTTCAGGAGCTGCAAGAAAAGGTTGACACCTTCTTAGCTAAGGATGTGCAAGAGAACTTAGAAGCCACATTAGCTGCTCAATCACATCAGTACATGGAACAACACTTAGTTGCTGAATTAAAAGAGTTGCTGGCACCTATAAGAGATGAACTCACCAAGTTTGCAGAATAAGCAGTCAAGAAAGTGATCAGATCTACCTCATTTACTCTTTGAGCTGACAAATCAACTTTACCACAATCGGGGTTATCAATGGACGAATTAGAAACCCAGCTCTTAGACAAATTGGCAAGTAAGTTCACATTGTCACCTGAAGAAGCTAAAGTCCTGGAAGCTTTGAAAGCCAAGATGTCTAAAGAGACCTGTAGCACTGAGACCGATAAACTGAAACGTCCAAGAGATGATGAAGATCAGGATCCTAACTCTCAGGCAAAGAAACAAAAGCAAGCCAAAGGACCCTCATCTCAACCAAAAGAACCGGTCATTCCTCCAACTACAACAACATCTACACAACAACCCAAGGCATCTGGTTCCGGTCCTAAAGCCCATGACCACTTTGAATACACAGGTGGAGACTAGATTCCTCAGATCGATGAAGTGCCAGAACCGTCATCTACTAAGAAGAAAGAAAGGAAACGAAAACATCATCAGCACAAACCGGAAACCTCTTCAAAAGGCACAGAACCCAAGAAACCGAAAACCATTCTCAAATGGCTTGACGAAGATGAAACTGCCGATTACTCCTGGTTTGACAAGATGATTAATTCGCAACCGCCACTTGCAGACGATCAAGAACCTCTCGATGGTCGAACAGTAGAATACGCTCAGTTGATTCAACATAAGTTTCATATGAAAAAGATGAACAAGAAAGAGCTACGAAAAATCAAGAATGATGCATTCAATCTTCTGAAAGATCGGTCTGCTAACTCCATCGAACTTGAGTATCATCTAGAAAATATTGTTCGAGCTATGTCAAGCAATATTGATTGGATCAATCCGGAATCTCATGTCGATCCGGTCACAAGGAAAACAGCACCATACATAACTGACTGGTCCAAACCACTGCCTATGATTGGGAAGCCAAAGGAACCCAAGATCCCTTACAAGTTCTTCTTCAACAACGACTTGGAATTTCTTCAACACGGAAGCAAGATTGAGAAGAAGTATGCCACATCACTTACCTTCCTCCCTGCAGCCAGATACCTCAACAATGCCATCGAAGAAGAAGCCTCTAACTTATTCATCGATAAAGTTGTTGACTATGACCGGAACGCACTCTATGGTATACATCATTGGCTAGATAACCGGGCACAGTATTATCGAAGCAGCAGACTCAATCAGACGATGGGTAATGTGACAAGTGAGTTGAAGATAGTCTCGATTCAGTTCATTTCGACAGTCACTCACTTTGGGTACCCTTTCTTCAGCAAAATAATACTCAAAAGACTTGATGAAAAAAAGTACGAGATTTCCGAGTTGGACTTTCCACGATTACTCCTCAACGACATAGAAGATATGTATCTGCTCAAAGTTCAAGGAAAGCTTTGCAACTTACCCAAACCAATGCAGCTTGCCTTTATCACAGCTCTCCTAATCTTCATCAGACAGATAGTCATCAGAGAAAGAGTAAAAGATCTTCAACTGGGAGTGGAAAGTTATCAGAAAAAGCTGAATCTCACCAAACCTAACCTTTTCAATATCCCCAACCTTCAACATCAATCTCAGTACACCTTGATCAGGCATCCAACATTTGGGTTCACTTACCGCAGTGTAAACGGTTGAAACTGCTTCATGACCTATGAAGAAATCCATAAGTTCTGTGATGAAACCCTGAAGTTCGTCAGAGATGGAATCAAAAGCAGATTGGATGACTTAGCACTGGGCAAATCCAAAAGGTGGAATACCGATGAGGCCAGAGAGGCTCGCAGATTCATTACAAGGATTGAGAACCAGTTGAAGCGTAGAGATCAGTTCAGGAGATTAGAAAGTTATGTTGGAGGCAGACCTGGATTTCTGGTGTTGACATTTCAGAGACCAGAATTGTAGCAAATTTGTAAGAACTTGATTTGATTTGTCAAATACTATTCTTCATTATGGCTTTTGCACACATTACAGTGCACAACCCGAACTTGTAAAGAAAGGACCCTGAGGTACGCATCAGTGCCTCAATCCTAATATAAGGAGCGAACGCTTCTTACTTTTGAGTAGAATTAATCAAATGTTTTATGATTTTTCATAATTCTACTCAAAAGGACAAGTATTTCCCTCAATAAGACCTAATCACTTGTTGAGGGGGAGCACTTGTCAAAAACAAAATACTTTGTTCTAAAATCAAAAGTTCTTGGTGAATCTCCCCATAAGACTCAAAAGGGCATATTTTAATCTAAAAGGATTGTCAAAAACATCATTATATATGCTATTTTTGAGGAGGAGAAAATGGAAAAGTAATTAAAATATAAGTAGTCAAAAGGGGCTAAAAGTTGTATTGTGTGCGAGCTAGACTCAGAATTGACCCAGGAATTGACGAGACAATAAAAGTTAGTAATATCAAAAAGACTTATCCTCGACGGGTAATAACATCAAGTTAGTTACTAGAGCTAGTTGTCACCTAAAAGCTGACAATGGATCTCTTTAACTAACCACGTAAGCGTGTCTCGAAAAGGATTTGTCTTAGTAGAAATGTACCGTCTCGAGAAACTTTCTGTGGACTTGACCAGGCCGGGTAATAACTTCAAGCTAGTTTAACTAGTGATGTAAGCGTGTCTCGAATCGGTCTTGTTCATTGAAAGTGCATCAATTCAAAATGCTTGCTCCTCCCGCATGTGCAAATTTATTAAATACTCATGAGCACATATGAAGGGGGAGCCCTTCAAAAGTGTACACAAAACTCTCAAAGTGTTAACCAAAATATTTGATTATCACAAACACTTTGAGAGATTTTCAATCAAAGGTTTCTTGGCTACTGTCGGTTTATCAAGGAGTTATAAGGTGATTAAGATAGGAATAACCGTCCTATGATCCGCCAGAGCCGGAGGGATCTACCCAAGGACATCTCCCATAGTTAGAATTAGAAGTCCTTAGGTATGATACGAAAAAAAAGGAGAAAAGAATGAAAGGGAAAGAAGGAGTTGAAGAATTAAAAAGAAAAGTAAAGAAAAAGGGTGAAAATAAATAGCCCTCCATATGTTCAACCTTAGGGCAGACACCGGGTTCAACTCATATGCTACTGGTTGTTGCTAAGGCGACACCGGTATTGAAGATAAAGTCGTCATGGACCCAGTGACGCAATGCACTAAACCTTCTTAACCACTCAAGTTCTCTTAAAAGAGCTTGTTTCATTCTCACGGGGAACCAGTGTAATCTATCGACGTATCTCTTAGAGATGGTTGATATTGAACCAGGAGACCCCTCCCTAGTCTCCGCATAGGAAACCTAAGTGTGCCCTTTTCGAGTCTAGAGCCATGAGATACATCAAAAGATCTCTTAGGAACACTTAGTATTTCTACAACTGGTGTTCTACATCAATGGACACCAGCTGTAAATTATCGAGTCCTTCGCAGATCTTAGCAATCTGCCAAGAACGTTTATGAGAGGATTACAAATGTATTTCTCAATGATTGAACGGAAACTCCTGCTAGGGTCAACATCAAACAGCCCTGACAGCAGGTCACTGCGGTAACCCCACAAGGGTTACGCTTAGTGTTTGCGGTGGTTCCATAGCGATCTACAGTCGTGAAGTGATCCCTAGCGACTCACCCAGTCATTGAGCTACTTAGTAGGTCTCGTAAGCTCCTTCGGGAGTATCTGATATGGGAACGGCCTTGATAAGGATTAGAAGGAGTCTTCACACTATGTTGTTGACAAACTCTAACTCTTTATCAGTAAGTACCGGTTGTTTATTGCTAACTGTTTACTTGCAGGTACCTCACCTCCGTGATGGTAGATTCCAACATGCTCATACATACATCTTGAAGCAAATGATAGCTCCCGCAAAGATCTTAGCACCACAAAGTTCAAAGAAAGATTCTACGCCAATAAGAAGAATCAACAAAGTATAAAGACTAAAGATCTTAAAGTATGATAAAAGGAACTTCGTGCACGTGAAAGTCTAAGTCCAAAGATGTATGAGTATGTTGGAATGGCGAACAACCACCACAGACGCAGGAGTGACAAATGGCAGACTACTTCATAACACAATCGCTACATCATCACCAAAGAACAAAGACATAGAGCGAAGTGCACTCATTATACTACATTTTTTTTGAAGACGTCTAAAGTTTTACATGTCACAAGTCAACGACAAAGATGAAGACGTCAAGCAACCGTGATGACCGACCCTTTGGGGGAGATTGTTGGGATCATACTTTTGTATTTTAGTCAAGTCTCGGTCATTACCTTTTGTAATAGGTTGCTTAGTTATTTATTTCACTATGTTTATGTTACTAGGCTTAAGTATGCATGTCCATGGGCCTTGAAAGCCCACGGTTAAGATGAAAGAGGGAGGAAGGGAGTGTTGCCCTACTCCTCCCCTATATATACTAAGCTTATGTAAACATTAATATTGTTGGTTATTTGAATACATTAAGGAAACTCTTGCAATTACTTTTCTCTCATTCTTATAATCAACCATCTCTCATTCTCATCTCATTTCTTATACTTGTGTTTACAAAATGGTGACCTAACAAATAGCAATGCCAAGTTTCCCTATCTCAGGAAGGATGAGTATGAGATTTGGGCCATGAAGATGCAGAACTGGATTGCCAGTGTCGACTTTAACCTATGGAATGTGATTGTAAATGGATGCAGTCTTAAAAAGTCTGGCAAAGGTCCTAATGGCAATTTTACAATCTTTCCTCCATCATCTGCTGAAGAAATCCTTGCTGTACAAAGGGAGAACAAAGCAAGAACTATCTTACTTCAAGCAATTCCTGATGACCACATGGGAGATTTTCATTCCCTTAGTGATCCTAGAGAAATCTGGATGGTCATAAAAACAAGATTCGGGGGCAATGAGGAATCTAAAAGGATGAGAAAGTCTATGCTGAAGCAAGAATTTCAGGAGTTTAGAATAACAGAAGAGGAGGGCATTCACAAAGGTTATGATAGGTTTTAGAAGATTCTGAATCAGTTGAATCAGCTTCAAGCCAGGCCTGATAATGAGGAGGTCAATTCCAGGATTCTAAGGGATTTACCTCCTTCATGGTCTCAGGTCAGCATATCATTGAAAACCAAAGGTGGCATGGATTATCTCTCATTTGATGACTTGTACAACAAGCTCAAAGCTCTGGAACTTGATATTAAGGGACACTCCTCTTATGCAGCATCTCCATCACACTCTGCATTTATCAGCACTAATTCTAACAAAGTGTCACATTCTCCAAGTCCAAGTCCTTCCACTAAAACATTGTCTTTCACAACCACTAGTCCAAAGAATTATCCAAAGGTGATGCATGGGATTGCGCCCTCACAAAAGGTTTTACCTCTCAATGGATCTTGAGAAGCTTACAACCCTCACCAGGCAGTGTACCTGATCGTTGTAGTATAGTATAGTGACAAGTACCGGGGGATTGATCGTTCAACTCAGGAATAGTGTCACTAGGATTAGAATGCCTCCTAAACTAGGTCTAGAGGTGAGGGATGATTCTTTTTGTATTTTTTATATTTTATGAAAGCAATTAAAAATCTCGGGTTTTAAAGGAGTGGGCAGATTTAGTTGCTAGCCAACTAACCCAATAAACTAAGATGCAATCAAAATGAAATAACATAAATGAAAATAAAACAAATTATACTAATGTGGTGGTAACAATATTGAGGAAAGTAGTGTTTACTTAGATTTCATTACTCCCTAGATATCTTTTACAGGTTAATTACTTGTCACAATTGCATAGATGACGGGTCATATTCCTTAATACTAGTCGTAGGGCCGTGTACAATATTCCCTAACTCTATACGATCCTACTTCACTACTATGTCGAGCCGTTAGAAGCTCCTAACATGGGATCATTAGAATGATACTGCGCATTAAATACAACCAAAAATCATAGTACACCTCTGATCATGTTTCTTAAGACGGCCAAGCAAGTTACCAATGGAAGTCTGCCAGTTTTCTTAAGCGTAACATCGAATACAATCATCTGTAACAATTATAAACAAGCAATCAACCCTAATCAACATCTAGGTTTCACTACATCTAAGCGAACACATGAAAATCTAGACTAGCATGTTAATTAGAAGACAAGTGTAAGATATAATCAAACAACACATAGACATATTGAATAATTTGGAAGAATACTTATCTTTAATTGAACATGAAAGATTCAAGGGGTTGGAACCCTTGAAAAAGCTGTAAAATTTGGCCTAGGGTTTATTCCCTCAAAGTTGCACCCTTATGAATGAAATTTGGAAAACTATATATCGATTACATCTCGTGATGGCGCCATGTATTGAATTGTGACACCGTCAACTCGCCGCCTTAATAAAAATCGTATTGCCTAGATCTGTTTGTGACGTCGTCATGTAGGATTTTCCTCTGGGCCGTCACTAATACTTGGACCCTGACGGCTGATGAGGCGAAAAATGAACCACTTTTAGGGGGTCATTTAAGCCCGGAATTGAATTTATTTGATCAAATATTGCCTTAAATCGTTCCTTTTGTGATTTTATGTGTTGATTACTTGTTTATGGTTGTATTGGATGAATGATTTCGATGTTAGGCTTAAGAAAACTAGCAGATCTCCAAATGGTAACATGCTTGAACGTCTTAGGAAACATGAACCGATGTGTACTAGGTTTTATTGGTTATATTTAATGCATGAGTAAATTCTAATGATCCCATGTTAGGAGCTTCTTGCAGGCTCGACATAGGAGTGAAGTAGGCACTCATAGGATTGGGGAAGTAAGTACGCCACCCCATGAATGGTATTAAGGAATACAATCCGTCATCCACGCAACTATAACAAGTAATTAACGTGTAAAAGATATCTAGGGAGTAGTGAAATCTAAGTAAACACAATTTCTCCACTTATTGCTCACAACCTTAGTTAATTTAATTTATTTTCATTTTTAGTATTTTATTTTAATTGCATCTTTAGTATTGGGTTAGTTGACTAGCAACTAATTCCGCCCAAATCCTTCAAACCCGAGATTTTTACTTGCTTTCTAAAAAAATATAAAAATACAAACATAATCATTCTTCATCTTTAGAACTAGCATTTAGGTTTTCTAATCCTAGCGACACTATTCCTAGCTGAACAATCAATCCCCCGGTACTTGTCACTATACTATACTACAACGATCAGGTACACTACCTGGTGGGGGTTGTAAGCTTCTCAAGATCCCTTGAGAGGTAAAGCCTGGTGCGATTCCCACGTATCAAGTTTTTAGCGCCGCTGCCGGGGAATAGTTATTGTCTAGGTTAGAATCTCTTTTTATTAGGTCTACTTGCTAGATTCCTTTCTAGTAAGATTTTATTTTTATTTTTTTGGTTTTCTTTAGTCTATCTTTTTTCTTTGTGCCTTTGTTAGTAAATTAAATTCATTGACTATTCCGTTGACCATTATGGAAAACGCGAATCCACCCCTTTCCCCTAGAGAAGTAGCTGTGTTACGTGAACAAATTGAGAGTGAGATTAGGGAACTTAGGGAGCTTAATAGGTTGATTAAGGTTGAGGTCGAACATGCATTTAGTGACCTAGCGACTGCCTTGTATTCAAATGAGGACCTAGGGCCTAATGACTTTGTGAATGTTGTTGAGGGACTAGAAGAGGGGGAAATAGATCCGAAGCTTAATGACTACTTTAATCTATACCCCACTAAGGAGGAGATTGCATATTATAATAATCTTATTGATAACCCGCGATCTCCTTTCACTATAATCGAACCTAAGATAAAGAGAGGCGATCCTAAGAATGCTAAAATACCATGTATGATTGGGTACAGGCACGTTGAAAATGCTCACATTGACTTTAAATCCCCAATCAACATTATGTCCTCAAATGTTTATAATGATATAGTGAAAAAAAGACTTGAACCTAGAAGAGATCCCAAATACCCCGGTGGAGTTTGTAACTTTGTCGGGAGAGTTAAAGGTCTACATGTCTTTGTTGGGAATTTCACTTTTGTCACCGACTTTATGATTGTGGAAGATCTTGCTAATGTTATTGATTGTCGATTGTCCAATGTTGTGTTTGGAAAACCGTTTGTTGAGGAGTCAAAGTTAGAATATGATGAGATAGAAAGGACAATCCGATTTGCAAGTAACACCGATAGGATCACTTATAGGATGCCTAATAGAATGAAAGAGTTTCGCTTTATATCCCGATTTGATAAGGATAACGTTGGTGCTTTTGAGGACATCAATGAAGAGGATAAGAAAAAGGGCATGGATTATGTATGGGAAAAGAGGAGTCTTTTCTACAAAGATTGCTTGGCCCTAGGACCAAGGTATAAAGTTGATAAGGAATTTGCCCAAAGGATTATGGGGGCGATTGAGAAAAAGGTGATTGGTTTCTACAAAGAATATTTACAATCGGAGAGTGAAACCAATAATGAGGTCACGTAGTAACCCATGACCTTGAGTCTAGCTACAAGACTCGTAAATAAAGAAAAGGGCTTCTTGGGAGGCAACCCATGTTTTGTGTGATTTTATTTTGTTTGTTTGTTATTTGCTTCCGTATGCATGCTTTATTTTTATTGTTGGTAGATCATGTTTCTCAATTAAATAGTGGAAATACTTTACTTTGTTGTTTTGGCCTAGTCTTAACTCCACCTAAAAGTATTTTTGCAAAAGATAAGTGTAAGGGGAAACCCCAAATATGTTTTTAAGAAACAAACCGATCATGATTCTCCACAATATTAAATGAACATGTATATTCGTATTTGTTAGAGTCAAATGCTTGTATTGAGTCATAATGAAGTTTTGCAGGATTTTCGAGGAAGTAGGACCAAGTTTTTCCAGAAATTTTCCGGAAATTTAACATAAGAATTTTTGCAGGTCACTTCTGACGGCGTCACGAGTTAACTCTTGACGGCGTCACGTGTAAAAATCTGGAAATTTTACCAGTTTTGTTTTTCTAACGGAGTCTTATGGTTTTTGTGAATTATTAAGTTTTATTATCTCCAGGAAATCTGCAAACTTCATTCCACAAGCATTATATCTTATTTTGTTTTTTAGGATTTAGTAACTTATGTAGGTTGCCGCCGATTTTATGCGAGGTTGTCTTGTCTATTTTCTCAGGATTCACAGGTTATGTATGACAAGAAGATGATTTATATTCTGGAAGGGAAGCTTTGATTGTTCATTTTCTTGGAGGAAGATTTAACCTGGCCACCTAATTATCCATACCGAGCGAATCAGGGGAGTATTTGATTTCATTCTTTTTACTTTTTCACTTTTACATTCTGTACTTGAACATTGGGGACAATGTTCATCTTAAGTGTAAGGGGAGGGTAAAATGATGATACCTTACATATGCACTTTCGCTTGAGTTTGTTTTGTTTAATGGTAGATGTGTAATAAAACTATGAGAAATACTTGTTAGTGCAATTTTAGCGCCAAATTTAAAATTTTTTACAACATTTAGGAGTAAAACTTTAGCCATAGCAAGCGTCTCATGGATAGGAGATTGTATGACTAGCACAAAACCGTATATTCAGAAAAATTTTCCACCCAAATATGTGAGGTTCGCCTTTAGATTTGATAGGAAAAGCATTTACTATTAGTGGTTATGAGTGTACCGGTAGCATTTAGATTCTAGAACTTGCGTTAGTGATGCATCCCGAGATCGCTAGTGAGACTACATTCGTGTAGTAGGATTTACTACATGATAAGAGGCATTAGGATCACCCTTGTGTTAAACCCGTATCATAATTAATTGACCATTTAAGTCATATTACTTGGCTAGTTAAGTCAGCTAATTTTTCCCACACCTTAGCGTTGTACTCATTGTTAGTACACGAAACCCCTAGTACACCCCTCCGAGCCTATCTTTTCGTTTCTAACTTTAAGCATTTTACTTAAAGGAAGAATTTGTTACACCCCACTTAAAATGTACAACCAAATCGCCTTAGCCTTCCGTGTATGCACTCATCTTTAGTGCATTATTGTTATTTGTTAAACCCTAAGTTGACTATCTAATTGATTACATGGTTGCTAAGTCGAGTCATATCCTTGTACATATTGTTTTGGGACGATTGGGTAAAGTACTTATTTTATGGAGTAATGGGGAAGAACATCATATTACCCCCATATGTACATTAATCTTAAAAGTACTCCAAGTGTTTTGATTTTCTTAATTCGAGTCATTAGATTAGTTTATTGTAAAGTATGTAAAAATTCAAGTGTAAGGGAAATTTTCAATCCCTATGATGTATTATTTTGGATGGTAGGGTAAGAGTGTATGTAAAAAAAAAAAAAAAGAAAAATAAAAAATAAAATAAAAAAATCGAAAAAAATAGAAAAAAAGAAAAAAAAAAGAAAAAAAAAAGAAAGAAAAAAATAGAAAAAGAAAAGAGAAAAAACATACGGACTACCATCCCGTTTCATTCTATGTTTATTTTATGTTTTTGTTATTTTTCAGTTATTAGCTTAAGTCGAGTCTAGTCTTGGCTTAGCAACGCCATATTGTACATGTAATTAACCAAGATTGTTAACTCGCCACCAGTAAAAACTTCCTTTATCCAACAAAACCGTGTATTTCATATCCCTACACCTAACGTTACAACCCTTTAAAAGACCTCTTTGATAGTTTATCCTAGGTGCTTACGCCATGTGGTGGAGGTTTGATCCTTTCCCAAGCCTATGGTAATCTATTTTGCTATGACAGGTAGTGAGAGATATCTTCCGTTTCCATATTGTAATTTATACTTTATTACATCCGAGAGATGTGAGTATCTCAACACTATTTGTGAGGTGCTAGTATATGACCTCCGTGCTTGTCTATTGGTCTTTAGTGGAACGATTATTTGAGCCCTGACGGCTGATGAGGCGAAAAATGAACCACTTTTAGGGGGTCATTTAAGCCCGGAATTGAATTTATTTGATCAAATATTGCCCTAAATCGTTCCTTTTGTGATTTTAGGTACTTTGGGAGAGAAATCTGGAAAAGGAAGTAATTCGGACGTTTTTGGAGCATAAAAGTGAAGAAAACGCCAAAGTCTTAATTTTCCTTGCTGGGAACAGTAGGTGACGGTGTCAAGAAGAAAATCCTGACGGCGTCAAGAGTAATTTTCATGACGGCCCAGTACAGAATTGAAGGCGTCACAAGGTAGAGCGTCAAGAGTAAAATACGTGACGGCCTGGAAAAAGTTATAACGTGACGGCGTCAAAAGTAGATCAAGGCAGTCCGAGAAGTATTTTGGCGGCGAGATGACGGCGTCACCAATTTGGTCTTGACGCCGTCAGCCTCAATGTCCTATATATAGTTTTCTAATTTTCATTCATAAAAAAGAGAGAAGTTTTGAGAAACCCTAAGGCCGAACATAGTACGAACTTTACAGGTTTTTCAAGGGTTTTCAGCCCTTGAACCCTTTCATGTGTAATTGAGATAAGTATTCTTTTAATTCAATCAATATGTCTATGTGTTGGTTGTCTATATCTTGTTCTTATCTTAATTCCATCATGCTAGGCTAGATCTATCTTGTGTTTGCTTAGATCTAACGAAACCTAGATGTTAATTATGTGTTGATTACTTGTTTATGGTTGTATTGGATGAATGATTTCGATGTCAGGCTTAAGAAAACTGGCAGATCTCCAATTGGTAACATGCTTGAACATCTTAGGAAACATGAACTGACGTGCACTAGGTTTTATTGGTTGTATTTAATGCATAAGTAAATTCTAATGATCCCATGTTAGGAGCTTCTTAGCCAGCTCGACATAGGAGTGAAGTAGGCACTCATAGGATTGGGGAATTAAGTGCGCCACCCCATGAATGGTATTAAGGAATACAATCCGTCATCCACGCAACTATAACAAGTAATTAACGTGTAAAAGATATCTAGGGAGTAGTGAAATCTAAGTAAACACAACTTCTCCACTTATTGCTCACAACCTTAGTTAATTTAATTTATTTTCATTTTTAGTATTTTATTTTAATTGCATCTTTAGTATTGGGTTAGTTGACTAGCAACTAATTCCGCCCAAATCCTTCAAACCCGAGATTTTTACTTGCTTTCTAAAAAAATATAAAAATACAAAAATAATCGTCCTTCATCTTTAGAACTAGTATTTAGGTTTTCTAATCCTAGCGACACTATTCCTAGCTGAACGATCAATCCCCCAGTACTTGTCACTATACTATACTACAACGATCAGGTACACTGCCTGGTGGGGGTTGTAAGCTTCTCAAGATCCCTTGAGAGGTAAAGCCTGGTGCGATTCCCACGTATCAACGGCCTTGGGTGACGCCGTCATCTCCTAAGCTTAAAAACTCTCTGGATCGTCATGTGTATTTTCCACATCCACCTCTTTTGTAACTCTTGACGCCATCATATAGAAAGTTGTGACGCCGTCAGGTACTGTTCCCAGCAAGAAAAATTGAGACTTTGCCGTTTTCTTCACTTTTATGCTCCAAAAACGTCCAAAATGCTTCCTTTTCCAGATTTCTCTCCAAAAGTACCTTAAATGACAAAAGGAACGATTTAGAGCAATATTTGATCAAGTAATCACGAATTCGGGCTTAAATGACTCCTTAAAAGCGGTACACTTCTCGCCTCATCAAATACCCTTACACTTGAGATTTGCTTGTCCTCAAGCAAATGCGCTTTTATTCTAATCAAAATAAAAGTTAGGGGTCATTTAACACTAATAAAAAAGTAATTACAACAAATAATCGTTCCACTAAAAACTAAAGACAAGCAAAGAGGTCATACACTACCACCTCACAAATAGTGTTTAGATACTCACATCTCTCGGGTGTAATAAAGTATATATCACAATAAGGAAATGGAAAACATCTCTCACTACCTGTCATAGCAAAATATATTACCATAGGCTTTGGAAATGATCAAACCTCCACCACTTGGCGTAAGCACCTAGGTAAACTATCAAAGAGGTCTTTCAAAGGGTTATAACGTTAGGTGTAGGGATATGGAATACACAGTTTTATTGGATAAAGGCAATATTTACTGGTGGCGAGGTAATCATCTTGGTTAATTACATGTACAATATGGCGTTGCTAAGCCAAGACTAGACTCGACTTAAGCTAATGAAATCAAAAAATAACAAAAACATAAAATAAACATAGAATGAAATGGGATGGTAGTCCGTATGTTTTTTCTTTTTTTTTTTTTTTTTTTTTTTTTTTTGCATACACTCCTACCCTACCATCCAAAATAATACATCATAGGGAATGTACATTCCCTTCACAATTGAATTTTTACATACTTTACAATAAACTATGCTAATGACTCGAATCAAGATAATCAAAACACTTGGAGTACTTTTTAAGATTAACGCACATATGGGGGTAATATATGATGTTCTTCCCATTACTCCATAACACAAGTACTTTACCCATGAGTCCCAATCGTCCCAAAACAATATGTAAAAGATATGACTCGACTTAGCAACCTTGTAATCAATTAGATAATTAACTAAGGGTTTAAACTTATAACAATAATGCACTAAAGATGAGTGCATACACGGAAGGCTAAGGCGATTTGGTTGCACATTTGGGTGGGTTGTAACAAATTCTTCCTTTAAGTAAAATGCTTAAATTTAGAAATGAAAAGATAGGCTCGGAGGGTTGTACTAGGGGTTTCGTGTACTAAAAATGAGTATAACGCTAAGGTGTGGGAAAAATTAATTGACTTTACTAGCCAAGTAATATGACTTAAATGGTCTAGTAATTATGATACGGGTTTAATACAAGGGTGATCCTAATGCCTCTTATCATGTAGTAAATCCTACTACACGAATGTAGCCTCACTAGCGGTCTCGGGATGCATCACTAACGCAAGTTCTTGAATCTAAATGCTACCGGTACACTCATAAGCACTAATAACGTATGCTTTTCCTATCAAATCTAAAGGTGAACCTCACATATGTGGGTGGAAATTTTTTTTGAAGGGTACGGTTTTGTGCTAGTCATACAACTCCTATGCATGAGACGCTTGCTAAGGCTAAAGTTTCACTCCTATATGTTGTAAAAAATTTTAAATTTGGTGCTAAAATTACACTAACAAGTTTTTCTCTTAGTTTTATTACACACCTAACATCAAACAAACAAACTCAAGTGCAATTGTATCCTATAATGTATCATCATTTATCCTCCCCTTATACTTAAGATGAACATTGTCCCCAATGTTCAATTAACGGATGTAAAAGTAAAACAGGTAAAAGAATGAAAACAAATACTCCCCTGATTCGTTCGGTGTGGATAGTGTGTCAACAAGGTTAGATCTTCCTCCAAGAAAATGAACGTTCAAAACTTCCCTTCCAGAAAATAAATCATCTTCTTGTCATATATAACCTGTTAAACCTGAGAAAACAAACACGGCAACCTCGCATAAAATCGGCGGCAATCTATATATACTAACAAATCCTAGAAAACAATGTTAGATATAATGCTTGTGGAATGAATGTTTGCAGATTTCCTGGAGTTTATAAAACTAAAGAATTAACAAAAACTTTAAGACTCCGTTTGAAAAACAAAACTCGCAAAAGATCCAGAATTTTACACATGACGCCGTCAGGAGTTAATTACTGACGCCGTTAGAAGTGACCTGCAAAAATCTTTACGTTAAGTTTCCGGAAAATTTCTGGAAAAACTTATGTCCTACTTCCTGCAAAACATCATTATGACTCGATACAAGCATTTGACTCTAACAAATACTAATACACATGTTCATTTAATATTGTGGCGAATCATGATCAATTTCGTTCTTATAAACAAATTTGGGGTTTCCCCTTACACTTAGCTTTTGCAAAATACCTTTATATGAAGTTAAGACGAAGTTAAACAACAAAATAAAGCATTTTCAGAATTTAGGTTGAAACATGATCTACCAACAATAAAAATAAAGCATGCATACGGAAACAAATAACAATCAAACAAATCAAACAAATAAAAAAACACACAAAACATGGGTTGCCTCCCAAGAAGCGTTTTTCTTTATTTACGAGTCTTGTAGCTAGACTCAAGGTCATGGGCTATCCTATATGTGTGAGCTCCTCGTTAAGGACATCTTTGGGATCAAACTTGGGTTTCAACTTCCTATTGGTTTTCTTGGTACGGTATGACCTCTCAAACTTTTCTGCATCCGGATCATATAAAATTATCTCCTTATGCCATGATCCGTCACCTTCCTTAGGTGGCTTGTCCCACTTCCATTTACACTTATCCCCTTCCCTTTTCCACTTGTTCATCTCTATGTTGATAGGCATTACGCTTAAGAACTCAATCATTTTCCAAAAGACTAGGGGAGGGTCTAGTTCCTCATCTCTAGCTATGAGTTGTTCCACCGAATGTGTTTTATCGATGAAATCTTTTTCTAGATAGAATGGGCTTTGAGGTCCTATAAAGTTTCTTTCTATCCAAGGACCATATCTAGATGGTTTCCTATTCATCTCTACCCAATGTGGTGTCGGTTTATCCTCACAATTGTAGCTATGCTTCTTAAAACCGACCAAGTCTCACCCTCTCCTACCGCTATCTTAGACTCCTTACAATATATCATGGCACTAGCGGTTGCTAAAAATCCTCTTCCTACTAACAATGGGCATGTAGTATCACTAACCATATCTAGGACGTGAAAATCCGCTAAAATAGTTAACTTTCCTACGTGAACAACTACATCCTTGATCATTCCAACCGGGTGGGCAATACTTCCATCTGCTAGACCAATTAGTACTTCCGTCTCCTCTAAATTTCCAAGCTTAAGAGTGGTGAAAAGGGATAAGGGAATCAAGTTGAGGCTTGATCCTAAGTTGGCTAGTGTGTCAAAAGCTTCGGATCTTCCTATTTTACAAGGCCAAACAAATATACCCGGATCATCAAGCTTCTTAGGTAACTTGTTTTGAACGAAGGCGGTCCCATTTTTACCCAATTTAAATTTCTCATATTTTTCTAGGAGGGCACTATAGTAGGGAGCACGGGCTAAGACATCAATGACGGGGCGTTCAAGGTGGAGCTCCTTGAATTCATCGTCAAGGTCTTGTGTAGGAGGTGTTTCAACTATGTTATTGACCGGTTTGATATCGGATGTTTTATTCAATTGGTCCTTTTGAAGAATTTGGGTTTGCTTGAAACACGTGCTCATTGCTTTGACCGAATAGTATTGTGGACAAGAAGTGGGTGACGAAACTGATGATATGGCATTAACGTTTAGTTTCGGGTTCTTGACCGTGTCGCTTAGAAGTGCTCCCATTTCTCGGTCATTGAGAACTTTCAACAATGTGTCAATTTTGGTGGTCATCTCGCTTTGCTTTTGTTTGAAATCGGATTCAAACTTAGATATGCGAGCTTCTTGAGATGCCATAAACTTGGACATCAATCCTTCAAGATTATTCGTACTACCATAGTTATTGGAAGGATTGTTGTTGAAAGTACGGTTAGAGGATGGACCATTTGGTGGGTAAAGATTAGGTGGATTGGTAGAATTGTTTTGGGGCATGTTTTGGTTTTGTTTCCACCTAAGGTTCGGGTGATTTTTCCAAGAGGGGTTGTAGGAATCATCGTAAGGGTTTGGCTCGGGTTTGAAAGTGTACCACTTATCTCCCGCTTCGTCGGTACGCGAGGATACGTAATCCGCAAAAGCTTGTCCAGGGAGTTCCACGCAATCACGAGTGTCATGAGGACCACTACATAATTCGCATGAAGAAGTGATCTTGTTCACTTGGCTTGAAGGCTTAGGAGCTTCGTAAGATTTCATGAGAAACTTGACTTGGTCCTCAAGTTCCATAATCCTACGGTTGGGAGTGCTGGAATTGTTCAAAGGCAAAGATATTGCCTTTACCGTTTTGTTCAAATCACGGGGATCATTCCAACTTTCGTTGTCATAGAGAGCAAGATCTTCTATGAGTTCCCATGATTCTTCCGCACTTAGATCACGTAGCTTGCCACCGGCCGATTGGTCAATGGTTCGCCTTGTGGAGAGATCAATATGGTCATAGAAGATTTGGACTTGGAGCCAAAGATCTATGCCATGATGAGGGACTTTTTGGAGTAAGTCCTTGAAATGAGTCCATTCTTCATATAGAGTCTCACCTTGACATTGTTGGAACATCAAGATATCATTTCTAAGCTTGGTAGTTCTTCCTGGTGGGAAAAATTGAGCAAGGAAACGAGTGGTGAGATCATCCTATGAGGTGATGGATCCCGCAGGTAAACGTTCAAGCCATTGACTAGCTTGATCACGTAGAGAGAATTGGAATAGGCATAATCGGGTCGACTCTCTAGTTGCAACATCAAGGTCTATGGAATCTACAATTTTAAGGAAATCCTTGAGATGTTGGTTAGGATCTTCGGATCGAAGTCCATGGAATGCACATCCGCTTTGCACCAACCGGATGGTGTCGGATCGCAAGGGGGACACATTGGCTCCTTGAATGAGCTCAATAGTGTTTCGATAGCCTTGGTGGCTAGGACGGGAGTACTCTCCTAAAGTTCGGGGCCTAGGAGGTTGGTTTGCAAGTGGTGGGTTTTGTGGGTGGTTTTGTTGTGGTGGGTTGATGGGTTCAAAGATGTTACAACCTTCCATGATGTCGGATGGTAAAGGTTACGAACAAAGACATGAAGAAATAAGATAGACTAAAGAAAACCTAAAAAATAAAAATAAAATCTTACTAGAAAGGAATCTAGCAAGTAGACCTAATAAAAAGAAATCCTAACCTAGACAATAACTATTTCCCCGGCAGCGGCGCCAAAAACTTGATGCGTGGGATTGCGCCCTTACAAAAGGTTTTACCTCTCAAGGGATCTTGAGAAGCTTACAACCCCCACCAGGTAATGTACCTGATCGTTGTAGTATAGTATAGTGACAAGTACCGGGGGATTGATCGTTCAACTCAGGAATAGTGTCGCTAGGATTAGAATGCCTCCTAAACTAGGTCTAGAGGTGAGGGATGATTATTTTTGTATTTTTTATATTTTATGAAAGCAATTAAAAATCTCGGGTTTTGAAGGAGTGGGCGGAATTAGTTGCTAGCCAACTAACCCAATAAACTAAGATGCAACCAAAATGAAATAACATAAATGAAAATAAAACTAATTATACTAATGTGGTGGTAACAATAATGAGGAAAGTAGTGTTTACTTAGATTTCATTACTCCCTAGATATCATTTATAGGTTAATTACTTGTTACAATTGCATGGATGACGGGTCATATTCCTTAATAGTAGACGTAGGGCAGTGTACAATATTCCCTAACTCTATAGGATCCTACTTCACTCCTATGTCGAGCCGTTAGAAGCTCCTAACATGGGATCATTAGAATTCTCCTACGCATTAAATACAACCAAAAATCGTAGTACACCTCCGATCATGTTTCTTAAGATGTTCAAGCAAGTTACCGATGGAAGTCTGCCAGTTTTCTTAAGCCTAACAGCGAATACAATCATCCGTAACAATTATAAAAAGCAATCAACCCATAATCAACATCTAGGTTTCACTACATCTAAGCAAACACAAGACAATCTAGCCTAGCATGTTAATTTGAAGACAAGCGTAAGATATAATCAAAAAACACATAGACATATTGAATGATTTGGAAGAATACATATCTTTAATTGAACATGAAAGATTCAAGGGGTTGGATCCCTTGAAAAAGCTGTAAAATTCAGCCTAGGGTATATTCCCTCAAAGTTGCACCCTTATGAATGAAATTTGGAAAAATATATATAGATTACATCTCGTGACGGCGTCATGTATTGAATTGTGATGCCGTCAACTCGCCGCCTTAATAAAAATCGTATTGCCTAGATCTCTTTGTGACGCCGTTATGTAGGATTTTCTTCTGGGCCGTCACTAATACTTGGACCTTGACAGCCTTGGGTGACGCCGTCATCTCTTAAGCTTAAAAACTCTCTGGATCGTCACGTGTATTTTCCACATCCACCTCTTTTGTAACTCTTGACGCCGTCATGTAGAAAGTTGTGACGCCGTCAGGTACTTTTCCCAGCAAGGAAAATTGAGACTCTGCCATTTTCTTCACTTTTATGCTCCAAAAATGTCCAAAATGCTTCCTTTTCCATATTTCTCTCCAAAAGTACCTAAAATGACAAAAGGAATGATTTAGGGCAATATTTGATCAAATAATCACGAATTCGGGCTTAAATGACCCCTTAAAAGTAGTACACTTTTCGCCTCATCAAAAGGCTAGTAATGTGATGGAAGATGTACTTCATTCATTTGTTGCTGAAGTTGATCAACAGCAACAATTAGCTTATGAAGATTTTGAGCAGATTGAGGAACTTGCAATGGAAGAGTTAGACTTAAAGTAGCAAATGGCAATGCTGTCTCTCAAAGTCAGAAGGTTTGAACAAAAGGCTGGAAGAAAGCTGAATGTGAATGGAAGAGATGCAGCTCGTTTTGACAAAAGTAAAGTAAAGTGCTATTCATGTGGAGAGATTGGAAATTTTACAAGAGAGTGCAAGACCAAGAAGGCTCAAGATAGTACAAGATATTCAGCTTACAAGAAGAAGGATGTGGAGGCTGGAGATTCAAAGTCTTTAGTGACTGCGGTAGATGCTTGCATTGACTAGAATGAGCATGAAACAGATCAAGCAGTTCTTCTCAGCAAATCTCCTGCTTGGCTAGTTGTGATGCTGACTTTGCCTTCATGGGAATATCTCCTCAGGTATCTGATTGTGTTTTTGGGTGTGATATTAAATATAATGCTCTTAAAGAAGCTTATGATGATATGGAACCAAAATATAAAACCAGCTTTATTGAAGCTCAATCTTATAAAGAAGCTGTTAAAACATTAGAAAAATAGAAAGTTTGGTTTCAACAAAATCAATTGGCTTATGAGGAAAAGATAAGAGTATTAAAAAGAGATTTAGAGATGACTAGCAATGAGTTAAAATTTACTGAAAAAGAAAAAGCTAGAATTGAATCAGAGAAAGAAGTTTTGCAAGATAAGTTGGATAAGGAAGTGGCTAGGCATAAAGAATGGCTTATTTCAGGTGATAAGTTAGCTAGTTTACTCTATAGTAGTCAGTCTGTAACATCTGAGATAGGTTTAGGTTTTCCGAAATATGTTGGTGCAGAGGCACACCATTATTTAGATAAGAAAAGTAAGAATAACCCTGAACTTGTAAAATTTTTAAAGGAAGGTGAGATGCATGCAGTACCAGGACCAATTAGAGGTGTATTCATGCCTACCTCCTATACCTCAGACTTTGATGGTTCACACCATTTGTAAGCCAAACCTTGCTTGTAAAACTAATAATTCTGACTCTCCCACTACAATAGGAACCTCTAATCCCACATCCCACCATTTGGACTTACAAGAATCACAGATGCAAACTGGCATTAGGACCATTGACTCCCCTGACTCTAGTAGTATCTCTAGTGATGATTCTAATGAATGTGTCTCTTGTTATTTCAGGGACAAGACCTCAGAGACATCTACCACTAGTTAGGCCAGCTGTGATTCCAAGACCAAGTCAGACTCACCCAAGTCCTCAGCAAAGCTATTTGTCAAGTCATCTTACAAGTCTGCTGACTCTGGAGTTACTGCTGATGAAGTTATTTCAAAGATAGCTTCTTTTGAAGACTTGTTATTTACTTCTTTTGAAAACAATTCCTTTCAGTCATTACAAAAAAATTCTATTTCTGGTGGTTGTTTGAATAATTTTGTGGTTAATAAGACATCTTTTCATTTCAATAAATCTTCTAGAAAGAAGAAGTGTTTTGTTTATGGTAGTAAATTGCATTTGATTAAGGATTGTGATTTTCATGAAAAGAGGATGGGTGTTTCTATTGCTCATAATAGACCTAGACCAAAGTGGACCAATGCTCATGCCAAACCCTCATGTGTTCCACAGGCAACTCACACCACCAGCAGAACCAACTTAGTTTCTACTGATAGGTCGGTTCCTGCTGATGGGTCTATTTCTGCTAATAGATATTTTGCTGCTGATAGGAATAGATATGTTGCTAGACCATTTTCTAGATATCATCATAATTATTTTCAAAATGGTTATTGGCCTGGATGTTATGACCCAATGTTTTTGGGAAGGGCAAATTGGGATTCTGCTATAAAGTCCTCAGCAGATTGTTCTTGGAAATTTAATAGACCATATGTACACAGGAGTTCCAGGAACAATGGTGGATCTAACTCATCTACATGGCTTCATAATAATGATCTACAAGGCAGGCACAAGTCTTTCATGACTTGAGTCTCTCTATGGTACTCATATTGTTGTATATTTTATTGTTGTAGGGACATCCTCTTTTAAATAAAGACTTAGGTATTGTTGATAGTGGCTGTTCAAGAAGCATGTCTGGGAATCAAGAGAAGCTACATAGTTTTGTGCCTTTTGATGGAGGCAAAGTGAGATTTGGAAGTGGAGAAGGAAGAATCACTGGTAAAGGAACCATTAGAACTCCAAAGGTGGATTTTGAGAATATCTATTATGTGAAGGAGCTACAAGATTTTAATTTGTTCCCAGTTTCACAAATCTATGACAAAAAGATTCTTGTGCTATTCACTAAGGAGGATTCTCTCATTCTTTCACATGACTTCAAAATGCATGATGAGAGTAATGTATTGCTAAGGGTTCCAAGAAATCATAATCTTTACACCTTCAACTTGAATGATGTCCAGCCAGAAGGTGATCTAGCATGCTTGGTGGCTAAAGCATCCTTGGATGAATCTACAAGATGGCACAGAAGGATGACACATGTAAACTTCAAAGTAATCAACAAGCTTGCTAAAGATGGATTAGTTCATGGACTTCCTTCCAAGATATTCACTAATGAACACAACTGTGTTGCTTGTAACAAAGGAAAGCACCACAAGGCTTCTTATAAAGCTATTATTGCTGTGAGCACAATCTCAGAACCTTTGCAGTTGCTTCATATGGATCTTTTTGGTCCAACATCCATCAGGAGTATTGACCATAAGTACTTCTATTTGGTGATCACTGATGCTTATAGTAGGTTTAGTTGGACTTTCTTTTTGGGGACCAAAGACCAAACTTTTTAGACACTTAAAGAATTTATGGCCCTCATTGAAAACCAACTTAACAAGAAGATCAAAGGCATTAGGTGTGACAATGGGATAGAGTTCAAAAATGTCAATCTCATTGAACTCTGTGGGTCAAAGGGTATAAAAAGGGATTATAGTAATACCAGGACTCCACAACAGAATGGAGTTACAGAGAGGAAGAATAGAACCCTGATAGAGGCTGCAAGATCTATGCTTGCTGACTCTAAACTTCCCACTATGTTTTGGACTAAAGCAGTTGGCACTGCTTGTTATGTGCTAAATAGGGTGTTAATTACAAGACCACACAATAAAACACCTATGAGCTTTTGACTGGGAAGAAACCTACCATTGAATACTGGAAACCTTTTGGATGCCAAGTGACTATTCTGAATACAAGTGATCACTTAGGAAAATTGGAAAAAAAGCTGCTGAAGGGTATTGATGAGTGTAAATACTCATCATTTTTATCATATTTGAACTGCCAAAACATCCAAAAACACTCAGAAATGCATCAAAATATAGAAAATATCCCAAGATTTTATTTTATATGTTTCAGATGTAAAATGAGTAAAAACAGATAAAAAACTAACAAAGTTTGCAAAATTGGCAGTTTCAGTCCCCCAACTTTCAAAAATTGTCAAAACTAGTCCCTAAACATTTGTTTTGAAAGAAAAGTCAACCCAAGGCATTTAAAAGTCAAAAGTTGCCACAAATAGTCCTTGGAGTTCAATTTTTAGAAAATGGCAAAAATAGTCCCTCAAGTTTCCAAGTTGGCAATTTTAGCCCCCGGATATGTCAAATTGGCAAATAAACATTTCAAACCCTTGGATTATTGGAACTTGGCAAAATATTACGCTTGGATTAACTTTGAACAATTGGAAGAATTGGGCCCTCAATTTCAGAATATTACACATTTAGTCCTTGTCATTTGTTTACTCCTAAACCTAAACTATTAAACCCTTATTACTACCCAAAAATAAAACATAAACCCACCCATTAACTAATCCAAACCCATCACCCATTCCCTTTGGCCCCACAATCCACTAAAAATAAAAACCCACCCCCGTTTTTATTATATACCTCGGTCAAAAAGGGTCAAACCCTCACCATGGTCAAACCCTGCTTCCCTCCTCACGTGTGCCTGCTCCTCTGCTCCTTCATCATCACAACACCTACCTCCACCATCATCTCCACCTCCATCCAAACACCCCAAGACAAAGGTTTATCACAAGCTTACCCTCCTCCTCCACGTCACCAATCCACAACTCATATGGCGCCAAAACTGTATTTAAGGGTTGAGATCATTCATTTCTCAATCCAACAGCTGGGGTTCATTTGAAAAAGCACAAGGATCATTTTTGTGATGTTTGCACTCAGAGAGAAAGCACAAACAGGAAGAGGACAAGAAAGACCAAGTGAAACCCTAGTTTCTTAATATAAATAGATTGTTATGTAGCTCATTTGAGCAGTAGTTAAGGAGGTAGTAGGTTTTAGTTTTAAAAAGTTTAGCTTTACTTTAAGTTTTCTTTCAATATCTTGTACTCTTTATTTTTAAAATCAATGCAAGTTTAAGCTTTTTAATTTTATGTAACTGTTTTTTTTACTCAACTGCTTATCTATTTTTGCTTCTTTAAACTGCTTAATTTATGTTTATTAATGCTCATTTAGTGTAGATATAGCTTAATTTATGATTCCTTTCAAGGTTTTGATTCAAAAATCTGCAATCCCCTTTGAAAAATCACACAACACCCCTGTAAAGGGGTGTTTGGCACTAGTTGGATTTTGAGGCTTTAGTCACTCTTAGTTCATAAATGGATTGGTGTTAGCTTTAATCAGATTATAGGAGCATTCTAGAGGTAATATTTATCATGCTTGTTCAGATTTAAAGCTCACCATGTAGTTTCTAAAAATTGTTTGTTCATTACTGTGTTAAAAATATGATATAGGTTAGATGTAGTTTAAGCTTCATTTAGTGGATGATTATGTTTCATATTAGCTCACTTTAGGATTCTATAACTGTTTGATAGGTGGTCCAACAGGTCTGCTGCTTTACAATCACTTTAATGCTTAAGCTAGTTTAGTCAAATTAGGATTTAGTCTTTGATTTTGGTTTTACTAGGTTATAGTGGTTAGAAATTTAGTTATTTGGCTTGTAATTTGATTCTGGAAGTCATTTGCTTGGTAACCTTTGGGCTGCAAATTGCAGAAATCACCCATTTTGACTCATTCACCATTGCATCAGCTTTTGACCAATTTGGTCATAACTGCTCTGCAGCCTTATTGCCCTTTAGATTGTTTACTCCCCTGCACATCTTTGCATCAGCTGTATTTCAATTAGTTTAGAAGTTAGTTTAAGCTTATGTTAATAGTTTCTTAGTTACTTTATTGATTTTCCAAATTTCAAGTTTTGAAAACCATCTTAATAGCTTACACTGCACTTCCTAGATTTAGACTTGTTTAATGCTATTTTTAGTTCTTTTTGAATCATTATAGTGTAGTGAGTTCACTTGATACCTAGTATTCACTTTGTTAAGTCAAAAATCCCATTTAGTCACAACTGAACTTGCAGCCTTCATTTCCCAACAGCCCCCAATGAAGGATTTTTTATTTCCTTATTTTTAGGAATTGGGACCTGGAATTTGATATGCTGCTTATTTGCTAACTTGTTTATAAGCTAGTATTTTTAGTTTAATTTTTAGATTTTTTTTTAGCTTAGCTTATAGCCCCTAAATTAGCCCCCTAGGACTGTGAATGTCCTGCACCAGTTAGTGTAACCTTCTGTCTTAACTTAGTCTTTTTTAAAACCATTTCCCCTCTTATTCACTTAATCAAACTCCATAAAAAGTAGTCTTCTAGGTATGTTGGTAGCTAATCTTCATAAAGCAACTGAGATTTTGCAATTTGGAATTGGATTAGTGGCTTAAAAAAGGTTTAGAAAAAGGCTAGTTAGACTGCCAAATTCCCTATGCATCATCTGATTTGTCTGACTCAGTTTTTCTCTTGATCATTTTTTGGCTTATCCATTTGTTCAAATTTCATGATTCTTGTTTCTATGTAGTTTATTCCAGCTTATCTTTCCATATCAACAGCTTAATGTCCCTTATTTTTCCATTTACAAGTTTTATTCTCAGCTCAAAAGTGCCACAGTAGGCCATTTCTTTTAGAAATTTCAAAAAGACCTTTCATTGTTAATCTGGCAGTGCTTATTCCTCTTTTTGTTTACTTAAATCATTTCAAAAGTTTCCCAAATTGCTTTTAGGAGTAGATCAGTAGCTTAACTTGAACTGTTAATGCTTATTTTAGGAATTGCTTATTATTTGAGTATTTATTTTAGGCCTGCAAGTCCCCTTCACCAGTCCCAAGGGGTCAGTTGCAAAAGCTCCTTGAGAACTTATCAGTGGGCATAAGCTTGTAAGTTTGGGCTCTTTGGAAAGCCTGTTGTACTACTTTGTTGGTTCAGGCTTATATTTGGGCTTCTCAGCTTATTAGATAAGTTAAATTTAGGCCTGCAATTGTGCCTTGTGGCCTGTGTGGGCTGCATTGAATTGGAATTTCTTATTTGAACCTTGTGGCTTATTTCAGTGTTCTTTTTTCTCTTTTCTTTGGTTGTTCTCTACATGTCTCAATGGTTAGTAGCTTAATTTGTCCCTTGGCTCAGTTTAGTAGCTTGTAGAAAGCTTATTCAAGTTCAAAACCTCATTTTAGGCTTAATAAGTCAAATGTCAAGCTCTTAAGCTTGCAAATAGCTTATTTTTGAGTTTCAAACTAGTTGCCTTCACAAAAGTCTCCTATTTTCAGTTGTTTGATAGTTTTGTAAAAGAAAAATTAAAAAAAAAAAAAGCCAAAAATAAAATAAGTGATAGCTTCTATTTAAGCCTTTTGGCTTATTTACAGCTGATTCATTAAGCACTTCTCATTTTTATAATTTTCATAGGTTCCTGTAGTTATAAAATAATTTTAGAAAATTTTTTATGTTTTTCACTGTTCATTTGCTATTTTTCTTAATTTAATTTAGTTTAAAATAATTAAATAATAAATTATCTAAAAGGTCAAAAAAATACATTTTCAGTTTTAAAATTAGTTTTATATTATTTTAGATTTTTCCAAGTTTAAATTTTATTTTTCTAGGTTAATTTTCTAATTATTTGTATTTTAGGGTATTTTAAATAATTAAAAGTAAATAGGAAAATAGTAATTAATAATAATTATATAAATAGTGTAAAAATTAATTTTAATTTTCTAAAAATTTTCTTTCATCATTAGGATTGTAAAAATGTAATTTTCATAGCCGTAAGTATTTTATTTCTTTAAAACTCGCATTTTATTTCGTACGTTCACGTAACTTTAAATCAAACGTACGCGTTTTTAGACTTAGCTCACGTTTTTAGTATATCTGATTATCAGTAATTGTTCATATAGTTTTTCTAAGTTATTTTCATTCCTCATATCTTAGTGTAATCATACAAACCAAATTCCTTACCTTTTTGTCCAAATTCACCCAATCACAAACCCGTTTTTATTACCATCACACCTCGTCGGGACATAACGACCCGGGGAAACCCTATACTTCCACGGAGATTGACTCTTAGGCTGTTTGACCTAGTTGAATATCCTTTGGTCAATTTAGGTTGACCATTTTAGGCTCAGTCAAAATTTGGCGTCGCTGTCGGGGAGGTTGTGCGCGTTATTTTAAACAGTTTGCAGATTAGTGAATCTGGATATACACTCATTGTATATTTACCCATCTTTGTTCATATTTTCATATTATTATCATATAAAAACAAAACAGTTCACGAAAACATTTTAAAATCAGTTTTCAACGAACACAAAAAACCTAAAAAGATTTTCTTTCTTATTTGTATATAAAATGTCTTTCCAAAAATCCAAAAATATTCATCTTTACCCTCCTACCCTTTTGATTCTTCATTCCTTACCCTCCCAAACCTTTTGATTCTTTCTATGTCTCATCCACACCTTCTAATTTGTCAATGGTGTGGTAATCCTCATAATGGTGGTAATTGCCCCAATTGTGGCATGGTAGAGTCAGGAAATGGATCTGTCTATAACCAAGATCCCTATTCCTACCATGACACGACTGATTTATTCCATCAGCTACCACACCATGAGACTCAGCAGTTTTACTGTTGTGAGTACTGTGGTGGTTCACACTACATTTCTGATTGTCAATCGGGAAACACGCTTGTCTATGAGCAGTTTCCTGATAACGATTATAACTCTAGCACATACAAACCACAGCCACATCAGTTTTACTGTTGTGATTACTGTGGAGGTCCACACTTCAGCTCCGATTGTCAAACAAGGAATCCATTTCCTTGTAACAATTTTGACACATCGTATTATGACGAACCTCCACCTCAGCCAATTCCTCAAAGTCTCCTCCTTGATCTTTTGGATTTAGTGATAGATTTGAAAGGAATCGTACATACCCCCGATAATCCAAACCAAAAATCGATGGAAGAGTTGTTAGCTGAAGAACAGGCTGCTAAAATAAATTCCCAAGATGCCATTGAGAACTCTATTAGGGAATCAATTGCAAAAGAAAAAGCAGCCAGATCTAGCTCTCGATTTCGTTTCATTCCTGATGACAGTGATGATGAAGATACACTTGATATTCTTCAATTTTATAAAGATTTGTTAGAAACTAATAACGCCATAATAAAGTAGTTTCTAGGACTGTTTTGGCTCAAGACTGATTAGGTCTTAATCTAGGAATAATAATGTTCACATGATAAAACATAGAGGAATAAGAACAATATTATAAACAAGGTTTCTCGTCATCATCTCTACTCTAACATACACCAAAGCCCCAATGCTACGTGATCAAGTATAGCACGGTTACACTCTAACAGCGATCTAAGATCGTTGAGGCTTAACACAAATCACCCTAGACGTTTTCCCATAAAACGTCTCTACACACACACACCTTTCCAGGTTTACATTGTGACACACATAATGAATAAACCTATTCCCTGTATTCTCTTTATATAATAGAGAACTAGGGTTACAAAATACTACGAAGGACTATATTGAAATAACTTCTTTGTAAAGCAAGTCCTTTGTCTTTTGCATTCTTCACTTTGTCATCATAAGTCCTTTATCTTTCATATTTTGTCAATATCAACTTAAGTATAATTCCTAACAAGATTCATCAGATGAGATACCATCAGTTGAGATTCCATCTCAATCTACTGTTATCACACCCGAGGTTCCCACTCACTCTTTGAGCATGGGGGACGAGCATCTTGACACTGTTCCTGAAAAGGAATCGGACGAATTCATAAAGTCTAGTGTTGAGGACCTTGTCCCAATCCCAACAGAGTCACAGGGAATTCTTGATCATATATGTGATATCCCTCCTCCTCTTGTCTTCCCGAATGATGATGTTGAGATGTTCTCCTATTCTAATGATGACGATTCATTATCTTGTGGAGACATCATTTTTATGGAAGAATTACCTTCTCAGCTAGTTAGCTTAGAAGAAGAGAATGATGAGATTGACACTGAAATCAAAGATGAAGCACTTCGTGCAACATTATTGAATGTCAATATCCTCATTTCTAAAATCGAGGCTTTCAAAGAGAAACCTATTTCATCTCCTATCCCCATTAAGGATAGTGACATTTTCTCCGATGTTCCTATTCCAGAGTTTGAAGCCTTTACTTTTGATTATATGGGAGAGAAGATTAGTGGCAGTACCACTTCTCATTCTAAAATTTCTCTCCCCGAGTATGATTCATTCACCTTTGAGGAGTTCTCCCGTGAACTCACTCATATCATATCTCCACCGGAGTATGATAACTTCTACTTTGATCGAGACAAAGATGATCTTTGTGACCCGGAGGGAAATATTCTCAACCTTGAGAATTTTCTTGATATCAAAATCCCATCCCTCCCACCCATATGTCTAGACCTAATGAGCTTAAATGATGAGATTCATGATATACCAATTATGGATTCTCTTTCTGATGATGATGACTTTATCTTGATTGTCATCAAGATCTTTCTTCCATTCTTAACCTACCGACTGACTTCTCCTATTCTTCATTCCTTCGGTAATGAAGACATTATTTTTGACCCCGACATCACCGCTTATAGTTTATACTATTTAAATCCAGGGTCTGTATATCTCATCGGTGTGGAACTTTCACGTGCTTCAAATGTTTGTCCAAACATCTTGAATGAAAGTCCGATGGAGATTGTTTCTTCCACATCATGCTTCCCCAAGAACAAATGAATTCGGGGTCAAGTCAAGCTAGCGACTCGGTAAACAAAAACAGTAGCATGCTTATAGGGTTTTCACCCTAAGTGTGGGGGAGTGCCCCTGCTGTTGTTACCATGTATATATAATAAATAAAATAAAGTGAAAAATGGTGTTTCCACATTTAGCTTTTAATATTGCCCCTTTATGTTCAAAGAGTCGGCATAATAGCCGGGACTTTGAATATTGAGGACAATATTCAATTCTAAGTGTGGGGGGGAAATTCTAGCGAATTTGATCACATTTTACCTTTTAGTACCCCCGTTTTTGGCCAAATTTTAAAAAATTTTCACTTTATTTCAAAATTTTTTGTGTGGTTATCAGTCCACCATGTCTAAAGGACAAAAGGATTGTCTAATCCAGGAGCAAACGGCTCTTGGTAAAGATATATCAAATCCGTTTCAGGCTTACAATTTGCCCAAAATTATATGGTATCTCAACTCACCATATCCTAAAAAGTAAAGAGTTAGCTAGCCCGCAAGATTATGGCTTGTGGTAAAGGCTGTGGAAAACCATAATTGGTAATCAGCTCACCAAGATTTCGACTATGTCCATCAAGAGTTGGCTAGTCCAGAAGCAAACGGCTTCTGGTAAAGACAAATCAAATCCGTTTACAGCTGGTGGTTTGCTCAAAATCACATGGTTATCAGTGTACCATGGTTCTTACTTGAACTAAAACATTTGGCTACTCCAGAAGTAATGGCTTTTGGTAAAGAGATTCAAATCCATTAAGTTTTCTCAAAAAGGTTGCTAGGGACTAGCAATAGTTTAGTGTGGGGGATTGATGAGTGTGTAAATACTCATCATTTTTATCATATCTGAACTGCCAAAACATCCAAAAACACTCAAAAATGCATCAAAATACATAAAATATCCCAAGATTGTGTTTTATATGTTTGAGATACAAAATGAGTAAAAACAGATAAAAAACGAACAAAGTTTGCAAAATTGGCAGTTTCAGTCCCTCAACTTTCAAAAATTGTCAAAACTAGTCCCTGAACATTTATTTTGATCAAATATTGCCCTAAATCGAATTTATTTGATCCGTTTTTAGGGAGTCATTTAAGCCCGAATTCGAATTTATTTGATCAAATATTGCCCTAAATCGTTCCTTTTGTGATTTTAGGTACTTTAGGAGTGAAATCTGGAAAAGGAAGCAATTCGGACGTTTTTGGAGCATAAAAGTGAAGAAAACGCCAAAGTCTTAATTTTCCATGCTGGGAACAGTAGGTGACGGCGTCAAGAGTAATTTCCTGACGGCGTCAAGAGCAAAATTCCATGACGGTCCAGAAGAGATTTGATGGCGTCATGAAGGTAGGGCGTCAAGAGTAAAAGTCATGACGGCCTGGAAATGATTAAGTCTTGACGGCGTCAAATGTAGATCAAGGCAGTCCGAGAAGAGTTTTGGCGGCGAGGTGACGGCGTCACAAACTTTGTCTTGACGCCGTCAGCCCCCTTTTTCTATATATAGTTTTCTAATTTTTCACATTTAAAGAGAGAAAGTTTTGGGAGAAACCCTAAGTACGATTTTGGTGTAACTTTACAGGTTTTTCAAGGGTTCCAACCCCTTGATACCTTGCATGTGTAATCAAGATAAGTGTTCCTTTAATTCAATCAATATGTCTATGTGTTGGTTGTCTATATCTTGTTCTTATCTTAATTCCATCATGCTAGGCTAGATCTATCTTGTGTTTGCTTAGATCTAATGAAACCTAGATGTTAATTATGTATTGATTACTTGTTTATTCTTGTCTTGGATGAATGATTTATATGTTAGGCTTAAGAAAACTGGCAGATCTCCAATTGGTAACATGCTTGAACGTCTTAAGAAACATGAACCGACGCGCACTAGGTCTTTATTGGTTGTATTTAATGCATGAGCCACTGTTTACAATCCCTATAGTTGTGATGGGCATGGTGTAGGAGGATATAAGAGCTCATAGAATTGGGGAGTTAAGTGTGCCACCCCATGAATGGTATTAAGGAATACGATCCGTCATCCATGCAATTATAACAAGTAATTAACATGTAAAAGATGTCTAGGGAGTAATGAAATCTAAGTAAACACATTTTCTCCACTTACTGCTCACAACTCTAGTATAATTTAGTTTATTTTTATTTTTAGTATTTTATTTTGATTGCATCTTAGTATTGGGTTAGTTGATTAGCAACTAATTCCGCCCAAATCCTTCAAACCCGAGATTTTTAATTGCTTTCCATAAAATATAAAAACACGAAAATAATCTTCCTTCACCTTTAGAACTAGTATTTAGGTTATCATACTCCGGAGGAGTCATGATATGATGAGTGAGTTCACCGGAGAACTCCTCATGAAGAGAATTATTCACATGATGTGAATTTGTGAACTCTTGTTCCATTGTGGACTCATCACTATCCTCGTTCTGAGTACCGAAGATTGGATTATCAGAAATCAAAGTGAATTCAGATTCGAATTCAAGCAGAGGATTGGTGAGAGTCGTTTTGAATGATTCGGGAACAAAGAGATCATCGTCACTTCCCGTTGGAAGTGGATTGATGTGAGTGAGTTCATCGGCGAACTCCTCAAGAAGATGATCAGCATCAGAATGTGGAACTGATGCCTCAACATACTCGATGTCTCCATAAGATGCACAATCTTCGCTACAATCGGAGAAAGTCTCAAATTGATCGTTTGGACACTCAAGAGGGGAAGGTAAGTCACACATATGATCAAAAGTTCCCTGTGACTCTCTTGGGATTGGGACAAGGTTCTCAACACTAGACTTTATGAATTCGTCCGATTCCTTTTCAGGAATAGTGTCAAGATGCTCATCCCCCATGTTTAAAGAGTGAGTGTGAACTTCGGGTGTGATAACAACAGACAGAGGGAGTTGAGGAGGACTAGCAGACATGGGTTTTATAAATTATATTTGTTCTTCTGCTAGTAATTCTATCATAGTCTTTCCTCCCAGATTTTCCGAGGAAGGAATCACAACTGATGAACTTGATGACCCCTTACAAAATTGAGAAATATCAAGGGTAACTTCATCATCATCATCATCGTTGAGAAGAGCAGCATTGCGAAATATGGCACGTGTTTTAGCTGCTTGTTCTAAGACTAGCAATTCTTCCTTGCTCAATTCGTTTCTAGCATCTCGTTCTTCAGCAAGTAATTCTGCCATGGATTTCTCACGAGAATCTTGAAACGATGTAGTAGCTAACTCCTCCTTAAGTTCTTTCAATATCTCAAGAGCCTCTAATAAAAGGTCTTGCTCAATATCATGAGGAGTTGCTTGGATCATTTGGTACTGTGGAGGTTGGTCTGAAAATGAATAGTCGTAATTGTTACAAGGAAATGGATTCCTTGTTTGATAATCCGAGCTAGAGTGTGGACCTCCATAGTACTCACAACAGTAAAACTGATGTGGCTGTGAGTCGTATGTGCTGTAGTCATAGTTGTTATCAGGAAACTGCTCATAGAAAAGCGTGTTTCCCGATTGACAATCAGAACTGTAGTGTGAACCACCACAGTACTCACAACAGTAAAACTGTTGAGTCTCATGGTGTGGTAGCTGATGGAATGAATCAGTGGTGTCATGGTAGGAATAGGGATTCTGGTTATAGACAGACCCGTTTCCTGATTCTACCATGCCACAACTGGGGCAATTGCCACCATTATAAGGACTACCACACCATTGGCAAATAAGAAGGTGTGGATGAGACATATAAAGAATCAAAGGGTTTGGAAGGGTAAGGAATGAAGAATCAAAAAGGTAGGAGGGTAAAGATGAATATTTTTGGATTTTTGGAAAAATATTTTATATACAAATAAGAAAGAAAATCTTTTTGGGTTTTTGTGTTCGTTGAAAACTGATTTTAAAATGTTTTCGTGAACCGATTTGTTTTTGTGTGACAAAAAAATATGAACAAGGATGGTGAATTTACAAAGAAGTGAATTCAAAAAATCATTAATCTGCAAACCGTTTTAGAATAACGCGCACGACCTCCCCGGCAGCGGCGCCAAAATTTGATTGGTTCCAAAAGGTCAACCTAAATTGACCAAAGGATGGTCAACTAGGTCAAACAGCCTAAGAGTCAATCTCCGTGGAAGTATAGGGGTTTCCCCGGGTCGTTATGTCCCGACGAGATGTGATGGTAATCAAAACGGGTTTGTGATCGGGTGAATTTGGACATGAAAGGGTTTGTGATTGATTACACTACTGATTTATACAAGGAAATAGCTTAAATAAGCTATATTAACGAGACTGTGAAATAAGAAAAATCAGAAACGTTTTAAACCTAAAAACGTGTACGTTTAATTTAAATTTACATGAACGCACAAAATAAAAAGTGAAATCTGAAATCTGAAAAATCTCAGGGGGTGAAAATGAATTTTTTACAAAACTAAGGATGAAAGAAAATTTTAAGAAAAAGAAACTAAATTTTTACACTAATTAATTATTTAATATTAATTAAATACTATTTAATACTAATTATTAATAATTAAATATCTTAAATAAAATATAATATTAAATTAATACTAGAAAAATGAAAATTAAATTTCTAAAATTATAAAATAACTAACAACAAATTTTAAAATTAGAAAATATGTCTTTTTGTCTTTTTGTGGATTTAAAATTAAATAATTACCTAATTATTACTTTAAAAGCTATTTAAACTAAATTAAATGAGAAAAATAGCAAATGAAAAGAGAAAATTACAAATCTAATTTTTACAAATACTTAACAACTTATAGAAGCTAGGAAAATTAGAAAAAGTGATCTGAGATAAAATTTAAATGCTAAAACTATTTTCTTTTTGGTTTTTTTAACTTAAACTAATTTAATTAAAATTAAATCTAGAAATTATCAAATGAACATTGAAATTATAAGAAAATTACTACAAGTACTAAATATTATGTGGAACCTATAAAAAATATAAAAAGATACTACTGTTTAACAAAATTTATTAAAACTATTTAATTTACTAATATTTATTAATAACTAATTAAAATAATATAAATTCTAATAAATACTAAATGAAAAGCAAAAATTCTGAAAATTATTCTACAAATATTTTAATATGCTAGAAATTTAAGAAAAATATAAAAACATATAGGTACTTAACAAAAAATTAAAAAGAAAAATTAAAAATCTAAATTACATTAAATAGAAGCTATCACTTAAATTTAAATTTGGTTTTTTCTTGTTTTTCTTTTACAAAACTATTAAACAACTATAAATGAGCAACTTTTATGAAGGCAACTACATTGGAACTTAAAATAAGCTCTGGTGAGCTTATTATTGTGACAGATCATGAAATAAGCTCAAAGGGACTAATAAGCTTGGAAAATCTGAGCAACAAGCTACACTAAGGACAAAATAAGCTAGAAGTGAGTTAGTTGAAGAAAAAGCTAACCAAAGAAAAGAGAAGAGAGCATGAAATAAGCTGAAAATTTGAAATAAGCAAATCCAAGTACCACTGAATACCAAACAGGCAATTCAGGCACTTGTAGGCCTTATATAAGCTTATCAAATAAGCTTAGAAGCCAAGAATAGGTCATGAACTAGCAAGCTGGTCTGTAGGCTTCACAAAAAAACTCAATATCTCAAAATAGGCTTCACAAATAAGCTTACTAGGAGCTTATGAACTAACCTAGAGTACACTGATGAATCAGTGTACAAGCATGGATCAGGCAGCTATAAGGACTACATTAAGCACTCAAATAAGCATATGGATGGAATATAAGCACAAGAACTTTAAGCTGGCCAACAGGGCATCCCACAACAACCAATATTATACCATACACTTCAAAGATAAACAAGATATGAGTCCAAGAAAACTGGGTCAAAACTGATAAGTTGGGTGCAGGGCATGCAGTGGTCAAACAGGTCACTTTAAGCTCTTGCATAAGCTTAAGTAAAAATCTAAAAAATAAGAAAACCCTAGATTCCTGTAGCTAAGCTATGGTACTTGATCATATGAAAAGCACAAACCTTGAATCTCAACAAACAAATCACAACAATTCCTGGAAAAATTGGATTCCTATAAAAAGGTACAAATTTGACTTTTGATATTTTTGTTGTAACTTGACTTAACTGAACTTTGATTATGTCTAAATAACTTAAAATGATATACTAAGCTATAATAAACCTAAAATTGACAAGCCTAACAATGTTTAAACCTAAAATGGTGGTTATGCCAACTTAAATTCCAACAGTGAACAAATATATTTGTTAAAACTATAATTTTGACTTTTTGATGTATAAGCCCTGTATTTTATGACTTCCCTGTCCTAAATTAACCTAAAGTTACATGTTACAACCAAATTCCACCACACAATCAAACTATAACACAGGACACAACTATAATCTAAACACCCCTTAATAACAAACTGATTTTTAGTTTTTATGCATTTAAGATGAAATAAGCTAGGGTACTGATGCAACCTACTTATATAAGCTAAATAAAAGTTATGAAAGGTAAAATGATGCAGAGATAAGCAGTGTACTAAGCTAAAACAGATGAAGCATTCATATGATCGAATGTGCAATTTTAAGCAAACTCTATCCTATTAGGCATTAATCTGAAAGAAATAAGGAACAAGTAACTTAGAATTACACTGAGAAATAAAATGATCAGGGATAAGCATGATGAGGCGAAAAATGGTCCGTTTTTAGGGGGTCTTTTAAGCCCGAATTCGAATTTATTTGATCAAATATTGCCCTAAATCGTTCCTTTTGTGATTTTAGGTACTTTGGGAGTGAAATCTGGAAAAGGAAGCAATTCGGACGTTTTTGGAGCATAAAAGTGAAGAAAACGCCAAAGTCTTAATTTTCCATGCTGGGAACAGTAGGTGACGGCGTCAAGAGTAATTTCCTGACGGCGTCAAGAGCAAAATTCCATCACGGTCCAGAAGAGATTTGACGGCGTCATGAAGGTAGGGCGTCAAGAGTAAAAGTCATGACGGCCTGGAAATGATTAATACTTGACGGCGTCAAATGTAGATCAAGGCAGTCCGAGATTAGTTTTGGCGACGAGGTGACGGCGTCACAAACTTTGTCTTGACGCCGTCAGCCCCCTTTTTCTATATATAGTTTTCTAATTTTTCACAATTGAGAGAGAAGTTTTGGGAGAAACCCTACGTACGATTTTGGTGTAACTTTACAGGTTTTTCAAGGGTTCCAACCCCTTGATACCTTGCATGTGTAATCAAGATAAGTGTTCTTTTAATTCAATCAATATGTCTATGTGTTGGTTGTCTATATCTTGTTCTTGTCTTAATTCCATCATGCTAGGCTAGATCTATCTTGTGTTTGCTTAGATCTAATGAAACCTAGATGTTAATTATGTGTTGATTACTTGTTTATTCTTGTCTTGGATGAATGATTTATATGTTAGGCTTAAGAAAACTGGCAGATCTCCAATTGGTAACATGCTTGAACATCTTAAGAAACATGAACCGACGCGCACTAGGTCTTTATTGGTTGTATTTAATGCATGAGCCACTGTTTACAATCCCTATAGTTGTGTTGGGCATGGTGTAGGAGGAGATAAAATCTCATAGAATTGGGGAGTTAAGTGTGCCACCCCATGAATGGTATTAAGGAATACGATCCGTCATCCATACAATTATAACAAGTAATTAACGTGTAAAAGATGTCTAGGGAGTAGTGAAATCTAGGTAAACACATTTTCTCCAATTACTGCTCACAACTTTAGTATAAATTAGTTTATTTTCATTTTTAGTATTTAATTTTGATTGCATCTTAGTATTGGGTTAGTTGAATAGCAACTAATTCCGCCCAAATCCTTCAAACCCTAGATTTTAAATTGCTTTCTAAAAAATATAAAAATACAAAAATAATCTTCCTTCACCTTTAGAACTAGTATTTAGGTTTTCTAATCCTAGCGACACTATTCCTAGCTGAACGATCAATCCCCCGGTACTTGTCACTATACTATACTACAACGATCAGGTACACTGCCTGGTGGGGGTTGTAAGCTTCTCGAGATCCCTCGAGAGGTAAAGCCTGTTGCGATTCCCACGCATCAAGTTTTTGGCGCAGCAGCCTGGGGAATAGTTATTGTCTAGGTTAGAATTTCTTTGTATTAGGTCTACTTGCTAGATTCCTTTCTAGCAAGATTTTATTTTTATTTTTAGGTTTTCTTTAGTCTATCTTTTTCTTTGTGCCCTTTGTTTGTGAAACCATTTTCATTTGTCTCCATGGCGGATGAAATTCCATTTAGATCATTAACTATAGAGGAACAATTAGTTTACTCGGATCGATTTGCCTCCTGTTGTTCCAATGAATTTTTAAGTGATCTTACATATATACAAGAGGAGATGGGTGTAAAGTTAGATGGGTTTGATGAATTTTATGCATGTGCGTTTTCTATTAGACGATCATTTTTAGGATCAATTCCTCTTAGTGAGACCCTTTGGATGAATTTTGAGAAAAGCTTCCTAACCATTACCCATAAGTTCAACGAATTGGTGGATTCGTATGAGCAAGATGACCTAGTTTCTAAGAACATGAACTTAGAATCAAACCAAGATTATGAGATGGTTAGTGTTGAACTACCTAGTTGCATGAGCGGGATAGATTTCACCAAAACATACGACACACATGAGGTTAGAGTTGAGCCACCTAGTTGCATGTCATGGTTAGGCACTACCATAATACAAGATGAACACATAGGTGATATTGATGTGATGGAAGAGATAGTAGAAAACCCAAGCCCACTAAGTACCCCACAAGTCCTACCATCATTTGAGGCACACGCACCGCCCGTGACTTACCCGGAAGAAGTAGAAAAAACTTTAGGAATTCCAATGGAGGTAGAACCCTTGGACCAGGCACCACTTGAGGATATAGGTTTGAATACTTGTAGTGATAACCTTACTCCTAGTTCTAGGGAATTTCCTAGTGTTGATAAACCGGAACCTCAATCTTTACACACCTTTCCATCCTTAGATATATTTCTAGGAGACAAAAGAGGAACCGACCCACCCATCAACCAATATTATCCGGGTAGTTTTAGGATGAAGGAAGCCATTCACTCACCCCCTTCACCTCACGTGGCATATTCACACCCTAAGGGTGTGTATCGCTACTTTCACCCACACTTGATCCTAAGTGTAGGGAAAACCTCCCCTATTTCCGTTAAATAAGGGTAGAGTCTGGCTCGTGACTCGAACAAAAACAAGCGCTTCTTGGGAGGCAACCCATGTTTTGTGTGTTTTTATTTATTTGTTTGTTTGTTTGTTTGATTTTATTTGTTTCCGTATGCATGTTTTATTTTTATTGTTTGTGGCTCATGTTTCAAAGTAAATTGTGAAAATGCTTTATTTTGTTTTTAACTTCGTCTTAATTGCATATAAAGGTATTTTGCAAAAGATAAGTGTAAGGGAGATCCAAATTTGTTTATAAGAATGAAATTGAGCATGAACCACAATAATATTAAATGGACATGTGTATTAGTACTTGTTAGAGTCAAATGCTTGTATCGAGTCATAATGATGTTTTGCAGGATTTTCCAGGAAGTAGGACATAAGTTTTTCCAGAAATTTTCCGGAAACTTAACATAAGAATTTCTGCAGGTCACTTCTGACGGCGTCAAGAGTTAACTCTTGACGGCGTCAAGTGTAAAAATCTGGAAATTTTACCAGTTTTGTTTTTCTAACGGACTCTTAAAGTTTTTGTTGATTCTTTAGTTTTATAAACTCCAGGAAATCTGCAAAAATTCATTCCACAAGCATTATATCTTAAATTGTTTTGTTTTTATTCCTAAGTCTAGAATTACATCTAGTTGTGAGTTTTCTTTGTTCGGATTGATGCGTTGGGTTTTTGTGATTGTTTTCTCATGTTTAACAGGTTATGTATGACAAGAAGATGATTTATTTTTCTGGAAGGGAAGCTTTGATTGTTCATTTTCTTGGAGGAAGATTTAACCTGGCCACCTTATTATCCATACCGAGCGAATCAGGGGAGTATTTGATTTCATTCTCTTTACTTTTTCACTTTTACATTCTTTACTTGAACACTGGGGACAATGTTCATCTTAAGTGTAAGGGGAGGGTAAAAAGATGATACCTTACATATGCGCTTTCGCTTGAGTTTGTTTTGTTTAATGGTAGATGTGTAATAAAACTATGAGAAATACTTGTTAGTGTAATTTTAGCACCAAATTTAAATTTTTTTACAACATTTAGGAGTGAAACTTTAGCCATAGCAAGCGTCTCATGGATAGGAGATTGTATGACTAGCACATAACCGTATATTCAGAAAAATTTTCCACCCAAATATGTGAGGTTCGCCTTTAGATTTGATAGGAAAAGCATTTACTATTAGTGCTTATGAGTGTACCGGTAGCATTTAGATTCTAGAACTTGCGTTAGTTATGCATCCCGAGACAGCTAGTGAGACTACATTCGTATGGTAGGATTTACTACATAATAAGAGGCATTAGGATCACCCTTGTGTTAAACCCGTATTATAATTACTTGACCATTTAAGTCATATTACTTGGCTAGTTAAGTCAACTAATTTTTCCCAAACCCTTAGCGTTGTACACATTTTTAGTACACGAAACCCCTAGTACACCCCTCCGAGCCTATCTTTTCGTTTCTAACTTTAAGCATCTTACTTAAAGGAAGAATTTGTTACACCCCACTTAAATGTACAACCAAATCGCCTTAGCCTTCCGTGTATGCGCTCATTTTTAGTGCATTATTGTTATTTGTTAAACCCCAAGTTAACTTTCTAATTGATTACATGGTTGCTAAGTCGAGTCATATCCTTGTACATATTGTTTTGGGACGATTGGGACTCATGGGTAAGTACTTGTTTTATGGAGTAATGGGGAAGAACATCACTTATTACCCCCATATGTACGTTAATCTTAAAAGTGCTCCAAGTGTTTTGATTTTCTTAATTCGAGTCATTAGATTAGTTTATTGTAAAGTATGTAAAAATTCAAGTGTAAGGGGAACGTTCATTCCCTATGATGTATTATTTTGGATAGTAGGGTAAGAGTGTATGCAAAAAAAAAAAAAAAAAAAAAAAAAAAAAAAAAAAAAAAAAAAAATCAATCAAAAAAATAGAAAAAAGGAAAAAGAGAAAAAAAAAAAAAAAAAAAAAAAAAAAAAAAAAAAAAAAAAACATACGGACTACGGACTACCATCCCTTTTCATTCTATGTTCATTTTATGTTTTTGTTATTTTTCATTTATTAGCTTAAGTCGAGTCTAGTCTTGGCTTAGCAACGCCACATTGTACATGTAATTAACCAAGATTGTTAACTCGCCACCAGTAAAAACTTCCTTTATCCAACAAAACCGTGTATTTCATATCCCTACACCTAACGTTACAACCCTTTAAAAGACCTCTTTGATAGTTTATCCTAGGTGCTTACGCCATGTGTTGGAGGTTTGATCATTTCCCAAGCGTATGGTAATCTATTTTGCTATGACAGGTAGTGTGAGATATCTTCCGTTTCCATATTGTAATTTACACTTTATTACACCCGAGAGATGTGAGTATCTAAACACTATTTGTGAGGTGCTTGTGTATGACCTCCGTGCTTGTCTATTGGTCTTTAGTGGAACGATTATTTGTTGTAATTACTTTTATATTAGTGTTAAATGACCCCTAACTTGTATTTTGAGTAGAATAAAAGCGCATTTGCTCGAGGACAAGCAAATCTCAAGTGTAAGGGTATATGATGAGGCGAAAAATGGTCCGTTTTTAGGGGGTCATTTAAGCCCGAATTCGAATTTATTTGATCAAATATTGCCCTAAATCGTTCCTTTTGTGATTTTAGGTACTTTGGGAGTGAAATCTGGAAAAGGAAGCAATTCGGACGTTTTTGGAGCATAAAAGTGAAGAAAACGCCAAAGTCTTAATTTTCCATGCTGGGAACAGTAGGTGACGGCGTCAAGAGTAATTTCCTGATGGCGTCAAGAGCAAAATTCCATGACGGTCCAAAAGAGATTTGACGGTGTCATGAAGGTAGGGCGTCAAGAGTAAAAGTCATGACGGCCTGAAAATGATTAATACTTGACGGCGTCAAATGTAGATCAAGGCAGTCCGAGATTAGTTTTGGCGGCGAGGTGACGGCGTCACAAACTTTGTCTTGACGCCGTCAGCCCCCTTTTTCTATATATAGTTTTCTAATTTTTCACATTTGATAGAGAAGTTTTGGGAGAAACCCTACGTACGATTTTGGTGTAACTTTACAGGTTTTTCAAGGGTTCCAACCCCTTGATACCTTGCATGTGTAATCAAGATAAGTGTTCTTTTAATTCAATCAATATGTCTATGTGTTGGTTGTCTATATCTTGTTCTTGTCTTAATTCCATCATGCTAGGCTAGATCTATCTTGTGTTTGCTTAGATCTAATGAAACCTAGATGTTAATTATGTGTTGATTACTTGTTTATTCTTGTCTTGGATGAATGATTTATATGTTAGGCTTAAGAAAACTGGCAGATCTCCAATTGGTAACATGCTTGAACGTCTTAAGAAACATGAACCGACGCGCACTAGGTCTTTATTGGTTGTATTTAATGCATGAGCCACTGTTTACAATCCCTATAGTTGTGCTGGGCATGGTGTAGGAGGAGATAAAATCTCATAGAATTGGGGAGTTAAGTGTGCCACCCCATGAATGGTATTAAGGAATACGATCCGTCATCCATACAATTATAACAAGTAATTAACGTGTAAAAGATGTCTAGGGAGTAGTGAAATCTAGGTAAACATATTTTCTCCAATTACTGCTCACAACTTTAGTATAAATTAGTTTATTTTCATTTTTAGTATTTTATTTTGATTGCATCTTAGTATTGGGTTATTTGAATAGCAACTAATTCCGCCCAAATCCTTCAAACCCGAGATTTTAAATTGCTTTCTAAAAAATATAAAAATACAAAAATAATCTTCCTTCACCTTTAGAACTAGTATTTAGGTTTTCTAATCCTAGCGACACTATTCCTAGCTGAACGATCAATCCCCCGGTACTTGTCACTATACTATACTATAACGATCAGGTACACTGCCTGGTGGGGGTTGTAAGCTTCTCGAGATCCCTCGAGAGGTAAAGCCTGTTGCGATTCCCACGCATCAAAGCACCAAATAAGCAATTATATTAAGCAAGAGATAGATGAACAGTTATACATAAACAAGGTTTTAAACTTTTATTGAATTAAAAAAAAAAAAAATAAAAAAATAAAAAATAAAAAAAAAAAAAAACGTACAAACTGAGATTAGAAACTAAAAATATTTCATAAAAGTTACACTAAAAACTAATTTTACACTAATTTTCCTACTGAGCCTCAAATGGCATACATCATAACTTATTTATACTAAAAGGGAAAATTCTTCTCTTGTGTGCTTTCTGTGTGAGAGTAAAGTGCTTGGGGACCCTTCTGTGCTTACTTGGAGTAAATCCCACCATTGAATTAGCTTAAAAAGTCATCTCAGCCTTCCAATTGGTTTTGGTGCCCAATTGGTCACATGGATTGATGACTTGGATGAGGAGGGGGAAAGTTTATTAGCAAGTGGGGTTGACATTTGGTGGTATAGGGTGGTTAGTGTAGGTGTTGAGGGAGTGTGGAAGGGAGACAAGGATGTTGGAAATGGCAGAGGGCTTTGTTTGGAAAGGAAGTAAAAAGAGATCAGGGGTGGGGTTGACTTTTTGTTTGACCTCGTAGGTTTAATATTAAAACGGGGGTGAAGGAGTTGGGCCTATGGAGATGGGCTTGGAGGTATAAGGGTGGATTGGGTTGGTGTTGGTTTTTGTTTGGTTTGTGTTTAATAAAATTAGCCCAAGGACTAAGTTTGTACAAGCTGATTTTTCATGGACCATAGCTGCCAACCTTCCAAAGTTATAACTAGGACCATTCTTGCCAACTTATAATTTCCTGAGGACCTTTGTTGATTTTTCCACTTTTGAATTTCCCAAGGACCAAATATGTCATTTTTCAAACTCGAGGGACCATTCTTGCCATTTCATGAAAACTTTCACCCAAGGACCATATTTGCCAACTTGTGATTTCCCAAGGACCCAAAATTCACTTTTTACCAAGACATATTTTCCAGGGACCAAATCTGTCAATTTTGAAACACCAGGGACCAAACTTGTAAATTTCCAAAACTTTTGAGATTTTTCACCAAAGGACTAAATATGACAATTTATGATTTCAAAAGGACCTTTGGTGACTTTTCTTTTAAAATAAGTGCTCAGGGACTATTTTTGCCAATTTTTGAAAGTTAGAGGGCTGAAACTACCAATTATGCAAACTTTGATCATTTTTTCAACTGTTTTTACTCATTTTGCATCTGAAACATATAAAATACAATTTTGGAATATTTTTAGTATTTTGATGCATTATCGAGTGTTTTTGTATGGTTTTGCAGTTCAGATTGACCAAAAATGATGAGTGTTTGAGCACTCATCAATCCCCCACACTAAACTATTGCTAGTCCCTAGCAATAAACTGTTTTGAAAATTTAATGGATTTTAATTTCTTTACCAAAAGCCATTACTTCCGGAGTAGCTAAATGTTTCAGTTCAAGTAAGAACTATGGTACACCGATAACCATGTGATTTTGAGCAAACCACCAGCTGTAAACGAATTTGATTTGTCTTTACCATAAGCCGTTTGCTTCTGGACTAGCCAACTCTTGATGGACATAATCAACATCTTGGTGACCTGATTACCAATTATTTTTTTTCCACTGCCTTTACCACAAGTTATAATCTTGCGGGCTAGCCAACTCTTTTACTTTTTAGGATATGGTGAGTTCAGATAACATACAATTTTGGGCAAATTGTAAGCCGTTAACGGATTTGATATATCTTTACCAAGAGCCATTTGCTCCTGGATTAGCCATTCCTTTTGTCGTTTAGACATGGTGGCCTGATAACCAAAAAAATTTTGAAGCGCAAGTGAAAAAATTTTAAAATTTTTGCTAAAAACGGGGGTACTAGATGGTAACAATTATAAACAAACAATCAACCAATAATCAACATCTAGGTTTTACTACATCTAAACAAACACAATAAAAACCTATCTTAACATGTTAAAAGAAAGACAAGTATAAGATAGAATCAAACAATACATACACATATTGAATGATTATTGGAAAACTTATCTTTATTCAAACATGGAAGAAAGAAGGGTTTGAAACCCATTCAATAAGCAGGAAATTCGACCTAGGGTTTATGTTTTAGTATTCCACAATTTTTTCTACACTTTACAATGAAAAATTGGAAAAATGTATATAGACAAAGCATCCTGACGGCGTCATGTATTGGCTTCTGACGCCGTCAACTCGCCGCCAAGTTGAAATTCGTATTGGCTAGATCCAGTCTTGACGCGGACGCCTTCATGTAGAAATATGCTCTGGGCCGTCACTTGCATTTTGACCCTGATGGCCTTGGTGACGCCGTCAGGCTAATTACATTGAAATTGTTCTGGGCCGTCACGTTATAATTTTCACATCCACCTCTTTTGTCACTCTTGACGCTGTCATGTGTTAAGGCTTGACGTCGTCAGGTACTGTTCCCAGCAAGGAATTAGAGACTTTGCCGTTTTCTTTACTTTTATGCTCCAAAAACGTTCAAAACGCTTCCTTTTCTAGATTTCTCCTCAAAAGTACCTAAAATGACAAAAAGAATGATTTAGGGCAATAATTGATCAAATAATCACGAATTCGGGCTTAAATGACCCCTTAAAAGCGGTACACTTTTCACCTCATCAACCATCTGGCCCAACCTGCATTTGATTCACCAACGAAAGTATTTAGGACATTGCACTTGTAGATGAATCAGGAGAGCATAATAGGATGAACTTGGCTAGTACGTTGATAAGGATTTATTTGGTACCTTTTTAAGGGGTCACTTAAGCCCAAAATTTTATTAATATGATCAAATATTGTATCAAATCATTTTTATTTGCATTTTAGGTACTTGGGACAATCTGGAAATTGACACTTTTTGGATGTATTTGGATGGAAAAGTAAAGAAAACGACGAAGTTGCGAAAACCTGTCTGACTTGGAGCTCTGACGGCATCACATGCTACAACGTGACGCCGTCACTTGTTGATAAAGCTGGATTTTTTGGTTCAAGTTTAACAAGAGATGCCTCAAACAAAATCTAAAGACCTACAACCTGATGGCGTCAGGTGTTATTTGAAGTTAAGAGTCACGTGTTAAGTTAACAAGAGACGGCCCAAACACTTTACAAGAGGACGGCATCAAACTAAAGGTGACGACATAAGGAGTTACAAAGTGACGCCGTCATAACGGCGACTTGCACAAGACGAAACCCTAATCACAGCGAGCTGACAGCGTCAGGCCTCATAAGCTGACACCGTCAAAGTTGTAATCTTATATGTAATTTTGCATGTTTTCATTAATTCGTGTAGCAACTTGGAGTAGGGTTTTAAGGACGAATTTGGAAGCTTTTGTAAGGGTTTTTCAGCCCCCAAGACCTATGTTTTATTGAAGATAATTTACTCGTTTGATCATTCAATATGTCTATGTATTGTTTGATTACTTGTTTATCTTTTCTTCTCTTTAACAAGCTAGCTTAGATTTATTTTGTGTTTGCTTAGATCTAATGAAACCTAGTTGTTGAATATTGATTTGTCGTCTATTGTCTAGTTGAATGTTTCGCGTTAGGCTAAGAAAACTGGCTGACCTCTTATATGTAACTAGCTTGAACGTCTTAGAAATGTAACCATAGAGTGCACTATTGGTTTTTCTCGTTATATTTATTGCATGAATTACGTCTTGTAGATCCTAGAAAACTTGATAGACTTTAAGGTTTTTAGGGGAGGCTAAGATTCATAGAGTTGAGGACTTTGGCACCTCCCCACGACCAATATTAAGGAATACAATGCTTCAACTAAAACAAGGACATGATAATTCGACAGATCAATAGGAGATAACTAGGGAGTAACTAAATCTAAGTAAACACTCTTTTCCCTATAATAAGAAATCACCAACTGTACTTTATTTTATTTTCTTTATTTAATTCAGTTTTTTAATTAGCTTTGGGTTAGTTAAATAGCAACTAATTTCGCAAACTCTTTTAAAAACTCAAGATTTTTACTGCGTTCATAAAATAAAAATAAAAAATGTAAAAAGAATCATCCCTCACCTCTAGATCTATCTCGTCATACATATTGACCTAACGACACTATTCTCCTAGAGAATGGATCAATCCCCCGGACCTACCTATACTACACTACAGCGATTAGGTACACTGCCTAGAGGATTGTAAAACTTCTTTTCGAGGTTCTGAAAATCTCAAATCACAAGTTTGATGAGTGTGTAAATATTCATCATTTTTTGTCAATCTGAACTGCAAAACCACTTAAAAACACTCAGAAATGCATCAAAATACAGAAAATAACCCAAAGATCATGTTTTATATGTTTCAGATGCAAAATGATTAAAAACAGATGAAAACCGAACAAAGTTTGCATAATTGGCAGTTTCAGTCCCTCAACTTTCAAAATTTGACAAAATCAGTCCTTGAGCATTTGTTTTGAAAGGAAAGTCAACTTAAGTCCTTGGGAAATCATAAATGGTCACTATTGGTCCTTGGATGAAAGTTTTCATGAAATGGCAAGAAAGGTCCCTCAACTTTAAAAATTTGGCAAAAATGGTCCTTGGGTGTTTTAATTTTGGAAAATGTCGACTTAGGTCCTTGGGTTATTCAAATGTGAGAATATTGGTCCTTGTAACAACTTTGGATAAATTACAAACCAGGCCCTTGAGTTATCAGAATTTACATTTTTGGTCGTTGTGTTAAATAAGAACATAACTAAACGGGTCCTTTGTATTTTCACAAACCCAACAAACCAACCCACTTTATTAATAACCCATTACCCCTATATCCCTCTACTAAGCCTAAAACACCAACCATGCCCAACACCAAAACCCTCTTTTGCGTTTTATAATAAAACGCCTCCCCTTGGTCAACACCCATAGTCAAACGACTCACCCTCTTCATCCCCTTCCCTGCTTTTACCCAGCATATCAAACCCCATCTCCACTCCACCTCCTGAAACACTCAACCTCCACCCCTTCCCCAAGACCTCAAAAGCTACTCCTCACCAATACCAACCCTCCTCCTTCACGGGTTGCCATGCCAGGTCATCCATCCACAACCATTTAGGCGCCAAAATAAGAATTGAAAGGTTGTGATGATTAGAGATCAATCCAAGGGCTGAGATTCATTGCAAAGAAGCACAAAGTGGGTCTCAATGATGTTTTCACTCAAAGAACAAACACAACAGAAGAAGACAAAATTCCAAGTGAACCCTAGCTTGAAGATTAGTATAAATTGAAGCTTTGTAAGCCCATATGAGGCAGTCAAGTAAAGTAGTTTTTTTTTTTAGTTTAAAACTTTAGTTTTACTTTAAGTTTTCTTTAATCATGTATTGTGTCTATTTTAAATCAATGAAAGTCTCAATTTCAGCTTCTTAAATTTTCCTATCTTTTCAATTTGTTTAAATTGCTTATTCAAAGTTGGAAAGTGCTTATTAAGTTAAATTTCACTCCACTAAACATCTGATCTCAATTAAAACATCTTAGTTTAGTTTCGGGTAGTGTTAAAATGAGTTTGTGAAAGTTAAAGGAGTGTTTGGTTTAAGTTTCTTTTTTTTTATTCTGTCATTCTTACCTCTTGAATCAGTTTGAAACAACTTTGTTTTAGTATAAATCAGTAATTAGAAGTTGCTTTTCCTTTTTTTTTTTGCATTTTCATATAATTTCAAAGTTATTTCATCGATTTGCTAGATTTCATATTTAAAAAATTGAATTGCATAGCTTATTAGTGAGTTGAATGATTTAGTCATTTTTAGCTATTAAGTTTGGTCCTAAATCACTCAAATGATGGTTATATTGTTGTGGGTAAAAGTGACTTAGGTCTTTGGTTATTTGGTTTATTCGTCATGAAGTTTCAAAATACGCTACACTTATTTCTAACTCATTTGTCAAAACTCATCAGTGTAGCATTTGCTATGCTGATGTGATTAGTTTTCTATATATCAAGCCCTTTATAAGCTACTTTGTTGTTCCTTTTGGTCCATTTCAGGTCAAGCTAGAATATAGTGATGGTGTAACAGTTGGGAGTTTACTTTGTGCGTCAAAACCACCCATTTATACCCATTTGAACCCCCCTGCTGCCTCAACAGCCCTGCTGTCCCACTCATTCTTTTTGTTTCACATTTAAGTTAAGCTAGGATAGGATTTAGAGTTTGTTTTGGTTTTATAGCTAGTTAGTAGTATAGGATTGTTAAATCATAGCTCACTTGGCGTTTTCAAGTTCATTAGGATAGTCAGTTGGCTTGCAAGTTAGCCCCTTTTAAACTTGTGCATCAGTTAAGCCACTCCATAGTCTCTTACTTGGGCAATTTTTAATTGTTCATTTCTTGGCCTTTTGCCCTATAAACTGATTCTTAGCTTATTTGTAAGCTTGTTAAGAAGTTTGTATTTTTGTATTATTTTATTGATTTTTTAGCAGCTTTCAATTGGTCCAAAGTGAGCCCCCTTGGCCTGTTTTGGGTGACTGTTTTAGCGCATTGGTTTTCCAGGTGCTTTTAGGCCTTTACGATTGCTTATCTAATTTCCTTTGTAGCTTAATTAGTTTCCCCTATATTCATTTAGCAGCCTTAGTTTAATTCTTCCTAGTGTACTTATTATCTTAATCTCCTCTTGATTTTGATGTCTTATTTTTACCCCAAGTCTGATGATGCACTCAGTTTCATAACTGAGCTTGTTTGTTTATGATCAATCCATACCCGTTGAATTGTTGTTGTTATGCTATGTGTTTGTGTTCTTCCTGATTTTGTATTTATTTATGTTATCTTGGATTTGCTCAGTTGCTAAATTGGATTCAGTGAGTTGTGAGACAAGAGAAAGAAAAAAATTAAAAAAAATCCTTTTATAGCCTTTTTATTAATCTGTTGTCATTTTGCTTTTTAAAGTGTTTATTTATAGGTTTTTATAAAATGTTGTAGTTTTAAAATTTGTTTATCATCATGTTTTTAGTAACTTGTGTAAAAAGTTTTAAAAAAAATAAAAAATTAAAGAGAGGTGTCCCAGGTTCGAACCTGGGACCTCCTGGTCCATCAGATAACACATCAACCACCTCTCCCTACCATCTGTGCTAAGTGGTTGTTTGTTTTATACTCTTCTTTTTAATTTTTAACATGCTCATTTCTATTGTAGCTAATTAAAACATTTTAGATTTTACATTTGCTTATTCTAGCTTATTAGCTACTGTTACCCCCTCCTTATATTTTTCTTAGGTTTATTTTAGGTTCATTTAATTTCCAAAATTTTTTCAGATTTTTCCCAACAATTTAAGTTTTTTTTAACTTTTAATTTCTTTTATTTAATTAATAATAAATTTAATTTTCATCAAAAAAATATTTTTCTTTCTTTCAAAAATTTTCTTTTATAATTAGAAAGTAGAAAAAATTAATTTCATACCCATAGAACTAGTGTAACTTTAAATTCGCGTTTTATTTCGCGCGCTCGTGTTTTTCTTTAATTACTTTTACGTTTTTAAACTTAGCTTACAATTTAGGATTCCCCGAATTCCCTATCATGTTTCCCGTAGTTTTTAGGTAGTTTTAAGATTCCCTTAGCATTCCATTATTCATTTTCCCATTTAGGTTGCGTTTATTTCATTTTTTGTTTGTTAATTATTAATTCTCGTAACTTTAACGTACCATAACACCAAATAACTCTCACAATCGAACTTACAAGCATTCTAATCTCCAAATCTCATACGATATTGCCCATTCACACCTTGTTGGGACACGACCCGGGTAATCACTTACCCGGTATCACATATATATATATATATATATATATATATATATATATATATATATATATATATATATATATATATATATATATATATATATATATATTGTATTCGCGAGTTTTTGCAAATTAACCTTTTCCTAAAGGTTAATTAGTAAATTCCACTCACGTCTACATTATATTTATATTGATACACGTTTCACACGCAATCAAAATTTGGCGCTGCTACCGGGGAGGTTGTGATGCGACAATATCGTTATGATTTTAACGATTAGTGACTTGTAGAACCTTCGTCAAGAAGTTATCATTTTCAAAAAAATATAAAACACAAAAATATTTTCCTTTTCTTTTGAATATATATCTATCGTATAAAAAATACAAAAAGATTTTCCGGTTTTCTTTGTTTAAATAAAAATAACATAAAAAACAACCGCCGAAAACCAAGGCAGAACACCTACCAACTGGGGTGTGGACATTAATAAGTTCCCAAACTAAAGATCAAAGCTTGCCTTTGTATCACTAGCGTTTTGAAAAAATTTTAAAAGACAAGCAAACTTTAAGAGGAGTCGAAACGGTATAGGGCGATCCAACGAACTTCGCCCTAGCGAGAGATCCATTCTTCTCTCCCGCTCCTTTTTACGTTTGTCCTTAAAAGTTAACCTTGCGTTTGTTATTATCGGTTTAAGTTCCCATGTCTTTTAAGTTGGTCTTGTTTTAATTGAGTTGTTTTTTATAGTGCATGCGCACTCGTTCGTCTACGTCAACAAGTCCTTTACAATCGCTTAACAACATTACAAGAAGAAGGCATAATCGACGACGTACCAATCCAATAGTCGAACCCAAGATTCGTACTATTTCTCCAAACATGGCCGATAATCATACCATATCCGAGCTTCTCCAAGCATCCACCGAGGGTTATGGAGAGGCCATCATTGTTCCGGCAATCGTTGCCGATAATTTTGAACTCAAGACCGGGTTGCTACAATTAGTAACTTCTAGTCAATACTTCGATTTTGAGAGGGACAATCCTCATTCTCACATTCGATGGTTCAACAAAATCACATCAACCATCAAATACAAAAACGTCCCACAAGAAGCTATCAAGCTTCTTCTTTTTCCTTTCTCTCTCGAGGGTACAGCCCAGATTTGGCTTGAAAAACAACCCCCTCATTCTATTGAGACATGGGAAGACCTCGGGCTGAAATCTGTGAATGAATTCTTTCCCCTTTCTAAAACAACAAGCTTAAAGAATGAAATCACAAAGTTTACTCAAAACTTTGATGAATCTTTTAGCGAGGCGTGGGATCGTTTTAAGGATTTACTTCGCAAGTGTCCTCATCATGGTTTTTCCGAATTGCACCAAATTGATACTTTCTACAATGGTTTGAACCAAACCGATCAAGATTCTTTGAACAATGTCGCGGGTGGCAATCTCTTGAATCGGACTCCTAAAGATGCTTTAGCTATAATCGAAGACAAGTCTAAGGTTTGTACTTCACAAAACAAGTCCATTGTTTCCCAAGTGAATGCAACCTCGTCTAGATCATCTCCCGTGAACAATTCTAGCACCGATGCTAAGATTGACAAACTCACGGAGGCTATTCAAGCTTTGGTTCTTTCCAAGCAAAAGAAACTATCATCACTACAAACTTCTTCACCCGCTCAAGTCAAAGCGGTTGATGAAACTTGTGTCACTTGTGGTGGATCTCATGCTTACTACAATTTTACTACCATCGATGGTAGTCAATTTGATGTAAAAGCTGTAGCCGGGTCTTACAATCAAGGAGGTAACCAATACCGTCCTCAAGTTGACCCGAACTATCGTGCTAGCAATCAAAATGGTCCACCCGGATTTTCTCAACCCAATAATCCAAATCGATTCAATCATAATCAACAACAAAGAAATCAAAATGTTCAAAATCAATTTCATGCCCCAATTAATCAGTTTTCAAATCAAGGGGTTAATTTCAATCAAGGTTTTCAAGCTCCTAATTACCAAACTCCTAATGTTGCTTCAAGTGAACTTGCTAATTACATCAAAGCAAATGAGGCCAACATGAGGGGAATGCAAAACCAAATCAACACTTTGAAGAATGATTTTCAATCTTCAATGTCGAGACAAGGAAATGAGCTTAAAAATGAACTTCGAAACACAAAGCTCAAGATTGTACATTCTCAAAGCAAGATTGAGAACATGTTTGCTAGTCTTATGGGTCAATTGAATCAACCTTCTACTTCGGGTACTCTCCCGGGAAACGTCATTCCTAACCCGAAGGGTGAATTGAAAGCTGTTACCATTCATAGTGGTAAAACTTATGATGGACCCTCGACTCCGATTCCTCCACCAATGAAGGAAGCGAAACGAGAACCCGAGCTTAGTGATTTAAAAAGTGATGACGATCTCTTTGACTTTGAAGCCAATCAAAATGAATGGAAAAATCTTTTGTATGGCGATTCTTGTGACGAAACATTTGATGATGAGAAACCAAAAATGGTAAATGTAACTGATGAACCGTCAATTGTTTCTCATGATTTCTCCCTTTTAGAAGGTGATTCTCTCTCCCCTTCCGAGTCTTCCATCAAGCATCATTTTTTTTTGTAAAAACAAAGTATTCAATCCAGGAATACTCGATGATGTAAAAACTTGTTTTACAATGAAAATGTCTCCCGATAAGAATTTCAAGTTACAAACCTCATCCAAGAAACTTTTAATTCTGGAGAAAAGTGAATACCCTCTATTCCGTCTCAACAATGATCTCACTCATGATTATGTTGATCATGACCCAGGGGAAGATTTATTTTATCATGAGAAATGTCTTAATGATGAATTTACCCCAACCCTCCCTCCCGGGATTTCTATGAGCTTACATGTTAAAATTCTAATCTCGCAAAGAAAGCTCAAGTTCAAGGACAAAGATTCCAATGTCTTTGTTCCCCTCATCACATTTTATGTGATCTCTCTTCTTTATCATTCCTTCGGGCGTGAGGACACTATCTTTGACCCTGGTATTCTTTCTACTAGTTTTTACTATTAGAATTCTGGCGGTTATCTCATCGGAGTGAAACTTTCTCGTGCTTCAAATGTTTATCTAAACATGTTGAATGAAAGTCCGATGGAGATTGTCTCTTCCACATATTGCTCCCCCATGGACCAATGAATTCGGGGTCGAGTCAAGCTAGCGACTCGGTTAACAAAAACAGTAGCATTACATGGGTTTTCACCCACTCTCTAACTTCTTTCTCTTTTCTAAAACCTAGTGTGGGGGAGTTACCCCTACTCTTTAAAAAAAATGATGATTTGCCCACACTTGCCCAAATCTAAACTTTTTACGTTTTAAAGTGTCGCCATAATAGCTGGTACTTTGAATATTTACGGCAATATTCAACTCTAAGTGTGGGGGGGGGGGGGTATTCGTGGCGAATTTGATCACATTTGTACCTTTTAGTGCCATAATACCCCCGTTTTGGCAAATATATATATATATATATATATATATATATATATATATATATATATATATATATATATATATATATATATATATATATATATATATATAGTGGAAGTGTTTTGCACTAACACAACAAAAGGTTATCAGTCCACCACGTCTAACAAAAGGACTGGCTAATCCAAGAGTACACGGCTCTCGGTAAAGATATCTCAAATCCGTTGATGGTTAACAATTTGCCAAAAATTGTATGGTATTCAACTCACCATATCTTTGATAAGAAAAGAGTTGGCTAGCCCGCAAGGTTATGGCTTGTTGTAAAGGCAGTGGAATACCATAATTGGTAATCAACTCACCAAGATGATGATTGTATTCCATCAAAGATTTGGCTAGTCCAAAAGCAAACAGCTTTTGGTAAAGACAAATCCAAACCGTTGATAGCTTATGGTTTGCTAAAAATCAAATGGTTATCAGTGTACCATAGTTCTTACTTGAACTGAAAGATTTGGCTACTCCAAAAGTAATGGCTTTTGGTAAAGAGACTTCAAATCCATTAAATTTTCATAAAATATTGCTAGGGACTAGCAATAGTTTAGTGTGGGGGATTGATAAGTGTGTGAATACTCATCATTTTTGGTCAATCTGAACTGCAAAAACAATTAAAAACACTCAGAAATGCATCAAAATACAGAAAATATCCCAAAGATCGTGTTTTATATGTTTCAGATGTAAAATGATTGAAAACATATCAAAACCGAACCAAGTTTGCATAATTGGCAGTTTCAGTCCCTCAACTTTTAAAATTTGACAAAATCAGTCATTGGGCATATGTTTTGAAAGGAAAGTCAACTTAAGTCCTTGGGTAATCATAAATTATTACTATTGGTCAACACCCAGAGTCAAACGACTCACCCTCTTCATCCCCTTCCCTGCTTTTACCCAGCATATCAAACCCCATCTCCACTCCACCTCCTGAAGCACTCAACCTCCACCCCTTCCCCAAGACCTCAAAAGCTACTCCTCACCAATACCAACCCTCCTCCTTCACGGGTTGCCATGCCAGGTCATCCATCCACAACCATTTAGGCGCCAAAATAAGAATTGAAAGGTCGTGATGATTAGAGATCAATCCAAGGGCTGAGATTCATTGCAAAGAAGCACAAAGTGGGTCTCAATGATGCTTTCACTCACAGAACAAAGACAACAGAAGAAGACAAAAGTCCAAGTGAACCCTAGCTTGAAGATTAGTATAAATTGAAGCTTTTTAAGCCCATATGAGGCAGTCATGTAAAGTAGTTTTTGTTTTTTTAGTTTAAAACTTTAGTTTTACGTTAAGTTTTCTTTAATCATATACTGTGTCTATTTTAAATCAATGAACGTCTTAATTTCAGATTCTTAAATTTTTCTGTCTTTTCAATTTGTTTAAATTGCTTATTCAAAGTTGGAAACTGCTTATTAAGTCAGATTTTACTCCACTAAACATCTGATCTCAATTAAAACAGCTTAGTTTAGTTTCAGGTAGTGTTAAAATGAGTTTATGAAAGTTAGAGGAGTGTTTGGTTTAAGTTTCTTTTTTTTTTTTATTCTGTCATTCTTACCTCTTGAATCAGTTTGAAACAACTTTGTTTTAGTATAAATTAGTAGTTAGAAGTTGCTTTTTTTTTTTGCATTTTCGTATAATTTCAAAGTTATTTCATCGATTTGCTAGATTTCATATTTAAAAAATTGAATTGCATAGCTTATTAGTGAGTTGAATGATTTAGTCGTTTTTAGCTATTAAGTTTGGTCCTAAATCACTCAAATGATGGTTATATTGTTGTAGGTAAAAGTGACTTAGGTCTTTGGTTATTTGGTTTATTCGTCATGAAGTTTCAAAATACGCAACACTTATTTCTAACTCATTTGTCAAAACTCATCAGTGTAGCATTTGCTATGCTGATGTGATTAGTTTTCTATATATCAAGCCCTTTATAAGCTACTTTGTTGTTCCTTTTGGTCCATTTCAGGTCAAGCTAGAATATAGTGATGGTGTAATAGTTGGGAGTTTAATTTTTGAGTAAAAAACCACCCATTTATACCCATTTGAACCCCCCTGCTGCATCAGCAGCCCTGCTGTCCCACTCATTTTTTTTTGTTTCACATTTAAGTTAAGCTAGGATAGGATTTAGAGTTGGTTTTGGTTTTATAGCTAGTTATTAGTATAGGATTGTTAAATCATAGCTCACTTGGCGTTTTCAAGTTCATTAGGATAGTAAGTTGGCCTGCAAGTTAGCCCCCTTTAAACCTGTGCATCAGTTAAGCCACTTCATAGTCTCTTACTTGGGCAATTTTTAATTGTTCATTTCTTGGCCTTTTGCCCTATAAACTGATTCTTAGCTTATTTGTAAGCTTGTTAAGAAGTTTGTATTTTTATATTATTTTATTGATTTTTTTTAGCAGCTTTCAATTGGTCCAAAGTGAGCCCCCTTGGCCTGTTTTGGGTGACTGTTTTAGCGCATTGGTTATCCAGGTGCTTTTAGGCCTTTACGATTGCTTATCTTGTTTCCCTTGTAGCTTAATTAGTTTCCCCTAGATTCATTTAGCAGCCATAGTTTAATTCTTCCTACTGTACTTATTAGCTTAATCTCCTCTTGATTTCGTTGTCTTATTTTTACCCCAAGTCTGCTGATGCACTCAGTTTCATAACTGAGCTTGTTTGTTTATTTGTTTCTGATCAATCCATACCCGTTGAATTGTTGTTGTTATGCTATGTGTTTATGTTCTTCCTGATTTTGGGTTTATTTATGTTGTCTTTGTTGATCCCAGTTGAGCAAACGATCTTATATAGAAGTTGACTTGAGTTTAACACTTAAGCTAGAATGCGGAATATAAAAGCTTAACTTAAGAAGAATAATGATTCACTATCAACACTTCAATATATTATTAATATGCTGGGGTTTTACAACCTTGAATTGTAAACAAAGCTAAACAAAAACGTACTCAATCTAACCCTAGGATCCTCCTTTTATAGGCCAAGGAGTCCTACTAGATTTACAATACCTTTCTACACAAGATAAGAATATTCTAGATATATAAGATATACACACAATCTATTCTATAATTATCTGTTACCTATACATGCATATCTCTTCAGCAGTAGATTCCACTAGCAGTATTTTCCAATAGCAGCACTTTGAATGACAGCAGCAGAATCTTTAACCTTAGCAGCATTCTCATCTCAGAAGCTGTTTCACCTTAGCAGTAGTTTCACCAAGCAGCAGAATCCAAAACCCAACAATTCTCCCCTAAACTTAATATTTATTCTTAAATTATTAAGTTTCTCCAAAGCTCAATTTAAACACCAGGAGGATGCTTCCAAACACTCAATTCTTGGGATGTCTGTTGACCAAGTATCTTCTTTTATTTTTCCAATAAATTAAATGCTTGATCATCAGAATCATAATCATTCTGTAAATTGAGCAACCTAATACCATTAACCATCTGATAGACAATCTCCAAATAATTTGCCAATGGATAATCCTTTTCTGCCAACATGTATAGAGTTTGTGGCCCAAGTTCTAAGACATGAATCCCAGAACTTTGAAAAAGTCTCCATCTCTTTACTTTACATCCCTTTATCTCTGTCCATTCAGAATCTTCCATTGAAGGATCAAACATAAGTTTCAGAGCTCTCCAAAGAACATTATCAGCCATAGATTTAATGTAATCAAATGTCTCCTTTCCTTCCTTCTTAGCTTCAAACTTCTTAGCTCCAAATCTTTCTTTGTATATCCTCCATAATGTACAAACATCCTCTTTATCAAAGTAATACAACATCTATAGAAATCTAAGAAACCTATGAGTCTTCCCATCAGATCTCTTGACATCATGAAATGTTCCAATGTTAGTATGATAATCTGTAGTTACTTGAATAATAGGATATCTGATTCCTACTAGTTCAGCATCAACTACTTCAGGTTCATCCCTCTTAGCAACCATAGTAAGAACTTTCAACTGTTGCTTTAAGTGTTCAGGAGGAATATGATCATAATCATTCTTGAAATCATTATGCTCATCTCCTTCAGGCTTAGAACTGCTTTCTTCTTCTGATTTTCTTTTCTTTCTAGCAAAGGATTTATGAACAACACCTTTTCATTTACCACTTTGACTAGAAGAAGTTTTCTTTTCTGCTACATCCTTAGGATGTTCAATATCATCTGCTTCTTTTACATGCTCTGCTTCACCAACTCTATCAACTTCTTCTTCATTTGAGCAAAATGTTCTAAATCTTCAGCACAACCCATAGGATAGAAGGTATCCATATCTTTCCTAGCTTGTTGATACAATTTAAAAACCTCTTGATCAGACTTAGGCTTCAACTGTACCAATTTCCATCCCTTCATATTCTTTAGGTATCTTTCTTGCTCTCTTCTTTGTTGCAATAGTGTTGGACCCCTGAGAATTTTCTTCTTTCTCCTAGCAGCAGCATCTTCTTTTCTTTTCTTTGCGGAGAACTCTCTCATCCAAGCTTGAACATCAAAAGTTGGAACTTCTTTTTCTTCAATTTTAACCAATTTGGAGATTTCTATGTCAGCATCTATTCTTATCTTTTCTTCCACCCACTCCTCATACCTCTTCAAATCTTCAGTTTCTTTTTCAACCTTTTCCTTTTCTTCCTGAATCAACTATTGCTCTTCCTAGTCAATTAGTTCTTATTCTTTCATTGCAACAATTGAGTCATGTTCAATTTGTAATTCTTTGGGCCAAAAATGAAAAGGTATCTGAGAGTAATCAATTCCTTTGTGCATTATCTTTGGATCTTCAACCAGCTTGCCCTTTCCTTTGTTAGTAGAAGATGATGCAGCAATCTTCTTTTGTTGAGCAGCAGGTTCTCTGATTACTACTCCTTTCTGAGGTATTCTTGGTGTAGATGTTGTGATTGTAGATGTTGGTTGTTGTGGTAGTGGTTGAGTTGATTGTGATGTATATTGTGAAGATGATTGAGATGGAACCTCTGTTGTCTTCTTACTTAACATAACCATAGCCTCAGCAGCAGCATTGTCACTAGACCCAGTAGCAGAGTCTTGTGCATCAGCATTATTGACCTTCTCACTAGCAACAGGATCAGTAAAATCCTTAGCAGTAGTGTCTTGAGCAGCAGCAGAGTCATCAGTCTTGTTAGTAACAGCAACATCATTCACTTCTTTTGCCACAGAGTCACCCAATGTCATCAGTGCTTCACCCACCAACCCTGTTGCCTTCACTAATTGCTCAGGCCCCAAAGTCTTAAGTTTCTCCACCACTTTTTCTTGAGTAGCAACCACTTCTTCCATTACAACCGCATTACCCAATTTATTAGCAATCACAAAACTATCCACATCATCAGGAATCTCCACCTCCATATTTCAATTATTGGAACTTCTTTGACTTGAGCACTATCAGCATTTTGTAAATTAGCCTCCCCTGAACCCGTTGCATCTTCCTGCTCGTCATTCCTCCCCTATTTGGAAGCATCCTCTTCCAAAGGAACAGAGTGTTCAGGTGAACTAATAACTTGAGAAGTACCCACTTTCTTCAATCTTTTTAAGGAGGTTGAAGATCTTGATTTTCTTAAGTTCTTGATCTTCTTTTGCAATTTTGTAATCTGTTTGGCTTGTCCATCAACAATAGTAGAAAGACTAAGAACTTTTTCCTTCAATGTATCACACTTCAGCTCCAAATTTGTACAAGTAACCGTCAATTTCTTAATAAGTTCCATACTAGTCTCATCACTTCGACCTGTGTTACCTGGTCCGAGAGGTGAATCACTGACATTGTCATTATGTACAATATTATCCATCAATTCATTTGACACTATTCTGTCCTCATCACTTCGACCTGTGTTACCTGGTCCGAGAGGTGAACCTTTGAACATAAACTCAGTATCAAGCCTAGTTTGATCATCTGAGCCCCTTATGTTTGCCATTTGGCTAGGGTTACCATCATTGGATTAGATTCATCAAAACCCTCTTCACTAGATGTTGCCTTGGTTTGGGTCTTAGTTATGTTATCACTGTCATGCTCTGCTGCTAAGCTAGAAGCAGTAGTGACAGCCCTCTCTAGCATGTCCCCTTCATCACCTAGGACAGCCTCATCTGGTACAAACATACTAACACCAGCCTGAGGTTGCTGAGTGTTCTTTGTGGCTTTCCTACGGGTGCAGAGTATTTTGGGTTGTGTGATAGAGACAGTAAAATTGGGTGTGTCATGGGAATCAGTGGGAGTTCCTGATTCTTCACCCATAATATTTTGCACAAGTTGCACCATATAAGGTGTAATAGTTGTATGTGTGCCTGAAAAACCTTTTCCATTTTTAATCAAGAATGTAAACATTTTTGAAACCAACTTAGGAGCATCATAAGTGGCTTTATGTGTCCTTACTTTGGAAATTTGGTTTTCAACAAAGAGCTGGATAAATCTTGGATAAAGTAAATAAGAACCAGACTCTTTGACACTTTTTGCAATCCCCTCCAAAATCATATTTGAAAAATAAATGGATGTCCTTTGCTTAGGCATACCATAGCAGAAGCAATAGTAGCACTAAACTCATTCCACCCAGAAGTTTTAGGACTCAAACAATGAAGAAGATTGTGTACCAAAAATTTGTATTGAGAACAGAGAAGAGCTTTTTGAAATTTTAAATTAGTATGTCTTCCCTCATATCCCAAATCATTTAAACCTTGAAAAATAGCAGAATTAACAAGACACGTGGTCTCTGTTTCATCATCTAAGAGAAGAGTTTCCCTTATAGAAGATTCAGTTACACGAACTTGTTGACCATCTACTATGGCTTTAACATATTTTTCCCCATGCCTAGTTTTAGCTTTAGCAGTAAGCCTAAACTGTTTGATGTAGGAAACATATATAGTAGGATTCACAGTTAATGCATACCTAAGAGAAGTAGCATTCAAGAATTTTACCATATCTGTGAAACCTTCAGGAACCAACTCTTCATCCAAAATAGCAACATTATTGTGATGCTCTGCCCAGGTAAGTGTACAATCCATTAATTAGGGTTTGGAGAAATTTAGGGATTATTGACTTTGAGAGTAATGGGGTGTTAGGGTTTGAAAAAACTTCAATTTGGAACGCGTAAAAACCAATTGTGGATGTCAATTAGGTTTTAAACTGATTTGGAGAAGTTACATATTCCACCCTCACACTTACAACCGTAGCAGCACAACCAGAGTATCAACATAACTAGCAGCAGAATGAAACAACTAGCGGTAGATTGATTTTGGTCAGCAGCAGAGTTGACTAATCAAACTTGGTCAAAAAGTCAAAGGATCCTCAACAATAAATGCACTTGATACGCCGTGATCCCTATAAAAACGGAACTAATCTTCCCCTAATTTAGCACAATCAAACCCTAATCGTAATCAAAAATGCCAATCAACCAAATCAAACCACAATAACAATGAAATCCACTCCCGAAATAATCAACATATCCTCTGATTCATCCTCCGATGATGAAGCACAACTCCCCACATATGTACCACCATTCCGTCCTCCCCGCAATGGATGTAGGACGAAGGAGCAAGCACGGAAGAGAAAACACGATCTTCCAGTGTTTAAAGATCTTTTGAACTTGATTCAGACCCCAAGCACATCCAGGGGTAAAGAGGTTATGTTCCCTAAATCTCTAACTTCTTCAGAATCATCAGAAGACCCAGCTTGGATCCCCAACAGACCTCCATCTCCAAGGGAACTTGTTTCCCCCTTTATTTGTACTTCTTCAGATGAGGATGAGCCTCAAAACAATCCTCCTGCTACTCCTGAAAGACCACAATCATCAAGGCCAAGACCAAGGCCATCATCCAGAACAAGAAATTCAAACCCTCCTCTTCCCAAGGATAGAGAAGTTGTGCTTGGGCTTCCATGCCATAGACATTGATGTAGGTGTAGATTATAGTCTTTTGTTTTCATCTGATTATGTAGCAGTCTTTTGTTTATTTGGGAAATGCTCTGTGTTTGGAACTGTCAGATGTGTAATCTTTTCTGTGTTGAATATTTGCATAACAGTGACAATCATCATTGATAACTTTCCTACAAAATGTTAGTCCAAACACCATAAAATATACCAACATATGTACTAGCAGTAGAATCAAATAGCAGTAGAGTACATTCCAACTTAACATCATGCTTCTTGAGAAGCAGCAGAAACAAATTAACAAACAGCACAGTACCTTTAGACACTTTACAAAAACAAAAAGAGATAAGTTTGTCAAAGATTTATCATACCAATATTTGCAATTAAAAATTGAAACCTCCCCACATCAAAGTGTTTAGTGAGAAGATCAGCAACATTGTTATCAGTATAAATCTTAACAATTTGAATTAACTTCTTTTCATAACAATCTCTTATAAAATGATGTCTTATCTCAATATGTTTTGTTTTAGAATGAAAAACAGCATTTTTAATTATGCAAAGTGTGCTGTTGTTATCAATATGAATTTTGGTGTTCATGAAATTGTACCCATAATCCAGCAGTTGATTTTTCATTCAAAGCACTTGTCCACAACAACTTGAAGCAGCCACATACTCAGCTATAGTTGTAGAATTTGCAACCACTGTCTGTTTCTTGCATTGCCATGACACCATTCTGTTTCCAAGAAATTGACAACCTCCAGTTGTAGATTTTCTATCCAAGCAAGCTCCAGCGTAGTCACTGTCTGAGTATGCCACCAAATCAAAAGGTGAATCCTTAGGATACCATAGGCCCAATTTGGGTTGATGCCTTAGATACCTAAAAATCCTCTTCACAACATTTAGATGAGATTCTTTGGGACATACTTGGAATCTTGCACAAGTACATATAGCAAACATAATATCAGGCCTTGATGCTGTAAGGTACATCAATGAACCAATCATTGATCTGTACAAGTGAACATCTACTTCTTTACCATTTTCATCTTTCAACAAAGGTTTGTTGGATTCCATGGTTGTCTTAGCAGGCTTAGCATCTTCAAATCCAAACTTCTTCAAAATCTCATAGACATACTTATCCTGACTAATAAATATGCCATCTCCCTTCTGTACAACTTGTAGACCCAAAAAGAAGGTGAGTTCTCCCATTGAACTCATAGCAAACTTATCCTTCATAAGCTTCTCAAAATCAACACACATAGCTCTGTTTGTAGAACCAAAGATGATGTCATCAACATACATTTGGGCCAGCAAAATATCATCTTTTTGTCTTTTAAGAAACAAAGTCTTGTAAATCTTTCCTCTACTAAACCCAGAATCTAACAAGTATGTTGACAAGGTATCATACCAAGCTCTGGGAGCTTGATGTAAACCATACATTGCTCTATTCACATTGTAAACTTTGTTAGGAAAATAAGGGTCTTCAAAACCAGGTGGTTGAGATACATAAACTTCTTTTGTAATGGTCCCATACAGAAAAGCATTCTTTACATCCATCTGATACACCACAAAATCTTTGTATGAAGCATAAGCCAAGAACAGTCGAATAGCTTCTATTCTTGCCACTGGTGCAAATACTTCATCATAATCAAGTTCTTCTTGTTGAGTGTATCCTTGTGATACTAACCTTGCCTTATTTCTAATGACTATACTTCTTTCATCTCTTTTGCATCTGAAAACCCATTTAGTGCCAATCACCCTTTTCCCATTTGGCAAATCAACCAAAGTCCGTACTTCTTGTAGTTTGAATTGCAGAAGCTCATCTTGCATTGCTTTCACCCAACTTGGTTCTTGTAATGCTTTGTAAGTATTCTTGGGTTCAATTTGAGATAGAAAACAAGCAAATAAGCAATTTTGAAGATCTTTATGACTGTTTCTTTGATGCAGAGATCTTGCAAAGAAACTTTGACGTTGTAGATCTTTCAGCTCTTTAGTCATTTTTCTTGTTTGAACAGATGATGCTGGATCACTTAGAATTTGTTCTTTAGGATGATCCTTGTGAACCCTTGTTGTAGTAGTGGGACTAACAGGAATGTTAAGTTCCAAATTAGTAATGTCACCATCAACTCCAAATAACTTACCATCAAGGGCTTCATCATCTGTATTGATACGTGGGTCGCACCATGCTTTACCTCTCGAGGGATCTCGAGAAGCTTACCACCGCCACCAGGCAGTGTACCTGATCGTTGTAGTATAGTATAGTGACAAGTACCGGGGGATTGATCGTTCAACTCAGAAATAGTGTTGCTAGGATTAGAAAGCCTAAAAACTAGGTCTAGAGGTGAGAGTTGATTCTTTTTGTATTTTTATGTTTTTATAAAAGCAATTAAAAATCTCGGTTTTTGGAGGAGTGGGCGGAATTAGTTGCTAATCAACTAACCCAATAACTAAAAATGCAATCAAAATAAAATAACAGAAATGAAAATAAATCTAATTAAACTAGTGGTGTGAAAAATAATAGGGAAAGTTTTGTTTACTTAGGTTTCATTACTCCCTAGATATCTTTTACAGGTTGATAGTTTGTTACAATTGCATGGATTACGGGTCGTATTCCTTAATACCAGTCGTAGGGCCGTGTATAATATTCCCTAACTCTATAGGATCCTACTTCACTCCTATATCAAGCCGTTAGAAGCTCCTAACATGGGATCATTAGAATTCTCCTACGCATTAAATACAACCAAAAAACATAGTACACCTCTGATCATGTTTCTTAAGACGTTCAAGCATGTCACCAATGGAAGTCTACAAGTTTTCTTAAGCCTAACATTGAATACAATCATCCGTAACAACTAAAAACAAACAATCAACCCATAATTAACATCTAGGTTTCACTACATCTAAGCAAACACACAAGAGATCTAGCCTAGCATGTTAAATTCAAGACAAGCATAAGATATATTCAAACAACTTATGCGTGGGAATTGCACCAGGCTTTACCTCTCGAGGGATCTCGAGAAGCTTACAACCCCCACCAGGCAGTGTACCTGATCGATGTAGTATAGTATAATGACAAGTACCGGGGGATTGATCGTTCAGCTAGGAATAGTGTCGCTAGGATTAGAAAACCTAAAGACTAGGTCTAGAGATGAGGAATGATTCTTTTTGTATTTTTTATATTTTTTATAAAAGCAATTAAAAATCTCGGGTTTGAAGGGGTTGGGCGGAATTAGTTGCTAGTCAACTACCCAATACTAAGATGCAATCAAAATAAAATACTAAAAATGAAAATAGACTAAATTATACTCGAGTAGTGAGCAATATATGGGAGAATTGTGTTTACTTAGATTTCACTACTCCCTAGATATCTTTTACATGTTAATTACTTGTTACAGTTGCGTGGATGACGGGTTGTATTCCTTAATACCATTCATGGGGTAGCGTACTTACTTCCCCAATCCTATAAGCGCGTACTTCACTCCTATGTCGAGCCGGCTAAGAAGCTCCTAACATGGGATCACTAGAATTTGCTCATCCATTAAATACAACCAATAAAACCTTGTACACATCGGTTCATGTTTCCTAAGACGTTCAAGCATGTTACACAATGGAGATCTGCCAGTTTTCTTACGCCTAACATTGAAATCATTCGTCCATTACAACTATAAACAAGTAATCAACATATAATTAACATCTAGGTTTCATTACATCTAAGCAAATACATGATAGATCTAGCCTAGCATGTTGAAATCAAGACAAGCATAAGATATATTCAAACAACACATAGACATATTGAATGAATTAAAAGAAGACTTATCTCATTTGAACATGAAAGGTTTTAAGGGGTGAAAACCCTTGAAAATACAGTAAAATACAACCTAGGGTTTCTCAAGTTCGGCCCTAGTATTCTCCACACAAGTTCCTCTTTTATGAATGAAAAATAGAAAACTATATATAGATTCTGATAGGTGACGGCGTCAAGAACAAATTTCTGACGCCGTCATCTCGGCGCCAAATAATTTCTCGGATTGCCTAGATCTGGGTCGGATGCCGTCATGTGTACTCCTTATGCAGGTCGTCACCAAAAATACTCTTGACGCCCTTGTTGTGACGCCTTCAGGTTTTCACTGGGTCATCACGGATTTTACTCTTGACGCCGTCAGGTACTGTTCTCAGCATGGAAAATTAAGTCTTTGCCGTTTTCTTCACTTTTATGCTCCAAAAACGTCCGAATTGCTTCCTTTTCCAGAATTCACTCTCAAAGTACCTAAAATCACAAAATGAACGATTTACGGCAATATTTGATCAAATAAGTTCGATTTCGGACTTAAATGACCCCCTAAAAGTGGTTCATTTTTTGCCTCATCATATACCCTTACACTTGAGATTTGCTTGTCCTCAAGCAAATGCGCTTTATTCTAGTCAAAATACAAGTTAGGGGTCATTTAACACTAATATAAAAGTAATTAGAACAAATAATCGTTCCACTAAAGAACAAAGACAAGCATGGAGGTCATATACTAGCACCTCACAAATAGTGTTCAGATACTCACATCTCTCGGGTGTAATAAAGTAATATCACAATATGGAAATGGAAAACATCTCTCACTACCTGTCATAGCAAAATAGATTACCATAGGCTTGGGAAAGGATCAAACCTCCACCACATGGCGCAAGCACCTAGGATAAACTATCAAAGAGGTCTTTTAAAGGGTTGTAACGTTAGGTGTAGGGATATGGAATACACGGTTTTGTTTGATATAGGCAGTCTTTACTGGTGGCGAGTTAACAATCTTGGTTAATTACATGTATAATATGGCGTTGCTAAGCCAAGACTAGACTCGACTTAAGCTAATAAATGAAAAATAACAAAAACATAAAATGAACATAGAATGAAAAGGGATGGTAGTCCGTATGTTTTTTTTTTTTTTTTTTTTTTTTTTTTTTTTTTTTTTTTTTTGCATACACTCTTACCCTACCATCCAAAATACTACATCATAGGGAATGAACATTCCCCTTACACTTGAATCTTTACATACTTTACAATAAACTAATCTAATGACTCGAATTAAGAAAATCAAAACACTTGGAGTACTTTTAAGATTAACGTACATATGGGGGTAATATATGATGTTCTTCCCCATTACTCCATAAAATAAGTACTTTACCCATGAGTCCCAATCGTCCCAAAACAATATGTACAAGCATATGACTCAACTTAGCAACCATGTAACCAATTAGATAATTAACTAAGGGTATAAACAAATAACAATAATGCACTAAAGATGAGTGCATACACGGAAGGCTAAGGGGATTTGGGTGTACATTTAAATGGGGTGTAACAAATTCTTCCTTTAAGTAAGATGCTTAAAGTTAGAAACGAAAAGATAGGCTCGGAGGGGTGTACTAGAGGTTTCGTGTACTAAAAATGAGTACAATGCTAAGGGTAGGAAAAATTAATTGACTTAACTAGCCAAGTAATATGACTTAAATGGTCAAGTAATTATGATACGGGTTTAACACAAGGGTGATCCTAATGCCTCTTATCATGTAGTAAATCCTACTACACGAATGTAGTCTCACTAGCGGTCTCGGGATGCATCACTAACGCAAGTTCTAGAATATAAATGCTACCGGTACACTCATAAGCACTAATAGTAAATGCATTTCCTATCAAATCTAAAGGTGAACCTCACATATTTGGGTGGAAAATTTTTCTGAATGATACGGTTTTGTGCTAGTCATACAATCTCCTATCCATGAGACGCTTGCTAAGGCTAAAGTTTCACTCCTAAATGTTGTAAAAAAATTTAAATTTGGCGCTAAAATTGCACTAACAAGTATTTCTCATAGTTTTATTACACATCTACCATCAAACAAACAAACTCAATCGAAAGTGTATCTGTAAGGTATCATCATTTTACCCTCCCCTTACACTTAGGATGAACATTGTCCCCAATGTTCAAGTAAAGAATGTAAAAGTGAAATAAGTAAAACGAATGAAATCAAATACTCCCCTTATTCGCTCGGTATGGATAATAAGGTGGTCAGGTTAGATCTTCCTCCAAGAAAATGAACAATCAAAGCTTCCCTTCTAGAATATAAATCATCTTCTTGTCATATATAACCTGTTAAAACCTGAGAAAACAGACAAAGCAACCTCGCATAAAATTGGCGGCAATCTATATATGCTAACAAATCCTAGAAAACAAAATAAGATATGATGCTTGTGGAATGATGTTTGCAGACTTCCTGGAGATTATAAAACTAATGATTCAACAAAAACTTTAAGACTCCGTTAGAAAAACAAAACTGGTAAAATTTCTAGAATTTTACACGTGACGCCGTCAAGAGTAAACTCGTGACGCCGTCAGAAATGACCTGCAGAAATTCTTATGTTAAGTTTCCGGAAAATTTCTGGAAAAACTTCGTCTTACTTCCTGGAAAATCCTGCAAAACATCATTATGACTCGATACAAGCATTTGACTCTAACAAATACGAATATACATGTTCACTTAATATTATGGAGAATCATGATCGAGTTTATTTCTTAAAAACATATTTAGGGTTTCCCCTTACACTTATCTTTTGCGAAATACCTTTGGATAAAGTTAAGACTAAGCCAAACAACAAAATAAAGTATTTTCACTATTTTAGTTTTGAAACATGATCTACCAACAATAAAAATAAAGCATGCATACGGAAACAAATCACAAACAAACAAACAAACAAATAAAAAGGGGCTTGGGTTGCCTCCCAAGAAGCGCTTGTTTTTGTTCGAGTCACGAGCCTGACTCTACCCTTATTTAATGGAAATAGGGGAAGTTTTCCCTACACTTAGGATTAAGTGCGGGTGTAAGTAGCGATGCACACCCTTAGGGTGGAAATATGCCATGTGAGGAAAGACTGGTGGATGAATTATATGCTCAAACGGGTGTGCTCCTATCATCATAACCTTACCTACTTCAATTGGATTAATGGGTGGATTAAGATTTTCTCCAAGAAAGGGATCATTTTCTATCAACTTAGAGAGACTCCTAGTTGGGGATCCATCTTGCCCTAATAAACCCAGTTTAAACCCATAATGTTTCTTGTGATCAATCATAAATGGGTGATGTAAGCATGTAAGGTCATTTTCCACTCCTATATTGGCTTCCTCTCTACAAGGCTTAGAGTCCATTACCTTTGTCCCTAGACTACCCGGACTATATGGTTTGATGGGTGTATCGGGACCTATTTCAATTCCTAAATTTTCATCCAAGGATGGAAGATTAGGTAACGGTTTTGGTTGAGGCTCCGGTTCATCAAAACTAGGAACTTCCCTAGAACTAAGAGTAAGGTTATCATTATAAGTATTCAAACCTATATCCTCTAGTTGTGTTTGGTTCAAAGGTTCTACCTCAATTGGGATTCCTAAAGTCTCATCTACTTCATCTGAATAAGTTACGGGCGGTGTGTATGCCTCAAATGATGGTAGGACTTGTGGGGTACTTGGTGGGCTCATGTTATTTACTTCATCATTCCTTGTGTCAAGATCACCTATATCCTCAACATATGTTTTATTATAATCTAACCCTAACAATTTCCCAAGTATCTCAAGTGCTTCTCTAGGCATTTCAACTTCTATATCCGAATCATAAGGATCATCCTCAATATTATGACTACTGTATACAAATTGCCCAAAAGATTCATCATGTGTTTCTTGAGATTCATCATCATCGATCATAAAACCTAGGTCTTTTTGATCAATGTGATCATGTTCGGCTACATCCTCCATCACATCAAGGTCACCTATGTGTTCATCCTGTATTGTGGTGAAATCAAACCACTTCGTGCACCCAGTTATCTCATCTATACGCTTATCCCCAAACAATCTTCTTGCCTGTTCCCTTAAACTTGTTATCAATTGATCCATAACAACGTTTGTTGGGTTGTCCATTTTTTTGGCAAGTCTGGCACAATTCTCTATGGTTTCCCATGCTTCATCAGCACTTAATCCCCAAAGGTCCTCATCTGCGGCATGGTCAATGTCCATTTTGGTATAGTGGTCGACACGATGGTAAAATATTTCAATTTGGGACCACAGATCGAAATTATGATGAGGGACTTTTCGGAGTAAATATTTAAAACGAGCCCATGCATCATAGATAGGTTCATCCTCATTTTGTTTAAACATCAAGATGTCATTTGGAGTGGGTGAATTTCGTGGTTGGTAGTATGGTGGATTCGTGTTCTCCATAAAGGCTAACGGAATAGTCAATGGAAAGGTTTTTACAAACAAAGACACAAAGAAAAGATAGACTAAAGAAAACCTAAAAAATAAAAATAAAATCTTACTAGAAACGAATCTAGCAAGTAGACCTAATAAAAAGAAATTCTAACCTAGACAATAACTATTCCCCGGCAGCGGCGCCAAAAACTTGATGTGTGGGAATTGCACCAGGCTTTACCTCTCGAGGGATCTCGAGAAGCTTACAACCCCCACCAGGCAGTGTACCTGATCGATGTAGTATAGTATAATGACAAGTACCGGGGAATTGATCGTTCAGCTAGGAATAGTGTCGCTAGGATTAGAAAACCTAAAGACTAGGTCTAGAGATGAGGAATGATTCTTTTTGTATTTTTTATAAAAACAATTAAAAATCTCGGGTTTGAAGAGGTTGGGCGGAATTAGTTGCTAGTCAACTAACCCAATACTAAGATGCAATCAAAATAAAATACTAAAAATGAAAATAAACTAAATTATACTCAAGTTGTGAGCAATATAAGGGAGAATTGTGTTTACTTAGATTTCACTACTCCCTAGATATCTTTTACATGTTAATTACTTGTTACAGTTGCATGGATGACGGGTTGTATTCCTTAATACCATTCATGGGGTGGCGTACTTACTTCACTCCTATGTCGAGCTGGCTAAGAAGCTCCTAACATGGGATCACTAGAATTTGCTCATGCATTAAATACAACCAATAAAATCTAGTACACATTGGTTCATGTTTCCTAAGACGTTCAAGCATGTTACACAATGGAGATCTGCCAGTTTTCTTAAGCCTAACATTGACATCATTCATCCATTTCAACTATAAACAAGTAATCAACATATAATTAACATCTAGGTTTCATTACATCTAAGCAAACACATGATAGATCTAGCCTAGCATATTGAAATCAAGACAAGCATAAGATATATTCAAACAACACATAGACATATTGAATGAATTAAAAGAAGACTTATCTCAACTGAACATGAAAGGTTTCAAGGGGTGAAAACCCTTGAAAATACAGTAAAATACGACCTAGGGTTTCTCAAGTTCGGCCCTAGAATTCTCCACACAAGTTCCTCTTTTATGAATGAAAAATAGAAAACTATATATAGATTCTGATAGGTGACGGCGTCAAGAACAAATTTTTGATGCCGTCATCTCGCAGCCAAATAATTTCTCGGACTGCCTAGATCTGGTCTGACGCCGTCATGTGTACTCCTTATGCAGGCCGTCACCAAAAATACTCTTGACGCCCTTGTTGTGACGCCTTCAGGTTTCAATGGGTCGTCACGGATTTTACTCTTGATGCCGTCAGGTACTGTTCTCAGAATGGAAAATTAAGTCTTTGCCGTTTTCTTCACTTTTATGCTCCAAAAACGTCCGAATTGCTTCCTTTTCCAGAATTCACTCTCAAAATACCTAAAATCACAAAAGGAACGATTTAGGCAATATTTGATCAAATAAATTTGATTCCGAGCTTAAATGACCCCCTAAAAGTGGTTCATTTTTCGCCTCATCAACAACACATAGACATATTGAATGAATTGAAAGAGTACTTATCACAATTGAACATGAAATGTTTCAAAGGGTAAAAACCCTTGAAAAAGTAGTAATATTCGTACTAGGGTTTTTCCAAAGTTACACCCTACTTGTTCCTCTTTAATGAATAAAAATTGCAATACTATATATAGATTTTACAGGGTGACGGCATCAAGAAGGAATTTCTAACGCCGTTAACTCGCCGCCCATAATGAAATCGGATTGCCTAGATCCAGTTTTGACGCCGTCATTTGCACTTCTACTTTGGGCCGTCACTTGTATTTGGACCATAACGGCCTATGGTGACGCCGTCATGTCCATAGTGTAAATCTCTTCTGGATCGTCACGTGTATCATCCACTTCCACCTCTTGTATTACTCTTGACGTCGTCATTAAGGATCATGTGACGCCGTCAGGTGCTGTTCCCAGCAAAGAAAATTAAGACTTTGTCGTTTTCTTCACTTTTATACTCCAAAAACGTCCAAAATGCTTCCTTTTCCAGATTTCACTCCAAAAGTACCTAAAATGACAAAAGGAACGATTTAGGGCAATATTTGATCAACTAAATTCGAATTCGGGGTTAAATGACCCCCTAAAAATGGTTCATTTTTTGCCTCATCATATACCCTTACACTTGATATTTGCTTGTCCCCAAGCAAATGCGCTTTTATTCTAATCAAAATGCAAGTTAGGGGTCATTTAACACTAATATAAAAGTAATTACAACAAATAATCGTTCCAATAAAGACCAAAGACAAGCACGGAGGTCATACACTAGCACCTCACAAATAGTGTTTAGATACTCACATCTCTCGGGTGTAATAAAGTATATATCACAATATGGAAATGGAAAACATCTCTCACTACCTGTCACAGCAAAATAGATTACCATAGGCTTGGGAAACTATCAAACCTCCACCACATGGCGTAAGCACATAGGATAAACTATCAAAGAGGTCTTTCAAAGGGTTATAATGTTAGGTGTAGGGATATAGAATACACGGTTTTGTTGGATTTATGCAATATTTACTGGTGGCGAGTTAATCATCTTGGTTAATTACATGTACAATATGGCGTTGCTAAGCCAAGACTAGACTCGACTTAAGCTAATAAATAAAAAATAACAAAAACATAAAACAAACATAGAATGAAACAGGATGGTAGTCCGTATGTTTTTTCTCTTTTCCTTTGTTCTATTATTTTTTTTTTTCTTTTTCTTGATTTTTTTGAATTTTTTTTTTTTTTTTTTTTTTGAATACACTCTTACCCTACCATCCAAAATAATACATCATAGGGAATGTACATTCCCCTTATACTTGAATTTTTACATACTTTACAATAAACTAATCTAATGACTCGAATCAAGATAATCAAAACACTTGGAGTACTTTTAAGATTAACGCACATATGGGGGTAATATATGATGTTCTTCCCCATTACTCCATAACAATAGTACTTTACCCATGAGTCCCAATCGTCCCAAAACAATATGTACAAGATATGACTCGACTTAGCAACCATGTAATCAATTAGATAATTAACTAAGGGTTTAAACATATAACAATAATACACTAAAGATGAGTGCATACACGGATGGCTAAGGCAATTTGGGTGTACATTTAAGTGGGTTATAACAAATTCTTCCTTTAAGTAAAATGCTTAAAGTTAGAAACGAAAAGATAAGCTCAAAGGGGTGTACTAGGGGTTTCGTATACTAAAAATAAGTACAACGCTAAGGTGTGGGAAAAATTAATTGACTTTACTAGTCAAGTAATATGACTTAAATGGTCAAGTAATTATGATACGGGTTTAACACAAGGGTGATTCTAATGCCTCTTATCTTGAAGTAAATCTATTACACGAATGTAGTCTCATTAGCGGTCTCGGGATGCATCACTAACGCAAGTTCTAGAATCTAAATGCTACCAATACACTCATAAGCACTAATAATTAATGCTTTTCCTATCAAATCTAAAGGCGAACCTCACATATTTGGGTGAAAAAATTTTCTGAATAGTACGGTTTTGTGCTAGTCATACGACTCCTATCCATGAGACGCTTGCTAAGGCTAAAGTTTCACTCCTAAATGTTGTAAAGAATTTTAAATTTGGCGCTAAAATTACACTAACAAGTATTTCTCATAGTTTTATTACACACCTACCATTGAACAAACAAACTCAAGTGCAATAGTATCCTATAAGGTATCATCATTTACCCTCCCCTTACACTTAGGATGAACATTGTCCCCAATGTTCAATTAAAGAATGTAAAAGTAAAATAGGTAAAAGAATGAAAACAAATACTCCCCTGATTTGTTCGGTGTGGATAGTGTGGTAACGAGGTTAGATCTTCCTCCAAGAAAATGAACATTCAAAGCTTCCCTTCCAGAAATATAAATCATCCTCTTGTCATATATAACGTGTTAAACCTGAGAAAACAAACAAGGCAACCTCGCGTAAAATCGGCGGCAATCTATATATACTAACAAATCCTAGAAAATAATGTAAGATATAGTGCTTGTAGAATGAATGTTTGCAGATTTCCTGGAGTTTATAAAACTAAAGAATTAACAAAAACCTTAAGACTCCGTTAGAAAAACAAAAGTAGCAAAATTTCCAGAATTTTACACATGACACCGTCAGGAGTTAACTCATGACGCCGTCAGAAGTGACCTGCAGAAATCTTTACGTTAAGTTTCCGGAAAATTTCTGGAAAAACTTATGTCCTACTTCCTGAAAAATCCTGCAAAACATCATTATGACTCGATACAAGCATTTGACTCTAACAAATACTACTACACATGTTCATTTAATATTGTGGAGAATCATGATCAATTTCGTTTCTTAAAAACATATTTGGGGTTTCCACTTACACTTAGCTTTTGCGAAATACCTTTGTATGAAGTTAAGACGAAGTCAAACAACAAAATAAAGCATTTTCACAATTTTATTTGAAACATGATCTACCAACAATAAAAATAAAGCATTCATACGGAAGCAAATAACAATCAAACAAATAGAAATCACACAAAACATGGGTTGCCTCCCAAGAAGCGCTTGTTTTTGTTCGAGTCACGAGCCTGACTCTACCCTTATTTAATGGAAATAGGGGAGGTTTTCCCTACACTTAGGATTAAGTGCGGGTGAAAGTAGCTTTACACACCCTTAGGGTGGAAATATGCCTCGTGAGGAAAGAGTGGTGGATGAATTATATGCTCAAAGGGGTGTGCTCCTATCATCATAACCTTACCAAATTCAATCGGGTTAATGGGTAGATTAAGATTTTCTCCTAGATAGGGATCATTTTCAATCAACTTCAAGAGATTACTAGTTGGGGATCCGTCTTGACCTAATAAACCCGGTTTAAACCCATAATGTTTCTTGTGATCAATCATAAATGGGTGATGTAACCATGTAAGGTCATTTTCCACTCCTGTGTCAGCTTCCTCTCTACAAGGCTTAGAGTCTACTACCTTTATCCCAAGACTACCCGGACTATATGGTTTGATGGGTGGGTCGGGACCTTTTTCAATTCCTAAATTCACATCTAAAGATGGAAGATTAGGTAACGGCTTTGGTTGAGGCTCCGGTTCATCAAAACTAGGAACTTCCTTAGAACTAAAAGAAAGGTCATCACTACAAGTGTTAAAACCTATATTCTCTAGTTGTGCTTGATCCAAGGGTTCTACCTCTATTGGGGTTCCTATAGTCTCTTCTACATCTTCCGGGTAAGTCACGGGCGGTGTGTGTGCCTCAAATGATGGTGGGACTTGTGGGGTACTTAGTGAGCTTATGTTATTTACTTCATCATTCCTTGTGTCAAGATCACCTATATCCTCAACATGTGTTTCATTATAATATAACCCTAACATTTTCCCAAGTATCTCAAGTGCTTCTCTAGGCATCTCAACTACTATATCCGAATCATAAGGATCATCCTCAATATTCTGACTGCTATATTCAAATTGCCCAAAAGATTCATCATGTATTTCTTGAGATTCATCATCACCGATCATAAAACCTAGGTCTTTTTTATCAATGTGATCATGTTCGGCTAAATCCTCCATCACATGAAGGTGACCTATGTGTTCATCCTGTATTGTGGTAAAATCAAAGCACTCCGTGCACCTAGTTATCTCATCTATAGGCTTATCCCCAAACAATCTTCTTGCTTGTTCCTTTAAACTTGCTATCAATTGATCTGTAACAACATTTATTGGGTTGACCATTATGGCACAATTCTCTATGGTTTCCCATGCTTCATCAGCACTTAATCCCCAAAGGTCCCCATCTGCGGCATGGTCAATGTCCATTTTGGTATAATGGTCGACACGATGGTAAAATATTTCAATTTGGGACCACAGATCAAAATTATGATGAGGGACTTTTCGGAGTAAATATTTAAAATGAGCCCGTGCATCATAGATAGGTTCATCTTCATGTTGTTTAAACATCAAGATGTCATTAGGAGTGGGTGAATTTTGTCGTCGGTAGTATGGTGGATTCGCGTTCTCCATAATGGTGAACGGAATAGTCAATGAAAATTATGAACAAACACACAAAGAAAAGATAGACTAAAGAAAACCTAGAAATAAAAATAAAATCTTACTAGAAAGGAATCTAGCAAGTAGACCTAATAAAAAGAAATCCTAACCTAGACAATAACTATTACCCGGGCTGCGGCGCCAAAAACTTGATACGTGGGAATCGCACCAGGCTTTACCTCTCGAGAGATCTCGAGAAGCTTACAACCCCCACCAGGCAGTGTACCTGATCGTTGTAGTATAGTATAGTGACAAGTATTGGGGGATTGATCATTCAACTCAGGAATAGTGTCGCTAGGATTAGAAAGCCTAAAAACTAGGTCTAGAGGTGATAGATGATTCTTTTTGTATTTTTATGTTTTTATAAAAGCAATTAAAAATCTCGATTTTTGGAGGAGTGGGCGGAATTAGTTGCTAATCAACTAACCCAATAACTAAAAATGCAATCAAAATAAAATAACAAAAATGAAAATAAATCTAATTAAACTAGTGGTGTGAACAATAATAGGGAAAGTTGTGTTTACTTAGGTTTCATTACTCCCTAGATATCTTTTACAGGTTGATAGTTTGTTACAATTGCAAGGATGACGGGTCGTATTCCTTAATACCAGTCGTAGGGCCGGGTACAATATTCCCTAACTCTATAGGATCCTACTTCACACCTATGTCAAGCCGTTAGAAGCTCCTAACATGGGATCATTAGAATTCTCCTACGCATTAAATAAAACCAAAAATCATAGTACACCTCTGATCATGTTTCTTAAGACGTTCAAGCATGTCACCAATGGAAGTCTGCCAGTTTTCTTAAGCCTAACATTGAATACAATGATCCGTAACAACTATAAACAAACAATCAACCCATAATTAACATCTAGGTTTCACTACATCTAAGCAAACACACAAGAGATCTAGCCTAGCATGTTAAATTCAAGACAAGCGTAAGATATATTCAAACAACATATAGACATATTGAATAAATTGCAAGAGTACTTATCTCAAATGAACATGAAAGGTTTCAAAGGGTAAAAACCCTTGAAAAAGCAGTAATATTCGTACTAGGGTTTCTCCAAAGTTACACCCTACTTGTTCCTCTTTAATGAATGAAAATTGCAAAACTATATATAGATTTTACAGGGTGACGGCGTCAAGAAGGAATTTCTGACGCCGTCAACTCGTAGCCCATAATGAAATCGGATTGCCTAGATCTAGTTTTGACACCGTCATGTGCACTTCTACTCTGGGCCGTCACTTGTATTTGGACCATGACGGCCTATGGTGACGCCGTCATGTCCATAGTGTAAATCTCTTCTGGATCGTCACGTGTATCATCCACTTCCACCTCTTGTATTACTCTTGACGCCGTCATTAAGGATCATGTGACGCCGTCAGGTACTGTTCCCAGCAAGGAAAATTAAGACTTTGCCGTTTTCTTCACTTTTATGCTCCAAAAACATCCAAAATGCTTCCTTTTCCAGATTTCACTCCAAAAGTACCTAAAATGACAAAAGGAACGATTTAGGGAAATATTTGATCAAATAAATTCGAATTTGGGCTTCAATGACCCCCTAAAAACGGTTCATTTTTCGCCTCATCGTGTATCATCATAGATATTCTCTAGAGGAGGCATAGTTGGATCATCTGGATAGTTTAGATCAGCAAAAGATCTACCTTGAGTATCCATGGAAGGAAACTTTGGTGAAGAAGCAGAGTTAGTAGGCTTGGCAGCAGAATTGGTTGATGCAGCAGTTGCTTGTTTTGGCTTAGTAGTAGAGTCTTCTGTCCTTGTAGGAGAGACATCAACAACCATTTTGGGAGCTTCATTGGTTACCTTTTCTGCATCAACAGGAATTTCAATATCTTCTTCAGTTTCTTTAGGTTTCTCTTGAGAAACAACATCTTCTTATGTATCTTGATCTTTCTGAAAGGGTAGTAAAGTTGGACCAATCTTCAATTTCTCAACCAAAACAAATTCTTCTTGTGATTTGTTAGTGTCAACATTGGCAATCACTGGTACATAATTCATTGTTTTGGCCAGAATATCAACATTAAACAACCATTCTGGTCCTTTCCCTTCAACGTTTGATGTGTTCTCACTAAACTTGATATGCAAATTCTCCTCTACATATTTGGTTCTCTTATTATATACCCTGAAAGCTTTACTATTCATAGAGTAACCAACCAAGTACCCTTCATCAGCTTTTTCTTCAAATTTGCCTAACTGATCCTTAGTGTTCAAAATAGTGACAGGACATCCAAATGGCTTGAGAAAATCAATCAGTGGTTTCTTTCCATGAAATAATTCATATGGAGTCTTGTTGTGAGGCTTAACTACCTTACTTCTGTTTTGTACAAAACATGCAGTGTTCACAGCTTCAGCCCAAAAAGGTATAGGTAGTTTAGAATCAGATAACATTGTTCTTGCAGCCTCAATCAGTGTCTTGTTTCTTCTCTCTGCAACACCATTCTGTTGTGGAGTTCTTGCAACACTATACTATCTTAGAATTCCTTTTCCCACACAGAATTGATTCATCACACTATTCTTGAACTCAGTACCATTGTCACATCTGATTATTATCACTTTGTTGTTGTGCAAGTTTTCAACTCTTGTAATGAATGCCTTGAGTATCTCTGGAGTTTCATCTTAAGTGGCTAGAAAGAATACCCAAGTAAACCTACTAAAGTCATCTGTGAAAACTAGGCAATATGACTTCTTGTTCAAACTATTCACAAAAACAGGCCCAAATAAGTCCATGTGTAGTAAATGCCAGGGCTCAGTAATTGTGTTTACTGTCTTGGACTAGAATAAAACTCTGTGTTATTTACCCTTTTGACAAGCAACACAAGTCTCACAATTTTCAAACAGCTTTGTGGGCATTCCTCTCACAAGATTTCCTTTTACCAACTTGTTCATAGTCTTGTAATTCAGGTGCCCAAGTCTTCTATGCCATAATTTGGACTCATCAATAGTGGCCTTTGCAATTAGACAAGTTAAAGCTCTTTTAGGAACAATGTTCTTAATATGGTCACTGTATATATTTTCATTTTCAGGGGCCTTCAATAGCACAAATTTATCATCTGGCAACTGAAAATCAGGAGAAATGATCATACATTTAGTATCTGTAAAAAGAACAAAGTTCCTTTTGTCACACATTTGTGAGACACTAAAGAGGTTAAACTTCAGCCCTTTCACAAGAAACACCTTCTCAAAGTCCAAATTTCCAGGTCTCAAAGTACCTCTACCAATAATCTTTCCACCTTTTGGATCATTCCTAAAAGCAACATAACCACCTTCAAAAGCCTCAAAGTCTTCAAGTTGAGACTCATCTCCTGTCATATGTCCAGAGCATCCACTATCAACTATAGCCATATCTTTTATATCATCCAGTAGATTACCCTGCACATGAAAATAGAGAAATTAGTTTCTCTTGGGGACCCAAGCCATTACTGACTTGGATCTGCCTTGTGCATCAACATAATTAAATTTCTTTTGTTTTTGGAAACATTGTTTGAAACAGATGATTTTGGTTTCCAAACCCAGCAGCTAAGGCCTTATCAGCATAAAAATGATTTCCAACAACTGTATTTGATAAAACTTTTAGCCCAGAAGTAGAAAGTTTTGTGCTAGCAGCAGATTGCTTACTAGCAGCAGAGTGCATACTAGCAGCAGATTGCTTACTAGAAGTAGAGCCAGTAACAGAACCAGTTGTGGTTTTAAAAGCACCATTTGATTTAGCAGCATAAATAGATCTAGTTGCACCAGATCTCAACAACACAGCCCTTGGAATCATGTTTTTATTAGGATGAGGGTGAGTATTTTTAGAAACATATTTATGATTCACCCTCGAATATTGATTCCAAATAGGCTTTTTGTGGTCAGGACAACTATTAATCAAATGTTCAAAGCTACCACACTTATAACAAGCCTTTTTCTTTAATTGAAACTCACTACCTAATTTGTTTGAACTAGGTTATTAAAGTTTCTATGATTTCCCCTAGGCTTATTATAGAATCCATTCAATTGATCTCTAGGAACCTCACTATATTCTACCATTTTCCTAGAGATGCCCTTACCTAACACAGGTCTCACACACTTAACCTGTTCAATTTTAGGTTCCACTTTTGTAGGAATTTCTTCCTTTTTCTCAATTTGTTCAAGTTCAACCTGTTCCTCATCACTATCAGAATGCCACTCTTCAATAATAGGAGCCTTAGGAAATTTTCTAACCTTAACCTTAGGTGTTTCTAAGATACTTGTACTAGATACACCTACAGGTTTTTCCATGTCTAGCTCACTAATGAAAGACAATTCTTTTCCTGGTGGAGCATAGGCACTCTTAACAGGATGAGCAACTTCATTGTAGCCTATTCCACTTCCTTTCCTCATCAAGGTACTCTCAATTGATTTATTAACCAAATCAGAAGCATATTGTTATTTATTTACTCTCACTATATGTTTTTCCTTATCAGCAAGAGCTGCATCTCTATCTCTTTCTGCTTCTTCTAATTTATTCTTAAGAAATTCAATTTCACTGTTTTTCTTAAAAATCTCAACATCCTGTTGGTTAATTCTATCTACATACTCTAGCTCACACTATTTTAGATACTCTAGTCTTCTTTCAACATTTTGAATACCTACTTTGTAACCTAAGTTATCAAGTTTTAGGTGTTCAACTTCTCTAATTAAACTCTCATTCCTAGACTTAAGTTCTTCTACAGTGTCAGCACATGACTTAAAAGAACACACAGATAGATCATAATCATTGGATACCTCAGAGTCAGATCCAGAAGATGATGATGCATAAGCCATAAGTGCAAAGTTATGCACTTTAGGTCTAACTTGAGCCACCAGAGAATAGTTTGGTTCTTCATCAGCCATATCACTCCAATCATACTCTCCCAATCCATCACAAGATACCAATGCAGTAGTGGTATTCTTTGGTTCTTCATTAGTCTTCTTTGGAGCTTCAGCGTTCTTCTTTGGAGCTCTACATTCCCTGGCAAAGTGACCCTTCCTATTGCAATTATAGCACTATATCTTTGACTTGTCAAATCCCAAGCTTTCTTTTGCCCTGTACTTGACTTCTCTCCTAGTCCTCTTCAAGAATTTTCTTGCCCTCAAGGTCAACATGGCCATTTGCCATTTAAGGTCAATTTCTTCAAGATGATCAGGATCAATATGATCCATATCTTGATTTAGAACATGTGACCTTATGATAGATGTTAGATTAGCCAAGAATGCACACAAAGCAATATCACTGGTGGAATTCTTATCATTTGAACTAGTAGCAGATCCATCAGCAGTAGATACCCCATAAGCAGTAGAGTGAGATTCTTGAGATCCTTTTGACTTTGAAGATACAACGGCAAGATTTTGTGTACCAGAAGATGAAGTAGATGAAGAAGTCAATTCTGGTTCATACACCCTCAAATTGTTGTAGAGGCTTTCCAACTTCATAGTTTCAAAGTCAGGCTTATTCCTCCAAACAACTGTATGCATACTCCATTCAGGTGCAAGACTTCTGAGAAATTTAAGATTTGCATCTTCTTGAGGAACCACATAACCAACAAGCTTTAAGTGGCTAACAAGTTGATTAAGCCTGTTGTATGTGCCATTGATCTTTTCTCCACTTTCAGCAGTAAAGTTCTCAAACTGATGCTTCAACATGTTTTTCCTTAACTTCTTTGTAGCATCATTCCCACCAAACCTAAATTCAACAGCATCCATCAAGTCTTTTGCAGTCTCACATCCATCAAAGTCCAATTGAAATTCATTAGGTATTCCCATTAAGAGAATATTGTGTGCCTTGATCTCCATCTTTCTTACAGAGTTCTCTTCAGTAGACTTGGTTGGTATCTCTTTTCCATCAGCACCCTTCTTTGGTAAAGAATCACCATTGATGATTACATTCCACATGTTAAAGTCAATCATGCGAATGTACTGTCTGATTCTCATCTTCCATAGCTCATATTCTCCAGAGTTAAGCATGGGAACCTTTGAAGCAGTCACCATATGTGTGTCATCACCCATCTTCAGCAATTGATTTGGAATAGTAAACTTGCAAGGAATAAATTCTTCTTGATTTCAACTTCTAGATCACAAGCTCTGATACCACTTGTTGATCCCAATTGAGCAAACGATCTTATATAGAAGTTGACTTGAGTTTAACACTTAAGCTAGAATGTGGAATATAAAAGCTTAACTTAAGAAGAATAATGATTCACTATCAACATTTCAATATATTATTAATACGAGCACTCAACAATGCTAGGGTTTTACAACCTTGAAGTGTAAACAAAGCTAAACAAAAATGTACTCAATCTAACCCTAGGATCCTCATTTTATAGGCCAAGGAGTCCTACTAGATTTACAATACCTTTCTACATAAGATAAGAATATTCTAGATATATAAGATATACACACAATCTATTCTATAATTATCTGTTACGTATACATGCATATCTCTTCAGCAGTAGATTCCACTAGCACTATTTTCCAATAGCAGCACTTTGAATGACAGCAGCAGAATCTTTAACCTTAGCAGCATTCTCATCTTAGAAGCAGTTTTACCTTAGCAGCAGTTTCACCAAGCAGCAGAATCCAAAACCCAACAATCTTGGATTTGCTCAGTTGCTTAATTGGATTCAGTGAGTTGTGAAACAAGAGAAAGAAGAAAATAAAAAAATAAAAAAAATCCCTTTATAGCCTTTTGATTAATCTGTTGTCATTTTGCTTTCGAAAGTGTTTATTTATAGGTTTTTATAAAATGTTGAAGTTTTAAAATTTGTTTATCATCATGTTTTTAGTAAGTTTGTGTAAAAAGTTTTAAAAAAAAAATAAAAAATAAAAGATAGGTGTCCCAGGTTCGAACCTGGGACCTTCTGGTCCATCAGATAACACAGCAACCACCTCTCCCTACCATCTGTGCTAAGTGGTTGTTTGGTTTTATACTCTCCTTTTAATTTTTAACATGTTCATTTCTGTTGTAGCTTATTAAAACATTTCAGCTTTTACATTTGCTTATTCTAGCTTATTAGCTATTGTTACCCCCTCCTTATATTTTTCTTAGGTTTATTTTAGGTTCATTTAATTTCCAAAATTTTTTCAGATTTTTCCCAACAGTTTAAGTATTTTTTTAACTTTTAATTTCTTTTATTTAATTAATAATAAATTTAATTTTCATCAAAAAAATATTTTTCTTTTTTTCAAAAATTTTCTTTTATAATTAGAAAGTAGAAAAAATTAATTTCATACCCGTAGAACTAGTGTAACTTTAAATTCGCGATTTATTTCGAGCACTCGCGTTTTTCTTTAATTACTTTTACGTTTTTAAACTTAGCTTACGATTTAGGATTCCCCGAATTCCCTATCATGTTTCCCGTAGTTTTTAGGTAGTTTTAAGATTCCCTTAGCATTCCATTGTTCATTTTCCCATTTAGGTTGTGTTTATTTCATTTTTCGTTTGTTAATTATTAATTCTAGTAACTTTAATGTACCATAACACCAAATAACTCTCAGAATCGAACTTACAAGCATTTTAATCTCCAAATCTCACACGATATTGCCCATTCAAACCTCGTTGGGACACGACCCGGGTAATCACTTACCTGGTATCACATATATATATTGTATTCACGAGTTTTTGCAAGTTAACCTTTTCCTAAAGGTTAATTAGTAAATTCCACTCACGTCTACATTGTATTTATTTTGATACACGTTTCACACGCAATCAACGTTCTTTTCCCATCAACCACAACTTAGTTAAATGTATTGTTGTTGTTGTTTTTAGTTCAATTGTTAGTTTAAGTAATCAATTTGTGCCAATCTCTCATATTTAAGTGTTTAGATTAGTTAATTAGATTGCCACTAAGTTTAGTTTAAGTCAATTCACTCCTTGTGAACGACCCGTACTTACCATCCTAGCTATAACTCATTGGGTACACTATTTTTTAATGTCAGTCTATAGGTTAATTCAGATTTATAAATTTAAAACATGAGTAGAACACATTACTCAGCTTGCTCCAGGGTCTTTATAGAGGGATATTTATTGAGACCATGTTGTATCGTGTGCTGGTATTATTGGTATTAAACACCGGCATAATTTTGCGTGCGAAACCCTTGCTGACATCCGTTTTTGGTCAAGGATTTCAGCTGGTGAATATCGGGCTTGGTGGAGGGCGTGACAAACCCTTACATCCAGCGGATATGTTACCCTACTCCTGGGACGAAGGGCTTGATGTATGTTTAGATCTGACAGGGTCCTCGTCATTGATACAAACTGGGATTGTTGATTTTTGTTCCTGGTCATGTGTTGATTGATGCAGCACAGCGTAAACGCTTCAAGTATAAGGCTAAGTATGCAAATATTTGATATGGTTTTCTCCCTTTCCATTCTCTTCTCTTGGGGAACTTGACATAGATGCAGTAACCTTACTGAAGCGAATTCGAAAGTTCTCCATGACTCAAGACATTGGGGCATGTTCTGTTGTTCATATTTTTAATATGATTAGCTTTGCTATAGCTAGATGAGTGGGGGCTCAGATAGTTTTGCGGCTCCCCACTAATTTCTTGTAAATCTTATGAGTTTCCAATAAAGTAATGTTTAAATATAATAATAATAATAATAATAATAATAATAATAATAATAATAATAATAATAATAATAATAATAATAATAATAATAGTAATAATAATAATAATAATAATAATAATAATAATAATAATAATAATAATAATAATAATAATAATAATAATAGTAATAATAGTATAATTGTATTTTTCACTAGCATACCAAAAAAATGCTAAGTGTTTAGAGAAAAAAAAAAAAAAAAAAAAAAAAAAAAAAAAAAAAAAAAAAAAAAAAAACATTGAAGAAAAAGGATAATACTATTATCCTAAAGTAATAAAAATAGACCCATAAATCTTGAATAATACAAAAATATAAAAAGTGAAAGTTAAATATGCATAAATACATGTTAAATCTAATACATAATATATATACCAATTTTTTCATCATTTAAAAATCTAAAACAAGAGGTAAATTGATATACCAGAAAAGTTAAAAAAAATAAAATTTACAAAAAATTTAAACTTCAAAGAGTAAGTTGTTATATTTAAATAGCTGAAAAATTAAAATTTAAAAAAAAACACTATTGGATATACTTCATGTTTCGTCCAAAAGAAGTACCCTTACCAATTGAATTCTAACTTAGGGACTTAGTTGTATTTTGAGGAGTAAAAGTGTTTTGTGAATGCTACAACATTGAATGCACAAACTTGCGAATTTTAATCCTGCTACAACTTTCTTATATAGGTTAAGGAATGGATGTTTGGTTAAAAGATGCGCATCCTAGAATGAACGAACAAGGTACATTTATACCTTGTCCTTAGTCGTATGTTTAGCATAGCCCAAGTATTAGGTATGGGCTAAGGCCCGATTATTATTTGTTAGGGTTTAACCATCTATTTATGTATGATACATTGATCATCCGGAATATACAAAACATATTACTCCTATTATTATGCATGGGTTAAGGCCCGATTATTATTTGTTAGGGTTTGACCATTTATTTATGTATGCTACATTGATCATTAGGAATATACAAAACACATTACTCCTACACTTATTACAATATCCGATTCTAAGTAATGGAAAAACATACTTTAGGATGAACAGTGTTGATAATTGTTTTGACATTTACCCATACTTAGAAATGTTGACCTTTTATTGATAAGGACTTGAATTTATCCTTTCAAAACATATCCTGCCTTTTCTTCAGTTACTTAGACATTTGTCTAAGCCTTCAGATCTTCTTATATTGAGGAGATTGAAAAGGGTTTAGTGAGCTTATTGTCATTGCTTACTGAATCTATCACCTTCTTCTTTGGTTCAGAGACTTCATTCATGTAACACCCCCAAAATTTCTTTATAACAACGGAAGACTAATATGGGTGTTATGTAGAAGATCACACATAATCATAGAAGACGACTCAAAAAGAGACGTTTTGAGAGTCATTTTTATTTAATTCAAATACATGAGTGTTTCCGTTGTTTAGCAAATCATAAATGACATAATTATTTGAAATGACTGATTAAATTTATTTTACACCACAAACTCTTGGTCAAATTCCCACTCCATGCCTTGAATGCTGCTTCAATTACTCGAGATAAACATGCTAAAAGTCAACAAAAAAATTGAGTGAATCCATAGTGTTTGTGTTTAATAATCATTTAAGCACAAGATAAGTATTTCAATAATAAACCAGGTGTGTATATTGCCATAAGTCTCATGAACTCAACATTAACGTGTGTGATATAATATAGGGGCCCTCGGGGTAGGATTTTGCCATTCTCCTAGTATAACTCAAATAATGTGCATCTGGCTATCTATTCGGCTAACACAAAGGAAATCTCCTGGATTAGCACAAATGGGTTCTCAACCACCAATAGATCTATTCACAATATTTGCATTCACTCGCAAGTGACTAAGGTTCATGATATGAGGGGCTTTTATAGGGGCAATAGTGTGTCTTATGCAATAACATTCAGGAACAGCATACATAAAAATACTTGTGTTCTATTTGTAGCATGTATCTCCCCACGAGTTTGTAAAACATATAAAAGCGAGACTATGAGCTCACCTTAGTTGTGTGTGTGTGTGTAGGCAAGTAAATGATATCAAATGTAACTCATGAACGGCTCCAACACGCAACTTAAATAATACGGGAAATATCAGATTTTGGTAGTTTTATTCTGAACTCAATGTGAGTAAGGACTTTAAGAAATGGTGATCGGGAAGTGGTTTTGATTGTGATAAATATAGTTCAGGTGTTTGAAATGCTTAAAGTTCAAAAACAATATTATGTATATATATATTCTTGCTTTTATGTGTGGGTGGATGATAAATTGTGCTTAACTTAGAGTTGGTGTTACAAATTTATAGTTGGGCGTTCTGGTTGGGTTATGACTTATCAAGCCTCAGCGTTTCATTAAAGTTACTGAATAACCCTTCAAATGATAGGAAATTTACATTTTAAACCTTATAGTGGATATTTACACTTTTAGTCCCTGCACTTTAACAAAATTACTTCTATGGCTCAAAGTATCAAAATGTCAAGTTATCATCATTAGTTTCAAATTATTACTTTTGACCTTGTAGTTATCAAAATGACAACTTTGATACAAGTTTGGGAAAATTACACCTTTGGTCCTTTAACTTTGGTATAATTACATTTTTGACATATATTTCAAAAATGGCATTTTATGGCCCTTGGTTCTTAAATATTCCATTTCTATCCTTAAATTACAATTGTGACAAATTTTGATACCCTTTTGTGAATATTTACACAATTGGTCCCTTAACTTTACAAAATTACACTTTTAGTCCTTAGTAAACAAAATGTGACATTTTAGTATTTATAATATTCAAATATTCAATAAATACCCTTAGTTTACTGAATATACTGTTTTAATACCATTTTTATAGAGTTGGCAGTTTAGTCCTTAAAGTTACATAGTTTTGCAAAAATAGTCCTTTTTCAATAAAAGTTTACATTTCAAGTCCAAACTTACATATTTGACCCAAAAACATTTCAATATCAGTTAATATCCTTAGATTACAAATTTGACAGTTTCAACCCTTATATTTTAAAATAACAGTTTTAGTCCTTCAAGTTAAATATAGTTTGCAATTTTAGTCCAAAATACAAGTTTAGCTTATGTTTCCATTTCTTTTAGCTTATTATACTTCCAGAAGCTTAGTCAATCTTGTGTAAGCTTATATGGCAGCTCATTAGGGGTGAAAGCTTATTTTTTGTGCTTAATGGGCTTTAACAATCTACTAAGGCCCAATGATACATGTATGGGTCTAATGGACTTGGGGCTGTGTGAGCTTATTCTTAGACTTATAATAGACCTTATTCAATTTACAACTCAGCTTTTAGATGGCTTATTCTCAATTGCTTATTTTGAAATCATTGGGCTTTAAGGCCCGTTAAGGGTTTTTATATGTTTTAGAAACTGTGTAAGTGTGCAAAAACTTTGAGCTTGTGAAATATAGTAAACAAGCTTGTGTGAGTGTTGTATAAGCTTGGTCTATTTGTTTGGAGTATAGGGAATCGAGTTATACAATTTATTTGGTATAGTGTACGTATGAATACGATTTTACAAGTCCATTTTAAATTGATAAAATAGTTTCTGTTAACGTATAAAACTTAGGCAGTTTTGATATAGGTTAAGTGACTTATCATTCGTGTGATATTAGATGTTCATTTTGTTTGCATGAGTGCGTAACAAGTATATTAACAAATTCTTAGCCATGTTGTGAATCAAGTGAGTGTGTTTGCAAGGTTTTTAGCTTAACGAGATATGAAATAAATGGTGGAAAGCTTAAGTGATTCGTACAAGTTAAAATAAGGATTCAAAGTATTTCAAAATAATACTAAGTGTTGAAATAGCTTACAACACCTATAAAACGTGGTAGAATACGACTGTGGGGACAAGGGGAGGGCACAAGGATGTTGTGGCTCATTTGTTGGCACACCTAGGACTTGAGTGAGACCTTGGGAAGGCTTGGGCACACTTGCGATCACTTGGTGCATGACCTCTTCCTTCTCGGCTGAAAACAGGAACAAGGGACTAGTGTATGTTTTACTTGGGTGTGTTTTTGAGTGGTACGTACTAATGAGTTTTCATGGGGCTTATACTAGTCGAATAGGACTCAAGTGGTATAGAGAAAAAGAATATGGCAGAAGATAACATTATGGGGATAAGTAGCTAGATCCTATGCGTACTTGAGAGGCCTCAAACTAGTTTGTACAAGTGTAACAAGGTTCATGTGTTTCGGTTTGAATGTGAATGCAAGACACCAACCATGGAATTATTTGGGAGTCCTTTGGGTCTAACAAGGTTCTATCGTATGATATGTTGCTACAAGTGTGAGGTGAGGTCTTGGTTAGTAAACATGGTCAAGGATTGATGTTTAAGAAACATGTCAAGGGCTTGTCTGGTGCTAGAAATATCAAGAGGTCCAAAATAACTTCTAACGTGACCAAAAGTGTAAATGGTGATCAAGTTAGAGTCTAGGGAATTGGTGAGGGCTTTAGGATACACATTACATAGTTTGTAATGACTCCTAAGGTGCTTGGTTGAGCTTGGAAGTCTTCAAAGGTCCACATGATCTTTAACATGACCAAAAGTAATATAAGGTGATCGAATTTTTGGTTCTAGAGTATTAGGAGATTTAAAACGACTAGGGCATAGATTTTATGCATTGTTATGAATAATCATGGGTTTCTAATCATCCCATGATGTCTCATGTACATGTTTGGGGTTTGGTGATTTATTTGGATACGTACAAGTTGAGATCGAGACCATGACGATTTGAAAGGGCACGTTTAAGGTTTTGAGAGGAATGTGAGATGTCTAATATTTTTAAAATTTCATTTGGGAGTGGTTAGAATACATAAGAACTCATTTTGAATTGCTTTAACAAAGTTTGGGTACGTTTGAAATATGCATGAACTCGTTAAGTTTTGGCATTGTTCTACTGTTCATTTATACATATAAATTAAATGTATTGTGTGATCTTGATTCTCAATTATGTGATGAATTGATCCATGTAATTTGTTGCATAGGTTATGTGTCGAATTATCAAAATAACGAGGCAAAGTGAGTGTGTTTAGTCGTGTGTTTTAAATATTAAGTGTAGTGTTGGATTGGGCTTGTTTGGTGGGCTTATGAATAGTGAGTCCAACATAATTTTATTAAGGGTTCGTTTAGTTATAAATTGGGTTTAGGGATTGGGCTAGGTGTGATCAAGGCCCAATGTGTAATTATAATTGCCAAATTTTGATATCCAGCCTCATTTGAAAAATAGGGAACTAGGGGGGGTTGTGAGTGTGTTGTGTTGTTTTGGTGATAAAAACAATACCAGGGTTTGATTTGTACATGTTTTAGAATATCGTGGTATGCGTGTGAGCTCATTCCAGGGAAAATGGGAATCACATAACATATATTGATTCATGGTTGCACGGTGTAAACAAAAGTTTAAAATTTTACCTAAAAATGGGTGTGTAAATGGAAATACTTAATTAATCCTTGATTAACGTTTATTAATAACTGGGGATTTTTACAGGATGCTACAATTCACTAAGTACCGCCTCACTGAAGTGCGAGTCTTCCTTTTAGACTCAGGTAGAACATCTTGAAGGCAACTCACCAAATGACTATTCGTTTAATGATTTGATTAGCATTTAAACGGTTATCTAACACTTAAGGTATTTTCTATTCAAATCTTTAGGTAAAGATTATTGGGCACTGAATTGACCTAACATTAAGTAAGACGCGCGAAGTGCTATATGCACTTCAGGCATGCGACATATGTACATACATTACATAGTCAGGCATTTGTGGCATAAGAAACCCAGATTGCATTCATGTAAGAGTGTAATGTGTCTCATATGGAAACAATGTTTTGTGCACTTAGATATGTATTTGGGGCATAAGAAACCCAGATTGCGTCCATGCAAGTGGGTAATGTCTTAGACACATATTTAGATTCAGATTCAGTTTTAGTAACATTTCATTTATAGTTTCATTATCAGTTCAGATATAGAAACATATATAGTTCAGTTAGAGTCTTAGTTCAATTACAATATAATTTAGTTATCAGTTATTAGTTCTGTTTCAACTCAGCTTAGTTATCAGTATTGTTCTAGTATAATTCAGATATCAACTTAGTCTTAGTTTCAGATTTAATCATAGATTCAACTGCAGTGTTAGTACAACCGTTAGTTTACGTCAAGGTGACAAGGATTAGTTTCAGATTGGCCATGATATCACCTTAGTAAAGGATTTATAGTAAAGTAATCAATGGAATCATATGATTAGGTTGCATTAGTGATCATATCCTGCCTCAGCTTATGTTTTAGCTCCAGTATCGCTTACCAAGTCATCAGAACTTATTGTGCTTAGTTCCATGTTTTTGCAGGTTTGATTATTTGAATTTTGGGGATTGTAGATTAGGAGGATGAATTTTGAGAATGGTAATGCTCGTGAAAGATTAGGCGACGACCATCTCTTCCAATCTTTTGTCATTTAGCTTGTTAACGCCCTAGGCTCTTATGATTAAATGTCAGACTTGTATTAGTTAAGTTTTAGTGTCAGTCGTACATAAGAACAAGTAATTGTTTATGGGTCAAATTAAGGGTGTTTGGGTTAATACCCGCACTTCAAGTATTTTATGCTTCCGTTTGTACAAACAATGTATATGGTACCTTATTATGTTTATTAATGATTGTATTCAGTTTTATTCGATGTGGTTGTACAAACAGTGTATATGGTACCTTATTATGTTTATAAAAATGAACTTTGAAAAATACTTATGCATTGAAATTATGCAGAAGTGTGCTGGTTTTATTTAGTAGTATGCCCGTTTCATAGAATTCAAAAAGTACGCCGGACTTGCGACAAGTATGCTGGTTTTATATTTAAAAAAAAAAAAATAGGTCGGGCGTTTCAAGTGACTAGGGAGGAGGTTTTGGATGTGTGAAAATCAGAAAAGTGAAAGTGGAAAATGATGTTGTGACATGACGTGAAATCACGCTTTGTCTATGACTTGAGTGATTACACCCAATGCTTTAAAATATATCAAAACCAAAATCTTAGGTCAATAAGGGTAACGCTACAAGAGAATAAACTAACGGGAGTTGATACTCCCACCACATTTTTTTATGCAAATACCACAATTGTGCATTGCACTGTTATACGGTACAGTACTGTAATGCACAAGTTGTGGTGCAAGCATGAAAAAATGTGGTGAGAGTATCAACTCCCTAAACTAAGAATCATGTCAAGAGGGAAAAAAAAACTGTCATAAGGTATTATATAATAATATGCAAATAAACAACCATATGAAAATATTTTAACCGTAGGTTTGTAATTTTTCTATGTTTCTAACGCAAAACCTTGACGCATACTTAGTCATGTTTCTATTCAATTCATGGGGATATATTAGTTTATCATCACTGAAAATTACTAACACTAAGTATACTAAACAAATCTTAAATAGTTTTATAAGTTAGACTCAATATCACTGTCTGGAAAAAAAAATAAAACAAATAAATAAAATAAAACCCTCTAATAGCACTAGTTGCAATATTTTTAATGTGTTACTTATAATGTGGGCTTTCCAACATAACATTAATTAAACTTATCATAAGCTTTACTTAAAAGATGCTTTCTATTTACATGAGTGAGTTTTAAATTTATTCAATTACATATATATTCACTAAAACTTGCATATTTGCATATATACTCAAAACATGCTTAAACATCATTGTACATTGTGCATTAAAAACTTGTGTTTTGAAGAAATATGCAAATATTCATGTTTTAGTGGGTATATATGCAATTCCCCCTTTATTTTATATAGGTTTTGTATAAAAATAAATCTTCATATATAAATGCGGCATAGAGTGGAGATGGATGTTATTTGTAATTTTGACTGTAACCCCTACTCTTATAAGTGGAAAAGATTAGAAAGAAATTGTGAAGATATATTTCTCATTAAATTTTCCTTACTTTACACGCGTATAATGAGTAAAAGTTGATAAGTTGTACATATGAAAACAAGTTATAATACTCGCGCACGTGCGGGTTTCTTTTTAAAAAATTTTGAATCATATATTTTTATTTATTAAAAAACAAATAATATAATCTTTGTTTTGTTTGATTTATAATGTTTAATTTTAGTTTTTTATTATTAAATATAATTATTTAAAAATTTTAATTCTATTGTTAATTGTATCTTATCTATATTTTTGTATTTATCTTTTACTTGTGCGTGTAAGTGTTTTTTAAATAACTTTTGTGAGGTATGTTTTTGGTTGTGACTAGGTCACCTTACTACAGGCTTAGGGTCATAGGTTTTGTCTTAGAGAGAGAAGTTAATGTGCCGCTGAAGTGATAAAAAAAAATAAGGTCACAATTACGATCAGCCTTATATCGAGTAAGGCCAAAAATATATACAATTTAATCTATTGAATTGTATTTCATAAATTAATTAATTAAAAGAATATTATATTGGGACCATTTTATATTTCGTAAGGAACGAATTGTCAATTCAAATTGAACTTTTTATTCACTATAAATACCACATATGAGTTTTGTTTGCAAGCATGCCCATTTCAATACGCTTTTGCCTTGCATTTTCTCTCAACTCACAAAAGTAATTTCATATGATTCAAAACTGAACAACCATCACCACACACATTTTCAAGTTGCCACATACGAATATATTCATTTCATAGTGTAATCATTTCAAAAAGTTGTTACTTTTCTTTTTTCTTTTTTTTTCTTTTTCTCTCTTTTTTTTTTTAATAAAAAGTATCAACAATGATAATGACTATGATGGTATGCCAACAAGCCAAACCATCTTTGCTACAAATGCCAACCGGTGGTATGGACTTATCAGGGCTTCCTCATCGACCACAAAAAGATAAAGTAGTAGTTGTTATGGGTGCTACGGGTACGGGTAAGTCTCGTCTCTCGATTGATCTCGCTACGAATTACCGTGCCGAAATCATAAATTCGGATAAAATACAAGTATACGAAGGTTTAGACATAGCAACAAACAAAATGACTTATGAGGAGTGCGAGGGGGTCCCCCATCACCTTTTGGGGATAGTGGACCCTGAGGCCGATTTTACGGCCCAAAATTTCGTTAGCACGGCTTCTCTTACGATGAAATCGATAGTGGGAAGAGGGAAACTTCCCATTATAGCGGGTGGATCGAATTCATTCATTGAAGCATTAATTGATGATCAAAATTACGAGTTTCGATCAAGATACGACGTTTGTTTCTTATGGGTTGATGTTGAAATGCCAGTGCTTCATCGATTTGTATCGGATCGAGTCGACCGAATGGTATCCGCAGGTATTGTTGAAGAAGTTAGAGAAATGTATAACCCTAATTCGGATTACTCAAAAGGAATTCGACGAGCTATTGGAGTCCCAGAATTTGATGCTTATTTTCGTGAAGAATATTCATCTTCAAGTGACGAGAGAATTCGCAAGAAATTATTAGAAGAAGCAATCAATAAAACAAAAATTAATACATGTAAACTCGCGTGTAGACAACTTGAAAAAATTCGTCGATTACAGAATGTTAAAGGGTGGGAAATTCATCGGTTGGACGCTACTCCAGTTTTTGAAAAACAAGGGCAAGAAGCCGACGAATTATGGGCAGAGTCTGTTGCGGGACCCGGTTCGTGGATTGTAAACCAATTTTTGTGCAATATTGGTTACCCTCGACCCTTTGTAGGAGCCGACGACTATAGCCGAAGAGGGAATAAAAGAGCAGCACCAACCATGCCTATGGTTGCTGCCGCTGTTAATAAAAGAGCAGCATCAACCAGGCCTATGGTTGCTGCCGCTGTTTAGTATGTAAAGGAATATTATTCCAATATCAACTTGATAGAACATACATTGACAAATTTTTGTACGAATAAGAGAATGGTAGTCGAGTGATTTTACATTTTTATCCCGGGGTTGTGACATGCGTTGTTGCCTTGTATCGAACAAGTGACGACGTATTTTTTATAATTTCGGGTAAAATCTTCATTTACAGTTATTTATGTACTAGTAATTTCTACTTTACATAAAATAATAACATTACTTTGTATGGGGTAGACTTTGATTCAAGTTGTCTGATTCATACTAGTTATTACCACTTGAGTCTCATAATAAGAGTACACAATATGCGTATAGTTACCACAAATATACAATTTTTTTTTTTTTTTTTTTTTTTTTGTTAATATATGACATATAACTTATAATACTAGTGACGGAATTATGGTTTGTCTAACAAATGTACTCAGAACATTGGCTACAGTGTTTTTCAAGCTCAAATATTCTTTTCTAAACTGAAGAATACACAATACGAGTGACGGAATTAAGGGATCCTGCGGTGTCACGAGGCCACGATGAAATTCTGTTTTGTAATGTTATTTTTTGTAGAAAACTTCGATTTTTGTTAAATGCACCGCTCCAAAAGAAATATGTGTTAAAAATTTTCGTTTAGTTACTTCCTCTATACAATGAAAAAGTAAACTCAAATTTTAATCAAAGCTATGATATTACGCTTCAAAAATTTTGTGCATCCGATTCTTTTTACTTCTGGTTCCACAACAGTTTAATAGATGTTAATTAAGTTTGTATATTACCATAATTGAATTTGATTTATAATATTATAAACTTAAATTTTCTTTTATGCTTACCTTGTATTGACTCAGGTCACCCTTTAAATTTTTTTAGTTTTAAATTTAGTTTATACATCTATCTTTATGTCTTTGAATGGCTAAAATTTACTTGTAGTTTGGGTTCTAATCATTGGCAATCATTGACCTTCGAGGTCAACTTATAGTCCTCAGGTTAAGGTTAGTTAGGCCATGATAAAGACAGCTGAAATATTTTATTAAAGATATTTAGAAAGAATATTTTAACTATATCATATGATATAAAAACATGGGTGATGTTGATGTATTGTCTATTTTGTTTGCAAGTTACAACTGCACTCAGGTAGTTTTGTACTACCTCCGTCCCAAAATTATTGTCCACAGACAAAAAACACACACTTTTAGAAAAATATTAACTTTACAGCTTTCTCTCTCTTACTTTTTGCACAAAGACAGTTTTACCCTTAATCAATTAATTTCCAACTTCTTTAAAGTTTGTAATAATAACTACAAATAAGGGTAATATGGTAAACTTAATTTATATTCCCTATCCATTTATAGAAATGGACAATTAATATGGGACAACCGAAAAAGGAAAGATGGACTATAAATATGGGACGGAGGTAGTATATGATATCTGATCATAATTGGTGGGGTAACTTATTTAAGTACCTTAACTTTTGTGAATCGAAAAAATGTGATTACTTAAAGGCACGGGACCTAGAGGGTTTTCGGGGGTTTATCGGAACTCGGTAGATATTTGTCGTCTAGTGTAAATTTTCGTTAAAAGTATTAATTTCTTGGAAATGATTGAAATTTTGTGTCACACAAATGCATACCTTTGCTTAGTTAGCAATACATGTGTTCCTAATTTTTTTAGTAATTTTAGTGAAATCATACATTTTAATTTATTTTTATTCTTCTTATACTAAAAAAGAAGAAAATAATAATAATAATAATAATAATAATAATAATAATAATAATAATAATAATAATAATAATAATAATAATAATCCATCCGTCTCATAATTATTATCCACTATTAACTTTTATAGTCTTTAGTATTTAACTTTGACCATAAATATCTTTCTTTATGTTATATGTTATTTGATGCAAAATATATAAACAGATTGAGTTTTAAATGTATTTTTATTAGTACAATTTTCATGAAATACTATATAACACAAATAAAAATATTTAAGGTCAAAGTTGCAAAATGAAGACTTCAAAAGTCTACACTGGACTATAATTATGGAACGGAGGTAGTAATAATTTACAGTCATATGGGTCCGCCCCTGCTTAAGGCTATTACAAACTTGTAACATCGTCTTGATGGCATATATGAGTCTAGGGTTGGTCCTGGCTATGGGCGGTGCGGGCGATAGCCCAGGGCATCAAACGAGTAGGGGCATCATTTTTATGGTGCTCAAAATAGGTTTTATCTAATATTCTCATGATTCTATGACTTATTTTTTTACATCCATGGATGAAAACGAAGTGAAGAAGAAGATCAAGAGAGAGAACACAAGTGCATAAAAAGTAAAAATGTCTTTGGTTAAAAGAAAAAATATACTTCATGGTCATCACTATTTTCAAAATAACTTGTCTGGCTACCTTATTTTTTAGTTCTATATTTAAATGATTATTATATGAGAATATTTTAGCTACAATTTTGTGTAGTCAACTCCATATAATTTTGTATTATAATTTGTAAGTTTCTGAGTCTTTTTGTAGGTTCTCTGAATCTTTTTTGTGTAATTTTGGTAGAGAATTATCGCCATTTGGCTATTTTAATTGTAGTCAAGATAAATTTTATTATATATCTATCCATTGGTCTTTATTGGGGCATTTACATATATTCTCATATACACATTATTATTTACATATTTTTTAAAAGTTTGTTTTAATAGCCTTGTATATCATGTATTAAAACTTGTGTGTAAGAAATTTTAGTAATATTTTTAAACAAAATATAATTCTTGCAACTAAATAACAATGTAACCGTGATAATAGTTAAAAAAGAACCGAAGTCATAAGTTACGACTACTGATATTCAGAATAGCTTTTCAATTTTGACATTCATTTTCACTTTTTTTCGTTTTAGTTTCATATTCTTATTGATTCAATTGTATTTCCTACATTTGAAATGCTTGGAGTTTTGTTTTAGGTTTATAAAACTGTTTGACATTGTTAACTCATATTGGTTCGTGCATAATATATAATAGAGTTAATTGCAGAAATCGTTCTTAAGATTTGGCCAAATTGCAGGTTTTGTCTCAAATAGTTTGAAATTGCGTAGATCGTCCCCAAATCAAACCTTTTTTGCAAAATTTAGTCCCTGGCTTTAACTGGTGTTAAGTAAATTCCGTTAGTATTTACACTTTAGCCCTTTTTGCCAACAACTCTTGCAGCGTTCATCCTTTTAACTAATGGCCAGTATACTCTAAAAAATCTATTTTTATATGTTAGTAAAGTCCGTTTTTATACGCTTTCGTCCGTTTTATACGGTTTTATACGTTTTTAATCGTTTTCATTCATTTTTATACGTTTTTATCCGTTCTTATACGTTTTTGTCCGTTTTTGCCCAGATTTATCTATTTTTATACGTTTTTGTTTGTTTTCATCCGTTTTAATATGCTGTCGTCCGTTTTTTATATGTTTTTATCTCTCTTTTTCCGCTCATCTGTTTTTCTCCGTTTTGTTACATTTTCCTCCGTTTGTATGTGTTTTTGTTTGATTTTATTCGTTCTTTTTTTTTCGTTTGTATGCGTTTTCATCCGTTTTTATTTGCTTTCGTCCATTTTTATTTGCTCTCATCCATTTTTATTTCGTTTTTATCCGTTTTTATCTGTTTTTATGCATTTTCATCCGTTTTTATTCGCTTTCGTCCATTTTTATTACGCTTTCATACGTTTTTATCCACTTTCATCTGTTTTGTCCTTTTTTACGTTTTCATCCGTTTTATACGCTTTTGTCCGTTTTTATACGCTTTTGTCCGTTTTCCTTATATTTTTATCTGTTTTCATCCGTTTCTATTCACTTTCGTCCATCTTTATCACGCTTGCATATGTTTTTATCCATTTTTGTCATTTTTTGAGTTTTCATCCTTTTTTATACGCTTTCGTCCGTTTTTATACTTTTTCTCCCGTTTTTATATGTTTTCATTCGTTTTTATACGTTTCACCCATTTTTATACATTTTGGTCAGTTTTAATACGTATAAAAACGTAAGAAGGATGGATGAAAACGTATTAAAACTGACAAAAACGTATAAAAATAGATGAAAAAACGTATAAAAACGGGTTAAAACGGATTAAAAAGGATGAAAACGTATAAAAACGGGTGACAAGAATATAAAAACGTAAGAAAAACGGACGAGATGAAAACGTAAGAAAAACTTATAAAACGGACGAAAACTTACTAAAACTGACGAAAACATATTAAACTGACGAAAACGTATAAAAATTGATGTAATCATATAAAAACAGATGAAAACATATAAAAACGGAGGAAAACATATAAAAACGTAAGAAAAACGGATGAAAGCGTATAAAAACGGATGAAAATGTAAAAAAAAAAAAAAAAAAAAAAAAAAATAAAAAAAAAAAAAAAACGGATGAAAACCAATAAAAACATATAAGAGCGTAATAAAAATGGACGAAAACGCATAAAAATGGATGAAAAATGCATAAAAACGGATAACGTAATAAAATTGGACTAAAGCTAATAAAAATTGATGAAAACGCATAAAAACGGAGAAAAACGAATAAAGACAGATAAAACCGTATAAAAAACAGACGAAAGCGTATTAAAACGAATGAAAACGGAAAAAAACCTTTTGAGCTAGTCAAGCAGGCGTTGAACACAGACGGTGACTCTCCCACCCCTTCGACAGCAATTCCTGCACTTGACGTCGGATCTCCTCATTCCCAAATGGGGATAAGCGAAAAGCCGCTTTGCAGAGTAGACTCACTTCTACCTGCAACTAAATCTGCTTCTATATCCTCCTCTTAGGGGGTAATCAAGCGTTATAAAAACGTTTAAAAACGGATAAAAATGGATGAAAACGTATAAAAACGATTAAAAAACGTATGAAAATGTATAAAAACGGATGAAAACGTATAAAACGGACTTTACTAACGTATAAAAATCGATTTTTTTTTAATTATAACGGCCATTAATTAAAAGGATGACCGCTGTAAGAGTTGTTGGAGGGCTAACGTGTAAATTCTAACGGAATTTACTTAACGCCAGTTAAAGCCAGGGACCAAAATTTGCAAAAAGGTTTTATTTGAGGACGATCTATGCAAATTCAAACTATTTAGGATGAAACCTGCAATTTGGCAAAACCTTAAGGACGCTTTGTGCAATTAACTCTATATAATATATATTTTATACCGGAGTAATCGTTTCTAAACGTATTTAACTAGTTAATCACTAATTTTTCTTTTGTATGTATCAATTTTTTCTTCTTATTTTACGTATTAGATTGTAAATAATGCCCATTGTGTGTATTATTACGAATATTAAGTGATGTGACACAACTTAATCACTGTTAATCCGTTATTAATACTCATAATATATATCTAATGACACAATGTAATCAGTATTTGATATTTTTATTTATGGCATAAACAATTGTTTCGCTTAGGCAACAAAAATCTCAAGACCGACCCTGTATGAGTCATTATGCTATATCGTAGTAGTGAACTAGTGATATTTACCTTTTTCCCTTCACATCGAGACATACTCACAATTTTGTTGAAAAGAAAAGTCACTGAATACTCGCAATTTTGCAAGTTTGTTAGTTATTATATAGCTGTATAGAACTTGATTAACGATCATCTAAATATTTATCTGAAGATGTGTATTTAAGTGATAGTATTAAAGTTCACGATTTTAGAAGTGCAAGCTTAAGAATTTATATACCATTTAGATTTTAGGTCATACTAAACAAATATCAATTTTTTTTGTCTTAGTAATTGAATATGTACACTACAAATATCATACTAAGGGGGTTGGCAATGCACCAATCACCTCAAATACCTTCACTCACAAACAACCAATCCCCTTATGCCACATCACCCTCCCACTTTTCCCTTCACTCACTCACTTTTTGTTGGCATCACACCCCTCACCCTTCACTCACTTTTTTTTTTTTTTCCTTTTTCTTTTTTCTTTTTTAAATTCTATTAAAATTTATTAAAAACTAAAATTCATTAAAATTAAAATAAACATTACATATTTTTATTACAAGTCTAAAATTCCATTAAAACTTAAAAAAGCGTTACATAATATTATTAAAACTATAAAACTAAACTCCTACAAACTACATGGCCACCCGTATTGTGCACAAATCTGACGTTTCTTGTTGATGACGAATTGCTTAAAAGCCTCGTCTGGGATATTGTCGTGCGGATCCATAACGAACCTCATGTCACGATTCATCACCTCCCCATCAAGAAATTTGAAATACTCGTCGTCCTTTTTCTTTTGCACCTCCAATTGTTGCTGCATTAAACTTCTCTTTTCGGCTGTGTAACTTGCAAAAGTATCACGCATCGAGCTTCGGCTTGAATCTTCAAAAATCGTCTTTTTTTTTCCTTTCGATGGACGTGATGGAGTTGGGTTCTCGTTGAGGTTCGGTAAGTCACAGTCGAAATCTTCTACGGTTATTGGCGTCTCACTTGTTGGCGTTTGAGCGCTACTTGACTCCGACGACTTTCTTTTCTTGCTTGACCCCGTGGATTCCGCAGCCTGATTAACCACCGGTTGTTCTTGCCACTTTCGTTGATCTTTGAGGATGTGCCATGCTTTGGTATGCGCGAAAGCTTTGTTGTATTGTTTTTCAAAATCGAGTTGTGCTCTCTCATAAACTTGAAGATCGTTCAATCCACTATCTCTCAAACGGTTCTACAAAAAAAAAAAAAAAAAAAAAAAAAAAAAAAAAAAAAAAACATGTATATATGAAACAAGCATTATATATTCGAAACAAAAAAAAAATATATGTATATATACCGCTTGTATGTAGTAACCGTTGAACGCAGCGATCATTTGATGCATAGGAGTCCATTTCGAGTTCAACATATGATAAGTACGTTCGGTTCTCGGGACAAGGCTTTGAAAATGCATTAGAACTCGCCTCCAAAATCCCATCTTTGTTTGGCGGTCGCCAACAACTTTGTCCACCGAAACTTTGATCCAAGACTTAGCTAACGCCTCTTCCTCATCGGGCGTCCAAATTTTAGCGGGTTTTTTTTCCACTTTTAGGCCGCGACACCTCTTGGACTTGTTCCTCTTCTTCATCATTTTGTTGTGTCTCGGGTACCACATTAACATTGTCATAATATTCGTCATCATCATCTTCTTCATGAATGGGTAATGGTTCACTAACCCGTTCACGCCTTTTTTGTTGGTTATAACGTGGCTCATACGGGTTAAAGTTAGTAGGATTTTGCGGTGGGGGTTGTTGTGTATATTGATAATCAAACGGCTCAAAGTTCGTAGGAAGTTGTGGGAGAGGTTGTTGGGTGTAGAAAAATGGTGGAGATTTCGGGTACATTTCTGGACGGTAACCGGGTTGTGACGAACCATCGTGACCGGTTTGTGATTGAACTCGAGGACGAATTGCGCCTCTCGATCCATTTCTTGATCCACAAACATTTTTTCTCGGATCTCTATTTTTTCTTGAATCCATTTTGTGTAAGCCGAGTTTTTTTTTGGGCAGCGTATGTATTTTTTTTTTTTTTTTTTTTTTTTTTTTTTTTTTTTTTGTGTTCACATTTGCAAAGTGAAATCTATATATATACACTTCAAGAAAAAGTATCCGTTTGTACATTAACTCCCCCCAACGTTCCAAATATTAAATGCATAACGTTCGAATTTGGTTCGGTAAGCTTCACCGAAAAACAACCTCACCGTGCGCTAGGAAGGGGAGGGCGGCGGTGTTCCCGTGCGGTGGGGATGCCGCACCGTGCGTCCCCGCACCCATTGCTAACCCCCTAAGGGGTTGGCAATGCATCACTCACACCATCACCCTTCACTCACAAACAACCAATCCCCTTATGCCACATCAACCTCCCACTTATCCCTTCACTCACTCATTTTTTGTTGGCATCACATCACTCACCCTTCACTCACTTCTATTTTTTTCTTTTTTAATTTCTATTAAAATGTATTAAAAACTAAAATTCATTAAAACTAAAATAAACATTACATAATATTATTAAAAAACATAAAATACCATTACATAATACTAAAAAACTAAACTTCATCGTCCACCTCGAGGTATGGTAATTGTTGAGCGTGAATATGCTCCATAAGATCAAATCTGACACGAAAATGTGTATCCTCATCTCGTATCTCGGCTAAGGCTGCTTCGTCAAACACCGGTTCAATCGGAGGATCCCGAATATGAACCGGCGAGATTGCGTTACCGGCGTCATGTATAATCATGTTATGCAATATGACACACGTATAAACTATTTTTCTAATTCTTTCTAGCGTATGTGGCCGTAAGGGTCGATTCAGTATACTCCATTTACCCTTGAGAATACCAAATGCCCGTTCAACATCCTTTCGAGCCGACTCTTGTAATTTCTTGAACTTTTTTTCCTTCGGGTCGGTTGGATATTTGAACGCTTTAACAAACGTAGACCATGCCGGATATATGCCATCACAAAGATAGTAGCCACGCTTGTACATATGGCCGTTCACAACAAATGGGCACTTAGGTGCCGTACCATTACGCTCGGTGAGGAATAGCGGAGATTGCATCATAACGTTCACATCGTTGTTTGAACCCGGCGGTCCAAAGAACGCGTGCCATATCCACAAATCTTGAGACGCCACTGCCTCCATCATAATCGTGGGGTATTGATGGTCACCCCTTTTATATTGACCCCTCAATTCCATTGGGCAATTCCTCCAAACAAAATGTTTGCAATCTAGGCTACCGATCATACCCAGAATGTGATGTCGGGCTTCGTGCGCTTCGTACAAACGTGCAACATCATGACTTGTTGGCCTACGTAGAAAATCTCGAGCATATAACTCAATAATAGCATCACAAAAAAATTGAAGGCATTCACGTGAAGTTCTTTGCGCCATTTCCAAATAATCGTCAAACTCATCCGGTGGTGCACCAGTTGCGAGTTGTTTAATGGCAGACGAACATTTTTGTATGGCTGTGAAACTTTTTTTCATTCTAGCATCATAACCTTCCTGAAAATACTCGAATCTAGCCTCAAAAGCTAGCGTTATTTTTAAAAATAAACTTTTAGGCATACGATACCTATCTTCAAAAAATTCATCGTCGAATTTTGGATCTTCACAAAAATAATCACGATGCAATTTTTGTGCAGCAGAGATCCGATTGCGTTTAACTGATTTTCGTGTTGACCCAGCCATATCTTCTTCATCTTCGTCAATCGCGTCAGCAAAAATATCGAGACTAGTATCGTTAGACCACTCGAATGACTCATCTAGAAATAAAGTTGAACCAATTTTTTTATGCGCCATATACTTGCGGTTGAATCGGATATTTTTTTTGGATCGGATGTTTTTTTTTTTTTTTTTTTTTTGAATCGGCTTTTTTTTTTTTTTAGTATGGATCGGTGGTTTTTTTTTTTTTTTTTTTTTTTTTTTTTTTTTTTTATGTTTGTTTTTATGCAAGTATATATACAAAAAAAAAAGAAAAAAAAAAAAAAAAAAAAAGTAACCGTTGGTCCCTTTAATGCACCCCCAACGTTCCAATTTTTGACTTTGCAACGGCTACTTTCACTCGGGAAGGTTTACCGCAAATGAAGCCCATCGTGCGGTAAGGAGGCACCGGCGGCGGTGTTCCCGTGCGGTGGGGCTACCGTGCCGTGCCTCCCCGCTTGCGTTGCCAAGCCCCTAATAAACTGAATAATATTAGGCATGATAGTTCATTAGTTTGTTGCATAATGTTTAGCATCAGCCGTTCATGTATTTGGATGTCTCACCAAACGGTATCTTATTCGTTCCATGTTTCATTTGTTACTTTCTGTTGTATTCGCAGCACATACGTCCAAGAATAGCATGATTGATTAATGTCATATCGTTATACGATCAATCATGTCAAAAATGACTCAAGAGATGGAAAATGAGCCATGCTTTTAGTAAAGCAAAGGTACACTTGCGCAATGCATGTGGTACGGTTGTTGATTGCATCTATTCCAACAATACGAGTGAAGGAGCATCTATCCTTGAGCTATGACCTCGACCTCCACTCTCAAGTTATGGTATTAGCCTCTTAGAAAGAATCATCGGTCACATTCTGATTCATGAGTAAGTTCATGAACACTTTGTCTTACCAAGTAGGCACTTCTTTATGCATATACAATAGTAATAATATGAAGTTTGATCATATGGGCATATGGGATTGAAGATGCAAAATCTTTTAGTATCACAAACACTAAGATTCGAAAGCTATCCCAATTGTGTGAGATGGACTCAAGTACCAAAAGTGGCACTCAAGATTTATTACAACTTTCTACTTGTATAACCATCAAGGAGTTGCCAACTTGATCTCATTCTTTGAGAAACTTGGTGCCTAAACTAGCCTATATGCTCTAATGGGTTGATAATTTTCATGGCTCCACCACTTTCCCTCACGCAAAAAGAAGCCAACTTCTATTTGGTAATACGGGTCATAGACCGAAAATAAATCTAGCCAGATGCTTGGGTCACCAAGAAAATCGACCCCCCCCCCCCCCCCCCCCCCCCAAACATCACTTCTACGTCCTACTCACTCACGCAAAAGGAATCCTACTCCTTTTGTGAGATGGGGCGTGCACTGATAAGGGATACTAGAGATTGGTTATCATGTTCAATCATTCACCAATTACCAATAATCATCCGACAAATATGTACAAAAAAGATATTCTAGCAACCATTTCTATAGCTAGATCAGAGTCTTAAAATGAAAGATGGTACAAGCACCTTGAAGGTCATTTTCGGAAAATCATACAAGCATGTTACAAGAGGAACACCAGCTGGATGTATAGATATAGAAATGGGATTCCATAATTCATACTTTTTCTCTATAGAAAGTAACACAGATGGTGGCAGAAAAGACCGGACAATCTGACTTGAGAAATAGCAACAAGTTCACCCTCAACTGGCCCATATTACGTATTAAATAACAAAAAAGAACTACAGGAAGATAAGCATAGAATAAACCGCATGATCATCAATCGTTGTCTCAGGCATCCACTTTTATCATTTTGCTATAAAGAACAAGTCCAAGATACAAAAAGCTATGCACTTTGAATCAATTCGATTCAATTCATTCATATGTTAAATCTAGTTATAGAATAGCATGTTACACCAAAAGAAAGAACATATGCAGAGCAAATCCAAGAGTTAGTGGACATGGACTAACGGGAGAATAGAAAACCGGCAGCACAGAAACTTAACTTCAAAACATCGTAGGTTCATAACTCTCAAACCACAAGGAATTACCGGGCCTGTCACATATGTAAGGAAAGCTAGCTTGATGGGGGAAAAGTAGTGAGCAATGTTGGACCAAATTCCTTCGTCCCGGCTTCTATTTTGAATTTCACCCTTCAAGCTAGAGTTCAAGTTTTTAGCTTGCTTCCATTTTATTTGTGAGATAATGAAATTTGCTTTACTCACCGGATATGTTAGTTAATTTCAGTTATTTTAGTCCAATTCCATAATTTGAAAATTTTGGTAATAACGCCTAAAGCATTCTTCTATAGACAGTGTTTACTTCGGTTGTGGTTACAAAGGGTTTGATTTGTTTATGATTATTAATATGTTTTGGCATAGAATGATACATAAGCAAAGATTGTTATCTTTAACAAGAATGCAAAAATATAGATAAATTCCATGATTTAATGCTTGAAATCTTTATGAAAAACCACAATCTACATAAACTACAGAAGCATAAAAACAGTAACTAGCTAGTACATAGAACTTATTTTAATCGACTTCCACATCTGTAAGTGATGTCGCAAGCTCTGCCGACTTTTACTGAAAACCTATGAACAGGTCTGGCAAGAAAAGGCGGCAAATGAACAAGTACGTCACAAACACATTGATCGTCAACTTGAGACAACCACTTACAACATTGTTCTTCAATCGCTGTGCGATGATGACGACGACGCCTACGATGACGACGACGTCTGCCCCGATCATCGTCATCATCACCACCACCACCACGATCATCATCATCATCATCATCATCATCATCATCATCATCATCATCATCATCATCATCACCACCACCACCACGATCATCATCATCATCATCATCCTTATCATCATAGTTATCATCATACTTATCATCATCCTTATCATCATCCTTATCATCGTCCTTATCATCATCCTTATCATCATCCTTATCATCGTCCTTATCATCATCTTTATCATCACGATCATGAATATCGTGGTCATGATCGTCGAGGTCATGATCATTATGGTCATCCTCATCGTGGTCATGATCAGGGTCTTCATCACGTTCACGTCTATGATGTTCATGCCTATGCTCATCATAATCAGGGTCTTCATCACGTACACGTCTATGATGTGCATGCCTATGCTCATGATGATCAGGTTGTTCATCACGTTCACGTCTATGACGACGTTTATGCCTACGCCTATCATGATCAGTGTCGTCATCAAATGGTGGGCGCGGGGCTGGAGGAGGGATTTGCACAAATGGTAAATATGCACATGCTTGATTAGCAAGGGCCATTTGGAAATTACATAGTGGACGAGGCACAAAGGGAGTAACTGGTGCCTCGGGGACTACTTGGCCTTCAGTTATGGGAAGAAGAACCAAAACCAATATGAATACAGCCGCTCCAAAGATATCTACCATGATCATAGTTTCTTTACCATAAAAAGTTTGCCTGCACCGATATATATGCGAATGCATATATTAATATATATAAGTACAACCATAATCTTTGTGTGTTCTTGAAAAACTACGGTTCAGAGGGAGTTTAAATCTGTAATTGAGTCACTAAATTGGTTATGTGTGTTCACTTCCTTTGCATGATGTTCTGGTAAATATTTAAAAAGTATTGTTTGGTAAAGTATCGTTTACTACCCAAATGCCCAAATCATTCCTACTGCATTAACACGAGAGTAGTTTCGCTGTAATCTTTGCGCAATTTTGAATATATATTAACTTGATCGATACTAGTGTGAAAGTACTTCCTAATTAGTATTTCCATACAGAAAATATCAATAACGAAATTAAGAAAACGTTCAACCTTGTAGGAATCTTATGTATTGTTTCGATGGTAAGTGCTAGATACTTATCCGGCCTACTCCAACTCTTTATCTGTAGATATGGAAACTAGTAAGCAACAATGATCTAATAGTTCTATTTGCCTTTGGTTTGTTCTTGACTTCATATTAATCCATTAGTATCATGCTTTTGCAGGGGTACAACCAAAAAGCTATTATAGATGATCATCAAAAAGCAACTGAAATAAGTTAGTGAGCTTAAGCTGTTTGACTCAGTGGTTATGTTATTTCTTTGTAAAATATGTTTTTATATTTCGTACCTTCTTATAATATATGTAATTATTTCGATTAAGTTTGATTTTCAAATTTAATTGGACACTTTACAAGTTACAAATACACAATAGCCAGGTTTTATGGGTAGTAAAGCGCACAAGCCCAACAGGCCAACATTACAAGTTTACAACTGAATATATTTACGCAATGCATGATCACAGTTCACAACATAATTTAGCAACCTTCATATGGTTGCTAATTAGAACAACTATTTAGATGCATTGATGCATACAGCTTCAAAATATGTAGTATCGTCGTAACTAAGAAACGACCGATGTTGAATAAAACAAAATGGAGACAGGCCTGTTGTGAGAATTGTGTTTCAACCTGAGAGCTGAGGTTATATGTTCAAGTCCCGTAAGTAACAAATGTATGATCTATGTGGAGCATGTGAGAATGCTATAGTATATAGTGAATATGTCCTAAAATATAAGTGTTTGGATGTGAGTATGTGACGAAAGATGAGCGAAGTAAAGTTGAATGTTAATGACCTAAGGACGTACTTAATATTTTAACACGACTAGCAGAAAACGTAAGTTTTAGTCTCTAATGTCTCATCGTACACTGCAAAAAAAAAACCGATTAAACTGTAACTAAAACTAAAGTTATAAGTACGTGACAAACAATAATCCCACTTAATGTCCCACACAAATAATTTGAAGTTCGATAACGACTTTATTTTCGAATCACCAATCAAGATTCTACACAGCAAACTAATGTTTCGAATTTATTCATATGATAGTTGGTGTTGCATCAATTCACATGAACCACTTAATGTTTTTTTTAATGGCAACTAACAAATCTATTTCACACGTCCTAAGCAGGACTTGAATCCACAATCCTTTGATTGAAGATCTTCCCACACAACTTGAGATACCATTGGAACACAAGCATTTGGCAAACCACTTAATATGTTGATTGGTTGTAAACACTAACTGGCCTACTTTAGACCGTCTCATAAGTCGTAACCATCAAGTGGGAGATAAATAATCTACATCATCTACGATCCGTCAGGATGGTGTTCGAACAAAATGATCTAGCCTAGCCGATAGATATCCTCATCTTCGAAGTCTACAAACTAGAGGCTATTACAACAAGTTCCAATAATGCACTACAATGATAAATGCCACTGTATTAAATAATAAGCTAAATGTGTTCAGGGATTGGTTCTGCCAATAAGGTAAAGTTGTTATAACTGCTTTTCTTATCATGTATAGTATCCCCGGACTACAAAAGAGCCTGCATCCAACAACTGTGATGAAGAACAAATCCAAAGGTCACTAATAGTATCCTCGGACTATAAAAGAGTCTGGACTACGTAACAAGGATGAAGAACAAGTCCGACATATCTGGACGACCACAGCGGAACCACATCTCCATATGACCGGAGCTTAGGAGGATCCGCAGATGGGTATTACCCATGAAGTACGAACTGGCCTCGGGACTTAGTCCATTGTAAGCCTAGGGAAGTCCACAATTCAACCAAAATAAGTAAAGAATACAATATGGGATCGAGGATAAAACATATGCTTACTAATTAGGGAACGGAGGCGACTCGCCAACCAAGGGCATTATTCCCAAACCCTATATCATGACTGACGAAGAATAATGCAAGTCAAAGGGGCATGATTACAAGGCAAACGCGATATAACCCTTCGGATAATAGGATGAGCTGCAACTCGTGATCCATAGAACACGACAAAACCACTTGCCTATAAATACCAAGGAAAAATGCCACCAAGGGGCAGATCTCTTACATCCTAAACACACACAAAAGTTTATTCTCTCTAGAATCTTACTCTTACGCCCAAGGCCGATCGTGGGATCTTCTTCCTATGATGAGACTAACGGAGGCTCTTCTAGAAACTCTCGTTTCTTGTAAGTCTGGCTCATCCTAAACTTAACCTTGAATTTCGTACTAACACTATCGTTAGTTTGTTTATAAATAATGTGCAGGATTTACACTGTGTTCTCAAGGAAAAAAATAGAGAGAAAGTGAAAGTAAAGTAAAGTAAAATAGAGTAAAGAAATGAAGAGGAAGTAAAGTTGACTTTTACTTCAAAAGTGGGATGAAAGTTTTGTATGCAAAATCCTCCCACTTTCACTCATTTACTTTCACTTTACTTCCTAACAAAAACTTGAGAACACAACAAAAACAACTTTCATTTCTTCCCCCCCCCCCCCCCCCCTTTTACTCAACTTGAGAACACAAAGGACTATAGTTCACGTTGACAAAAGCTTAGAAGACTTGGGATATGTACTCGTATTAGAAGATTAAGGAGCTGGATGTAACTTTGGAAGTTCAAGACTATATAATGCTTTAACCCTTCTCATTATTCATTTAGGGTGTGTTTGGTGGAGCCCAATCAGAATGGAGGAATGGATTTCATACCGATTAAAGGTATTTGGTTAGTGGGCCCAAGAATGAAATGGGTATATCATAGCTATAGACTTATTACTCACCAATTTGGCATCTATGAAATCCATTCTGTAGGCCTTCTCTTTTCCACTACAAAATTCAAATATCATACACATTTTGATATCATATTTTGTGATCCAAACATAAGCAATGGTAATGATTAATTATATCCATTGTCATTGTACCGCATACCAAATCCGATACTCATTGTTAATCCTAGCAACAAACCAAATGGCCCCTTAGTCTTTATTTTATATGTGTATTTTCTCTCTAATTAGTGTTAGTTTGTGAATGGTTAAAGTTTGTTGTTTTTGTTTTCTTTCTTTTATATTGTTGAGCTTAAAACATCTCACTAGCTTGGTAGTGTATATATGCAGGTTTGATAAAATAAAAAAGGGTGGTTGGTTGAATTAATCCATGTTTTGTGTTAAATCTTTGTTTGTTTTGTATAAATCTGACAAATGCCCATACTACATTATATTATATGTGCGGAACTATTCGAACACACACATGCTCTATCAGCATGAAACAAAAACTACAATACTTGAACTCGTTACCAAAAGATGAGCAATATAGATATTTTGGGTACTTTCTTCAAGATTTACAAGGTAAGGGGCTAATAATCTAATATACAATAAGTTGTGTTTAATTGCCTTACTTAAATTGACAATCTAGACACGACATGTAATCGATATGAAAATAAACAAATTTGAGTTAGAAATAAACAGGTTTAGGTTAAAAACATGTCAACCCACCTATCCCACTTAATAAACGGGTCAAATTCTATTTGGATAGGGGTTAAACATGTTAACCCTTCAATCCATTTAGCTATATAAGCCTTAGAAAATAAAAACATATATATTGAAAACTGAAAATAGTGAGTCATAGTCTTAAATGTGTAGTTAGTGAAAAATTAGTTATATGTGTAGTTTTAGTTTTAATTGAACTTTATATGTACTTTAGGATTCTGTAGAAAACTAGAAGGGTATGTTTTACAACTTTTAGATTGACTTATGTCAATCTAGTTTGGCATGTTGGATATTGATAGTTAGATATGTATTTAAACTAAAATAAGAGATAGAGTTAGAGAGACATAACCACAACACAAGTTTTGTAGTGATTCGGCTACAAGACTCCTTCATTGCCCTACTCCATTTCTCGAGTACCCAACTCAAGAGTTCGTAAACACTACACACCATAAACTCCTTTCACCGGCGAAGAAGCCTTCACAACGTCGCTTATACTTTATCCGGTATTAAGCCAAATACCGAGCTCTTCTACGAGGTAGGGCCAAACCTATGTCGCCTACACTTTATCCGGTACAAGGTTATATACCGGGTTCTTCACACAAGGTAAAACCAAACCTTACAAAACGTCGCCTATACTTGATCTGGTACAAGGCTAGATACCGAGTTCCTTTACAATGGAGGAACTAGTCCTAACACCACTAATTATCACACCACATCTACAACATACTTGAGAAGAAAGAAGGATAAGATACACTTCTGTGATCTTGTGAAGATGAAGAATCCTAGCAACACATGTCTTGAGTATGCAAGTCTTCTAGGGGTTGTGATTCGCCTTTAAGAGGAACCTAAAGAATCACTAAGAGAAAAACTACATAGAAGATCATTAGATCTGAGGTTAGAGAACTTAGAATATAGAGAGAAGATATGTGTAAGTGGGGTGAGGAATAAGGAAGAAATGGCTCACTATTTATAGGCATTTCTGGTTGCTGTTCACCCGGATTCGGCGGATCCCTTCCCAAAGGAGATCCGGCCAATGTAATGCCAGGGATCCGGCTATCTAGTAGTACCAGTCTGGATCTTGGGTTATAATTCCTAGTTTTGGATTATGGGTTAAGGTCCATAGGTCATGTGATGTCATGCATGATGTCAAAGACATCTTGGGCTATGGGTTATGGACTTTGGGTCATGGGTCATGGATATTACCCATTATTGATGTCATGCATGATGTCATGCAATGGTTCATGGGTTTAGGTCAAGCTCCATGGGTCATGGGCTTTGGACATAGGTTTTGGGTCATGGATAGTCCAAGTCTTTATGTTACAAGTTACATGTATTTTTATAAAATGTAAGTAACTAAAGTTACTTAAGTGTTTTATAAAAATAGTTTTGGTTTTATGCAAACTATTTAACTAAACATGTTTAATGGTTTATTTGTTTAGTGAAATGAGTTAGTAAACTAGTGGCTCAAAGCTTTACGTATTTTATTTATTTCTTTAAAATGATGTTACGTTTGTTATCGACAAAATATAAGAAGATCGTAAAATATAAATAAACGTTTTTAAGGTTTATTTGTATTAACATATTCTTTTCACCATTTTGTTTATTCGTATATAATTTTAGGACCTAAACTAGTTAACACTCAACCTATCACACTAGTACACTACTAACACACTCGAACTATTTAGTTAAACATGTTACACGGGTCATAAATGGGTCGTATATGTTATACATGTGTGATAAAGTTGAGTTTCTAGCCACAAGTAATAAATGCATTGCATTTGGGTTGAAGTGATGCCAAACTCGCTAACCCAAATAAGTCAACACGAATCTGACTTGATTGCCACCCTTAAACTCGTGCTTAACATAATCTCCAAACTTCGGATACAAAATGTAAGATACAAAATTTTAGGGACTTCAAAATAAATATCAAAATCTCCTATCAATTCCACTATCACTCTACTATCAAATTTTCAGCCTCTTACAAGATGACACGTGGCCAAGCTTGTCATGGGTGTTGATATTTTTCTTGGTCCGGAAGTTTTAGGGAGGACTACTTTGCAAAGAATTATTAGTTATCAAGGGTGTAGTGCAAAATGTTAAAACTTTAGTAAGGAGTAATATGTAAAGTGAGGTTCCATAAAAACCCACTCAAAAACCTCAAATGATATCTTTTTCTTCTTTTCATTTTTTAATGTTTCTCTAGTTTTTTTAGGATTGTTTTAGTTTTGCAAGTTGTAATTTTGAAGTATTGTTTAAATTTGATTAATGTTATGGTTTACGTTTGTTTACTCATTTTGCAATCTTTCTTTCTCTTAGTCATCTCTTTATTTTTATGCTAGTCTACTTTTTTTTTTATTATTATTATTGTTTAATTTACTTAAACAATAGCATATAGTCTCTAAAAATGTTGTCTTTTTCACAAAAAATCCAAAAATATATTTTGTTTTCGTCATTAAATTTTCAGATTTTTTTGAGTAGTTTTAGTATTTTTAAAAAATCAAAAACTGTTTCTGCTTTTTTTTGTTTTTATAGATCTGTTTCGAATTTCATTTATAAAAAATAAAAAAAATCGCAAAAATATTCTAAAAATATCTGGTAACTTCTAATTAACATCTTACTCTACTAATATTAAATATGCAGGATTACTATGTTTTGTGTTGTGTTAGCTTTTATTTTAGATCATTTGACTTATGTTTGTTGCAAATAGTAATTATGATAACTCTAGTAATATAACAATTTGTAGTTTGAGTGTTGTTTGTAAGTTGACTTATAAAAGTCAATTCATACCATTAGAATTTTCAGTTATGGGTTGTTTGGAAATGCAATTGCAGACTACATTTGCACACTCAAACAACTGTGTTTTTTAGTATAACACATTAAACTGCAAACTGTAAATGCATTTGAAATTAGCCAATTATCATAAGTTTGTACTTTGGTATATTCTTTCATGATCATTTTTGTAGGAAATAAATTAGTCAACACATAGAAAAGAGGTGATTTTGATTAACCATAACAACACGGTTACAAAAGACATTATCCCAAAAGATGAAGCAAGTACTGCCCAACCATGCTACATACCACAAAATACAAAATACATAGAAACTTGAAATTAAACACAAAATCACCCATTATTTACCTTCTCAGCATCAACCATCATTTTAGAAATCTGCCTAATACGTCTTCTTAGCATACACCCTTCTCCTCTTCAGTGGTCTTCCATTGCCTTCAACTTCATCAACAACAACTTCAATAGTAAGAAGTTCATCTTTTTCTCTTGGCACATTAACTGCACCATGAATTAGTTTCACCAATATGTTATCTAAGGTTTGACTAAACTCTCCCCATGCCTTTATTAGACGCACCTTTTCCTGGATAATCTCGTATTTCAGCATGTCAACATCTTTCTTTAATTTTGCTTTAATTTCATTCACGAGAACCTTGAACTTGTGTAGTTCAGAAATCCTACTAAACCATAGTGCAATGAACTTTTGTGGTTCATTGCTACCCTCATCAGACCATTCAGGGGTATGATCAATAACATCGTTTATAAAAGCTAGCATTTTTTACCAGTTGGTTCTTGTTTCATCCATTTGGGTGTTATGGATGAAAACGAAAGGTGCTATGGGGATACGACATACTCATGTCGCTAGTTATATAGGTAAAAATGGAAGTTGTCAGTGGCATGGTGGTTTTGTGGGTGATGAGTGCCTATTTACTCATCATTTTATACACATTTAATACAAAAAAATGACTAAAAACAACCAAATATATCAAATTATATTGCAAATATCCTTGGATTGTGTTTTATGTCTTATAGGTACAAAAGGATTAAAAACGGAGCAAAAACGGATAATTTTCAGATCGAATCGACAACATTTGTGCAAATTTATCAAGATTGTGAGCTTCAAGATTAAAGCCCAAAGAAACTTACAAGAAATAGTCTAAGCTCAATCCCATTCACACAAGCACATGTCCAATGCAATACTCATTCCATCCAATTAATATTTTGTTACAAGTACTATGCATTTTTGGCATGTGTAGTTCACTCTCTAAAATTAAATACAATAGCCAAGTGGAGATCCATTTCTCCACCGCTCTCACTTCCACTAACAAGCCTCCATCCAATGCCAAGCCGCCATGTGTCAACTATGTTGGGAATTACTCTCTCCGTCCCAAATTTATTGTCCACTATTAACTTTTTTAGTCTTTCTTCTTCAAATTTGAATTTAAATATTTTAGTGAGTGTTATATATAATTTGATGCAAAATATATAAATGGATTAGGTTTTAAGTGTACTTTTTAATGGTATAATTTTTTTTATCAAGTATTATATAATACAAAATATATTTATAGTCAAAGTTGAACCAGTTTGACTTTGAAAATTCAAACTGGACAATAATTTTGGGACTGAGGGAGTATTATAAGAATTGCATTCAAAATATGAAGTAGTCTTATCCCTTTGCACCAATTCCACTGTAACTACACTATCAAATTTTCAGCCTCTTGCAATATGACACGTGGCCATGCTTGTCATGGGTGTTGATCTTTTTCTTGGTCGAGAAGTTTTAAGGAGGACTACTTTGTAAAGAATTACTCCCACCATCCCATAATTATAGTCCACTGTTGACTTTTAAAGTTTTTAGTTTTCAACTTTGACCTTAAATATTTTGATTTGTGTTATATATTATTTGATACAAAATATATGAATGTATTGAGTTTTTAATGTATTTTTATTGTTATAATTTTTATCAAGTAATATATAACACAAATAAACATATATAAGGTCAAAGTTGCAAAACGAATACTTAAAAAGTCAACAGTGGACTATAATTATGGGACGGAGGGAGTATTAGTTATCAAAGGTGTAGTGCAAAATGTTAAAACTTTAGTGAGGAGTAATATGTAAAGTGAGGTTCCATAAAAACCCACTCAAAAACTTCAAATGATCTCTCACTCTCTCTCTCTCTCTCTCTCTCTCTCTCTCTCTCTCTCTATTTTTTTATGTTTCCCTAGTTTTTTTTATGATTGTTTTAGTCTTGCAAGTTGTAATTTTGAAGTATTATTTAAATTTGATTAATGTTATAGTTTAAGTTTGTTTACTCTGTTTGCAATCTTTCTTTCTCTTAATCCTATCTTTATTTTATGCTAGTTTACTTTTTTTTTTATTGTTTAATTTAGTTAAAAAATAGCATATAGTCTCTAAAAATCTTGTCTTTTTCACGAAAAATCCAAAAACATATTATGTTTTCGTCATTAAATTTTCATATTTTTTTGAGTAGTTTTAGTATTTTTAAAAAATCAATAACTGTTTCTGCTTTTTTTTGTTTTTATAGATCTGTTTCGAATTTCATTTATAAAAAATAAAAAAGAAATTGCAAAAATATTATAAAAATATCTGGTAACTTCTTAATGTTTTCTTAAGGTAGGATAAAATGTTTAGAATTTATAGAATAGTTTTAGTATTTTTAAAAATCAAAAACTGTTTATGTCTTTTTGTTTTTATTTAACTGTTTCATATTTTATGCTTAAAAAATAGTAAAAATCATCCAAAAATATTTTTAAATTTTTGTTAGCTCCTTAATGTTTCCCAAACTTATTGTAAAAATTTTAGATTTTTTTGAAATCGTTTACTATTTATTTTTATTTTTCAAAAAGTTTGAAAAATTTATCATAAGTTTCTGTCATTTTTCTAAAGATTCTATAAATTTTTGGGATTTTTCTGAAAAAAATTTATATTTATTTAATTGATTTAAGAAACCCAAACCAGTTAGTTTTAGGTGACCGGCTTTTGACACCTCACGGAAAATAGTACCAGAATTAGGGGGAATTCGATTTTAAAGATTTACGAGGCTACCGGTAAGGTAATATTAAGCTTAAATAGATAACAACCGACGATTATTTAGAGATTAGAGATTCAAAGGTGAGATCACTCCATGTAGCGACTTTCTTCTCAGCTTATCCTTAGTAAACTTAGGAGGCTAGGTTTTTACACCCTCGAGAATAGTATCGGAGCTCACGGGATCTTTGAAATCAAAATTTTGTAAATTACCGTCCAATTTTTAGATAATTTTGACGAATAATAGTTCAACTTCTGATTGAAATTTAAGAAAAAGCAAGTTTTGCACATTTATTCATAAGCAACATAAATATTTTTATTTACGCAACACATAATTTTTTCTTTCATTTTTTCATTTTCATTCTTTCTTTTTTTTCAATTTTTTTTTCTCTTTTTTTCCCCAAACACAACATACTTGTAATTTAACTTTTGCAACATTCAAGTAATTTTACTTACTTCATTTTGCAACATTATTCCGATTTTAAGAAAGTATGCTTGTTCCAAAATTTGAATAAAAATTTGAACTAGTACTCTATATCAAAAATGTATAAAAAATTATTTTTGCTTAACAAAACGGTTTTTATCGTTCAAAGGTTTGAAAATAGCACTTATTTAGTCGAATTAGGAGCTCCTAGGAGGAAAAGCAATAGATTACTTATATAAGCTCTAAAGAGAACCAAATACTCCACACTTAGCATTTTCATTTGCACAATTCGTTAAAACTTAGTCTAAACGTTAAGGGAAGCAGCCAAATCAACACTTTGGCAGAGTCGGGATTCCCCTTGTTCTAGCCTAATCAAGTCTAAACTTTCACTAATACTGAAGCATTAATGTACCATAAATTATTATTCAATGTGCAAAGTACTTCTTTTTCATGCAATTTCTTAATTTAAGACGATAAAAATTTTAAATTTTGGTCAAAACGGGGGTGCTAGGAAACTAGTATGTACAACCGTACAACATGTGAAAAATTTTAAAATTTTGGTCAAATTCGCAAGAATTCCCACCCCCCACAATTAGAATTGAATATTGCCCTCAATATTCAAAGTACTTGCTATTATGCCGAAACTTTTGAACTGGAAAAAAGTAATACTACTAACAAAGTGTGGAAAAGGAATCCTTTTTCACACAAAGGATTAATAAGATATCCCTAGATAATCATTAGCAAAAAGATCGGATATTGGGCAGTTGGATTGAAAACAGGCGCATCAATCATCACGATCTACGAGAATCCTGAAAACAAAGGCAAACACACAACAAGAAAGCAACAAGTAGAGGAATTCCCTCACCCTTAGTGTTAGAAAATAGAAAGAACATAGAATGATAAGCATGGGTTGCCACCCACGAAGCACTTAGGGGGTGCTTGGTGGGGGGTTAAGAGGGGGTGGGGAATGGGTAAGGTATTGATTTGGGCCCACCTCCCTCAAATACTTGTGCTTGGTTAGTTAGAGGTAAGGGATTGATTACTCCGTACTGGGTAATCAACCATTATAGAATAAATTGGGGGGCTAAGGTATTGATTACCCACCTCACTCATTCCTTTGCATTCCTGTAGAAAACTAGAAGGGGGGGTTGAATAGTTTTGCGTCTTTTTCGTTTCAATAAAAGTTTGCTTTCAAATAATTAATGGTAGTTTGTAAAAACCCTTTGAAGCTAAAGTATAGATACAAATTAATTCACATATGTCACATAAATACTTCTTATTTAAAGTGTTAAATAGAAATTATAATTTCATATATCTCACTTAAATATAAGTTTGTATTTATATGTGTATATGTGTTTTAATGATTGTATATACTTTAATTTACTAATGTATAATTAATGTTTTGAATGGAACCTATTTTGATCTTTATGTGAAACCAATATATGCACAATCACACAATAATAATAATGTACGAGAAGGCAAGTAAGTAAACAAGTAAAGAATGAGGGATGGAAAGATCAAACCGAGAGACAAAGGATTTATAGTGGTTCGGCTACAAGGACACCTTCCTTGCCCTACTCCACTCCCCGAGCACCGAACTCGAGAGTTTTCTTCACTAAGTCAATAACCTCCCTTATGGCGGAGAAAACCATACACACCAAATGCTTACACAAATTAACGACACAAAACAAGATGTCGAGTTCTAATCGTAGCTAGAACCAATCTCACACCAATTAACACACCACGATTTCTTCACACCTTTGACTTCTTCAATAAGTCTTCACACCACTAGTATCTTCACGCCTTTACAAAATTCTTCACAACTTCAATGTCTTGCAACTTCACAACTTCAAAGCACCAATGTCTTCACAACTTCAATCAACTAATGTCTTCAACTCTTCTTCACTTGAAAGCTTCACTTTCTTCACTACTAGTCCCTATTGCTACTTTCTCCTATCTTCACTATTATCCAACACTACTTCTTCACTTCAACTTCCACTACACACTTACAATAATTCTAGATTCTACAACTAAATCTAGCAAACTAATACATACACCTTATTCACCAAAGTATGAAAGATCAACAAGATGAAACAACCAAACAACTTAGATAGCAAGATGATACTAAGTTGTAATACTTCTAGTAGAAGTATTCTTCTCTTTGCACTTGAGTGTTGAGGCTTGAATCACTTTGAAACAAAGATCAAAGTATATAAGATCAAAGGATTTTTAGAAGATGGAAAGAGATATTTAGATCAGAAAGTTTTTAGTGCAAAAAGGTGAGGAAAAAATCCAGGTTTAAGGTGGTATTTATAGGCAACAGATTCTGACAGAGGAGCGTGGCCGGTCCCCTTAAATCATGGCCGGCCCCCTTAAAATTAAGGGGACCGCCCTTTGTAATTAAGGGGGCAGCCCAGCTGAAATGGCCAGATTCTTTGTCTTTTAGTGGGGAAAGTTTATTTGGTGAAAAACTAACTGATTTTGGTTAAAAATTTGAATTCATATATTTAGTATGAATAAAACATTTTTCTTTATTACCAAAAGTGTTTTTCAAAAATATATAATATGTTTATATAATTAAATAAACTTTGTAATGCTTAATTAAACTTCCCTTTGATCTTATAATGCTTTAAACACTATGTTTATTCATACCTTAAGCGATTAGATGGTGAAAGTGATTATTAACTACTAAATACTTGTTTACGTCATTATCTTTGATTTAATGTGTTTTCGTTTTGTGATTATCAAAACATAGAGATATCGAAAGATATGAATAACGTTTTTAGTCGTTTATTTATATCAACAATTCCCTTACCCTTACCCTTTCTCATTCCCTTTCCCCACCTCACTCATTCCTTTGCATTCCCTTACCCTTAACCGAGTTATGTAGCTTGACTCGTCCCCGAATTCATTGGTCCATGGGGAAAGTTTGGAGATCCGGTACAATCATGGATGGTATGTCCCCACCAAAGTAATGCTTTAACCTATGGCCATTCACCTTGAAGTTTGGTCCGTCGGTTTGAGATAACTTGACAATACCATAAGGATAAACTTGAGCAACGGTGAATGGACCGGTCCAACGAGTTTTTAGTTTACCCGAGAAAATCTTCAATTGAGAGTTAAAAAGAAGGACTCGATCACCAATGTTAAAAATGCGGTTCTTAATTTTGGAGTCATAGATCTTCTTTGTCTTCTCTTTGTAGATCAAAGAGTTCTCATAAGCTTGATTACGAAGTTCATTTAATACATTGAGTTGAATTTTTCGGTGATCACCCGCGGTTTTTAGGTTAAAGTTAGCATGCTCCAAGGCCCAATAAGCTTTGTGCTCTAGCTTTTATGGAGTACACCCGATGGTTGTATGGAGTACACCCAATGGTTGTTTTGTAAGCGGTGCGGAAGGCCCAAAGTGCATCATCTGATTTGTCTGACCAAGAGGTACAGTTTTCGCCTATGGTCCTTTCCAAGATTCTTTTTAAACCCCGATTGGAAACTTTAACTTGTCCACTTGTTTGTGGGTGATATGCGGTAGCAAGACGGTGAGTGACACCGTACTTGAGCATGACCTTTGCGAATTGGTCATTGCAAAAGTGCGTACCGCGATCATTAATGATGGCACGGGGAATTCCAAAACGAGCAAAGAGAGATTTAAGAAATATGACAACTACTCGGGCGTCGTTGGTGGGGAGCGCTTTCGCTTCAACCCATTTAGACAAGTAATCGACCGCCAACTGTTACTGAGCCAAACACTAGTGCTAGCATACCACCTTCAAACTCCCCTGCATCACCACTCATTCACTCCCCTGTATCACCACCTATTCATTCCTCTACATCATCACCTGCACACTCACCTTCTACTAAACCTTCTACACCATCATCTCCCTCACCTTCTCCACCTCCACCTACACCACCACCACCACCTCCACCTACAAGAACCAAACACACACCTTCCAAATTTAAACAGTTTCATCATTACAAGCTTCCAAAAGTCAATTTTGTCACCAGGAAATACCACCACTCCAACTACATGAGCTATTTTAACCTTTCACCATCCACACACAATTACATCAATTCCATTGATTCTGTTAATACAAATATCGCCTAAAAACGTTATTTATATTTTACGATCTTTGCTAAGTTTTGTTAACGACAAAATGTAAACTTTAGTTTTTAAGTAAATCATAATCTTAGTTTTAAAGACTTGCATAACTAGACATTTGCTACATTTTACATTTTATAAAACACAACACTTTTTATTTCTTAAAATAGAAATGTCACATCACATTTATGGCAAGTTTTGTCAATATACATTTATGGAAAGAAAGTGTGTTTGACTAACCATATGTTTGCTTGCACAAGTTTTGTGTTTGACTAGGTGTAATGAGATGTGACATTGTTTGGTTTGCAAGCTTTATTGCAAAACCAACTGCAAGCCCGGCGGAACCCTGGGGGTACACGGGCGGAACCCATCTGAGGGTTCCGCCGTATCCGCCAGGCCTGCAGAAGGTTTTGCTATAAATACTAAGCCACAAGTTTGATTTTAGGCTGATCACTCTACATCATATTTTCACACATTCATTCATTCTTTCATCTAACCCTTTAACCTCTCATATGTGAAGTTTCTTTTTGTAGCAAAGAAGTTCACGAGTTCATAAAAAGTTACAAGTATTCAACACAACATTGCAAGACTTTTTAGCTTAGCATTGTGTAAACTTGTGTAGTTTACACTTCATTTGATTGCGTATTTTCAGTAGTGATCGGTTAGTATTTTAGTCCTCAAAATACAAAGTGTGACGGGAGTTGTTGTACCCTTGTAAAAGAACTAACGGGGGTGGTTGTACCCTTGTAAAAGAACTCGACATCTAGCTTAGTGTCGGTAAACGTGTATAAGCGACGTGTAAGGTTTTCTCCGCCGGTGAAAGGAGCTTGTTGACTAGTGAAAGAAACTCTCGAGTTGGATACTCGGGGCGTGGACGTAGGGCAAGGAAAAAGAGTCCTTGTAGCCGAACCACGATAAATACTCGTGTTGTGGTTTGATTGTTTCTTTCTTTATACTTTCATGTTATATATTGTGTTTGTGTATATATCTTTGATCAAACGGAAAGTTTCAAAAGATAACTAAACAAGTTAAAAAGATTTTAAACGGTAAACTATTCAACCCCCTTCTAGTTTTCCACAATTGGCATAAAGAGCTACGTTACTCAAGCTTTTAAAATATATTGTGTTTTAAAACTTGAAACGATCCATGGATTTTGAAAATTACAAAGAAGGGCAATCTATGCAAAGACCACCACTTTTTGAAGCAAATAGTTTTATATATTGGAAAAACCGTTTTGAAACTTACGTAAAATCTAAAGATATAGATTTATGGTATATAATCATTGATGGTGATAATATAGTTACTAATATTAAAGATGATGATCAAAAGAAATTGATTGCTAAAAATAATGAAGCAAAAATGATGCTTTACAATGATTTGCCTGAGAAAGAGTATGAAAGAGTCTTTATGTGTAAAACCGCCAAAGATATTTGGCAATATTTAATAGTCACTCATCAAGGAAACTCACAAGTTAAAGATAACAAAATTGATCTTCTTGTTCAACAATATGAACAATTTGTTATTTCGGAAGATGAGATTATTGATAGTGCATTTGCTATGTTTAACACTATTATTACTTCACTTAAAGCACTTGATGAATCTTTTTGTAGTAAGAATTTTGTCAGGAAATTTCTTAGAGCACTCCATCCGAAGTGGAGAGCAAAAGTGACGGCAATTGAAGAATCCAAGGATATTTCAAGCATGTCACTTGACGAGCTAATTGGAAACCTCAAAGTTCATGAAATGGTAATGGAAAAAGATTTGAAACTAGTTAGAGGCAAGAAAGAAAAAGTTAAGTCCATTGCCTTGAAAGCTAGAGTCCAATCAAGTGATGATGAAGAATCTACTTCGGATAGTGATGATGAGGAATATGCTATGGCCGTAAGAGACTTCAAGAAGTTCTTTCGTAGATGAGGAAAGTTTTTAAGGCAACCTAAAGATGACAAGAAAACCTTCCGAAAAGATCGTGATGATAGGAAAGGAAATGCTATAGGTGTGGAGACACAAGTCATCTAGTAGGAGAATGTCCAAAACCACCCAAGAGCAAGCCTCAACAAGCTTTTGTGGGTGGTGCTTGGAGTGACTATGAAGGAGATGACGATGAGCCAAAGAATGATGATATTGCTCTCATGGCTCACGACTCAAATGAGGTACTCTATGACTCATCTTATTCTTCTATTGATGATGACACCTTACAAAAAGAATATAACAAACTTTGTGAATTGAGCTTAAAAATCATAAACAAAAATAAGTTTTTGAAAACTAAAAATGAATTTTTAGAAAATGACGTTTATGAGCTAAAAGAAAAAGCTAAGAGATTAGAAAAGAGTAAAGGTATTAACACATTATGTAAATCATGTGAAGAGCTTAAACTCGAAGTTGAGAAACTTAAAATTACTCAAAATGATCTAATAAAACAAACCACAAAGTTTAAGAAGTTCGATAAGAGCATTTCTTGTGCGGATGAAATTATGAAACTTCAAAAGTCACCCTTTGATAAAACAGAACTAGGTTTCATGAAATTAGAAACTTCAAAGGGTCAAACGAAACAAGAAAATAATGCACAAGAAACTAACAAAACTGCTACAGCAGCCCGCGGAACAGACGGAACCCAATTCAGGGATCCGCCCATTGAACCCAAAGGTTCCGCCAAGTCTGCTGCAGCAGTAACACCATCCACATCGGATCGTTCAAAATTTGTTAAAGTTACATATAAAAATGGAACAAAACCTGCCTTTAAAACTGGAGTATGACTTAGTAAAAATGAATTTAGAGCTAAGACTACTCAACCAAGACCTAAGACTCCAATTCCCAAACGCCCATTTCCAAAGAGCAACTTCAACACTCAACCAAACTGCCAACATGTTTGGAACCAAAACACTCCTGGACATTACCAAACTCCAAATTACATGTCATGGAACCCATATATTCTATTTTCATACTTGGAACAAGTTAATGGTATGCTTAACCAAAATGGACCCATGAGAAATTGGGGACCAAATGTTTGAGTGTTTTTCGTAAAATAGGTGTGCCTCAAAGTTTGTTTGGAACCGGATGAATGGATTAAAGATAGCGGTTGTTCAAGGCACATGACGGGTAACAAAAGCCTCTTCACTAATTATCACAAATGTGATGGAGGTAATGTTACGTTTGGTAGTAAAGCTAAGAGCAAAATCATCGGAAAAGGTACAATCTCTCATGACTCCCTTTTTATAGATGATGTAGCTCATGTTGATAACTTAGGTTTTAATCTCCTTAGTATTAGTCAACTTTGTCGTAATAAGTATAATGTCCTTTTTAGTGAAAACGGAAGTAAAATACTTAAAGATGGTATAACCATAGCCAAAGGTGTCCTTAAGAACAACGTATACGTCATGAAGATGGATCCAACTAGAGACAAACTTTGTCTTACCTCATTAGATGAATCTTCAACTTTATGGCATAGACGTTTAGGACACGCAAACATGAGACTAATTCAAAACCTCTCCTCCAAAGACTTAGTTCGAAACCTACCTAAGTTGAAATATGACCAACACTTTTGTGATGCTTGCAAAGTCGGTAAACAAGTCCATAGTAGCCATAAGGCTAAAAACTTGGTTTCTACATCTAGGTGTCTAGAACTTTTGCATATGGATTTATTTGGTCCATCCGCTATACAAAGTTATGGAGGTAACTTCTACACTTTGGTCATAGTCGATGATTACTCAAGATATACTTGGACAAAATTTTTGAAAAGTAAAAATGAAGCTTTTGATAAATTTGAGATTCTAAGTAAGAAAATTCAAAATCAAGTAGGGTCTAATATTGTGTCTATTAGAAAGGATCACGGTCGTGAATTTGATAATGAATTTCAATTTGGAAACTTTTGTGATATTAATGGTATTACTCATAACTTTTTGGCTCCACGTACCCCTCAATCTAATGGTGTAGTAGAACGTAAAAACCGGACATTGCAAGAGATGAGTAGAACAATGCTTAATGAACAAAACATTCCACAAAAGTTTTGGTGTAATGCCGTTGACACATCAACGTACATTTTAAATCGAGTCTTAATTAGACCATTTTTGAATAAAACTCCTTATGAACTATATAAAGGTAAAAAGCCTACATTAGGATACTTTAGAGTGTTTAGGAGTAAATGTTTCATTCTTAACACCAAGGATTATATCACCAAATTTGACCCAAAGTCTTATGAAGGTGTATTTCTTGGATATTCACAAAATAATAAAGCTTACATTGTTTTGAACAAAGAAACCTTAAGAATCGAGGAATCGTTGAACGTAACATTTGACGAGAGTCCACCTCCCTCTAAGACATCACCTTTGGTAGATGATGACTTAGTTGAAAGCCAAGCAATAGAAAGTCAAGAGATTTAGGTAATGACAAGGAAAATGAACTATTAAACAAAGAACTTGTCAATGTCAAAGAATCTAAAAGTCATCCATTAGATGGTGTCATAGGCAACATTAACGAAAGAACACTAAGATCAAAAGTTCAAAATAAAAGAAACTACTTTTGTTTCGTGTCAACCATTGAACCGAAAAACATTAATGAAGCCATTAAAGATGAGTTTTGGGTAATTGCAATGCTAGAAGAGTTAAACCAATTTGTTAGGAATGATGTATGGACATTAGTTCCTCAACCAAAGAGTCAAACCATAATTGGAACAAAATGGGTCTTTCGTAATAAAATGGATGAAAATGGAATTGTTTCTAGAAACAAAGCTAGGCTAGTTGCACAAGGATATAACCAACAAGAAGGCATTGACTACGATGAAACTTTTGCTCCGGTTGCTAGGCTCGAGTCAATTAGAATCTTACTTGCATATGCATGTGCACACAATTTTAAACTCTTTCAAATGGACGTCAAAAGTGCATTTCTAAACGGAGCCATAAATGAAGAAGTGTATGTTGCTCAACCACCGGGCTTCATCGATTTTGAAAAACCAAATCATGTTTACAAACTTAAAAAGGCTCTTTACGGACTTAAGCAAGCTCCAAGAGCATGGTATGATCGACTTAAAACCTTCCTAGTTGACCATAAGTATACCATGGGCTTAGTTGATAATACTCTCTTCACTAAGAAGAAAGATTCACATATTATCATAGTCCAAATCTATGTTGATGACATTATATTCGGATCAACTTGTCAAGAATTATGTGTGGATTTCTCAAAAATCATGCATGACGAGTTTGAAATGAGTATGATGGGAGAACTCAACTTTTTCCTAGGACTCCAAATTAAACAACTAGAAGATGGTATCTTCTTTAACCAATCTAAATATATTAAGGACATGCTTAAGAAATTTGGATTAGAAGATTCGAAAACAATCAAAACACCCATGTCCACGGAAACTGAACTCACCAAGGATGAGGAAAGTGAATCCGTAGATAGCACTAAATATAGAGGTATGATTGGAAGTCTAATTTACCTAACGGCTAGTAGACCCGACATTATGTTTAGTGTTTGTCTATGTGCTCGTTTTCAAGAAGATCCTAAGACAACTCATCTCGAAGCCGTTAAAAGGATTTTTAGGTATATTAAGGGCACTACATATTTAGGGTTATGGTATCCCAAAGGAACAGGAATAGACACCATAGTGTATGCCAACTCGGATCATGCCGGTGACTATGTTGATAGAAAAAGCACAAGTGGTATTTGTACTTTTGTTGGACATTGTCTCACCTCATGGTTCTCTAAGAAGCAAACGGCTCTTGCTATCTCAACAACGGAAGCCGAGTACGTTTCGGCCGGAAAGGCATGTCAACAAGCTCTTTGGATGAAGCAAGCTCTTGTCGACTACGGAATTCAACTAAATGACATTACCATTCTTTGTGACAACAAAGGAGCTATTGATCTTAGCAAAAACCAGGTTCAACATGCTCGTACCAAACATATTGAAATCCGTCATCATTTCCTTCGTGACAACGTTCAAAAAGGAAATATCTCAATTGAGAAAGTTTCTTCCGAAGACAACATAGCCGACATTCTCACGAAACCCCTTAAACGTGAACCTTTTAACCTTCTTAGGCTAGGCTTAGGACTTATGGAACCTACATTGTAATTCTAGAAATTAGACAAAAATCACAAAAATCAAAACAAATCCATAACTCTTTTTCTCAGCAGGGTCGGCGGAACCCTCAGCCACAACGGACGGAACCCAAGTTTTGGTTCCGCCGTATCCGCCGACCTGCAGAACCATTTTTTTGTTTATATTAAACCAAACACCCATTATCTCATACCATCACTTCCAAACTGTTACTATTCACTTTACCATCCATCCATACCTATGATTTCTTGGTCTTCCTTTCACTCACATTGCAAATCAATCATCATTGAATCAACATGCCTCCTCTAACCCACTACGACCACAAGGACACCATTAAGTACCTACCCAAACATCACAAAACCAAAGGCCTTACCCCAAACCAAGTCGATGTTTTCAAAGACTTAGAAAAATATTATGTCCATGAGGGTAGAACCATTGACCCGTCCTTCCTAGAAGGCACAAACCTCTACACCGAATTTGCCACAATCAACTTTGAGTGTCTTTTAGAAATCGACGAGCCTATTTGTCCTAGGTTCATTCTAGAATTCTATGCATCTGTCACTCTCTCCACGGATGAGTATGGTCGCATGTCTATCAACTTTAGGGCTAGTGGTCATCAATACTCCTTCACTCTTGAGGAGTTTGCTCAAATCCTAGGTGTCCCAAACCGTGGTACTTGCATCTACTCCGACTTACACTCCCTCTCAACTCTTGACACACTCATTGACCGCATCCATCCCTATAACACCCCTCTTGTGTCAAAAGATGTACTTCGTGACCACCTCTTTGTTAGGACAACCAACACTAGGAGAACCCGTTCGGGAAATGAGGTCGAAAAGGACCCATATGGAATGGAAATGAATGAACTCAAGCCCCAATTCAAGAAATGGGAGAAAGTCCTTAGAGCAAATGTCATTAGCACCATAGGAAACCAAGATCATATAAATCTTTTCCTTTGCTACATGCTCTACTCTTTGTCTGTTAGGCAACCCTTCAACCTTGCCTACTACTTGGCCAAGAGAATGGCCGACATTCTCGTGCATGGCACAACGGCTATGCTGTATGGAATGCTCTTGAACCGTCTCTTTATGTTCATCTCTCCCATTCCACCAACTCCAAATGGTCTTCGTCTTGACTACTCTCTCATTCCACACACTTTTGTCCCACTTAGTGATAAGAGAGTTTACAAAGCCCAAGGAAAACGTCCTCATCCTCCTACCTCCTCATCATCTTCCTCAATGAGTGAAGATGACTCTTTGCCCAACTCTAGGCTCTCACCTCTAGAATACCTATCCCAACTTTCGGATATTCCAAATGAGTCGGCGGAGTTCAAGCAAACAAAGGGGATGTTTAAGAATCTTGGAAGATTCCTTGGAAAGCTCAAGAACAAGATTGACCATCAATGAGTGCGGGTGTGTAGGAGTGTTTGGCACAAGGTGCAATTTGAACAATTTGGTCGTTTAAACAATGTTTGTGATGTATTTGTGTGTTGGAACAATTTGTGATACTATTTGGAACATGTCTCAACTAACAATGATGCAGGAAGACAACATTTGGAATGTTGTCAAATTTTCATGTTTATGAATTTTTCACTAAGTATAGTGAAATTCGCTAGCCCCCGGTCAAAGTCCTATGGTATGCGTGTTTACATGTCCATTTTTTGCATTACCTAACCAGATATGCATTATATTTTTTATTTTAGGAGTTTTCGAAAAATTTGAAAATCATCTCGCGGGTCAAAATTGCGGACTGTATTGTTTTTCAGGTTTGGCGGATCTGGCGGCACCCTAGAATGGGTTCCGCCAGTGTAATTTCTGGGCAACCCAGAAATGGCCCAACGGATCGGACGGAACCCTCACACGGGTTCCGCCTGTGTATCCTGAAGGTTTGGCCAGATTTCCTGTAGAATTTTTTTTAGTTTTCAACATTTCAACATCCAATCAACAAAATACCATCCTTTTAGATAGAAACCAATTTCATGCAATTTGTTAAGCACAATAGGGTAGTTCTCATTCCTTATAACTCAAAGAAAACCATTTCCCGCCAAATTTCAAAAATACCCATAACTACCTCAAGGAACCTTCACACATAAAGGAAGGAACCCTTCCAAAGGTTCCTTGAAATCACTGAGACATATCCTTCAACAAATTTGCCAAAACCACTAAGCATTTAGTGCAAATCTTGTCTTCTCACTTCACCATTTTCATTGGATTGACTTCCATGATATGACAACCCACAATTAGTCTTCCAAATCATTAGGAACCTCCATTTTTGTATGGCCTAACATCAAATCCAAACACTCCTTCATCACTATAAATTAAACCATCCTAAACACTATCAAATCACACCTTCTTCATCACAATTTCTGATCTTTTAAACCATTTTAACCATGTCTAAGTCAACAATCACCTCTCAACCATCACGACCCGTCCGGAAAACCGCCCGGATAAGTGTCAAACCACTTTGGTCTAACCAATCCATCAACCTAAGCTCCTCATCATCGGATGAATTCACCTCACCTATCAAAAATGAACATTTTCTAAACCTTGCATCTCCATCTCCATCACCCAATGAACCCAATGAGCTGACTTCACCACCAACAAAATCACCCATTGACCCAACTCCACCAAGTGCTCCAACCCAACCATCCAAAACTCCATCACCATCACCATTACCTAAACTTGAACCCATGGAGTTATTTTGGTCTCCTCCAACATCACCGCACCCTTTTCTCCAAGATCTCAATGATCTTCCACCAAGACCAACACAACCACCACCTTTTACAAATGAAACACCAAGGTCATTTCTTGACCAAAATGAGCATTTTAACAACAACCAACCACCACAACAAGAATACCACCAACCCAAACCATTGTTGTTTCACCCTATCTACCATGACATCCATGGTCCTCTTTATGGAGAACCAAATTTTGAAAACCATGATCACCCAACTCCACCACATTCTCAAACCCAAACCTTTGAGTCTTTCTTTCCTTCCTATGAGGAAATCCAAAGCATGGTTGAGAATCACCTCCATCAAGCAATGGAATTTCAAACCACCTTGCTTGACTCTATACCAAACCCATCCTCCAACCAAGAACCAAAAACCAACCAACCCTACAATCAAGAAACCAAAACCAACCCATTTCCACCCACTCATCCCCATGTTTGCTCACATTGTGAGCAAATGGGTGAAAGCATCAAAATGTTGCTTCACCAATTCCAAAATGAAACCTGTTTTGCATTCCAACACGTCATAGAACGTTTGGATGCTCTTTCCTACCCAAACAAATCCTACACAACACTTTGAGGCCTTTTGCCTCAATTAGGAAAGTAGGATTTCATTTTCTTATATTTTCTTGGTTATTTTTAGTTTTTCTTTTAGAAGTAGAAGGATCTTTTTCATTACTTGTCTTTGACTTTTACAAGTCAACTTTTACTTGGAATGATATCTTTTTCTACTTACTTACTTGCATTGTTGGTTGATCATTATTGAGTGGTTATTGTGGTTGCATTATGTGTGGTAACTACAAGCTTGATTATATATATCACAAACTAACCATTTTTTTTGTAGGATCAAAATCCATGTTTCCCATCTTGGCACTCCTTTTAGGGGGAGTATCGACCAAGGGGGAGCACGTGTATTATTCCGCTTCGCTACTCTACTTTTTGTTTAGACAAAAAGGGGGAGAAATATATTAAACCTTTAAACTTAATATGATTTTCATCACTTAAGTAAAACAAGTTTAATATAATTTTTTTTAAGTCTTAAACACTAAGATTTTGTGAGTTACTTAAAAACAAAGTTTATGTTTTGTCATCAACAAAAAGGGGGAGATTGTTAATACAAATATCGCCTAAAAACGTTATTTATATTTTACGATCTTTGCTAAGTTTTGTTAACGACAAAATGTAAACTTTAGTTTCTATGTAAATCATAATCTTAGTTTTAAAGACTTGCATAACTAGACATTTGCTACATTTTACATTTCATAAAACACAACACTTTTTATTTCTTAAAATAGAAATGTCACATCACATTTATGGCAAGTTTTGTCAATATACATTTATGGAAAGAAAGTGTGTTTGACTAACCATATGTTTGCTTGCACAAGTTTTGTGTTTGCCTAGGTGTAATGAGATGTGACATTGTTTGGTTTGCAAGATTTATTGCAAAACCAACTGCAAGCCCGGCGGAACCCTGGGGGTACACGGGCGGAACCCATCTGAGGGTTCCGCCATATCCGTCAGGCATGCAGAAGGTTTTGCTGTAAATACTAAGCCACAAGTTTGATTTTAGGCTGATCACTCTACATCATATTTTCACACATTCATTCATTCTTTCATCTAACCCTTTAACCTCTCATATGTGAAGTTTCTTTTTGTAGCAAAGAAGTTCACGAGTTCATAAAAAGTTACAAGTATTCAACACAACGTTGCAAGACTTTTTAGCTTAGCATTGTGTAGACTTGTGTAGTTTACACTTCATTTGATTGTGTATTTTCAGTAGTGATCGGTTAGTATTTTAGTCCTCAAAATACAAAGTGTGACGGGAGTTGTTGTACCCTTGTAAAAGAACTAACGGGGGTGGTTGTACCCTTGTAAAAGAACTCGACATCTAGCTTAGTGTCTGTAAACGTGTATAAGCGACGTGTAAGGTTTTCTCCGCCGGTGAAAGGAGCTTGTTGACTAGTGAAAGAAACTCTCAAGTTGGATACTCGGGGTGTGGACGTAGGGCAAGGAAAAAGAGGCCTTGTAGCCGAACCACGATAAATACTCGTGTTGTGGTTTGATTGTTTCTTTCTTTATACTTTCATGTTATATATTGTGTTTGTGTATATATCTTTGATCAAACGGAAAGTTTTAAAAGATAACTAAACAAGTTAAAAAGATTTTAAACGGTAAACTATTCAACCCCCCTTTCTAGTTTTCCACAGATTCAAGACCAGAACCACACTCTTACACCCAGGCATCCAAGGATCCAAAGTGGATTGAGGCTATGAACAAGGAACTACATGCCCTTGAGGAAAATCACACATAGGTCTTTACCACTCTACCATGTGGCAAATCCTCCATAGGTTGCAAATGGGTTTTCAGGATTAAGTACCTTGCCAATGGAGAGATTGGAAGATACAAAGCAAGGCTAGTGGCTAAGGGATTTCACCAAAAGGAGAGGATAGATTACAGTAAAACATTTGCTCCAGTGGCCAAAATGGTAACTGTCAGGACTCTACTTGCAATTGCAGTCACCAAAGGATGGCACATTGAACACCTTGACATCAACAATGCCTTCCTTCATGGTGACCTTCATGAAGAGTCTATATGACTGTTCCCTAAGGCTATCCTCATCCTCTTCTCCCAGGAACTGTATACAAACTAACTAAATCTCTCTATGTCCTAAAACAAGCTAATAGGCAGTGGCTTGACAAGCTAACTACGTACTTGATCACCCTTGGTTTCAAGTAAATCTACACAGATACATCACTTTTCACCATCAATCATAATGGCATACTTATTTACCTTCCCATCTATGTTGATGATATCCTTATCACTAGAAGTGATTCTACATACATCAACATGCTCAAGGCCAAGCTACACTCCACTTTTAGCATCAAAAACTTGGGCCTAGTTCACTATTATCTTGGTATTGAGCTTCTCAAAAACAAAATTGGATTGGTTTTGTCTCAGAGAAAATATGCCTTAGAGTTACTTGAAACTGCAGGGGTACTAGACATGAAACCTATAGCCACACCACTTGATTTCACCATCAAACTGAATGCAACAGATGGTGATCCCTCACCAAACCCATCCCTATACAGAACTCTAGTAGGCAAACTCATCTATCTCACACTTACAAGGCCTGACCTATCATTTACAGCACAAGCTTTGAGCCAATTCTCCCAAGAACCTAGGACTTCTCACCATGCAACCTTAATTAGAGTCCAAGGTACATAAAACTTTGTCCAAGTCAGGGCATCCTTTTCCCATCAAACAACAGCCTAAACCTCCTCACCTATTGTGATAGTGATTGGGTAAGCTATCCAATTACAAGAAGGTCAGTCTCTCGATTTGCTACATTCCTTGGTCAAAGCTTAATATCCTGGAAATCTAATAAACAAATAGTTGTATCAAGATCTTCCACAGAGGCAGAGTATAGAGCTTTGGCAGATAGTACTTGTGAAATTTCTTGGCTTAAAAGTCTCCTAACTGATCTACAAGTCTCAATTCCAACACCTACTCTCCTTATGTGTGATAATGCATCTACAATTGCTTTGACCAAAAATCCTCTGCAACATGCTAGAACAAAGCACATAGAGATTGATTGCCATTTTGTAAGGGGGAAAATTAAATCAGGCCAAATCTTACCAAAATTCATCTCAATAAAGGCTCAAGTAGCAGACATTTTAACTTAAGGGGTTGTGCAGATACCTACACTATCAATGCTTATCCAAGTTGGGCATTTGAGATCCTTACACAATGCCAACTTGTGTGTGTGGGGAGGGAGGGGGTAAAGATAATGTATGCAGACACAAACTCAATCTCAAGCTACAATAGAACAAGCTCCTCATCATGTCAATCTTGCAACAAGTGATCAAGCCAAAATGAGAAGACACAGTCCAAGCAAGCCTTGTGTACTACTCTACAAAAGCTTAGTCAAATGTAATACAATGTAACAGTGCACAGTTAACTTAAAGTAGCATAACAGATAGTATATAAAGTAGTTTGTAGTGATAGCAAAGTAGATACTTTTGTCCTGTATAATACACATGTAACTCATTCATTTCAATAATACAATTTCATAATTAAAAAATATCTATCATAAATTCTCTCTCAATTATGTGATTACATTTCTGTTACTGTGTGTTTTGTTTTTCTAAAGGGGCAATTCCATATATACCCAAATTAAACACTATAATTCCATATTTCCCCAACACATGCTTTAAAGAATTGTACTTATGCACTTACCCAAAACGAAATTGTGGTAAGTTTGACCAACATTGTGCTCAATTTTTACATCGGCCAATTATAATGTTTAATTTTGCCACTTGTCATGTCGTGACAATTTTAAAGCAACTTTACTGAACTCATTTTCGTTCAAGAAGAGTATGATGTGCATAAAACAACTTTATTGAACTCATTTTCGTTCAAGAGGAGTATAATGTACAATACGATGAATACACCCTTCTTCTTTACTAGGTTCTGCATAATCATTTAATCTTGCCATTAGAGAGGAATATAATTAACGCATAAAAACGTGAATACAAATTGTATATATATTGGTTAGAAACTTGTGTCAATAATGCACAAACAAAAGAATCACAAAAAATCTAGATGCAACTGGACACATTCAATTCGTCATAGAAGTTCGCTACATTAGATCACTAATTACAAAATCCAATTGTCTTGGCAATTGTAGAATGTTGACAAAAGAAGCTACCAAATGCATATATATCTCATGTAACTTTTTACAGTGTGACTTATATATGAGAGTAACAGAAAAGACCGTGTTTATTCACGGCTAATAAAGAATACTGGCTCCGGCAGAAATCAGATGTTTTAACTCTGTCAGATGTTGATCATTTGAAATATGGAGAGTGATGCGAAGATTGGTCAATAATGCTTCTTTTTCCCAACTTAGGGGTCCAGAAACATATAATGCCTCTAGAGTGGAACGATACGCATGCAACTCTAACTTCTGAATGCCTTGTGTGACATCCTCTTCTGGGGTAGGGGAGTAAATTCCCTTCTCATCCTTTGAAGTATTAAAAGACTCTGCATCACTCGAAAGTATATTGGTCTCAATGTGTATATTACAAGGGTTAGACCACTTATTTGAACCATCTATAAAGATGCTACAACTACCGACAGAGCACTGATCGGAATCGAATTCATAAGGTTCTGATAGTATTCCTTTCTCCAGTTCAATATTTACAGGATTGTAAAAAGAGGCTTGTAATTTATTTTCTTGTGAGGAAGCAATAGCATCTGCTTTTTCATTATCAGATGCTTTTAAGATCTTAGGAAAAGCTTCAAGATGAGAAGAGCAAAAGGGGGAAGCTCTTTTCAGTGTCTTAGAAGAGACACGAGACTCATGTAATCCAACATTGTTGTAGATAAGTATATCATTGTCAATTTCCTCACAGGTTTTTGCATCAGGTATTGGTATCTGTAATCCCATGTTCGGGCAGCAATTTGGTTCCTTCGTAAGTCTGACTTTTCCATATCCAGTGCTTCCTGAAATCTTTAATAGAAAAAAAAGAGTGATGTTAGTAAAACATATTTGGAAATTTTAATTGTAAACTAATAAAATAAGAAATGTTGTGACAGTAAACTTTTAATTATTGCAATGTAATCTTTTCAATTCAAGAAATCGAATTACCTTTACAATTGGAATCCATTGGCCATGTTGCCAAGACTGTCGGGTCCTAATATTTGATTCACAAACATATATCTCACGGGTGAACCCATGAATCCTTATTAAAAAGTGACCTTCAATAGAAACATTGCACACTGTTGCCGTTTTCCATGAATAATCATCAAACACTTCTACAATATCACCAGCCACCCAATGTTTTGGTGTTGACGCATGAGGAGGAGGACATGGCCTAATAAACTCCTTGGACACCTTTTCAATACCTGGGTAACAATCGTACCTCAAATTATAAGTATACTTATTCCCAGAAACCACTTCAGCAACGCACCATGATGTTGGCAGCTCCGTCTTGTTCATAACCTCCACTTTGCTCCCCTTTTGGAACTTCATGCTAAGTTAGAAGTTATGAACAAATTATCCGAAACCTGCCACACCTACAAAATTGCGCATCTCCTGTTAAAACTTAACAATAGTTTTTCTAACCATATGAATAATTGTGCAACGATAAATAATCAAACATGCAATATAATAATAATAACAAAAAGACATTATGATCATAAACATGGATCATAGACACAGAACACGATAATAGCGTTAAATAAATGAATCTTACATGTTGAAACTCACCATAATCTTATCAGACCATATTGTTATCAGATTAAGAACCCAATATATTTAAATATAGATTAAATATTACTTTTTTTCATAAATCATCCAAAATGTAAGCCAATTAAGCAAAATAACAATGCATTACATTAGGTAAAAATAAAATAAAAAATCATCACAAACATATATAAACTGCTAAAAATATAACAAAAATTGATGAGAAAAAGTAAAAGAAAAAAGCAAAGGTGACATGTATTCAAAAACCTTTCGTGCAGCAGTAGGAATCAACAACCACCTATTTGGAGGTGAATTGATCTTTTAAATAATTATCGGATTACCGATTTTTGTATTATGCGTTCTGGGTTTGATAAATTTATTTTTAGTTTTTACCAGAAATATAAATTTATTTATTTCGTATATATATTGTATCAAAGGGTTTATTCCACAAATACAGGAAAGAGAGGGGTGCGAAATGTTCGTAGAGGAATGAGGCACCATTCCTTACTGCTCGCTTTTCTTTTAGATTTAACTACATTTTTTATCCTTGTGGTTTACCGGGTATTCCATTTACATTCTCAATTTTAAAAAAGTTTCAGTTTGAATTGTACCAATAAACTAAGTTTTTAAATATATGAAATGCTGGTTGGTTAGGTGCTTACTAAAAATAGCATAAATTTCGTGAATTCAAAGAAATCTCACTATTTTAGTTTTTCATGAGGCTTGAGTTATTTTTAGAAGGTAACAAGCACCTTTAAGTTGGAACAAACGTATCAAAAGCATTGAGTGATATACTAGTGTATTGTAGGAAGATTAAACAAACGTAAAGAACATATTTTAGAATCAAAGATTTTTGCTAACATCAATTTCATCACTAATGCAATATTATCAGTCTTATGATAAATATGTAAGAGGTTATGTTTATATCAATGTTCTTAGTTATAGGAGGACGACGAGTCTTGACTGGGTTTGTGTTTATGCTTTATACATGAGCCGATGCCTTTCTCCATTGGTGTGTATTGATTTTTGCATAACATTTGACAAGAACCATATATAAAGTTTGAACACATTCTTCATGTGCTAACTAGATCCTCCTTGTGATGCATCACCTTACAGAGATGTCTGTGTTTGACACAAAACTAGATTTTTCTTATACTCACGGTACAGCGAAATTTAAATCAATCTTATAAAATTTAAGGATTAATGATGTAATAGCACAAGATTAACAAAGCGCGCACAATGTATGCAAGCGTTGTTGCTGGCCAATGACGATGGCATCTCAGACCCCTCGGCGTTGTTTTTGGTGTTGTCGTCCGACATCACTGAGATGACTTGTACCACATGGATTTTTTTCTTTGATTTGTACGATTCTACGTGTGGTTCTTTTATGTATTTTGTTTGTAGTTTTAAAAAACATTGCAAAGTTAGTCTATGTATGTATAATTTTTGTTTTAATAAATTTAGTGTAGTTTCAATTTATGTAAAAACTAATAAAAATATATTTTAGTTTTTGATAGGCGTGCAAACAAGCAACTCGAGACCGGCTAGCTAAAAGCTGGAAACAAGCCGAGCCTTAACGAGCTCGAGCCTGATCTTGAGTTTAACATAAAGTCCATTCAGTTACAAGCTCAAACCCGAGCTTTAAATAGCGAGCTCGATTAGGTTTGCGAGCCTAAAAGAGCTTTTACATATATAATGTTTATAAATATAATTGAATTATATTATATAATTTTTTGAGATAATTAAGCAATTGAGATGCATTCTTGTATTAAAAATAGTTCTTATTTTTAAAATAGACATGCATTAACATTTTCTTCTCAACAATTTTTAAAAATTTAATTTTTAAAAAACAAAAATAATTATTTCTCGTAAACGAGTTGAGCTCAAGTTTCAGTAACAACGCGCGAACCAAGCTCGAGCTTTATAATGAAGGCTCGAAATGAGCCGAGCTCGAGCTTTTCTAGTACCACACGAGCTCGAGCTTAGAAAACAGTTCCATCGCAACACACGAGCTCAATTCATTTACATCTCTAGTTTTAGTGACACCAATATTACCATTAATAAAAAGTATGTAATTCAGTCTTATGTTAGAACAACGCGAACAAGACTAGAAAACAGTTCCATCGCAACTTCTTGAGTTCTGCTTTAAAATACCATGGCATCTCCTATTACAGTAATATTTTTCTTCCCAAAATAAAAGTTTATTTTTCTATTTTAGGTTGTCCTCAAAAAATGTATTCAGTATGAATTTTTAAATTTGTGCAATTTGAAAAATGTATTTAGTAATAAGATAAGAACACGTTAGTTATAACTTATTTTTTATTTTTTTTATTTTTTTAAAGCAAGTGAAATATTTTATTTACACCTATCACTCTCACGTGGTTAATCTTTGATATTATACATCATAAACATTATATTCAAAACGTCGACATCACCACATGAACCTTGTCACTAGCCTTTGACGTTTGATTTGTTCTACAAACTAATTAGTGAAAAACACCCATTCGGTTATTCAATTTCCATTTTAACATCACTTTCATATCCAGATATTTAATAACCTCTTAAATATATATCAAGACACTTTAAAAACAATAATATATGATATCTACTTCCTATGTTTAGTAGAAACCGATGACTTTTAAAATAAACAAAAGAATTGTTTTTTATTGTTCAATGAGCACTTGTTATGTTTTTTCCAGATTGTTTACAATACATACTTGAAATAAAAATGACAACCGAATGAGACAGCAGCCTAGTGGCATGAATTTTACCAAATGGTGCCTTTGGCCGACAGGTTACATATATGAACATACTTGAGGTAGAAGGTAAAAATGATTTTTACTTTACATTATATATTTTTTACAATTTTTATTTGAAATGAAAATGATAACCCTAAAAGCTTTTGTTGTTAACAATGAGGGTTCGTTTGGTAGGACATAATGAAATGTTAAACGAATTGAATAAGCGACGTAACAGAATAAATGATGTAATGTAATAATTCATTACCCTTATTCATAATGTTTGGTTGGTATAATAGGACGGAATGCAATCGATAAGAAAAAAACAAAAATGGTCATAGTTAACAAGAAGTGTATTTAATATATTTAGTTAATGGTGGGCTTTTATGTAATTTTGATTACATTATGGAGGTAATGAAAAAAAAGGAGGGAGCCTTTATGGAATGAAAATGATGGTTTTTGATGTAATGAATGATTACATGTAATGAGCCATTGCATTCCGTAATTAAAAACAAACATAATTTTCTCATTCGGTCGTAATGTTCTTTTCAATTCCTCCTCGTATTACGATGTACCAAACACTACGGCCTTGTTTGTTTTTTTCTAAAAAGCTCTTTTTGCCACTTATGTCTGCAAGCGGGCAGACAAATGAGTTGAAGACTGTTTGTTTTTTTTCAGAGATAAGTGGCTAAAATCACTTCTTTCCACTTCTATGATTCAGACATAAATACACTTTTTTCCTCTTCTTTCAACAAAACCCTACCACTCCACCTCCACCTCCCACCATCCACCATCTCCGCCTCCTCCTACCACTCAGCCGCCACCACTCACCACTCAGCCGCCGCCGGCCACCCTTCTTCGCCACAAAAAGGTAAGGTTTTCTTTTTTATGGTTAAGTACGAATTTGAAGAAGAAATTGCTTTTTATGTGGGTTATAGTTAATGGGTCTTGATTGTTTGATGTTTTTGTGTTTTGGGTTTCATTTATTTGTTATGTTTAGGACTTATCATGGGTTTTTTCTGCTTGATACTCTTATGTGAAAAAATGATGTTAAATGGGTTAAGTGTTGGTAGACTTGAGACACAAATACTATTTGGGTAGACTTGAAATAGGATGTCATCTCAGGTTTAAGGTTCATATTTGACATATGCAAAATAGATTTTATGAGTTTAATGCTTTTTTTTGAATCAATATTTTACTCAGAAAAAAATATATACTCATAGATTAAAGACGCGACCTGTTTTGATCCACATGAACTGACCCATTTCAAGGTGAACCAGTTTTGGCGTGAAACCAATGTACCCGACTTGCCCCATCATGTTGCTTCTAACATAGATGTATCATGTAAGCACCTACTCGGACTGTACGTGTTTCCATCCAATGCTTTCGCACAAAAAAAATATGTACATTAACACTTTATTTGCATTCTTACAAAGAGTTGTAATAGCATATATTACAAGAACTATAAAGAACCAATACTTAAATCTACTTTTGGTTGCTCTTTTAATCCTCCAAAAAATATAAGATTGGTGAATTTGAGTTCAATTATTGAGTGAGACTAGTTTTAATAAGCAGTAAATGCTTCTAAAAGGATGATTTAGGATTATGCTACTGGTGCTTTATATTCCATTATTGAGTAGGGTTTTATATCAAATAGGTTACCCAACTTTGCGTTTTTGTGCACCTACGTTACCCAACTTTTTTTTTTGTTCAAATAGGTTACTGGACTATACGGGTTTAACATTTAGGTTACCAAACTTTGCGTTTTTGTGCACCTAAGTTACCCCGATGACTGGTAACCGGGAGATTGAGTTATTACTTTGTCCACGTCAACTTTATGTTCAAATAAGTTACTCAACTTTGCGATTTTGTTCGTCTAAGTTACTGAAGTTTTTTTCTTTTTTTTTTTTTTTTTTTTTTAATTGGGTTACTAATATATATTTATTTACAAGAAAAAACTAAAAGCGTTGTGTTAATAAAACGAGTTGTGTGTCGGTCCGCCGCGTTGCGGCTAGGCGTTGGTACAATATATATTTCGTTAAATATCTGGCCCCGGTCTGCCGCGTTGCGGCTGGGCGTTGGTTTTTTTGCGAACAATGTTGATGCAGTTTATGTTTTCGAAGATTGTGAAAAATGTTTTTGCGAACAATGTTATATACATTTTTATATACGTTATTACAAAAACGTTCTTATCACACGTTTTTATATAAGTCTTTTTATACGTTTTGTATATGTTATTATAGACATTCTTGTATACGTTTTTATATATGTTTTTAAATACATTATTATATACTTTTTGTATACAAAACGTATTTAAAAACATATGTTTATGATGTGGAGTTGAGGTCTTTGGTGAGTGAGGGTGTTTTTTATGTGACTTATAAGGGTAGTCTAAATTAACAAAGTTCAGTAACTTATTTGTATAAAACTTTAGTAACTTAGGTGAACAAATTCGCAAAGTTCAGTAACTTAGGTGAACAAATTCGCAAAGTTCAGTAACTTATTTGTATAATTAAAAAATAAAAGACAACTGCCAGCGTGGCATGTCAACCGGTTATAACAAGTGCAAAATAGTTGGGTCACTATTTTGCCCGGTAAGGATAGTCAGTAACCCATTTGCACAAAAAAAAGTTGGGTAACTTAGGTGCACAAAAATGGAAAGTTGGGTAACCTATTTGATATAAAACCCTTATTGAGTAAGACTAGTTTTGACAATACTTGCATAGTTATAGTTCATTCATTATTGTTTTCAAGTCTGTTAGAATCTGAACATGACAATAGTAAAAGAGATCATCTGTTATATCTTGATTCTTGAAATTGATTCTTACTCATTATCTTCTATTGTAAATTATATTGCAGGACTGAAAGTGCATTGAAGTTGTTGGTTCTTCGTGTTTTACATGGTAAGATGTTCATTTGAGTCCTCTATCAAATACAGTACTAGACCGATCAATTAAAATTCAATTTAACGCAAGTGTAGGTCGTCTATTTCATATAAAATATTAATGGTTTGTTGAATTCACTACTTATGTTTCATATAAAAAGATTGTGTTTGGATCTGTATTGAGTCTATTTAATTTATGAGAATGAACTAGTGTAGAATGCTTGTGTTTGGATGTGTATCGTCTTTGTTAAAGTGATGAGAGTAGCGTAGTCTAGGGTTAAGCTGGTAATATAGCATTTAATTGTTGAGTTGCTTTGGATATGTGTTGAGCATGTTTAACCGATGAGATGATGTGCACTAGGAGGGACAATGTAGCTTAAGCATTTTTGTCTTGCTCCGTTATCTTGCTCCTGTTATTTAGTTTCAAAAAGTCATGTGTGGGCTATGTGGTATGTGTGATTGTGTGCAACCTTTCATGTTCCAGGTGGAATACTAGTTTTCACTAATGAATATCACTGGCTCTGTATTATGTCTTTTTGAGGAGTCAATTAAGAACAGAATAGTTGTAGCTTGTAGCGATTAGTTAAATTAAGCCGCGCTGAAACTTATAGTGTATTCGGTATGCATATTGATTAGTTGATACTAACCAGAATCTTCAGTTTGAATTGGAGTTCTGGTCTTACCAAAGATTACATCTTCTATATGAAACATCAGTAGTGAATTTGTGTTAATTTAGGCCAACTGAAGTTTATTGAACTTTTCAGTAGTAGGTTTCGATCCTTTTGTGTATTTGTTATAGTTATAATGGAAGGTCCTATGGAAGGTCCCAAGCAACGTAAAAATTGGTCCAATGAGATGATCAAAGTGTTACTAGAAACATGCGTTGAAGAAATGCAAACGACCGCTTGTATAGGTCGTCTTGGGTTAGGTTAGGCCGGGTGCTCAAAGACAAGTTTGGGATGGAATTCACACAAAAAGAAATGAAAAACGGATTTGATAATATAAGAGCGAAATATATTGGATGGCTTTACTTGAAGAACAAAACAGGGAACATCTATAACCCGCAAACAAAGATGTTTAACCTAACACCCGAACAATGGGAAGACTTTAAGAAGGTGCGTGGTATTAAGATATTTAACACTTATGTAATTTTTTTCTACAAAAATAACTTATCTAGAAATTCTTTAAAATTTGGGTACAGATTCATAAAAGGGCGGCATCTTTGCAATCAAATCCATTACCTTACCAAGAACTATGTGAAACTGTGTTTCAAAGTATTTCCCCCAATGGTGATGGTTAATGGACCAATTCAGAAGGGTCTGGGGCGTCGGGGTCTGCCACATCGGCATCTGGGGCATCGGCTGTGAGGGAACGTGTTGGGGCAATTGATATCGACGATGACCCTTTGGTTGATGTGGATATTGATGCTGAAGATGATGGGAACTCCCATACACAAAGGCTACATGATGAAGTTAGGCCTAAGAAAAAGGCAAAGACTTCTCGTGTTACTTTCGATGACCTGGCCGTGGATATGCAGTGTGCATTGAGACATATGGTGAAAACCAAGGATGGGCCAACACCAAGTGAATGTGTTGAAAAGTTGAAACTAGTTGATTTACCACAGTTGGATCCTTTATTTCTAGCACCATTCAATATTTTCGGTCAGTCAAGGGATATGAGAGAGGCATGGATGGCCTTGCCATCGGATCCAGACATCTTAAAAGGATGGATTGAGATGACGGGTAGAACATTTGGAATTTTCAAGTAGGGAGATCGTAAAGGGGTTGTAACGTGGTTTTGGGTAAGCGGCAAAAGCACGTGTGGTCTGGGGAATTTTCTTGGTCTTCTTTCTATCCGTTGTCATAGTTTCTATAATGTTTTTTATTTAGCGTGCTAGAGGTACTGTTTTGTTCTATTGTTAGGCTGTGGTCGCGAAAACTTGCAAGATGATTATGTTGTTGATTTTAACTGTGTAGACCTCTGATTTACAGTTTTAATTTTATTTTACTGTTATGAGCTCTGATTTTAACTGTGCAGAAAGCTATAGTCAATAAGCACTCCTTACCATATATTGGTTTTAACTGAAATATGAAATATGCAGAAAAGGGTGTTTGGTATTGCAATTATCTCTGCTATTTCAGAATATATGAGGGATTGAAAACGCTTATGAGGCTAGGAATAGTAGTCTGATTTTAACTGCATATGTTTGAATGTTTCTGCTGTTACGAGAGGTGATCTAACCGCCTATATTGTTGAGAGGTCAAACTTAATTATGTTTAGGGCTTTAGGCGCTAACTGCACGTTTAGATCCTTTTAAGTTTGATATTTGTTTAAATCAAAGAAGTAGAATTCATTAGATACAGAAACAAGTTTGATTCCATTAGACTACAATCTAATAGTTAAAAGATCATCAATCGATGTTCGATTTCCTAGTTAGGCTAAAGAAAGGTGATGTCTTGGTGAAGCTTGATTCATGGAGACATGACAGATCGGCTTTGTATACGGCATGATCTTCTCACTGATGACGGTGTAACCAAGCTGCTTGATTCCGCGGCTTTGCGCCTCTGTTCAAGATTAAAAAGTTTAAACATGAATAAATAAAACTTGTCGAAAAGCATTACAGATCTTATTTGGTTAGAAAAGACTAGAAATTTACCGGTTTCCTGGCTGTATGCGAGTCTCCAGTTGAGATTTCCGTGTATGATGTGTTTGTTCTGCTGCTGAAAGAAACTGCTGTTGTTTGGATTGAAGAGTTGCGTGCGTTAGCTTCTGGTGACATGAAGCTTCTAACAGAACTAGTGACATCGCTGTTAGTTGCCTTTTTTTCACTAACATAATTTTTGTAATGCTTTTTGTAGATTATACAAAAAATACTATAAAATTTTAAAAAATACTATAAAATCGTGATCCTTATTGTTGTAGTTGTGTTTCTTGCACCGTTATGTTTGTTTGATAAGATTGATTCGTTGAGTACTACTTCTGTGGCGTTAGCTGTTGTTTTTGTGCTTGTAGCGTTTATTAAGGTTGTAGAAGGTAAGATTGAGGCTCCAAGGTTGACGCCTGATTTTAGTTCTGAGACTGCGATTCTTGATTTGTTAGTGGTTATTCCTATCATGTCGTTGTATGAGAGTAGGAAGAGGTGTGTAGGAAGAGAGTAGGAAGAGGTGTGTAGCGTTGACTGTTGTGCTTTTGGCACTTGTTTACATTGGGTCTACGATGATTCCTAGTATTTGGACTGCCTTTAAGTTCACGGGTGCGACTACTGTTGTGTCATTGGGGTTTACGTTCCCTGCTCTTATTGCATTACGGTTGAGTAGTTTGGGTCCTGGTTTAACTGGCCGAGAGAGGTTTTTGGCTTGGTTGATGCTGTGTTTAGCAGTTATTGTTAGTGTTGTTGGGAATATTTTTAGTATGCAAAACAAATCTGGGTGATTTATTTTGCTCATTTTGCACGGGTTTTAAGTACAGGCAAAAATGCAACCATTGCTGCATTTTTTGGCGAAATGACTATTTGCCCTTTGTATGGGCACGGATGATTGTGTAAAAGATATACATGAGTTTAGATACGAATACTGTAATCATGTACCATTTGTCACATTCTCATTTGATTAAATAATATATTATTGTAACGATTACAGTGTTGTTTCATATTGCAAAACTTGTTTAAGATTGTATAATTACCTAGTATTTCTTATTTCTAATTTGTTCCCTTGTATTCAGTTGTAGTAATGTTTAAGATTATAGTATTTCTTTGCTGCATGACCTCCCATCTATTCAGTTGTAGTAATGCTTTTTGTAATGCTTGAAACTGTGAATATGTGGCTTTGTGTTTATTTGAACCATTGAGTTTATTTTTTAAAATTTTATATTTGAACAGGGTTATCATGGATTATAATCAAAAAATTGTACTCATTATTGCTATGTATACGTATCTTCGTTACTTTCGGTCAAGGAAAGGAAAACGAAAAAGAGATACTACTTCAGCAATGTCGGGTCATCAGTTTACATTAGAATTATTGCAAGGAAATGATAGACAGTGTATTGAGTTGCTACGCATGTCACGTGATTCCTTTGTTCGCCTTTGCACACATTTTAGAGTAAAAGGGTGGTTAAAAGATAGCAAGCATGTATCAGTTGAAGAAAAGATGGCTATGTTCTTGATGATGTTAGGTCACAATCAACGGTATGTGGTCATAAAAAACCGATTTCAACACTCAACGCAAACAATTCACAAGTTTTTTCATGAGGTATTGGCTAAAATGGTGGAGTTTGCTAAGGAGATTATAATACCAATAAATTTTAATCCTAATCCAAACGTTCCAGGCCATAATAGGAGATTACGACAAATATTTAAGGTAATTAGTAACTATATTAGTGATGCGATATTTTGTTTCACATTAAATTTCGACTACTAATTTCGTTTATGTAGGGAGGTGTCGGTGCTCTGGATGGAACTTTGATACATGCTTTTGTCCCTAAACACAAGCAACATTTATATAGAGGGAGAGGAAAGGGGGATTGCTATCAAAATGTTTTGGCAATATGCGACTTTAATATGATGTTTACTTTTCTTGTTGCCGGATGGGAAGGGGTAGCTCATGATTCCAAAATTTTATCAGAAGCAATAAGAAATCCTAATGCACCATTTCCGTTACCCCCTCCAGGTACATACATACATACATACACATACATAAAATACATACATACATAGTCTGCATTTATTTTGAACTATTAAATATTAATTATCATATAACATTTACAGACAAATATTATCTTTGTGATGCCGCCTATGCACACACAAGAGGGTTTATGGCGCCATATCGCAATGTGAGATATTGGTTAGGAGATTTTCGGCGAAGCCGACCATTGAATAGTAGAGAAAAATTCAACCACTCACATGCGAAACTTAGAAATGTGATTGAACGTGCTTATGGGGTATTAAAAGCACGTTTTCCTATATTAAAGAAGATGGCACCCTTTCCACTAACGAAACAACGAAATATCACGATTGCATGTTTTGCACTTCATAATTTTATACGAAAAGAAGGTTTAGATGATGAACTCTTTGCTAGATATGAGCAATCAAATATGCAACTTGATAATGACAACGCATTAGTTGACGTTGATGACGAAGTTAATGAAGAAGATCAAGTTGTTCAACCACAAGGCAATGCACTAGACCGACAATATATGACTAATTTAAGAGATCAAATCGCACAACAACTAATGCAAAGTGATTGAACGGGCCGAGTCCTAATTTGATATATGTTTGTAGTATTTTGATAATTTATGTGATTTGCAATTTTTATGTTTTGAACCATTATGTATTGGTATAATTTGAACCATTATGTATTGTCTTTAATACTCCGTATTTTAAGCGATTGCTTGTTTTGCACTCAATAGCACAAAAAACTAGTGAAAAAGAAAAAGGAAATGAAAAAAAAAATGAATAGCACAAAAAAAAACTAGTGAAAAAGAAAAAAAATGGAGAAAAAGGAAAGAAGTACTTCAATAGCACAAAAAACAAACGCTCTTCTTCTTGCAGATGAAGAGCTTCAGATGTACCTCTTCTTCTGCAGACATGGTTTGCAGATGAAGAGGAAAAAGCTCTGAAAAAACAAACGACACCTACATAAGTTTTCGAAATTTTTAATAAGATAACACATAATGTCTAAACAAAATCATCCAAAATTACTAATCATCTTCTAAAATTTCTCATACATAAATTCAGTTCTCTTCTTATTAATCATTTTAGTGAAAATACGGAGCATGTCCTTACTATGTCTTAATATTATCAAATTTTATAAAAAGTTTTGTTAATACAAATATCGCCTAAAAACGTTATTTATATTTTATGATCTTCGCTAAGTTTTGTTAACGACAAAATGTAGTTTCTAAGTAAAACATAATCTTAGTTTTAAAGACTTGCATAAACTAGATTTTTGCTACATTTTACATTTCATAAAACACAACACTTTTTATTTCTTAAAATAGAATTGTCACATCACATTTATGGCAAGTTTTGTCATTATACATTTATGGAAAGAAAATGTGTTTGACTTACTTAGTGGTTGCATGCAAGTTTGGTGTTTGACTAGATGTAATGAGATGTGACATTGTTTGGTTTGCAAGGTGTAATGAGATGTGACTTTGTTTGGTTTGCAAGATTTATTGCAAAACCAACTACATGCCCGGCGGAACCCTGGAGGTACACGGGCGGAACCCATATGAGGGTTCCACCTGATCCGCCAGACCTGCAGAAGGCTTTGCTATAAATACCAAGCCACAAGTTGATTTTTGGCTTATCACTCTACATCATATTTTACACACACACATTCATTCTTTCATCTAACCCTTTAACATTTCATATGTGAAGTTTCTTTTTGTAGCAAAGAGATTCACGAGGTCATTAAAAGTAACAAGTATTCAACACAACGTTGCAAGACTTGTTAGCTTAGCATTGTGTAGACTTGTGTAGTTTACACTTCATTTGATTGTGTATTTTCAATAGTGATCGGTTAGTATTTTAGTCCTCAAAATACAAAGTGTATTGGGAGTAGTTGTACCCTTGTAAAAGAACTAACGGGAGTGTTGTACCCTTGGTAAAGAACTCGACATCTAGCTTAGTGTCGGTAAAAGTATAAGCGACGTGTAAGGTTTTCTCCGCCGGTGAAAGGAGCTTGTTGACTAGTGAAAGAAACTCTCGAGTTGGATACTCGGGGCGTGGACGTAGGGCAAGGAAAAATAGTCCTTGTAGCCGAACCACGATAAATACTCGTGTTGTGGTTTGATCGTTTCTTTCATTTACTTGCATGTTATATATTGTGTTTGTGTATATATCTTTGATCAAACGGAAAGTTTCGAAGCTAACTAAACAAGTTAAAAAGATTTTAAATAGTAAACTATTCAACCCCCCTTCTAGTTTTCCACAATTGGCATCAAGAGCTACGTTACTCGAGCTTTTAAAATATATTGTGTTTTCAAACTTGAAACGATCCATGGATTTTGAAAATTACAAAGAAGGGCAATCTATGCAAAGACCACCACTCTTTGAAGCAAATGGTTTTATATATTGGAAAAACCGTTTTGATCTAAAGATATAGATTTATGGTATATAATCATTGATGGTGATAACGTAGTTACTAACATTAAAGATGATGATCAAAATAAATTGATTGGTAAAAATAATGAAGCTAAAATGATGTTTTACAACGCTTTGCCTAAGAAAGAATATGAAAGAGTCTTTTTGTGTAAAACCGCCAAAGATATTTGGCAATCTTTAATTGTCACTCATCAAGGAAACTCACAAGTTAAAGATAATAAAATTGATCTTCTTGTTCAACAATATGAACAATTTGTTATTTCCGAAGATGAGATTATTGATAATGCTTTTGCTAGGTTTAACACTATTATTACTTCACTTAAAGCACTTGATGAATCTTTTTGTAGTAAGAACTTTGTCAGGAAATTTCTTAGAGCACTCCATCCGAAGTGGAGAGCAAAAGTGACGGCAATTGAAGAATCCAAAGATCTTTCAAGCATGTCACTTGATGAGCTAATTGGAAACCTCAAAGTTCATGAAATGGTAATGGAAAAAGATTCGGAACTAGTTAGAGGCAAGAAAGAAAAAGTTAAGTCCATTGCCTTGAAAGCTAGAGTCCAATCAAGTGATGATGAAGAATCTACTTCGGATAGTGATGATGAGGAATATGCTATGGCCGTTAGAGACTTCAAAAAGTTCTTTCGTAGAAGAGGAAAGTTTGTAAGGCAACCTAAAGATGACAAGAAAACTTTCCAAAAAGATCTTGATGATAGGAAAGGAAAGGTTGAAAGAAAATGCTATAGGTGTGGAGACACAAGTCATCTTGTAGGAGAATGTCCAAAACCACCCAAGAGAAAACCTCAACAAGCTTTTATGGGTGGTGCTTGGAGTGACTATGAAGGAGATAACGATGAGCCAAAGAATGATGATATTGCTCTCATGGCTCACAACTCAAATGAGGTATTCTCTGACTCATCTTACTCCTCTATTGATGATGACACTTTACAAAAAGAATATAACAAACTTTGTGAATTGAGCTTAAAAATCATAAACAAAAATAAATTTTTGAAAACTAAAAAGGAGTTTTTAGAAAATGAAGTTTATGAATTAAAAGAAAAAGCTAAGAGATTAGAAAAGAGTAAAGGTGTTGACACTTCTTGCAAATCATGTGAAGAGCTTAAACTCGAAGTTGAGAAACTTAAAATTACTCAAAATGATCTAATAAAACAAACCACAAAGTTTAAGAAGTTCGATAAGAGCATTTCTTGTGCGGATGAAATTATGAAAATTCAAAAGTCACCCTTTGATAAAACAGGACTAGGATTCATGAAAATAGAAACTTCAAAGGGTCAAACGAAACAAAAAAAGATTGCACAAGAAACTAACAAAATTGCTATAGTAGCCTGCGGATCAGACGGAACCCAATCCAGGGTTCCGCCCGTTGGACCCAAAGGTTCCGCCAGGCCTGCTGCAGCAGTAACTCCATCCACATCGGATCGTTCAAAATTTGTTAAAGTTACGTATAAAAATGGAACAAAACCTGTGTTTAAAACTGGAGTAGGACTTAGTAAAAATGAATTTAGAGCTAAGACTACTCAACCAAGACCTAAGACTCTAATTCCCAAACGCCCCTTTCTAAAGAGCAACTTCAACGCTCGACCAAACTACCAACATGTTTGGAACCAAAACACTCCTAGACATTACCAAACTCCAAATTACATGTCATGGAACCCTTATGCTCTATTTTCGTACTTGGAACAAGTTAATGGTATGCTTAACCAAAATGGACCCATGAGAAATTGGGGACCAAATGTTTGAGTGTTTTTCATAAAATAGGTGTGCCTCAAAGTTTGTTTGGAACCGGATGAATGGATTAAAGATAGCGGTTGTTCAAGGCACATGACGGGTAACAAAAGCCTCTTTACTACTTATCACAAATGTGACGGAGGTAATGTTACGTTTGGTAGTAAAGCTAAAAGCAAAATCATCGGAAAAGGTACAATCTCTCATGACTCCCTTTTTATAGATGATGTAGCTCATGTTGATAACTTAGGTTTTAATCTCCTTAGTATTAGTCAACTTTGTTGTAATAAGTATAATGTCCTTTTTAGTGAAAACGGAAGTAAAATACTTAAGGATGGTATAACCATAGCCAAAGGTGTCCTTAAGAACAACGTATACGTCATGAAGATGGATCCAACATCTAGAGACAAACTTTGTCTTACCTCATTAGATGAATCTTCAACTTTATGGCATAGACGTTTAGGACACGCTAACATGAGACTAATTCAAAACCTCTCCTCCAAAGACTTAGTTCGAAACCTACCTAAGTTGAAATATGACCAACACTTTTGTGATGCTTGCAAAGTCGGTAAACAAGTCCATAGTAGCCATAAGGCTAAAAACTTGGTTTCTACATCTAGGTGTCTAGAACTTTTGCATATGGATTTATTTGGTCCATCCGCTATACAAAGTTATGGAGGTAACTTCTACACTTTGGTCATAGTTGATGATTACTCAAGATATACTTGGACAAAATTTTTGAAAAGTAAAAATGAAGCTTTTGATAAATTTGAGATTCTAAGTAAGAAAATTCAAAATCAAGTAGGGTCTAATATTGTGTCTATTAGAACGGATCACGGTCGTGAATTTGATAATGAATTTCAATTTAGAAACTTTTGTAATATTAATGGTATAACTCATAACTTTTCGGCTCCACGTACTCCTCAATCTAATGGTGTAGTAGAACGTAAAAATCGGACATTGCAAGAGATGAGTAGAACAATGCTTAATGAACAAAACATTCCACAAAAGTTTTGGTGTAATGTCGTTGACACATCAACGTACATTTTAAATCGAGTCTTAATTAGACCATTTTTGAATAAAACTCCTTATGAACTATATAAATATAAAAAGCCTACATTAGGATACTTTAGAGTGTTTGGGAGTAAATGTTTCATTCTTAACACCAAGGATTATCTCACCAAATTTGACCCAAAGTCTTATGAAGGTGTATTTCTTGGATATTCACAAAATAGTAAAGCGTACATTGTTTTGAACAAAGAAACCTTAAGATTCGAGGAATCGTTGAACGTAACATTTGACGAGAGTCCACCTCCCTCTAAGACATCACCTTTGGTAGATGATGACTTAGTTGAAAGCCAAGCAATAGAAAGTCAAGAAATTTTAAGTGACGACAAGGAAGATGAACTATTAAACAAAGAACTTGTCAATGTCAAAGAATCTAAAAGTCATCCATTAGATGGTGTCATTGGCAAAATTAACGAAAGAACACTAAGGTCAAAAGTTCAAAATGAAAGCAACTACTTTTGTTTCGTGTCAACTAGGGATGAGCATGGTTCTAGAACCGGTTGGAACCGGAACCGGAACCGGTGGATCCAAGAACCATTTTTTCTGAAAAGTGGGAACAGAGAACCGAACCGAATATAGTTTTTGGTTCCGGTTCTGGTTCCGGTTCCGGTTCCAGTTCTTTTGGATCTACCCGTATAGGAACCGCTTTTCTATAGAGCTAATAAAAAACACAAAAAATATAAAGTTTTTAAGAACTTGCAACCATTTACATTTAAGAAAATAACAAGTAACAACTAAACCATAAACTCGAATAGTCAATCATTCTATAGTTACTTTCACTTGTTCATATTTTAACAAAACAATAATGCATAATAATCCGGAAAACAAAACAAAATAACTTAAAACTTTGTTCATATCTGTTAGGTAAAGTATTAATAAAACTATAAGTGCTACGTCATGATCATGTGGCTACGTGATGATGAACATGTAAAGCTAATCGAATGCAAATAAAAATAAAATATAAACTTACTTGCATTATTTAGATAATGATGAATGATCTTGGAATATTATTAGGTTTAAATTAATTATTGATTTATGGATGTTTCAGTGAATTAAAAATTAGGGTTTAGCGTATTTGGCTTGATGGCTAGTAGTTTTCTTTTCTTTTCTTTTTTAATTATTATTATTATTATTTTTATGATACGTAGGATTTGATTAATATTTTGATAAGAAGTAAAAAAAATTACATATTTTTATAATTATTGGATCTTTGGTTCCGGAACCAAGAACCGGTGGAACCGATCCGAACCGACCCAAGAACCAAAAAATCTCAAAATCAAGAACTGGAACTGGAACCATTGGTTCTGGTTCTGGTTCGGTTCTTCATGGTTCCGGTCCGGTTCTCGATCTGGTTCTGGTTCTTTGGTTCTTTTGCTCATCCCTAGTGTCAACCATTGAACCTAAAAATATTAATGAAGCCATTAAAGATGAGTCTTGGGTAATTGCAATGCAAGAAGAATTAAACCAATTTGTTAGGAATGATGTATGGACATTAGTTCCTCAACCAAAGAGTCAAACTATAATTGGAACAAAATGGGTATTTCGTAATAAAATGGATGAAAATGGAATTGTGTCTAGAAACAAAGCTAGGCTAGTTGCACAAGGATATAACTAACAAGAAGGCATTGACTACGATGAAACTTTTGCTCCGGTTACTAGGCTCGAGTCAATTAGAATCTTACTTGCATATGCATGTGCACATAATTTCAAACTCTTTCAAATGGACATCAAAAGTGCATTTCTAAACGGAGTCATAAATGAAGAAGTGTATGTTGCTCAACCACCGGGCTTCATTGATTTTGAAAAACCAAATCATGTTTATAAACTTAAAAAGGCTCTTTACGGACTTAAGCAAGCTCCAAAAGCATGGTATGATCGACTTAAAACCTTCCTAGTTGACCATAAGTATACCATGAGCTTAGTTGATAATACTCTCTTCACTAAGAAGAAAGATTCACATATTATCATAGTCCAAATCTATGTTGATGACATTATATTCGGATCAACTTGTCAAGAATTATGTGTGGATTTCTCAAAAATCATGCATGACGAGTTTGAAATGAGTATGATGGGAGAACTTAACTTTTTCCTAGGACTCCAAATTAAACAACTAGAAGATGGTATCTTCTTTAACCAATCTAAATATATTAAGGACATGCTTAAGAAATTTGGATTAGAAGATTCGAAACCAATCAAAACACCCATGTCCACGGAAACTAAACTCACCAAGGATGAGGAAAGTGAATCCGTAGATAGCACTAAATATAGAGGTATGATTGGTAGTCTACTTTACCTAACGGCTAGTAGACCCGACATTATGTTTAGTGTTTGTCTATGTGCTCGTTTTCAAGAAGATCCTAAGACTACCCATCTCGTAGCCGTTAAAAGGATTTTTAGGTATATTAAGGGCACTACACATTTAGGTTTATGGTATCCCAAAGGAACGGGAATAGACACCATAGTGTATGCCGACTCGGATCATGCCGGTGACTATGTCGATAGAAAAAGTACAAGTGGTATTTGTACTTTTGTTGGACATTGTCTCACCTCATGGTTCTCTAAGAAGCAAACGGCTCTTGCTATCTCAACAACGGAAGCCGAGTACGTTTCGGCCGGAAAGGCATGTCAACAAGCTCTTTGGATGAAGCAAGCTCTTGTCGACTATGGAATTTAACTCAACGACATCACAATTCTTTGTGACAACAAAGGTGCCATTGATCTTAGCAAAAACCCGGTTCAACATGCTCGTACCAAACATATTGAAATCCATCATCATTTCCTTCATGACAACGTTCAAAAAGGAAATATCTCAATTGAGAAAGTTTCTTCCGAAGACAACATAGCCGACATTCTCACAAAACCCCTTAAACGTGAACCTTTTAACCTTCTTAGGCTAGGCTTAGGACTCATGAAACCTACATTGTAGTTCTAGACATTAGACAAAAATCACAAAAATCAAAACAAATCCATAACTCTTTTTCTCAACAGGGTCGGCGGAACCCTCAGACACAACGGACGAAACCCATTTCAGGGGTCCGCTGTGTCCGCCGACCTGCAGAATCAATTTTTTGTTTATATTAAACCAAACACCCATTATCTCATACCACCACTTCCAAACTGTTACTATTCACTTTACCATCCATCCATACCTACGAATTATTGGTCTTCCTTTCACTAACGTTGCAAATCAATCATCATTGTAAGTATTCTAAACTTGATTACAATCCTGATCTGAGTCTAGGAATTCTATTTTTGCACAAAAACAAAAACTTGGGGTTATGCATTAAACTCGAGAAACTCATGCATAAAATTAGGTGTTTAACAAAACTAATCATGTTCCCCATAGTTAGGAATTGCATTCTTAATTAGTATAAACATGTGTGCTAAAACACCCCATGCCAAATCTTTCCAAAAATTTCTCACAAGTAGGACAAATATTTTTTCATCTCACATTGAGAATACAAAATCAAAACGTTATGTTTAAAACATCACTTGCATAATGTCTCTTGAATGCTAAAGGGAATACATAATCAATATGTATTTTCGGGTACATTCAAACGAAGCTACATTAAACTAGGAGCGTTTGGGTTATCTTTTGTTTTATAACAAAACTTGCATTATAAAACGTTTTTGAAGCATCAAAATGAGTCATGATAACCACACCTCCACATTGTTTTCATATAGGCACACACTAGAACATCCACATTATAATAATAGTTTACTTAAACTAAAATGTGAAATTTTGTTGTTCTATGAATCATCATGCCTCCTCTAACCCACTACGACCACAAGGACACCATTAAGTACCTACCAAAACACCACAAAACCAAAGGCCTTACCCCAAACCAAGAAGGCACAAACCTTTACGCCGAATTTGCCACAATCAACTTTGAGTGTCTTTTGAATATAGACGAGCCTATTTGTCCTAGATTCATTCTAGAGTTCTATGCATCCTCCGTCCTCTCCACGGATGATTATGGTCAAATGTCTATCAACTTTAGGGTTAGTGGTCATCAATACTCCTTCACTCTTGAGGAGTTTGCTCAAATCCTAGGTGTCCCAAACCGTGGTACTTGCATCTATTCCGACTTGCACTCCCTCTCAACTCTTGACAACCTCCAAGACCGTATCCATCCTTATGACACACCTCTTGTGTCAAAAGATGTACTCCGTGACCACCTCTTTGTTAGGACCACTAACACTAGGAGAACCCGTTCGGGAAATGAGGTCGATAAGGACCCATATGGAATGGAAATGAATGAACTTAAGCCCCAATTCTAGAAATGGGAGGAAGTCCTTAGAGCCAATGTCATTAGCACAATAGGAAACCGAGATCATATCAACCTTTGCCTTTGCTACATGCTCTACTCGTTGTCCGTTAGGCAACCTTTCAACCTTGCCTACTACATGGCCAAGAGAATGGCCGACATTCCCGTGCATGGCACAACGGCTATGCCGTATGGAATGCTCTCGACCCGTCTCTTTAGGTTCATCTCACCCATTCCACCAACTCCAAATGGTCTTCGTCTTGACTACTCTCTCATTCCACACACCTTTGTTCCACTTAGTGATAAGAGAGTCTACAAAGCCCAAGGAAAACGTCCTCATCCTCCTACCTCATCATCATCTTCCTCAATGAGTGAAGATGACAATTTGCCCAACTCTAGGCTCCCACCTCTCGAATACCTATCCCAACTTCCGGATATTCCAAATGAGTCGGAGGAGTCCAAGCAAACAAAGGGGATGTTTAAGAATCTTGGAAGATTCCTTGGAAAGCTCAAGAACAAGATTGGCCGTCAATGAGTGCGGGTGTGTAGGAGTGTTTTGCACTAGGTGCTATTTGAACAAATTTGGTTGTTTAAACAATGTTTGTGATGTACTTACGGGTTGGTACAATGTTTCATACTATTTGGAACATGTATTATCTAACTTTGATGCAGGAAGACAACTTTTGGCAAGTTGTCAAATTCTTATGTTTATGTTATTTTCACTAAGTATAGTGAAATTCTCGACCTCAAGGTCAAAGTCATATGATATGTGTGTTTACGTGTCTATTTTTTGCGTTGCCTAACCAGAAATGCCTTATCTTTTTGATTTTAGGAGTTTTCGAAAATTTTGAAAATCGTCTCGCGGGTCAAAAACGCGGACTGCCAATTTTTTTGGCCCTGGCGGATCTGGCGGTAACTAAAATTGGGTTCCGCCAGTGTATTTTCTGGGCAACCCAGAAATGGCCCAACGGACCCCACGGAACCCTCAAACGGGTTCCGCCTGTGTAACCTGAGGGTTCCGCCAGTTGCCTGCAGAATTTTTGTTTTTGTTTTCAACATTTCGACATCCAAACACCAAAATCCAATCCTTTTAGATAGAGATCCATTTCCTGCAATGTGTTTAGCATAATAGGGCACTTCTCCTTCCATAAACTCAACCAAAACCATTTCCCGCCAAATTTCAAAGTTAGCCATAACAACCCCAAGGACCCTTCACACATAAAGGAAGGAACCCTTCTAAAGGTTCCTTGAAATCCCTGAGATTTATACTTCAACAAATCTACCAAAACCACTAAGCATTTAGTGCAAAACTTGTCTTCTCACTTCACCATTTTCATTGGATTGACTTCCATGATATGACAACCCACAATTAGTTTTCCAAATCATTAGGAACCTCCATTTTTGTATGGACTAACATCAAATCCAAACACTCCTTTCCACAATCCTTCATCACTATAAATTAAACCATCCTAAACACTATCAAATCACACCTTCTTCATCACAATTTCGGAACTTCTAAATCATCTTTAACCATGACTAAGTCAACAATCACCTCACAACCATCACGACCCATCCGGAAAACCGCCCGGATAAGTGTAAAACCACTATGGTCTAATCAACCCATCAACCTAAGCTCCTCATCTTCGGATGAATTCACCTCACCTATCAAAAATGAACACTTTTTGAACCTTACATCTCCATCACCATCACCCAATGAACCCAATGAGCTCACTTCACCACCTACTAAATCACCCATTGACCCAACTCCACCAAGTGCTCCAACCCAACCATCCAAAACTCCATCACCATCACCATTACCCAAAATTGAACCTATGGAGTTATTTGGGTCTCCTCCCACATCACCACACCCTTTTGTCCAAGATCTAAATGATCTTCCACCAAGACCTACACAACCACCACCTTTTGCAAATGAATCACCAAGGTCAATTCTAGACCAAAATGAGCATTTTAACCACACCCAACCACCACAACAAGTGTACCATCAACCCAAACCATTGTTGTTTCACCCTATCTACCATGACATCCATGGTCCTCTTTATGGAGAACCAAACTTTGAAAACCATGATCACCCAATTCCACCACATTCTTAAGCCCAAACGTTTGAGTCTTTCTTCCCCTCATATGAGGAAATCCAAAGCATGGTTGAGAACCACCTTCATCAAGCAATCGAATTTCAAACCACCTTGCTTGACTCAATACCAAACCCATCATCCACCCAAGAACCAAAAACCAACCAACCCTCAAACCAAGAAACCAACCCATTTTCACCCACTCATCCCCATGTTTGCTCAAATTGTGAGCAAATGGGTGAAAGTATCAAAAAGTTGCTTCACCAATTCCAAGACGAAACCCGTTTTGCATTCCAACACGTCATCGAACGTTTGGATGCTCTTTCCCACCCAAACAAATCCTAGACAACCTTTGGAGGCCTTTTGCCCCATTTAGGAAAATATGATTTTATTTTTTTCTTGGTTATTTTTTAAGTTTTTAGAAGTAGAAGAATATTTCCCATTTCTTGTCTTTTGACTTTTAAAAGTCAAAATTTTACTTGGAATGATATATATTTCTACTTATTTTTATGCATTGTTGGTTGATCATTTTTGTGTGGTCATTGTGGTTGCAATGTGTGTGGAAACTACAAGCTTAACTATATATATATCACCAACTAACCATTTTTTTATAGGATCAAAATTCATGTTTCCCATCTTGGCACTCCTTTTAGGGGGAGTAACAACCAAGGGGGAGCAAATGCATAATTCCGCTTCGCTTCTCTACTTTTTGTTTCGACAAAAAGGGGGAGAAATATATTAAACCTTCAAAACTTAATATGATTTTCATCACTTAAGTAAAACAAGTTTAATATAATTTTTTTTTTAAGTCTTAAACACCAAGATTTTGTGAGTTACTTAAAAACAAAGTTTATGTTTTGTTATCAACAAAAAGGGGGAGATTGTTAATACAAATATCGCCTAAAAACGTTATTTATATTTTACGATCTTCGCTAAGTTTTGTTAACGACAAAATGTAAACTTTAGTTTCTAAGTAAAACATAATCTTAGTTTTAAAGACTTGCATAAACTAGACTTTTGTTACATTTTACATTTCATAAAACACAACACTTTTTATTTCTTAAAATAGAATTGTCACATCACATTTATGGCAAGTTTTGTCATTATACATTTATGGAAAGAAAATGTGTTTGACTTACTAAGTGGTTGCTTGCAAGTTTGGTGTTTGACAAGATGTAATGAGATGTGACATTGTTTGGTTTGCAAGGTGTAATGAGATGTGACTTTGTTTGGTTTGCAAGATTTATTGCAAAACCAACTGCAAGCCCGGCGGAACCCTGGGGGTACACGGGCGGAACCCATCTGAGGGTTCCGCCTGATCCGCCAGACCTGCAGAAGGCTTTGCTATAAATACCAAGCCACAAGTTAATTTTTGGCTTATCACTCTACATCATATTTACACACACACATTCATTCTTTCGTCTAACCCTTTAACATTTCATATGTGAAGTTTCTTTTTGTAGCAAAGAGATTCACGAGGTCATTAAAAGTAACAAGTATTCAACACAACGTTGCAAGACTTGTTAGCTTAGCATTGTGTAGACTTGTGTAGTTTACACTTCATTTGATTGTGTATTTTCAGTAGTGATCGGTTAGTATTTTAGTCCTCAAAATACAAAGTGTATTGGGAGTAGTTGTACCCTTGTAAAAGAACTAACGGGAGTGGTTGTACCCTTGGTAAAGAACTCGACATCTAGCTTAGTGTCGGTAAAAGTATAAGCGACGTGTAAGGTTTTCTCCGCCGGTGAAAGGAGCTTGTTGACTAGTGAAAGAAACTCTCGAGTTGGATACTCGGGGCGTGAACGTAGGGCAAGGAAAAAGAGTCCTTGTAGCCGAACCACGATAAATACTCGTGTTGTGGTTTGATCGTTTCTTTCATTTACTTGCATGTTATATATTGTGTTTGTGTATATATCTTTGATCAAACGGAAAGTTTCAAAGCTAACTAAACAAGTTAAAAAGATTTTAAATGGTAAACTATTCAACCCCTTTTAGTTTTCCACAAGTTTGTTGTATCAGCAGTCATAAGACTGTTGTTAGCATTTTCCTAAAAAAATACTCCGTATATACTTTTTCAAACTTTATTTAAAAGTTCATATCCTGTAATTTTGTCCGCCATTGATGCTTCCATCAATTTGCACATTGCCTTGACAATTGACATATCAATTTAGCGAGTGATATGTACACGGACTATTATGATTCATACACAGAAATTTATTGTGTATACACTATTATACCCCTATGCAATATTAACCCTCCCTTCATAGTATTTACTCATTCTTCATCAGCTCTCTGTTTCACTTACGCCGTCCCCTTAATCCATCACTAGCAAATATGTTACTGATTTATATTTATTGTTCCGCGTGAACTAAATCATTATATTTCTTGGTGGTTTAACAAAAACTACATATTATGTGTTATTTACCTATAACATCTCAAAAAAAAAAAAAAAAAAAAAAAAAAAAAAAAAAAAAAAAAAAAAGAAATGCTAACCACACAAAAAATACTTGACTGGAAAATTCATTCATTAAGGGCTCAGTTGGAAGCAACAAAATACGGTGTCATCACATACCCTTAATTTTTCTGCTTAGTTTTACATGTTTTATAATTCCGTTATCAATTAGTGGGAACGCAACATGATCGACTTACTGAGAACAAAATGAGTGATTCCTGCTTTTTGTGGTGCACTTAATTTAACATCTTGAAGATCTTTAACAATCAAAACAAAAGAAAAAAAATGGATCAGATCTAAGCGTGGTAGATGCCAAATTTTATACTCCACGTCAAATAGTTCAAGCCCTCAATATTAAAAAAAGAAAAAGTGCTAGTTAATCAGACATTAGATTACGTGCATGATTTATACAGTACAATCTCAACAATATCACAGCAACGTGTATGCGGCGACTAAACCACTCCGATGAAATTAATGTTACGTGACGGTAAAATCGAAGTGTTGGTGAAAATAGCGTCATGTCGGTAGAGGCGCTTCGGGACAAAGTCAACCGCTGGAGTTGAGGTGGTGCAGAAATAGAGACAAGAGGTATGAATTGAAAGCTGAGATGGCAAGGTGGTTTATGTGTAAAGCGTTGAGAGAGAAATGTAAATAAGGGCATATTGGTACATTCACAAATATATTATGTGCACGGATCAAAATCATCCGTGTACATATCACTTCCCATCAATTTAGGGCTCGCTTAGTTCAAAGTGGGGAAAGAGAAAAGGAAATGAAAAGGAAAAAGGAATGCAAATGAATGAGTGAGGTGGGTAATCAATCCATTACCCCCTATTTATTCTATAATGCTTGATTACCCACTACGGGGTAATCAATCCCTTTGCACTCCCCCCACCAAGCACCATCTAATGAGTAAGGTGAGCCCTTTTGAATACATAACCTATTCCCCGCCCCTCCTTAACCCCCAACCAAGCACCCCTTATTTTCGCTAAATATAAATGATATACCACATTGATTCCACAAACTAATTACACGGAGTATTAAAGACACCCAATTGGTTATTTGATTTGCACTTCAACATCCCTTTCATATTAATATACAGTAATTGATAATATCTTAAATATATATATATCAACACACTTTGTAATCGACATACATAAAATGTGATATCCAGCCTAATGTTGATATACGCCCATAACTATTATCTACAAGATATAACAACTGATCTTTAGTAAGTGTTGCAAAAAAGGTCTACAAGTCCGATTAATCGTCGATTAGGTGTTACAAGGCCATCAACCTTACCGATTTATGTAACTGGGTCAAACAAATAGGTCAACCATGGTAAACGGCGGTCAATGATGGTCAAACTTGCTAAAAACCTATAAACCTTGCCGGAAGTACCCAAAACTTAAACTTATTTTGATCACTTATAGTAACTATTTAAGTTTATTACAAGTTGTTTTTTTAGAAAATACCCTGTCGGAAATACCTAAAACTCACTGGAAATACACAAAATTTGCCGGAAATAACCAAAATTTGTCAGTATTGCCAATCCGATTAATCACCGATTAATCCCGCCTAGACCGATTACAAGCTACAAGGTGGTCGACCGCCCGACTACCGATTCACGATTTTTGCAACCTATTCTTTACTACTTAAGAGTTTGTCTCTTTTTTAAAATTTTTGAAACTTTAATCTTGAAACTTAAATTAATGTAATTTGACTCTTAAGTACCTTTTAAACTTGACAATTTAAATTATGTATTTTCTTGATCAATTTTAAACTTGTCAACTTTTCAAAAACATAGACATATTATTTTTTAAAAACACGCGCTTTACATCAAGGGTCGAATCAAAATCATAATTTTACAAGTATAATTATTTTTCGCTATACACCGTTGTTTTTGTACGGATAATTATCTAGTTACACTTAAGTAAATATTAAAGCACTTAATATGGTTTTATATGTAGTAATATAGGTAAAAACCACCAAGCCATTCACGTTTTTTTACCCGTAAAAAATGTTTGATAACTGGCAATATTGATGACCCACTCAAAAGACGAACACCTTGTTAATCAACAAACATGTATTTTGTATTTTCTATCGCATTCAAGTTTTCAAGCTACCCTTTCAATTATTTCAAACGCAATTTTAACAAAATATTAGATGTCCACCGTCAAGACTCTAGAGTGACACTGACACATATTACTTTTCTTTTAATTCATTGGCAATTAAATTAATTTCTTTATTTAATTCCATGTAAGGTTTGGCATAAAACATTTGCATTTATATTTTAACATTTTTTTAGTATCACTTGGAAAAACAACGTTTAAACAAGAAAAGTTGCATGCTACTTAACAAACAAGATTTATGCTGCCGGTAATAAGAGCAAAACTCATGCATTGAGGGCCTAGACCATGTGTGGTCATTAATACACCGCCACCACTACCAACACGCGTGGTGGTGAGGTTTTGAGTTTGTTAATGTGTTTCACTGAATGGTCTTACAAGTGAAGGAAAGTCTTTTTTGTGTTGTTGCTTGAAAAATAAAATAAAAATTTGTGTGTAACTTTTTTTTTTACACGTTGTGAAGGGAAAAAAAAGAAAAAGAAAAAAGGAATATAAAAGATAATGAGATTGAAAAGGCGAGGAAAGGGAAGGGGTAGGAATGGAAATGAGTCGAGCCCGAGCCTGTCAAAGCTCGAACTTGTTCGAGGCTTGTTTTTTAAGCTCAAGCTTGACTCGTGGTATATTATAAAATCTTGAGCTAGGCTCATTTATACAATTTGGCAATGAACAATTAAATACTCTTTCCGTCCCAAAATAAATGTCAGGTTTGGCTTTTTAAAGTCTTTATTTTTCAACTTTGACCACAAATATTTTTATTTTTGTTATATAATACCTGATGCAAAATATATGAATTGATTGAGTTTCAAATGTATCTTCATTGGTAAAAACTGATGAAAAAAAAACGAAATTCTCTCTCACCCTATGGCGATTTTTTTCCTTAAACCCTAACTCACTCAAATCGTTATTCTTGACCTTCAATCTTGATCTACTCTGCATAACGATTGTGTTTTTGATTGTTTAAATTCGTTTAATTCATCATTAACATGGTTTTTATTCAGATCTAGGCTTGATTTGGTTAATTTTACGATTTTCTTTTTAAGGTTTTCTAAATCGTTGTTTTAGGGTTGTTTGGTTTTCGATCCTCTGACTTCCTTGCATTATGGAAGTCGGTTAGGTCTTAATTGGTGCTTTAATTCATGCTTCAACTCTGTTGAGGCTTTCGTTTGTGAAGATTAGCCGTGGTTCTTCTTGATTTGTTTTGCGATTGCTGTTTCATTAGTTTAGGGTTTCGTTTTTTGTTTATTTTGTTTCTTCTATATGGCGAATAAGGGAGAGCGGAACACTACATTAACACAACCTTTTAATGTGAATATTGAAGAATTGAGTGCTACTATTGATTTGTCGAAGGTGACTATGAGGAAACATAAGAAAACATCTCTTCATGTTGATGCTAATCTGCCCGAGGGAGATGGAGTAAGTGTTAAACCAATGGCTGGTAGAATCAATATTATTTCCAACAAGGTTGATGGTGAAGATGTTGATGGTGGTAGTATACGTGTTGCTCCAAATGCTGGTACGTTTCAATTGTCCACAACTGGTCCTAATAGTCAGGTTACTTCTATCAAAAGTAAACATGATTTTATTGAAGTGGTGTTTGGGGTCTCGTTAAAATCTGTATCGGATATAGATTTATTCAGTAGGGAGCTTGAAGAGGGCAAACATCCGATTTGGCCTACTTTGGATAGTGAAACTCGTTCACAGGTTTCTGAGGCTATGTGTGGTTTATTTGAGGCTTATGAGCTTGACATGAAGGCTAATACAACTAACTCTGACGTGAGTGGCAAAGATACTACACCTAATGTTAATGTGGATACGAATACACAACATATTCCTAACTCTATGATTCGTGGTAAAACACAATATCAATATTATAGTATAGATATAAGCTCAAGAGATCCGCAAAGAAATACGGATAACCCGAGGTCGTAGTCCGTGTGAAGGATGAATGGAATTTCGAATTCCCGATTCGTGAAACGTGTCGTGAAAGTGGTAAAAAGTGATTTAAATGAGATTACACTAATGAAATAGTAAATGAAGCACAAATAATCAACTAAACACGTAATTCAAGTAAAGCAACTAGAAACGTAACGTAGAATCGAAAACGTAAGCTAAAACGGAAAATTAATGTTAACGTACGAAATAAAACGCGACTTTTAAGCTACGCTACTCCTACGGACTTGGAAATAATTTTCAAAAATTAAAAATGATAAAAGAAAATTTTGAGAAAAAGAAAAATATTTTTTTTTGACTTTTTATTTATTTTTTATAAATTAAAAACTATTTTAACTAATTAAAAATTAAAAGAAAATACAAATAAAGTGAGAAAAATGAAAATTAAATTTTGAAAATTATAAAATAACTAAAAAGAAATTTTAAAACTAAAAACTAATTTTTTTGGCTTTTTATGTAATTTTTGGAAATTAAAAAGTATTAAAACTAATTAAAAATTCAAAATAAATTCAAAATAATTGAGAAAAATGCAAAATAAATTTCTAAAATTCTAAAATAACTAAAAATAATTTTTTAATATTTTTTGGATTTTTCTGGGGTTTTTCTGATTTTTTTGTATTTTTTAGTAATTAAAAAGTAATTAAAAATGATTAAAAATGAAAATTAAATAGGAAAAATAGCAAATGAGCTCAGAAAAATATGAAAATTTCAGGGAAAATCTAAAATATTATTTTGAATCTAGGAAAAATTTAAAAATGGAAAAATAAACACTGGAAGTACTGATTAGCTCTAAACTGCTTATTTGAAATAGCTTATTTATAAGCAAAAGTTGACCCAGTTGACCAAAACTTTTTCCAAATGTATTTTTGACTTTAATAAGCTCAAGTGAACAGAAGAAAAGCAAAACACAACTCAGAAGCACAGGTAATGATCAAACAAGTTCAAATAAGCAAAGAGAAATAAGCCAAAAGCATAAGCTGATAAGCAACAAGCAATAATACCAACTGAAATAGATACTATGGGCACTAATGATCTCAGATAACCAACAAAACTCAACTTATGAGCCAAGGAACAAAATTGCAGCCCTACTATAAATGGCAGACTTAGTATTCAATGTGCTCAACTGAATAAGCTCTTAAGGTGAGTAGATAAGCTGAGACCAGCAAACTTATGGGTTCAAACTATACACTGACCACCAGAGGTCTTAATTCCACAAATTAAACAGACTATAAATCCAATTTATTGAATCTCAAGCTGCTTAGAAATAGTCCTAAGAGCTTATGTGCAGGGGAAAATAGTTCAAGCAGGCAAGTTCCAAAAGCTTTTAAGATAAGCAAATAAGATCTAAACCAAAATTTTCTTTTTGTTTATGATTCTCAAACTGCCAAAGTGTTCAAAACAACTTTCCAAATGAATTTTTGAATACAAGATGAGTACTGTGATCTTCCTTGAAAATCTGACCAAAACAGTCAACCAAAACCTTTTGACTTTTTGATGAACACAAAACTTTGATCAAAATGAGATTTAATTACTAAGTTTTAACTGAAAATGTTATAATTACCCAGAGTATGAATGAAATAAGCTAAAACACTAGCTTATGCAACTACTATGAAACTTATGCAACTATTTGTTATGCAAGAATTATTAGACAGAGGTGATTTTTACTTTTCTGAAGCAACCTACTAAAATTTATGCTAGATTATATCTAATGCAACCTAAGTGAGATGTTTGAACTATTAATTACTTCTGTAAGAACCTTAAGATCAGCAAACCACAACTTCCCAAACACCCCTTCAATGAACTGTTTCAACCAAAATTCCACCACAGACCCACTCAATGCTGAACCAAATCTCAAACTCAGATCCAACAATGATTCACTGATGCAAATAACTCTCAGAAAACACAGATCTCAGATGTAATACACTCAGAAAAATAGATCCACAGATGATGACAGATGAATATTGAATGAAACAGTTAATATCAAACCACAATCTAATCAATAAACAGCTAAACAGATGAATCAAACAACTAGCACTCAACTATTATCAGAATTAAACAAGTAATAACAATCAATAAAAAGTAGATAAGCACAGATCTATACTACTTATACTAATTTAGAGGAATTAAAAAATCACAAAACACTTACAAATCCACCTCAGCTAAACAGAGGTGGTCTCCCACACAGCCTATCTTTAGATAGGCTAACTGCTTCCTTTGTTAGCTACCTTTAATCTCCAAATAAGCTGAGCTTTTGAAATTAGCTATTAGTTTGACCAACAGTTGACTTTTGTGTTTTTTGAGAGTTTGATGAAACAATGACTAAGAAAATTATATGATAACAGAAAATAACTATTTGAATGAATAAAAACTGATTTGAAATATTATTATATATATTATTATTTATTTTATTTATTTATTTATTTTATTTTTTTTATGATGAACAAAGACTGAATTGAAAAGTTATTTGACTAATGTTAATTCCAAACTGAAAAGCAGAATATAATAAGCAATAATAAGAGTAAAAAAAACAATAAGCTGAAATAAACTTGAATTCTATTAATCAAAAGGAAATTAGTACAATGCTTTTAAAAAGAAATTACAATGAAAACTTAAGAACAGAAAACTAAAACAATTCAAAAACCTACACACCTATCTACATGAAGGAGGGGGGTATATATAGGAGCTGAGGGGATGCTTCTGAATTGCCATGTCACTGATCCTCGCCACTTTTGTGCTTTCTCTTAGTCTATATCCACCATTAGATCACACTTGATCCCCAAGTTTCATTTTGAGCCTTTGGATTGATTGATGTGATGTGACCCATCCTCCGTGTGTGCTCTGATTGGTACACGTTTCATTCTCTGACACCTGACACCCTGTCAGTCTTCTAGAACATTTAATTAGTGGGTAATAATTACCCAATCAGGGTAATTTTGGGGTAACTTGGGATTGGTGAAATTAGGGTTCTAGGGGGGAATTGTAACTTTCTGGGTAAGGTATTATTTGGGGGGCGGGAAATGAAATTGGGGGGTTTTATTGTTTTGCGTTGACCGGGTTTGTTAAATGGGTTGACCGGGTTTATAAGGTGGACCGGGTTAAGGTTTAAGGGAGTTGGGCTAGTTATCTTGGGCTTGGGGTGTAAGTGGGTATTTGTTTGTTACTATTTGGACTAGGCTAATTTAGTGGATCCGGTTGTGTAAAAAGGTTTAGGATTAGTTTTATTATCAAGGACCAATTTTGCATAATTTGAAATATTAGGGACCAAAACTGTCAAATCTCAAAAATATCTTCCAAGGGTAATTGTTGTAATTTTCTGAATCATGAAGATCTTTTTGGACTTTTCTTCGAATAATTCTTCAAAGGACCACTTTTGTAATTATCTGAAACTTGAGGGACTAAATTTGCCAACTTCTCAAACTTTGACCAGGGACCAATTATGAAACATTGTGAAAGGCTGAGGACTTTCATTGATCATTTTGCTTCCCCGGCTCCGGCTTTTAACCTTTTTTCCCATCCCGTGCTCGTTTTCGTCGGTTTTGGTGTCATTTTTGTTCATTTTTCTCATATCCGTACCTGCACATACACAAATACAAAAACATGCATTCTCTTGGCATTTTTGGTTAGTATTTGGTAATTTTGGTCTGAAATAAGGCCTAAAAAGGATGAGTGAATAAGCACTCATCAAAATCCCCCAGACTAAGGTATTGTCGTGCCCTCACGCAATGTCATCACCTCACACTTAAGAGATAAAAAATTTCAAAACCTCTCTTTACTGACGTTGTAAAGTAGCAATGATGTTCAAAAGAGATAATAAAATCATTTATTCTCAAAAACGCTCCGTTTTCCGATTTTTGTGAATAATAACTACAACTACTATTTTTGTACTTTTTTCATTTTTATATATGTGACGGTTTGCCTTGACTTTCATTATCAATTCTTATCTGTTGATAATTTTCAGGGTCAACGAGTAGAAACACTTCTCACAGAGAAGAGACCGTACGGATAAAAATCGTCATCCTTGATTTTTCACAAGCTCCCAAACTAAGCGTAAAATCGAAATCATTGTTTATCCAGAAGTTAGATGCTAACACTACCCACAAAAGTTACTTGTGTATTACCTCTTGTCCCCAAGTCCTAAGTTTTGTATCTAAAGATTTTAATTTGTGAGAAATGAATTGCTTCATATTTTCTCGTTTCGATATTTGTTAGTCCGATAAGAGCACAAAATTTGAACGCTAAGTAGTTTCCAAACTTTCCCTCGAAAACCCCTGCATACAGAAATCGGGTCCACATGAAGGTCTCTGATTTAACACGATTTGTGGAGATCCCCCTTTTTATTTACGACCGAGACATACCATGTTTGATACCCGAAACGGAAGCTTTTTATTAGGGAAACCCCCGGAGTCGAAGCTTGGCATTTTTGCATAATCATAAGCACTTTAATAATACTTTGGTCCTTAGTCCTTTATTCTTTTACAGTCAACGGTTTATGAGCCGCCAAGATGTAAGAGCTTTATTATGACTTTGGATTTCTATCCGCTGCTTTTTGTAGCTTTGGATTCCTCTGCCTTTTTATTTGGCTTTGGACTATTATTATCGATATTCATAACTATATGCCAAACCCCGAGTCCTACGGCTTTTACTAAGATCACAACATCGGCTGCGAACCGGCAAGATGCAATAGTCTATTTCACCGTAACACTGGCAGTACCTCAATGTGTACCAAACTCCCATATGCAGAGATTTTGTTGGGAACGATAAAAAACTAAGTATTGCCCAAACCGTATACCCTTAATTAATCCTAGACATCTATTTATATATATTGGTGACGCTGCTGATGGGAACAAGGAGGCCACAAGTACCTCTCGTGGGTTTTTTAAATCCCAGTAATGCGATCCGTGTATAGCACGAAACTTCTAAATAAACTCTATCATTCCTCGATCTCCGCAAATTAAAATCCCAAATAATGAGATCCGCGGATGCTTAGCCATAATCTTTTGATTATTTTGGTTACGGGAAACGAGCTAGGGCTCAACTCGCCCGGTCAAGTCGGAACATTTATTTCTACTCTCGCCGGTAGGAAAGTCAAAACAAGGTGTCAAAACTTATTATTCATATCATATATATTTTTTCATTTTTTTTTTTTTTTTTTTTTTTTTTTTTTTTTTGCATAATAAAGCGGTGACAAAATTTAAAATTTTTGGTGGAAAACGGAGTTGCGTAAATTAACAGCTCAGACGATGGTACAGGTCAATCGAATCGAAGATTCACCCCCCAGACTAAAGTGAAACATTGTCCTCAATGTTTTAAGGGTACGGGTAATTCTACGTAAAATCTAAGGCCGTTTATTAAGTTTTCCAAGAGATAAACGTTAGTCGATAAGATTTTGGATATGGTGAATTTCCGAAAGAGCAGCGAAGGATGAGACTCGAGTGGAGAGAACGACAAACCACGAGCACGAGAGTCCTCAAACTTCGGGGAAATTCCTGAACATTCAACAACAACCACGAAAACACGAGTTTGGAAAGGGTCGCCCCCCTCACGTCACGTTACTTAAGAAAATAGAAAATAAAGAAAATGAAATTGGATAAGCATGGGGTGCCTCCCACGTAGCGCTTGTTTTTGTTCACTGAGTCACATGAGCTTGACTCGATCCCCGAATTAATTCGTCCTTGGGGAGAGCAAATGGAGAATAATCTCCATCGGGCTTTCATTCAAAATATTTTGAAAAACATAAGACTTAATTGAAAGTTCCATCCCGAAGAGATAACCACTGGTATTTTAATGTTGAAAACGTTTAGAAACGATACCGGGCTCAAATACAACATCCTCACTCCCCACGGAGTGAAGGATAAGAGAAACCACACCAAACATTACAAATGGCAAGAAAGTCATGATAACAATCTTGTAAAACTCATCCTCATCAAAAGAGAACTTCATAATTGTGAAATTATGACTTTTATCATTTAAGCTCCTTTTAAAATCCTTTCCGGGCGGGAGGGTTGGGAAAAACTTTTCATTAAAACTTTCATTCTTAAGAACACCACCCGGATCATGATCAACTTCAAGATCAAAATTGAAACTTTCATATTCAGGTTTAGAAAACTTTTCAATTTCAAATTTATCAAAACGAAATGATTCAAACTCCGGAAGAGAGATAAAAGCATGAGAAGTGGTACTGCCACGACTCGTCTCTTCCGAGTGATTGAAATGAAAAGTTTCATACGTTGTATCAGAAAAATCAGAACGATAAGTGGGATTGCCACTCATTTCTTCAGTCGTATCAAAGGAGAAACTCTCAAAGTCTGGTAAAAATTCCTCGAGCTCGGGCTCTAGAAGATCGTCAACTATAAACTCAATCTTCGTCTTAACTTTATCCGGAGGGATTAATGATTCATCGTTCAACAAATTGTTAAGAAAAATAATATCCCCCTCCGAATCAAAGTAAGAATCGTCAATCTCAGAAAACGGAATCGTATCAATAGCAAGGAATCCATCGACCTCTTCCCAAAAAGAATCATGTTCCTCAACTGGAGGAAATGATGGGGAAGAGTCGGAGACGAACGTTTTCACAAAATCATCAAATGAATAATCACAAACATCAACGCTTTTAACGGAATACTTCTTTGATTTCGAAGCATCGGCTTTAAAAATCATTATATCATCATCATGTCGTAAAGTTAGAGTATCCTCAAAATGATCGACTAGGGCTTTTGCGGTTCGTAAAAATGGTCTCCCTAGTATAAGTGGAACTCTCGGATCGGCCTCAAAATTCACAACAACAAAGTCGGCTGGGAAAGTGCACGAATTAACTTGAACAAATACATCTTCAGCAATTCCGACCGGATGCGTAATCGTACGATTAGCGAGCTCCAAAGTCATTCGAGTTGGTTTAAGTTCTCCCATTCCAAGTTGTTTATAGATTGACAAAGGCATAAGGTTAATGCTTGCACCTGAATCGGCCAGTGCATTGCAAACCTCTTGATCTTTTAACGAACAAGGTATGAGAAACTTTCCCGAATCTCCAAGCTTCTCGGGAAGCTTTTTGAGAAGCATAGCGGAGCATTGAGCATTAATCGGTGTTTCAGCTAATTCAAGCAATTTTTCTTTGTTACTTATGAGATTTTTAAACGTTGAGGCAAACTTTGGCATATAAACAAGAGCATCCATGAAACTGATATCAAAGTGCAATTTTTGAAAAATATCGAGAAACTTTTTCATTTGTTTTTTAGATTTTGCATGGAGCTCTTCATCATTAAATCGTGATGGATATGGCAATTTAGACTTGTATTTCACATTGTTCTCAGAAACGACTCTTTCTTTATCTTTTGACGTTTGGACAACCGGAGGTTGGACGTTTTCGGAACCTCCGTTATTAGTAGGAGGTACCGGGTCCTTTGTCGCCTCGGTCTCACGGTCCACTACCTTAGGGGGAGGAGAAAAAGAGGTAGTCGGAACCGTGGGTTCATATATAGCACCACTACGTGTCGTAATTGCCTTAATCTCGCCCCTCGGGTTAGCAATTGTGTTGCTCGGAAGAGAACCAGACGTCGATGCTTGATTCATTTGCATAAAACTGCTCATCATTTGCTTAAGCTCATTCGTTTGTTGAGTCATGGTTGTGTCGATCTCCTTCTTAAGTTCAACCCTCATGTTGTTGATTTGATTTTGCATTGCTCGAATGTTAACATCGTTCGTTTTCATGTAATTAGCAAGCTCAGGAGAAGGTTGCGGTGGTTGATAAACTTGTTGTGGTGGAGGGACTTGATAATTCGTTCCACGGTTTTGATTGTAACCTTGGTTTTGATAACCTTGGTTAGTTTGAGGATAACGGTTTTGATTAGTTTGCACGGGTGGAAACCCAGGTGGACTTGTTTGGTTAGCATGAAAGTCTTGGTTTTGATTGTAGTTTACGGCTGCTACGTTAGCATTATAAACTTGGCCATCGGTGGCTTGACAATCATAATACTGATGCGGTCCACCACAAATCACACATTTTTCATTAACGGCTTTAACGGGCTCGGGTTTTTGGTTCTACGACTTAAACTCTTTCATCATACAACGGATAGCGTCGGCAAGTTCGGCCAATTCCGATGATTGGACCGACGAAGGTGAAGGAGGAGTAAAAGAAGTCACTTTCGAAACATTCGGTTTGTTACGAGAAGTCGGAACCTTAGATTTGTTCTCAATGATCGTCAAAATATCCCTAGGCGTACGATTCAAGATATTGCCACTGGCGGCTGCGTTTAAAGAATCTTGATCGTTTTGCGTCAAAGCATTATAAAACGTGTCGATTTGGTGTAATTCGGAGAAACCATGGTGAGGACATTTTCGAAGAAGATCCTTAAAGCGTTCCCAAGCCTCACCAAAGTTCTCATCAAAACGTTGTTGAAAATTAGTTATATCATTCTTAAGATTAGTCGTTTTGGACGGCGGAAAGAAATGATTAACAAATTTCGAGACGAGTTCTTCCCATGTGTGAATTGATCGAGGGGGTTCTTTTTCGAGCCAAATCCGGGCTGAACCCTCGAGTGAAAATGGGAACAACATCAATTTGATAGCATCGTGAGGAACATCCTTAAATTTCAAAGTCGAAGTTAGCTTATTAAACCATCGGATGTGTGCGTGAGGATCGTCCCTCTCAAAACCGTGAAATTGTTTTGACGTAACAAGTTGAATCAATCCAGTTTTAAGTTCAAAATTATCGGAAAGGATTGGTGGTAAAACAATTGCATCCCCGTATCCCTCGGTGGGACACTGGAGCAATTCTTGCATAGTACGTTGATCGTAAACCGGTTGTGGTCCCATCGGAGAGATCACATTGTTTTGGATACCACCCATCGGCGGGGGTCCCAAGTGTTGTTCGTTCGGGTTCATTTCCTCCGTATTAGGAAATAGAACTCGGTGTGTGTGACGAAACAAACTTTCCGGATTTGAAAGTGGTGAAACAAGTCGTTTAGACGTAGAACGTGTGTTCATACACCACAAAAATCAAATTTTTGAAAAATAAAAGGAAAACAAATTTGAAAAAGAAAAATCTTTTTGTATTTTTGTTTTTGGAAAACAAAATTTGAAAACTTAAAACTTTTATTTTCTTTTGTTTTTCAAACGTTACGTTAATTGTAAACCGTTTCCCTTAATCTACTAGCGACGGAACGGGAGAGAAGAATGGATCTCTCTTCAGCTTGCAATTTAATGTCAAAGCTTCCGTATTTTCCGCTTATTCGGTTGTAGAATTAAAGTAATCCGTCTAGCAACTAATTTCACGCGTAGTTATATTGAGATACCTATTTGGTTTACAACGCCCTTTCTTTCGATCGGGTCGAGGCTGTAACTTTATTTTTTTATTTTTTTTGTGTTTTTGAAAACACTTTAGGAAAAGTGTTTTGGATTTTTCAATTTTTATAGTTTTTATAGAAAATATATACAAGGAAGGTTTTCAAAACACAATTTCGAAAAACGAAAACGAAAAATTCACTTCAACCTTCCCCGGCAGCGGCGCCAAAATTTGATTCGTGGTAAAACACAATATCAATATTATAGTATAGATATAAGCTCAAGAGATCCGCAAAGAAATACGGATAACCCGAGGTCGTAGTCCGTGTGAAGGATGAATGGAATTTCGAATTCCCGATTCGTGAAACGTGTCGTGAAAGTGGTAAAAAGTGATTTAAATGAGATTACACTAATGAAATAGTAAATGAAGCACAAATAATCAACTAAACACGTAATTCAAGTAAAGCAACTAGAAATATAACGTAGAATCGAAAACGTAAGCTAAAACGGAAAATTAACGTTAACGTACGAAATAAAACGCGACTTTTAAGCTACGCTACTCCTACGGACTTGGAAATAATTTTCAAAAATTAAAAATGATAAAAGAAAATTTTGAGAAAAAGAAAAATATTTTTTTTGACTTTTTATTTATTTTTTATGAATTAAAAACTATTTTAACTAATTAAAAATTAAAAGAAAATACAAATAAAGTGAGAAAAATGAAAATTAAATTTTGAAAATTATAAAATAACTAAAAAGAAATTTTAAAACTAAAAACTAATTTTTTTGGCTTTTTATGTAATTTTTGGAAATTAAAAAGTATTAAAACTAATTAAAAATTCAAAATAAATTCAAAATAATTGAGAAAAATGCAAAATAAATTTCTAAAAATCTAAAATAACTAAAAATAATTTTTTAATATTTTTTGGATTTTTCTGGGGTTTTTCTGATTTTTTTGTATTTTTTAGTAATTAAAAAGTAATTAAAAATGATTAAAAATGAAAATTAAATAGGAAAAATAGCAAATTAGCTCAGAAAAATATGAAAATTTCAGGGAAAATCTAAAATATTATTTTGAATCTAGGAAAAATTTAAAAATGGAAAAATAAACACTGGAAGTACTGATTAGCTCTAAACTGCTTATTTGAAATAGCTTATTTATAAGCAAAAGTTGACCCAGTTGACCAAAACTTTTTCCAAATGTATTTTTGACTTTAATAAGCTCAAGTGAACAGAAGAAAAGCAAAACACAACTCAGAAGCATAGGTGATGATCAAACAAGTTCAAATAAGCAAAGAGAAATAAGCCAAAAGCATAAGCTGATAAGCAACAAGCAATAATACCAACTGAAATAGATACTATGGGCACTAATGATCTCAGATAACCAACAAAACTCAACTTATGAGCCAAGGAACAAAATTGCAGCCCTACTATAAATGGCAGACTTAGTATTCAATGTGCTCAACTGAATAAGCTCTTAAGGTGAGTAGATAAGCTGAGACCAGCAAACTTATGGGTTCAAACTATACACTGACCACCAGAGGTCTTAATTCCACCAATTAAACAGACTATAAATCCAATTTATTGAATCTCAAGCTGCTTAGAAATAGTCCTAAGAGCTTATGTGCAGGGGAAAATAGTTCAAGCAGGCAAGTTCCAAAAGCTTTTAAGATAAGCAAATAAGATCTAAACCAAAATTTCTTTTTGTTTATGATTCTCAAACTGCCAAAGTGTTCAAAACAACTTTCCAAATGAATTTTTGAATACAAGATGAGTACTGTGATCTTCCTTGAAAATCTGACCAAAACAGTCAACCAAAACCTTTTGACTTTTTGATGAACACAAAACTTTGAACAAAATGAGATTTAATTACTAAGTTTTAACTGAAAATGTTATAATTACCCAGAGTATGAATGAAATAAGCTAAAACACTAGCTTATGCAACTACTATGAAACTTATGCAACTATTTGTTATGCAAGAATTATTAGACAGAGGTGATTTTTACTTTTCTGAAGCAACCTACTAAAATTTATGCTAGATTATATCTAATGCAACCTAAGTGAGATGTTTGAACTATTAATTACTTCTGTAAGAACCTTAAGATTAGCAAACCACAACTTCCCAAACACCCCTTCAATGAACTGTTTCAACCAAAATTCCACCACAGACCCACTCAATGCTGAACCAAATCTCAAACTCAGATCCAACAATGATTCACTGATGCAAATAACTCTCAGAAAACACAGATCTCAGATGTAATACACTCAGAAAAATAGATCCACAGATGATGACAGATGAATATTGAATGAAACAGTTAATATCAAACCACATTCTAATCAATAAACAGCTAAACAGATGAATCAAACAACTAGCACTCAACTATTATCAGAATTAAACAAGTAATAACAATCAATAAAAAGTAGATAAGCACAGATCTATACTACTTATACTAATTTAGAGGAATTAAAAAATCACAAAACACTTACAAATCCACCTCAGCTAAACAGAGGTGGTCTCCCACACAGCCTATCTTTAGATAGGCTAACTGCTTCCTTTGTTAGCTACCTTTAATCTCCAAATAAGCTGAGCTTTTGAAATTAGCTATTAGTTTGACCAACAGTTGACTTTTGTGTTTTTTGAGAGTTTGATGAAACAATGACTAAGAAAATTATATGATAACAGAAAATAACTATTTGAATGAATAAAAATGATTTGAAATATTATTATATATATTATTATTTATTTATTTTTATTTATTTATTTTTTTTTATGATGAACAAAGACTGAATTGAAAAGTTATTTGACTAATGTTAATTCCAAACTGAAAAGCAGAATATAATAAGCAATAATAAGAGTAAAAAAAAAACAATAAGCTGAAATAAACTTGAATTCTATTAATCAAAAGGAAATTAGTACAATGCTTTTAAAAAGAAATTACAATGAAAACTTAAGAACAGAAAACTAAAACAATTCCAAAACCTACACACCTATCTACATGAAGGAGGGGGGTATATATAGGAGCTGAGGGGATGCTTCTGGATTGCCATGTCACTGATCCTCGCCACTTTTGTGCTTTCTCTTAGTTCATATCCACCATTAGATCACACTTGATCCCCAAGTTTCATTTTGAGCCTTTGGATTGATTGATGTGATGTGACCCATCCTCCGTGTGTGCTCTGATTGGTACACGTTTCATTCTCTGACACCTGACACCCTGTCAGTCTTCTAGAACATTTAATTATTGGGTAATAATTACCCAATCAGGGTAATTTTGGGGTAACTTGGGTGTGGTGAAATTCGGGTTCTAGGGGGAATAGTAACTTTCTGGGTAAGGTATTATTTGGGGGGCGGGAAATGAAATTGGGGGGTTTTATTGTTTTGCGTTGACCGGGTTTGTTAAATGGGTTGACCGGGTTTATAAGGTGGGCCGGGTTAAGGTTTAAGGGAGTTGGGCTAGTTATCTTGGGCTTGGGGTGTAAGTGGGTATTTGTTTGTTACTATTTGGACTAGGCTAATTTAGTGGATCCGGTTGTGTAAAAAGGTTTAGGATTAGTTTTATTATCAAGGACCAATTTTGCATAATTTGAAATATTAGGGACCAAAACTGTCAAATCTCAAAAATATCTTCCAAGGGTAATTGTTGTAATTTTCTGAATCATGAAGATCTTTTTGGACTTTTCTTCGAATAATTCTTCAAAGGACCACTTTTGTAATTATCTGAAACTTGAGGGACTAAATTCGCCAACTTCTCAAACTTTGACCAGGGACCAATTATGAAACATTGTCTAAGGCTGAGGACTTTCATTGATCATTTTGCTTCCCCGGCTCCGGCTTTTAACCTTTTTCCCATCTCGTGCTCGTTTTCGTCGGTTTTGGTGTCGTTTTTGTTCATTTTTCTCATATCCGTACCTGCACATACACAAATACAAAAACATGCATTCTCTTGGCATTTTTGGTTAGTATTTGGTAATTTTGGTCTGAAATAAGGCCTAAAAAGGATGAGTGAATAAGCACTCATCACTCTACTTATAGTTCTTTGGTTGCTGAGCCTGTTTGTGAAGGAGTTAACGTGTCTATTCCACGTAGAGTAGTAGAAAAGGTTAGTGCAAGTCTTGAATACACTCTATATGGCTACTTTATTGGTAATAGAATAGCGTTTCCAGTGGTTGAATACTATGTTAGAAATAATTGGGCTAAGTATGGTTTGAAAAAGATCATGATGAATGCAAAAGGTTTTTTCTTTTTTAAATTCGATACTCAGGCTGGTTTAGAAGCGGTGTTGGAAGAAGGACCTTGGATGATACGTAAATCACAGATCATTCTCAAGAAATGGTCAATTGATACTAGCTTATGTAAGGAAGAGCTGACTCGTATTCCGATATGGGTTAAATTACATGATGTGCCTATTCAAGTTTTTGATGATGATGGTATCAACTTGATTGCTTCATTTATTGGCAAACCTATTATGTTGGATTCTTACACAAGCTCTATGTGTAAGGATTCTTGGGGTAGAAGTAGTTTTGCTCGGTGCTTAATCGAGGTTGGTTCAGAGGATGAGCTCGTAGAAGTTATTACTATTGATGTCCCCTCTCTTACAGGGGATGGGTTTACTAAAGAATCTATTCGAGTTGAGTATGAGTGGAGGCCTCCTAGGTGCACATCATGTAAGATTTTGGGCATATCTATGAGCATTGTACTAAAAAGGTGATTACTCCTCCAGTTGCTACTACTTCAAATGTCGTTACTCCTTCTACTATGCATGATAACGATGGTTTCCAAAAGGTGTGTCATAAGAAGAAGAAAGGTAAAGCCCAGTCTGGTAAAGGGAGTCAGGTTGGTACTTTTATCATACAGGCTTTCAGGTATGAGCCAAAGAAGACTACTAGTGAACCAAAAAAGGGAGCTACTATTAGGAGTAGTGTGCCTACATCGTCATCTATGTTGCAGTCTAAAGGTTCCTCCTCTAAGGAAGGTGAAGTTTCTACGTCAAATACTTATGCTGCTTTGGCTACTGAATAAGATGGTGATGATGATTGTGTTGAAGACGTGTTTGATGAATCGGCTAATTTATTTACTACCTCTACTAAAGGTGGAAGTTCATCATTCACGGCAGTTGTTGGTTAGCTTGTTTTTGTTTTGATTCTTGTTCTAGTTTCATTGACTCTAGAGTTGTTAAGAGCTTTTGGCATGTCATAAGCTCTAGGTTAGTTGTCTATCAGGCTGTTTTAGCTTGAGGTTAATGTGGTACTTCAGCCACATTCCATCTGTACTCAAACGTTTTGGTTTAATTTATTTACCAGGGTGCAGGATTACTCCCCTTTACAAAAAAAAAAATATATTTTTTCATTGGTATAATTTTCATAAAGTATTATATAACGCAAATAAAAATATTTAAGGTCAAAGTTGAACTAAAAAGACCTCAAAAAGTCAAACCCGACATTTATTTTGGGACGGAGAGAGTAACGTTTTATAGATCTTTAATATTAAAAATATACTAATGCAGTTAAAGCTCGCGAGCCTAATCGAGATTTGTATGTAAAACTATACAAGTTTATCTATCTATACTACATACAAAGAGAAAACACATTTGCTTAAAACTTGAATACTTAAAAAAAATGGATTATGTTGTAACACTAAAATACCGTTACTTATAAAAGAAAACGCAAATTATTAAATATTTGAATACTTAATTACAATTAAAACCAATTACTTTCTTCACTTTCACTTACTTTACACTAATAAATACATAAAAAATTTACACCCACAAATTAACTTTGCTGTAAATCGTCGCTGTTATGCACCAATAACAATGATTAAAAAAAAGTTTGTTATACACAATTATTCCGCACTAATATATAAATACAAAAGTTACACAAGCGGGGTGTTTCTTTTTGATTGTGTCAAAATCAATTATTATAATATAGTAGTATAGTATCGAAATGATCCGCACAAAATACGGATCACCCGAGTCGTATCCGTACGAAGGTGAATGGAATCAAGGAATATTGATTCGTGTAAATCGTGAATTGAAAAGTGGTGAAAGTAAAAATGTGATCAAGAAATTCAAATAATAACAAACAATTATGAATTATGCAAGAGGTACAAGCTAGATATGCACTAAAATGAAAAATGTAAAAACGGAAATGCAAACGCGTTTATTTAAAACGTAACTTTAGTTGAAAAATGATCCTACAAACGTGAAACAATTTTCTAAAAATCTTAAACTAATAAAATGAATTTCCAGAAAAAGAAAATTATTTTTTTGACTTTTCTTTTATTTTCTATGAATTTATTTTGCTTTTTGTATTTTTTAAATGAATTAAAAATTAAGGAAAATAGAAAAATAAAAGAGAAAAATGAAATTTAATTTCTGAAAAATCTAAAATATTATAAAAGAATTTTCTAAAATATTTTTGTATTTTTTATGGCTTTTTCTGACTTTTTATGGATTTTTGTTTATTAAAAATTATTTAAAAATGATTAAAATCAAAGGAAAATTAAGAAAAATACCAAAACACCTCAGAAAAATCTAAAAAATTACTAGAACATCTAAAATAATAAAAGTAGCTTGGAGAAAAATTTTGAAACAAAAATAAGCTGAACAAGTGCTTTTTCAATGAAAACTGCTTATTCACAAGTGCTTATTGTTAAACACTTGTGACAAATCTGATTGGAACTTTAAGACACTGATGATATATGATATAATATGCTTAAATGTACCAAAGAACAACTCTCAATTAGCTCAGAAATTCAGGTAATAAGCAGACAGATGAAATAAGCAATGAAACAATCCCAAACAGCAAACAGAAATGAAACTCAATAAGCCAGAAGCATAAAAACCCTCAAACTCACTTAAGTATCAACTAATAAGCTCAGTAACAATCTCAAATTCACAGATATAAGCTCAAATTCAAATTGCAGGCCTAATATACTCAACAGCTAACAGAGTCCAATGTCCACTCTATCAGACAACAATAAGCTGCTAGAATAAGCTCAAATTCACAAACTTATGGGGGCAAAAGCTCTATTGTACAACTGAGTATCAAATTCAATCCAAAGCTCTGTCACAATTAATCATTAACTAGACTAAAATTGATCAACAACAGCAGCTAATGAACCACAAATACTGATATTAGTTGACTTTTAAATGACCACTAAACTTTGACCAAATTGAGTTTCAAATGAACAAATCTACTCCTATGTGTAATTTTAAGCTAATTCTAAACTGGATTAAGCTATATTAATGAATTATAAAACTACAACCCCAATTTCACTAACTATTTTCTAATGCACCTAACTGTTTATAAGAATTGAAATCTACTTTTACTTAATATGAGCTACACTACTGTTATGATGATTTAAAACTCAATTTCTACACTAGTAAAACCTATGTGATACAGTGATCAAGCAATCCAAATACAATTCCACACAGAAACAATCTCATCCAAATACTCCCTTTTAGTGAAAGCAATACTACAATTCTTATAAAATGATCACACAGATCCACCAATTCAAACAAATTCACTTCAAAATCACTAAATAACAGCTTAACAATCAACAATAAGCTACTAAGTCTGCCAACTAATCAACAACTCAGATCCACACCAAGACAGATGCTCAGTTAAGTAACAGTGACACAGATCCACAAACAGATGCAGTAATCTAATCACACAAACTCTAATCTCTACTAAATTTACTTCTAAATCAGTAAACAATACCAATAAAACAGTAAACTCACAACAAATACCAATTATCACAGATTTAATAGAAACTAAGGATTAGAAACTAAACTTACAAAGATATAACCACCTCAGCAAGAACAGAGGTAGATCACTTTGCTTGCCTATCTCTAGGATAGGCAGAGACCATCCATGTCTGTCTCAACATATCCAATACATCAGCAAATCCAATAGACCAAGTCCCTTTGACTTTTGTTGACTATCAATGATCACCTTTGAAAATTGAATGAAAACACAATCACTAAAACTACAGAGCTTGAATGAACTATATAGAAACTAATTGAGCTTATTTGAAAGCTTATCAAAACAGAATGAAGACATTTTTTTATTTTTTTATTTTTTTGATTTTTTATTTATTTTCTGAAAATGTTTTAACTGAATTGAAAGTGATGCGTGGGAATTGCACCAGGCTTTACCTCTCGAGGGATCTCGAGAAGCTTACAACCCCCACCAGGCAGTGTACCTGATCGTTGTAGTATAGTATAGTGACAAGTACCGGGGGATTGATCGTTCAGCTAGGAATAGTGTCGCTAGGATTAGAAAACCTAAATACTAGTTCTAAAGGTGAGAGATGATTCTTTTTGTATTTTTTATATTTTTTAGAAAGCAAGTAAAAATCTCGGGTTTGAAGGATTTGGGCAGAATTAGTTGCTAGTCAACTAACCCAATACTAAAGATGCAATCAAAATAAAATACTAGAAATGAAAATAAACTAAATTATACTAAGATTGTGAGCAATAAGTGGAGAAAATGTGTTTACTTAGATTTCACTACTCCCTAGACATCTTTTACATGTTAATTACTTGTTATAGTTGCATGGATGACGGTTTGTATTCCTTAATACCATTCATGGGGTATCGCACATAACTCCCCAATTCTATGAGCTCTTATCTCCTCCTATACCATGCCCAGCACAACCATAGGGATTATAAACAGTGGCTCATGCATTAAATACAACCAATAAAGACCTTAGTGCAATAGGTTCATGTTTCCTAAGACGTTCAAGCATGTTACCATTTGGAGATCTGCTAGTTTTCTTAAGCCTAACATATAAATTCATTCATCCAAAACAATTATAAACAAGTAATCAACACATAATTAACATCTAGGTTTCATTAGCTCCAAGCAAACACAAGATAGATCTAGCCTAACATGATGAATTAAGACAAGAACAAGATATAGACAACCAACACATAGACATATTGATTGAATTAAAAGAACACTTATCTCAATTACACATGAAAGGTATCAAGGGCTTAGAACCCTTGAAAAACCTGTAAAATATGCACCAAGTTCGTACTTAGGGTTTCTCCAAAACTTCTCTCTTTTTAATGTGAAAATTAGAAAACTATATATAGGAAAAGGGGTCTGACGGCGTCAAGACCAATCTTGTAACGCCGTCACCTCGCCGCCAAAACTCTTCTCGGACTGCCTTGATCTTCTTCTGACGCCGTCATGTATTAGCATTTCCAGGCCGTCATGATCTTTACTCTTGACGCCCTACTTCGTGACGCCGTCCAATATGTACTGGGTCGTCATGGAATTTGCTCTTGACGCCGTCAGGGTGTTACTCTTGACGCCGTCACTTACTGTTCCCAGCAAGGAAAATTAAGACTTTGGCGTTTTCTTCACTTTTATGCTCCAAAAACGTCCGAATTGCTTCCTTTTCCAGATTTCACTCCCAAAGTACCTAAAATCACAAAAGGAACGATTTAGGGCAATATTTGATCAAATAAATTCAATTCCGGGCTTAAATGACCCCCTAAAAGTGGTTCATTTTTCGCCTCATCATATACCCTTACACTTGAGATTTGCTTGTCCTCAAGCAAATGCGCTTTTATTCTAATCAAAATACAAGTTAGGGGTCATTTAACACTAATATAAAAGTAATTACAACAAATAATCGTTCCACTAAAGACCAATAGACAAGCACGGAGGTCATATACTAGCACCTCACAAATAGTGTTTAGATACTCACATCTCTCGGGTGTAATAAAGTTTAAATTACAATATGGAAACGGAAGATATCTCTCACTACCTGTCATAGCAAAATAGATTACCATAGGCTTGGGAAAGGATCAAACCTCCACCACATGGCGTAAGCACCTAGGATAAACTATCAAAGAGCTCTTTTAAAGGGTTGTAACGTTAGGTGTAGGGATATGAAATACACGGTTTTGTTGGATAAAGGAAGTTTTACTGGTGGCGAGTTAACAATCTTGGTTAATTACATGTACAATATGGCGTTGCTAAGCCAAGACTAGACTCGACTTAAGCTAATAAATGAAAAAATAACAAAAACATAAAATAAACATAGAATAAAAAGGGATGGTAGGCCGTATGTTTTTTCTCTTTTTCCTTTTTCTATTTTTTTTCCATACACTCTTACCCTACCATCCAAAATAATACATCATAGGGAATGAACATTCCCCTTACACTTGAATCTTTACATACTTTTACATTAAACTAATCTAATGACTCGAATTAAGAAAATCAAAACACTTGAAGCACTTTTAAGATTAACGTACATATGGGGGTAATAAATGATGTTCTTCCCCATTATCCATAAAATAAGTACTTATCCATGAGTCCCAATCGTCCCAAAACAATATGTACAAGGATATGACTCGACTTAGCAACCATGTAATCAATTAGATAGTTAACTTAGGGTTTAACAAATAACAATAATGCACTAAAAATGAGCGCATACACGGAAGGCTAAGGCGATTTGGGTGTACATTTAAGTGGGGTGTAACAAATTCTTCCTTTAAGTAAGATGCTTAAAGTTAGAAACGAAAAGATAGGCTCGGAGGGGTGTACTAGGGGTTTCGTGTACTAAAAATGAGTACAACGTTAAGGGTGTGGGAAAAATTAGTTGACTTGATTAGCCAAATAATATGACTTAAATGGTCAAGTAATTATGATACGGGTTTAAAACAAGGGTGATCCTAATGCCTCTTATCATGTAGTAAATCCTACCACACGAATGTAGTCTCACTAGCGGTCTCGGGATGCATCACTAACGCAAGTTCTAGAATCTAAATGCTACCGGTACACTCATAAGCACTAATAGTAAATGCTTTTCCTATCAAATCTAAAGGCGAACCTCACATATTTGGGTGGAAAATTTTTCTGAAAGTACGGTTATGTGCTAGTCATACAATCTCCTATCCATGAGACGCTTGCTATGGCTAAAGTTTCACTCCTAAATGTTGTAAAAAATTTTAAATTTGGCGCTAAAATTGCACTAACAAGTATTTCTCATAGTTTTATTACACATCTACCATTAAACAAAACAAACTCAAGCGAAAGTGCATATGTAAGGTATCATCTTTTTACCCTCCCCTTACACTTAAGATGAACATTGTCCCCAATGTTCAAGTAAAGAATGTAAAAGTTAAAAAATAAAAAGAATGAAATCAAATACTCCCCTGATTCGCTCGGTATGGATAATAAGGTGGCCAGGTTAAATCTTCCTCCAAGAAAATGAACAATCAAAGCTTCCCTTCCAGAATAAAAATCATCTTCTTGTCATACATAACCTGTAAATCCTGAGAAAATAGACAAAACAACCTCGCGTAAAATCGGCGGCATCCTATATAAGTTACTAAATCCTAGAAAACAAGATAAGATATAATACTTGTGGAATGAAGTTTGCAGATCTCCTGGAGATTATAAAACTTAATAATTCACAAAAACCATAAGACTCTGTTAGAAAAACAAAACCGGTAAAATTTCCAGATTTTTACACTTGACGCCGTCAAGAGTTAACTCTTGACGCCGTCAGAAGTGACCTGCAAAAATCCTTATGTTAAGTTTCCGGAAAATTTCTGGAAAAACTTGGTCCTACTTCCTGGAAAATCCTGCAAAACTTCATTATGACTCAATACAAGCATTTGACTCTAACAAATACGAATACACATGTTTATTTAATATTGTGGAGAATCATGATCGGTTTGTTTTTTAAAAACATATTTGGGGTTTCCCCTTACACTTATCTTTTGCAAAAAAATACCTTTAGGTGGAGTTAAGACTAGGCCAAAACAACAAAGTAAAGTATTTCCACTATTTAATTTAGAAACATGATCAACCAACAATAAAAATAAAGCATGCATACGGAAGCAAATAACAAACAAACAAAAATAAAATCACACAAAGCATGGGTTGCCTCCCAAGAAGCGCTTTTCTTTATTTACGAGTCTTGTAGCTAGACTCAAGGTCATATGTTACTACGTGACCTCATCATTGGTTCCACTCTCCGATTGTAGATATTCTTTGTAAAAACCAATCACCTTTTTCTCAATCGCCCCCATAATCTTTTGGGCAAATTCTTTATCGACTTTATACTTTGGTCCAAGGGCCAAGCAATCTTTGTAATAAAGACTCCTTTTTTCCCATACATAATCCATGCCCTTTTTCTTATCCTCTTCATTGATGTCCTCAAAAGCACCAACGTTGTCCTTATCAAAACGGGATATAAAGCGAAATTCTTTCATCCTATTAGGCATTCTATAAGTGATACTATCGGCGTTACTTGCAAATCGGATCGTTCCTTCTATCTCATCATATTCCAACTTAGACTCCTCAATAAACGGTTTGCCAAACACAACATTAGATAATCGACAATCAATAACATTAGCAAGATCCTCCACAATCATAAAGTCGATGACAAAAGTGAAATTACCAACAAAGACATGTAGACCTTTAACTCTCCCGACAAAGTTACAAACTCCACCGGGGTATTTGGGATCTCTTCTAGGTTCAAGTCTTGTTTTCACTATATCATTATAAACAGTTGAGGACATAATGTTGATTGGAGATTTAAAGTCAATGTAAGCATTGCTAATGTGCCTATACCCAATCATACATGGTATCTTAGCATTCTTAGGATTGCCTCTCTTTATCTTAGGTTCAATTATAGTGAAAGGAGATCGCGGGTTATCGATAAGATTATTATAATATGCAATCTCCTCCTTAGTGGGGTATAGATTAAAATAGTCATTAAGCTTCGGATCTATTTCCCCCTCTTCAAGTCCCTCAATAACATTCAAAAAGTCATTAGGCCCTAGGTCCTCATTTGAATACAAGGCGGTGGCTAGGTCACTAAATGCATGTTCGAGCTCAACCTTAATCAAACTATTAAGCTCCCTAAGTTCCCTAATCTCACTCTCAATTTGTTCACGTAACAAAGCCACTTCTCTAGGGGAAAGGGGTGGATTCGCGTTTTCCATAATGGTCAACGGAACAGTCAATGAATTTAATTTACTAACAAAGGCACAAAGAAAAAGATAGACTAAAGAAAACCTAAAAAATAAAAATAAAATCTTACTAGAAAGGAATCTAACAAGTAGACCTAATAAAAAGAGATTCTAACCTAGACAATAACTATTCCCCAGGCTGCGGCGCCAAAAACTTGATGCGTGGGAATTGCACCAGGCTTTACCTCTCGAGGGATCTCGAGAAGCTTACAACCCCCACCAGGCAGTGTACCTGATCGTTGTAGTATAGTATAGTGACAAGTACCGGGGGATTGATCGTTCAGCTAGGAATAGTGTCGCTAGGATTAGAAAACCTAAATACTAGTTCTAAAGGTGAGAGATGATTCTTTTTGTATTTTTTATATTTTTTAGAAAGCAAGTAAAAATCTCGGGTTTGAAGGATTTGGGCGAAATTAGTTGCTAGTCAACTAACCCAATACTAAAGATGCAATCAAAATAAAATATTAGAAATGAAAATAAACTAAATTATACTAAGATTGTGAGCAATAAGTGGAGAAAATGTGTTTACTTAGATTTCACTACTCCCTAGACATCTTTTACATGTTAATTACTTGTTATAGTTGCATGGATGATGGATTGTATTCCTTAATACCATTCATGGGGTATCGCACATAACTCCCCAATTCTATGAGCTCTTATCTCCTCCTATACCATGCCCAGCACAACCATAGGGATTATAAACAGTGGCTCATACATTAAATACAACCAATAAAGACCTTAGTGCAATAGGTTCATGTTTCCTAAGACGTTCAAGCATGTTACCATTTGGAGATCTTCCAGTTTTCTTAAGCCTAACATATAAATTCATTCATCCAAAACAATTATAAACAAGTAATCAACACATAATTAACATCTAGGTTTCATTAGATCCAAGCAAACACAAGATAGATCTAGCCTAGCATGATGGAATTAAGACAAGAACAAGATATAGACAACCAACACATAGACATATTGATTGAATTAAAAGAACACTTATCTCAATTACACATGAAAGGTATCAAGGGCTTAGAACCCTTGAAAAACCTGTAAAATATGCACCAAGTTCGTACTTAGGGTTTCTCCAAAACTTCTCTCTTTTTAATGTGAAAATTAGAAAACTATATATAGGAAAAGGGGTCTGACGGCGTCAAGACCAATCTTGTGACGCCGTCACCTCGCCGCCAAAACTCTTCTCGGACTGCCTTGATCTTCTTCTGACGCCGTCATGTATTAGCATTTCCAGGCCGTCATGATCTTTACTCTTGACGCCCTACTTCGTGACGCCATCCAATATGTACTGGGTCGTCATGGAATTTGCTCTTGACGCCGCTAGGGTGTTACTCTTGACGCTGTCACCTACTGTTCCCAGCAAGGAAAATTAAGACTTTGGCGTTTTCTTCACTTTTATGCTCCAAAAACGTCTGAATTGCTTCCTTTTCCAGATATCACTCCCAAAGTACCTAAAATCACAAAAGGAACGATTTAGGGCAATATTTGATCAAATAAATTCAATTCCGGGCTTAAATGACCTCCTAAAAGTGGTTCATTTTTCGCCTCATCAGAAAGTAATGATGATAAAGCTGAATTAGAAAATGGAAATAAGCTAGATAAAGAGATGTAAAAGCTATAAACTAAATGTAATAAGCAATAAACTAATAGAAATTTAAAAAGAAAACTGAAATTTTTATTAAAAGAAAATGAGATTCAATACAAACTCTAGTCTAATTACAATCTGAAAATAAAATGGCAGAGCTTCGCTATCCTATCTCTGCACACTAAAATCAGCTACTCTAGGTGTCTTTATATAGGAGAGGAGGAGTGGGAGTTCACGGATTGCCAAGCTGGCAATCCGTGTGAGTTTATGTTTCTTTCAAGCATATGAGAGCCGTTTGATCATACCAATCATTTCCCAATTCATGATAGCCCTTAGATCACTCCAATATGACGCGTTCAATCCAATAGCATGCCACCACGTGTCCTGTTTGTGCTTCTTAGATACTCTGATGCTCTGACACATCACTGACACCTTCTAGAACACCCTTGATTTGACAATCGTACCCTTACTTGCGGTGATTTTTTTGTACGGAGTAATTAGGGTTCTTGGCTGGGTAAGTTGGGGGAATTGGGGAAAAATGAGGCGGGGTAAATTCTTTATTATTGTTTGACCAAAACTTGACCTTTGACCCGGTGATATTACTTTGACCGTAGATGATGGATTGGGTCGGGTATAAAGGGAAATGGCATTGGGCTTGATATTTGTATTTTGGGCTTATTGGATTTGGACAAAGTTTTAAGCTCAAATTCAGATTTTGTGATATTAAAAATCAAGGACCAAACTTGTAATTATTGAATCTTCAAGGACTGATTCTGCCATTGTTCCAAAATAACTTTCAAGGACTTAGTTTGCCATAATGTGATTCCTAAAGGTTGACTTTGACCTTTTCTTCATAAATTTCGATGAGGGACTGAATTTGTCATCTTTCAAAATGCATGGACTGTTTTTGACATTTCCTCAAACTTTCTCGAAAAGGATGAATCTTTCAAAACTTCAAACTCTAGGGATCTCCTTTGACTTTTCAAAGCTCAACTTGATTTCCAGCTTGACTTTCTGACTCTTTCTACTCTCGTGCTCGTTTTTGCCGGGTTTTTGTTTGTTTTTCGTCATTTTGTGAAATATCCAAACCTGCACGTTCACAAACATAAAAACACACATTCTTTGGCATTTGTTAGCATAATTAGTCTATTTTGGTCAGTTTTTGGCTATGAAAAGGTATGTGAATTAACACATACCACTTTTTCTCTCCTGTTTGGATATGATATATTTTTCCACAAATTTTACTTGTTGGTAACAAAAAGTGTGTGAGTAAATCTGTTTCTTTTTTATGCTTAATAAAATATTTTAATATGACAAGTGATTGTTATACCCTTGCATTTGTTGTACCTAACACCAACCTTTCCCATTTTCATTCCTAAAACTGGAACCACAAACCATATACATCAATATCTGGATTGCATAGTCCTAAGTAAAACCCAATTTATCAATCACAATCTTTAAACAAAGAACCCCAATTCTTACTTGCATCGAATTACATAACCACACATTTCAACATCAAATTTGGGTTACAGCCCCAAATAAAACATTATTTCTGAATATACCCAAACATCAAAATTGTATAGTTTTCCCAGAATATACCCAAACATGCATTTATTTTGTGGTTGGCAATTTTGAACAAATTAACAACACAAGACAAAATTAGGAAATGGGGGTCATATGATTTGATGGTTTGTCCTTTGTGCTACTCTGATATGGATTCACATCAACACTTGTTCTTTCAGTGTGACTATGCTAAACAGTTTTGGGGCAAAGTTAAGATGAAGTTGGGAATACAATGTGCAAATATGGAATGGAATGATTTGGTCAACTGGTATACTAGTTTATATAATGGAAATTCTATTGGCAGTGTTATTAGAAGAATTGGGTTGGCTGCAAGTGTATATTTTATATGGCAAGAAAGAAATTGGAGACTGTTTAGGGAACAAAAGAGGAGTATAAATGAGTTGTATGAGCAATTCTATGAAACGGTTAGAATGAGGTTATTAAGCTTGAAAGTTAAACCATCCAAGGCTGTTATCCAAGTCCAAAATGATTGGGATGTCAGTCTGGATATTGCTGGAAAATAGTCTCTTGATTGTTATTCTGATGGAGTGTTTGGATTAAGGATGAATAGCAGATGGCTAGTACCAAGAGGATTCTTGATTGATCATTGCTGATGTCTTTTTTGAATATGAGGTTGCAGCTATATTCTTGGGAGACAAAAGAATGTGAATTCAGGGGATTCTTTTAATGTAGTTTCCTGCTTAAACACTCTATCATGAGACTATGCAGTGTGTGTATTGAATGTGCTGCAAATTGTTGGTTCTTACCAGTCCTTCATTTCTGTAACACTTACAGATTGAAGTGGAAATTTTAGCTCATCAAATAGATGGCCTTGTATCTTGATAGGTATCCTTTATTATCACAATATTCAAGATGTTTTAGTTATTTGGAATGGGAAGGAATGCTTAACAGTTTGAAGTATTGTGATGATGATGGGATATCTTATCATAAAGTAGGTTTCCTATTTGGAAGGGTAAGTGAGCTAAGGAGGGGCAATGTATGAAGTATGGAATAGTGAGGTGTGTAAGATGAACCTACTTGGTCCATACTATACATTGCCCACAGGGGGATAGGTTGGTACTCACTGCAAGGTGTGTGTTCCCAACTATGTGAAGCCATTGTTATAGATGAAAATGTAGCATAGTTGGTATAGCCCTTGCTTGTGGAGAGGTAATGGGTTCCTAGTGAAGCCACTAATCTAGCTTGTCATGGTTATTGTGGTGGTAGGTTGAATGACCATGATGGGTAGATAAGGTGGAAATGTAGCTAGATGGTTATTGGTGCATTTAAAGGTGAATTTGGATGCTGCAGATTGATTACAAACTGTTGATAGTTTGCGTACAGAGTGATAGTATCTGATGCTGTTAATAAGTATATTGTATGTTGTATGTTATGCTTTGTTATGATTCATGAGCATAGGCATGTCTATTGCTCTTGTTCTTTGATAGTATGAAGCATTGTTATTAATAATATATGTTCACCTTTTGCACAAAAAAAAAAACATTATTTCAAAGGGTTGTTTGAATCAAGGGTTTTAGAAGACAAATAAATGGGGTAGTGGTAGCAAACGGTGGCGTGGAGGCAATGGTGGAAGTGGAGTGGCGGTGGAAGACCCGTGTGGTAGTGATGCATAATTGAAACTATGAAAGGTTTTCTTTTTTGAAATATAACTATCATTAACAAACTAAGAACCGTACATATCACTCCTCAAAAGGGAGGTGATTCAGCTACATAATACAATGATTCGAAGAAAAAGCAAATTGAGCCGTCCAGTGAGCAATTTGATTGTTAGTTGGATTGACCCATGAGAATGTAAGATGTAGGTTCTTCGACCATGTAACTGGCAAGAAGAAGAAAAAAATGTTAGGTGTAAATAGAGAAAAAATATTTGAGGGTAAAATAGACTATGTTTAAGGGGTGGTTTTCGATTGTGAATGGGTGTCGTTTTTGTTTCCACATCTAGGATATCCTTTTCTATTAAGCAAAAAGAAACACAATGTTGCACGTGTTTGGAAAAGGATATGTTACGATACAACCAAGGTTATAAATAGCATAAGACGTGGCGTGACGGCATAACCAAGCGTTATGTCTTAGCGGTTAATACAAAGCTTTTGCGTTTTTAAGACGTGGCATAAGACAACACAAAATATAAAAATATTTATATATTTATATAATATTTCATATATATCGAGTTTACAAAAAACGTTATATATAATGAATAATGTTTAGAAACTATCTTTACATGTAATATTCTTCATTTTTAATTTTTTTATCGGAGTTGAATAAAAAAAACCCGCCACGCCTCATCCCTTAACGCGCCTTATCGCGCATTTTACTGCCTCATCTCACGCCACGCCTAGACTTGACGTCTTGATCTATTTCGTAACGTGGAGGTTACGCCTTAGGCCTTAACGACGCCTTGATGCCGCCATGACGTGCCTTTTAGAACCATGGAAACAATCATTAGGAAAAATAAATAAATAAATAAATAAATAAATAAACAACACCTACTTTGGTATACATCATAGCCGTTATGCAGTAGTAACAAAGATTAAAAAAATGTTTGCTATACATAGTTTCTCCTTCCTTAAATAAATGTCCAGTATTGACATTTAAAGTATTTTCTTTTCAACTTTGATCTTAAATTATTTCATTTGTGTATCTAATACTTAATGAATATTATACTAATGAAAATACAATTTAAACTCAATCCATTCATATGTTTTGCATCAAGTATTACATAATACAATTAAAATAATTTAAGGGTCAAAATTAAAAAAGAAAGACTTTAAAAGTCAATAGTGGACATTTATTTAGGGACGGGGGAGTACTTCATATAATAGGGTTGAGATCAGGTGCGGATTGGATTTTAAGTAAGGATGTGCGGATTATATCACAGTAGTCTTTTTTATAAAAAAATTCAAAAAAATTATGAGAAAAAAGAGATAACAACAAATTATTAAGAATCGTTGAAAAAAAAATCAAAAAAGAATTTTTTTATGGTTAAAAAGTATTATGATACTATGGTTTTTTTAGTATCACTGCAACAATCATAGCTTTCTTTTGAATTTTTTTTTAATATCATCTTAACTTTTTTTTTTTTTTTTTTTTTTTTTTTTTTTTTTTTTTTTAATATCATAATAAAAAAATCAATGATATAAAGTTATTTTTTACTAATATCAAAATAATTTTTTCAATAAAATTGTTAATATCTCAGTTCTTTTTACATGTAAAACAACTTTTCTTTTATTTTTTTTTTAATATCACGGTAACTATCATTTGTTTTTAATATCACAGTAAAAAAGCTTAATATCATGGTAAGACTCATAATCACAAAAAAATGCTGAAAAAATAAAAAAATAAAAGAAGACAACAATAGTAAGGATCGTCGCTCAAAAAGAAAAAAAAAATTAAAAAATAATCATCTTCATGGTCAATTGGTACCGTGATGATACCGTTAGATCTTGACTTTTTTTACAAAAGTCAAGATCAGATCTAGAAATGAGCGGTACAGATCCATTCGTACATCCGCACTAAAATTAATAATCCGTACGTGATCCTCACTCTCACATAATGTATATATACATAAAAGAAAATTATATAAGCATATTAATTTTGTTATACAATGTCGCCGTTATGCAACAGTAACAAATATTAGATTAAAAAATACCTTTAATTAACTTTTGCTCACGCAAATTAGCCTTGTACTAGTAGTAAAAAGTTTGAAAACAAGATACAAAGTGGGCCCAACCCCACCTTTAACGGTTCATCTACACACAGACTCACATTTTATTTGTTTGTTATATATCCATCACACACCGTCTTCTTCAAAAACACACAGTTAAATAAATAAATAAAATGAAGACACTAATAACCCTAGCGTTAGCAGCCGGAGCTTCAGCCGGAACGGCAATCACACACCGGTCATCAATCGTAACAGATGCAAACGATATAGAATTCGGTGAAGCGATGTGGTTCGTTTACGCGGGAATATCGTGTTTTTTGGTGTTGTTTGCTGGTATTATGTCTGGTTTGACCCTAGGGCTGATGTCATTGGGTTTAGTTGAGCTTGAGATTTTGCAAAGGAGTGGTTCTAATAGAGAGAAGAAACAAGCAGGTGCATTTTTTATTATTATTTGTTTGTTTAATTGGCCGATGAGATGACTTAATTTTGACACGTCACCAAAATTGAAGAGATGGAGGTCATGTCGGTGTTTAGTTTTTGACCCGTGGCAAAATTGAGCTATCTGATTGGTTTATGTTGTGTTTAAGGGGGTGTTTGGCTTTGGCTAAGCTTATATGATTGGGCTTATGAGCTTATTAGTTTACATGTGTCAAATAACTAAGGGGGTGTTTGTTTAAGCTTATATAGTGGGCTTATGAGCTTATTTGATATCGGATTATGTTTCATAAGCTCATATTTTGTGGCTTATTTTGAAACCTTACGGCTTATATAAGCTTATCATGTCATAATAAGCTTATAGGAGCCGAAATTTTTTGAAAATAAGCCACAAAAAGTGAGCTTATGAAACATAAGCTGAAAACCCACTGTATAAGCTTATATGAGTGAGCTTATATAAGAGGTTTTTAATAAGCCTAAAAAGTGTTGCTTTGTTAAAGGGGGTTGGGCTTATATAACAATATAACATGCTCCATTACAAATTACAATACTATAGCCCGGAAAGAATGCCTATGACGTCATAGACGCCTTGGTGCCGGGGGACACAACAACAAACCCAATCCCGCCGGGGCAGGGTATGGGGGAGGTAGAATGTAGATAGATCCTACCCCTACCCCCGGGATAAACCCGGAAGCTAAACCAAACACCGGAGTAACTTATTAAACATAAGCTAAACCAAACATTCAACATGGGTTTATGAACTTATGATATATAAGCCAATTCAAAAGCTTAGCTAAACACCCCCTAAGTTAGGCTGTGTTTTCATTTATTGTATATATTATTGTTGGTATTAGTGTTTATTTGTTTATAGGTTTGTTTTACGATGTTATAGTATAGTGTACCTAACACGCAGAGTTATGTGTTAGGTAGGGTTTGATTTTTATTTTATTTTGTTATTATAATAAGTGTGGAGTTAGGTTAATGAGGAGATACATAATATGAAAACGTTGGATGAAGAGGATAAATAGTTTTGAGTGTTTGGATAGGAGAAAACTGGTGAGGAAGTGGTTTGGGAGTTGGTTGTTGATATGCTTATCTGATTCCGATTAATATTACGTCTTGAATTGTTTATTAAGTATAATTGCCAAACACTCAGCTGAAAGCAGTTGGTAATGTAAATGCTAATGTCCTGCCTATGTTTTTGCTTATTTAAATAAATGCTGAATAAGTTTTAGTAAGCAACCCCAAACATAGGTTAGAGATGCCATAGCCGGAAATTAGGACTTGAGTACTTCTAGGTTGTTTCGAGACCTCTGTATTGAAATGCACAAGAACTTGTTTAGTTGAATCACATGTGAGAATTAACCTTTGCAGACTTGTAGCTCAAGCATGCAATTTATGTGATACTATGTTATTCTTGTGTCACGAAGTATTATTCTTTAACATTAAGGATATTATTACTTTCGGTTTTTTGGTTGGATTTTTGGATCTGCGATTAATGACTGTAATTTGAATATCTGCTTTTCTTACAGCTGCTATCCTACCGGTTGTTCAAAAGCAACATCAGCTTCTTGTAACATTGCTTTTGTGTAATGCTGCAGCTATGGAGGTGAGCTAAAACTTATGTTCCTTCTCTGTATGTCATATATCACTAGTTCCATGACTACCTCTGTGTATGGCCCCTATGGCCTTTTATACTTTACTTCACGGGGAGTGAATATGATTTAAGCTTCGGCAGTCATGAAATGCTTGATTTTTATTTTGTTGTCCTGTTGTTGTTGTTGTTGTTGTTGTTGTGGTTTTTTTTTTTTTTTTTTTTTTTTTTTTTTTTTTTTTTTTTTTTTTTTTTTTTTTTTTTTTTTAATTCACATTGTGGAGTTAATGTTTTTAGCTTCTGTATGAGCTACCACTTTTTTCAGGACCAAAGTAAGTGATTAGCCAATTAACCTGCAAATCAACTTAAAACCATGATTGAAGTTATTAGTAGCCACAACATGTTTTTCTGTAACGGCCAGATTGCCACGTCATTAGTGTTCATGCTTAGATTATCTTCCTCTTAGAAAGAGTACAAGATGTTAACACAAATTCTGAAAAAAGTAGATAGGTTTATATTGTTCTGCTGCTTACTTGGTTTGAAACTCTTAACCATGGGTATCATACGTCACTCTGATCTAATTATATATTTCATAACAACATGATGGCTAATTTCCCACAGGCTCTTCCTATTTACCTGGATAAGATTTTTCATCCAGCTGTCGCTGTGGTATTGTCTGTGACCTTTGTACTTATTTTTGGAGAGGTATTAATTTATATATTACTGTAGTCCTTATAGCCACAATATGATGTTTACACAATCAAGACTAAAATTAATTTACCACGCCAGGTAATTCCACAAGCAATATCAACAAGATATGGACTTGCTGTGGGTGCCAATTTTGTTGGTCTTGTCAGAGTTTTAATGATCGTTTGCTATCCTGTTGCTTATCCTATTGGAAAGGTAAGTTCATGCAAGTTGCTTTGATAGCTTATTTAGCATTTCCTAAGATTTGTATTTCCACACAGTTTTACTTTAAACATCTCACAACTAGCACATGTTAAAAAGTTTCTATCTATCTGAATTGTTATACAGTCATATTTTAAGTAAGGGGGTGTTTGGGTTAGCTTATGCATTCTCAAACAATCCCGAATTTGATGGTTAAGCTTGTTAGGATATTTCTCCCCTAAGCTTATTCAAACACCTTAAATAAGCTATTAAGCTTAGCCAAACACCCGGAGCATTGAAATAAAATTTGTTTATTCATCTTTCAAATTTTCTATAACTAATGTAATAAAGGTTTGCTAGTATCTGATGACAGAGTTGAAATATTTGCAGGTATTAGATGCTTTAATAGGGCATGGTGATTCCCTGTTTCGGCGTGCCCAATTAAAAGCCCTTGTCTCCATTCATGGCCTAGAGGTAAATATCCTTGATTGGTCGTTTGTTTGTGGCTCATATTCAAAATTTATTATATATCCCTACTTCCCTATTTCTAGTCACAATTAAGAGATAAAGTTGCAATTATGTTTCAGTTTGTTTATTTTACTTAACTCGTTCTCTCCTTTTTGCTGTTTTTTCTTATAAAATCACGAATAGGCTGGTAAAGGGGGTGAACTTTCTCATGATGAGATTACCATCATAAACGGAGCACTTGATTTGACGGCAAAGGTATACTCTGCAGGAAATCTATCATTGTAAAATTTCTTTCACTTTTTTATGTAGAAATGCAAGTTGTGTATAGAAGGCTAGTAGTAAACAACTTGTTACAAATCATTCTTCTGAGCAATTTGGTTCTTGAATCTAGATATGTTTACCGTTATAAAAGTGTGTCCATTTTTTTCTTCTTTTGGGTTGATATCTTTGAATCTAAAAGGCTTGCGCCACTCACTGGTCTTACTCCACCTACAAGCCTCTTTTGATTGACCCCAAAGTTGAGTTAGAAATTTACACCATGATGAATACTACAGAAACACCCTAAATAGTTGCTCTTTGTTGTATTTGTCTATTGATGATATGGGAATCTTTGCAGACTGCAGAGGAGGCCATGACACCTATTGAATCAACATTCTCGCTGGATGTCAACTCAAAACTGGAGTGGTGAGTTCTCCAATGGATTTCTATTACTTATTGTTCCTTCCTATTTTATTTCAGTTTACATAGTGGCCAAGTGCTATAGGCTTCCATGTGCAAATATTTACAGTATGATTTATATTAGATTGTTTTGAATTTATCTTATTCTTATCATATAGGCTGTATAATTAGAACACAATGTCTTCTTAAGCTATTGCCGAAAAAGCACCATGATAATTCTTGGGTATTACGAACACACACTCTTGATACACATTATTTGTAGGTCACTTAAATTATTTTGGTAGTATCACCATCTACTATTAAGTTCTCTTATCTTAATCAGTTAATGACAATTTTTAGTATCACACTTTTTATATACAATCCATGCATGACAACTTATTAGAGGGATATCTTTCTGAAGCAGTCTCTCTACCCTTAGGTAGGAGTGACATTGGACTGTCTACATCATACCTCCCGGGTACCCCGCACAGTAGTGGGATTGGGTGTTGTTTTTTATTGTGGTTGTTGATTTTTCTTGGGTACTCCAATGTCTTCTCAAATAAGTTGCACTTACATAACATAGTCTCTTATATAAACAAATGAGGTTATTCCCTGTTTAAGTTACCAGGGAAAGTGAGTCTTTTGACTCGGATGTATGTCGCCTAATTGGGGTATCCCCTTGACCATTTCCGACCCTTTCCCTAGCCACCCCCAGATGTGTACCTAGTGAGGCCTGAACCCAACACCTCTTGTGAGAGGACATCAGGTGCCTTACCACTAGGCCACTTTGGTGGTGGCTAATATCTGGCAATATATTCTTCACCTCTTATTTGTATTCCTTTATGGTTGCTCTGCAATATTTGATGGTGGTTAATATTTGTCTGCAACATTGATTTATACATCGTGCAGGGAAGCATTTGGGAAAATTCTTGCTAAAGGACATAGTCGTGTTCCTGTCTATTCTGGGAACCCGAAAAATGTCATCGGACTCCTACTGGTATGCTTGGGAAAATTAAGATAGTTGTCAGACTTATTTACTTTTAAACTCTTTATCAGAATCAGTTTGTGTAAATTGGGTTTCTTTTTGTATTTTCAACTAGTAGGTGAAAAGCCTTCTTACAGTTAGACCAGAAACAGAGACTCCAGTTAGTGCTGTTTCTATCAGAAAAATCCCCAGGTAACTGTGTTATATGTACTCGAGTATCTTTAGGACCGGTTTCATGTTTTCATAATCATGAAATTTCATTCATTTTGAAGTAAAATACATAAACGTCCTTGTGGTTTGGTCCCTTAAGTATGTAATGAATCTCACTTTTGGTCCTTCAAGTATGTTATTTCACTTTTAATCCGTAAACGCAAGGCTAGAGGAGGTACCATGTAAAGTAAACATTGATTCTTGGGACCATATCCGTTACTATATCTCCAGGGTCCAATTTGATAATTTTGTACCATACCATAATGACCACTTGTGTAAATAACTTCTAATATTATTATGTTATGTTTCAGGGTACCAGCAGATATGCCATTGTATGACATTCTTAATGAGTTTCAAAAAGGTGGCAGTCATATGGCCGCTGTAGTTAAAGTAAAAAACAAGGACCATCCGCCTGCTAATGATAACGATCAAAAGCCTGCTACTCTTAGTTTACAAAAAATAGCTGCAAAAAAGGCAAATGGATATTCAGATGTAAATGAACCACTGTTGCCAAAGCTTGAAGAAGAATCAGATTATGTAATCAGTATTGACAAGACTTCAAAAACGAATGTGCAACATACAGATGATGTTGAAGATGGTGAAGTCATTGGCATCATTACTCTTGAAGATGTTTTCGAAGAGCTTCTACAAGTAAGTTAGACGGTCCTTCACTGAGGTGGTTTCGACCCTTTTGACATAAGAATGGGCCAAAAGGGCCGAAACTTGAGTCACCTGTTTTGACCTGTTATTTAACCTTCCCATCTTGCCACCTCAATAATTATTTTGGTTCAAAATTTATCACAACATAATCGATGTTTACATACCAAAGTGCTAATTAATTTTCATAACTGATGCAGGAGGAAATTGTTGATGAAACTGATGTATATATAGACGTACATAAAAGGTGTGATTCTGTGTGCGCACATCTTAGCTCAGTCGTTGTTTTGATATTTTCAGTCAATATATCCATTTCTCCCACCTTGCATGAAATAACTTAACAAAATGTTGCAGAATACGCGTAGCTGCAGCAGCTGCAGCTTCATTTGTAGCCCGTGCGCCTTCAGCTAGAAGGCTAACAGTTCAAAGATCCACGGTACGTTAAATTTTCTTGCCATCAAGTTTAATTTTGTTCAATATGTGCTGAAGTTGATATATATTTCATTATTTTCCTACTCTATGTGGTTTACATATCATACAAGACATGTCTCATTTTTCAGGATGTAGGGTGACTATTTACTTAGGAATGACTGAATGAGTTGATTAAATTGTGGTTTTTCTCAGATTGGCTTAATAAACTTTTCTTTGAGCTGAAAGGGAGTGGAATAAATAGTTGAAAGTCACACTAAGTCATTATTTTAGTTCGTAAAACCTCCTAAATTGTCAATAAACTGTTTATACATGTGGACAAAGAGTGTTTGCGGGTCAATACGACCTAGCCAGGCCTGATTTGTTTGAATCGGAACCTGCTTAAGTTACGCAGTTTCGATTCATCTATGGTAATCCACAATAAGGCTTTCTTTCTGAACGGTTAAGGTTCGCCACAAATGTAGTGTTTTCAAAGGGACTAGAAGTGACGATTTTTATCAATTTATATGGAATGGTTAGGTATGGGTCATGTTTGATTATGAATGGGTCAAAGCTTCCTAATATGCATACAAGCCACCTGTTTTACCACCGCTAAATGCTAATAATGACCTATCTCCTTTTCATACCTCTTTTTTTGCGCCATAGATAATTCCCTAATTGTTAAAGTGATCTCTATAGGTTTGTATGTTGCAATTGACCTGTCATAGTGATTATTTTTGTGCTGATTATTTTTACAAGGGTGTCAAAGAAGACAAGGACAAATCGCCACAGCAGTTGCACAACTAGAGCCGACCGAGTATGTATTACAGTGGTAGTATTAGATGGTTACTGGAACAATGTATTAGCCCTTTACCATGTAAAATTTTACTGCAATGGTTGTGAATGTTTGCATGAAGGGGTACAACTGGTACAAGTGAAATAGGTAAACACTTGAGAGCAATATTTTTCTGTTTTTAGTTTTACTGAGGTTTTGCAGGTTAACGACTACTGTACTTGCATTCTTCACTCGTTCGGTATGCTTTTTACGTGCCTTTCATGTTAGAAAATTTGGTTTCTGAAAATTTGTAAATGCTATTGATAGATTATTAACTTTTATTACCAATGATACATTAATGACCTCAAAGTCTCAAATCAACCTTTGGATTAGATGAGTAGAAATTAATCAAGTTGCGTGTTTGGCTGCCGAAACTCCTTACAAATACATCAAAGTTACTTGACATGAAGTCTCATCAAAGTATTCATCTTTATACAATAATCAGAATTCAGAAGCTTTGTAAAGTTTCTCATATGACAGTGGGCTTAAACTCAAACATTTTCTTCTTTCCGATTTAATACCTATCACATCACTTGGCTTTCCTTTTGGGGCTCTCTGCTTTCTTTTCCTTTTGGGGCTCTTCTACTGCTTTCTTTTCCTTTAGGGGCTCTTCTACCGCTTTCTTTTCCTTTTGGGGCTCGTCTGCTGCTTTCTTTTCCTTTAGGGGCTCTTCTAATGCTTTCTCGATGTCATCCTGCATCCAAAAACCGCAGAAAGTCAGCCCATGCAGTCAAAATTCCAATATAAACAAAATGCAGAAATAAAGCTACACAAAAGATGGACTGGTATCAAGTCAACGTGTGTTTGGGTCTAAAAGAGTTTTTCTCGTATAAGTCAATATGCCGGGTTTAGGTTGGTTTGACCTGCAACACTTTTCTGTACTTTATTAACCAAAAAAAAAAAAAAAAAAAAACTGTTACAAAACCAAAATGAAGAAGGGATTTAGCAAGTTGTGTGCATTTGAATACAATTGTACCGATTTTGAACCTTTTCGACCCATATGACCAAATTACTTTTTAGGTAAATTCTTTGAATCTACCTGTTAGCGACAACACAAATCAGTTTTAGCTTAATGAATTGAAAACGCCACCTGTATGAATAAAGATATGGCAATACCTCAATGGTTGATGGTGTGGTCGTTGGCCTCATTCGACGTATTACTTGTCCATTCTTACTAACTAGAAACTTTGTGAAGTTCCATTTGATAGAAGTCCCCATAAATCCGCCACCGTTTGCTTTCAAGTACTTGTACAATGGCGATGCATTGCTCCCGTTTACTTTTACCTGCTTCGTTAAACAACCATACATATTTAAACGGCCAATAACATGAAGATAAGGTATAAATAAGATAAATAAGCAAATGAGACTTTACTTTTCCAAAAATCGGGTATTCAGCCTGGAACCTCTGACAAACAAATTGTACAGTCTCTTCTATATCCCCAGGTTCTTGTTGAAGGAACTGATTGCATGGAAATGCTAATATCTCAAAACCTGATTCAAGTTATTTTTGCCTTAGATTTGTTAACCAAAACCTCTCATAATGTATATTTCCATTTCAAGAATCTTATCGCCTAGTTATGGGCACTAATGTAAAACAGTAGAAATTATTCATGAATTTATACATATACCTTTATCCCGGTATTTTCTGTAAAGCTCGGTAAGTTGTGTATAGTTTGAATTCGTTAATGCACTGTTGCATCATCACCATTCACCAACAAAGATTGATCAGAAATCAAATCCACTTCATTAACAAAATTTCAGTGAATATGATGCTTTCGTACCAAGACAATTTAGAGACGGACATACCTAAGGCGAGGGTATGCCCTCCGAAAATCTTCCGTTGTGTAAAAAAAAAATGTAAAATTTTGATAGTTTAATACAATGTGCATACTCTCTTTAGAATTTGGTGCACACCCAACTTAAAAATTTGGTGCTTAAAAATTGACGTACTTCCCCAATTTTTTTGAAAGTGCATATACCCTAAATGTTCATTTGTTTTGGTCATTTATATCAGAAAATTCTTCTAATAATGATATTTTCTATACAAAATTGCAAGATTACAATGAGTCAATGACCCAAATTGACACAGTGTGATCTTTAATGAAAAAAAATATATACGAGAAAGTACGATAAAACATATAGACGAATACATTCGTATATTATGCAAAGAACTTGAAAAGGATAATATGAAATAACAACCATTTGGAAGCAACATTGACAATGAGCAAAACTTTGCCTTTGTACATGCTAAGATCAACATCTTGTCCTTTGCTATCCTACATTTGCAAAAGATATGAAAAAAAAAAAAAAAAATCAATATCACATGAAATCTTGATCAAAGTTTCCAACATATGATTGATATTACCTTGACTGTGAAATCATGAATTGATGATTGGTCAGGAACAGATGAAGAAGCACCCATTTTTTTAATTTCTAATGATTTTTTAGATACATGAAATGTATGATGGATCATTTTTGAGGATGAGAATGTTTCTAGATTTTTATTCAAGAATGAACCATCAACCTCAATTCTCCCGCGAATTTAAACATACCTTATTTTGTTCCAAACTAATACAAATATACAAAATTTAAGGGAATTAATAGTTTTTTTTTCTCTTCTTTTTAGGATATAGAAATGTGGCTTAGAATCACATGGGCGCGCATATGAGGCAGAGATATGCACGTGCATACCATCTTAGCATCATCCGTAGTGTAAAAAAATGAGAACTTGATTTTTTTTATTTTTTTATTTTATTATTATTTTTTTTTAAGGTTTAACACTAAGTGCATACTCTTTTGTGATTTAAATAAAAGGCCTGCTTTTTATTAGATTTTTGTATCTGCCACTACGTTAAAATAGTGACTTGCATTGTTCTTTACCCGGCCTATTTGTGGTGTTGAAGTGTTATTTGCTCTTTTCATAAATTTTGTCCAAATTGTATGTCATAATTTAGATAGTAATCATATCAACTTCATCATTTTTTGAATGATTATAGGTGGCAATATTAACATCCTTTGAAAGTGTAAAATTCATGTTAAAACCATAAAACATAACTCAAAATAGATCAGCCATTATACTTATTTCAGGTATTGGTATATCGGTAATAGCAAATAGTTGTATCTTGATCAAGTCTAGTTTGGTAGTTGTACTCTTGAGTTCCAATCTGGTCAAAGCGATATTTTGAGAACCAAATTGACTCTAAACCAAGAGAGCACATTCCAAATTGAACTATAATTGTAGCCATTTGTCCCAAACCCTCGATCTACCCTTTTCAAACCAGACTCCTAGTACGACCACATGACTACTACCCATCTAAACATTGCAAAATCAATGGACTAGTTGAGGAAAAAGAATCACTACAACCTGTGTATCAACTGACAATTTACCGAAGACCGGCCTCAAGCTATGTTCAATTGTTTATTGCTAACTAAATGGAGTTACAATTAAAACCATTATCTAATTTAATAGTAATTTGACTTGATTAGATAAAATAAAGTACGAAATTAAGATAAAAAATTATTCTATGTCACATAAAACGGTAAACAATCATCTATGGAGCGTCGTATAAGAACATACGCTACATAGCATAAGAACATACGCTACATAGATGTAAAACAATCATCTACGAACCCTATGTGTAACAAAACCCTTATTTGTTTCTTGTTCTTTATTACAATGAAATACAATATTGCTTTTTTGTGTTTATGTATCGTGCAATGAGGCGATGTAAGGTCGCTATCAAGATGACGAGGAACACAACTGAAACCAAACATATCATCCTTACCACACTTTTTTACCCTCGTTTACTCCCTTTATTTGTGTACTTTTCTTATAAATGTTAAATTCATGTACATTTATCTCTTTTATTGACAACAATTGATAAAAACTAATCATATTGTTTTGTCCATTCATCTCTTTTATTTATTTTTAATCACAATAAATTCTTTACTGTTATTAGGCTTAATTACTTTGGGTGTATAATTACTTAATTTGAGAGATTATCTAATAAGGTTAGCCCCGTTCACTCGGTTTTTATTAGACTTTGTACCAAACACAATAGTGTTTTCGCTACCGGCATCATTTTCCTTCTCTTGTGAAAGACTCGACCTCTAGTCTTGTTTCATCTTTATTCTCTACTTTTTAGCATAATGTGATTTCATACATCATCCTTCCCAAGATTATTAAGTGATGTGAAAAAAGAAAATATTTTACCAAGGAAAGAAAATTATAATAGTTTAAATGACAATGTCAATAAACGTTTGATTTGCTAACCAATATATATATATATATATATATATATATATATATATATATATATATATATATATATATATATAACCCGCGCAATGCGGCGGCGGGTACCTGTGACCATATTTTACGTTATTCGGTTTTTCAGTCACACATTTAGTTGTTTTTATGTTTTATAAGTAGAGACGGTTAAGCCAAATAATTTTAGTTTGAACAACTTCCTAACCAACTTCTTTCCTAACCAACCTGCTTCCTAACCAATTAATTTTGAAATCTTTCCATAATAAGTAAGTAAAAGTCTGAATTTTAAGCCTTTCTAATTATAAAATAGTCCAAAATGCATTATATAGTAGTATGTATATATATATATATATATATATATATATATATATATATATATATATATATATCATTTAGTTTCAACTACATCTCCATGGATGCACATGCGCTTGGAGCTTATGGCTATGTTTGGCGTAGAGCTTTTTGGGGCGATGAGCGGTAATCAATGAGCTTTTTGATTTTTAATGTTCGTTTGGCATAAGAGCGGTGAGCTTTTCTATCTTTTAAGAATGCTCATTTTTCCAATGCTTCTTTAAGAAGCCGTGCGCGGTGAGCTGTGGCTACTGCTCACAACTACTTTTGCCAAACATAGCCTATATATATATATATATATATATATATATATATATATATATATATATATATATATATATATATATATATATATATATATATATATAGGGTAGGGTAGGGTTATAATAAAAAGTCTCTTAAAATAAAAAGTCTAGGAAGACGAATTTTAGTGCATCACAGTTATAAAGTTACTGCATCACATTTTTAAGTCGCTGCATCACAGTCATAAATTTTAGTGCATCACAGCTATAAAAAGTTACGACATCACAGTTAGTGCATTGCAGTTATTAAGTTACTGCATCACATTTAAACTCACTGCATCATAGTTATAAATTTAGTGCATCAGAGACTTTTTATTCTTTTTATTTTAAGACCCTTTTTATTTTAACCCAAACCTATATATATATATATATATATATATATATATATATATATATATATATATATATATATATATATATATATATATATATATATAAACTAATTACCTAAATAATCTTGTTTTGTATCATATTTACGAAAACGAACTATTTTACAAAATATTCCCAAAATGAACCTTGTGTCATAAGCCTGGACCACCAATATCAACTACTAAGTGTGTCTAGTACGGATTATAGTATTAAAAATCAACCAACATATTACACAAACTCTCACACATCTACTCTACTTAACCCATTTAATATTTTCTTCTTCTTTACTTGTTTTTTTTTTTACCTTTCTCACACATTCATCTTCTCCCACACTCACTCTCATCTCCAAATCCATACCAAACAACCCATTTCAATTGTTTCAGTTTTTTTAAAAATTAGTGATAGAAATGCTACTTTATTCATCCATTCAACATACACAAACAATGGCTCCTTCGCATCTCGTGTTTGTGTTTTCCTCACACTGCTTTCATCTCTTACCCAATTACTTCATCCTTACCTAACCACTTATATTGCCTTCAATTGAAAGTAATAATAACTTCATTTTTTGGTTTTCGTAATATTAAGTCAAGCGCACTCAGGTATAATTTTTCATGTGTACCCCATATTAAATAAAGGAAGTGCGCTTGGGTTTGTATTTTTGTGGTTTTAATACTAAAATCTGGCGCACCCTGTTATTTTTTAAACGAAGTGCGCCCGGTAGCATCCACTGAATTTGTGCTCTTGGATTTGTCTTTTTGTGGTAACGCCCGGTAGCATCCAACGGATCTGTGCGCTTGAAATTGTGTTTTTGTGGAAACATAGTGCGCATTCATCCAACGTGAGCGGTAAAACTTTCTAGTGTTTTGTTCATTGCCTTTCGCAGATGTGGATGTTTCATTTCTACAATGTCTAAAGTGCATTGCATACTGCGCCCATAGTGACGAAAGTTTTATTAAAATACGTCGGGATTCGAACATGAAAAACGTGCCTGGGAACTGGCTTTTGGTTCGGACTATAAATTCAAGTAAAAGGATTTACATTGACCTGCTTCTACAGGAAAAGGTTAGTTAGAGTGGGAAAGTTTCGTATTTTAAGGGAACTCTAGAGGACTTTGAGGTATTCATAAAAAGGGTACCATAGAAGATCGATTGTTTAAAACTATTAATGTATATAGAAATTTTTCTCATCCTACCAATGTGGTAGGTTTACGTTCGGTTGAACATGATGACCAGTATGTTTATATGGTGTTTGAGATGATGGGTGGTACTTTAGCTGATTATTTGAGAGTAGCGATTGTACGTGGCAAAATCTCAAAGTTTTAGACTCATACAAGTTTTAAGGTATGCTAACAAACCCTTTTATTTTTATTTATATAGTTCTATTTTGGTGTTAAAAAAAAAAAAAAAAAAAAAAAAAAAAAAGTGAATTAAATTAACCACCAACCTATAAAAAAAGAGTTCTTATAATATCGTAATGTTTTGTTTTTATTTTGTTAAGAAACCTAGTTCTCGCTGCAAAAAAATGGAATAATTCATAGAAATGTTGCTCCTCAAAATGTGTTGATTAGAAAGGGTAGATGTAACAATAGTAGTATGATAACGCTTTGCGGGCTGGGGAAAGTGAAAGAATTCCTGACGAGTAAAAAGGTGGGATCAATTGAAAATTATATGTGCAATTTGGTAGCATAGTTTTTCTTGATGTAGTGTTTTGTTTGTGTAACAGAGAGGACAAATTGCACATATAATTTTCAATTTATCCCACCTTTTTTCTCTACATGAATTCGTTCACTTTTCCCTAGCCCGCAAAGCGTTATCATACTACTATTGTTACCTCTACCCTTTCTGATCAACACATTTTAAGGAGAAACATTTCCATGAATTATTCCATTTTTTTGCAGTTGCATTAGTCCGAGAACTAGGTTTCTTGACAAAATAAAAACAAAACATTACGATATTATAAGAACTCTTTTGTATAGGTTGGTGGTTAATTTATTTGATAGGTTTTTACCAAAATAGAACTATATAAACAAAAATAAAAGGGTTTGTTAGCATGCCTCAAGACTTGTATAGGTCTAAAACATTGAGATTTTGCCACGTACAATCGCGCTGCTCTTTCATATAATCAGCTAAGGTACCACCCATCATCTCAAACGCCATATATACATATTGGTCATCATGTTCAACTGAACGTAAACCCACCACACTTGTAAGATGAGAACCATCTCTATATACTTTAATAGTTTTTGAACAATCGACCTTCAATGGAACCCTTTTCACGAATACCTCATAGTCCTCTAGAGTCCCCTTAAAATATGAAACTTTCCCAGTCAGACAAACATTTTTATGTAGAAGCTGGTAAATATAATCCTTTTACTTGAATTAATAGTCTGAACCAAAAGCCCCTTCCCAGGCACGTTTCTCATGTTCAAATCCCGACATATTTTAATAAAACTTTCGTCACTATGGGCGCAGTATGCAATGCACTTTAGACAATGTGGAAATGAAACATCAACATTTGCGAAATGCAATGAACAAAACCCCTTGACAATTTAACTGTTGGTAAATTCAATTGAACGTAAACACACCACATTTGTAAGATGAGAACCATCTCTATATACTTTAATAGTTTTTGAACAATCGACCTTCAATGGTACCTTTTTTACGAATACCTCACAGTCCTCTAGAGCCCACAGAATACGAAACTTTCCCACTCTGACTAACATTTTTATGTAGCAGCTGGTAAATATAATCCTTTTACTTGAATTAATAGTCTGAACCAAAAGCCCCTTCCAAGGCACGTTTCTCATGTTCAAATCCCAAAATATTTTAATAAAACTTTCGTCACTATGGGCGCAGTATGCAACACACTTTAGACAATGTGGAAATGAAACATCTACGTCTGCGAAATGCAATGAACAAAACCCCTCGACAGTTTTACCATTCACACACCAGTCCACTCTTGTTATCAGAATCACGGACGGGCATACTTGAGGCAGAGGTATACACGTGTATACCATCTTAGCATCATCCTTAGTGAAAAAAATGAGAACTTGATTTTTTAAAGTTTAACGCTAAGTGCACACTTTTTTGTGATTTAAATAAAAGGCATACTTTTTAAATAGATTTCTATATATGTTAAAATAGTGACTTGCATTCTTTTTAACCGGCCTAATATTTTAAATTAAAACTAAAATTGATAACCGTATTTAGCACCCACAATATATATATCTTATGATATGAGATTTTATCTAGAATAACGTTCAACTCGAATTTTATGGTGTTGAAGTGTTATTTGCTCTTTTCATAAATTTTGCCTAAATTATACGTTGGGATAAAATTTAGATATGGGTAAATTACATATTTTGTCTATGCGGTTTGTCATTTTCACACTCTCCACCACTCTCAAACTTTAATTACAAAGAATATCATTTTTGTTCACATTTTGTTACACTTACCATCCTTTTCGCTAATGCTCATTAGATGAGTCCGTTAAATCACCTCATATGACTTGCACGTGAGGGCATTTTTGTCAATTTACCCTCCATCTTCAACCTCAAAAATGTTATTGTATTTTCTTTTTTTTTTTTCAATTTACCCTCCATTTTCAACCTCAATATGTTATTTACACTTACCATCTGCTTTAGAGTTAAGAAATCCGTTAAAAACGTGTGGGACACACTACAACAATGTCGCATGTTCAAGTACCGTACTTATCCAGTCAAGTTTTCTAAAATCCTCTATAATGACGGCGGTATGGTGGTGGTAGTGTTGATTATGGCGGTGCGATGAGACATTAACATGTGCTTAACCAATGCATCAGTTGATTCTTTATTACGGAGTACTTTAAAAGTAAGTTAGAAACCATAATAATGAGTTTGAAAATGCAATGCAAAACACCCAATAATGATATATACTTCCTAGTACTATTTCCAAACATATCTGGTCTAACAAATGTTGGAAGATGAAGAAACTGGCCTAAGATAAGGAGGGCTGGTTGAATCTTTATGATCCGTAATTTAGTTTGCTTTTTATTTACAAACAATTATCAAGAAACACAATTTTATGTTAGGTTAGATCAATTTTGGATTTGGTACAACAACATTACTTATAATAAAGTGTTCTCGTAGTTGAAACAAGATGTTTGTAAATGATATTGATTTTTATTGATGATGTTTTTGAATTAAATTTAAAAAATAAACGAAAATACAAAAATACATTGAAGGTTGAAAATGCAGGAGGGTAAATTGACAAAATATTCTCACGTGCAAGTCACATGAAGTGATTTAACAAACTCATCTAACGAGCGTTAACGAAAAGGAATGGAGTGTAACAAAATATGAACAACAATGGCAATTTTTGTAATTAAAGTTTTGAAGTAACAGGGAGTGCAAAAATGACAAATCACATGGACAAAATTTGTAATTAACCCTTTAGAAATAAGCATATCAACTTCATCACTTTTGGAATGATTATGGGTGGCGACATTAACGTCCCTTTAAGAGTGTAAAATTCACGTTAAAACCATCAAACATAACTCAACATTGATCAACTATTATACTTATTTCGGGCATTGGTCCCGGTAATAGCAAATAGTCACATCTTGATCAAGTATGGTTAGGTAGTTGTTTTGTTGAGTTCCAATCTGGTCAAGTAATATTTTTAGAACTAAATTTGGCTCTAAACCAAGAGAGCACATTCCAAGTTGAACTATAATTGCGGCCATCTGCCCCAAGCCCTCGATCTACCCTTTTCAAACTAGACAGACTCCTAGTACGATCACATGACTACTACCCATCTAAACATTGCAAAATCATACTACAAAGCAATTAAACATTGCAAAATCAATGGACTAGTTGAGGAGAAAGAATCAGTAAATTACACATGTCATCAAATTATGTGTAATGGTGCAACTTCTAATTTAATGAAAAGAAATTCTCAAATTAGCTTTAAGTTTGAACAATATCGTAAAAGTGGTTGTTTATTTGTTTTCTATTTTATTCTTTAGGAGTTTAAAATTTATTGGTTTAATTATAAGTAAATTATACCTAGTTGTTTCTTGTTAACATTTTAAAAGAAAAAGAAAAAGAAAAAAAAAAAAAGAAAAAAGAAAAAAGAAAAAAAAAAAAAAAAAAAAAAAAAACACATTTTTCCTGCTATATTCTTAGCATTCTTTTATTGTTTGATTTTCATACTCTTCTTAATGTTTGTGGGAACAGAAAAAAAAAAAAAAAAAAAAAAAAAAAAAAAAAAAATGGAAAAACAATAAGGAATTGATTTAATGGTGACTTCTTCAAATGGTTAAATCGACAAAAAAATCACAACTATGTACATCCTGGTCCAGGGTTGAGCAAAATTAAGACAATTACGTGATTTAATAGTGATTTGACTTGATTATTAGACAAAAAGAAGTACGAAATTAAAATAAAAACAGTGAAACAATAATCTATACAGTGTATGTATAAATACATACGCTTCGTAGATGTAAAACAATAATCTACGAAGCGTATATATAACAAAATTCTTTTTGTTTTCTTTTTTTTCTCTTTTTTCTTTTTTACTTTTTTGTGTTTATGTAGCCTGCAATGAGGCAATGTAAGGTCGCTGTGAATATGATGCGGAAACACAAGTGAGACCAAACATATCATCCTTACCCTTGTTTACTCTCTTTATTTGTATACTTTTCTTATAAATGTTAGACTTGGTGCTATGGTCATCAAAGCTATTAACATCACATCATCATTCAACACACTATCAAATTAACCAACAAATAAAATATAAAAATAGCTCACTTTATACAAATATACCTCATGCACCACCAAACAAGTGCAAAAAATGCACCTTTGGCGCGCAGTTGGAGGTGGTCACTATGGTCTTGGTGAGTGGTGCAATGACTAGCCTTAAATTCAATTACATTACGTGTTCTTACAGGCTCTAGGAAAAAGTTTGACAACATTTGATAAAAACTAATCATTTTTTTGTCCATTCATCTCTTGTATTTATTTATAATCACAATATATTCTTTACTATTATTAGGCTTAATTACTTTGGGTGTATAATTCCTTAAATTGAGAGATTGTGTAATAACGTTTAACATATAGTTCACTCAGTTTCTATCAGATTTTGTATCAAACGCAATAGTGTTTTTGCTACCAGCATCATTTTCCTTCTCTTGAGAAAGACTCGACCTCTAGTCTTATTTCATCTATATTCTCCAATTTTTAGTATAATGTGATTTGATACATCATCCTTCCCAACATTATTAAGTGATGTGAAAAAGAAAAGAAAAAAAGTACTTTTCCAAGAAAAGAAAAATAGAATATAGTTTAAATCAGACAATGTCAATAAACATTTGATTTCAACTACTTTAGTGTACTAAATTTTGAAAAATCAGAATTTTTGTAACATGAACCAGGAAAACAATTACATAGTACAATACATAAAGTAAATGACACCCATGACGCAAATGGTCTTGCAAAGTTATGGCACCGTATCAAACTTCAACTACCAAATAATACAGTTGAATACTTCATTTAAGACACATAAATAAATAAATAAATAAATAAACATATATATCTATTATCTTTGGCATTCATAAGGCTTTGAACAAAGTTCAAAAAAACTTTACCAACCACCAAAAACAAGTTGATCATTAATATGAGCCTTAAAAACCTTGTCCTTTAATTAAGTTTTTAATTATGCAAAGTGAAAAATTATCAAATCTTCAAACAACTGAAAGAAATGACGTCGAATATTGTTTATACGTTGTTACTACTTGTCAAAGATTGTGAATCTCATCCACGGTCAAAGAGGACATCATGATATATAACACTTGTCTAGAGTTTGGTACAAGTTAATAATTGTATAATGGCTCCAATGCGATTCTGTTTTTCTGGAACCATTTCTCAAACGTGGGTATGTTTTGAATTTTAGAACTTGTCTAACCATGCCAAAGCGATCATCTTTCGTTTAGTTCAGTTACATAGTTGAAATGTAGTAATACGGAGCTTATTGTTTATTTAGGAGAAAGTCTGTTAGAAGAGTATAAAGTTATGAAGTGTGATTTTGTCGTCCTTGTGAAATGTTAGGTGAGCAGTTACCTAAATTGTGTTTCAAAACATGCATACAATGCAACGTCTGTCTGCATTAAAGTGCTTGTATTAAACCATAATTTGGTCACTATTAACCAAATTTCATGCATGCTGCTAAGGATGTATTGATAAATTTGAGAATAAGGGTCTACAGTGTCTTTTAGAAGTATACAAATGCTAGATCAATAATTGATGTTATTTAGATGATTAGACACAATGCATTATATTTAGGTGAAGTTATAAAATATTAATATTCATGCAATCTGATTTAATTCAACTTAACATTATAAAACTAAAACTATATTAAACCTTGTTTTTAATACAAAACTATATTTAGTTTACCCGTAATAATCCAGCAACTGTCATTGATTATTGGTAGAATATGATAATTATTATTTTTTTATTATTATTTTTTTTTTGTTGGTAATAATGGGTTTCCGACTCGACATTGCGAGCCGACTAATCACACAGGTGAACCTCCGTGGCCACAAGGGGATTAATTTAGAATATGATAATTAAATGCATGGAAAATTATTTCAACAGGTAAACGTCATGGATACTGTTGGATGTGGAGACTGGAGACAGCTTTGTGGCTGCATTTGCGTATACACAATGTGCCACTGGTTCATACATTAACCATAGCCAATGCAGTTGGTGCAGCAACTGCCACAGGTGTGGGAGCCGGTAGGAATGTTGCAAACTTGCAAAAAGTCATGTCACTGATGAGGGAAGCAAGCCTTAATGATGATGACAACATCTGGAACAAATTACTTGATGAAAATTCAAACAAAGACGACATTACAATTCTGTCAAAAACAACAGTAAATGGATTCAAGAATGAATATTTGAACCATGTAAACGTCCAAAAGGTGGTTACGGAGGTTCTGCATAAGCTTGAGGTTCCATTAGCAAACGAGATACCGTCTTCTTGAAAATTATCTTCCTTGGGTCTTTGCCGATTAACTTTGTGATTCATGATTTGTGTATGTTCAATTGTTTAGAGCAGCAGGAAATCAGAAATATTAGAAACTGGGATTATGAGTGGTTATAGTACTGTTTGGTTGATAAGCAGTCAAATTATTGCTTGCTGCTCTATGCCTATTATATTGGTGTAGCGCCACTTATTGATTTATTGTAAGCACGGATGAATTTTGGTCAGTTTGTGGGGCACATCTTTTTGGTGGTCATGTTTTGAGAATTGTCTCTATTTATATTCTTCACGTGTTAAGGATTTACATTTATATGAAGTGTTACTGCTGGCTGTAATCTCAATCCTGTCATATGAAAACGGGTCAAGTTAGGTTGTAATTCTAATCAAGAGTGTATTAAAAACACATAAAATGGGTGGAAAGTCAATCAAAATACGTTCAGAATACTAGGGTTCGTTTGGTAGGACGGAATAAAATGTCAAATGAATGAAATGAACAATGTAATGGAATGAATAGTGTAATGTAATGATTCATTGTTGTTATTAATCATGTTTGGTTTGTATGAAAGACGTAATGGAATCAATAATAAAAAGACTTAAATACCCATTTATGATAGGAAGTTAATTTAATGTGGTTAGTTAGTGAGGGAGTTTTATGTAATTTTAATTCCATTACAAGATGTAATGAAAAAAAAGTAGGAGACCCCGAAGGAATGGTTTTGGTGTAATGAGTCATTCCTTGTAATGAATCATTACATTCTTTAAATGTAAACAATCAACAATTTTTCACTACATCGTAATAATATTTTCCATTCCGGCTTCGATTACAACATACCAAACACTACGCCAGTGTCTTAAATTAAATCTTAAACATGTACTACTACTTAACTTATTGACCAAAACCTTTCTTTTGATATAGCTAACCTTTCAACCATTATTGATGATATATTTAGGGTTGTAAATGAGGACCTAATTGCCCTCTTTTGATGTAAAAAAGATAGCCCCAAAAAACCATCCGTGCCCCTATCTTCTCCTTCCTCTCCTGCCCCTCCTCAAATAATTTTGTGCTTTCTTTCCCCAATCCTACCCAAAGAATCATCAAGAAAGGGCCGCTTGGAAACAACGAATCTGAGAGGTTTTATGTAAGTAATATATTTCCTAATGATAAGAAAATATTTGTTACGCTTTTAGGGGGTCATTTAAGCCCTAAATCATGATATTATGGCCAAATATTACCTCAAATCGTTCATTTTGTCATTTTGTACTTTGGACGAGAATTCTGGAAAATAGAGCATTTTGGACGTTTTTAGAGTTAAAAGTGAAGAAAACGAAAAAGTCAAGAAACCATGCTGGAAACAGTACATGACGGCGTCATGAGTCACAAGGTGACACCGTCATTTGATGAATCAAGAGGAGGATGATTATTTGCACTTGACGCGCCAGAGGACTTTTGGAAGATTAACACGTGACGGCATCACGTTATATTTCAAGTAGGACGTCACGTATCACCACAAAGAGAGACGGCCCAGAGACAACAACAAGAGACGGCATCAAGATGATTAATTTGGAGGCAAGAAACCCTAATGACGGTGACTTGACGGCATCAGGATCCAAAAGCTGACGCAGTCACCCTTGTATATCTATATATATAGTTTTGAATTTTTCATTCATTAGTATGTAACTTTTGGGAGAAAAACCCTAGACGAATTTTCCAGCAAACTTAGGGTTTCCAAACTCTCTTTTTTTCATGTTCAATTGAAGATAAGTCTTCTTTTTAATCATTCAATATGTCTATGTGTTATTTGATTGATTGTTTATCTTGTCTTTACATTAACATGCTAGCTTAAATGCATTTGTGTTTGCTTAGCTCTAATGAAACCTAGTTGTTAATTATTGGTTTTTGATTTGTTATTAGTTGATTTGGGTGATTGATTTCGCGTTAGGCTTAAGAAAACTAGCTAATCTCCTATACGGTAACAAGCTTGAACGTCTTAAGAAACGTAATCAGATGTGTACTATAATTTTATTGGTTGTATTTAATGCATAAGTGACTGTTAAGGAGGCCATGATAGGATACTAAACGTGTCGTCACAACAAGAGATAGAAGCTTATAGAGTTGGGGAAGGACGTGTCACAACTCGTAATTTCCGGTCATTTTCCAAACTTCGACAATCTACTATTCATCATTTACTATTCACCGATTACTATTCATCATTTTACTATTCATCATTTTTTAGGTCAATTTGATATTCTGAGAAGCGTTCAGAAATTTTACTATTCACCTGACACTATTCATTTCCGAAGAGAAAACACTATTCATGTACTTTACTCATTTCATCGTAAACTTAGTTTACGGGTATTCAAAATTCGCGTAACCGTATTGGTTCAGGAGCGAATTCATGCATTATCATTTGGACATTTTATACAGACTAGAAGTAGTCTACGTATCATCATTATGGCACTTGCATACTATCCCACTCGTAGGATAATTAAATTAATACTTTTGGTATAATTTACTTTTAAGTATAATTATTTCTATATAAACGTTAACAAACGATCAATAATGTGACTAACACGTCCGACACTCCCGACTATGATCCCAATATATTTTTATATTCATTTTTATAATATAAAAATTATAATATTAATTTACCCGGTATTTTGGAGATTTATTTTAATTATTAACGTAAGTTTACAAAAATTTCGACGGTTTTCGTAGAAATTAAACAACAATTATCTAAACACCCAATAATTATACCCAACCTATTTTTATAATTTTTACAACTTTATTTTATCCCGGTTAACTCCGTTAAAATTTATTTTTAGTTAACCCGGTACCCGGTACACCTTAAAACTACAATTAAATACAAGATCATACCAAATCCCACCAAAATTCTTACACATTCAACCCCCCCCCCCCCTCCAAATTTCTGCCCCCCCCCCCCCTCCCTTGTTCATACTAACTCTCTTACACTTGAATTATTTCTCTACTAACTCATAAATGCATGTACCTTTTGTCTAGTTTATAAAATATATAAACCTAAACTCATATTATTTCATCTCATTTTTCTCACAAGCAAACTAGGTTTTCTTCTCTCTTTTCTCTCTTTGGTTCGCGGCAACAACAAGAACAAGGAGCAAGACCATAAATTTTCTCAAGATCAAGTGTTCATCTAGTTTATTTAGGTTATTCTTTTAAGGTTTTGAAATACAAACTTAAGAATACTAAGGTTTTCATCATCTAATCACACCACCTTTCAAAGTAAGTATATCAAACTCCTTTTTATAATTTTATCAAGTTTATACAAGATCCATATGATATATATACTAGATCTACATGCATATGCTATTTATACCACTTTATTTTACAAACTTTTAACTTTTGAACCTTAGAAAGTGTTTATGGTTAGATCCTTGTTAGATCTACTTGGTTATGATGTTTAGGAACCCATGACACCCTAAGAAGGTGTATGGTAGGATTAGACTAGTTTTGTGGTGATTGAAAGTGGTTTGGTGATGTTAGAAACTAGTTTAGCGTCTTGAAAATGGTTTTTGAACAAGTAGAAATACATTCTGTCCCATTTTGGTAAACCCAGAAAAATCCGTATTTACTCAGTCCACTTTGACAATATTTTTAGAAAATACTTTCGAAAACGAAGCTTTTGGCGAAAGAACGGATTAAAACGAGCTTATAACGAAGGAGATATGATTTTTGTAAATTTAACGACGAAGACTATTTTTTCTGAAAACTGCATGCTGTTTGGCAGTTTTCGACGGGCAAATAGAGACGTTAGACATAACCTAGTGGAGCCGAGCTATTGAAAATATATTAGTATATACTAAAACGAATCCGTGGATATAAAGAACGAGTAAAATGAGCTTAAAACGACCAAGTTATACCCGTTTTAACATCGTCAAAACTATATATATATATATATATATATATATATATATATATATATATATATATATATATATATATATATATATATATAGTCACTACTAGAAAATAATATAACTACGTACTAATGACATATTTTCTAGATTTCTTATTCAAGGGGTTTATTTTTAATAAACGAAATACGTACGACCCAAGGTTTATTTACGCAACTACTAGACGTGATTTTAAGGTTTTCAAGACGGGGAATACAACGCTAACATTTTTATACGATATATATTACGACAAGTTTTTATAACTTCAATTGGACTTATTTTTCCTAAGTATGGAAAGTATTTTATTTGACAATAACTAGTATTTCCAAATTACGAATGGTATAGGTATCATGTGCATGTGCATTCATTACATCACGACATGATCTAAATTAGATCACGATTATTCATTTAGGTTGCGGCTAGTGTTCGCGCCTCATTGTCCCGACTACTTTACCATCTTTGTACCATCATTTCGAGGTGAGTTCTCATAGCCCCGTTTTAATTACTTATTTGATTTTAAATCCCACGGGGGAGAATACATTGCACTATCATTTTTGTACATGCCCAAGTATTACAAATTCCATACATTGCTTAAGTTGCCTTACTACCAAGTTAAGTCCCCTTATATATCATGGACCGTTAATTATGTTGCCAAGCGAGAGTGAGTGGATAGATCTATCGAAGGTGACGCCTCCATTCGTGTTTGGGTTGCTCCAACGGGACGAATGCATTTCATGTCTTAACAAATTGAGTGTCTGGTAAACACTCTGGTGGGGCCATTACAAAGTCTAGCTTCGAGGTCATGAGCTTAAGAGCCAATGTAGCATTTTTGACATTTTTGTCGGTTTACTTTATACTTGTGGCTTATGTACATACGATTTAAATTACAAACCTATGATTATTCACCAACTTTATGTTGACCTTTTTCGCAATGTATTACTCAGGTAACTAAGGCATATTCTCATGGCATGCATGGAGTCATTTTGTGTATCAAGGATGACGCGTCTCATTGGAGATTTCATGCACTTATGAACTATCGTTTGATTGTACTAAATTATTTCCTTAAACCTTTTCCAACTTTTGGGACCTATGTTTTATAACTCTGAATATTTTGAATGAATCAAACGATGTATTTTCAAAACGACACTTTAAGTCGTTCAATATATCTTTGTTTGTGATGCTATGACAGTCACCCCCAGGTATTCCATTCCGCTGCCATTCAGGTATTTTGGGGGTGTGACAGGACGTACACAGCCTCACGACTGGTATTAAGGAATGCAACCCTTCATCCAATCAACTATAACAAGTTAATTAATTAGTAAAAGATAACTAGGGAGTAGTGAAATCTAAGTAAACATATTTTTCCCATCATAAGAAGTTCATCAATTTACTTTTCTTGTTATTTTATATATTTTGTTTAAGTAGTAATTTTGGGTTAGTTGACTAGCAACTAATTTCGCCAACTTTTCCAATACTCGAGATTTTACTTGCTTTCATAAAATATAAAAATACAAAAATAATCATCCCTCACCTTTAGACCTAGTTTACGTAGTATTCAATCCTAACGACACTATTCCCCTAGAGAACAATCAATTCTCCGGTACTTGCCACTCACTATACTACATCGGTCAGGTACACTGCCTGGTAGGGATTGCAAGCTTCTCAAGATCCCTTGAGAAGTAAAACCTTTTGCAAGGTTGCAAAACCACACATCACCTAACACACGTACTCATCATATATCCTAGCCTATTGATGGTGCATCAATTACCAAACACCTTTTGATGCATTATCAGGGGTGTTTGGTAATTGGTGCAACACTTACCAAACACCTTGATGCTACAGCATTGGTGTTTGGTAACTATTGCACAAGTTACCAAACACCCCTGATGATGCATCGAGGGTAGTTTGGTAACTGCTGCACCAATTACCAAACACCCTTTCGTGATTGTTATATTTACTTTCTTGTTTTTTTTTGAACTTACACAGACACGGATAAAGGCTCTCCAAGATCAGGTGAGAGTCCACATCATCCCATTCATAAAGAATCATGGATGAAGTTATTCAAAGTAACAATCTGATAAGTCCAAATTAGTACTATATTTATCACATGATTATTGCTCAAATATTACATGTTTATATCTGAATTAATACTTAATTGCTTAAGTTTTCTATATTTATTGTTTATGGAGCAATATTGTAAAAAGACACGGAAATTGGCATTATTTGGAAATAAATTTAAGAAAACAAGCAAACACTCTTTCGGGATCCATTTCTAGAGATACGCCTTATATAATCCCTAACTATGGCTGTAAACGAACCGGACGAACACGAACGAAGCCTTGTTCATGTTCGTTCGTTTAATTTTAACTAGACAAATAAACTGACATGAACGCTTAAATGGGCGAATTTTCCTCTCATGTTCGTTTATTAAGAAAATGAGTTGTTCATGTTCGTTCATTAAGACACTAAACGAACATAAATGATCGAACATAAATGAACTTAGACAAACAAACATAAACCTTATTAAATTATGTATAATATATAGTTTTATAAGTGTTGTTATTGTTTAAACAAACCAATTTTAAAATTATACAATTCAAAAATATGATACACGAACACACATAAATAAATTAACATAAACAAAAGTTAACGAACGTATAATTGGACGTTCATGAACATGAACGTGACTTTTGTTCATGTTCGTTCATTTAACTAAACGAACGTAAAATATTGTTCATGTTCGTTCATGTTAGGAATACAAATATTCCTATAAAAGACTCGATCACCTAATCTTTGTAATAACATTAATATAGCTCGTAGTTAGTTTATTATTTAGTTAATATTAGGGCTGAGCAAACGGACCGGATGGACCGGACCGACCGACAAAACCGACCGGACCGAGACCGACCGGACCGGACCGACCACATTCGGTCCGGTCCTCGGTCTAACCTTTTTGGCAAATTCGGTCCTCGGTCCGGTCCGGTCCGGTCCGGACCGACCAAAAACCCGAAAAAACTTGCCTAATTGGACCGGACCGACCGAAGACCGTCCTGACCGGACCGGACCGACCACGTTCGGTCCGGTCTCAGTCTATGGTTTTTCCGGTTCTTGGTCCTCGGTCCGGTCCGGTCTTGGTCGGTCCGGTCCGGTTTTCGCCCGATGCTCAGCCCTAGTTAATATTAGTTTAAGTAACACCGTGGAAGAAGGACGGGTCTTTACGCACTGTATACCTGATCCACAGCCCGGGTGTGGGCGTTTTATTTCTTTTTATAAATACCCCTCTCCCACCAAGGGAGAGGGTTGGACCTTTCATTAGTATCAATCTAACATTCTCTTATTTTCTTTCATTCTCTAAAGGTTCCCCATTTCTTCTTCCTCTTCTTAATTCTAACGCCACATACCACCATGTTTCTCATGTTTGGAACTTAATGTTTATCCTACAAATGGTATCAAGAGCCAAGGTTTCATCTTAGGGCCTTGTAGAATCGGATTTGGTGTGGTATCTTGTGGTATTTGTGAGTTAGAAGAGTTTTATCTTGGTTTGATCTTTCTAGTGTTATATGTAGTGTTGTGGGTGTACTTTTGTGATTATTGGTGTTAGTACTACATAGTTTTTCAGTTGGTTAAGCTATATCTTACATCAGTTTGAAGTTGTGATTGATTTTGGGTCATATTATTACTAGCGGTTACCTTCTCTGTTTTAGTATTCTTGGTAGTTGTTTGCTCCTGATTTTAGCGGTTAGCCTGTTAGCGATTACTTTATTGGGACATACTGACAAATCGCTAGATAGCGACAGTTTTGGATTATTGTGGTTAGCGTTTAGGGTTAGCGGTTAGTACTTGCGGTTTGCTCCAGCGGTTTTCTTTGTTCAGCGTTTACCTAAGATAGCGATTAACTCATTCAGCGGTTTGCCAAGAATAGCGTTTACCTCATCTGCGACTACCTCTTCCTGCGTTTTGCTCAAGTTAGCGATTACCTTGCTAGGTCTAGCGGTTAACTCATTTCAGCGACTTCCTCAGAATCGCGTTTACCTAAAGTTAGCGGTTTGGTACTTTTTAGCTATTACCTCTTCTTTGTAGCGATTAACTAAGTGGTGAGGTTCTAGTGAATCGTAAACCATTTGTATTTAGTGAATTGTTGCAACTTAAGTCGTTTCAATTAATCTGATTGTGATCTGACGTTGTGAGTTAATTCTTACGACTTGACTAATTTCAATCGGATCTATTGTAACTTGACTTGTTGCGACTTGACACTTAGTGCATACTGTGACCCATCCGGTATCTCTCTCTAAGTCTAATTCGTTGAGTACATCTTCCGGTTTCTTTTGTTGACTTTAGTAAAATCCCTAGAAAGAATCATTTCTCGGTTTAAGTCACAAGAGCTGTAAAATCCCGTTTGAAGACTTTGTCATGGCTACTACCTCTGACGATATTCAAGCTGCAGGGTCCGATACTCGACCTCCTATGCTCGATAGGACTGATTATGAATCATGGGCACAAAGAATCAGACTCTATTGTCGGGGCAAGGAAAATGGTGAGAATATTCTGTGATCAATTGATGAAGGTCCCCTGCAGATGGGTACAACAAGGGATGTCACCTCCACAGCTGATGATGGAACTCCCACCCATGGAATTGACAGGCCACAAACTTACAATGACCTCAGTGACGCTGAAAAGAAGTGTTATGACGCATATATTTGAGCCTCCAACATCGTGATACAAGGGTTGCCCAAAAATGTTTACAAGTTAATCAACTTCAACACTGAAGCTAAAGCTGTTTGGGACAATGTCAAAATGCTTCTGTCTGGATCGGAGCTGACCAAAGAAAACCGTGAGTCTCATTTGTATGATGAGTTTGAGCATTTCAAGATGAAACCTGGTGAAAACATTACCGACTACTATGTCAGATTTCACAAGCTTGTTAATGACATGAGAATGATCCGAATGACAATGCCTAACATCCAACTCAACTCCAAGTTTGTAAACAACATGTCACCAGAGTGGGATCGCTTTGTTACTGCAGTGAAGCTCAACAAAGGATTGAGAAATACAAACTATGAATAGTTGTTTGCCTACTTACAACAACATGAGAAGCATGCTGCTTATGATCGTCTATTAAGAGAGAAGCTCAACCCAACCACTACCAATGACTCACTTGCATTCATGACTAGTATGTTGCCGACTACTCAACCAGTGTCATCAGTGGATCACTCATCTTTACAGAATACCCATCTCGACTCAGGGTATTTTCATACTGATAAGATGATTGACAACCTTTCCAACCAAGTGTCTCTACTCGTTCAACACTTCAGAGCTGCACTTCCACCAACCAATAACCAACTCAGAGCTTCCTCAAATCCACGTAATCAGGCTGTTGTGGAAGATGGAAGAGTGATGGTGCAAAATGTTCAGGGCAGACAAAATGTGAATCAAAGGAATGCTGCACGGGGTAATTTGCAGAACAGGGTTGGAAATGTGAATCAGGGACAAGGAAGGCAACCCAAATGTTACAACTGTGGGGGTTTGAGTCACATCGTCAGTAACTGTACTCAGCCAAAGCATCCTCAGAACTCAGACTACTTTAAGGACAAAATGTTGCTCATGCAAGCTCAAGAGAATGGAGTTATGCTTAATGAGGAAGACTTGGCTTTGCTTGCTGGGGATGATGGAAAGATGTTTGATGATGATGTGGATGAACAACCTGTTCAGGATTTAGCTCTTAATAATCCAAACATCTTCCAAGCTGAAGATTGTGATGTTTTTGACTCAGACGTTGATGAAGAACCCAATGCTCAGACAATCTTCATGGCCAATCTATCATCTGTTGTCTCACCATCACAAGAATCTGGTCCCTCCAAATCATCCATCATATCTGAGGTACTGAAGTTATATGATGAACGTGTAGTTAATGATGAACAAAAGACCTTCTACAATATACGACAAAATAATGTTGGTGAACCAAATATGGCTAAATTGGAGAACACTAAAGTTTTTCCAACTGAGCAATATTCGGATCACAACAGTGATTCTGACATATCCAATGGAATGTCTTCTGTTGTATGTGACAATAATGTGATGCATGAACAAAAGATATATAACGAAGTACAACAAACAAACGTTGCTGAATTAGATATTGCTAATATGGGAAATAGCAACATTGTCGTATATGAACAATATGTAAAGCACAACGTCGACCCTGTTGTATCAAGTGACATATCCTCTGTTGATGACAACGTGTGTGAACTTGATGAGTACACTACTGTTGCACCCGATGACACTCTGACCACCAGGATTAATATTCTTAAGGATCAAGTTAGGTGTTATGAACAACGTGCAAAATTTGAGCTTACCGAACGTGAACAAAAAATGAATTGGCAAATGCAAGCTTACATAACTGATTATAACTTAAAGGAAAAGGCATTAAAACAAGAGATTAAATCTGTTCAAAATCAACTTGATCGTGCTATTAAGGAAAAACATGAAATTCAGGAGAGTTTAAGAGTTCTAAAATGTGAATTTCAAGAAAAGGAAACTAAACTATTAAACGAATTTTCCAACCTTAAGAAGTTGAAAAACAAACTTGAAAACAAGTTGTACATCCAAGGCCAAACCTGTCAAACAACTCAAATGATGGAAAAACACCTTAAACTACGGGATAAGCATAGCGATAAGGTTTTGGGTATGCCTAAAACGAATTTCCTTAAGAGCGTTAGTGCCTCTCAACCTGCACTGTATTATGCCAAGGTTATGCTTACACCCAATCATGCCCCTCCAAATAGTTCGTCTGATAAAGAATTGGATGATCTTGAGTTTGCCAATAGAGAGAGATATGATAATAAAATGATGGATCCCAAGTGCATTAAACACCGTGTCATTGATAAGCCCCATGATTATTATGAACAAAACCGAGTGACTGTTTTTGCACCTCAAACTAAGTTAACACCAGAACAAGTATTTTGGCCATCAGATGTTGAGAAAATGAAAGCTGGGGAACTTAAGGCCAAGGTTCCTCAAAAGGTAGCTACCCCAACGGTGTATCCCCCCAATACACCAATGCACTTAGTTCAGTTATCACTTCCCACACAATGTAAGACTCTTATTGGCATATATGCCCTTTGTTAAATGTTCACTGATTTTGATAAAACATGCAAAAAGAGAATCACGCCAACGGGAATTACTGAGGGTGAAAGGGGATTTGAGCTTACTAAAGAGTGTTACTTAACTGAAGTCATCCCATTCTTTAAACTAATCAAAGAACACTTTGAGGGCTTACGACAATCCCTTGATGTTGAGCTAAAAGAAATGAAAGAGGTGTTCAAAAATATGGAAAATAAGGGTAAACAAATTGCAATAGATCTTCAACATAGTGAGATAGCAAGGAAAAATATTCTTATCATGAATGACAATTTGATTGCTAAATGTATTGCTCAAGATGTGCTCTACACTGCTACAGATTCTACGATAAATGCTTGTCAATTTTTTGAAATGTCTATTGCTTTGAATAATCTTCAAAATCGTGTTGTTGAGCTTGAGGGGGGGAATTTGAAACTACATGAAAAAAATCAAAATGATGATCATGACAACATGGTCAAACACTTTCCTAAACTAGAAGTTGATAATCTTAATCTACAATTAAAATATCAACATTTAGAAGAAAGGATTAAAATATCAAAGGCAAAGACATCTTCTGATGTTCCTGAATTTGATACATATTTTGAATTGGCAAAAAGGGATGAAAAAATTCAAGCTCACACAAACACGATTAGGAAATTGAGGGCTCAAATTGTCCAAATGAAATCTCTCATGAATGATGTGATCAACACCCATAAACCACAGTCTGCAGATTCTCAGAGTTTTCAACTTCAAAACATAATCAACAAACTCAAACATGAAAATGATTGTTTTCAAGCTGAAAATTCTAAAGTAAAACAACATTACAAAGAGTTATATGATTCAATTAAGATCACTCGTGATAAAACCAATGAAAATATAACTTCTTTGCTAAATGAAATTGAGAATCTAAAGACCAAGGTGAAAGGGAAGATGCCGGTCATTGCAAGTGACTATATCAATTCAAAGGTCTGTGAATGTAAAAAATATGCATGTGAGGCTGTGTTCATACCGCTTCCCCTTAGGAACAATGAGTTAGTCCATAGTGATTACCTTAGACATCTTAAGGATTGCCTTGACATGACCCGTGAGACCATTGAAGAAGATAGAATGGTGAGACCCTCTGATAACACATTATCAGACATTAGCTTTCTCACCAAACGGTCACAAGAATTGTTAGAATATGCCATAGGCACGTACCCCAAGATTCCTAACATGCGAGATAGAAATGACACATCTTCATCTAAGAAGTTGAAAAAGCATGTTACCTTTGATACACCTTTGTCTAGTTCTGATCATAGCACATCACCGCCTAGAAACCAAACAACTATACAACAATCTAATGTTCCCATCATCCTTTCTACAGGAGTAAGCAATGACACTAAAGCTAGCGGGTCAAAGCCTAAAGGCAATACAAGGAATGATAGGACTTCGCCAGCTAAGAGTGCTCAAGGGATGAAAGTAGAAGATCACCTTAGGAACAATAAGATTGATTTGAGTGAAAAGAATCGTGCTGATTTTAGTATTTGCTTTAAGCGTACTGTAATTAATTCGAATTCTAATGCTACTTGTAAGACTTGTAATGGTTGTTTAGTTTCTGGTAATCATGATGAATGTGTTGTGTCATCTTTGAAATCTTCTTATAAATCCTCAGTTAGGTTGGCTAAGACACATAAACTGGAAAACCATACTTGGAAAGCAACAGGAAAGGTTTTTACCAATGTAGGATATCAGTGGAAACCTACTGGAAGAAAGTTCACTTTAGGAAGCCAGTGTCCATTGACAAATATGCCCGATCCCAAGTCTTTAGCGGTTAATAAATGGAAGGCAACTGGTAGAAAATTCCCTTTAGAGACTCAATGCCTTGATACTAAGTCAGTAGCACCCACTAGTATCGTTATCTCTGAGAAATCCATTGTAAATACTAATCCTGCTTCTCTTAAGTATGCTTGTGCTAACCAATTGGATCCCAATTACACTTGGGGATCCATGTTTTTCAGTTATCCATATCTGTCTGGTTTCAATTGCAGGTCGTACAAATCGTCCTGTGGTATTTGGACTCAGGCTGCTCAAAACATATGACTGGGGATCGCTCTCGGCTCAGAAATTTCGTGAAAAAGTTTATTGGGACAGTTAGATTCGGAAATGACCACTTTGGAGCCATTATAGGGTATGGTGATTATGTGTTTGGTGACAGCGTGATTTCTAGAGTTTACTATGTGGAAGGACTTGGGCACAATCTATTCTCTGTTGGACAATTTTGTGACTCCGATCTTGAAGTGGCCTTCAGAAAGCACACATGTTTTGTTAGAGAATTGGATGGAATTGATCTTCTGAAGGGAAATCGTGGTACTAATTTGTATACTATCTCTATCGAAGACATGATGTGGTCCTCTCCTATTTGCTTGCTCTCTAAGGCCTCAAAGAGAAAATCATGGTTATGGCACCGTCGTTTGAACCATTTGAACTTCGGCACCATTAATGAACTTTCTCGCAAAGATCTTGTTCGAGGCATGCCCAGATTGAAGTATGAAAAAGACCATCTTTGTTCAGCGTGTCAATTGGGTAAAAGCAAGAAGCACACTCACAAACCAAAACCCACCAACTCCAACACTGAAGTGCTCCATACCCTTAACATGGATCTGTACGGACCCATAAGAGTGCAGAGCTTCAACGGGAAAAGATATATTCTTGTAATTGTGGATGATTACTCACGATTTACATGGGTGAAGTGTTTAAGATCCAAGGATGAAACTCCCGAAATCATCATCAAAATCATCAAGCAGTTGCAAGTAAGGCTTAACAAGACCGTTAGAATCATTCGCACTGACAATGGAACTGAGTTTGTTAACCAACAACTCACTCAATTTTATGAGAGTATCGACATCAGTCATCAAAAGAGTGTTCCTAGAACTCCTCAACAAAATGGAGTTGTTGAAAGACGGAATCGCACACTAGTTGAAGCTGCTCGCACTATGCTAATATTCTCTAAAACACCAATGTTTTTATGGGCTGAAGCTATTGCTACTGCATGTTACACTCAAAATCGGTCGTTGATACATCCTCTCCACAACAAGACACCCTATGAGCTGGTGCATCTCAAAAAGCCTGATCTCTCCATTCTTCGTGTGTTTGGAGCCCTGTGCTATCCAACTAACGATAGTGAAGACTTAGGGAAGCTCAAAGCTAAGGCTGATATTGGGGTATTCGTTGGATATGCACCAGATCGAAATGGGTACCGAATCTACAACAAAAGAACCTGACAAATCATGGAAACGATCCATGTCACATTTGATGAGCTGACAGAGCATACGGCTTCAGGGCACACCAGTTCTGGACCCTCACCAAATCTTTTATCTCCTGGACCAATTAGTTTGGGACTTGTACAGAATAACAACCCTGTCACTCCTTATGTTCCTCCCACGTGTGATGAATTGAAGCAGTTATTTGACCCTATGTTTGATGAGTACTTCGAATCATAGCAACCTCACGAACCTATACAGCAGGCAGCAGATCCTAATGTTATTGCTGTAGATGCCCCTCATGCCACTAATGGTCCGCCTACCTCCATCTCTTTTGATCTGGACGCTCCAGAATGTAGCAACTCTCAACATGAGTCAAATGTACAATCACCTTCTGAACATCAAGGAATGACAGCTGAAAAGACATGTGAAGTTAATCCTTTTGCTCCACCTGAAGATGAACCATTTGAAAATGTGTTTGCTCCTGAATCGTCCAACGAAGCATCATCCTCAGGGGAATCCAACAATGCTATATCGGTCCACTACCCTCAACCCCACGAACATCTCAGAAAATGGACAACTGATCACCCTATTGACAACATCATAGGAAATCCCTCACGACCTGTGTCCACCAGAAAACAACTTGCCACTGATGCCTTGTGGTGCTTCTTCAATTCCGTCTTATCCAAGATTGAACCCAAAGATTTCAAGGATGCATTAACTAAAGTATCCTGGTTCACAGCAATGCAAGAAGAAATACATGAGTTTGATCGTCTTGATGTATGGGAATTCATACCGCCACCTGAATGTGCAATGATCATCGCTCTCAAGTGGATCTTCAAAGTAAAGCTTGATGAGCATGGTGACGTCCTGAAAAATAAGGCTCGGCTAGTTGCAAAAGGATACAGTCAACAAGAAGGAATTGACTTTGAAGAATCATTTGCACCAATTGCTCGTATCGAGGCCATTAGAATCTTCCTTGCCAATGCTGCTAGCAGTAACATGATTGTTTATCAGATGGATGTTAAGACTGCTTTCCTGAATGGAGATTTGAAAGAAGTAGTCTATGTTACTCAGCCTGAAGGATTCGTGGACCCTGAACGACGAAATCATGTGTATCGTTTGAAGAAAGCGCTATATGGTCTGAAACAAGCTCCTAGAGCCTGGTACGATACTTTTTCCAAGTTTCTTCTTGCAAACCGATTCACCAAGGGTGTTGTTGATCCTACCTTGTTCACTAGGAAGACTGGAAACCATCTGCTTCATGTTCAAGTTTATGTAGATGATATCATCTTTGCATCGTCCGACTCCAATGAATGTGATCGATTTGCAAAAGAAATGAGTTCCAAATTCCAAATGTCTATGATGGGACAAATGTCTTTCTTCTTGGGGTTACAAATCTCACAAAACCCAAGCGGCATCTTCATTAATCAAGCCAAATATGCTAGTGACATTCTAAAGAAGTTTGGTTTTGATTCAAGTGACACAGTTGACAGACCAATGGTTGAAAGATCCAAACTTGACGATGACTCAACAGGACTATCTGTTGATCAGACCAAATACAGAAGCATGAGTGGATCTCTCATGTACCTCACAGCAAGTAGGCCAGACCTTCTATTCGCAGTTTGTATGTGTGCTCGATATCAATCCAAGCCAACCAAAAAGCACTTGGAAGCAGTCAAGAGAATATTTAGGTATATTCAATGGACTATTCACATGGGTCTCTGGTACCCTAAAGACAATGCAATGGCTCTTACGGCTTACTCAGATGCTGACCATGCGGGGTGTCAAGATACTCGCAGAAGTACGTCAGGAGGTGCTCAATTTTTGGGTGAGAAACTTGTAAGCTGGTCATCTAAAAAGCAAATGTGCACATCGATATCATCCACAGAGGCTGAATACATTGCCATGTCCTCGTGCTTTGCTCAAATCTTGTGGATGAGATCCCAACTATCAGATTATGGGTATGACTTCAACAAAATCCCAATGTATTGTGATAACAAAAGTGTCATTGCTTTGTGCTGCAACAATGTCCAGCATTCTAGAGCCAAGCATATTGACATCCATCATCACTTCATCAGAGAAAAAGTTGAGAAAGGGATAGTGGAACTCTACTTTGTGAGGACAAAGTTTCAGCTGGCTGATATCTTTACTAAGGCTCTCTCTCGAGAAAGATTCCAGTTCATTCTTTCACGACTTGGGATGAAGAGCCTTACTCCAGAAACTCTTAAAAGTCTTCAGGAAGAGATTGAAGAGTGAAGGATCAATTTCACATATCCTTTGTACATAGCTTAAAACAAAAAGAAAATAGAAAAATATAACACATATAAAAACCAAAAAAAAAATATGAAAAATCATTAAAAATCCAAAAATATTCTTCTCGCGACATGTCTTTTGTGTAATCAATATTATGTACGTTTCTAGAAATGTCATTCAATAATGAAACGGAATCATACATATGCTTGAGAAGGAGTTTTTTCTTTTTCAAATAATGTATTTTAAAAACATGTCGTTTCTCAAAATCATTCTTAAAAAAAATGGCTTACAGTTACTTCGGACTGTAACACGGACTTAAACTTATGGCTTGCTATTACTTCAGATAGCAACCCGGTTTTCAAAATGAGGAAAACACGTCGCCAAAAAGACGGTTGTTCCTAGCAAAGGGTGCCATTCATCCGAGCATGAATTACTTTACATTCATGCACCCTCGATCTGATGTACGCTTCAGTGCATCATTTCTTGTATAAGAAGAGAAATCTTCTTTTTATCGCAAATATTTTCCCTTCTATGATTTTTCCGGAAAGTATTTGTGCAAAACTTGGTGATACCATGAAATGAATCAACATTTTGATTAAATTTTTCACTCAATCAATGGCATCAATTATTTCAAGTTTTAACATCCATCATTGATTGAGGGGGAGAGTGATTTCTCAAAATTTTATGTATCATCAAAACTCTCCACTTTGTACATAATAAGCAATAATACAACTTGTGATGGTTATGTGTCAGTATGATAACTTTTCAAAGAGTTTTTTCGCTAAAACCTCAAATATTTTGTAAACTCATCAATTCTGACACATAACAACCTCCCTCACTAATTGAGGGGGAGCAGAAAAAGGTTCCTTTTTATCAGAAAATATTAAAACTGGCTGCATCTCTCTCCCAAACGTTCTCTAACTTATTTAAATCAATTGAGATCCAAAATCTCGAATGGTTTGAAATTTTTGATCGGGGGAGAGAATGTGATTTAAATATGAAATCTGATAATCAAACGTGATCTTTTGGACTCAATAATAGGCTCCCACATATGTGCTAAACTCTTTCGAATATCGATGCACATATTGAGGGGGAGCAAAAGGCGTTTATGGAATAATACCAAAGACCGACCATTTATCTTTCTGCATGGAGTTATAAGGATGGTTAAGGTTAGGTATGAGTTCCCATGATCCACCAGAACCGGACGGATCTTCCCAGGGACAATCCTCTAGATAGATTAGAAGTCCTTAGGAATGATTGAAAAAAGTAGAAAAGTGAGATAGGGAAGAGTGCCGACTGAGATAGAGATAGGACTGGAACAAACCCAACAAGGTTCTAGTGATGAAGTCTCGGTAAGCACTGAAGGGGTTGAAGAATGAAAAAGAAATGAAATGAGAAAGGGTGAACAGAAATAGCCCTCCATATATTCAACCTTAGGGCAGAAACCGGGTTTAATTCAAAAGCTACTGGCAGTTACTAAGGTAACACCGGTATTGAAGACAAGACGTCATGGACCCAATGACGCACTGCACTAAACTTCCCAACCACTCAAGTTCTCTTAAAAGAGCTTGTTTCATTCTCACGGGGAACCTTGTGCAATGTATCGACCGCTCATTGCGAGCTATGTTGATACCTAAAACAGGAGACGCCTCCCCAGTCTCCAGGAGCGGATCAAAACGCACTATTGAGTCTAGAGCCAAAGAGATCATCCATAAATCTCACTAGGACACACTTCCAATATGCTTATTGTTTCACACAATGTGGAATGTAAGATAAAATATTTATAGTCCTACGCATTATCCTTATGGTATTGCTAGAACATCCGAGTGATATGAAAATATTCATGATGAAGATGGAAATACTTCTAGAGTGAACATCATTCAAGCTCTTGGTAGGTGACATGTGAGATCCATCTTGGATCAATGATCAAGTGACAACTGGAAAGAAACGATGGTGTGATTCAACATTGAATCAAACTTGTTCCAGGAAATGGATTGACGAATACTTTTGCAAAAAGCTTTCAATGTGCTCACAAACTTATTTTCGAGCACATTGATTGTGCATAATCTTTCAAACAAAAGTATTTTTGATGGAAATGTGATTCAAAGCATAAAACTCTCATCGTGTCTCAAAAATGTTTATCATATGACACGCGAGTGATTTCTATAAATCAAATTTCTCATCAATCAGTGAATATTAATTCACCGATTCACTCTATCGTGCTATCTGCTTTGAGATGTTCCGGTATGAGAACATGCTAAGTATGAAGATTCTGAAGTGGATTCTTTGGAAGATTCATTACTACAAGCTGGAAATTCCTGTCAATGAGAGTCTTCTTTAACAGAGTCTCTACCTGATCACAAGTCGGTTCTCACAGAACTGGAGGGTAGTCTATCCTCACTAAACGAATGACAAAGCCATATTCGTTCTCTATCTTTATTGCTAACTGTTTTATTTCAGGGACACATATAAAGATGACATTGATGGTTCCTAATTCCAGCTGAATTGTGTCAATCCATACCCCATGCTCACACATCCTACTTGCTATCAATGATGATCATGAAAGTTAAAGAGACTACCAACAACGTTTCCGCAACTCTGATGAAAAGTCTCCTAATATAGAAGGGTGTGAGCATTGCTTGTTGAACAAAGTGAGCTCAAAAGTGAAGAATCAGAACCTACGAGCTACAAAGTCTAAAGAATGCTTGAAGATCAAAGAGCTTAATTTCCAAAGGTGACCTCGCTTAGGGGGAGATTGTTAGGAATACAAATATTCCTATAAAAGACTCGGTCACCTAATCTTTGTAATAGCTGGAAATTCCTGTCAAGGAGAGTCTTCTTTAACAGAGTCTCTACCTGATCACAAGTCGGTTCTCACAGAACTGGAGGGTAGTCTATCCTTACTAAACGAATGACAAAGCCATATTCGTTCTCTATCTTTATTGCTAACTGTTTTATTTCAGGGACACATATAAAGATGACATTGATGGTTCCCAATTCCAGCTGAATTGTGTCAATCCATACCCCATGCTCACACATCCTACTCGCTATCAATGATGATCATGAAAGTTAAAGAGACTACCAACAACGTTTCCGCAACTCTGATGAAAAGTCTCCTAATATAGAAGGGTGTGAGCATTGCTTGTTGAACAAAGTGAGCTCAAAAGTGAAGAATCAGAACCTACGAGCTACAAAGTCTAAAGAATGCTTGAAGATCAAAGAGCTTAATTTCCAAAGGTGACCTCGCTTAGGGGGAGATTGTTAGGAATACAAATATTCCTATAAAAGACTCGGTCACCTAATCTTTGTAATAGCATTAATATAACTCGTAGTTAGTTTATTATTTAGTTAATATTAGTTTAAGTAACACCGTGTTAGAAGGACGGGTCTTTACCCACTGTATGTCTGATCCACAGCCCGGGTGTAGGTGTTTTATTTCTTTGTATAAATACCCCTCTCCCACTAAGGGAGAGGGTTGGACCTTTCATTAGTATCAATCTAACATTCTCTTATTTTCTCTCATTCTCTAAAGGTTCCCCATTTCTTCTTCCTCTTCTTAATTCTAACGCCACATACAACCATGTTTCTCATGTTTGGAACTTAATGTTTATCCTACAGTTCATTTAATAAATAAACGAACATAAATGAACTTTTTACCGAACGGTTCATGAAATGTTCACTCAACGTTCAGTTCGTTTACGTGCTTAGAAGACATACGGCATATCCTTTTATAGGAATAGGTCGTATACTCGTCCCAGAAGTAAACCGAGAGAAGAAATGGAATCAAGTAGAGAAAACAAGTTTACATGATGGCCTTGAGGATGCTTTAGTATTTTGGCCATAATTTCTTCATCCGGACCCCGATTTACACGATTTCAGCGGCCACAAAAAGAGAAAATGAAGACCTACATGATCTTGAAGAGAATATGGCGTATTGGACATTTAGATACGCTGTATTGACCAATTATTATTATGGGACAATCAATTTAACTAAATATCAAACACACCTTTTGATGTATCAACAATTTAACTCTTGAAAAAAGGAGTTGTACGTACCTTTTATTCAAGATGAAACTTTTACTTGTTTTAAGATAACGTGTTAGCAAGTTGGAGAGCATCAATTACTTTTGCTCTAAAAATAGTAGCATGAATTGAACGAAAATAAAGCAACACGAGGAACATATATCTATTATATGTCTAGTTTTGTTAAGAGGTGGTGGATGGTGGTAGGTGGAAGTGATAACACTATAGATCTACAGTGGGGTACTCGCACGAGAAAATTTAGAGCAGTCGAACAGTAGTGGTTGAGCAGTTGAGCAGTGATGGTGGTGGTGGTAATTGACTGAAGAAGTGGTGAGGTAGGTGGGTAGAGTTAGGTGAGGGTGGGTGGAGTTAGGTGAGGTGGGTGGGATAGGTGGAGTTAGGTGGGGATGGATAGGGTAGGTGGGTGTAATTAATAAAGATAGAGATAATATAATATAATAAATGAGGTATTTTTTACATTTACCATATCTTTCTCTGTACTTGCGTTTTCTCCGACGCTATATACTCTCTCGATTCTCGATTAAATGGCTATCATAAGAAGTAGAGATAAACTTTGTAATAAATACCCTACTTCTTCTAGTTCATCATCAAATGTATCTCATCTACTATGTATTTTTTTTTATTTTTTTTTCAATTTGATAATAGGAATTATTTGATCAAAATAGTTGTATATGCATGTGGTTTATTGATTATCTAATTTTCAGTTCTACGAAAAACAATTCAATTGTGGAATGTAGCTTTTTGAAATTTTTTGTAATGAGTAAATACCACTTTTGTGAAAAGTCAGATTTGGGGATGTTTATTTTTTTGTTGTGTAAAAGGCAGATTTGGGGGTGTTTGATATTGTTCAGTTTGTGTATTGTACTTTGAATATTATACAAATGAAATAAGTTTTTTTAATACCAAGTTAGAGTAGTTTATTAACAGGGCATGCCAAAAAACTTAATTTAATAAGCACCCAAACACTCTTTAGGGTATGCATTGTGATAGATTATGTTTATACTGATGAAATAAGTTTTTTTAATACCAAGTTGGAGTAGTTTATTAACAAGGCATGCCATAAAACTTAATTTAATAAGCACCCAAACACTCTTTAGGGTATGCATTGTGATAGATTATGTTTAATTAGTTTTACCTCTAAACGACCAAATCGATTTTCATATATGATATGCGGTTTTTGGATTGGTTTGGATATTACTATTGCCAATTGATTATATATGTGGGGTAGTGATGGAGAAGTTTCTTGTACGAGTATGTGGTATTATGTCATGACGCTAATAAGTTTACTTATCAACTATGTGGGATTTTCAGGAGGTATATTTGTATATAAATCCTAAAATAAATAAACTTTTTATTATTTAGTATAAAATTTGTGATGCTTGATGAGTATGGTTGTTCAGTGGATGGTTTGGGTTATCTTGTTTTTCAGGCTTATGAGCTTATTTAAAATTGGAAAAGCTCCTAAGCTCACTTTTATCAGCTTATGAGATTGAGCTTATGGACTTGAGAGGGAATAAGATGTTTGATGGGTATGGGTATGGTTTTTAGTCTTTGATGTAGATCTTCTAATGAATTAGTGTTGTCTTTGTTTTAGTGGCTATAGTTGTTCTTTGGTTCGGGTTTGTAGCTTTTTCAGTTATTTGTGTTTGGGCTCTTTCTTTTTAATTGTCTTGTTAAGAAGATGAGTTGCCATTTATTTTGTATCTTTTTGTTCAGTTTTTTAATATAAGTTTTTTCCCATTGCTAATCTTTGACCTTAAGAACTTCCGCGTTGTAAGTTTGATAGAAAAACTCGTCAAACAAACCTTTTCACAGGTAGCTTCGTCAGATAATGCTTGCTAATATCGTTCTTTACTTGTGTATTCAAATGTCTTTTCTTTGTTTTGTTGTCAGCCTTTAGATTATGCTGTTTTCAAAGCGCTGTTAGCTAATAATCCGCTTACGAATGCACTCCCAAACACCCGCGTAGTACATTGGGTTTATACTTTATAATGTTATTAATATCATTTTTCTTTTGTTTTTCCTTTTACAGAGGAAGCGAACCAAAGAGAACCAAAATAACAGTACCAAAAGAGCAGTACGTACTAATAGTTAGGCATAATAACTTTTACACTATGATTTTTTTTAATATTCATAAATATTATTGCTAATTAGACAAAAACATCAATCAGTTGTACTCTTAAAAAAAGAATAGAATCGAAAACTCGTGTCACAATTTGGACGGAGTCGGGTAGTTGAGTAGTCGAGCTTGACAAAAATGAATAAAGGGTTAAAATGTTGATCAAAGCTTGGATCAAAGTGGGATTTTTGTATCATTTTGGTAATTTTCTCTTAATTTTTAGATCACTTAAAACCATTATCATAATTATTATTATTATGGGACAATCAATTTAACTAAATATCAAACACACCTTTTGATGTATCAACAATTTAACTCTTGAAAAAAAAGAGTTGTACTTGCCTTTTATTCAAGATGAAACTTTTACTTATTTTAGGATAACGTGTTAGCAAGTTGAAGAGCATCAATTACTTTTTCTCTAAAAATGGTAGCATGAATTGAACGAAAATAAAGCAACACGAGGAACATATATCTGTTATATGTCTAGTTTTGTTAAGAGGTGGTGGATGGTGGTAGGTGGAAGTGATAACACTATAGATCTATAGTGAGGTACTCGCACGAGAAAATTTAGAGCAGTCGAACAGTAGTGGTTGAGCAGTGATGGTGGTGGTGGTAATTGACTGGCGAAGTGGTGAGGTAGGTGGGTAGAGTTAGGTGAGGGTAGGTGGAGTTAGGTGAAGGTGGGTGGGATAGGTGGAGTTAGGTGGGGGTGGATAGGGTAGGTGGGGGTAATTAATAAAGAGAGATATAATATAATATAATAAAGGTTGTGTTGACCGGACGGGGGTAACCCCACCTGTCCCCCTGTCCTTTTCCTCTTTGTCCCCCTTTTTTCCAGTATAACACAGTTTTTTGTCAGTTTTTGCTCCGTATTTTTGACAGTTTTAAGCGTTTAACTTATTAAACTTTATATTTTATGTTCCGCAGTTTGAGGTTTATAGCTTTTCGATATAAACAAAATTAAAAAATAAATAAATAAAAATTAAAAAGGGGGGGGGGGGGGTTCGGCTAAAAATTTGGGGACCGTTCGGATAACCCACCCCTATAATAAATGAGGTATTTTTGACGTTTACTATATCTTTCTCTGTACTTGCGTATTCTCCAACGCTATATACTCTCTCGATTCTCGATTAAATGGCTATCACAAGAGGTAGACATAAACTTTGTAATAAATACCCTGCTTCTTCTAGTTCATCATCAAATGTATCTCATCTGGTATGTATTTTTTTTTTAATTTTATTTTCAATTCGATAATATGAATTATTTGATTAAAATAGTTGTATATGCATGTGGTTTATTGATTATTTGATTTTCAGTTTTACGAAAAACTATTCAATTGTTGAATGTAGCTTTTTGCAATTTTTTGTGATGAGTAAATACCACTTTTGTGGAAAGACAGATTTGAGGATGTTTATTTGTTTGTTGTGTAAAAGGTAGATTTGGGGGTGTTTGATATTGTTCAGTTTGTGTATTGTACTTTGAATATTATATAGATGAAATAAGTTTTTTTAATACCAAGTTGGAGTGATTTATTAACAGGGCATTCCATAAAACTTAATTTAATAAGCAACCAAACACTCTTTAGGGTATGCATTGTGATAGATTATGTTTATACATATGAAATAAGTTTTTTTATTAACAAGTTGGAGAAGTTTATTAACAGGGCATGCCACAAAACTTAATTTAATAAGCTCCCGAACACTCTTTAGGGTATGCATTGTGATAGATTATGTTTAATTAGTTTTACCTCCGAACGACCAAATCGATTTTCATATATGATATGCGGTTTTTGGATTGGTTTGGATATTACTATTGCCAATTTTTCTGCTATTCTATATGTGGGGTGGTGATGGAGAAGTTTCTTGTACGAGTGTGTGGTATTATGTCATGACGCTAATAAGTTTACTTATCAACTATGTGGGATTTTCAATAGGTATATTTGTATATAAATCCTAAAAGAAATGAACTTTTTATTATTTAGTATTAAATTTGTGATGCTTGATGAGTGTGGTTGTTCAGGGGATGGTTTGGGTTATCTTGTTTTTCGGGCTTATGAGCTTATTTAAAATTGGAAAAGCTCCTAAGCTATCTTTTATCAGCTTATGAGATTCAGCTTATGGACTTGAGAGGCAATAAGATGTTTGATAGGTATGGGTATGGTTTTAAGTCTTTGATGTAGATCTTCTAATGAATTAGTGTTGTCTTTGTTTTAGTGGCTATAGTTGTTCTTTGGTTCGGGTTTGTAGCTTTTTCACTTATTTGTGTTTGGGCTCTTTCGTTTTAATTTTCTTGTTAAGAAGATGAGTTGCCATTTATTTTGTATCTTTTTGTTCAGTTTTTTAGTATAAGTTTTTTCCCATTGTTAATCTTTCACCTTAAGAACTTCCGCGTTGTAAGTTTGATAGAAAAACTCGTCACACAAAACTTTTCACAGGTAGCTTCCTCAGATAATGCTTGCTAATATCGTTCTTTACTTGTGTATTCAAATGTCTTTTCTTTGTTTTGTTGTTAGTCTTTAGATTATGCTGTTTTCAAAGCGCTATTAGCTAATAATCCGCTTACGAATTCACTCCCAAACACCCGCGTAGTACATTGGGTTTATACTTTATAATGTTATTAATATCCTTTTTCTTTTGTTTTTCCTTTTTACAGAGGAAGCGAACCAAAGCGAACCAAAATAACAGTACCAAAAGAGCAGTACGTACAGAAAGTTAGGCATAATAACTTTTACACTATGATTTTTTTTAGTATTCATAAATATTATTGCTAATTAGACAAAAACATCAATCAGTTGTACTCTTAAAAAAAGAATAGAAATGAAAACTCGTGTCACAATCTGGACGAAGTCGGGTAGTTGAGTAGTTGAGCTTGAGCAAAATGAATAGAGGGTTAAAATGTTGAGCAAAGCTTGGATCAAAGTGGGATTTTTGTACCATTTTGATAATTTTCTCTTAATTTTTAGATCACTTAAAACCATTATCAAAATTATTATTATGGGACAATCAATTTAACTAAATATCAAACACACCTTTTGATGTATCAACAATTTAACTCTTGAAAAAAGGAGTTGTACGTACCTTTTATTTAAGATGAAACTTTTACTTGTTTTAGGATAACGTGTTAGCAAGTTGGAGAGCATCAGTTACTTTTGCTCTAAAAATGGTAGTATGAATTGAACAAAAATAAAGCAACACGAGGAACATATATCTGTTATATGTCTAGTTTTGTTAAGAGGTGGTGGATGGTGGTAGGTGGAAGTGATAACAGAATAGATCTACAGTGGGGTACTCGCACGAGAAAATTTAGAGCAGTCGAATAGTAGTGGTTGAGCAGTTGAGCAGTGATGGTGGTGGTGGTAATTGACTGGCGAAGTGGTGAGGTAGGTGGGTAGAGTTAGGTGAGGGTGGGTGGAGTTAGCTGAAGGTGGGTGGGATAGGTGGAGTTAGGTGGGGTGGATAGGGTAGGTGGGGTAATTAATAAAGTGAGATAGTAATATAATATAATAAGGGTTGGGTTGACCGGACGGGGGTGACCCCACCTGTCCCCCTGTCCTTTTCCTTTTTGTCCCCCTTTTTTCCAGTATAACACAGTTTTTTGTCAGTTTCTGCTCCGTATTCCTGAGAGTTTTAAGCGTTTAACTTATTAAACTTTATATTTTCTGTTCCGCAGTTTCAGGTTTATAGCTTTTTGATATTAACAAAATTATATAAAAAAAATAAAAATAAATAAATAAAAATTAAAAAGGGGGGGGGGGGTTCGGCTACAAATTTGGAGACCGTTCGGATAACCCACCCCTATAATAAGTGAGGTATTTTTGACATTTACCATATCTTTCTCTGTACTTGCGTATTCTCCAACGCTATATACTCTCTCGATTCTTGATTAAATGGCTATCACAAGAGGTAGACATAAACTTTGTAATAAATACCCTGCTTCTTCTAGTTCATCATCAAATGTATCTCATCTGGTATGTATTTTTTTTAATTTTATTTTCAATTTGATAATATGAATTATTTGATTAAAATAGTTGTATATGCATGTGGTTTATTGATTATTTGATTTTCAGTTCTACGAAAAACTATTCAATTATGGAATGTAGCTTTTTGCAATTTTTTGTGATGAGTAAATACCACTTTTGTGGAAAGACAGATTTGGGGATGTTTATTTGTTTGTTGTGTAAAGGCAGATTTGGGGGTGTTTGATATTGTTCAGTTTGTATATTGTACTTTGAATATTATACAGATGAAATAAGTTTTTTTTTTAATACCAAGTTGGTGTGGTTTATTAACAGGGCATGCTATAAAACTTAATTTAATATGCACCCAAGCACTCTTTAGGGTATGCATTGTGATAGATTATGTTTATACAGATGAAATAAGTTTTTTTAATACCAAGTTGGAGTAGTTTATTAACAGGGCATGGCATAAAACTTAATTTAATAAGCACCCAAACACTCTTTAGGGTATGCATTGTGATAGATTACGTTTAATTAGTTTTACCTCCAAACGACCAAATCGATTTTCATATATGATATGCGGTTTTTGGATTGGTTTGGATATTACTATTGCCAAGTTTTCTGCTATTCTATATGTGGGGTGGTGATGGAGAAGTTTCTTGTACGAGTGTGTGGTATTATGTCATGACGCTAATAAGTTTACTTATCAACTATGTGGGATTTTCAAGAGGTATATTTGTATATAAATCCTAAAATAAATGAACTTTTTATTATTTAGTATTAAATTTACGATGCTTGATTTGTGTGGTTGTTCAGGGGATGGTTTGGGTTATCTTGTTTTTCGGGCTTATGAGCTTATTTAAAATTGAAAAAGCTCCTAAGCTCACTTTTGTCAGCTTATGAGATTGAGCTTATGGACTTGAGAGGCAATAAGATGTTTGATGGGTATGGGTATGGTTTTAAGTCTTTGATGTAGATCTTCTAATGAATTAGTGTTGTCTTTGTTTTTGTGGCTATAGTTGTTCTTTGGTTCGGGTTTGTAGTTTTTTCAGTTATTTGTGTTTGGGCTCTTTCTTTTTAATTTTCTTGTTAGGAAGATGAGTTGCCATTTATTTTGTATCTTTTTGTTCAGTTTTTTAATATAGGTTTTTTCCCATTGTTAATCTTTCACCTTAAGAACTTCCGCGTTGTGAGTTTGATAGAAAAACTCGTCACACAAACCTTTTCACTGGTAGCTTCCTCAGATAATGCTGGCTAATATCGTTCTTTACTTGTGTATTCGAATGTCTTTTCTTTGTTTTGTTGTCAGTCTTTAGATTATGCTGTTTTCAAAGCGCTATTAGCTAATAATCTGCGTTCGAATGCACTCCCAAACACCCGCGTAATACATTGGGTTTATACTTTATAATGTTACTAGCAGGGTACCCGCGCGTTGCGGCGGCGAGTACCCTGTGAATTAAATTTTTGAAGAATAATATTTTGTTATTGTTTGTTTAACTTGACAATAATTTTATAGAAAAAGAGATTTTTTTGTTGTAATAACTTTAAGCAATATCATACTATTTCATATAAAAATATTAGAGCATCAACGTGATATTGCAACAATATGTATGAAGCCGTCGATAAAATATTGGAGATAGGAATTTAGAGTTATTGTGTAGTCGCAACTCATAAGTATCTAAAATAACGTAATAAACTTAATTTCATTTTGGACGGTATAAAAATCTACACATAATTATCATTGAATAAGATATTTTATTTTAGTAATATTTACGCAATATCGAATTTAATAAGTACTTTTATTATCTTAAGAAATGAATTTAAAAATACACAACTTCTAAAGTTTATATATTCGGAATTTGTTGCCTAAGAAGGTTGGAGTTTTAATTTGGTTAATTACATAAGTACCCTTAGTTTTCATCTTGTGTTTATATATTTTGTCTTTTAGTATCATTTCATAAATATAAGTTTCAGTTTCAAATAGTTTATCAAGCATATCTGAAAATAAAAGTATCAACTTTACCTTCAACTCTCATAAGCTTCGGTTTTAATTACTTTCGTTAAACATTCTCTATGTTTAGCAAAGTTTTCGCGTGATGCTGCAATTTTAAAAAAAATGCATCAAATAATTGTTTCACATAAGTAATTGTGCCTTAAAAGAACAAACGCATCACTGTTTTATTTTTCACATAAAATTTATCAACACATTATTTTGAGTATGGATTGATACTATTAGTTTAAAGAATACGAGTATTTGCACTTTAATCTATTTATGTGGTAGTCATTATAAAATTATAAGTAAATAAGTTACACACATTTCTACCTTATTTATGCGTGATTTTCTCCCATTAATAAATGTTATGGAAAGTCAAAACTACATAGTATGGCATCCTCATTTATATCACTACACATTAGACACCCTCCAATTGTAAATTTCTAAAACTTATTTGTATCACCCCCTCACACAAATCCATATATTCTACATCTACGAACCATTCAAAATCATATAACTCTTCATCTACACCAAACCTGCAGCCGCCTTCAAACACCATAGATTCACTCATACCGTCATCCATTGTCATATATCTCTAGCAATTACCACCAAAGATCTGGCTGCAACTACCACAAATACGTCTATCACAAACATTAAGTGCCAAATCAGATTCCATATAAGATCTGATCATAATCAGATTTCATATCATCACGCGTCTTACCTTGCCTCCGGAGATAAGGTGGCAACAAACAAATCACCACAGTCCAACTACTCCTGCCACCACATATGTGGCCTTCATCTACCTTTGACCACCACGGATCCCTCCACTTCACTTCACCACCGTCGCATAGCACCCCAAAAATATATGACTTGCAAATCTACCCATCACACATAAACATTTTGGTCATTCTCTTTATCACCAAAAATTTTGGTCAATATCTTTGCGTGTCAACAACCAACTCACCAAAACACGTAATTTCAGTATTATGTGGTGATAAAGGTTATTGTGGTAGAGTCCAGGTTTTTTTTAGTGGGAGAGAAAGTAAAGATGAAAGAAAGAAGATGGATTTTCGTGGTGTTTGTGGTTTTTGGTTTCATTTATACTATTATTTAGTTTACGGGTGAGTAAATGGGTTGTTACAAATTTGGAGTAAATTGGCTGTTACAATTTTGGGCACTTATAATACATTTAAGTCCTAGGATGTTACAAGTTTGAATTTTTTATAGCGAAATTAATACATTTAATTTTGGGTTGAAAGCTCTTTATGTGTTACTTTCTATTATAAGAAATGTTTTGTGTCTTAATTTTTTAAGAATTCTTTATTTAGAATGTCCTAATCCTTTATAAAGGAGTATAGATTAATATACTTTTTCTTTTGTTTTTCCTTTTTACAGAGGAAGCGAACCAAAATAACAGTACCAAAAGAGCAGTACGTACAAAAAGTTAGGCATAATAACTTTTACACTATGATTTTTTTGATATTCATAAATATTATTGCTAATTAGACAAAAACATCAAACAGTTGTACTCTTAAAAAAAGAATTGAAACGAAAACTCGTGTCACAATTTGGACGGAGTCGGGTAGTTGAGTAGTCGAGCTTGACCAAAATGAATAGAGGGTTAAAATGTTGAGCAAAGCTTGGATCAAAGTGGGATTTTTGTACCATTTTGGTAATTTTCTCTTAATTTTTAGATCACTTAAAACCATTATCATAATTATTATTATGAGACAATCAATTTAACTAAATATCAAACACACCTTTTGATGTATCAACAATTTAACTCTTGAAAAAAGGAGTTGTACGTACCTTTTATATAAGATGAAACTTTTACTTGTTTTAGGATAACGTGTTAGCAAGTTAGAGAGCATCAATTACTTTTGCTCTAAAAATGGTAGCATGAATTGAACGAAAATAAAGCAACACGAGGAACCTATATCTGTTATATGTCTAGTTTCGCTAAGAGGTTGTGGATTGTGGTAGGTGGAAGTGATAACACTATAGATCTACAGTGGGGTACTCGCACGAGAAAATTTAGAGCAGTCGAACAGTAGTGGTTGAGCAGTTGAGCAGTGATGGTGGTGGTGGTAATTGACTGGTGAAGTGGTGAGGTAGGTGGGTAGAGTTAGGTGATGGTGGGTGGAGTTAGGTGAGGGTGGGTGGGATAGGTGGAGTTAGGTGGGAGTGGATAGGTAGGTGAGGGTAATTAATAAAGAGAGAGATAATATAATATAATAAATGAGGTATTTTTTATATTTACCATATCTTTGTCTGTACTTGCGTATTCTCCAACGCTATATACTCTCTCGATTCTCGATTAAATGGCTATCACAAGAAGTAGACATAAACTTTGTAATAAATACCCTGCTTCTTCTAGTTCATCATCAAATGTATTTCATCTGGTATGTATTTTTTTTTTTAATTTTATTTTCAATTTGATAATAGGAATTATTTGATCAAAATAGTTGTATATGCATGTGGTTTATTGATTATTTGATTTTCAGCTCTACGAAAAACAATTCAATTGTGGAATGTAGCTTTTTGCAATTTTTTGTGATGAGTAAATACCACTTTTGTGAAAAGACAAATTTGGGGATGTTTATTTGTTTGTTGTGTAAAAGGCATATTTGGGGGTGTTTGATATTGTTCAGTTTGTGTATTGTACTTTGAATATTATACCGATGAAATAAGTGTTTTTAATACCAAGTTTGAGTGATTTATTAATAGGGCATGGCATAAAACTTAATTTAATAAGCACCCAAACACTTTTAGGGTATGCATTGTGATAGATTATGTTTATACATATGAAATAAGTTTTTTTAATACCAAGTTGGAGTAGTTTATTAACAGGGCATGCCATAAAACTTAATTTAATAAGCACCCAAACACTCTTTAGGGTATGCATTGTGATAGATTATGTTTAATTAGTTTTACCTCCAAACGACCAAATCGACTTTCATATATGATATGCGGTTTTTGGATTGGTTTGGATATTACTATTGCCAATTTTTCTGCTATTCTATTATTTAGTGTTATCTACGGACATAGGCGTTTTAATAGATTTTGAATCTTTTAAACCAAATTTCTTAAGCATGTCTTTTATGTATTTAGATTGGTTAAAGAATATCACATCTTCTAATTGTTTAATTTGAAGTCCTAAGAAAAAATTGAGTTCTCCCATCATACTCATCTCAAACTCGTCATGCATGATTTTAGAGAAATCATTGCATACCTCTTGACAAGTTGATCCGAATATTATGTCATCAACATAAATTTGAACTATGATAATGTGTGATTCTTTCTTCTTAGTGAAGAGAGTGTTGTCAGCTAGGCCCATGGTATACTTATGGTCAACTAGGAAGGTTTTAAGTCGATCATACCATGCTTTTGGAGTTTGCTTAAGTCCGTATAAAGTCTTTTTAAGTTTGTAAACATGATTAGGTTTTTCAAAGTCGGTAAAGCCCGGAGGTTGAGCAACATAAACTTCTTCATTAATAAAACCATTTTAGAATGCACTTTTGACGTCCATTTGAAAAAGTTTAAAGTCATGTGCGCATGCATATGCAAGTAAGATTCTAATTGACTCGAGCCTAGCAACCGGAGAAAAGTTTCATCGTAGTCAATGCCTTCTTGTTGATTATAACCTTGTGCTACTAGCCTAGCTTTGTTTCTAGACACAACTCCATTTTCATCCATTTTATTTCGAAAGACCTATTTTGTTCCAATTATAGTTTAATTCTTTGGTTGAGGAACTAGTGTCCAAACATCATTTCTAATAAATTGGTTTGCATAGCTATTACCCAAGATTCATCACTTATAGCTTCATTTATATTTTTAGGTTCAATGGTTGATATAAAGCAAAAATAGTTACTTTTATTTTGAGCTTTTGATCTTAAGGTTCTTTTATTAAGTTTACCTATGATGCTATCTAATGGATGACTTTTAGATTCTTTGACATTGATTCTTTCTCTATTTAATAGTTCATCATCCTTGTCGTTATCTAAATCAATTTGATTACCAACTTGACTTTCAACTAAGTCATCATCTACCAAAGGTGATGTCTTAGAGGGAGGTGGACTTTCGTCGAATGTTACATTCAACGATTCCTCGACTCTTAATGTTTCTTTATTTAGAACAATATAAGCTTTGCTATTTTGTGAATATCCAAGGAACGCACCTTCATAAGACTTTGAGTTAAACTTAGTGAGATAATCCTTGGTGTTTAGTATAAAGCATTTACTCCCAAATACTTTCAAGTATCCTAATGTTGGCTTTTTACCTCTATATATTTCATATGGAGTTTTATCTAAAAATGGTCTAATTAGGACTCGGTTTAAGATATAAGTTGATGTGTCAATGGCATTACACCAAAACTTTTGTGGAATATTTTGTTCGTTAAGCATTGTTTTACTCATCTCTTAAAGTGTCCGATTTTTACGTTCTACTACACCATTAGATTGAGGAGTGCGAGGAGCCGAGAAATTATGTGTTATACCATTTTTGTCACAAAATTCACCAAACTGTATTTCGTTATCAAATTCCCGACCATGATCCGTTCTAATAGACACAATTCAATTTCCTACTTGATTTTGAATTTTCTTACCAAGAATTTCAAATTTTTCAACAGCTTAATTTTTACTTTTCAAAAATCTTGTCCATGTATATCGTGAATAATCATCCACTATGACCAAAGTATAGAAGTTGCCTCAATAACTTTGAATAGCGGATGGACTAAACAAATCCATTTGCAAAAGTTCTAAACATCTAGTTGTGGATATCATATTTTTAGCCTTATGGCTACTATGAACTTGTTTACCAATTTTGCAAACATCACAAAAGTGTTGGTCGTATTTCAACTTGGGTAGGTTTCTAACTAATTCCTTAGAGGATAGGGATTGAATAAGTCTCATATTTGCGTGACCTAAGCGTCTATGCCAAAGAGTCGAGGACTGATCTAATGAGGTAAGGCAAAGTTTATCTCTAGATGTTTTATCAATTTTCATGACGTATACGTTGTTCTTAAGAACTCCTTTAGCTATAATTATACCATCTTTAAGTATCTTACTTTCGTTTTCACTAAAGAGGACATTATACTTTTTATGGAAAAGTTGGCTAATACTAAGAAGATTAAATCCTAAGTTGTCAACATGAGCAACATCATCAATAGATAGAGAGTCATGAGAGATAGTACCTTTTCCGATGATTTTACTTTTAAGCTTGCTATCAAAAGTAACGTTACCTCCGTCATAGACTTGATAGGTAGAGAAAAGGCTTTTGTCCCCCGTCATGTGTCTTGAGCAACCGCTATCTTTGATCCATTCATCCGGTTCCAAACACACTTTTAAGCACACCTATTTTATAACAAGCATTCAAACATTTGGTCCCTAATATCTCATGGGTCCATTTTGGTTAATCATGCCATTACCTTGATTCATGTAAGGAAATGGTGGATATGGGTTCCAAGACATATAGTTTGGAGCTTGATGATGTCTAGGTATGTTTTGACCCCAGCTATGTTGAAAGTAGGGTTGTGTGTTGAAGTTGCTCTTTGGAAAGGGGCATTTGGATATAGACGGTTTAGGTCTTGGTTGAGTAGTTTTAGTTCTAAATTCATTTTTAGCAAGTTCTACTCCTATTTTAATGGCATGTTTAAGTTTGGTTTCAGTTGAACTAGTGTTTGACTTCTTTGTAACTTTAACAAATTCATTACGGTTAGTTACTAAACTGTTCTGTTCTGCAGCAGCCTCCACGGAACCAATGGGTTCAACTGGCGGAACCAAATTTTTGGTTGCGTCAGTTCCGTGGGTCATTGCTGCAGTTTTGTTATTTTCTTGTCCTTTTTCGCCTAGTTTCTTTAAACTACTTATTGATCCTGTTTTCATGAATCCTAACCCTGTTCTATCAAAGTGTGATTTTTGGAGTTTCTTTATTCATCTGCACAACAAATACTTTTATCAAACTTCTTAAACTTTGAGTTTTGTTTAATAAGACTATCTTGTGTGATTTTAAGCTTCTCAATTTCAAGTTTGAATTCTTGACATGATTTGCACGTTGTGTCAATATTTTTATTCTTTTCCAAACGTTTAGCTTTTTCTTTTAATTCATAAACTCGTTTTCTAAAAATCCCTTTTAGTCTTCAAAAATTTGTTTTTGTTTATGATTTTTAAGCTTAACTCACAAAGTTTGTTGTATTGTTGTTCTAATGTGTTATCAACAATAGAAGAATAAGATGAATCGGAATGTACCTCATTTGAGCTTTGAGCCATAAGAGCTATTTCGTCATTTATCGGCTCTTCATCATCATTCTCACTATCACTCCAAGCACCACTCACAAAAACACTTTGAGTTTTGCTTTTGGGTGGTTTTGGACATTCTCCTATTAAGTGACTTGTATCTCCACATCTAAAACACTTTCTTTCATTCTTTACTTTCTTCATATCCCGATCTTTTCATTGAGACTTCTTTTCATCTTTAGGTTGCCTTACAAACTTTCCTCGTCTTCTAAATAACTTCTTGAAGTCTCTAACCGCCATGGCATATTCTTCATCTTCACTATCCGAACTTGATTCCTCATCATCACTTGTTTCTATTCTAGCTTTTAAGGCAATAGATTTTACTTTTTCCATCTTGCCTCTAACTATCTCCAAATCTTTTTCCATTACCATTTCGTGAACTTTGAGGTTTCCAATAAGCTCGTCAAATGCCATGCTTGAAAGATCTTTAGATTCTTCAATAGCCGTTACTTTTGCTCTCCACTTAGGATGGAGTGCTCTAAGGAATTTCCTGACAAAATTCTTACTACAAAAAGATTCATCAAGTGCTTTAAGTGAAGTTATAATAGTGTTAAATCTAGCAAATGCACTATCAATAGTTTCATCTTCGGGAATAGAAAATTGTTCATATTGTTGGACAAGAAGATCAATTTTGTTATCCTTAACTTGTGAATTTCCTTGATGAATAGTTATTAAAGATTGCCAAATTTCTTTAGCGGTTTGGCACATAAAAACTCTTTCATCCTATTTCTTAGGTAAGGCATTATAAAGCATCATTTTTGCTTCACTATTCTTGGCAATTAGTTTCTTTTGATCATCACTATGTTTAGTAATTGAACTATCCTCATCCCGACCACTTCCGGTAGCCTTATGATCACCTTCAATAATAATATACCATAGATCTATGTCCTTTGATTTTACGTAAGTTTCAAAACGGTTTTTCCAATAAATAAAACCATTTGGTTCAAATAGTGGTGGTCTTTGCATAGATTGCCCTTCTTTGAAGTTTTCAAAATCCATGGGTCGTTTCAAGTTTTAAGATACAATATATATTAAAATATTGAGTAACGTAGCTCTTGATGCCAATTGTGGAAAACTAGAAGGGGGTTGAATAGTTTACCGGTTTTAACTTGATTTTCTTCTAATACTTTTACGTGTAATTAACAATTAAGACGTATCAAACAATAAATAATATGCATGAATAAAAGTAAGAAATGATCAAACCATAATACGATTGTTTATAGTGGTTCGACTACAAGGACTCTTTTTCCTTGCCCTACTCCACGCCCTGAGTATCCAACTCTAGAGTTTTCTTGCACTAGTCAACAAGCTCCTTTATCCGGCGGAGAAAACCTTACACGTCGCTTACACACTATTTCCGACACTAAGCTAGATGTTGAGTTCTTTCACAAGGGTACAACCACCCCCGATAGTTCTTTTACAAGGGTACAACAACTCCTGATACTCTAAGTATTTTGAGGACTAAAATACTAACCGATCACTACAAATGGATACAATACAATGATGTATAAACTTTACTAGTTTACACTATGCTATGCTTGACAAGTCTTGCAACGTTGTGTTGAAGCTTGTAAGTTCGTGATCTTCTTGCTACAAAGAAAGACTCACAAATATGAAAGTGTACTAAGTTAGAAATGAAGTATATGCAGTATATTATGATAGAGAGTGATAAGAAAAACTCAATGAGTGGGTTGCTATTTATAGGCCAACATCCAGGCCAACACACGGATACGGCGGAACCAATCCTTTGGTTCCGTTCGTTGTCCCTGAGGGTTCCGCCAGACAGCCTGACAGAATCCTGCATAAGATATTAGAAAATCTAACACAATATTCTCAAGATCTCACAAAGTCAACTTTGAGATCTTGAGTATGAATCTATACAAAATAAAGCATGTTTCTTACACACATGTTTCCTTGAAGGGACATGTGTGATGCAAGTGATGATGTAAGTAACATTATATTTCTAATTTTAGATATTCTTAAAAAAGAAAGTATACTTGTAAAAATAGTTTATGTATAGAATCAATTATGTTTGTTTGAGATGTTTAGCAAGTGAATGTTTTACTAAAAAGGAGTTTGCTTGCTTATATCCTAATATGACATACTATTTAGTAAACTTGCTAAGTATACATAAGAAACATTTTTAACATATGTACTTACACTAAGTTATACTTGATTAGAAATTACTTTGTGAAAACATGTAAATGTAGTTTGAGAGAAGTTAAGTAAAACACTTTTAAACTATATTTATGATTTGCCAAAATAAACTTTACCTTTTGTAGTTAACAAAACTAAGAAATATCGTAAAATATAAATAACGTTTTTAGGCGATATTTGTATTAACACCTTGGTTAATTCGGTTTTGATTTTGATTTTGATTAAAATTTTGATTCCGGTTTTGATTATGATTCTGAGACTGATTAAACCCGGGTGGTGCAAGGTAGTTATTGGAACGATAGCTCAAAAGGTTACGGTCCCCTTGTGGTTGGTAGGAATTACCTCACGCATTATAGGAACCTTGAGCTGCATACATATTTTCATGAGTGAAGCCACCGGAGGCTGGGCACTCAGTGTACGGGTGGGGACCACCACAAGTTTAACAACTTGGGTTGACAACTTTGACGTGATGATTTTGATTTGTCTGATGGATACGTAAAACTGCAGTGGACAAATCATCAAGTTTTTTAGCAAGGACAGCTATATCATTGTTTGCTGGAGTGACTGATTTACATGAGTCATTCCTCTCGGCTAAGGAATCCTAGAAATTGTGATGGGCAGTCATGTTTTCGATCAAATCAGAGCACTCTTCAAGGGTCCTTTTCATAAAGGTGCCCCCAGCAGCAACATTGATGGTGTCATGGTGACGAAGTGTCAAACCATTGTAGAAGGTATCTATAATGGTGACAAGAAGCATGTTATGATTAGGAAATCGATCAATTGCAAGCTTATAGCGTTCCCATGCCTCAAATAAGGACTCGTAGGGAAGCCGTCTGAAGTTGCTGATATCATTTCTCAGTTTAGTTACCATGGATGGTGGAAAGTATTTAGCCAAGAATTTGGTAACCATCTCATCAAAAGTGACAATCGAATTCTTTGGAAGACGATCGAACCAGGCAGTAGCATGATGAGTGAGAGAATAGGGGAAGATATACAAACGAAGGCCGTCTTCGGTGACGCCATTTTGTTTCATGCTTTGGGTGACGGTTAAAAATTTGTCAAGATGCTTGTTAGCATCGTCACCCGGCTATCCGTGAAATTGAAATGAATTTTGGACTTGTTGGATCATGTGATGCTTGAGACCAAAGTCTGTAGCCTCAATAGTGAGTGGTGCAATAGGTCCACCTCTCCCGTGCATGGTAGGCTGACACAACTCCTCCATCGTTTGGGAATCGGGAGCTGTTTCATCCTTGGGAGGGTCAGGTGGGGGTGGTGGGGGCTCGTCCATTTTATTTTGGGTTCTTCAATAACTGTACGTAACTCGGGTACGTTTCTTTGATGATTACATTTTGTTTGTGAACGAGTGCGCATGCACTAAAACAATGTCAATTAAAACAAGACCGAGGCAAAACAACAGGGAACTTAAACCAATAATCACATTATGAATGGCTTCTTTGAAAAAGGTACACCAATCACAAAGATACAAAGGCAAGTTTTAATATTTAGTTTGGGAACTTATTAATGTTCATACCCCCAGTTGGTAGGTATTCAGCCTTGGTTTTCGACAATGTATTTTATGTAATTATTACTAATAGAAAACAAAATGTTTTTGGCTTCTTGGAGGTGTGTGTGTAAAAAACTTTTGGAAATATTTTTGGTATCGATTCGTTAACCGAAATCGTTTCCTTTAAAATTACTCGCAGGGTGGCGGAAGAGAAGAATAGATCTCTTTTCAGTTTGCAATTTAATGTAAGAACTTCCGTTTACCACCTGTATAGGTTGTAATCTTAAAGAATACGAAGTAATTTTAACTTCACGATTTGTTTTGTTATTTATGATTTTTTTGGTGTTGTTAATACTTTAGGAAAAGTGTTAATGAACTTTTCTGATATGATTAAGATTTTTACAAAAATTTACAAATTTGTTAAATTTGTACAAGGAGGGTTTTGAAAATCACTAAACCAAAAAACGTTTTGAAACACGCAACAACCTCCCCGGTTGCGGCGCCAAAATTTGACTCCTCCCTTACAATCAGTCCAAATTAACCAAGGTTGGTCAACAGGTCAAACCTGAGGGAGAGGAGTGCAAGATATAAAATCCGTGGAAGTAAAGGGAAATCCCCGGGTCGTTAAGTCCCAACGAGATTGAAATTGTGTTTTTTGAAACGTTTGAGGGATACAGTGATTTGGAATAGTAACAGATAATGTTTTGGATTTGATTATACTACTGATTGATTGAAATTAAGATAATGAAACAGTATTAATAATCACAAGATTACAGATATAAACAAACGTAAACCAAATTAAAAATCAGATACGATAATAGACTAGAAAAAAGGTGAGATATGAACAAATTTAAATATTTGTTTGAATATTCTCATAAGTCGTATTATCATCGTCTTCTTTGCACTTGTTGCACCATGATTTATTCACGCTCTTTCTTCGGATTTGGCTCATGTATTCTTCGTTATAGATACCTTCAATGATCACATTTGAACTAGTAGTACATGTGTTTGTTTCAACTAAATATTTATTTACTAAATTTTCTAGATTAACTATTTCTTGTGCAATATCAAGTTTATTATCTTTGATTTTACATTTCTCTTGGTGAAACTTTAAAAGACATTTTCAAATATCATTTGCCGTTTTACAACGAAATAATCTTTCATATTTAACTCTTGGTAGAGTTTTGAAAATAAGTAATTTGGCTTCAGTGTTTTTATCAATTTTGGTTTGAAGATTTTTGTATTGATTTTCAAAATCCATTTTGGTTGGTTTAAGATCACCAATTGAAATGATATGCCAAAGATCAAGATCTATTGATTTCACATAATTTTCAAATTTGTTTTTCCATTCAAGAAAATGATCATTTTCAAATAATGGTGGTTGTTGTGTAAATTCCCCTTCTAAATATTTTTCAAATTACATAGATCGTTACAAGTTTTAAAATACAATCTATTTTAAAAATCTTGCTAGACGTGGCTCTTGATACCAATTGTGAAAAACTAGAAGGGGGGGTTGAATAGTTTTGCGTCTTTTTCGTTTAATAAAAGTTTGCTTTGAAAGAATTAATGGTAATCGTAAAAACCTTTGAAGCTAAAGTATAGATAAAAATTAATTTACCTATACCACATAGATACTACTTATTTAAAGTGTTGAATAGAAATTATAATTTCATATATCTCACTTAATTATAAGTAAGTATTTATATATGTATATGTGTTTTAATAATTGTATATACTTATATTTTACTAATTGTATAATTAAGGTTTTAAATGGAACCTAGTTTGATCTTTATGTGAAATCAATATATGCACACCACACAATAATAATAATGTACGAGAAGCAAGTAAGTAAACAAGTAAAGAATGAGAGATGGAAAGATCAAACCGAGAGACAAAGGATTTATAGTGGTTCGGCTACAAGGACACCTTCCTTGCCCTACTCCACTCTCCGAGCACCGAACTCGAGAGTTTTCTTTACTAAGTCAATAATCTCCCTTATGGCGGAGAAAACCGTACACACCAAAAGCTTACACCAATTAACGACACAAAGCAAAATGTCGAGTTCTAATCGTAGCTAGAACCAATCTCACACCAAATATCACACTGTTGGCATGAATATTACGATATTTAATCTAAACATCCTCTTCATGTTTTGATGATGACAAAGATGTAAGTTACAACATATAACGTAAAGTGCTTAAGTTACTTGTGATCACAATTCTCCTATGCATTCTTACGTCAACAAGCCTCGACATCTCAACGTCTCAAGTATGCTTCAACAATCACTTAAGGTATGGATAAACAAGTGTTTAATACATCTCATGATCAAAGGGGTATTTAATTAACTAATACAAAGTTTATTTAATTATATAAAAATATTATATATTTTTGAAAAACACTTTTGGTAATAAAGAAAAATGTTTTAATCATACTAAATATATGATTTCAAACTTTTAACCAAAATTAGTTAGTTTTTCACCAAATAAACTTTCCCCACTAAAAGACAGAAAATCTGGCCGTTTCAGTAGGGCGGCCCCCTTAATTATAAAGGGCGGCCCCCTTAATTTTAAGGGGACCGGCACACAATTAAGGGGATCGGCCACGCTCCCCTGTCAGATTTGGTCAGAAATTTTTCCCTATAAATACCACCTCAAACCTGGAATTTTTCTCACCTTTTGCACAAAAATTTTCAGATCCAATTCTCTCTAAACATCCTTCTAAAACCCTTTGATCATAAGATTATTAATCTTTGTTTCAAGTGATCCAATTTCTCATCACTCAAAGTGCAAGAGAAGAATTCTCCCTATCATAAAGCCAAAGATGTATTAGGATCTAGTTAGTGCTTATGTGAAGTTGTGAGTTATGTATATGTAATAAGTATATCAAGATGATCTTACTTAGTAGTGATTCAATGAGTGAGTAAGAAGTAGTGGGAGGAAGTAGTAGTGTGGAGAAGACATGTAGTTGTGAAGATGTAGGTGTGTGATTAAGTGGTGGAGTTTAGAAGAAGTTGTGATGAAGTTGTGAAGTCGTGAAGACGTGAAGAAGTTGTGAAGCCGTGAAGAAGTTTAGAAGAAGTTGTGATGAAGTCGTGAAGTTGTGTAGAAGTTATGTAGTGATCGAAGTTGTGTTGTGAGATTGGTTCTAGCTACTATTAGAACTCGACATTTAGCTTAGTGTCGTTAAATGGTGTAAGCAAAAGTTGTGTACGGTTTTCTCCGCCAAAAGGGAGCTTGTTGAGTAGTGAAGAAAACTCTCGAGTAGGTGACTCGGGGAGTGGAGTAGGAACAAGGAAGGTGTCCTTGTAGCCGAACCACTATAAATCATCGTGTCCGGTTTGCATTTCCTTTCTCTTATCTCTTATCATTTGTTCTTGCATTTCTCGCTTTACTTTTATGCTTGCCTACATGTCTTAGTTGTTGCTTATATAGTTGTGATGATTGATTGTGTTGAACATAGTAGTTAATATTGTGATTGTGTGTATAATTGCATGATATGGTCAAATAGATTATTATTCACACTTCTCATATTAAGTTTAACTTGATAGATAATTTGATACAAAACGTTTTAAGATTTTAAAAGGAAAACGTATTCACATAAAGATCAACCAAAGCTTACATATATAATTGATCATATTGATTATATGTTGTTTTCATACTAAACTCTAATTGAAGTTTTCCAAACAAACAATTGAATAAATTTGAATCAACATTTTGAAACAAAGTTTTTATAAAATCAAAAAGAAGGGAAAACTATTCAACCCTAATTGGTGCTAAACGGTCAACCTAAATTGACCAGGGAATGGTCAACCAGGTCAAACAGCCTAGACCAATGCTCCGCGGAATATAGTGTTTCCCCGGGTCGTTATGTCCCGACGAGGTGTGGATGGTTAACAAACGGTTATGTGATCGGGTGAATCTGGACAGGAAGGGGTATAAGTGAGTTGTGATGATTACACTACTGGAATATAAAAGAAAACAACTTAAATACACTATATTAACAAGACGGGAAAGTCAGAAAAACCAGAAACATTTAAAACTTAAAATGCGTACGTTCACGTTTGAATAAAACGTAAACGTACAAAATAAAAAGTAAAAACGGAAATCTGAAAACACCCAGGGGGTGAAAATGACTTTTTTACAAACTAAAAGACAAAAGAAAATTTATAGAAAAAGAAAATAAATTTTAACACTAATTAATTATTTATTATTAATTAAAAACTATTTAATACTTATTATTAATATTTAAAACACTTTAATACAATATAATATTAATTAAATACTAAAAAGGTGAAAATAAAATTCCTAAAATTATAAAATAACTAAAAACAACTTTTAAAATTAAAAATAAGTATTTTTGTGCTTTTTGTGCTTTTTCTATTAATTAATTACTAATTAATTACTTATTACCTAATTAAACTATTTTAAATTAAGAAAAATAGAAAATGAATAGTAAAAATCACAAGAAAATTTCTAAAATTATTTTATAACATATAAAAGCTATAAAAAATATAAAATCTAAGTTTTACTTAATAAAAACTAATTATGCTATTTTAAACTTAGTATTAATTAATAATTAATAAAAATAAGATTAATTCTAATTAATACTAAATGATAAAATAAAAATCTGAAAAAATTATTAAAAATACTTTAATATAATAGGTAATTAATAAAAATATAAAAATAACAAGTACTTAATTAAAATCTAAAAATGAAAAATAAAATTTAAATAAAATTAAATAGAAACTATCACTTAAAATTACTTTTGATTTTCTGGATTTTTATTTTAGAAAACTATTTTACCACTAAAAACAAGTAACTTTTGTAAAAAAAAATTTCTGGAACTCAAAATTAAGCACAACAAGTGCTTATTAGCTTGACAGTTGACTTTGGTCAACTATCCAAGCTATAAGCTGAGAAATAAGCTCTTAGCTTAGACTAGGGGTGGAATTGGGTAGACACATGTCCAATGAGTAGAAATAAGCCAGAAAAAACTAAACCAAACCACTGAATAAGCAAAAAGCTCAAAATAAGCACTTATGGCTCTTGTTTCAAAACTTAAAAAGGGACAAAGTTGAGAGGAAGATTCAGGTGGGGTCCAATGGGTTTGGGGTCAAACTAATGGTCAAACCAAGGAGAGGGGTAGGAGGGGGGTTGTTAGGACCAAGGAATGGTGGCTGTGGACCACTGTGGTGGCCAGGAAACCACCACAAAGTGGGTGGTGTGGCCTGTAAAGCTGCTGCAGCAGGGGAGGGCTTTGCCCTGCAGCTGAGTTTGGTGATTTGTGGGACCCACCAGAAAAATCACAAAAATCAAGGAACCATGGAAACTTAAAGATGAGGTGGTAGACTATGATATCTCAAAAGCACAAGTTCTGAAATCACATACACAATTCATGAAAATTCATTCCATTTTGAGAAAACTGAAAAAGGTGCACATTTGACTTTTTCATATAAACTTAAACTTTGACTTATTTGAACTTGTGATGATCACAGATGACTTAATATGTTACCATAAGCTATTATGAGACCAATTTAAATAAGAACAACAACTTAAGAGCTAGATTGATGGTTTATGGACACCAAAGACCACCACAGTTAACTGTGGTGGTGAGATTAGTGTGAAATTGACTTTGTTATGAAAAAGGTGTGGTTTTTATGACTCCCCAGGCCTAACTAATCCTAATGCAAGTTAACTACATAAAAATAACAATGCAACAACAGCAAGAACACATCAATAAAGCTATATCCAAACACTCCTATTAAAAATCTGTTTTGAGATTTCTAAAAGAAATGAACTAAGCAAACCACAAACCTGCTAAACTAAGTTACACTAGGCTGAAATAAGTCTAATTAAGCAAGTTGAGATAGTTACAAATAACAAATACCACAAAATACAGATTATAGAAAAATGTACCCCAAAAGCTTACTTGGCACCAAATCTGAAAACCAACTGATGATCAATCCCAAACTGACAACTTAATGCTCCCATGAGCTACTAAACCAGAATCCATTTAAAATTCACTTTAATCCTTGCATATAACCTTCTCCACACAGATTTGTGATTTATGATCTATTTTTGATATATTTTTGAGATTTTTAGTAAACTGAGTAAAAACTTATTCTAATGATCCAAATACTTGAGATAACTTATAAATAAGCTAAGATGAGCTTAAACCATCCAGAAACAACAAATTAAAGTAACTTAAGAGTAAGTTGATATTTTTATGAAAAATTTGCAAACTTGGAATTTAAATGACAAGATATGAAATTAACTTCAAATGAGATTAAAATTATACAAAACACCTTGAACACAATTGAGTTTAGCTAAAATTACAACTGAAAATGAAAATTAAGCTTAAACTACTATACTAGACTAAAACTACTCTAATACTACACTAACTGCCTTCTTTCTTCTCTTTTTCTTTTCTTTTTATAAACCCTGGAGGATGTCTTGACTTTCCCACTTCTTCACAGCCATTGGATTGGCCTCAATTGATCTCAACCATTTAAAACGGATTTGGCGGGAAAAGTTCCACATGGCAGTTGATGGGGTTTGGTGTGGTAATAAATGAGGGGAGGAGGGGGGTTGAATGTAGGTGAATGTATTTATTATAGTTGGTGGAGAAGGTGAAGAGGGGGGGACAGGTTCCTGGGATTAGGGTGGTAATGGTAGGAGGTTAGGGATGTACAGTGAACGGGGTTGGGGGTTTGACTGGGGTCAACGACGGGGGAATTATATTTGTGGGATTGGGCTTGTATGGTTGGGCCTGGGTGGATCATGCTTTGGACTGGATCAGGTTGGTGTGGGGTGTGTTGTTTGGTATTAATAACTTTAAGGGTCCGGTTGGTTACTTTGCAAAATAATCACAAGGACCTTACATGTAATTTAGTGAAAGTTGGGGGGGGGGGGGGGGGCTGTGGTGTTTTTCCCAAGTAACCATAAGGACCAAACCTGCCATTTATCAATTGTACAAGGACCAATGATTTCATTTTTTTACTTTTCAAAATTTCCCGGGGACCAAAAATGATATTTTTCAAAGTTAAGGGACCATTCTTGCCATTTTGTCAAAAATTTTATCCAAGGGCATTTCTTGCCAAGTTTCATTTTCCAAAGGACCCTGAATGATTTTTCTTTCAAAAATATCCCACCAGGGACCAATTCTGTCATTTTCTGAAACTCCAGGGACCAAACTGTAAATTTCCAAAACTTTTCCAATTTTTCACCAAAGAACAAAATATGACAACTTATGATTGTAAAAGGACCTTTGGTGATAATTTTCTATATTTTGAATATCCAGGGACTAGTTTTGTCATTTTATGAAAGTTGGGGGACTGAAACTGCCAATTTTGCAAACTTTATACGTTTTTCATCTGTTTTTGCTCATTTTGCATCTAAAACATATAAAACACAATTTTGAAATATTTTTAGCATTTTGATGCATTTCTGAGTGTTTTTGTATGTTTTGCAGTTCAGATCAGACAAAAAATGATGAGTGTTTGAGCACTCATCAATCCCCCACACTAAACTATTGCTAGTCCTTAGCAATACTGTTTTGAAAACTTGATGGATTTGAAAAACTCTTTACCAAAAGCCATCACTTCTGGAGTAGCCAGGTGTGAGAACTGTGGTACACCTGATAACCGTGTGATTTTGAGCAAACCACCAGCTGTCAACGGATTTGATTTGTCTTTACCAGGAGCCGTTTGCTTCTGGACTAGCCAGCTCTTGATGGAATAGTCAACATCTTGGTGAGCTGATTACCAATTATGGATTTTCCACTGCATTTACCACAAGCCATAATCTTGCGGGCTAGCCAACTCATTTGCTTTTGAGGATATGGGGAGTTGAGGAACCATACAATTTTGGGCAAATTGCAAGCCGTAAACGGATTTGAGTTGTCTTTACCAAGAGCCGTTTGCTCCTGGACTAGCCAATCCCTTTTGTCGGTTAGACAAGGCGGACTGATTACCACAAAAATTTTGAAGCACCAGTGAAAAATTTTTGAAATTTTTGAAATTTTGGCTAAAACGGGGGTATTATATAGTAAAATGTGATAAAATTCGCTAGAATAGCGAAATACCCCCCCCCCCCCCCCCCCCCCACACTTAGCATGAATATTGTCCTCAATATTCAAAGTCCCGGCTATTATGCCGATATTTTGAACGTAAAAGGGCAACATTACAAGCTAAGCGTGGAAAACACCATTTTGTATTTTCACTCTATTTGTAACCATAGCATGGGGGACTCCCCCACACTTAGGGTGAAAACCCTATATGCATGCTACTGTTTTTGTTTACCGAGTCGCTAGCTTGACTCGACCCCGAATTCATTTGTCCTTGGGGAAGCATGATGTGGAAGAAACAATCTCACTCGGACTTTCATTCAAGATGTTTGGCAAACATTTGAAGCACGTGAAAGTTCCACACCGATGAGATAAGTAACCGGCTCAAGATAATGATACATGAAAATGCCGGGATCAAATATAGTGTCTTCATTCCCGAATGAGTGAAGAAGAGAAGAAGTCACCCTGTAGGTGAAGAAAAGGAAGAAAATCATGATAAAAAGCATGATTTGATCTTCTTCCTCGAGAGCAGGCTCCGTAGCCTGAGTTTGGATTTCAAAGGGTAAGCTCGTAAACATCCCGGGAGGGTGGGTGGGAATTTGCAAATTCTCAAGATTGAGAGCATCTCCCCCCGGGCTATCAAACTCCGGAGGAGTCCTGATATGAGTGAGTTCACCGGAGAACTCCTCAAAGGCGAATGAATCATATATGGGAAGAGAATTATGAGAATGAGAAGTGGTAGTGCCACTTATCTTCTCTCCCATATGATCAAAGCTGAAGGCTTCAAATTCCGGTATAGGATCATCGGAAAGAATCTCACTGTCCTTTATGGGGATAGGGGAAGAAATAGGTTTCATATTGAAAGCCTCGATTTTAGAAATGAGGAGACTGACATTCAATAATGTAGCACGAAGGGCTTCATCTTGGATTTCAGTGTCAATCTCATCATTCTCTTCTTCCAAGCTGACTAGCTCAGAAGGTAATTCTTCCACGTAACTGATGTCTCCACAAGATAACAAATCGTCATCATCAAAATCGGAGAACATCTCAACATTGTCATTCAGGAAGACAAGAGGAGGAGGGATATCACACATGTGATCAAGAATTCCCTGTGACTCTCTTGGGATTGAGACAAGGTTCTCAACACTAGACTTTATGAATTCGTCCAATTCCTTTTTAGGAACAGTGTCAAGATGCTCGTCCCCCATGCTCAGAGAGTGAGTGTGAATCTCGGGTGTGATAACAGCAGACTCAGGGAGTTGAGAAGGACTAGCAGTCATGGATTCTACAAGTTCCATTATTTCTACTGCTAGTGATTCAGTCATGTTCTTTTCTCCCTGTACATCTACTGAGGCAGTTTCAACTGAAGTCGAATCAGAAGGCTCCTCAAATACCTTTGGGATTGGAACAAGGTCATTTATTTCCTCAAAAGGATTGACTTTAACTTCCTTGTCCCCCATTATCAAGATATCTGAAGTTTCCTTAGGGATTTCTTCTTCACAGGGTTCATCCTCATCACTTTCATCCTCAAGATAAAATGAGTTAACAGGAGGATTTTGTCTCCTGAGAATCAGATCTTTAAGACAGTTTATTTCCTCTTGAATGTTCTGGTTGAATTGAATTTGATTGATAATTATTTTATTAATCAATTCAGCTCTAGCTAACTCGTCTTGAGGAGAGGGTTGAGGGGTTGTGTATTGTGGAGGCTGGTTAAAACCAAATTCATGATTGTTACAAGGAACCTGTTCATAGACAAACTGATTCCTCGTTTGACAATCAGAGCTATAGTGAGGGCCTCCACAATAATCACATGAATATGTGTTCATCTCGGGGTATGGGGGTTGGTTAAAGAAGCTGGTTGTTTCATTGTAGGGACTTTGGTCATAGACAAACCTGTTTCCCGAACTCACAATGCTACAACCGGGGCAATTTCCACCGTTATAAGGACCACCACACCATCGACAAACAAGAAGGTGAGGATGAGACATAGAAAGAATCAAAGGGTTTTGGAGGGTGAGAAATGTAGAATCAAAAATGTAAGAGGGTAGAGATGGATATTTTTGAGATTTTGAAAAGACATTTTATATACAAATGATAGAGAAAATCTTTTTGGGCTTTTTTATGAAAAAGGTATGGACAAGGATGGTAAATTTACAAAGGATTGAATTCCAAAAGCACTAATCAGAAAACCGTTTAGAATAGCGCGCACACCTCCCCGGCAGCGGCGCCAAAAATTGATTGGTGCTAAACGGTCAACCTAAATTGACCAGGGAATGGTCAACCAGGTCAAACAGCCTAGACCAATGCTCCGCGGAATATAGTGTTTCCCCGGGTCGTTATGTCCCGACGAGGTGTGGATGGTTAACAAACGGTTATGTGATCGGGTGAATCTGGACAGGAAGGGGTATAAGTGAGTTGTGATGATTACACTACTGGAATATAAAAGAAAACAACTTAAATACACTATATTAACAAAACGGGAAAGTCAGAAAAACCAGAAACGTTTAAAACTTAAAACGCGTACGTTCACGTTTGAATAAAACGTAAACGTACAAAATAAAAAATAAAAACGGAAATCTGAAAACACCCAGGGGGTGAAAATGACTTTTTTACAAACTAAAAGACAAAAGAAAATTTATAGAAAAAGAAAATAAATTTTAACACTAATTAATTATTTATTATTAATTAAAAACTATTTAACACTTATTATTAATATTTAAAACACTTTAATACAATATAATATTAATTAAATATTAAAAAGGTGAAAATAAAATTCTTAAAATTATAAAATAACTAAAAACAACTTTTAAAATTAAAAATAAGTATTTTTGTGCTTTTTGTGCTTTTTCTATTAATTAATTACCAATTAATTACTAATTACCTAATTAAACTATTTTAAATTAAGAAAAATAGAAAATGAACAGTAAAAATCACAAGAAAATTTCTAAAATTATTTTATAACATATAAAAGCTATAAAAAATATAAAATCTAAGTTTTACTTAATAAAAACTAATTATGCTATTTTAAACTTAATATTAATTAATAATTAATAAAACTAAGATTAATTCTAATTAATACTAAATGATAAAATAAAAATCTGAAAAAATTATTAAAAATACTTTAATATAAGAGGTAATTAATAAAAATATAAAAATAACAAGTACTTAATTAAAATCTAAAAATGAAAAATAAAATTTAAATTAAATTAAATAGAAACTATCACTTAAAATTACTTTTGATTTTCTGGATTTTTATTTTAGAAAACTATTTTACCACTAAAAACAAGTAACTTTTGTAAAAACAATTTTTCTGGAACTCAAAATTAAGCACAACAAGTGCTTATTAGCTTGACAGTTGACTTTGGTCAACTGTCCAAGCTATAAGCTGAGAAATAAGCTCTCAGCTTAGACTAGGGGTGGAATTGGGTAGACACATGTCCAATGAGTAGAAATAAGCCAGAAAAAACTAAACCAAACCACTGAATAAGCAAAAAGCTCAAAATAAGCACTTATGTATCTTGTTTCAAAACTGAAAAAGGGACAAAGTTGAGAGGAAGATTCAGGTGGGGTCCAATGGGTTTGGGGTCAAACTAATGGTCAAACCTAGGAGAGGGTAGGAGGGGGTTGTTAGGACCAAGGAATGGTGGCTGTGGACCACTGTGGTGGCCAGGAAACCACCACAAAGTGGGTGGTGTGGCCTGTAAAGTTGCTGCAGCAGGGGAGGGCTTTGCCCTGCAGCTGAGTTTGGTGATTTGTGGGACCCACCAAAAAAATCACAAAAATCAAGGAACCATGGAAACTTAAAGATGAGGTGGTAGACTATGATATCTCAAAAGCACAAGTTCTGAAATCACATACACAATTCATGAAAATTCATTCCATTTTGAGAAAACTGAAAAAGGTGCACATTTGACTTTTTCATATAAACTTAAACTTTGACTTATTTGAACTTGTGATGATCACAGATGACTTAATATGTTACCATAAGCTATTATGAGACCAATTTAAATAAGAACAACAACTTAAGAGCTAGATTGATGGTTTATGGACACCAAAGACCACCACAGTTAACTGTGGTGGTGAGATTAGTGTGAAATTGACTTTGTTATGAAAAAGGTGTGGTTTTTATGACTCCCCAGGCCTAACTAATCCTAATGCAAGTTAACTACATAAAAATAACAATGCAACAATAGCAAGAACACATCAATAAAGCTATATCCAAACATTCCTATTAAAAATCTGTTTTGAGGTTTCTAAAAGAAATGAACTAAGCAAACCACAAACCTGCTAAACTAAGTTACACTAGGCTGAAATAAGTCTAATTAAGCAAGTTGAGACAGTTACAAATAACAAATACCACAAAATATAGATTATAGAAAAATGTACCCCAAAAGCTTACTTGGCACCAAATCTGAAAACCAACTGATGATCAATCCCAAACTGACAACTTAATGCTCCCATGAGCTACTAAACCAGAATCCATTTAAAATTCACCTTAATCCTTGCATATAACCTTCTCCACACTAATTTGTGATTTATGATCTATTTTTGATATATTTTTGAGATTTTTAGTAAACTGAGTAAAAACTTATTCTAATGATCCAAATACTTGAGATAACTTATAAATAAGCTAAGATGAGCTTAAACCATCCAGAAACAACAAATTAAAGTAACTTAAGAGTAAGTTGATATTTTTATGAAAAATTTGCAAACTTGGAATTTAAATGACAAGATATAAAATTAACTTCAAATGAGATTAAAATTATACAAAACACCTTGAACACAATTGAGTTTAGCTAAAATTACAACTGAAAATGAAAATTAAGCTTAAACTACTATACTAGACTAAAACTACTCTAATACTACACTAACTGCCTTCTTTCTTCTCTTTTTCTTTTCTTTTTATAAACCCTGGAGGATGTCTTGACTTTCCCACTTCTTCACAGCCATTGGATTGGCCTCAATTGATCTCAACCATTTAAAACGGATTTGGCGGGAAAAGTTCCACATGGCAGTTGGTGGGGTTTGGTGTGGTAATAAATGAGGGGAGGAGGGGGGTTGAATGTAGGTGAATGTATTTATTATAGTTGGTGGAGAAGGTGAGGAGGGGGGGACAGGTTCCTGGGATTAGGGTGGTAATGGTGGGAGGTTAGGGATGTACAGTGAACGGGGTTGGGGGTTTGACTGGGGTCAACGACGGGGGAATTATATTTGTGGGGTTGGGCTTGTATGGTTGGGCCTGGGTGGATCATGCTTTGGACTGGATCAGGTTGGTGTGGGGTGTGTTGTTGGGTATTAATAACTTTAAGGGTCCGGTTGGTTACTTTGCAAAATAATCACAAGGACCTTACATGTAATTTAGTGAAAGTTGGGGGGGGGGGGGGCTGTGGTGTTTTTCCCAAGTAACCATAAGGACCAAACCTGCCATTTATCAATTGTACAAGGACCAATGATTTAATTTTTTTACTTTTCTAAATTTCCCGGGGACCAAAAATGATATTTTTCAAAGTTAAGGGACCATTCTTGCCATTTTGTCAAAAATTTTATCCAAGGGCATTTCTTTCCAAGTTTCATTTTCCAAAGGACCCTGAATGATTTTTCTTTCAAAAATATCCCACCAGGGACCAATTCTATCATTTTCTGAAACTCCAGGGACCAAATTATAAATTTCCAAAACTTTTCCAATTTTTCACCAAAGGACAAAATATGACAACTTATGATTGTAAAAGGACCTTTGGTGATAATTTTCTATATTTGGAATATCCAAGGACTAGTTTTGTCATTTTATGAAAGTTGGGGGACTGAAACTGCCAATTTTGCAAACTTTATACGTTTTTCATCTGTTTTTGCTCATTTTGCATCTAAAACATATAAAACACAATTTTGAAATATTTTTAGCATTTTGATGCATTTCTGAGTGTTTTTGTATGTTTTGCAGTTCAGATCAAACCAAAAATGATGAGTGTTTGAGCACTCATCAAACCCCCCTTATAGTTTTCAACACACAGCACAACTTCTTCACACCTTTTACTTCTTCAATACTTCTTCACACCACAAGTATCTTCACGCCTTCACAAAATACTTCACGACTTCAATGTCTTGCAACTTCACAACTTCAAAGCACCAATGTCTTCACCACTTCAAACCAATAATGTCTTTGCACCTTCAAGCCACTATTGTCTTCACAACTTCAATCTAGTAATGTCTTCTAGTCTTCTCCACTTGGAAGCTTCAATTACTTCACTACTAGTCACTATTGCTACTATCTCCTATCTCCACTACTATCCAACACTACTTCTTCACTTCAAGTTCCCCTTCACACTTACAACAATTCTAGATTCTATAACTAAATCTAGCTGACTAATACATACACCTTATTCACCAAAATATGAAAGATCAACAAGATGAAACAAACAAACAACTTAGATAGCAAGATGATACTAAGTTGTAATACTTCTAATAGAAGTATTCTTCTCTTTGCACTTGAGTGTTGAGGCTTGAATCACTTTGAAACAAAGATCAAAGTATGTAAGATCAAAAGATTTTTTAGAGGTTGGAAAAGGATGTTTAGATCAGAAAGTTTTTAGTGCAAAAAGGTGAAAAAAATATGTGGAATGATCCAATATTTATAGGGCCAGAAAATACTGTTCTGGAGCGTGCCGGTCCCCTTAATGATTAAGGGGGCCGCCTAGTAAAATTAAGGGGGCCGCCCTCCTGAACGTTGGATTTTCTTTTCCTTTTGTGAGGGAAATTTTTTTGGATTAGATTTGCCATTTTTGGTTGAAAATTTGAATTCACAAATTTGTAATGAATTAAACATATTCTTTTAATTCCAAAAATGTTTTACAAAAGATATAAAATGTTTTGTGACATTTTATAAATATCTAGTGATTAACAAAAGTGTTCCTTTGATCTTGTAATACATTAGACACTTTGTTTATTCATACCTTAAGTGATTAAATGGTAAAGATGATTATTTACTACTAAATACTTGTTTATGTCATAATCTTTGGTTTGATGAGTTTTCGTTTTGTGATTATCAAAACTTAGAGATATTGAAAGATATGAATAATGTTTTTAGTCATTTATTTATATCAACAATCTCCCCCTTTTTGATGATTACAAAACCTAAACTCATTAAATCCAAAAATTTATTTTTAGACAAGTATTTAGTGAGTTTATATTCACTTCTCCCCCTTTTTGTAAAATCAAAAAGGTTTAAGCCAATAGAAAGGAAGCTCCCCCTTGATGTATGCTCCCCCTCGTTTGAGGGCACCAAGGGTTCGAGAATTGGAATTCTTGCAAGAAAAATATTCGAAGCACAAGCATGGCATAAGCAAACACATATATCATAATACTAACAATTAATAAGCCTGGCAAAAGATAATAAGGAACACATATTAAGTCATTCATTGATAGAAAATGATTATGTCAACCCATAATCATTGTTACAAAAGCCATAAATATAGAATACTAAGACTAAGTATAGCATCCTATTGTGCTAACAAGGAGTGTCACCAAACTTTCTTGAATCCCAAAATGGTTGAAGAGTTTTATTTGAAAATGAGAAACATAAGCATATAAAATGCTTGGTGGTTTAGTTGAGAAAAACTTTTGGTTGCATGGATGTTGGTGAGTTTGGAGATGTGGAACTTGTAGGTGGTGGGTTAGAGGTAGGATTTGTTGATTGAGGGTTTTGATGTTGTTCAAGTGATTGTGTTTGTTGAGATCTTGTAAGAAGATACTCAATCCAAGTGAAGTGCTCATTCAAATCAATGGTTTGTTGTTGAAGGAAGATGCAACAAGGGCAATTGTTGACATGCTTCTCAACTTGGTTGATGTTGTATGGTGATGATGGTGAGCTTGATTGGGGTGGATCCAAATTGCATTGAGCAAGATGTAATGCTAAAAGAGCACTAAGCTCATGAGCCTCTTTTAGCTCCTCAACGAACTTCAAGTGTTCAGAGGAAGGTGATAATGGTGGAACATGATGGTTGTCTTGGGTGAAGGTTTGAACATGCAACATAGGAATGGCATGTGAAGTTGTAGGATGTGGTGGTGGTACTCTTGGTGGTGGAGACATGGTTGAGCTTGGGTAGTCATGAAAACATGAAATGGGTGGAAGAGGTTCTCCATGAGTGAGTGGTGTTTTTGTTGAATGAGCAACATGTGAAGTATTGATTGAGAGATTGGGATTGTTGTTTTGGGATTGAGCATGCTCATCATAAGAAGAAGCATGAATGAGGGAATGAGTGGGTGATAGGTTGTGAGATGAGTCATTATTGTGGGTTTGAGGTTTAGTAGTTGGTTGACTTGGAACAACATCACTTGAGTTATGACAAGAATCAAGTTTCCTCTTCCAAACGGGTTTGACGGAGATCCTTGCGGTTCTTGAAATCTTAGGTTTTTGGTTGTTGGGAGACGACATGTTTGGGTGTGATGGCATTAATGATGGGAAGAGGGTATTTATAGTGTATGAGAAATGTGGTTTAGGAAGGTAAATTTTGAGGGATAGCATGGGACAAAATATGTTTGTGAATTTTGGGAAGTATAGGCTGAAATGGGTCAAAAAGTGATAAAGAAAACAGTATCCCCGACCATCAGATGGCCGGTCCCCTTAATTAGGGGCCGGTCCCCTTAATCATTAAAGGGGCCGTCTTATATAATTAAGGGGGCCGCCCATCTGGTGATTCCCAGAATGCCAGAAATGGGTTTTTGGCAGAAAATTTTCAAAAAGATTGTGTTTTTGGATTTGGATTCAAGTAAGTTCAACTCTTTGAGGCAATATAGGGCATACTATTCATGAATGTAGAGAGGGATATAGAAATAATTAAATTAGGCAATTAATTTCTAATAATCATGCTATCTATTAATTTATCAATTAAGATATGCAACTAAGGAGGCAATAAGGCAAATAAGTTAAATGTGTAACTATATGAAGATGATAACATTTAGTCTAGAGCAAACATATTGATGATTGTTAACAAGTAACAAATAGGTGGATATGATTTTATGGACTTCAAGACTTGTTACAAACAAGATCCATATGGGCAAGCCATGATTCTCATGAAATGATTTGATTAAATTGTGAATGTCATTTCCAATAGAAGTGTATGACACATGTGAGAAAATCAAATGTGTTTTAAGTAAAATGTTTTTAGTTTTATTCAACAATGTTTTGAAATAAATTCAAGTGTGCATTACAATAACACAAATTGAATTTTGTTTCATAACGTGTAATAAAAAAAAAGATTTCAATCTTGTTTTTGATTAAAATAAGGTTATGAAAGAAATTTTAGTTAAGTAAATTGTTTCAAGAAAAATAATATAGATATTTAAAAGATTTTCATTCAAAAAGAGAGAAGTTTTAAACATGATGTTTTGATAAGGATTTAAAATGGAAGCTTATCATGCTCAAGAGAATCAATTAAGCCCATTGTCACACATAATCATCTTTAATGACACCTAAAGATATGAAAGAGAGATGGTAGATATTTATGATCTAAATGCAATGGGATAGAAAGGAGCAAAGTAAATTATTCATGGATACAAAATAGACATGTGTATATATATATACAAAGAATATCATAATATCAAGTTGCTAACAAGTCTTAATTATAATACATCTATTTATGCAACTAGTAAGATCATATAGCTTAAGTGGAAAGTATTCTACTATAGATCATAGAAGATTAAGAAAAATGATAATAGACTAAACAACAAGAAGGTTAATAAGGCTAATATCATATATGCATATATTAGTCTTAATGATCTAAAAGCATGGCAACTTATAAGTTAAATCATATTCACATACAAATTAAAGCATTCTAAAATATAATGTAATATTGGCAAGTTTTTGAAAAGAAAACTTATCTCAGGTCCAGCTTTTCTTTAAGAGTGGGCATGAGGGTAATGGAAGAAATCTTTAAGGTTTGTCCAAAACATGTCGAAGTAGCCAAGTAACATTTCAACGCAATAGAAATCAAGGGAGCTAGATCCGAGATGCATGATATCAATACTTTAAGAGTGAAGAACAAAATGCCGAGACAAGAAGATTCCCGCAACGACGTCATAGGCGAAACATTTGCAGAACGTGAAACAACGTGATAGAAACCAATAGCCGTCAAAGGTAATAGAGCGAGATAAGTAAATCAACACATAATAGACTCTTCGTTCGTTAATTACCTAAACACGATAAAAAGCTTGGTACCCAGATTCTCATGGGTCCTAGTTGGTTAAATGAGAACATCCATTGCATTTGAATGCACATGATGAGGATGTTGTCGATAAGTACAAGAATTCATCAATAGTTTATTTCAATTAACAAACAATGACTTTCTTGACTAGAGTAATAAATAATGAGTGTTAATAGTATTAGTTCTAAATTTATTCACTAGGTTTAACAAATTTTATTTGTTTTGATACATTTGTTGAAGGATCATTTACGATAAATCCTAAGCCGGTTTTATCATAAAATGACTTTTGAATGTTGAGAAGATATTTTAAAGATTTAGAATTATTTTCGAATTTTGCCAATATTTTTGCTTTTTCATTTTCCATTTTAATTTCATGTTTGTAGTCTTGACATTTTTTACATTCAAGATCGATTTCAATATTACTTTCAAGTCTAGACATCTTATCTTCTACAATTATTTCTTTTTCAAAAAAATTTTCAGCGGATGTTGAAGATTCGTTTTTAAAAATAATTTTTGAGTCAATGTTGCAAAAATGCTTGAAGTTGTTTTCCATTTTTCAAAATTCTAATATAAATTGATCATAGCAAAAATGTTTGGTTTTGGATTGTACCTTATTTATAGTTGTACATTCTTCACATGCTATACGGTGATCAATTCCATTTTTCATGTCGCTCCATGTTTTGTTTGTAGTTTCGCTTGGATTTAGAAACATGTAGTTCTTGCCATCAATGCTTGTGTTCACATTTGTTTGAATATTCTCATAAGCCGTATTATCATCGTCTTCTTTGCAATTGTTGCACCATGATTTATTCACGCTCTTTCTTCGGATTTGGCTCATGTATTCTTCGTTATAGATACCTTCAATGATCACATTTGAACTAGTAGTACATGTGTATGTTTCAACTAAATATTTATTTACTAAATTTTCTAGATTAACTATTTCTTGTGCAATATCAAGTTTATTATCTTTGATTTTACATTTCTCTTGGTGAAACTTTAAAAGACATTTCCAAATATCATTTGCTGTTTTACAATGAAATAATCTTTCATATTTAACTCTTGGTAGAGTTTTGAAAATAAGTAATTTGGCTTCAGTGTTTTTATCAATTTTGGTTTGAAGATTTTTATATTGATTTTCAAAATCCATTTTGGTTGGTTTAAGATCACCAATTGAAATGATATGCCAAAGATCAAGATCTATTGATTTCACATAATTTTCAAATTTGTTTTTCCATTCAAGAAAATGATCATTTTCAAATAATGGTGGTTGTTGTGTAAATTCCCCTTCTAAATAATTTTCAAATTCCATAGATCGTTACAAGTTTTAAAATACAATCTATTTTAAAAATCTTGCTAGACGTGGCTCTTGATACCAATTGTGGAAAACTAGAAGGGGGGTTGAATAGTTTTGCGTCTTTTTCGTTTAATAAAAGTTTGCTTTGAAAGAATTATTGGTAATCGTAAAAACCTTTGAAGCTAAAGTATAGATACAAATTAATTTACCTATATCACATAGATACTACTTATTTAAAGTGTTGAATAGAAATTATAATTTCATATATCTCACTTAATTATAAGTAAGTATTTATATATTTATATGTGTTTTAATAATTGTATATACTTATATTTTACTAACTGTATAATTAAGGTTTTAAATGGAACCTAGTTTGATCTTTATGTGAAATCAATATATGCACACCACACAATAATAATAATGTACGAGAAGCAAGTAAGTAAACAAGTAAAGAATGAGAGATGGAGAGATCAAACCGAGAGACAAAGGATTTATAGTGGTTCGGCTACAAGGACACCTTCCTTGCCCTACTCCACTCCCCGAGCACCGAACTCGAGAGTTTTCTTCACTAAGTCAATAATCTCCCTTATGGCGGAGAAAACTGTACACACCAAAAGCTTACACCAATTAACGACACAAAGCAAAATGTCGAGTTCTAATCGTAGCCAGAACCAATCTCACACCACAACTTCTTCACACCTTTTACTTCTTCAATACTTCTTCACACCACAAGTATCTTCACGCCTTCACAAAATACTTCACGACTTCAATGTCTTGCAACTTCACAACTTCAAAGCACCAATGTCTTCACCAATTCAAACCAATAATGTCTTTGCACCTTCAAGCCACTATTGTCTTCACAACTTCAATCTACTAATATCTTCTAGTTTTCTTCACTTGGAAGCTTCAATTACTTCACTACTAGTCACTATTGCTACTATCTCCTATCTTCACTACTATCCAACACTACTTCTTCACTTCAAGTTCCTCTTCACACTTACAACAATTCTAGATTCTACAACTAAATCTAGCTAACTAATACATACACCTTATTCACCAAAATATGAAAGATCAACAAGATGAAACAAACAAACAACTTAGATAGCAAGATGATACTAAGTTGTAATACTTCTAATATAAGTATTCTTCTCTTTGCACTTGAGTGTTGAGGCTTGAATTACTTTGAAACAAAGATCAAAGTATGTAAGATCAAAGGATTTTTTAGAGGTTGGAAAAGGATGTTTAGATCAGAAAATTTTTAGTGCAAAAAGGTGAGACAAATATGTGGAATGATCCAATATTTATAGGGCCAGAAAATACTGTTCTGGAGCGTGCCGGTCCCCTTAATTAGGGGGCGGCCCCCTTAATTAAGGGGGCCGCCCTCCTGAACGTTGAATTTTCTTGTCCTTTTGTGAGGGAAATTTTTCTGGATTAGATTTGCCATTTTTGGTTGAAAATTTGAATTCACAAATTTATAATGAATTAAACATATTCTTTTAATTCCAAAAATGCTTTACAAAAGATACAAAATGTTTTGTGACATTTTATAAATATCTAGTGATTAACAAAAGTGTTCCTTTGATCTTGTAATACATTAGACACATTGTTTATTCATACCTTAAGTGATTAAATGGTAAAGATGAGTATTTACTACTAAATACTTGTTTATGTCATAATATTTGGTTTGATGAGTTTTCGTTTTGTGATTATCAAAGCATAGAGATATCGAAAGATATGAATAACGTTTTTAGTCATTCATTTATATCAACATAATTTACTAATTATTTACTTATTTAATAATTAAAATCTACTTAAACTAATTTAATTATGAAAAATACTAAATGAACAGGGACAATTCTGAAAATTTTTCTAAAAATACTTTAATAATTATAAGACCTAGGAAAAATATAAAAAAGCTACTATTGCTTATAAATAAGCATAAGGAAAATTAATTTTTGGCTTTTCTAATTAAAACTAGTTAAACCTAATTTAATTATTATAAATACTAAATTAACTCCGAAAATTATGAAATTTTTCTTAAACTATTTTAATATATTAGAAACTTAGGAAAATTATAAAAATGAAAATTTCTTTTTGAAAAAGCTGAGCAATAAGCCAAATGGCTTAAATAGAAGCTATCACTATTTTTAAATTTGTCTTTTTATGGATTTTCTTTTACAAAACTACTTTACTACTGAAAATATGCAACTTTTGTAAAGACAAGTTAATTGGAACTTGTTAATAAGCAGTGTGCAATCCCAAAAATAAGACACAAGGTCTAATAAGCTTGGAAAATTGGATTTTTAATGCAATAAGCTGTTAATAAGCTACAATGAAGTAAATAAGCTACAATCTACTGAATGGCATACAAATAAGCTGACATGAACAAAATAAGCACAAGGAATAAGCCAGATGATCAAATAAGCACTTATGTAAATCACACAGGCCAAATAGGCCAAAAGTGACCAACTGCAGCCCTCCCACAGGTCTGATCAGAGGTCCAAATCAAGGGAGGATCTGAAAAGGTGACCTGGAGGGCTTTGAAACAAGCCAATAAGCTGAGCTTATGGATCACTAATAAGCACTTGGGTGGTCTATGAACTTGGGCTCAATACTGAGTGACTCAGTATAGCTCAAGGAATAGGACAAACTAAAAGCTCTATGCAGCCCTATCAAATAAGCTAGAAAGAAGCAAATAAGCCCTGAACCGTAAAGATGGGCTTATGGGATTTCCAAAAAGCCAATAAGCACTAAGGGGGCCCACTAATGGACAAGTTATGATCTAATGAACTTGGGTGATCTACACTGCCTACTCAGTACATAGTATGAAATCAGGCAAACTTCAAGGGCTAAATAAGCTATGATCCAATAAGGTGAAGCCCAAAATAAGCCAAGGTCTAAAAAGATCTACTGATAAGCTACTTAAAAAGCCAAGGGTGAGGGCTGGGGCCCACTGGATAAGCCAGAATGAGCTTATGAAACTTGGGTGAAAACCCTGGTTCATGGGAGGGTGTTTGCCCTGCTAGTCCAAATAAGCACTTGCACAAGCCTAAGAAAAAATCTTAAAAATAAGCCAACGATGGATTTCAAAAGTTAAGCTGGTATATTTTAACTTGTAAAAATCTTGGGGCTTAATTTTGAACACAAAAATCAGGAAAAATCTTGGAAAAAGTGAGTTTCTGCCTAACTATGCAATTTTGACTTTTTAACTATGATCCTAGGTTTGACTAAAATGAGATTTCAATGCTTCCTACTGATTGATTTAGTTAATTTAAGCTATACTAAGGCTAATTTAAGCTACTCTAATAAGTTATGAGATGATTTGAAGCTTATGCTAACCTTAAATCCTATTAGTTAACTACTTCTCTAAGTCCTAAGATGCTTTTGACTTTTTATGAGGCAAGAGGTGTTGTTTATGCTTTATATGACCTGTTTAGTACTAAGGTAGTATGAGTCAAGCTTAGATACCAACTGTGACAACCTTGAACACAAGCAACAAAGCTAATCCAAACAACCTGTTTACACTATGATCCAAGATGAAATTTGTTGACATAAATAATGCCTTAAAAACATTATTAAGTTTTTATCAATATCTCTATGTTTTGATCATTACAAAATATAACCTCAAAGAACTAAAACTTATGACATAAACAAGTATTTGGTGATTAATATTTCTCTTTACATCCAAATCACTTAAGGTATGAATAAACAAAGTGTTTAGTGCAATGTATGATCAAAGGGGTATTTAATTAACTAATACAAAGTTTATTTAATTATATAATCTTATTATATATTTTTGAAAAACACTTTTGGTAATAAGGAAAAATGTTTTAATCATACTAAATATATGATTTCAAATATTTAACCAAAATCAGTTAGTTTTTCACCAAATAAACTTTCCCCACTAAAAGACAAAGTTTCTGGCCGTTACAGTTGGGCGGCCTCCTTAATTTTAAGGGGGCCGGCCATGCTTTAAGGGGACCGGCCACGCTCCTCTGTCAGAAACGTTTGCTTATAAATACCACCTTAAACCTGGATTTTTTCCCCACCTTTTGCACTCCAGAACTTTCTGTTCTAGATCTCCATTTCCAATCTATAAATCCTTTGATCATACATTCTTAAATCTTTGTTTCAAAGTGATCCATACATAATCCATTCAAGTGCAAGAGAAGAATACTTCTATCCCTCAAGACAAGAAGTATTACAACTAGTTGTGATCTCCACATCTAAGTTGTTTGTGCATCATCATTGATTATTATTTCATAGTGTGATTAGTTGTGAATATTTGTTAGAGAATAGTTGTGTAGATAGTAGAAGTTGATTAGTAGTGAAGTAGGATAGTTGTGAAGATTGGTGTGTAGAAGAAGGTGTGTAGAAGATTGGTGTGTAAAAGCTAGGTGTGAAGAAGATTGGTGTGAAGATTGGTGTGAAGATTGGTGTGTAGATTGGTGTGTAGATTGGTGTGTATATTGGTGTGTATATTGGTGTGTACGGTTTTCTCCGCCATAAGGGAGCTTGTTGATATAGTGAAGAAAACTCTCGAGTTAGGTGCTCGGGGAGTGGAGTAGGGCAAGGAAGGTGCCTTGTAGCCGAACCACTATAAATCGCTTGTCTCTCGGTTTGATCTTTCCATCTTTTACTTATTTCATTACTTACATAATTATTGCTTCATAGTATATATACTTAGTGTTGTTCATATTGTGTATAACTAGATTTCATATACCATCGAATCTATATTTTATAAATCAACGAAAACTTTTAAACAATTTGTTTTATAACAATTAAAACGACGTAAAACTATTCAACCCCCCCTTCTAGTTTTCCACAAAATTGCATGAAACCTTAATCAAACCTAGATTTGTGGACTAGGACCTATCTAAATAGCAATAATATGACAGAATAGGCAAAAATAAGCATTGATCAAGCACTGTTAACCACTAACACAGATTATGCAAATTTTACACTAAAAATCCAAATTTAAAAGAACAAAGAGCTTTGCTCCTTGTCCTAGCTTTAACTAGGGCCTCTTTATCAGCAACAAGCTCCTATCTTATCAAAGATAAGCTAGGTAAAGTCCATCTTGCCCCTCCATTGTAGGCAACTTCCAAAGCATCCTATCTCATATGCATAGGTACCCTGTTGTGATTTTTGTGATTCTATTTCCTTTTTTATGTTTATTTATGGATATTAAGAGCCTAAGTGAGCTTATGAAACAGTAAGACTAGGTTTAGAACATTATTAAAGCTTTAAAGAAAAATTTCAAAATAAAATGCAAAATCTGAATTGAAGCTGGAATACTTGAGATTTTGATTAAATAAAGATCAAATTACACTAATGCAACAGATTACAAGCTTTTTAAACCAGAGATTACAACTAAAACTGAGAATTTATGAAAAACGACTTAGAACTATACTAATTGACTACTCCCTTTGTCTTCTGCCTTCTCTTTCCTTTTATAAGCCCCAATTAGGGTTCCTTGCCTCTCTCTGATCATTTCCCACTCTCATTTAGGACCCTTGGATTACTAAAACACCATCTTGACCATTGGATGCTTTTAGCGGGAAAAAGACAATTGCAAATTGTCTGTTTTATTATGCAAAGGGGGTGGTGGCATTAAATGCTGAGGTGATAGTGGTGTGGGCGGTTGGATGTGATGGAGATGGTGGGGATGGTGGAGGTGATGTTTTTGTAGGCACAAGTGGTGATGGAGGTGGGAGGGAAGGAGCAGGGTCAACGCAAGGTTTGACCCTGCGTTTTATTAATAAAAGGGGAGGGGATTGGGCTTGGTGGTATTTAGGCTTAAGCAAGGGTATGGGCTGGTGTTGGTTGTGTTGTGTTAATGGATTGGATTTGGATTAGATAATAGCAAGGGTCCGTTTGGTTTTGTAAATATCACAAGGACCAATGTCGTAATTTTCTGAAACTTGAGGGGTAAAAATTGGTACTGCTCTAAAGTGTACATAGGGACCAATCTTGCCAAGGATGAATAGTACAAGGACCATTTTATTGTTTTCCAAATTTGAATATCCCAGGGACTAATTTTGCCAAAATTGAAACTTCAGGGACTAAATGTGTAATTTCCTCAAATCTTTCTGAAACTTGAGGGGTAAAAATTGGTACTGCTCTAAAGTGTACATAGGGACCAATATTGCCAAGGATGAATAGTACAAGGACCATTTTATTATTTTCCAAATTTGAATATCCCAGGGACTAATTTTGCCAAAATTGAAACTTCAGGGACTAAATGTGTAATTTCCTCAAATCTTTCACCAGGGACTAAACTTGGCAATTTTTGAATTCCAAGGACTAGTGTTGACTTTTTCTTCCAAAATACAATGCTCAGGGGCCATGACTGTCAAATTTCAAACTTGAAGGACCATTCTTGCCAATTTTGCAAACTTTTGCTCCAAGGACTATTTTTGGCATTTGGTGATTCTTCAAGGTGTGTTTTGACATTCTGAGCTCAAAAATGATAATTTGCTTCCCCGGCTTTGGCTTTTGACATGATTTCCAAACTCGTGCTCGTTTTTGTCCTTTTTGGCCTGATTTGTGCCAATTTCTGAAATATCCGTTCCTGCATGATTACAAACACAAAAACACAATATCTTTAGCATTTATGGTAGTTTGTGTCTGTTTTGGTCTTAAAATGGACAGGAAAAGGTATGTGAATAAGCACACACCAATGACTCCCCCTTGCTTAGTGCTCCCCCTTGATGAGGACACTCGTGAATCGATCGATGGAATTGAGCTGCAATAAGCTAGAAGAAACATGCAAGCAAACATAGAAATCCTGCAGAAAAGATTAAGGAAGGCAAGATAGGCATATACTGAGGAAGGTCCCCATGAATGGGTCGACGGTCCTTTAAAGTTTGGGACCGCCATTTCGATTAGGGACCGCCAGCAGGAAGATTATCTGTAACAATATTTCAACAGTTCATGCATAGAATAGATCATTCATTAAAAGATAAGAATAATGTCATTCATATGACATTTACAAGCATAACCCTAATCTAATCTCCTAGGATATATCATGTTAAGTCCGGTTTTATTGGTGATCATGCATGCTTTCCTAGAACTTGCGACCGCAAGGTGGAGATGAGTTTTTGGGTAAGGGTTGGAGAAACCCGGATGACAAGAGAATGGAAATGATGTAGTCAAGATCATTCTTCATCTTTTGAAAGTGGTTGTGATTGTAGATACAACATGCACAATAACCCCCATGGGCATCCACTTGGGCCAGAGTGGGATGAGCACAAAGCTTATTGGGCCTTAAAGCAAGCTAACTTCGATCTTAAGTTTGCGGGTGATCATAGGAAAGTTCAACTCAATGAACTAAATGAACTTCGTGATCAAGCTTATGAAAACTCTTTGATCTACAAAGGATCCATGACTCCAAAATCAAGAACCGCGTCTTTAACGTTGGTGATCGAGTCCTTCTTTTCAACTCTCGATTAGAGATATTTTCGGGTAAGCTCAAAACCCGCTGGACTGGACCATTCACAATTGCCAAAGTTTTTCCTTATGGTACCGTCGAGTTATCTCAAAATGACGGTCCAAATTTCAAAGTGAATGGGCATCGGTTGAAGCATTATTTTGGAGGGGACATACCACCCGTGGTTGTCCCGGATCTCCAAACTTTCCCCATGGACCAATGAATTCGGGGTCGAGTCAAGCTAGCGACTCGGTGAACAAAATCAGTAGCATTACATGGGTTTTCACCTATCTTTCTAACTTCTTTCTCTTTTATAAGAACTAAGTGTGGGGGAGCACCCATACTAAAAAAATGGTTTTCCCACACTTGCCCAAATCTAAATTTTTTACATTCCAAAATGTCGGCATAAAAGCCGGTACTTTGAATATTGAGGGCAATATTCACTTCTAAGTGTGGGGGGGGGGGGTAAATTCTGGCGAATTTAATCACTTTTATGCCATACTACCCCCGTTTTAGCCACACAAAAAATTTTGTGGAAGTGTTGTGCACTAACACAACAAAAGGTTATCAGTCCACCATGTCTAACATAAGGACTGGCTAATCCAAGAGCAAACGGCTCTTGGTAAAGATATCTTAAATCCGTTTATGGTTGGCAATTTGCCAAAAATTGTATGGTGCTCAACTCACCATATCTTGCTTTGATAGTGAAGAGTTGGCTAGCCCACAAGGTATGGCTTGTGGTAAAGGCAATGGAAAACCATAATTGGTAATCAACTCACCAAGATGATGATTGTATTCCATCAAAGAGTTGGCTAGTCTAGAAGCAAACGGCTTTTGGTAAAGACAAATCAAAACCGTTGACAGCTTATGGTTTGCTAAAAATCATATGGTTATCAGTGTACCATAGTTCTTACTTGAACTAAAACATTTGGCTACTCCAGAAGTAATGGTTTTTGGTAAAGAGACTTCAAATCCATTAAATTTTCACAAAAGATTGCTAGGAACTAGCAATAGTTTAGAGTGGGGGATTGATGAGTGTGTAAATACTCATCATTTTTGGTCAATCTGAACTGCAAAAACGTTTAAAAATACCCAGAAATGCATCAAAATACAGAAAATATCCCAAAGGTCGTGTTTTATATGTTTCAGATGCAAAATGATTGAAAACAAATGAAAAACGAACAAAGTTTGCATAATTGGCAGTTTCAGTCCCCCAACTTTCAAAACTTGACAAAATCAGTCCCTGAGCATTTGTTTTAAAAGAAAAGTCAACCCAAGTCCTTTAGAAGTCAAAAATTATCAAAAATGACCTTTGGTTGAAAAGTTTTCAAAAGCGTACAAGTTTAGTCCCTGGAATTTCACATTTGGCAAGATTGGTCCCTGTACTTTCAGAAAATGTCAGAAACGGTGCCTGGAGAGATATTATGAAGAAAAGTCAACAAAAGTCCACCAAGTATCATAAGATGACATTTTGAGTCCCTGGGATGAAATTTTCATAGTTTGGCAATATTGGTCCCTCAAGTTTCAGAAGTTACATAAACGGCCCTCGGAAAGTCTACTTTGAAGAAAAATGTTTGAAAGGATTTTAGCAAATCAATGGCTGTCAATATTGGTCCTCAGATGTGAATTTGGAAATTTGGCAGAAAAGGCCCCTCGAAATTCAGTTATTATAAAATTGGTCCTTGTGTTTTGTTATTACAAACGGATTCCCTTAATATTAGACAAAAAAAACAAAACACAACCCCCTAGCCCAATTCCTCCTACAGCCCACTCCACACTTCACTTCACAATTTAACCCAATCCAACATCCACCCAAGCCCACACTTATTTGAACCCTATCCATAAGCCCAACACCCAAATCATATTATACGTTTTATAATAAAACGTATCAGTCAACCAGGGTCAAAAGAATCCCCATTTCTTCTCCCCCCCCCCCCCCCACGTTTTACCCAGAAGATAAACCACCACCGCCACCATTGCTATACTCCACCTCCTGCCACACTCCACCCCCATCAAAAGCACCCCCATCTCACCTCCTCCAATGAAGAAGTCACGAGTTACCAAGCCAAGTCACCAATCCACAACTCAAATGGGCGTCAAATCAAGATGGAAGGCTGAGATTACTACAAAGTTGATTCAACGGATGGGATTTGTGCACAAGAAACATAAAAAAGCATCCAAGGTTGTTTTACCTCTAAAAAGAAGCACACAGGCAAAGAACCCTAGTTTTCTAGATTTTAGTATAAATAGTTCACTTTGTAAGCCTTAAGGGGCATGCTTAATTTTTATGTTTATTTAGTGTAATTTGTAATCCTTTTCAATATTAATATAAGATTTCCAGTTTTTCCAAGCTTGTTCTCAATTTTCAGTTTCAAAATATAGTTAAGGTCTTTAGCAATAATCTTATTTAAGCTACATTGCTATTAAAACCCTTTCATAAGCTCACATAAGTTCTCAGAAAAATAAAAGAAAAAAAATATAGAATCAGTATCATGTATCATCATATTACCTATGTATGAGACTGTGGAATGCAAGGAAGTGGTCATTTTGGATTGGCCAGAGGGACTTTACCCACTTGTTTGATAACAAGCTGGAGCTTATAGCAGCCCCTTGAGGGTGCCCTTGTTCAGCTAGGGCCTTAAGTAAGTAATTTATTTCTTATTAGCTTATTTTGCTTAAACTACTGTAGCATTAGCGTATTTGTTGCTTCTTCAGTGTTTGTCTTCCTTAATTATGTTCCTGATAGCTTGTTAGATAGGTTATAGTGTAGTTCTTTTAGTGGTGAGAGGTTTCACATCAATTTGTAGTTGACTGTCAAATTTAGCTTTATATCAGCTTATTGTGTCTGCTTATTGTACTTGTTTATTGTTGGTCTAATTTAGCTTAATGAGTGTTGTTTAACTTATTTGTGCTTCAGTGTTCAAGAATTAGTCCAAATATCAGCTCATTGTAGTTTGAAGTTTCAAATTCTGCACATTAAGGGGTGTTTGGCTAATTAGAGAAAGGTACTGTTTAGATAGTTTTATAGGTAAGATTTGGTCTCATTAGCTTTGATATGTGGGAATCGCACCAGGCTTTACATCTCGAGGGATCTCGAGAAGCTTACAACCACCACCAGGCAGTGTACCTGATCGTTGTAGTATAGTATAGTGACAAGTACCGGGGGATTGATCGTTCAACTCAGGAATAGTGTCGCTAGGATTAGAAAGTCTCCTAAACTAAGTCTAGAGGTGAGGGATGATTCTTTTTGTATTTTTTATATTTTATAAAAGCAAATAAAATCTCGGGTTTTGGAGGAGTGGGTGGAATTAGTTGCTAGCCAACTAACCCAATTAACTAAAGATGCAATCAAAATAAAATGACAAAAATGAAAATAAATTTAATTAAACTAGTGTGGTGTAACAATAATGGGGAAAGTTGTGTTTACTTAGGTTTCATTACTCCCTAGATATCTTTTACAGGTTGATAGCTTGTTACAATTGCATGGATGACGGGTCATATTCCTTAATACTAGTCGTAGGGTCGTGTACAATATTCCCTAACTCTATAGGATCCTACTTCACTCCTATGTCGAGCCGTTAGAAGCTCCTAACATGGGATCATTAGAATTCTCCTACGCATTAAATACAACCAAATATCGTAGTACACCTCCGATCATGTTTCTTAAGACTTTCAAGCAAGTTACCAATGGAAGTCTGCCAGTTTTCTTAAGCCTAACATCGAATACAATCATCTGTAACAACTATAAACAAACAATCAACCCATAATTAACATCTAGGTTTCACTACATCTAAGCAAACACAAAAGAAATCTAGCCTAGCATGTTAAATTGAAGACAAGCGTAAGATATATTCAAACAACACATAGACATATTGATTGAATTGAAAGAGTACTTATCTCAAATTGAACATGAAAGATTTAAAGGGTTGAAACCCTTGAAAAAGCTTGAAAATTCGACCTAGGGTTTTTCCCTCAAAGTTGCACCCTAGTGAATGAAATTTGGAAAACTATATATAGATTTTACAGGATGACGGTGTCATGTGTAAACATGTGATGCCGTCAACTCGCCGCCTATAATGAAATCGTATTGCCCAGATCCAATTGTGACGCCGTCATGTGTAAATTTCTTCTTGGCCGTCACTAATACATGGACCATGACGGCCTTGGGTGACGCCGTCATCTCCAATGCGTAAAACTCTTTGGATCGTCACATGTATTGTCCACATCCACCTCTTTTGTTACTCTTGACGCCGTCATTAAGGAACTTGTGACGCCGTCAGGTACTGTTCCCAGCAAGAAAAATTAAGACTTTGCCGTTTTCTTCACTTTTATGCTCCAAAAACGTCCAAAATGCTTCCTTTTCCAGATTTCACTCCAAAAGTACCTAAAATGATAAAAGGAACGATTTAGGGCAATATTTGATCAAATAATCACGAATTCGGGCTTAAATGACCCCTTAAAAACAGTTCACTTTTCGCCTCATCAAGCTTACATTAAGACAGATAGCAGTGTCTTGGCCATAAAATTTGCATTTCATTTAGGCAAAATTCAAAATTGGGTCACATTTAGAATTGTGTTCACAGTAGGTTCTTTTAAGTTCTAAATTCTTAGGGATAGTTATAATATAGTTACATTTAGCTAAAACAAATCCTATTTCATCTAATCATAACATTTAGAATGTGGCTAGGACTTTAGAATTTCATTTTGGTTAAAATTCATTACAATTGAGAAAAGTCAAAAGAAGAAAAAAGTGTCCCAAAACCATTTTGTTTTTCAATTTTAAAATCTTCATTCTTTGTCCAAATTTCATGAAACTTGGGGGTAATTAAAGTTTGAAAGCTGGTTTGTCTACTACTATTTTTATTTTAATTTTTATAATTTTTTTGATAAGCTTTTCATAACCAAGAAAACCCCCACATCAGACCTGTACATTCAAACAGGTCCAAGCCCCTACACCAGCAATCTTTTTATAAGCCCTCAAAAGCTCCCCATTGTCTGAAATTTGGCATATAAACTCTTTGGTGGGTCGGCTTGATATGTTTTGGGTTTCCTTGCATTAGCTTTTTGGTCTTCTAGCTTATTTTGTGCCTCAAACATACCCCATTAGGCCTGCAAGTCTGTTTGGTTTCCAGTGGGTTCAGGATTGCTTATTTTGGCTTATTTGAGCGTACTAGCTTATCTCATTGTGCTTTTTTGGTTGATTTAGCCTATTTGTGTTATTACTCTGTTAGCTTTAGCTTAATCTCTCACTCCATTTTAGCTTATTAGATTATCTAGTTAGCTTTTGATAGTTCTTAAATCATTTCAAAGTCTCACACCAATTGTTGCCAATTTTCTTTTTAAACAGCTTATTTTTAAGTTTTCATGAAAAGTCTTAGTTATAAGAATTGCTTATTTTCATGTGGATTGCAAGTTTGTGAAAAAAGATTTTTAAAATAAAATAAAATAAAAAGTTGTAAAACCCAAGAATCGAACCTGGGTCTCATAGCTCACACACACAGTCTTTACCATCGCCCTTGGGACTTTTCTTGGTTAGTATTTGCAATATTTATTATTTAAGTATTAGATAATCTTTTAGCTTATTAACAAACATGAGCTTATTCCAGCTTATCTGGATAAGCTGACACCTTAGGCGTATTTTTCCCTTAATCAGTACATCAACTAGTACTTTTCCAAAAGTTTTCAGATTTTTCACTTATCTTCTAGAATTTTTATAATTTAATTTAGTTTAAATTTTATTTAATTCATAATAATTAGAAAAATTATCAAAAAAAAATGTTTTTTTTTTTTTTTTTTTTAATTTTCTTTTGTCATTTAAGATGTAGAAAAACTAATTTCATGCCCGTAGGACTAGTGTAACTTTAAATTAACTTTTTATTTTGCGCTCTCGCGTTTTATTTAATTAACTTTTACGTTTTTAGTTTAGCTTATGTTTTAGGATTCCCCGTTTTCCCTAACATGTTTCCCGTAGTTTTTTAGGTAATTTTAAGTATTCCTTAGCATTCCCTAGTTTATTTTCCCATTTAGGTTACGTTTATTTTATTTTCTTTCGTTAATTCTCGTAACTTTAACGTACCACAAATCCAAATAATCTTTCACAACCAAACATACAAGGTTTTAATCTCGATCTTTTCACGAAACGTTCCATCCACACCTCGTTGGGACACGACCCGGGAAATCACTTCCCGGTCTCACAAATAAATATCACTTGCACGAGTTTACGAGGTAATCTTTTTCCTAAAAGGTTTACTCTTAGTTCTCCACGTCTTGTTGTCTCACGATAACATTGACATCACGTTTGTTGATATTTTGATAAATTGTTTTGCACAAAAACACAACGAATCAGTGATGCCGTCAGGCCATAAGCTTGAAAACTCTCTGGGCCGTCACGTTATAAGTTCAAAATCCACCTCTTTTGTAACTCTTGATGCCGTCACTTGTAGATCCTTGACGCCGTTAGGTACTGTTCTCAGCAAGGAAATTGAGACTTTGCCGTTTTCTTCACTTTTATGCTCCAAAAACGTCCAAAATGCTTCCTTTTCCAGATTTCTCTCCAAAAGTACCTAAAATGACAAAAGGAACGATTTAGGGCAATATTTGATAAAATAATCTCGAATTCGGGCATAAATGACCCTTTAAAAGCGGTACACTTTTCGCCTCATCAAATACCCTTACACTTGAGATTTTCTTGTCCTCAAGCAAATGCGCTTTTATTCTAATCAAAATACAAGTTAGGGGTCATTTAACACTAATATAAAAGTAATAACAACAAATAATCGTTCAACTAAAAACCTAAAGCAAGCACGGCGGTCATACACTAGCACCTCACAAATAGTGTTTAGATACTCACATCTCTCGGGTGTAATAAAGTATATATCACAATAAGGAAATGGAAAACATCTCTCACTACCTGTCATAGAAAAATAGATTACCATAGGCTTGGGAAAGGATCAAACCTCCACCACTTGGCGTAAGCACCTAGGATAAACTATCAAAGAGGTCTTTTAAAGGGTTATAACGTTAGGTGTAGGGATATGAAAAACACGGTTTTGTTGGATAAATGCAATATTTACTAGTGACGAGTTAATCATATTGGTTAATTACATGTACAATATGGCGTTGCTAAGCCAAGACTGGACTCGACTTAAGTTAATAAATCAAAAATAACAAAAACATAAAACAAACATAGAATGGAACGGGATGGTAGTCCGTATGTTTTTTCTCTTTTCTTTTTCTATTTTTTTTCCTTTTCCTTTCTTTTTTTCGATTTTTTTTTTTTTTTTTTTTTTTTTTTTTTGCATACACTCTTACCCTACCATCCAAAATAATACATCATAGGGAATGTACATTCCCATTACACTTGAATTTTTACATACTTTACAATAAATTACTCTAATGACTCGAATCAAGATAATCAAAACACTTGGAGTACTTTTTAAGGTTAATGCACATATGGGGGTAATAATTTGATATTCTTCCCCATTACTTCATAACACAAGTACTTTACCCATGAGTCCCAATCGTCCCAAAACAATATGTAAAAGATATGACTCGACTTAGCAACCATGTAATCAATTAGATAATTAACTAAGGATTTAAACATATAACAGTAATGCACTAAAGATGAGTGCATACACGGAAGGCTAAGGCGATTTGCTTGCACATTTGGGTGGGTTGTAACAAATTCTTCCTTTAAGTAAAATGCTTAAAGTTAGAAACGAAAAGATAGGCTCGAAGGGGTGTACTAGGGGTATTGTGTACTAAAAATGAGTACAACGCTAAGGTGTGGGAAAAATTAATTGACTTTACTAGTCAAGTAATATGACTTAAATGGTCAAGTAATTATGATACTGGTTTAACACAAGGGTGATCCTAATGCCTCTTATCATGTAGTAAATCCTACTACACGAATGTAGTCTCACTAGCGGTCTCGGGATGCATCACTAACGCAAGTTCTAGAACCTAAATGCTACCGGTACACTCATAAGCACTAATAATAAATGCTTTTCCTATCAAATCTAAAGGCGAACCTCACATATTTGGGTGGAAAATTTTTCTAAATGGACAGTTTTGTGCTAGTCATACGACTCCTATCCATGAGACGCTTGTTAAGGCTAAAGTTTCACTCCTAAATGTTGTAAAACATTTTAAATTTGGCGCTAAAATTACGCTAACAAGTATTTCTCTTAGTTTTATTACACACCTACCATCGAACAAACAAACTCAAGTGCAATAGTATCCTATAAGGTATTATCATTTACCCTCCCCTTACACTTAGGATGAACATTGTCCCTAATGTTCAATTAAAGAATGTAAAAGTAAAATAGGTAAAAGAATGAAAAAAAAAATACTCCCCTGATTCGTTCGATGTGGATAGTGTGTCAACAAGGTTAGATCTTCCTCCAAGAAAATGAACGTTCAAAGCTTCCCTTCCAGAAATATAAATCATCTTCTTGTCATATATAACCAGTTAAAGCTGAGAACACAAACAAGGAAACCTCGCGTAAAATCGGCGGCAATCTATATATACTAACAAATCCTATAAAGCAATTTAAGATATAATGCTTGTGGAATGAATGTTTGTAGATTTCCTGGAGTTTATAAAACTAAAGAATCAACAAAAACTTTTAAGACTCCGTTAGAAAAACAAAACTCCTAAAATTTCCAGAATTTTACACGTGACGTCGTCAGGTGTTAAACCCTGACACCGTCAGAAGTGACCCACAAAAATCTTTATGTTAAGTTTCCGGAAAATTTCTGGAAAAACTAATGTCCTACTTCCTGGAAAATCCTGCAAAACATCATTATGACTTGATACAAGCATTTGACTCTAACAAATACTAATATACATGTTCATTTAATATTGTGGCAAATTAAGATCATTTTCGTTCTTAGAAACAAATTTGGGGTTTCCCCTTACACTTAGCTTTTGCAAAATACCTTTATATGAAGTTAAGACGAAGTTAAACAAAAAACAAAGCATTTTCACAATTTAATTTGAAACATGATCTACCAACAATAAAAATAAACATGCATACGGAAACAAATAACAATCAAACAATTAAAAACACACAAAACATGGGTTGCCTCCCAAGAAACGCTTTTCTTTATTTACGAGTCTTGTAGCTAGACTCAAGGTCATGGGCAATTATGTGACCTCATCATTGGTCTCATTCTCTAGGTCATCTCCAATCTTAGTTTTGTATTCCGGACCTAGTTGCAAACATTATTTGTAGAAACCGAGTATTCTACTCATGACATAATCTACTCCTCTACGTCTATCCTCATCATTCCTATAGTAAACCGCTTGCTTGTGTTCCTTTTCTAGGTTTGATAGAAGACGGTATTGTTCAATCTTATAGGGAATTTGGTAAGCAATCTCATCGTTCTCATCCTTGAACTAACTATCCCTAGGGACGGGTCATAATTCATCTTAGAGGCCTCAATAAATGGTCTTCCGAACACTACTTGACTTAGGCAACCATCTATTACCGGACGAATATCCTCTACAATCACAAAGTCGGTAACATAAGTGATGTTTCCTACAAAGACATGTGATCCTTTCACTCTTCCTACAAAGTTGCTCATCCAATTCGTGTTGGGCATCATCCTATACTCAAGTTGCTTCTTCATTACCCAATTATAATAGGTCCTAGTCATAATGTTTATAGGAAACCTAAGATCGATATACGCTTTCCACACATGCATATGCCCAATGTTTCATGGTATGTTGATGTTAGAGGGATCACCTACTTTAATAAGGGGTGAACCAAGGAAGTATGGTGTCTCGGGATCATCGAATAGATCCTTGTGATATTCCCGTTCTTCCTTGGTGGGTAACTTATCAAAGTATTCTTCTACGTTTTCTACTTCCTCTAACTTTTCTTCCTTAATATCCTCAACTTCCTTAATCTCATCCTTAGTCCCGGTTTCTATTCCAACTTCATCCTTGTCACTTTCTTCTATATTCTTATCTATTGGCTTAATGGTGACAACGTTGACAAAGTGGACGTGTTTAGATGATGAGGGGTCCTTAATTTGGATTCCGCTACTAGTGTCCCTAGTATCCTTCCTAGGTATAGTTAGCACTTGGTTGTTGAGGGCTTTCAACAAGTTGTCAATCTTATTGGTCATCTCCGTTTGTTGTTGATTGAATTCGGTTTCAAACTTAGATATGCGAGCTTCTAGAGATGCCATAAACTTGGACATCAATCCTTCCAAGATTATTGGTATTACCATAGTTATTGGAAGGATTGTTGTTGAAAGTATGGTTAGAGGGTGGACCGTTTGGTTGGTAACGTTTATGTGGATTGGAAGAATTCTTTTGGGGCATGTTTTGGTTTTGTTTCCACCTAAGATTCGAGTGATTTTTCCAAGAAGGGTTGTAGGAATCACCGTAAGGGTTTGGCTCGGGTTTGAAAGTGTACCACTTGTCTCCCGCTTCGTCGGTACACGAGGATGCGTAATCCGCAAAAGCTTGTCCGGGGAGTTCCACGCAATTACGAGTGTCATGGGGACCACTACATAATTCGCATGAAGAAGTGATTTTGTTCACTTGGCTTGAAAGCTTAGGAGCTTCGTAGGATTTCATGAGAAATGTTGACATAAATAATGCATGAAAACGTTATTTATATTTTTCGATATCTCTATGTTTTGATGATCACAAAATCTAAAATCATCAAACGTAAAACTACTACGTAAACAAGTATTAAGCTAGTTTATATCACTACATCCAACTTAATCACTTAAGGTATGGATAAACAAGTGCTTAATACATCTCATGATCAAAGGGGTATTTAATTAATTAATACAAAGTTTATTTAATTATATAAACCTATTATATATTTTTGAAAAATGCTTTTGGTAATAAAGAAAAATGTTTTAATCATACTAAATATATGATTTCAAATTTTTAACCAAAATCAGTTAGTTTTTCACCAAATAAATTTTCCCCACTAAAAGACAAGTTTTCTTGCCGTTACAGCTGGGCGGCCCCCTTAATTATAAGGGTCGGTCCCCTTAATTTTAAGAGGGCCGACCTTGATTTAAGGGGACCGGCCACGCTCCTCTGTCAGAATTTGTTGCCTATAAATACCACCTTAAATCTGGAATTTTTCTCACCTTTTTGCACGAAATTTTCAGATCTCAAATTCTCTAAACATCCTCTAAAACCCTTTGATCACTTGTATATTAATCATTGTTTCATGTGATTCAATCCTTTCTCATCCATCCTCATCTAAAGTGCAAAAGAAGAACACTCCTTCTACAACTAAGTTCAAAAAGTATTGAAGAGTAGTTGTGCATAGTGTATATATATTATTTGTGAAGTTGTGTTGTGTTTGTAATAAGTAGTTTAGAAGAAATAGAAGTTGTGTAGGAAGTAGAAGTTGATTAGTAGTGAAGTAGTGTAGTTGTGAAGAAGATAGGTGTGTAGTAGATTGAAGTGAAGAAGATAGGTGTGTAGTAGATTGTAGTGAAGAAGATAGGTGTGAAGAAGATAGGTGTGAAGAAGAAAGGTATGAAGAAGATAGGTGTGAGGTAGATAGGTGTGAAGAAGTTGTGTAGAAGTTGTGATCAAGTTGTGACGTTGTTGTGGTGTGTAAATTGGTGTGTAAGGTTTTCTCCGCCATAAGGGAGTTTGTTGACATAGTGAAGAAAACTCTCGAGTAGGTGACTCGGGGAGTGGAGTAGGAACAAGGAAGGTGACCTTGTAGCCGAACCACTATAAATCCTTGTGTTGTGGTTTGATCTCTCCAACTCTTTTCATTACTTACTTATTTACCCATACTATATTAGCTTAGTTAGTTGGTTAATATATATAATTGTTCATATAGTACAAGTATTGAGATCACATAAACTAGAATCGAAGTTTTTAAAACAAACTTGTTTTTATAAATTTAAAAAAGGACGTAAAACTATTCAACCCCCCTTCTAGTTTTCCACAATTGGTATCAGGAGCCAGGTCTTGCAAGATTTTTAAAATATATTGTATTTTAAAACTTGTAACGATCTATGGAATCTAAAAAAATATTTAGAAGGGCAATCTATGCAAAGACCACCACTATTTGAAAGTGATGGATTTTTATATTGGAAAAATCGATTCGAAACTTATGTGAAATCAAAAGATCTAGATCTTTGGCATGTTAGTACGAATGGTGACTTTTTACCTATTCAAAATAACCCCGAAACTAAGAAAGATGGAATCGTACCTTTTGAAAAACAAAATGATGATTTAAAAAGAAAACTTGCTAAAAATAATGAAGCAAAAATGGTTATTTACAATGCGCTACCACGTAAAGAGTACGAAAGGATTTTTATGTGTGAAACCGCAAAAGAAATTTGGAACTCTTTATTAAAAACTCACCAAGGTAATAATCAAGTCAAAGATAATAAAATAGATCTACTTATTCAACAATATGAGCAATTCACGATTCCGGAAGAGGAATCAATTGATAATGCCTTTGCTAGATTTAACACTATCATCACAAGTTTAAAAGCACTTGATGAGAATTTTTCTATTAAGAATTTTGTTAGGAAGTTTCTTAGAGCTCTTCACCCAAAATGGCGAGCTAAAGTGACGGCTATTGAAGAATCAAAGAATTTGTCAACGCTACAACTTGATGAATTAATTGGAAATTTGAAAGTCTACGAAGCAATTATAAAGAAGGACTCCGAGATGGTTAAAGGAAAACGAGAGCAAAGCAAGTCAATCGCCTTAAAAGCTAGAAAGGAATCCAACAACGAAGATAGCTCATCTTCCGAAAGCGATGACGAAGAATATGCCATGGCCGTAAGAGATTTCAAGAAATTCTTCAAAAGGCGAGGAAGATTCGTTAGACAATCACACGATGAAAGGAGAGCACCTCAAAAGAATACTGATGACAAGTATAGCAAGAATGAGAGAAAGTGTTTCAAGTGTGGTGATCCGAATCACCTTATTGGAAAATGTCCAATGATGACAAGAGATCAAAATCAAAGAGCGTTTGTTGGAGGAGCTTGGAGTGATAGCGATGAAGATGAGAAAGAAACAACAAAGGAAGAAAAGTGTCTCATGGCTAAGACATCAAGTGAGGTACGTTCCGAAACCGAATACTTTAGTGATGAAAATTTATCATTAGATGAAAAAGATTTAGATAATGAATACAATAGATTATGCAAACTAGGACAACAAGTAATGGCTAAAAATAAATCACTAAAATACATAAACAACCAACTAGAAAATGAAGTACTAGAACTAAAAATTAAAATACATCAACATGAAAAAGGTAAAGAAATTTTTGAAGGATGTAAATTATGCCAAGAGCTTAAAAGTGAAAACAACAAACTTAGGGAAGAAATTTGCAAACTTGATAAATTTGAAAATGGTAGTAACTCACTTAGTAAAATTATAAGTATTAAAAGAGTATCCGGAGATAAAACCGGTTTAGGATTTAACTCAACTGAAACTTCAACAAGTGAAATTAAAAATGTTAAATTTGAAAGTGAACTCAAGGAATTAAAACCTTTAAAATCTAATCCTAAGTATATACTCATAAATGATAAGAAAATACCCATCTCTAGTAATGAAGAAATAAAAACGTTTTATAAACCATCGTTAAAAACAGAAGTAGGATCGTCTAAACCTAAAACAAGATCTAAAACTCCACCACCTAGGAAACCAAATAATTCTTACCCTAGACCTAAAACACCTCAACCAAGAGCAAACCAAAATAGACGAAACTTTAACAATAATCAACAAATGTGGAATTTCAATCCGTGGGGAATGTTTCCACCATATATGCACCCAAGTCAAATACAAAACATGTTCGGATCAAATAACTTGGTCAAATGAGACAATGGGGACCAACGTAAAATTATTCGCCATTCAAACAAGGAAACTTTTGATGTCACTTCTTGTTCGGACTATTCCTTGAAGACTTTGAAGATAAACGCGTTGAAGACGAAAGGTACACATTTCCTTTTATTTCCTTGACAAGAAATGCATGCTTAGTTTAGTATCTAGTTGTTATGTAATTTTGTTTGGCTCATTGTTTCTTCTAGTTTTTATATCTATACATATATATACCTATCTAATTATACTATATCTAAATATATATATATATATATATATATATATATATATATATATATATATATATATATATATATATATATATATATATATATATATATATATATATATACTTAGTTACATCTAGGATCATATAACCTAGAAATTTCATTTGTTGATATATATACTTAGTTACATCTAGGATCATTTACGAACCCTTTCTTTCCCCCGTTTGCCTTATTGAACTTTAATGTTCAACAACACTCATGCTGATGAAGAGAGATGAGTCGAAAAATCTATGGATGAAACAAACTCTCGGCTTCCGTTGCATACGTCTCCCTCCTATATTCTCGTCTTATAAGCCCATACTATATATATATATATATATATATATATATATATATATATATACTCCCTCCGTCCCACATTAAGCATCCATAATCCAAAAACACAAAGTTTTAAGTGTATTAAATTATTACCATTGTTAGCTAACAAAATGACAATAATACCCTCAATTAATATACTACTACTCCTTAGTAAAGTCAAAAGGAAAAAAATAAAAATAAAAAAACTTTACTCTCACTTAGACGTTGTACTACAATTCTAAATTTTTCTTTTATTTTCCTTAAAATTTGGAGGCCAATTGTGGCGCCAAGTATTTCAGATTGTAAAAACAAAATTTTTTGTTTAATTTGAATTTGAATTTTTTACCTTATTTATCCCTCCATTTTTTTCTACTTTACCACTTTGAAATTTAAACTTATTTTAAATGACTAACATATATACTTGCTCTCTACTTATTCATTAAATTTGCCTTTACATCTTACTTTCATGGATATGGAGCATTTCACAAGTTCATGCACTAAACCCAACTTAAGCAATTCTCAACGTCATGCAATCTATGAAGCCTTATTGGAAGAAAGTATTAACGGAAATTTGATAAAAGGATCGATACCTAAAGTAGCAAGGAAGTTTGGCGTATCTAATAGGACCGCTAGTCGCATTTGGCACCAAGCTAAACTTCAAATGCCAAAATGGTGCAACGGTCGATGTAACTTCGAAGAAGCTAAAGGCGGTTGGACCTAAAAAGGTGCAAATAAATTTTGATGAAGTCTTATATATTTCATTACGTCTTCGAACAAATATTCAATCTCTTGCAAAATCACTTGGTGTTTCAAAATCAACGATGCATCAAAGAATCAAAGAAGGTGCACTTAAACCACACACAAATGCTATCAAGCCGGTTCTAACGAAAATAGAAAAGCAAGGTTAGCGTTTTGTTTATCCATGATCAATCCACCATTGTCAAGTGATAATCCAACCTTCAAAGATATGTTCAATGTTATCCATATTGATGAAAAATGGTTTTACATGTCAAAACCATCAAAGCGATATTATCTTGTCCCCGGGGAGGAAGAGCCGTTAAGAACATGCAAGTCAAAAATGTTTCTCACTAAAGTCATGTTTCTTGCGGCGGTCGCACGTCCGCGGTTCGATGCATCGGGAAATGAAATTTTTTCGGGAAAGATTGGTATATTTCCACTCACAACCTTAGAATCGGCAAAACGTTCAAGTAAGAATCGTGTCGCGGGGACATTAGAGACAAAACCTATTTTATCCGTCACAAAAGATGTAACAAGGTCGTGGTTAATAGAAAATGTTCTACCCGCTATTAGAGCTAAATGGCCACAAGGACATATGGGTCCAATTTATATTCAACAAGATAATGCGAAGCCTCATATTGCGGTTGACGATGCCGAGTTTCTTCAAGAAGCAACTCGAGATGGATTTGATATTCGACTTCGTTTTCAACCACCAAATATCCCGGATTTGAATGTGCTAGACCTTGGCTTTTTTCGTGCAATTCAATCTCTTCAAGAGCAAGAGGTGTTGGGAAATATTAATGAATTAGTTCGTGCGGTCGAAACATCTTTCGAAAGAATGTCCTCACATGAACTTAACAATGTTTTTTTAACTCTACAAACGTGCATGAAAGAAATCATGAAAGTTCAAGGCGGCAACAATTATCAAACGCCACACATCGGTAAAGCTAGATTGGAACGACAAGGAATGTTACCGCAACAAATTTCTTATGATGCAAACTTGATAAATCAAGTTGTATCTTATTTGGCTTAGTAGAAAAGAAAAGTAGACTAAATAATCCATGATAAAAAAAAATGTTTACTGGTATTATAGTCTACTACGTTTAGTAAATGGTTGAAAAATATGTTCAAAAGATGTTTGCATTTTGTGTTTTGTAAAGTAGAAGTAAGTTGGTAAGTTGCTAAAATGCATAAGATGTTTGTATTTTGTGTTTTGTAAAGTAGAAATAGTCTTAGTAAGTTTGTAAGTTGTTAAAAAGGTAAGCAAATGATATTTATATTTTGTCTTTTATAAAGTTGAAAGTAATGTACGTATGAAATTTTTTATTGCTAGTCCTTTTTATCTCATTAAATATGGATTACTACTCATCTAATTAAATATGGGGTCATATGTTCAAAGGGTATTATTGGAAATTTAGTTATCAAGATTCCCTTATTTATTGCAATGGACACTTAATATGGGACAATCAAAGATTCCATTATGGACACTTAATATGGGACGGAGGGAGTATATATATATATATATATATATATATATATATATATATATATATATATATATATATATATATATATATATATATATATATATATATATATATATATATACTTATGAACTTTCCACAATTTTCTCGTCCACTTGACAACTTGATGAATTTCATCCGAAATGATCAAGAAAATTTAATTGACGAAATGTCAAGTAAAAATGTCAAGCAATTCATTTCGTGTGAATACTCTCCAACGTATTTTTGATTAAATATAAATCTAATATATATATAAATATTTTCTTATTCGTTCCAGAAACCAAAACACGAAAAATAAAAATTTTGGAGGGCGGCCCCCTTAATGTTTAAGGGGACCAGCAGCCAAATGAAGGGCGGCCCCCTTAATGTTTAAGGGGGCCGGCCATCTGATTGTTCCAACCCGTTTTTCCTCTTGTTCCTTATGCCAAACACTCCACTTTTTCAAACATCCCTTCCTCTACTACTGCTGTGACGAAAACCAAAACCCAAAAACACCTTAAACCACTTCCAAATCACATAATTCTGGTTAATTCGCAAAGGGCAAATTTATCTAACACAATCACCAATACATATTGTAAGTTTTTCATAACACATTTTATCTAATTCCATCTAATTTGGTCAAACTCATGATTATGCATGTTTTATTAATTTTTTCTAATTCACAATTTCTTTCGAATTGGGTCTTAAATCTTCATAACTAAATGCTTCCCTTAGGATTAGAATGATTAATCAACACTAGAAACTAGTAATTATAAACCCTCTTGTTGAAAATTTTTGAAAAATTTCATACACTCCTTTTCAAAAATTTTAGTAAACACATTGTTGAATAATGCTTTGAAAACTTGTTAAAACTAATTACATTATATTTTCATAACTTGTAAAACATGAAACCATATTTTTCGACCAAGTAAAAATATTTGTGTACACATTAAGAGGGTGTTTGGATTATGTCCAAATAACGTCAAATTTAAGTCGTTATATTTTTTATAAAACATTGTCAAGATTATATACCTAAAACTTGTAATTCGGACTTGTCAAGATCTATAATTCATATATATATTGACATAATTGTAGTAAAAGTATTTAGTTAAGGAAGCGTTTGATTTAGTACGAAAAATGATATTTTTAAGTCAAAACATAAACCATCATTTTCGAAAACAAATCACATGCATAAGAAACTCGTAAGAAATGGCTAGTTTTACAATCTAATGTAAATCTAGTAAATTTCATAATATATTAAGATGTTTAAAAGGGCGTTTGGACCTGTCCATAACCACTTACTAAACATCATAAAATATATCTAGAACGAGTTAAAAATAATATTAAGGAACATGGTAAACTACTTCCTAGAATTATCGTCGAAGTATGTTTACGTTCCAACATAAGTCTTAAAAATATATATACATCTTTTTATTTATTTTGGTCTTTTGTATTGTTGTTGTGTTTAGGTGAAAATGCCAAAAGGAACTACCGAAGATATTTCCTTAACCAAAAACTACCTTCCCAAAGTTTCTCAACTTCCCACTACCTCTCCCTCCATTGCACGTATCTATCGTCAAATAGAAGATAGAAACATTCATGAAGGTCGAATCATAGATCAAGCTTACTATCAATCTGATTTCATCGAAAGTTAATTCACCAATATCCATTTTGAATGTCTCTTCCAAATTAATGAACCCATCATTCCTTGCTTCATTCTTGACTTCTATAGCCAAGTCACGGTTCAAACCGATGACTTTGATTCCATCTTCATTTCATTCATGATCCAACATGAATTTATTACTCTCACTCTTGCACAATTTGGTCAAATCCTTCAAATTCCTTTTTCCGGTCAATCTGTAATCACAAATGAATTGGATCTTTGCGCTCTCCAACGTTCTCGTCCTACTCATGGTCCTTATATCTCCGAAATTCCATCTCCCGAAGATATTCGTCAAATGCTCGGGTTGGAATGTGAAACTTCCACCCAAAGCATCATACCCAAACATGTCTCAAATCCTAAATCTATTCTTCCGTATGGTATGTTTCTCACTCGTCTCCACAAGCATGTCATTGAAAACTATCCCAATCTCGATGATAGTATTTATCAATCTATCTATCCAACCCTCCGACCTCTCGTTCTTCCTCAAATTCGCAAAACCCGTAAGTTTAAACCTAATCGCCCTAGCATTCTTGTTTCGTTCTCTTTTCCAAGGGATGACGATGAGGAGGACTTACAATCACTTACCACTACTGCTGATGGAGTGCTAGGAAAGAAATAGTAGTGATGTTGTCTATGGAATTGGCTTTACTTTTCTTGTAAACAATTTGTAATATGTTACTTATGCGCTATTGGTTGCTTTGCTTCTAAGACATATTTGAACCATTTTGCCGTTTGCTCCTTATTATTACTTGCTCTACATGAATGCATGTTTTATACTTGATTTTAATCTATGCTTGCATGACTTGTGTAGAATTATATGTATACATATATATATATATATGCTTTCTAATAGACCAAAACTAATGTGAAATGTCCAAATAGAGCTTGCTGCAAAAACAAAACACAACATAACATTTTTCCAGAAAATTTTTGATTTCTGGGTCGTCAGATGGGCGGCCCCCTTAATTCATAAAGGGCGGCCCCCTTAAATTTAAGGGGACCGGCCATCTGGAACAGTTTTTACACTGTTTTCTTGTGCAACTTGTGACCTCTTTTGCTAGCCCCAGCTATCATTTCCCTTAAAAACTAAACTGATTTTGGAATCTAACAATGAAATTTCAAATTAATACCATTTCTAATCATGATTTCATGCTATATAACCCATTCCACCTTCATCCACACTTCCTCCTCATCAACCTCAACAAACCTATCATGTCATCACCAAAAACCACCACCTCCAACAATGCCAAGAAACAAAAACTTGTTATCATTCCACCAAAACAACTCTTTATTGATCTCACAAATGAAGACAATACCACTCCATCACCACCACCTCAATGCTCATCCCCTAGTGCTCCAAATGCACCATCCAAAACACCATCAACACATGGAACCTCCACCTCTTCCATACCATCATCATCATCCATCAATGACTACATCAACACTCACCTATCACCTCCACTAAGAGTTCCACCACCATCACCTCTTGGAAATGCAACTTTAGACATAACACTTTCATTATCACCCATCACACCTCTTGATGCACAATTCTCACCCTCACCACTCAATCCACCTACCTACAATCCCATCCCATGGAGCTTACTTGAAGCTCATGGTGATACTTGTCTTTGTTGCATCCATAACCGCACCATCATCTTTGGATTAAGAGATGAAATTCGTTACATGTTTTCATATATTGAAAGCTTGATTCCTCAACCTCAACCAACAACATCCACTTCTCCACCACCAACATCCACCACAACACCACTTCCATCAACTCCATCATCTCCACCTACAACAATACTCCTCCCAAATTAAGCATGACTCATGGTTGAGAATAACTTTGTTTAAACCATTTTGATGACAAGCTCTAAGAAAAACATTTCTATTAGAGTTTTGGGTTATTAGTTGTATTAGTTGCCTTGTTGTATTGATCATACATCTTGAATGTATAATGTTGATGTTTTTATAACTTTAATGAAGTGCTTTCTTCCATGCTTATATTGCTTGCCTTATCTTTATATGTAATTGTTGCATGCATATATGTATTAGTTGTTCTAAATATTTTTGCAAGCATTCCATATCTCGATTATGACCTGAAAACGAGGGGGAGTATACTTCAAGGGGGAGCTATTATACTATCGGGATAACCTTTTTGATGCTAACAAAAAGGGGTAGAATTGATATAAACTCACAATAATACTTGTATATATACTAATTTTCGATTAATGAGTTTAGATTTTGTAACCATCAAAAAGGGGGAGATTGTTGACATAAATAATGCATGAAAACGTTATTTATATTTTTCGATATCTCTATGTTTTGACGATCACAAAATCTAAAATCATCAAACGTAAAACTACTACGTAAACAAGTATTAAGCTAGTTTATATCACTACATCCAACTTAATCACTTAAGGTATGGATAAACAAGTGCTTAATACATCTCATGATCAAAGGGGTATTTAATTAATTAATACAAAGTTTATTTAATGATATAAACCTATTATATATTTTTGAAAAACACTTTTGGTAATAAAGAAAAATGTTTTAATCATAATAAATATATGATTTCAAATTTTTAACCAAAATCAATTAGTTTTTCATCAAATAAACTTTCTCCACTAAAAGACAAGTTTTCTGGCCGTTACAGCTGGGCGGCCCTCTTAATTATAAGGGGCGGTCCCCTTAATTTTAAGGGGGTCGGCCTTGATTTAAGGGGACCGGCCACGCTGCTCTGTCAGAATTTGTTGCCTATAAATACCACCTTAAATCTGGAATTTTTCTCACCTTTTTGCACGAAATTTTCAGATCTCAAATTCTCTAAACATCCTCTAAAACCCTTTGATCACTTGTATATTAATCCTTGTTTCATGTGATTCAATCTCTTCTCATCCATCCTCATTTAAAGTGCAAAAGAAGAACACTCCTTCTACAACTAAGTTCAAGAAGTATTGAAGAGTAGTTGTGCATAGTGTATATATATTATTTGTGAAGTTGTGTTGTGTTTGTAATAAGTAGTTTAGAAGAAATAGAAGTTGTGTAGGAAGTAGAAGTTGATTAGTAGTGAAGTAGTGTAGTTGTGAAGAAGATAGGTGTGTAGTAGATTGAAGTGAAGAAGATATGTGTGTAGTAGATTGTAGTGAAGAAGATAGGTGTGAAGAAGAAAGGTGTGAAGAAGATAGGTGTGAGGTAGATAGGTGTGAAG